>JAMPIT010000511.1:955000-2155000 GCA_026261815.1 Monarcha castaneiventris obscurior | reverse complement strand
CTTCAGGAGGGACCCTCAGAAGGACCAAAGTCCTCAGTAGCTTCAATCACTCTCCAACAGCTGCTGGTCATGGCAAAGCAAACTTGTTGCCACCACTCTGCTGTCCCTTGCTCTGGAGCAGATGTGACCACTGTGCACAAAGGGAGCTGAGGCCAGTGCAAGCTCCTGTGCATGGGGAGGTGTTTGCTGATCCCTTGGGTGCTCAGTGATCCCATATTTACTCTGCCCAATGGGATCTGTAAATCAGCACAAATGAAGAACAAACTTCCAGCTTCAGACTTGATTGCTTCACTTCCCTTAACCTCAAAGTGAGTTTTTTCTACCTGATTTTCAGTGTTCTTCAGCAGTTGCTGAATTGCTATTCAGCTTTGCACAATTTTTCCACCCACTGCCATTTTAAAGGTCATTTAATTATTATTACAGAGAATTATGAAAAGATAGAGAATTCTTTAAATGCCTTAAGCTGCAACAGGTTAATGGCATGGATTTTTTATAGTCATGTTAAATGGATCAGTATTTACTGCTCAGGAGTCTTTCATCACACTGTCACCCAGTGATGCTCAGAGCACTGTGCCAGCCCAGCAGCACTGCAATGGGAGGTGCTTCAGGAATAGTCAAAGACATTTCTTTGGAAATTTCAGACCCCCAATCCCCACAGCATTCCCCTCCAGGAAGCTCTGGGCAGTTCTGCAGACCCTCCTGCAGGACCATGGGGATTCCAGCTGTGCAGAAGCCACGCAAAGTGTATGACAACAGCAAACTCCAGAAACTGATGCTGCTGGCAAGGCATGGCACACTCCTGAGGAGTCAGAACAAGCTGCTGGGTCACTGCTGTTCATGGTTCTTAAGTAGCTGTTGCATGCACAGGTATTTCCCTTAATTTCATCAGCACATTAATGAGTGTCTGTTAAAGCAAACCTAAATTAGCAGGACTGGAAGCGGCATTAACCAGCCTTGGCCTCTCATTCACCTGCTCTCTGCATCACATCATCCTTCTTATCCCAAATGCTCGTTTCATAAAGCTGGGACAATGAATCAGAACATTTAGACTAAACTGTAAGGCCTTGCTTAGGCCTCTAGGTGGAAGGCTGAGAAAGCAAATCTGATTCTTAGGAAAGGGGTAGTTGTCCCAAAGAGCAAAACAAAAGCGCAATCACTTCTTTGCCCCCTTTCCTTGATGTCAGCTGTGAATCAGGTGTGTGGGCTTGGGAGGATGTTAAGACTGGCGAGTCTTAACTGAAACTGCCTGACAAACAGACCTCAGATCCCACATACTGAATATTGTCTATTGAGTCTCCACTCCAGAAGCTGTTTTGCAATAAATGCATCACTTCTGCACACGATTGTGTAAAAGTGGAAAGACAGGCTGGGGCCGGGCTGGGCTCTCCCACCGTGGCACAGCAGCAGGACCAGGACTGGGGCTGGGGGGGTGGCAGTGGCCCAAGCCGCCAGCCATAGCCTCCTGAGTACTGTGCTGTGCCAGGGGAGCTCCCCGTGCCCCGGACACCACGCAAATCCACATCTCCCCAGCAGCATGCAGAGTCCGGCTCTGCTCCAGCCTCACACCAGCACGGCGCCGGGGAAATCCCCAGCCGAAGGGAGCGAAAGCACGGTCTTGCCTCACTTTGCTGGGTTGTTCCCATAGCAGTGCGAGTGGAGGGAGAGGCCGGTCCTGTTTGCTCGGCTGCATCGTGAGCGTTGCACAACTGCTGCGAGGGGTGCGAACGAAGCCCTCCCCTCCGGTACCGCACAGCTCAGCCCCTGTCCGCGCTCGTGGCCGTGCCAGGCATCGGGAACGACCTTTCCCCCGCTTCGTGGGCCAGTTAACACCTTCTCCAGGTGTAGCCCGAGCAGGTAGGAACCACCTCTTGGCCCCTGCCTGCCACCACGCTGACACCTCCTGAGTCATATCAGCTCGGCCGCTGACATCACGGGAGCCGCGAGCGGAGCTGCGGCTGTTTGTGCCGGTGCCCCGCTGACACACATCCGTCCCGTGGGAGGGCCGCGGCGGCCGCCGCTGCCCCACATTGCGCAGCCCGGCGGGCAGCGGCACGGCCCCCACGGCGACACGGCCCCGTGCCTGGGGTCCGCGCTGACCCCCCCGGCCTGTCTGGAGAAGGAGGGAATTAATTTCCTGACAGGCGATCAGAGCCAAGACCTCTCATTCCTAACAAAAGCGTTGGGGAAACCCAGCTTGTGTCTCTAGAGATTCACGATAAGCCCACTTAGCAGAGAAGGTCCCGAAGTTGTTCAGGAATTAACCACTGGGTTTGGGACTTCAGCGGGGCTGCCACGTCCTTCCCTGACTTCCTGGGTGCCCAGAGCAGACACTCCTGCTCTGCTTTCAGTTCCTTAGAACAAAACAGATCGATGTGACTTCTTAGGAGAGGTATTTGCTTAGCAATAGGCATAAATCTTCTGCTCTTCACATTGCCCTGGGTGGGATAAAACATTCTGTGACTGTCTATTTAAATATCTTATGTTAATACCATGAAGTGTTTGATCAACTTCTATTATTCTTTTAGTTCTGAAGTAGCGAATGCTCCCAGGCATGTTAGAGAACAGCAAATCCAGAGCTGCAGACGCTGCATCCAAACTAAACTGGGGCTGAGCAGGCAGAGATATTTCTGGACAAGGGGATCACTGACATTTTCTGGCAGAGAGGCCACAGCTGGGAAGAGCTTAGCAAAACAGTAAATGCTGCTGTCACAAGCTCTTGCGCAATTGCTCGGTTTTCCTCAGCATTATTTGTTACTTGAATTTGTTGCTTCTCTCTGCTCTTGGCCTAGCTGCTGGAAACCTGAGATTGCCTGGTGAGCCAGGAGTGTTGATTCAGAACAGAGGGGGTGCTGGTGGAGTGTGGATGCTCTAGTTAGTGCTGCTAGAATGATGCTAGGGCGAGGTAATCAGAGGGGAGGAATCATCAGATACTGAATCCCTGATGCATCCTGGGCAGGACAGTGGGACTGTTTCCCCCTGGCTTTGGCACAGGGGTGTGGAGGAACTGCTTTCCCAGGCTCAGCTGAGACCAAGGTGATGGTGAGGCTTCTGCTGCTTCTGTCACTTCAGCCCTCAACAATAACAGATTTATAGCCCAAAAGCCCCTCAAAGCCTGGCTCTTTTCCTTGATGAAAGTGCATGAGAAAAAAATTGTCAGGGTGTGCCCAATCCATCTGTCATTGAGGAAATAAGCTCGTCCTATAACTTAATGCCATCAGTCACTAAGACCAAAGGTAGAGATCAAGGCTGCTTACTTGGAGGAGTACCTAAGGCCATGTCTAGTCAGGCACACAGTGACAGCAAATGAATTTCTTTGGTATGGTCCCTTGGAAGCATGCACTCTCCTCCAGAGCTCAGAAACCTGCCTGCTCTGCAAGGAGCCCTTGGGCTACTCAGGGAGTAGTTACTCTGCAGACTGCTTATGAGGATCTCCTTAAAAGCCATGGAATAAGTTCAAAATAGAATGTTTCAGAGAAAAATCAATCTACTTACCTGCAGCTGCATAGGAATCCCATACTCATGGGTGAAGGCAGCACTGGGAGGACCTCAAGCAGTGTGACAAGGACTGCAGGTAGACAGGCTCCAAATGTGAGTTCTGCACATTCTTGATAAGCTTCTCCTCTAGTCCTCCCTTGCTACATTTTCCTTTTTTCTGAAAAGACCTAAGCTCCATTTCTCCTCTGGAATCACTACAGCACACAGCACCAGGAGATCTTGCCCAACTTATGAGTGGGACTAACCTTCCCCCAGTGCCTCCACTGGGCACGTCTCCAAACCGGGGCTTTGCTCAACTGGTGGGCTTTCACTCCAGCAACCCACAATGGTGCTGCCATCAGAGACTTCTTTATCAAGGCCAGCCAGAGCAGCAGATGGTCTCTCAGGTAGCATCTCCATGAACCTGAGTGGCTGCACTGTAAAAACAAACTACCATAAAGGGATGTTGCTCAGCTTTGCTTCCAGCATTACTGCTCAGCTTTCCTCGTGAGGCATGGTGACCCTTTTCCAAAGAAAGGGCATAAATCATCATTTGTTTTTCCTTTAATTCCAGAATGTTCTGAGTCCTCTGTTATAAATTATACTGCTCATTGTAAAAGAAAATCCAGAGGCAGCTCTGTGAGCCTCTTGAGTCCCTGAGTTGCAGGTGACAGGAGAATTCAGTTCATCACCAGAAGCACATGTAGGTGAGTGCAGTGAGATGAGCCATCAGGTCACTCCACAGATGAGCAAGGCATTTAGGACACCAAAGCTATCAGAAACACATAGATACCAAGGCAGCCAGTCCCAGCCCTATCAGCTCCCAGAGAAGCTGAAGAATGAGCTCTGCTTGGAGCAGGTACCTTAGTAGGTACCTCATTGCTCAGTGTTTGTCTATACAGGATTCTTAAGCAAAATTAAATTGAATTAACAAAATCTAAAGTAGAACATTAAAATTCTGCTTTAAATTCTCATTCAGAAATAAAGTGGCCTTAATTCACTTTAATTTACTCCCAAATGCTGCTAAATAAGGCCATTTAAATTGTCTTTAATTAACATAATGGTCCCACATAGGCTTTTATAAATGAGGTTGAATTAATCCTTTTTTAGAAATGAGTTAGCTGCCTTGAGCTTCCGTAGGTAAGCAGCTAGGTCCAGGGCCACTTTGCTGACAGGGCTCCTAGTTGCAGCTGGTTAGCAGGAGTTGCAAAGTGCTGGCATCTCTTCCCAAGGAACTGGCACGAGGCCAGCTTCTTTCCCACCATCAGATAATAGGATCCTTGAATATCACCTATTTTGACTGTGTTAAATGTATGAATGGGAGATGAAAGGCTCTGCCAGAGGGCGAGCTCTTCCTTTAAAATCTGGGACATGGGGGTGGTAATCCCTAGAACAATGTGACATTAGGATTCTACGAGACTTGTTCATGAACAAGGAACCAGGCTGGAGGAAATCTTACACTGAGTCATCAGAGAAGTGGATGGAGGTGGAGGACTGGGAGGGACTGAGCCCATCCATGGGATAGGGTTCCTGCTGTCATAGAGAACCTTGGGGTCCCTGCTGCCCCTGGATGCTTTAGTTCCTTTTTTGCATACTAGAATTCCCAACTCAGCAGGATGAGATGCTGCTGGCTGCTCTTAATGACCATCCTGAGGGCATCTGGCCTTGCCTGCCCCTGTCCTCCCCTCGGTCTCACAGGTTCTTCTTTGGAACAGCCCAGTGCTCTCTTGTGCTATGATGGGGACTTCCACCTCTTTCCTGTGGCCACGGATGTGTCGCAGATGGACAGAGATGCGAGCCCTTCTCGGCAGCCCAGCAGTGCCAGCTGACAGCCTGTCCCACTGCAGAAAGGGAATGGTACAGCTGGCCAGAAGAAGCGGTCTCTTGCCTTGTACATGGTGGTGAAGGGCCTCAGTGCGTCCAGCTTTGGTCTGTGAATCTTCATATCCTCAGAAGCTGCAGCCTCCACCACAGCCCTTGCAGTACCAAAAATAAGAATTACTGTCCAAAGCAGTTTGCAAATGTGAAAAAAAAAAAAATAGTCAAAATCACCCATGAGGAGCTTTAAGGTGTGCCCAGCATGTGACTTCTCTGACTTTTCAGGTGGAGAAGCCAATAGCGTCCCTCTCTCCTGGCTTCTCTTTCACCGAATTAGAGCCATGCGGCTGCTGTCACTGCTTTGCATAAATCAGATTCAGTTTTGTGCATCTTCCTTGGGTTTTTTCCTATAAGTACGTCTGTGGCTATACCTTCTGGTGCAATAGACTTTAGTCTGGAAGCAAAAGCACAGAAACAATGCTTAAATTCATGCCGACTGGAGTAGATTCCAAGGGAAAGAAGTGTTGGGAAAGCACCTACTTAAGAACTGAGTAAAGATTATCTCTGATCTGAATCTCGCTCTGTGTGTGTGTTACTGTTGAGCACACAGTGTGGTTTCAGACATGGCCAGAGACAAGGAAAAATGATTGTTTCAGGGTAACCACAAGGAAGATGAATGCAAATGCATTCCTGTAACTGGGAGAGTTCCTCACTCCTGAGCTGGGCTCCAGCACATGGCCTCAGGGAAGCAAATTTGCAACTACCTTCATTAAATTGTTTAGGCATGATTAATCAGAAGTCAGAGATGTGAAGTCTTTGCATGTTTCACAATGTAGATTTTAACCCCTACAGTTCCATACAGTCTGCACGTATGGTTTTAGCGCTTGGCAAGGGACAGGTACTAGTGGGTGACGGATGCTTTCTGACAGCGCTTATCTCCTCTGCACGCCCGGGTTGATAAGCCACCACTGGCTGAATCACGGCCACCTGCATCACTGGGATCCGAGTGTTGCAAGGAACACGTGTCAGGGAACCCATTCCCTCGCGGTGCCCGGCCCCGCCTCGCCGGCCCGACTCAGCGCGGGAGCGCCGGGGCCGGGCCAGGGCGGGCCGGGAAGCGGCCGCCGCTCCGCCCCTCGCTCTGCCCTTCCGCCCTGCGCGGCGCTCCGGTATAAATTGGCGGCCGCCGCCCGTCCTACTCTGGCCCCATGGATAGGCAGCGGCAAGCCGGCAGTGGTAGCGGCCCGGTGAGCGCGGGGGGGATCGGGGCGGACGGTTCCAGGGCAGGGATTCGGCTGGGCCGGGAGGGGAGCGGGGGCCGCCGCTGCTAACGCCGCTGTCGCCCCGCAGGTCCGGGCGGTGAGCGGAGGCCGCGAGTCCCCCGCCGGGAGCCATGAGCGCGGGCAGCGTCGCCCCGGGCTGGCCTGAGGCGCTGCCGGCCGCGGCCCGGCCTGCAGCGGGGATGAGCGGCAGCGAGAGCCCCGAGGGGCCCGGGGACGGCCCTGAGCTGCAGTTAAAGGTGGATTTCTTCCGCAAACTCGGCTACTCCTCGGAGGAGATCCGCGTCGTGCTGCAGAAGCTGGGCTTGGGCGCCGACACCAACACGGTGCTGGGGGAGCTGGTGAAGCACGGCCCGGCCGAGCGGGACAGCCCCGAGGCTCCGCCCGAGCCCAGCGAGGCCCCGCTGGTCCCTCGGGGCGGCGCCGGCAACAAGTCCCCGGCGCTCGGCCCCGAAGAAACGGAGAGCGACAACCTGAAGCCCATCGTCATCGATGGCAGCAACGTGGCCATGAGGTGCGTCCGGGGTGGGCGCGGGGCTGTCAGTGTGTGTGACCTTTGGGTATGAGCTTTGCCAGGCGCACAGAGCTCGGAGACGAAAACCTGTTGGTCGCTCTCTCAAAGCAGCCGCTTCTGGGTACTTGGGAGGGGGCTGGTAACACTTTCTAAGGTGCCTCTCCAACACGCACGGCTCTCACCAGGACGAGCACCACGTTTGCCGTTGCGGGCCGGTCTTGGCACTGCTCCGCCTGCCCAGAGCCACTAGTCACGGGGCAATGATGAGGGCAGCAGTGCTTCCTTTGAAACAGACGTTTCCTTCTCTGCTCTAGCGCTGAGGGGATAACTGAAGGGACGTTGTCCTCTTAACTAGTGGCTTTGTCTAAGTTTCCGTAGCAGGAAGTTGCTCAATAAATAATTAGTGTTAATTAGAGAAGGCTTTGTAATATGGAGCTCCATTGGAGACCTGTCTCCAAATTGTGCCTCTTGTATTTTGGTGAATTTCTGTGCAAGGTAGAGAATGATTAGATGTCAGAAGTGTCACCAAGGCAGGGCTGTGGCTCATCCTCAGCACCTCCTGTGTCCCAGTGTTGCTGGAGTAGGTCCTGTTGGACCCTGTGACCAGATGCCCCAATATACATGAAGCATCCAGAATTTCAGGGCTGGATTTTTATTGGTACGATGTCCCAAATTTTCACCCTGGCTTTTGCTCCCACAATGGTGAGCATTGCTTGCCCTTACCCCAACCCCAGCAGTATGTGTTCCCCACCTCTGCACAGTGGGGGTTCTGGGCTCTTGAAATACACACCAGGTTCTGAATTGGGTTCTGAAAGCTTTTTTTCTGTGGCAGCTCAGAAGCTGCCTCCTTTGTTGCTTATGTTTGTGTATGCAGATTTTATAAAAAATAACCCTGGGTGCGGGTGGAGATGCCGTGTGGGTTGCAGTAGGTTTGTCTGAGGTAAAAGTGCTGCATGGAGGTTTTTTTGCAGGTGTGGTTTTTGCCAAGCCCTGGCTGACAGTTCTGAGAAAAGATGGGGCACAGGCTACTGTGCTCATGAGTCCCAGGGCAAATGAGCAATGGTGATGGCAGTGGAACAGGGCTGGAGAGTGAAAGCTGTGCCTGGTGTCCCTTAAGAGAACCTGTTCTAGTTCCTACCCTCTCCACAGCTCTGGGAACACTATGGAAAATGGCCTATTGTTAACTCAGGCTGATAAGTGACTTTGGCAGCAAAGTTTACCTTGGATAAGTGCTTGGGCTTTAACAGGACTGAAACACAGCAGGATTGGCTGTGTTTGTTAGTGAGGAGCCTCTTACTGGTGAAAGTTACCCGAAAATGTAGAGGGGAAATCACAGCAGCTGTGAGTCAGGGCAAGCCAGAGCCCAGGGTCTGACATGAGAGAAGCAGTCTGGCTTTTTTAAGCAATTTGCTAGAAGGGGAATTCCATTCTGAAACTTCCTGTATTGATGGTGTGATGTTCCCTGCTGATTCATTTGCAGTGTGTACCGTGGCCTCCCTCAACAACTCTTGACAAACTTATGCAAATCATAGTGGAAATTAGCTTTTACTTCCTTCTAAGGGAATTTTTCTTTGGCTGCTGCCAAATCAGATCAGCCCAATTAGCTGCCTTCTGGAGATTTGGGGTTGGTAGCAGGGACTCATAAAAAAAAACCCAAAACAAAAAATAATCCACCAAAAAGCATTTGGTTTTCACATTTATCTCTAAACAATTGCAGTAACCTGTGCCTGGCTATTTATAGCTAAATCCATCTAATATTGGAGAAAACTTTTAGAGCATCTTCTGATGGTGATTGTCAGCTTTCTGTAATTTGGGATTCTTATTGGAGTTATGTTAGGTGTCCCTTTAGGTGTTAGTTCTGTTGCCAAGTGTTTAGTTCTTCTAGAATAAGTACTTTTGTACAGCTCTTCAACTTTCTTCGTAGTTTCAAGAAAGGGTGAGTCTGGGAGGGGAAGTGAAATTTCTCTGTAGTGGTGCTGCAACAGTGCCTCTGCAGGAATGGCTCGGGTGAGGGGCCTACTGGGCTGCCAAGAGGTGGTGGGAGCTGAAATGTCATTCAGATGCAGATGGGAGAAGTAAGATATGGGACAGGTAGTGCCCAGGTGAGGAAAATCTTCTTGAATTCTGAGAGCGGTTCCATTTGGTGTAGTGCATCTTCCCAGACTGCCGTCACAGAACACAGGCAGTTGGATCCCCACAGTGACATATCAGGCTGGAATAAAGTGTTGAAAGTTTGCCAGAACCACTATCAGCAGAGAAGCTGATTGTACTGTAAATACTACTGCAGGAGGGGTAGCTTCCTCCTAGATTTTCTGGAAACTTATTGATATAACCTAATGAATAATGAAGAAGCTCTTTGCATCAGTATGTGGCTTCTGACCAGGTTGTCAGACTTTGTTCTCCAACTGCCATGAGCTGTTCACTCATCCAGCACTGATCACAGGAGATGTTACCATTTTGTCCCAAGTAGTGCGTTTGTAGATGAGGTTTTGAGCCATCATGGAATGAATCATCTTTCCTTGAGGTGAGAGTGCATAAAGTATCTTTTTTTTCCTGAAGTGATCAGAACAACTTTGCAAGCAAACCCCCAGTGAGGGTACAGCGCATCCTGGCAGGAAACAGCCACTGGCATTAGATGTCAGAATAGCACAAAGGGGTTGCGGATCACATTGTGCTCTGGACTAAAAATAACCTTGAGAAGTCGAGGGTTGAAGCAGAGGCTATTTCAGAGCAGCTGCAACAGTTCCAGCTGCTGTGTCCCTTCCTCCTAGTGAGTATTTGGGTGTTTACTGGTATCCCGAGGTACTGAAATGAACAGGGATGCTGGGCAGGTCTGAGTGAGGATGCTGTTACACAAGACAAGCACCTGTGTTTGCTGCCTGTGCTCCTCAACACTTTACTGAAGCTTGTCCTAGTTGCTGGCTATCTTTGCTCTATGCCTGACTAGCCTGTACTGAATCATGAAGGAATTAAAGTCTTAATTTTTTCCTTTGCAGCCATGGGAATAAAGAAGTGTTCTCCTGCCGAGGTATCCTTCTGGCCGTCCAGTGGTTCTGGGACAGGGGTCACAAAGATATTACAGTCTTTGTGCCATCCTGGAGGAAGGAGCAGCCCCGACCAGATGTACTCATAACAGGTATGAAAATATGAAAACCAAAAGTAGCTTTTCAGGCTGACTTCTCTGTCACTTAGTGAGCTTGCAGAGTTCTTGCTAAGTCAGTAATTAACTTCAGAATGGAAAGTCTGAGTAGTAGGAGATGCAATGAGCTGAACTGACCAGGAAGAATTAGTCATTAACTTCTCCCCTAAGACAGTTTTTGCCTGAATCAGTTGGAATAATTCAGAAAACAAGGAATGTAATACTGCTCTGCTTCCTAACTTCTTGTCTTTTATTTCTTGAATTTTATCCTCTTGCAGGGACACATTTTGTGCTTTGTATTTAACTGAAGCGTATTTAGCCAGAATTTTCAAATTGAGGGGAGTTTGCTCTGATCTTGCAAAGACCTGAGATTTCTGAGTAACTCAGAACAGTGATGAGCAGGGTTGAGTACAGTCTGGGTTGTGGAGAGGTGGAATGACTTCACATTAATTTTTTTTGTTTATTTATAATGTTACTTTATCTGTGCGAAGGCCTTTGGGCTGTACAGGTGTGCTCACAGTTGTGTTTGCTCTAGACCAGTACATTCTGCGTGACCTTGAGAAGAAGAAGATCCTGGTGTTCACGCCGTCGCGGCGGGTCGGGGGCAAGCGTGTGGTGTGCTATGATGACCGGTTCATTGTGAAGCTGGCCCACGAATCCGACGGCATCGTTGTGTCCAATGACACCTACCGGGATCTGCAGAACGAGCGTCCCGAGTGGAAGAAATTCATTGAAGAGCGTCTGCTGATGTATTCCTTTGTTAATGACAAGTATGCTCATGTCTTCCTGGGCTTTTAAGAAAGATCTGTGTGAGCATGCTGGCTTGTTCTAATGAAGCAATAGCAAGTAATGCATGAAAAGAGAAAAATGCTAATAAAGAAAAGCTGTAGGCTACAAAGGCAAAAGAAGTTGGTGGCATCTCAGTGGCTGCTCCTAGCTTGGAGCTAGGAGCTCCAAGGAGAGCTTCAGGGTGCAGTTTCCTCACAGGACAATTATTAGGAGACTCAGCAGCAGATACCCCTTCTGGTCAACAGCCAAGCATTGAACCTCTTCTGTGCCTGAAGGAAAGCATTTTGTGCTGGTGTGGACTGGGTGGCAGGAGGGTTATCTCTGTGGGAAATGGGAGAGCTTTGTACGGCTCATATAACTTTTGGTCTTCAGTGAAATAGGAGGCTTTGAGAAGAAACCAAACCTCAGCTCAAGGAAGTGAACTGCTTCTGACTGAGGTTTGTTTTTCTTTAGGTTTATGCCTCCAGATGATCCCTTAGGGCGTCATGGCCCCAGCCTGGATAACTTCCTCAGGAAGAAACCTGTAATTCCAGAACACAAGAAACAGCAGTGCCCTTATGGTAAGATGTGCCTTCTTTATGTGAAGAGCAAGGTATCTGTGCAAGTGTCGTTCATAATTAGTCATATCCAGCTGGTCACTCCATGCTCTGGCTTTCCTTACAGGGAAAAAATGCACCTACGGAATTAAGTGTAAGTTCTACCATCCTGAAAGGATCAACCAGCCCCAGCGCTCGTTAGCTGATGAACTGCGTGCCAATGCAAGGCTGTCTCCAACCAGAAGTACCAGTGCCAAGGAGGAGAAAAAGGGCAAAAGGGGTTCCCAGGCAGAGCTCTTGTGCTCTATGTCCACAGAGAGCAACAAAAGCTCTTCGCAGAAGGTCTCTGCAGAGAGGAAGAGCTTGGCCCACAAAGCCAAGGCCAGTGACATTCCACTTCAGGCCAAAGGCTGTGTGTCAGGCAGTGTCTCCCCTGACAGGTACCAGCAGCCGCACATGGACTCTCTGTCTTACATCTCTCAGGAGCGTCTCGACTCAGGCATTGGGTCTCTGGAGAACCAGCTGTCTGACATGTGGCCTCACAGATGTACCAGTCACTGTGACCATTCCCATGCGGAGCCAGTGGCCGTCTGCACCTGTGGTAGGCAGAGACCTGTCTACCCACATTCTCCCAGCTTAGAGCAGAACGGTCTGGTCTCTTACAAGCATGGCTCCCATAAATCTTCCTCTGGTGCTAACTTCTTGCAGTACAGCCCTGAGAGGTCTCACTCAGGAGCACCTCACTCTCTCTCAGGCTATGGAGTAGCTGTGCACCCGGGTACCATGGGGCAGTACAGCCTGCCCAGTGAGTTCAGTGCTGCCCTGCCCCACACTCGGGAGTTCTGGTCCGAGCCATACCCACTGCCTCAGGTGAGATCCCCCGGTGTGTGCGACCCCCGTGCGGTGCAGAGGGCCCCGGAGCTGGTGTATGGGGACTCGGGGCCCTGGGCTGGCTCGGAGCAGTTTGCTGAGGAGCGGGCCAGCGTGCACGTCAAGCTCTGCAGCATCTTCCACCCACACCTGGTTGATGCTGTGATGAGCCGCTTCCCCCAGCTGCTGGACCCCCAGAGGTTGGCAGCAGAGATCCTCACCTACAAGGCCCAGAACCCAGGTATGTGAGGCAGGTGCCAAGGGCAGCCAGGCATGGGGAGAGCTTGAAGGGCTGTTTTTGCCTCCGCAGCTGCCATGGATGCCTTCTGAGTGCTTCTTCTTACTCCTTTGGAAGTACTGGACTCCAGCTGGAGGCTGGGCTGCCAGATGTGTGCTCACAGCAAATTCTGGTCCAGCTATGACTGCAGGCCTGTGGGAGAGGTGAGAGCACCCCAGGGTCCCACCGTCCCCAGGGGCTGCTAAGCAGGAAGGGAGGCTACAGTTCTAGAGCAGGACTGTTCCTTTGGGGTTCATGGGAGTCTGGCACACACTGAATTGCTGCAGTTGTCCATAACTGTATGTGAGAGAAGTGGGTGCTGCCTTTGTAGTGGCCCAAGGCTAGTTTTTGAGAACCCAAATGCCTTGTCAATGCTGTTGTTAGGTCCTGGCTAAGCCTCTTTACTAAATCCCACCATTCAGATCTGTGGCAAATGTTGGGCTGGGTTTATCTGACTGGTTCTACTGGTGCACTGCTTGAATGATGTTTTCCACACCCCTCCCACCTCAGCTTATCTTCCTGAGGTGAGGTAATTCTGCCACATGGACCACGAGTGCTTAGTGAGCTGCTCAGCTCCCAGGAGCCAGGAGCAGAGTCCTTGCTTAGGAGGAGTAGCCACTGGCCACTGCTCCAGAGGTGCATGTGAGTTGTGTGTTGGGCATGTGCTGAACACTGTTGTGTCAGAGCAGGTGGGTGAGGACAGCATGCTGTGAGCACTGCTCTGGAGCTGCCACCTTGCTGGTCCCTGTCCCAAGGTGGCTCTGTACAGTGCTGACAAGGATTTGTCATGTGCCTTTTGCCTTCAGACAGCAATAGAACAGCTGCATCACATCTGGACTGCTGCCAGGGCCCTTTCCAGGGAGTCCTTAATAGTTTGCTCTGTAAAGCTGTTGCTTCATCTTCTTCCTCACCAATATTCTCCTGTCCCCTTTGGCTGTGCCCAGCTAGAGCAGCATCCAGAATTGTAGAATAAGACTTATTTGGCAAGGCTGTTCCTGTTCATTTCCTCTTACTCTGTAAGATGTTTTCTGTTGTAGGTACTGTAAGAGATTTTAAATATGCAAAACCAGTTGCTGTAGTAATTGGTTCTGGTCCTGGAATTTTGCTGTGCTTGGGATGCAGGAATGTTCCTGACACTTGCAGGCCAGAAGCAGTTGATTTGTTGATACACATTGTATCTCTGTGTGTTGTTGTTTTCTAAATACAATACGCCCTTCTGTGGTTAAACCAAGGTTATTGAGTGGCAAATTAGGAAGAGGAGAGTGGAATGCAGCTGAAACCCTCCTGGGAACAGTGTTGTCTATTCCTGCTCTTCCTCTGATGTCCATGGAATGACCTGCCCAGACTGGCACCATGTGCCATGAAACCACAGGGACACAGAAACCTGTATACCTGGTTAATAATGATACATTACAAATTAGTAATGTTTCATGTTAGTAAGCAAAATGCTTCTTAATTTTAAGTAACCTGATACTTTGCATATTTGTAAATTACAGAAAAAATGGTTTTTAATGTTATTCAGCACCTTGCTGCTTGCAGTTTTAATCAGTGCTGTTCTCACCTCAGCCATATGTTACTTGGCAAGGTGCATTTGGGTTTCTGATGAAATGCTGGTATCTGCTGCCTCTCTTGCAATGAGAAGATTAACATTTTATACTCCCCAGCTGACACTTGCTGAACTTTCTATATCACTATGCAGTATAGTCATGTACTGAATAGCCATGTGACAGCCATGGCAAAGGAAGAACTGTGTTATATAAATAAAAACTGCTGAGTTGACATATTTGGTCTCTGGTGGCTTTGTGGAGGAACAGTCAACATTTTGGCTGGCTTTTCAGGAAAGTCAGAGAAGTTATCCTTCCTCTGCAGGGTTCCTCTGACAGGCTTTGGATCTCTGTGCGCAGTCTGAGAGCTGGTTATTTACTGGCTATTAATCGATGCAGCAAGACCAAAACATCCATGTGCTGTGGCAGATAAGGGCATGTGCAGCAATTGCTGTTTATTTGGCTTTACTGGGGTTGCTCACTGCCTGGGGCAGGTGCTGGCAGGGGAGGTGGGACAAGCAGCAGCACTGGCTCTCAGCACCACAGTGTGGGTGTCTCGGGTGCTAAGGCACAGCACACTCCTGGGAATTTTGGAATCAGCATGGACTGTGTTTGGCTTTAAGGGGCAATTCCACAGTACAGCCTGGAAATAAATACATATTTTATCCAGTTACAGTACATCTGTGTCAGATGTTGAGTGTGGAATATGTGAATGGTAGCACGTCCAGACTTTGCTCTGAAGATTTGTTACGGACTGGGAGGGAAGCACAGCAGGAATATCGGTGCTCACATTGTGGTGTAAGGATCTTCCCCTCCCACCTGCTCCACGGCAGCACAGCACGTTCTTATCTCACTGGTTAAATAACTTTATGGTCTGTATTGAAACTTGTGCTCTTCATTTACCACAGGGCAGTGACTCTAGTTAATCAGAAACCAGAGAGGCAGGTGCTCACAGAGACCAGCTGCATTTCAAAACAAATCTGCAACCTCACAATCTTGAAAGGTCTTTACTGACTGTGGGAGAGGAACCCTCTGAGGATGTTACTGCAGTGACAAGAGTTCATGTGGCTCTCTGTGTGTGGTGGCGGGGGGGGGTGGAGTGGTGTGTCAGGGGTCTGAGCACACCTTTAACCAGGTGAGGAGTTTGCTGCTGTCCATAATGGGATCTGTAGTTTAAAAATGCTGCAGGATTTTAAGGCTCATGTTCCTGTAAAAGACAATAGGTAATTTTACAGGATGTGTAGTGGGGGGTAAATGTTTATTTTTGCACCTCTCAAAGCTGCACTGACACACAACTGAAGCAATCAGTGCAGAAATGCAGAGGTTCATTATCACAACCAGGAGAGGAAGAACTGGAGCTGACTGACTTGGGTTGTGATATTTCTATTGCAGTGACAGTCCTGGGTGCACATGGAGTAGTTTGGGAGGGTCAGGCCCTAGCACAGATCTGGTTAAAGTTATTCCCCCAAACTGCTGTGTTTGCTGCTTGGGGCAGCCAGCCAGCCCAGCCACACCTCCCACTGCTGTTCTCTGTTTTCTCCTTCATTCACACAAGGTTCTGTGTCCCCATTTCCCAAGCTCAGTGTGGTGTCAGAGATTTGGGAAATGGGGATGCTGATTGGAACTGTTTCTGCTGCATATTTTTTCCCCTACACACTCCTCAGTGCCAGGAGTGGCAGGGCTGCCTGTCTGTACACCTTGGCAACCCTGCTTGGGCTGTTTAAGTGGGGTTTTTGGGGTGCATCCTTTGGCTCAGCACTTCCTGGGGCTTGCTATGACTGCTGGGTGTTTGTGTTCCTGGGCAAGCCAAAATGGGTCAGATCTGTGCGTCAGCTCACTGGGCTGTTGGAGGGAAGGAGGTCACACATGGGCCTGTTGAAAGTTTCCTGTGCTCAGGGGCTTCCCAGCCCTCATCCTGTCAGCTGTGTGCCACTGAAGCCTTGTGCTGAGCTTCAGGAGAGGCTGGCTCCTCTGAGCAGGCCAGTCTGCTCTCCAGGGCTTGCTTGCTTCTCCCTGGCACCGCTGCCCTGTGCTGCCTTTGCTCCCTGAACTTCCATTTGAACTCAGCTGCTTCCCTCCCATTGGGGGGCTTCCAGGATCTGGCTAGCTCAGTTCTAGCATTTTAAGGCATTTTCAGAGGCAGAAATATGAAACGTTCCTGTGCAGGCTGTGGGAAAGGGGATGGTATATGTATGCCATCGTGGGGGGTGTGGTGATGTATGTGCTATACAATGGGAGCAGATTCAGCATCAACCCCCTGTGTTCCCTCAGTGCTGAGGCTGCTGCTCTCCCCACAAAGAGGAATAGAGGTCCCGAGCATGGCAGCAGCTCTGCACCTTGTATCCTAGACTGCTTCTGCAGCACACCCTCCCTTTAAGACAGGACTGGAGGAAGCAAGTAACTGTAAAATAAATATTGCATACAAGAGAATGGAAAGGTGCTGGGGAGGAGCTGGGTGCTGCCCCAGGGCAGTAGGGGGGGAGGCTGGTGCCGGGATGGGATGGGATGGGATGGTGATGGTGGTGCTACCTGTGCAGATGTTGTCAGCACCTGTCCTCCTGCCACAGGCTTTTCAGTTCTGTCACCTGTTTTCCTAAGGGGCTGCCTTTGGAGGCCAAAGCCCTGGCTGGGGCAGCAGCCACCTGGTCAGCCCTCCTGACAAAGCCACTGAGGCTCCTGGCCAGGACTGAGGAGCAATGTTGCACAAATGTGTTGGAGTAAATACAGCTTCAGATTACGCAATAGGTCAGGAGGCTTTGGATGGTGTGGTGTCTGGGGAGAGGTTTACATGGCCCGTGTGGTGGCTCTTGCCTTGCGGCAGGTGCTGTGGTGAGGGGCTGCACCAGCAGGAGGGGTAGGCTGTAGCTAATGCTGCTTGATGTCACCCTCCACCTCCTGCACCCTGGCCCCTGTGGACTGGCTGAGGATTTCCAGCCCAAGGATTGCCACAGGAGAGGTGACTACAGCATGAACATGACCTTGTCTCATCACTGTCTGGTTATTCCCATGGTCTCTCAGCATGGATGCTGCTGTGATTCCTGTGGGAGCAGGGGGGGCGGGCAACTTGGGGCTGGGGTTTCACTGCAGCCAGGCCCCCAGAGCAGCTCATTTGCAGGACCTGGTTTACTTTGGTATTTCTGAGCAGCACGGGGCTGTCCCACCTCCAGCACACTGAGGCCAGGTGGGTGCAGGGTGAGTCAAGCCACTGCTATTTGCGTTGCATCAGTTCCCTGCATGTGGGAGCCGCACGGGCACGTTGGGAGGACAGATCCCTGCCGATCCTGCCTGCTGCAGATGGGTGCTGGTTCCTGCTCTGCTTCAGCAAGAGCTCATCCTGTCCCCGTCTCCAGAGAGCTGGGGGCAACTGCCAGGCACTGGTGCAGCTGTCCCGGCTCTGCCGGACAAAGACCAGGCAGACACAACCAATGGAAAGCGGCTGCCTGTATTGAACAGTGGGAGCCTGGGGCAGGATGCAGCCCCCCTGTGCTGGGCTAGGCCTGGACACCAGGCAGCCCCTCAGCCCTGCTCTGTGCGGGGCCGGTGCTCCCGTGGCTCAGCATCCCGGGTCCAGTTGTTCTGGCCAATGAGGGGCCATCAGCCGTACCTGGGGAGCCGGTTGCCCTTGACTGCTGTCCCAAGGAGCTGCCCCAGGGTTTCGACATGTGCGGGAGCAGCTGACTGAGAGGATGGATCTGGCCGATCAGGAAGTCAGTGGGTGAGTTTTGCAATCTGTCACCCCGGAGCAAGGTGACTAAAGCCAGTGCTGACCAGACTCTTTGTTCCTGGAACCTCCCAACAAGCAGCAGAGCAGGAGGATGCTCCTCGGTGGACTTCACCAAAGCCAGGCCCCTGGGGCACAGTCAGCCTGTAGGCAGCCCTGGGCAGGGAGGGCTGTTACATGTCCTGGGTCAGACCCAGGGCCAGTGGCTTGTCCTGACCTGCCTCCCAGCTGGTTCCTGCTCCTGTAAAATGGCTGTGGTTCTGCTGGATGGGGCCAGGCCCAGCCAGCACCAACGGATGGAGGCACATCCAGGGATACAGCTGGGACTGTACCAGCCTGGCCTGTGTCCTGCAGGGCCTGGGCAGGGAGGAATGTGTGGATCCTTCCTAGTTTGCTGAGGCCCTGCTCACACCTTCACTTACATTTTCTGCCTGTCAGGCTGGATGGAACCACGTGGTTGCCATGGTGTCTCCATCCACCGGCGTCCTGGAACAGAGCAAAGGGAGGGGATGCCAGCGGGAGCACCCACCCAGGCTCCTGGTGGGAACTGATGCAGAGAACTTGGAGCCTTTCCCAGCATCCTCCTCCCAAGTACCTCCCCAGGCTGCCCAGCGCCACCCAGTGCCCGGGTGGGAACTGGTGGATTGCCCATACTGCCCATTAGCAGAGGTCAGCACATTGCCCCATCCCTAGCTCTGGTGGCAGGTCCCCCCTCCCCAGCTACTGGCTCCCTGTGCCCCCTGCCATTCCCAGCCCCTACCTTCTGGGCTCTCTCCCTCACTCCCACTGGCATTTTGGTCCTCTGCTTCCCCAAGCAGCTGAGGGCTGTCACCCCTGTTCCCCTGCCATGGCAGCTCCTGCAGCTGGAACAGGGTGTGAGGCTCTGGAGTGTCAGAGGGGACTGTGGGGGCTGGGACCCCACAGGGGACTCACCCGCTGGTGCAGGCTTTGCTGTTCCCGCAGCAGCTCCAGGAACCGGCTGCTCCACAGAAGCTTCTCAGCCCCCAGCTCCGTGCAGAGGAAGCGCACGTCGGCCTCCAGTGCCTCCAGCCTCTGCAGCATGGCCTCGCTGGCATCACCACGCTGCTGCAGCCCCACCACTGCCCTGGCACCACAGCTCAGCTCCTGCCAGTCCCCCATGACCCCTGCCAGCCCCAGGGACACCCCTGGGCCAGGGACGCACCTGTCTGTCCAGGCTCCAGTGCAGAATCTGAGTCCCCATTCTCCTCCTCCTCTTCACTCCCCTCTAGTGTCAGCTGCAGGGCTGTGCCGAGCTGGAAGCCAACACGGACAGTGAGGACCGCTAGGTCCATGGGCCACTGAGCCCAGATGGCCCCTGGCACCAACCCTGTCTGGGGCCCCCCCTCGTGCCACCTAGTGGGCTATGGCACCGGGCTCAGCTGTGT
This sequence comes from Monarcha castaneiventris obscurior, assembly GCA_026261815.1. NCBI lineage: Eukaryota > Metazoa > Chordata > Aves > Passeriformes > Monarchidae > Monarcha > Monarcha castaneiventris. The sequence goes on along the minus strand of JAMPIT010000511.1, from coordinate 2,135,632 downwards.
CCCGGGGCTTGGCGAGCGCCGCGGGCCTCCCATTGGGGGAGTTACCTCCTCGGTGACCTGGAAGGCGCCGTCCCAGCAGCTCTTGAAGCAGATCAGCAGGACCTGGGGGAGAGGACGGCTCACACCCGCCCTGTGGAGTGCAGAGCCTGGAGCGATGTCCCCGTGTCCCCAGGGCTCTTGGAGGGCACAGTGCCTTCAGCCAAGGACTGGCTCCCAGGGACGAGGGTCCCAATGCCGCAGCCGCGCTGCCAGGTGTTGTGGTGACGCGCTCCCGCCCTCCAGCTGCAGCAAACCACAGCCCCCACCACCAGCGGCACAGCGATCGCCCCCCAGCAGCTCGTTTGGAGCCGGCACGGGTGCGGGGAGGTCCCTGGGGAAGGGGTTCTGTGGTACCGACCCACGCCAGGCTCCAGAGCCCCCGCAGCCCCCGCAGCGCCGTCCCGCAGAGCCACAGGAGCCACCAGCACCCGGCGCGCAGGAGCCGCCTCCAGCACGGCCCGGGCGGTGAGCGCTGCCGGCCCATGGCACCCTGCGGACCAGGAGACACGGCTGACGAGCCCCGGACTATAGGAGCCGTGCCAGCACGTGCCAGGGCCTGTCCCGGCTCGCCATGAGCCAGAACAGCGAGAGGGGACCGGAGCGTTTGTGGGCCGGATCCCCACACGCCGGACCCCCGCTGCCCCCTCCCCTCTGCTCCCTTACCCAGCCATGCACCGGGCGCGGCCCCTCCTGCCCCATGGCGACCAGATGAACTCCTGCCTAATCCTCTTGGTGACGGGGCTGTGCAGGGATTAGCCTTTCTCTAACGCTCCACCTTTGGGGTCCATAACGACAATGGCTGCTCTTCTACACTTTGCTCAGGATTCATCTTTCACTAGCAAAGGACTCGGGATATATTTCTAAGTGCTACTTTTAGCTTTAATTACCATTCAGGTAAAGGCTGTGCAGCTCCCTCTAACTCCTGTGCCCAGGCACTGGCCATCCTGGGGGTCTTTAGTCACTCATGCTCTTAAGGAAGTAAAACAGAAGTGTTCCAAAATCAAATGGAAGTTTTAGGCACAACTGCTGGAGTCAGGACCCAGCAGGGAACAGCTGATCCTTTAACTGAGTCAAGTGTTTGCCATTTCTCTTTCTGCCCTCATCAATGTGTTCCCCCCCAGGCTGCTGCCATCAGACATCGACCTGGGCAGAACAGGCTGTCCCCTCCTTTGGTGACAAACACAGCCGGAGGCACAAAAGGCTGCATTGGCCCATTGTCCCTGCAGCACCCCAATGTGTCACAGGGAACGTGAAGCTGACCCTGCCACAGAACCTGCCTGCACAGAGGGCTCTGAGCTACACTAGCCCTTTGCTGCTTCTCCAAAATGTTCTGCCTGAAAAAGTCTGGCAGCTTTCCTCGAGGTCAGAGGTGCAGCAGAGACTTCAGCCTCTGAAGTACAGCTTCTCCAGCCATCCCTGCTTGGAGCAGCAGCAGCAGGAGAACTGTTTTTGCACTGAAGCCAGGGAATGAAAACCATCAGCTGAGAATTCTTTTTTTCCAGAACTATGGAGGAGCAAGGCCTTGTAGTTTATGCCGTTTCCTAGATCTTCCACCCCCCATACTTAAACTCTCTAACTTACAACACACAGAAGTAGGCCAGCTTTGTAGCTTGGCCTTTAAGCTGCTCTATCCCGACCCCCCCGTGGAGAAGCAGCTGCCAGCCTTCAAGCAGAGACACAGCTCCCTGTGGGATAAGCCAGCTCCCTCTGGGAACAAACGAGGAGCTGCCTTGATCCCCAGATCAGACACAGCCCAAAGGAGAATTCTGCTCCTGCGGACTCACCTTTGCTCAGGTCCTGCCCTGCACAGACTGGGGTGCCTGGAGAGAGCTGAGGAAGACCCCAAACCCCAGAGGAGCAGAGGTGCAGCAGAACACGTTCTGCACATTCCTTGTTTGTTCCAAGGGCTGTGCAGACTCCAGGGACTCAGTGACACTCCCGTCCCATGGCCCCTTTCCCACATCTCCCTTCAGCAGCAGGGGTTGCACAAACACATCCCAGCACCAATAAAGAAGGCAACTCCCCATGCTGAGCGAAGCAAAGGTCAGTTCAACAGCAACACCAAGATTCTGACCCGGCTGCTGTGAGAAGCCCCGGGCCCTCACCCCTCTGTCCTGCTCCTGGGACAATCCAGCCAACTCAGCCCTGATCTGCAAGCAATATGCCCTCACCAGCAGAACCATGGACATCCCAGTCCTGCCTTGCAGCAAGATCAGCCAAACGCAGCTGGAGATTAGAGCCTGGCACTCCCTGCAGCACTTAGTTACAGCTACCTCGAGGAGAGAAAGCACCACGTGAACCTCTCATGAGCCATGGGACAAGGAACAGCTCCGGTGCCAAAAGGGAAGAATTCCAGCAAAGTCCTCATAACGCAGGTGGAGACTAAAAAAGCACCAGGAGTCGAAGTTTGGACTGAATAAACCATGAGAAGAGACAAACATGGAACTTTTATTGTTTATGTACAAATGACAGAAGTTTGTATTAAAAAGAGAGCCCACCCAAAGTCAGCGACAGCAAAGAGTTGGCTCTGAGCTCTGGCCCTTCCTGTACCTAATGCACTGAGGAATACCGGGAGATGGTGTTTAAAATGAAAGTAAGAGAAAAGGGTTAAACTACCTTCTTCTCTGCTTGAGTAAGAATCAAAAGAACTGCTCCACAAAATGAAGAACCTTCCACTACACAGACTAAACAAAGAAACCCAAAGTCAACTTGTAACTATACACTTCAGCTTTAAAAAAAACACAACAAAATCAACAAAATAAAACCAAAAAACAAACCTGAAAAGCTAAATATCAGCAACAAAAGTAATCTAAGTCTCACAACGTGGATGGGACACACTGAATCCTACCCAAGTTCCAGTGGAAAAGGAAATGCCTCTCTGTGGGTCTGCAGGTGACAGGGGGCAGCAGTATCAGCCGTTTCAGGAAGTTCCCGACCAAGGTGGAAGCACAGAACAACCAGGAATTCAGAACTACTACAACTACTACACCACCTTCATCTTCCTGCAACTCAGGTGATTTGAAAATGATGCAAAGTACATGGTCCAGGATTTCCTCCCCCCATTCAAGTCCCTTAGAGTGAGTCACTCCTGTTGCAGCTGCCATCCTGCTTCAGAGCCTCTCAGTGGGGAGTCAGACCTAAGTCGCAGGAGCATCAGCACTGATGGCTCTAGTAGTCCTGCAGAGAAAGGACAGCACAGGCACGTTAACACCTTCCCACCTCCGTTTCTGCTCTCGGAGCTGGGGGTGTCAGTCCTCTCTCATTTCACACACCACTAGCTGCAGGCAAAACAGATATTTTTCTTGTAGCTAAACATTGAAAAGGAGGGACCCTTACAACCTTGAGTATCGACTCAAACCAGATGCGTTTAATGCTCCAGATCATGACAAGGTAACAGGATGCAAAGCAGCTTTTTCCATGAGAAGCGCACAGGAGTTATCTGTGACCCGGGCTCAGAACAGCCCACCTGGGCTCAGCTGCTGTTATAGCCAGGGGACAATGCTGATCTCACACTGTGACACTCCTCAACCATGACAATAAGAACTTAAACGACAGCAGCAGGAGGGTTTTTTAAGCTTGGGTGTCAGCCAGCCCCTCCGATGAGCAATGAAAACGCAGACAGAGCACGGATACTTACAGCTCTTGGCTTTTTGTTTAACTTGAGATCAATCCTGTGGTTGGAAAGACAAGAGAAACGTCCATGTCAATACCCGACCCAACACCGGAGCTACTGCACAGGGCACAGCTACGACAGAGACTACGGTTAATCCATCCATTTCCAACTGGCTGAGCCAGGGCACTGTCCCAGGGTTACTGGGCACGAGAGCAGCAGAGGAGAGTGGAGTTACTATTTGCCAAAAAGCAGATTCCAGCCACTCTCAGACAAAGTTAATCAAGGGGCACAATCAATCACAGGGCACTTAGGCAGGTCAGCAAGGGGAACTAGGCATGCTCTATGTTAATTTAATCTGTCAGAGGTGTAACTATGTCACGGTTAATTATCCAGACATAGTGTGAGAGTTATTTACTTGGATAGAGAGAGGAGTTAGGGTAACAGGGATTATATGAGCCAAAGGTATTGAGTTTAATACATTTTTTCAGAAGGAAATATCCAAGTCTATACTAATCTCCTTAAGCAGCAAAGCCAAAAGAATCAGTTTTAAAGTTAAAAAGTTTTATCTATTTAAATATGAAACAGAAAGGTAAAGAAGAGTGAAGTTAATTTATCATTTGCTGAAGTTATTAAATAAAATGTTACCTCCATCACGCTTTTCTGTTTTTAAAAAAAACTTCCCAGCCTAACCTAATATACATACCTACAATTAAACAGATAAACTAGGGGTTAGCAAGGTCTCAAAAGGCACATCAGTGTCTACACACTAACAACACAGCACAAGTACTAATTCAAGTCAAACTTACTCAAAGTCATAATCAAACATGCCAGACGGGCTGAGGGGCAGCATTTGAAAGGAAGAAAGCAATAGAAATTAATATACTAATGAATTAAATCAATTAGTTGATTAGCCACCCTAGCAAGATTGCTAAAAAATAAAATTAAATAAATAATAAAGCCAGTGTTCAAACACCATCAAGTTCTTCAGATATCTTAACCAGGACTGGGCACAAAAAGCACTCTGGACTGGCGATCCAGCATCCCCCTCCCCACTGGATTTCTGGGAACAAGAGGTGTTAGCAGAGAGGTGGGTTTGGCTTACGCAGGGGATTTTAAGAGCTGAAGGAGGGGCAGCTGCCAGACCCAGAGAGGGCAGAGCTCAAGAGCAGGAGAGGAACCTGAGGGCTTGGAAAACCAAAGTGAGGGGTCAGGAAGCAGGGGAGTTGGGGAGGGGGCTGGGCTGCCAGGGCAAGACAAAGCTGGTTCAGGCAGACGTGATACAGAACTTGGTGCCCAACCCTGCCCTAGGCTGCTCCCCCCACACCCCCAGCTCTGCCGTCCCTGGCAACAGCGGCCCAGGGACATTTGGCCAGAGCTGACCCCCTCATACAAGTGCCACAGTATGGCCTCAAGACATAGCTCTGTCCACAGCTGACACTGGTCAGGAAAGATTGATCATGGAATCCCATTCCAGGACTGCACTGCTAAGAGGAAACAGCACTGGGTTCCCTCAAACACTTGTTAGCCGTGAAAACAGCTGAGCACACAGAAAAATACCCACCCTGGCCTTCCTGTGGTGTGGGAGGGAGCAGGACAGCACAGCCTCTGTAACCCACACCTGAGGCCCTGTGTGCACCTGAAGCCAAACATCCCCGTGCTGACCCAGTTCCCCACATGGGAACCCCAGAGAGGCCATGCTCCTGCAGGGGCCTTTCCTGGCACCTCCCGGTTCTCTAGGAACAGGGGAGTGAAACCCAGAGTCGTGCTGGCAAACAGAAGAGCTTCTGAATAAAGAGAAAAGCCAGTATTTCTTTTTATTTTTCTCTTTTTCATGCCACACTCCTCAGGGGACAGACTCACAGGTCTGGCTGGAGCACCTGCGGGGCTGCGGGGCCTGGAACACCCTCGCTGCAAGATCAGGTACTGGGTTGTTGCTGGGGTTTGTTAGCCTAAATATACTTGAAAATTGTTTGATCTTATCTGCCAAAATTTAGGGGATAGTCAGTAACAGCAATCACAATTTTAACAGAGCTTTTATTACAGACAAATTTAATTATCTTTTTATCTTTTTTAATTATCTATCTGGCCTTGCTAAGCATTACAAACAGTCAGTTCCTGCCTCACTGAGCCCCTCAGAGTGTCTGACAGGGCCTGGGAACACAGGAGCTGCCACAGGTGAGCAGGGCAGGGCTCCTCTGTCCAACAGCTCGGCCTGGCAGCAGCCACCACAGCTGCAGAGGGGGATGTAAAGGAACCCAGAGCAACAGAGCCTGCTGGGGGGCAGCTTCCCCCCTGCTCCTGTCCCTAAAGTCTGGGAAATGGACCGGAGCAAAAGGATTTATGTCAGTTCCAGCACCTGCCCTGCACCCCACCATGCTGCTGGCCATGCTTTGTCCAGGGAAGCGCCTGGGAGAATATTTTATAATCTGTTTGAAATGGCAGTTTTCTTAAGCTGTACTTCAGTTTTACAGGTTGTTTCTCTGGACTTGTTCACGGATGTAGTTTCTTGTGTTATTCCTGAACTTCTTCCAAATATCTACAGGCAAAAAAAGAGATTTGAACTTCTTTGGATTCCCAGCTCATGAGGAACCAAAGGGACATCCAGTCCTTTCGGACATTTGCCCAATTCAGGCTGCTGTAGGAAGGAAATTCTGACCTAAGAATTAAAGACATCCTAATGACTCAACACTTAGTAAAGGCAAAAAAGGAGTTAAGCATTTTTCAAGCATTGTACCTACCTCACGTCCCCACCCCAACTGTTCCCACCCCCCACCTTGTAAACTTTTACCACTTTAAACCCTTTCTCTAATTGTGTGGCAGTTCCCTTAAAGAGGAAAGCCCATCCCTAGCCAGAGCTAACAGCTCAGAGCCAGCACAGACGCTTTGGAGTTTTAAAAGCTCTATTACTTCTATTAAATCCTTAGGCCCCGGCTTCAGCAATCGTTCCAGAGAGGTGCAGCTCTGCAGTGTCTCCTCTCCATGGTTTTCCCCCTCATGGCCTGACTCACAGGCACTGTCACTGCCAGCAGCCTGGGCTGAGGGCACAGGGACCAGCTCATTGCCCTTATTACACTTTAGGGGCAGAGCTGGACAGGTAAATCCAATTAGAAAAGAGTTCAAAGAAATCTGTTTCACATGAATTTCAGGTCAGTTTAACAACGAACACTCTGAGGTGAAGGTGACGCAGCAAACTCCTCTATGCTAATACTGAGACTCGGCTGGGATGTGGGAGCTGGAAGGGGCTGCAGTGGAAATCCAGATACTGGGAGTGTCCAAAACCCCAAAAACATTCCCATTTGCTTTCCACCCTCCTTCAAAGAAAACACTAACATTCCTGTCCTACTGGACTCTGCAGAAACCAAGCAGCAAGCTCAGGAGGTCAGGACCTGCTGGAATAAGCTTTATCCTGGGGACACAGAAGAGCTGGAGAAGCTGCCCAGAAGCACACCTGTGCCACAGCTGGAGTGAGCACCCTGTGCTGCTTAACTTCCTCAGCACTTTCCCCTCCTCTTCCAAAACCAGGAAAACCACCCAAACACCTGACCCCAGCTGCCCATTATTCCAACATGTTACTGGTTCCCCTCAGACAATAAATTCAATCCAGCCCCAGCCAACTGTCCAGGTGTGGCAAGGAGGCTGCTGGTCCCACTGACCTGTGTCTGTTTTTGTTCTTTCGCTTTTTGTGGCTGCTGTGGTGGCTCCCAGAGGAAGTGGAGGAAGCAGCTTTCTGGGGCTTCACACCCTGTACGGAGCCATCTAGCTCTTCAGCATCCTCCTGGTTGGGCTCATTCTCCTGGTTGTGGAAGTCTGGAGAAGTGTCACTCTCTGTGCCACTGCCCGGCTCCCCTAGAGCAGGACAGACCCAGGTGAGCACCAGGGTGAACTCCCAGCTGCCCTGGCACAGCCCTGAGTGGGAGAAACAATCCCAGAACAGCAGCCGAGACACCTGAACCCTGCAGCACCAGGAGGTGAATCACAGAACCTGGGAAACAACTCTGCAGGATGGACAGGAAGCTGTTCTCAGCACTGAGGCTCTTTGGAACCACATCCTATTTGGTGCTGATCACAAAAATGTTTCTAAATATCCTGGAGGTGAGTGGTCCTTCCCCACATCTCCTGTGACTGACACATCTACAGCGACACAGTGCTTCAGCTTATCTGGCCTCTTCCTCCAAAGAGCACCAAACCAATTTCAATCCGTTTTACACACAACAAACCCCTGCTGAGCGTGGAAGGAACTTGGCAAGTCAGCAGCCAGGAGCAGCCTGAGGGCAGCAGACACAGGGCCTGGGAACAGGAGCCCAAATCCAGCCCAGATCTGTAAGGCTGAGACAGGGCTGAATTGTGGGGAGAGTGAAATTCTTCCCAAATTCACAGAAAAATGACAAAGAGACTTACGCTTCTCAATGAGCTGGTCCTGGACTCCAGCTAACGCACTGACAGCCTGGAAAACCAAACGGGATGTCAAGCCAGGCAGGGATTCACTTCCCAATGCTCACAGCATGGAGCCCAGATCACACAGACACGTCCCTCTGAAGTGCCCGTGGCCTCACGTGGCACCGGGGGTCTGCAGCAGAGACAAAGCCAGGGGACAGCAGTGATGCCAGTGACAGGCATCCTCCCACCCACCAGGCACCCGGAAAAGGGGCTTTGGAAGAGGTTGCAGGGTGGGATGGGGATGCTCAGGTCAGGGAGCCAGTGCAAGTACGGCACTTCAAATGGGGAAGTTGTTCTGCAGGTGATCATGGCAGGACTGGGGCACCCAAGGGATAGGGATGGGGATGAAACAGGAACAAGAATGGGGACAAGGAAAGGGATGGGAATGGAGAAAGGGATGGGGACAGGGATGGGGGGGGCACAGGGACAGTTATGGGGACAGGGGCAACTGCTCATCCTGCCAGCGCCCATCCCGGCACTCACCGCTGCTGAGGTGACCGAGGACTTGCTGAAGAGCCTCTCGGCCTCCTTGAACTTGCGGTTTCTCCGGTCGTTTTTGCTGTTGGAGTTCCTAAAACAGAGACAGGCGCGATGGCGGGGCCGGGCGGGCGGGGGAAGGGGGGGGGGCTGGGCAGGTAGGCAGCGCCTCCGCCACTCACTTCTGGTTGGTGAGATACCGATCCCAGCCGCGGATGATGTTCCCGTACATCTGCGTGTCCTCCAGGTAGCTGCCCTCGAAGGCGTAGATCTGCCGCTCCAGGTTTGCCAGGGTCTCCTGCTGGGAACACCGCCGCGCATGGAGCAGGCCCGGCCGCGCCACTCCGGCCCCGCCGCTTCCCCAGCCGGTCCGCCGCCACCCAGACCACACCGACCCCCTCCCCGGCGCTCACCGCCAGCTCCTGTTTGCGTTTCACCAGCTCGGCGAGCTCCCGGCGGGTGTCCGGGATCTGCGGGGGTCCCCCGGCCTTGGCGTGGAGCGCGGCCATGGCGGCGCGGCCTGCGCGGGGCGGGGCGGGGCGATGCCGGGAGCGGCCGCTGGGGGCAGCGGTGAGGCGGGAGGGGCGGGGGGCTGTTGGGGCCCCAGACTTTGCGACAGCACGGGAGTCATGTACCAGCCTCAGTAACTGAGATATTTTGGGTTTCTGCCGTCTTTAAAGTCCCTCCAAGCCAAACCTTTCTATGATCCTATTAAACTCTGTCACTCTGATCCTCTGCAGTGACGCTCGGGGGGCCGGTTTGCCCTTTCGCAGTACGGCAATGACGTCACTTCACAGTCCCGTGTGAACCGTGTCGGGGGACACAGAATGAGCCACCGTGGCCACACTCAGGTGAGAAAGGCCCGGCCAAGGGGAATGATAAAAACCTCCAGCGCTAACAGCCTCTCCAGTACACAAATAGTGCAGTTTTTAACTCACTTTGTTTCTTTAATACAGAAACAAGTACTGAAACTTCATCTCTTTCAAGGAAAAAAAAAAGGACACTAGAAAAATATTACAGCTAAAAATAATCAGGGCTAAATTTACAAATTGTTTATTTAAAAACCCTTGGAGCTCCTTCTGCTCAAACTCCATCCTACCCGTCTGAAATCCCACAGCAATGCCCCATATTTACACCATCAATGTGTACAACAAGCACCATTTGTGTCCAGTCCGCACACAAGCAGGGACGAACAGGTGAGACCACAAACACCCAGATGAACCAGTTAAGTGTGGGACATACACATTTAACATAAAGCAACATGGAGGAGACACCAAAGACTATGCAACTCCCAGTGAGTGGGACTGGTGCTTCTCTCCCTAAACACTCATTTCTTTACAGCGAGAAGACTGTGTTAAACAAGGGACTTGGGTAAGTTTTTATAAAAAGAGAACTTAAGTAGTGCAAACTCTGGTTAAAACACGTCACCCAATCAAAGGTGTTTCTGTGTGACACAAACAAACCCTGGGGTGGGGTCAGAAATAATGGCTCCAGCATTCAACCCAGACACTCCACATCCAGGACAGTTTCAGCATCGTGTGTGGGAACAGGAAACTGGGGGCCCTCAGCCCTCGGTCACAGTCTCATCACCTGAAATTCTAGGAACTGTTAGTTAACTTCTGTTTCACATTCCCTTGTGATTTCCAGGCAGAATTCCACTGAAATGCCCATCCCTCAATCACCATGAGGCAAATTAAATAGCCAAAACATAAAAATACATGAGGGTCTTTGCCACGTTTCTGCCATTTCAGCAGTGATCCAGGTAAATTCTCCCATCAGAACTCCCAACAGGCAGAGGAATTTGGCAAACTACTGAACAAGATGTGCATCAGGTACTCTTTAACTAACCTTTCAGTCTGTAGCATTTTCAAAGGGCTGTAACAAAACAAGTCATAAAAATAATTTTCCAGATGCTGTCTGTGTTTGACATGGTTTGCTGGAAGAGTCTGGCAATATCTGTGAAGGGTTTCCAACACCAGAGCTTTCACATCCAGGTGCTCTTGGGCTTGTTGGGGGAAAAATAAAATAAAAGTAAAGCTGTATTTCCTGATATGCAAAACTATCAAAGATGAATAATGAGCAAAGTCTCCCAAAACAAACTAATGGGAACAGACCAGCAACAGAGAAAGGACTTTAAGGCAACAAGAGGCATCAGTGCTGCGATGCTCTGTGTTCACATCCCACTCCCGTTCAATTGCAAGGAGTTCTCTCCTCTGCCCCTCCCCAACGTCTTCCTCATCCGTTAACTGTCAGACTCTTCCTCCTTCTCCTCATCTTCATCATCGTCCTTTGCATTGGCCTCAGATTTATCTGAGGATTCATGTAGCAGGACATACTCTCTGCTGCTGAACCCAAACTTGAGTACATCCTTCTCCTTCAGTTCATAGTAGCGCTGGGGCTCGATGCGCTGGTTGTTGAGGAAGGTGCCATTCCCCGAGCCCAGGTCGATGATGTAGGGCCTCACCCTGCGGCCCACGGTGCCGTCAGCTCGGGTGTACTCCACCAGTCTGGAAAACAAAAACACTGGCACCAGAGAGACAGGAAACGTGCTCCAAAAGCAAGTGAGACAGAAATTGTGCTCCACAAGCAGGCTGGTTTGTGCAGTGAACACTCATCCGTCCCAAGATCGGAACAGCCCAATGTTCAGCAATAAGAAACTGTGTGAGACAGAGCAGGTTCTGAGAGTGGCTGCATCATTCCCTAAACCTCCGATGATGTAACACAGCAACTCCTGCACTGGGACAGATGTCCTCCAAGAGAGCTGGGCTATCCTCCAAAAGAGCACTGCTGTCAGCAGTAGCAACAGGAGCCCTCTCTGCATCAGAGCACAGCTGCACTCACTGTGAGAGAACAAACCCAACAAACCTCTTCTTGAAATGCTTTTACTGTCAATCACACCTGGTAGGTTATTCCAACCTGGATTCACACCCCATTCTGTGTCTAATCCCGCTATACAATTTCTCTGCTTGTGGCTAAATTAGAGGAATTTCAGATATTTTTGGTCACTGCTGGGATGATCCACAGCAATCACACATAAATTCCATTTCTAACATACTGACAGCAAACTCGACCCTCCCAGCCATGCATTCCAAGGCGTTTGGTTTGTGTGCTGTTTTATTTCTGAAGCTCCCAAGCTACTCACCGGTACTGGAAGACGGCGTGCTGCTTGGAGCAGGAGGGGTGGTCGATGGGGATGTCGGCAATGCGGCGGTGCCGGCCCAGCAGGTACGCGCTCTGCCTGTGGATGTACATCACTGGCAGGAATTCATCGTTCTTGAAGGGGTACAGGCGCCAGCGCGTCTTGGGGATGCGCGCCTCGGGGGGCTCGCTGTACTTGATCACCACCCCCCGAAACGTGTTGGTGTCCTCCAGCAGTGCCCCGGACAGCTCAAAGCTTGGCTTCTCCTTGCTCACAGCAGCTTTTTCTTTGGGTTTGCTCTCGGACTGCCGGAGCTCTGGGTTCTGGTCGCCGCTGCCCTCAGTGCCCTGTCGGTGCTCTCGCCTCCTTTCATTGTAGAACTCTCTCTCTGCCTGCTGATCCCGCAGGTTCTGCATGTCCCGCTCATGGCTACGAGTTCCCGGCCTGTCACTGGGGTTCTTCTTTCTGTCTGAGTGGTCCCTGTGCCTGTCCCGGTCGCCACTCCTGTCCCGCCGGTGCTCCTGCTCTGATGGGTGTCTCTGCTTCCGCTCCTCGTTCCCCCTGCGACAGTGATCATCTCGCTCCTGGAAAGGACAATCAGAATAAAAGACCAGCAGATCTACCTTAGCCTTTCAGAAAATCCCAATCCTACACACGGAAAACACATACTGGGACATGTGTAGGCAGATCTGACACAACATGGAACAGATTTCTGTGCCACACTACTTGGGTTCCCACAATGTGCACCAAATAAAGCACGAGAAACAGGCAGTGTCCCCTGCTCTGGGCAAAGGACACAGCTCCCAGGGACGCCTATGCTGTGGCACAGGCTGGGCTCGAACAGGAGCTCCAGTCACTGGCGGCACAGTCTGAGCTGGGTGGCAGGAGCTCCTGACTTGCCCAGATCCTCTCTCTGCTCATGGGACACGATGCAGAGCCCAGTCTGAACGGACAAGTGAAGAGGCGCCTTCTGTACCCGGCACGGCCGAGTCTCCGGGAACTGCGTCCGCTGCAGCGCCCGCAAGGCCCCTGTGTTCTGACAACACCATTTACCTGCTTCACCCTCACGGCGCCGTGGTGCGGGCTGTGGCTCCTCCTGCCTCGCGGGGAGCGGCTCCTCCGCCCGGACCGGCTCCTCCGCCGGGGCGACCTGGGGAACAACGGGACGGCGTGAGCGGCGGGGCCGGGCTGAGAGTGGGGCCGAGCGTGGGGCCGAGCGGCCGGGCCTCCCTACCTGCTGCCGCGGCTGCCCGCGCGCGGCCCTACCGGGCCCCGCCGCTCCTCGCCCGGCGGCGACGGGCTGCGCCGGGGGCTTCGCCGCTCGGCCTTCACCGCCGCCTCCCGCCGCCGCCGCTGCTCCCGCCGCCGCTCCCCCGCCGCCGCCTCCATGGCGCCCGTCCCGACGGGAAGTGCCGCCACTTCCGGCCCGCGAGCACTTCCGCCCGCGAGCGCTTCCGCGCGGGCGTTACTGCGCTTGCGCGGGGCAGCGCTCGGCGGCGGCGGCGCGGTCGCCATGGTGACAGGGCCGCGGCCGCCATGGCGGCGCCGCCGGAATCGCTGCTGCGGTACTGCCCGCCCGTGCTGGTGTCCCGGCGGGGAGAGAGGGCCTCCGCGGGGGTGAGCGGGGACGGGGGCATGCAGGGGGATACCGCGCTCCGCTGGGGGTGAGCGGGCCGGGGGCCGAGGGGACCGCGGTCCCCCGCCCGCTCCTACGGCGCTGTCCTGCCCTGTTCCCGCAGGGTCAACCGCTGAAGGGGACCCCCCCGCGAACTCCCGCGAGCATCCCCTCCACGCAGCAGCCGCAGGAGCTCCTGAACGCCATCCTGCCGCCGCGGTGAGCGGGGCGGGGCCGGGGCCGGCAGCGCCCGGCGAGCGCCCGGTGCCTCCGGTAACGGCCGGTGCTTCTCTGGCAGGGAGTGGGAGGAGGCTCAGAAGCTCTGGGTGCAGGAGGTGTCCACCGCGCCCAGCACCCGCCGGGACGTCGTGCTGCTGCAGGAGCAGCTGGACCGGCAGCTGCAGCAGCGGCAGGCGCGGGAGACCGGGCTGTGCCCCGTGCGCAGGGAGCTCTACACGCAGTGCTTCGGTCAGTGCCCGCGGTGCTCTTGCTCCTCACACAGCTGACACTCAAAGGACAGGCTGGCAGGAGATGCCTACACATGAACACCAGCTTAAAATCCTCCTAGTTATCCTCTTAGTTGCACTTAAACCAACAGTTTATTTAAAGTAACTTAAACCCGTGTATATCTTACACACCCTAATGACACAGCGCTGGTCTCTGAAAGGCAAGGGATGGCCACAGGTTGGAGTGCAGGATCCTCTGAAAGCTCCCCCATAACTGCAACAAGTCATTACACATTTTTAAGTGTTTGCTGTTACAGCTTTAGGGGATCAGCATCACGGGCATTACCTGAGGGGCTGTACCATCACTCAGCTTTTACTTGCTGCACTTAATGCAACAGCTGCAATGTAACAAAACAAACCAATTATTACTGTCTCTAGTAAATTCTTGGTTGTGTGGTGCAGGGAATGGGTAAGAGGAGCAGCTCTGGCCCTGTGTGTGTCCAGCACTCCCAGATAAAGTCACTGCAGCTTCTTATTTGCAGACGAGCTGATCCGCCAGACCACGGTGAGCTGTGCAGAACGGGGGCTGCTGCTGCTGCGGGTCCGGGACGAGCTCCAGCTGACCCTGTCTGCCTACCAGGCGCTGTACGAGAGCAGCATAGCCTTCGGCGTGCGCAAGGCGCTGCAGGCCGAGCAGGGCAAGGCCCACATGGAGAAAAGGGTGAGTGGGACTGTTCACCCCACGATGGATGGGGTGAACATTCTGCATGTGATACAAAACACGAGAGCAAATTTTATATCCTTAAATCCGTTGTTTCCATTTCCATGGGATGGCAGCAAAGACCATCAAAATACTCGGCTTGCTGTCCTTGGGCTTAGCTGCACTTCTGAAGCTTGTTCTGCAGCTTTAAAGACTGTACTACACACACCTTTGTCCCATCTTAACCGCAAATTGACTATTTGCTAACAAAATTTGAGACATCCGTACTGTTTTCAAAGATTGCAGAGCTGGAAGAGGAAAACAGGGAGCTGGAAAAACAAGTGAGCGAAGAGAAAGCAAAATGTGAGGCTATTGAAAGGCAAGAAAATGAACGGCGAGAAATAGAAGAGAAGAAACACAGCGAAGAGGTTCTGTTCCTCAAACGGACAAACCAGCAGCTGAAGGTCAGTAAGAATCCAGAATTCCAAATACTAGTGGTAAAATTCTCATTAAAATCATTAAAACCCTAGTAACACCATTTAACATTAAATATTACCCAAGAACAACTGTGCGAGGACTGGTTAATAATTTGTGCATGTGGCTTTGGGGAGAACAGAGCTTCTACTCTGTACTTCGTTTTAAAAAGGAAGAAAATCCCACATCTTCTGAGTAAGGAAAGAATGTCACCCTGAACAACATCAAATGTTTCTGGCTACAGCTAAAAATATTTCCCTTAAAGCAAGCTGCTTTTCCTGCAGATCCCACTTTCTAACCCACATTTTCAGGCTGCCTTGGGATGTTTTAGGACACGAAATCTTAGATCAGATGTGTGTTGCCCCTGAATCCATTTCTTCTTTGAAGAACCTGTACTTCACCAGCTGTGTGTGCCACTGCTGTGGGTTATTGTGGTGGCTGCTCCCATCAATCCACTAACTGGCATCAAGTTGTCTCACTAATCACAAAACTTGCTGTTCCCAGCTATTCTTGTCCCAGAGTCAATTTGTGTTCCAAATGCTAGAGAGCCAAATACTTAATTTAGCTCACATAGTCCAGCCTGAAATCAGAGAATTCAGACCACTGTTTCAACAGCTTTTATTTAATTTCCCCCTCAATGCTTTACATTCTAAACTGTGTCTCTCATTGTACGGAGCCAAGGCCAGCTCTGTTCTCCTCAGAATGCAACAAGTGTGCATGCCAGGAATGACAAACTAATTTATAAAACATGTAGAAATGGAATGGCTGGGGAACAAATCTGGCCTGGCCCTCCTGACAGCAGTGCAGCATCCCTCAGCTCCTCACTGTGAACATCCAACAAAAAATTTAGCCCTTCATAGTACTGCAGGTTTATTTTTTAGGTTACGGAATCTAATTTGTCTCACTGTCTCATTTGTTTTTCAGACCCAACTTGAAAGCATTGTTGCAGCAAAGAATTAATTGTTCTGTTGTCCTCAAGGCAGGCTCAGAAGAGCTGTCAGAGCAAGAAGCTTGCAATTAGTGACAAAGATTTGTCTTCCTAAAACGATCTTGAGTTTTCACTTACCAGTAACAGCAGGCAGTGTAACTGTTCTCTCTTGAAGAGTTGAAATTCAAGAGCTTCCTTAATTACTGTTCCCTCTTTCAGTGCCATCTCAGCAGTCAGCTCTTTGAACAGTGAACTTGTCTGGGACTTGCCTGTTGGTAACGTGCTAATGACCTTCAAAGCAATAACTAATAAACATTTTTAAATGCAAACTTCTGACATTATTAATTTGAAAATGTTGTAGAAGATTCAGAAAGAATAATAAAGTGTCTACAAGAAATGTAAGTCCCATGCACCAAGAAAGAAATGGCAGCTCACTGTTGGACAGGTGTCTTGGGGGTATTTCCTTGAGTACATGCAAGCTGGTGTCAACTGTACATCAAAATCCCTTGTCAGAACCATCAGCAGTAACTGAGCACAGGTGACACCAAAGCTCCAGGTGTGACCATTTCTAGTGAAATGAAGGGGCACGATGGCAGTCATAGATTCACTTCTCCATGGAAGCAAATGAAATCCCTGCTTGAGGTACCTGTGTAAGAAGCTGGTTACATAGCAAGTGAACATGGGAAAGAGAATTCCCTGTAGTCATGTGAAAAACCCCATTACACCAGTTTCCAGAAAAAAAACCACCCAAACCCCACCACTTAACAACACTGGAATAGCTGTTTGGCTACTGCAGTGTTTGCTAGCCTGGGACGGTGATGTGGAAATACCATCAGCTCCAACTGCACAAAGAACTTTCAGATGATGCAGAAACAAAGAGAGATGCTGCTCCTGAGGCCAGGACAGACCGGTCACACTGGGCTTTGAACAGGAACCACAAGTTTTATAGTAAAAAAAGCCACCGCATACTAGAGCTGTTTTATGTAAAATTTAATAGAATAAGCAGCTATTGCTTATGTTTGTATTTTTTGTGCTTTGATCTTTGTTCCTCCAAGCCAGTTTTTTTCTTGTTCTTATTCTTGTTTTTCACGTTGTGAGTTTCATAATACCGGACTCCAACTTTCTTGGAGCGCTGCTGCCTCTCAGCTCGTCTCCTCTGCAAACACAAAACACATTAGCAAATCCCCAGCATCCAGAGCCTCAGTGTCTGCAACCCTCCAATGGTGTTCACTTCACATTCCACATGCCTTAAGTAAAATAAATAATTTCAAACAACATGTTACTAATGTGACTATACAGAACCCAGCCCCGCCAGCTCTTACGAGAGTAAGCTCCACTTCAGTCTTTACAGAGAAGTCAGCAAGATACAAGATGCAATTTGGTGTGCATAGTCAGGTAAGAGGGGTGTGACAGAAGTTGTGACAGAATATTCATAACAGAATCAGTTTTCGTTCCCCATCTGTTCATGCCCAAAGTCTCAAAGCTCTTTAGTGATAACAGGCAATCCAAGGATAAAGCCAGCTTATTTCCCTGCTCAGTTGTACTATAGGAAATCACACTTACTTCTTTGGATGTGAGTTTCTTGCAAGGCTGTTTACCCAACTCGTCATCATCATCATCACCTTCCTCTTCTGCTTTCCTCTTTCTTTTCTTCTCTGTGCTGCCTGCTAACAGCAGAGATCACACACTTGGTATCTTCCAGAACACTCATTTGTTTGAAGAACTTCAGGCTGAGGTCACCATCTCAACTCCTTGAGCAACATATTCCCTTGGCTGTATTTAAGAGTTTCTACCCAAACAACATGAATGTTCTTCACAAGAGAATCACCAGCTATAACAGTGAAAACTGCTCTCAAGAAGCAAGATTGTTACAGCCCCATTCAAGTCCAGAATTCCACAGTCCTGTCAGGACAGGGCTCTCCCACCTGATTATGCCTTTACTCAAACTGACTACAGCAACTGAAGCTATAGTAAAACCTATAGCCTGAAGTATCTCTGCTTTTATAACATCCCAAACCCCAACCACTCCTTCCTGTGTAACACCCCAGGGAAGGGGAGCTGCTCTGGCTGCAGCCTGCCCAGAGCCCAGGCTGCTGGAACTCAACATTTGCCTTCACTGTATCTTCCCTCACTAAGAGGGATGTCTCTCATCACATAAGTGTTCTATAGGAAGGCTATATCAGCTCAGCAGCAGCCCTTGGGTCAGCTGAAGGGGGAAAAGAACTTGCACACAGGATCCAATGGATGCTTCTCCCCTTAACACCCTTTTTTCTCTGGCTCATAGGATTTCCAAATGTAGATTAAGAACATCTACTATCTTGTTTTACCTCTGTCTGCAGTTTCTTTGGTTTCTTCAGCCTTCTGCATGGATTTTGCAAACACTTTGTCACTCAGTCCCTTAGGGATTCTACAGAAGATAAAACCAGTAATAAAAGATTGTTGTTACACAAACTGTGACCACCTCTGAGAAGCCATCAGACTCCAGCAGATCCCAGTTCCCCGTCAGCATCAAAGCCACAGTCTTTGCACCAAAATACTGCAGTACCCTTGTCCCTGGAGTTACTGTGCTTGTGCGCTGTATGAGAGAGAAAATGTAGCACTTAAACCTTGACATCTCAATCCTCACAAGACTAGTGAGTGAGCTTTGCTAAAACTGGGCCAGCTATATGGGCCAGGATTCTCTACACATGCAAGAAGACCCAGGCTTATCCAGCCTTGGTATTACGCAACATCAAGGAGAGATCCAAGGATGCAGTATTGCTGCCCAGAGTACCAAGATAATGGCAATTTTAATCCATAGTTTAAGAGGCAGCTTTCCAAAAGTGAGAACATTTTTAATTTGCTGGTAAATAGCACTTCTTGGAATAATCTTTCAAAAACAAACTTCTACTTGGCCAAATTTCCAGCCCTTATAGCTAAGCCAGATAAGCTGTAGCAACTTGTGTGTGGCAGCACAGGGGAACTTAAGCAAGTCAGGAAAGGAGGCAAACTACAGCAGAGCCTCATCAATACTTTTTCCCCCTGCAATGTATTGGACAGATTCAGGTACCTTATTGCTGAGAATCTCTTGGCCTTGGCTTTATCCAGAAATTTTTTGTATTTTGCAATCTTGTCCTCCAAAGCCCTAAGAACTGCTTTAGAGCTCTCCTGGGCACCTGGTGCAGCCACCTGCAATTCCTCCTCTCCCGGATCCTCACATTGCTCATTCTCCTCTTTCTCCTCCTCCTCCTCCTCCTCCTCCTGCTTCTCCTCTCCAGAGGAATCATTGTCTGTGTCACCAAAACCTGGCACATCCACAGGAACCAGGTCTTCTTCTGAGAACTGAGGTGCCACATTAATCCTGCCGAAGTTCTGCCGAACGTGGGACATGAGCTGCCTGATTTCTGTGTTGTTCCCCTCTTCTGGCTCCACACCTGGTGCCACTGACTCAGAGACTTTCTCCTCAGTACTATCTTGGCTGGATGTCACAGATGCTTCCAACACAGGAGGCTGCAAGGAAGAGCGTCATGGATATATTATCCCCGAAGTCTGTCCCACCATCTTCAGGAACAATTTCCATTTTCTCTCTTTGGAAAAAGCCTAAGATGACAACATGATTATTGACATTTCTGGTAGTCAGTAATGGTTCAGATATCTCTGTAAAGAGCACTGCTATCTGGTCCTCACCAAATTCAAGTGTCACCTGAAGGACCAGGCTTGGGCAGAACCCAGGACATGCACTGCCCAAGTCTCATGGCACTCTGGGAAAAGCAGCAGTGAATATCATTAGGAAAATTAAATATGTGGGAAGAGGAGGCACAAGCATCACATTCTTACCTGGGGACCTTGTTGACCTGGTTCTGCATTCGGTGGCTTCACAAAGAAAGGGATTCTGCCCCTCTGCCAGTCATTGAGAACCATCTTGCTCACAGTCTGCAAGTCAGGCTCACCACCCTGAGAAAACACAGGAACAATTTATGTCTGTGTTTGCAGGGCACACAGCCCTCCCATGCCCTGTAAGCAATAGAAACATTCCCATTTCCCACGTTCAGGACAGGCCACACGCTCTTCCAGCTTGTAAATGCAGAAAGATTTTGCACCTTTAGCAGTTTTCCAGTCCTAGCAGCAAGTTTCTCAAGGAAGTCTTCTGTATCTGTCCAGGAATCAATTTTGTATGTCTTCCTGATGTACTCTGCTTTGGCTCTTTCCAGCACAGCACCAATATGGTCTTCAGGGCTCTTAATCTTTTCAACTTGAACCTGAAAAAGCGTGGTAGAGGATCAACCCTTGGAAGTGTGCAGTCACTCCTCTGAGACCATCACAGTGACAACAGGAAAGCTTTCCAGCATCCAGTGCAGACACATACCACTCCCTTCAGCACAATGTCTGTCTCTGAGTCTCCTGATGGATAAACCACCCCAGGGCAGTCAATGAGAAAAATCCGCCGCATCAAGGTGATGTATTGCCAGACCTGAAAGACATCAGCAGCTCCCCATCACTGCCTTCCACACAGTCCTTGTTTAATTTTTGAAGACCAGAGTCAAAGAAACAGAGCCTGACCCAGTGTTTGGATCAGGAGAGCACAGACAGGGAGTGAGGGCAGCTGAGCATTCCCATCACAGCACTGCAGTACAGCAGGGTGGGAATTTGGGAATGCTGCCAGAGCAGTGCCCCAGAGCAGGGACTGTCCATTAGCCCCCCTTCCTCAGTGTCACACAACCTGTGCAGGTCAGTGTAAAACTTGACAAGGTCATTAGGCTGATTTCACATCAATTCTGCCTTTCACCACATTTGTATCTTTAACACAGGGATGTTCCTACCTTTGTTTCCCCTGCAATGGGGGCGACGCTGCAGACCTTCTTGGACCGCAGGGTATTGATCACTGAGCTCTTGCCAACGTTGGGATAACCAATGAATCCCACACTGATCTGCTTCTTGTCAGAGTGTAACTGGTGAAAAATAGCATGTCCTTTTACATCTTGGAGTGATACCTCCTGAATTACCACTGTAGTCCTGAACCCCAAATGCTAACAAAGCAAAAGACCACACAGTAATCCCCCCAAACAAACACAGATCCCCAAAATTGTTTTGTACTTTTTACCTTTCCAAACTGCCTTAGGAGCTGTATGAAAGCACCTTTGCCAAAAGGGTTTGTGAGGCTGGCATGGAAAGCGAGTGTTGGATACTCCTGGGAAAGGACAGCAACCCAGCGCTTCTGGAGAGGCAAACGGGACTGGGTCAGAGACCCTGGGCTGGAGAGTGACACAATGTGCTCAGAGAGGACACAACATCTGCACTGGGCTCACAGCTGCAACTGGCCATGAACATTGCTAGGGAAGAACCTTTGAAGCACTTCCCCAACCCAACAGCTAAAAGCACCAAGTATTGTTTGTATAAAAGACAAACAATTTCCCAAAAACGCCTTCACTGCTAGCTAAAACTCATTAGTTTAATGACATAAAGCGAACCAGCTGGGGTGGATATGGATCCTAGGCAGACTAACTAACATTTAGCATACTCTGGAGACAACAGCTGAACTGAACTCCAGACAGAGGAAGTAGGGAATTTGTGGCTGGTGTGTGTTGCTCAACTTGGCCAAACTTGGACAGATTTACATGGTAATTGTTACTTTTACTGCAGGCAAGCAGAGAACTCCCAGTGCCCCAGTTGCAGTACGCCCTTCCAGACCAGCATGGGGACTGGCACGGAGCTACAGCACAGCTACAACAGGAACAAAGAAGATCCACAGAATAAAAGGCAGGACTGTGCTTACAGTGGCCCAAGTAGGAACGAGATCACATTTGTTCAGGACAAAAATGAGATGTTTCCAGTGCTTCTCCTTTTTCAGGTAGGATTCCACATGAGGGGAGCGAGTGCCTATGGGATCCCGGGCATCAAGAACTTGAACAACAACATCTGATGAATCAATCACCTGAAAAATAAAAAAATCACGCAGAAGTAAAGTATTTTGCAGAAAGCAAAATATCTGTACCTTCCAAATGAAAACTAGTTCTATTTGAAACTACATCATTAATTTAAAAACCTTGTATCCTTCACAAACGTCTACTTCCCCACAGACAAGTGAAGTTCAGACTAACATCCATTGATGCTCCACTCTCTGTTCTCCTAAATCCCCTCCAAATTCAGGCTGGACAGCTGAATGACTTTTACCTGTTCTTATGCATCAGGGAAAGAAAACACTACACTCAAATGGGAAAACTAAAGTGCTGCAGCACACAAACCCCCAGTGTTTGTCATCCATTCAACAACAGCTCCCTTCTACCATTTCATAATGGATCAGGGCATAAAGGATGTTTTCTGGATCAATATGAAACACACAACCAAGCAGGAACCTGCTGTTAGTCCACTAAGTAACTACAGCAGGGAGCTGTCACTTTAAAGCTTGCTTCAAGCCAAGTGAATTTGTTTCACAGCTTTTTCCTGCAGTTTTGGAAGCCTCTTACTGAAATCTGTTTTGCTCAATCATTCCCAGTGCTTTTAGATCCAAATGAAAATATTTAAAGCTACATTCAGAAATTCAGAGCAAAAAGTCAAGCAATTTCACACCTAAGAGTCACTGACAGCACACAAACTGCTCATATCACCCCAATTCACTCAGTCTCCAGTTCTCTGGCAGCCATGGTGGCTCATGGAGAATTGAGGGTCAGAGCTCTCCTAAGATGACCCCATCAACATGCCAGATGTTTTTAGCCTAAAGAAACTTAAGGGAACATGACTCTTTTACTTGTGGTGAAGACCCAGGAATCCAAGAGAAACTTAAACACCTTCACTCTGCCAGTACTCTTCTAGATCACAGATTTTAAGAATGTTTGTTCCTGTAGGACAAGAGCTCAAGAATCAAGCTCAGTCAGGCAGAGATTTGGAAACGGAAATCTACTCTGAGTTTTTCTCATTGCTGCTGTACAGGATTTCAATGCTGTGCTGAAGCCCCTAACTGTGTAAAGGCTGACAGATGTAACTGCTGCAAATTCCAAGTGCCATTTACCTTGTAGAGCTCACCCCAGATTCTTTTGGACTGTCCTTTCTTAAAGATTTCCTCTTGCACTTCATCCCTAGAAGACATCACCAGAAACATCAGCAACCACGTATACAGGATCAGGGTCTTCTTCTCTTCTCTAAAGCCATTTACAGACAAAAGAGGGGACAAAGCCCAAGTAATAGTTGGTATTTAGCCAAAATCCCATATTCAGCTAATCTCCTTTTCCTTAGTCCTCACACAGCAACAGCATTCATGGAGGTACCAGATACTTCTTTAAAAACAACGCTAGCTTTTCACACATGTAAACAATTAATCATTTTTCCTTTCCAGTCACCTTACACCAGTGTCCTCTGTCACCAGGTCTCGGTCCTTGCACTGGTCATAAGACTCTGACGAGGCCTCAGCATTCTCCACCAGAGATTGCACATCACTTGCAGACAGAGTTGGTCTTTTCCTTTGTGATTTGGGGCCAAACGTTGTTTCAAATGTTTCTGTGTCAAGAATGTGAACTCTGGAGGTCTGAGGAAAAATAGGTTGGTAAAAAAAAACCCCAAGCACCATTTTTTCCATCTCTCATGACACACAGTGAAGGAGCCCCGAGTTCAGCACAGACCTGGCAGCCTGTAACAAGTGACAGGCACTTCCCTAACAAAGTTTGAGTTTTCCAGCTCAAGATTTGAGAAACACAGGAGTGGATATTTAATAAGCAACAAAACGTTCTGCACTTGCCAACGAACCATGCTTCAGTTCTTCCACCATAAATGGTGTCAAATGCAATTACAACAACTGTGATGAAAATTCAGCTGCTATCTTTGATCATTTCTTATTTTTCTAACAAGAGCACAAATCTCGCCAAATTCTCAGATTTTTGTCAGAGATAATTACAATCAAAATGGTAGATTTTAAAGCTTGCAGTGAAAGCCAGCTTTTCTTGGAACAGCAAACAATCTATTGCTGAAAGCAGCAATTTGTTTTTGTAATGCACATTTTAACACAACTTTCCCCCTAATTTAAATAACATTCTTATGACATGAACTTAGAAAGTTTCCATATGACAAAAGAGCTACCAAGAGTCCAAAATAATGGTTTAGCCACCATGAAAAAATATGACAGCAACTAAAATTTGATGTACTAAAAACAAAGGCTGAATGAACAAGAATTTCTGATACAGGATAAAACACACGTATTTGAGTTCAAATTCATCGCATGAGTGTCTGCAGTGCAAAGCAGCTTCAAAAAAAGGCCCAGGAGCTGTTAGAAGCATTAGAACATCAGCTGGCACACGAACCTAGCAGAAATTAGATCATAATATGATAATATCATAACCTATCATAGAATCACAGAATGCTTTGGGCTGGAAGGGCCCTTAAAGCCCATCTTGTTCCACCCTCTGCCATAGGCAGGGACACCTTCCACTATCCCAGGCTGCTCCAAGCCCCCTCCAACCTGGCCTTGGACACTTGCAGGGATCCAGGGGCAGCCACAGCTTCTCTGGGCAACCTGTGCCAGGGCCTCCCCACCCTCACAGGAAAGAATTTTTGGGGTAATTTCCTATTGGAAAATGAGAATTTTTATTAAATAATGTATCTTTCTTTGCCATCACACTCGATGCCCAAAGTGATAAGGAATCAGAACCATCCTTCCCCAAGGAATCCACTACAGCTGCCCCTCCTAAGGCTTCCAGAACCCAATATTTCCCCAGACTGAGCAGAGACAGCACAACTGTTCACAGGTAAATCAGTGTCCTGGCAGCCCTGCACACACCTGCACAGTGAGTGATACCCACATGTGGTTTGATCCGGTCATAGAACAGGGACATGGGCAGCTTCTTTTGCTTCATGATCACCCTGTAAGGATCTTTCATCACAGTCTCCATCTCCTCCTGGAACTTCTGTAGGGATGATTGCTTGATCACACGAGTATTTCCTGCATGTGAAAAACAAATATTACACCTAGTCATTCTTGCTCTTAACTGCACCAAAGACCCTGTGGACATTAATAAAACATGAATTTTCCATCTAGAGTCAAAAATACCAGTGACAAACCCAGAAGGTTTTACTTGAGACCAAGCCCAAATAGCACAAATAGGTAGCCAATCCCTTTCTTTTTCACCATTTAAATGAAATTGTAAAAGTATCGCTAGGACACTTAACAGCCATACACATGGGCAAACCCCAGGGAATGGCCACAGCAGCCAAAATAACCACACTTAGAGGAGTGTGTGAAAAGCAAACCCCCAAAGCACAGGGCTGACAACAGCAAAGGTTCCTCATCTTCCCTTTCAGCACCTGTCCCACACAGCTCTCAGACCACCATTCCGAAACTAACACCGTTCAACATACAAAGTTCAACAGTTTTTAAGCTTTCTGAGTCTGGAAGTTGGAAAAGACTCACCAAACCATTTGATATTTGGTTCCACTCTTGCAACTGTGCCCGGTGCCACTGTTGACTGATACTGCAGAGGTTTGATCACTTTGCCATGTTTGTTCCTAAGGGACAAATGAAGACATGCCAGTGTACAGGGGCAGCATTGACCTCTCCAGCCCTTGTGTGTACCAGGCCAGAAGCAGAGCCACGAAATGCAGAGAGACCCTTCACCTACAGCCAGCTCTCCCACGCGTTCCATGCGGGTGAGTTAATCCAACCCTGAGCAGCAGCAATGGCAGTCACAGCCCTTGGTCTCACTCCAACCTGGCCAGACCCTCCCTGCAGCTGGTTGTGTCAGCCCAGGAAGGGCTCATGGGGCAGCAAAAGGCATCAAGTACCATTTTCTAGCAAATCCCACTGTGCTCTCTCATGGAGCCTTTTAACCAGTTCTGCCCACCAGCTCTGCACAACTCATCAATACAGGATTCGCAAGATGAGACCTGGTTTAAACTGAGCAATATTTCAAAATCCCTCCTCCCTGTTTGCTCTCCAAACAGTGGGAAATTTGGCAGAAGAAACCAAAAGTGCTGATGTGAAACAAGACTCTCGGAACTGCCATGGCACAGACACGGCGAGTGTTGCTTCCCTGCCAGCGACCCCTGAGTGCGGCACAGAAGGTCCTGCAGCAGGTCTCTCCTTGAGGCACAGTGGGGACCCTCTGTGAAGACGCTGAGGGGAGCTGAGGTTCTTCAGGAATTTTAGGCGGGGAGGAGCTTTTGAGCTATGCTGCTGTGGGAAACTCAGGAATTCTGGGTGTTTTGGGTCTCATGACATTCAAGTATTTCCCAGCTGTATTCCCGGTACATCGCTGGGCTGCTGAGAGCTCGGAATCAAGCTCTCCAGCTCATGGGGTTACAGAGCACACGATGCAGTGACGCGGCCCTGCCCGGCCGCTATCAGGAAGGCGGCCAGGCCAGGACCCACCGCCCCCACGGGCCGGGCCGCGCTCACCTGCGCTCCTTCTGCCGGTACATGTTGAGGCGCCGGATGGTCGCTCGGTCCCGCATATTGTTCCCTCCTTCGCCCCCGACGCGATCTGAGGAGACAAGAGAATATCAGCCCCCGGTCCGGGCCGGTCCGGTCCTGTCCGGCCCGGCCAGCGGCCCCGACCGTACCGGGGTTGGTGCTGGCGCGGGAGGGGTTGATGGAGCAGCGGCCCTTGTACCGCGGCTTCACCATCGTGCCGATGCCGATGGCGGGACGGGCCCGGAGCGCTCAGGACGGGCCGGGGACACGCGCGCGGCACTTCCGGCGCGCGGCAGCGTTTGACGCACTTCCGGGAGCCGCCGCGCGGCGGCGCAGACGCAGGTGGCATCTCCGGGTAAGCACGTGCGGCCCCGGTTGCCAGGGCAACGCGTGGGCTCGGCCCGCGCCCCCGCCAGGCCCCCTGCGGGGGTCCCCTCGTGTCCCCCTGCGTTCCCCACATTCCCCCGTGTCCCCTCTGTGCCCCTGGGCTCCGTGTCACTCTCGTGTCTCCGGGGGACGGCGGGACGCGGCGGTGCCCGCCCCGGAGCGCTGCGGTCTGGCCGGGTCCGGCCCGGGGCCGCGGGGTGGTTTGAAGGCCCGGCGGGGGGGGGCTGGCACGGGAGTCCCCATTGTTTGGGAATTGGTGTTTGTTCGGAGACACATAATGGGAATAGTTCGGGAGAGCGACAGTAATGCTCCCTGCCACTCGCTGATGTGTGGGGGCTACTGGAGGGGCACTGGGGCTTCTGGAGGGCACTGGGGCTTCTGGAGGGGCACTGGGCTGCTGGAGGGGCACTGGGGCTACTGGAGGGGCACTGGGCTACTGGAAGGGCACTGGGGCTTCTGGAGGGCACTGGGCTGCTCGGCGGTGCAGCGGCTACTCGTGGGACACTGGGGCGGCTGCTGGGGCACTGGGGAAGCCAGAGGGGCACTGGGGCTGCTAGATGGCACTGCCGCAGCAGAGACTCAAGCACAAAGCAGTGCTGGTGGGTGTTTACAGGCACACGGGGTTGTTCTTTCTGGGTTACTGGCAAAGAATTTTAAAAATTAGCAATAACAACACTGGTGTTTTATGTGCGTGTAAAGAATTGCATGGACAGTGCACTAACAAATCAAATCTGTGCAAGTTCTGTGTCCAAAGCCTAAGCCCACATTCATGTGACTGCCAGATTTTAACAGCAATTTGAAAGCTCCTCACCTAGGGAAAATGAACAAAGCTGAACTGAAACAGTGTTAATTGATACCAGAGCTTGGGCTAGGGCCAACCTCAGCACCTTGGGGAATAATTCCCCAAAACACAGCTCTGGCCCATCCTTCCCAAACACTTACTAGCAGCAGAGTTTTCCCAGCCAGTGCAATGTCCTTCTGGTGCTGCTAATGCTCCTTTAAACCCAGAACAATAACAGAGCTGCTGGGATTTTGTTCTTTTAATGATTTTCAGCATTTTGCTGTGAGGTGTAGAGTCCCTGCTGTACAAGGGAGCCATGATGAGTCAGGCCTTGGGACATGTTTTGTAAGAGGGAGTCTGGAGCTGGAGGCTGTTTGGCTTAAGCCTACACATTCTGGTTTTTCTCTTAATAGAATTATCTGTGCCTTGGGCATTGAAAAAGTGCATATTGATGTGGGCATAAAAAATCAATTCCAAATTGTAGATAATTGTTTAAGCTATCAGACTCGAGGCTCATGCAGAAGAGTTTTCCCGAGACAAGTGTGTTTTCTATTACAGTCGATATCAATCTGTCAGAAGAGCCTTTTGATTTTCAAAATTTTAGACTAAATAGTTGAGTAATACTCGCTCTGCTCTCCCCCACTCTTTCTTCCTTTCCCTTAAGAAAACTCCCTCTTTATTGTTAGCAAGAGATCTTTCTGGGGTGCAGTCAGAAAGTCACTGTCTCTTTCTGTGAGAGAACAGACCCTGCCAGCTTTGGGCAGGAAGCTGTGGCAGGGAGAACTTGTCTTGGGGATGCCCCAGAACTGGGTGCTGAATTCCCAAAAGGTTGGAAGCATTGGTGGGAGGGCTCAGGCCTTTTACCCAGCCATGCTCACAGCATGCCTCACACCCCCACTGGGGTGGGCTACAAGCCTGGATTTTCTGTCATAAGAAAAGATCCTATTGATAATGTGTGGGACCTGCACTCAAACTGGCACCTTCCTGCTGCACTTTCCTCACTCTCACATATTCCCTAACCCAAATTCCATCACTGGGGCCAGCAGCTGGTGTTTAACTTGCAGCATCCCTGAGGCTGCGGCTGTTTATTGTGTATCTGATAACGTGCAAGTCAGATATTTTGCTCCACTCAACTGATGTTTTGTTGCTCTATGACTCACTGCTTTTCCTTTGCTATTGATGCATCCCCCCATTTCAGTCTTTAGCTTTTTCTTGTTCTGTTACCATTGGCTGCGGCAGAACACTGTCTGTGCCACAACCAGCCAGGACAATGGAGTCACAGATTGTTTGTCTGTCGCCTCTGCTATGTGGCTTCAGCTCCTCAGCACCACTGCCCCGACCAGGGCTGAAATGAAATAATTTTGAGTTTTATGTGGCCTCATCTTTGTCAGATCCCAGTGAATGCGGTTACGTGATGCCATCGGAATGACTCATTCCCATAATTACATATGATCTGAGGGGTTATTCCCATTGTATTATTAAAAACTAGTGATGTTGGATTTTTGGCAGGGACTGTCTTCCTTGTATGATCTACAGATTTTGTCAATTAAATGAAGGAAAAGTAGATTTCCAAGAGTTCAGAACAAGGCCGGACTTGAACGCTGAGCCCTTTTTCAGTGTGGTATTGAGCTCTGTTTTATTTAAGAGGATAAAGCAGCATCAGCCATCTCCCTCTATTGCAGCAGCTCCCTGCAGAGCACAAGGATGCAAGTGGATTTTGTAGCTCATCTTCAAAATCACAGCAGAAGATACTGTAGGCAGTTAATCAACACAGTAGCTTTCCCAGCTCTGTTCCTCAGGCATGGCTTCCTAGGGATTCAGCTGGCAGGAGCAGGAGACAGGACTCTTTGGCAAAAGGCTCCAGGTGTGACAGCTCTTGAACAGGAAAAACAAAGTGATCCTGGATTGTTGCCTTGGATCTGGAGTTCCCAAAAATGGTGACTGAAAACAACAGGGGAAGTTGGGAGGGAGGAGAAAACTGAAATCAAGCAAAAAGGCAAAAAGGTGTAAGAAGACTTTGAGAACCCAGGCTGAGCTGTGCCAGTGGGATCGAGCCCTCGGAGCATGCAGCAGGCTCAGAGCTGTGCAGGCTGCAGAGCCCTTGGCTTCACTCTGGGAACATCTGCCAGCACCACGGATCTGGAATTCACCAGCACTCTGGAAGCTAAAGCAGTTAAATATGAATATTTTCTTGTGGTTTCAACAGTTATGAAAAGTAACTTCTGCCCTGACAGGCTGGGCTCCTCTGTGGCACAGGAAGGGCTGTGGCTGCTGAGGCCCTGTCAGTGCCTCTAAACTGGTGCTTTACCTCAGGCTGCAAATAATAATATATTATCTACCTGGATGCATCTTTTTTCCTGTTCTTCAAACATTTCAGCAAGCAGCTCCATCCAAACTATGGTTTGGCATTCAGTTGGGTGTGATATATTACCGTGAACACAAACGCCATCAGGGTGGTTTATTTATGGCGACTGATTAAATACACTGGTATTTCTGTAATTTTAATAAAGATTTTTAAAAATGTGATGCCTATAATCTCTCTCTGCAAAGTCTATTGTCTTCATAAAATATGTAAATATATATCTGAACTATCCCTTTTAGTGTTCTCAGACAATGTAATCCAAACAATACTTTTGGAGATAACCTGTTTCACTATCCTACTCTGTTTCCTTTAATCAAAGCTAAGATTTCTCCTGAGTGAGAAATCATTTTAACGTAAACATGGGCTAAGGAGTATATACATTGCCTCCACCTCTCTGGGGGCCAAAAAGTCACTGAATTACTGTGTGAGGAGTGTGTGCACACAGTTCATTGACTGTAGATGATGAAAAATACAGATTTAGATTACTCAGAGAGGGTTAAGAATGTGATAGAACCAACCTGTGTTTGGTGAGATTCATCTGCTTTAGCTTCCAAATCTCAGCAAATGAGAGAGAAATTAAACAGTTCCAAACCCACAAGTCCAAGCTGTCTGTTATTCCTGGTCCTTTGTTCCTCCATGGCATGGGATGGATTTCTCAAAAGCTGAGGAAACTGACTAGAAACCATCCTACGGATTCTGAGTTAATGGAATTCTGTCCAGTGAATAACACCAGGTTGTTCAGCAGGGAAAATTTAGCTGTTTTCTGTGCAGTAGAGTCCCTGACAAAGGATCTCTCTCTGTCTGTCCATCCAGCAGCTGCTTCTCCCGTTCAGCATCAAGCTGATCAAAGCACAGGGTGGGAATACGTGCAGGAGTCGGAGCAGTGACGTTCCCATCCATGATCCATGTCGGTTCCTTTGGCTGTCAGATGTAGGCAGAAGGCTCTCAGGACAGGCTCGCTCTGTCTGTGGACATTTTTGATTAGTTGGGATTTGACTCCAGTTTTGGTGAATAAACAAATGAAGCTGGTTCAGCAAACCCCTTTATTGATTTATTTGTTTAAAGACGTGTATTTTACAGTGATGCCATGGAGAGAACACCACAAGAGGGTTATTTAGTGCATGGAAAGAGAGCGTTTCACATGTGTGTGAATTGAGGTGACATCACCCAGCTAAGGACATCTCAGCTTGGACTGGGGAGCTCAGCGTGCAGTTCACATTGGTCAAAGGCAAAATGTTTCTAAATTCATAACTGAACTAACTCTCTGGGAGTGGGAATAAGCACAGTTCTTGAGCTGATTCAGAAAGAAAGAAAAGAAATTGGATTTTTTTTTATATTTTTCCCCTAATTGTTCTAAAACAATTTAATTTTAAAATCAACCCTACTGAAAAATCTTGGATAGTCTTAATATGCATCTTAAACTTCCTGTTACCTTTGTCCCTTTTTCTTCCCATTTTGCCATGAAAAAAGGAAGGAAGTAGGGGAAAGGCTACAACAGAAAGAAGTTTGTCCATTTTTCTAATAATCCCTAGAGTTCTCTAAAATAGGTTCTGTTCATTTATTATATGCAGCTTAGTTTTGAAATAGTTATGCTAATAGTGTCAGGAGTTACTGTAGGGAATCAAGTCATTACCAGAGCCTCATACAGAAAACTTTCCTAATGCACTCTCTTTTCCATAATCCTCACTGAGAACTACATGGGGATATGGCAGCAGGAGGGAGGCAGAGCGAGTGAGCGAGCTGAGGTTCACCAATGGGTGACTGGTGGGTGCTGGTAAAAGTGGAAGGGAAAATGGTTCTGCTTACATGCAATGCCATGGCAGAAACAAAATACTTCTCTCATAGGCTAGAAAATAGGGTAGGATTGGATCATTCAGCTGAGAAGCTTTCAGAAATCATATGAATATGATCCATAAACAACTCAAAGGATGACATTTAAGAACCTCTTTCACCCCCTGCTTGGTATGCTGGTCGTTTATCATCATGCTGAAATGGAATCCCCTTTCCAAGACATAACAGCTTCTTGTTTACTTAAACACAAAATGGACGATGGGCTGAAAGGTTTTTCTGCCAGCAGAGCAGTCACAGAGAGCTTGGTACAGCTCCGGAGCCGAAACAACTGTGCAGCCTCCACATCCTGCACTGAGCCAAGCCAGCCCTGGAGTGGCTGGGTGAAAGGAATTGGAGTGTCCTGTGCTGGAGCTGAGTCCACAGTGGGTGCCACAAGCCACAGGAGAGAACCAGGGCTGTGGGTGTGGGCAGGTGACCCCTCAGGGGGACAGGGAGCTCTCTCGCAGGCTACCTCGCACACCCGCTGGCTCA
The DNA here is from genome assembly GCA_026261815.1 of Monarcha castaneiventris obscurior. Taxonomy (NCBI): domain Eukaryota; kingdom Metazoa; phylum Chordata; class Aves; order Passeriformes; family Monarchidae; genus Monarcha; species Monarcha castaneiventris. The sequence goes on along the minus strand of JAMPIT010000511.1, from coordinate 2,103,540 downwards.
ATCTGCCCTCCAAAACCACAGAGCAGAAGGTGGTATGGAAGTGAGTACAGCAAAGACTGGATTCACCAGGGTTAGTCTGGGGTGAGGCTTCCCTGCCCTTTGCCCTACCAGGGTAGTTGGAGCTCCAGCAGCATGTCCCTGATCCACCTTGGGCACATCTCTGTGAGCCACAGCACCATCCCTCAGGACAAGAGAGTTTTTGCTGAACTCTCAAGAAATTAAATGTGTCTCTATGTATTTATACAGAGAAAGCACATTTTAAAATACCAGGGCAGTGAGTGGTGAGACAGCTGAAGGACAACTCCCAGAGCAGAGCAGGCAGTGTTCCCGTGCATCCCATGCGGGCTCGCTAGGTCTGTCTTGTACAGTTCTTGTCCCAGTTCCTCTGCTCAGGTGCCAGCTCTTGCGGAGCAGGAATTCCAGCCAGTGGGATGCAGACAAGTAGTTTCTACCCAACTTAAATTTTTTTTTCTCTTCTGCAGGACCTGAGCTGTGCTTTCCGCCTCCCACCTGCCTCCCTCCTGCCACATGCCGGGGTAATGTCCGGCAGCCGGACCGGCTGTCCCCAGCCCGAGATTGTCCCACAGCTGTGACTGTCTGAGCAGAGTCACAATGTTTCAGCAACCTGCAGATTGTTGTAACCTCTCATTTTCTCAATCTGCTGTGTGTTAACTGGATCCTTCAGTGGGGAATTCTTCGGGGCTCAGCGGGGTGCAGCTGGGGTCCCTCACGCAGGGTGGCTGATTTGTGGCCACAGTGCAGCTGGCAGCATTTTCTGGGATTTTCTTAAAGCTTTGGTGAGTTTCCCTTCCACAACTGAGTCTCTGTCCTGTGGGACACCAGCCTCCATAGGGGCCAAGGTATGAACCACACACTCAGGAAGCTGGTTGTCATTTTGATTTTGGGTTTTTGTTTTTTTTTTTTTAATTTGAAATAATTCTTTGAAGCAGATTCAGGGCAGATACCACTGACCTGTTACCACAAACTTTTAACATGTATTTGCAATGATAAAGTCATACAGCTTAAAACACAAAATAAGGGGTGGGGGAAGAGAAAGAGGCCACTGCTGTGTGTGTCTGGGTCCCAGGTCAGGGAAAGTGGCCATGTGGGTTCAGTCTCATCCCCTGGCTGAGTGGGGCTGCACTGGGGCTGTGTGCTTGGGCTCCAGATGAGGCCTTTGATCATGAAAGCAATCCCATATCTGGGTCCTTCACTGGCTCATGCTCCATTTCTCTTCCCCGCAGTGTCCCCACAGAACCCTGGGGGGAGCCTCCGTGTGTGCTCCCACTCCTCAGCAGTGTTCTTCCACAGTCCTGGGCAGGGTGTGTGTGTAGCCTCCTTAAGGGTTGTGTGTGCGGCCTCTGTCAGTCTGTGGGTCAGTCTGGAGTATATGTCTGTCTCTGGACATGTGTACATGGTGTAGCAGTGCTCTGTTCAATAAAGCTTTCATATACATAGCAGCAATGGAGTCTTGCCATCAGGTGACACACAGGGCCAGCTACTGGGCAGGGCTAGCGGGCGTCGTGGGCACCGTGGCCCCTCTCTGTTTGTTCTTCCTCTTCTTGGTGCCAGACTTAGTGTCTTTGGTGTCTTTCCGATTTCTATTCCCATTATCTTGCTTTCCTTGCTCTTCCTTTTTCTTCCTTTTCCCTGCAGTAAAGCAAAGGGGCAGTGTGAAGTGGAGCGAGGCATCAGGGAACAGATCAGCAATCTCCACCTCCCCCTGCCCCTCTGGTTAATTCCTGTGCATTTAGTTACTGCTCTGAACCGTTTCCCCTCAGAACACTCAACACAGCTGCAATCCTTGTCCATTCTATAACAAGATAACCAAACCACCATCCATCCTGAAGACACTCTAATTCCTGGGAAAAACAGACCTAAGCATTCTGGTAGAGAAGACAACTCCTATCATAGCAGCACGCAGGCATGCACCCTTGGCTGCTGTCTGGCCAGGGAAGAAGCTAAAACAGCTGATACCTGTGGCACACATGGCAAGCTGTGCCAAGGATCACCCCCTGGGGGCTGTGCCCCTTCCACCTGCAGCTCACATCTGCTTCCAACTGCTGTCACATCTGTATCCCCTGCACTTCAGAGGGGTCGGGAGCTGCACAGCACACTTGTGATACTGGACAGCTGGCTGAGTACTTGTGCCTGACCTATATAGGGTGTGGGGAGGGATGGAGGGACACCACCTCTGCTCACCTTCGGGGCACTGGTTCTTCTGCACAGTGCATCGCCGCACCTCTGTGGTTGCAGGACACAGAGACACGTCCCCAGAGGGAGCCTGCAGAATCCGCCGTGTTCGGTCTTCATTGCCCTTCTTGAAGCCACAGAGCTTCCTTTTCTTGGAGCAGGGCCCCCATGGCCCCCACTCACTCATTTCACATTGTGCTGCCAGATAACAAGAGAGCCCAGCTGTAACTCCCGTTCCTGGGTTGCCAACTCAGGCCATCCCAGAGCCCACCATTGCATCTCTCCCCCGCCTTAGGCTGCAAAGGAGTGTGTGTTTCCCCAGCAGCTTCCTAAGTCCCCGAGCACCCCCTTCCTTGCCACACCACACCAACTCTGGGTCACAGTTCACAAACACCAGGGGCTGCTCCCCATCCAGGCTGGTTCCCAGAGGGCTCTGCCCCACAAAGGGCTGTGCTGTCACCCCCTCAACACGGGTATGATGAGGGGTTCGGTTCATCACCTAAACACCCCTGCAGCACTACCCATGACCAGACACGCTGAGCGCAGGGCTGGACCCGAGGCCGCTTACCAGGACTGCTGCACTCCATGGTGCCGTTGGCAGCAGCGTAGCCTTCAGGGCATGTGACGTAACATCTCCCTTTGTGCAAATACAAACCTTCCTTACATTTTGTGCAAAAGTTGCGACTGAAACAGGACTCACAGTTCTCAATTTTGCATTCTGGGGAAAAAAAACCAAACACCAAAGCCATCATGTAGTCCGATGTGAACAAAAGACTCATGAAGCTCCACACTACCAACCAGAGCCCAGTCCTGGCTCCCAGGGGTCTTGCAGCAGCCAGGGCATGTCTCTGAGCATCCTGCCAGGCCTGGCTGTGCCACTCAGAAGTGAGTTTTCTTTGCATGATTTCCTGTGCAGGACAGCCCTGTGCTGCAGCTCTCACAGCCAGCAACAGCCACTGCCAGGACAGAATCAGGCAGGGTGGGAAAGTTTTGGGCTGCTGTTCAGCTGAGCATCAGTCAGCCAAAGGGGATGGCAAAAAGGATACAGTCCCGGCTCCAGCTGCAGCTACAGGACAGGCTGCATGGAAAGGGAGTTAGATGGAAACCTGGCCATGAGGGTGCTGTGCATGGACCTTCCAGGGGAGTGATCGCATGTTCCATGTCCAGCTCTTTCTGGTGCTCTGACTACAAGATGCAAGCCAAGGATTTCACTCAGAGTGAGTGAGTCTGGAGAGCAGTAGAGAAGGAAAAGAGGCAATAAATGCCTGAAAGGATCTCCCCCCTCCCAAAGGAAACCAGTGCCAGTCTGGCAGCCCGTATAACAAAACTGGCCAGAGGTCCTGCAAGATCCCGCTTCCACAGCGTGCCCATGCAGTGCTGAGCGGCGTTCTTGTCAGGCAGATGGCTGCCATGCTCAGCCCTGCCTCTCCCCTTCCATACAGCCACAGCACCTCCTGCACCTGAGCACAGGCACACGCTGTGCTGCAGAACACTGCCCGCGCCCATTCCCTCCCAGCCCCACACTCACTGATGCACTTGTTCATGTCCGTATTGCGAAGGCCAAAGTATCCCAGTGGACAAGAAGGCAGGCAAATCCCAATTTGTCGGATATCATTCCGCTCCAGAAGGATGAAGAGTTTGGGGGAACACCTCAGGCACCCATTGAACTCAGAGCACAGGTCACAACCTCTGGCACAGCCCTGACTCAGCTCAGTGCTGACTGGAAGAGCAGGAGAGAGGCAGTGGTTAGTCCCGGGCTCTGCAGGCACCAGCTGCGACCCCAAACCACTGGCAGGAAGGGCAGGAACTGGGACAGAGCAAGGGCCAGGGTCCTGCAGCACTGACACACTCACAGAACTGCTCCGGCCAGACACCATGGCCCCGTCCCTGATGCCCACAGGCGCCAGCGCTGTGCCAAGCACAAGCATGAGAGTCACGACAGTGGCCATGCTGAGGAGCAGGACCCAGAAGCAGCCACCAGCTCTGCCCAGAGCCCCAGCACTGTCCACCCCAGCTCACTACCTCCCAGCCCTGCCCATCAGCCCTGATGCCCACGTGGGGCAGACACTCACGATGGGCAAGTGCCCAGGGGTCCTGCACTTCCTGCTGCCTCCCTGCTCAGAGCTGGCGATGCCTCCATGCTGAGGACCAGCAGGGACCAGAGAGCACAGCCCTGGAGCAAAACTGACTAATTCCATCCATGCTGCATCCCAGGCTGGATCTCACTCTGACCCTGCCTATGTTAAACTCTCTCTGGCAGTCAGGAGATGTCACTGCCCCCGAAATAGAGATGTGTTCTCAGCTCCTACATTCAGTCCAAGAAAAATACTCAATCCCATGTCTTGAGAGTTTTCTGCTTTTAATTATCATATAAAATGCTGCTTGTTTTGAAACCAATTGCATTCCTTGCAGGCTAGAATGCAGGTTATTTTTATTAGTTTATTATGCAAGCCATATCCTTGTTTATAGAAAAGCTGTGTATTTAAAAGATGTATTCTTTTAAATACCATGTTTACTACACTTCAAAAGCAAGTGTGGAGCAGCACAGTGTTCACGTGCCAGGACTAGAGGCAAGAGAGCTGCCCTGTCCCCCTGCCATGACTCAAGAGCCTGGCAGCCCCCGCTGCCTGCCCCAGCCCCATTGCTGGGCCTGTGGGTGTGGGGGCTGCTGCAGCCTTGGGAAGAGACACTCAGGGCAGGAGGGTCCTCAGCCCCCAGCTGCCAGGAGGGTTCACTGGTCTGGATTGGGATTGCCTTGCCACTATGGGCTCTGGCCCCTCTACACAGGGACCCCCAGGGATCCAGCCCCATCTCTCCTGCAGTGCTGGGCCCTGGTGCCAAGCTCAGCATCCATGGCAAAGGTATAAACTGGGCCCTCACTAGAAATTGCCCTTTATAGCATTAGCCAGGACATCAGGTTTTCCTTGTTCTCCCAGGGCTCAGCTGTCCAAGTTTTAATATAAAATCAATTTTATATAATTTAATTTAAAACAGTTTTAATGTAAAACAGTTCTAACATGAGCTTACATAAAGGAGGGCAAATGCCCATGGTTGCTCTTGTGCCAATTCTGCCTGGCTGCCCTGCACAAGCCCCAGGCCGGGCTGGAGGCATAACTGACCTCCCTGTGACCTCAGGGCACACTGCATCTCAGAGTTGTGGCAGGTCAGGGCACATGGCAGTGCGTGTCTGCCTGGGAGTGGGACTGGGGGAGCTCTGTGGGCTCTTGGGGCACCACAGGCCCAGCAGGAAGCCTTACGGAACAGGAAGCTCCCTGTGTTGTAAACACATTCACACCAGCATGACTCTCATGGCATCATGAGAGGAAGTAGAGAAGAAAAGTATTTCATACATACTTCGTCTTTGCCTCTTGCCCTTCACCACTTTGCTGCTGCCTGTTAGATCCATCGAGCTTAGAAAAACCACCACCACAAGCAGTCCAAGCTGCATAGTAACTGTCCAGCGCTGCAGCCCCTCCGTCGTGGGGTGGTTGTGGGAGCGTGCTCCACAGCTGGGGTCTCTGCTGCCGCTAAATCGTCTCAGGTGGGATCAGAGCTGAGAGTCTGTGCACAGAGCCGGGTCTGGGACCATATCCACAAGCTACATCAGCACCAGCGAGCTTAGGTAGCAGGTAACATGGCTCTACCTTCATCCCCGTCAGGAGTGCAGGAGCTTGGCCCTAGTCCCATCGGGGGCTCGGCAGTGGGCGTTAGCTGCTCGCAGTTTCCAGGTACAGTGACAGGAACTGCAAAACAAGAGGAGAACAGATTAACTTGACAGACAGCATTGCTCCCACAATGGCTGGGGGCGAGCATGGGGGTTTTGGGGTGAACTGGGGGTGCAGGCAGACAGTGGCATCTGGAGCGGTATGGGGAGAACTGTGCTCCAGCCTCATCCATAAGTCCCTGTTGCTAATAATCAGCACCCGTCGAAATGCTCAGTGCAGCTTTGCTATCTGCCAGTGCTGCAAACAGTTATAGCTGGAACTTGTTCAAAATAGTGCCAGACCTCTGGGCCACACTCCCCAAGCAGCAGATGGCTGCTGTGGGTGCCAGGCACACAAGATGTTTCCCATCAAGTGGGCACCTCTGGGGCTGGTAGTCAAGTCTAGCAGAGAGTGAGCCTGCAGTCCCCAGCCAGGGCTGGGACTGTCTGGGGACAGGGTGGGATCCTCTGTGAGCTGCCCAAAATGCTGTGTTTCTGCTCTGAGGGAATTTCCAAACCTCCCATCTCCCATTCCCTGAAGCACAGGGCAGGGTCAGCACTGTGCCTGCACAGGGCTGAGTGTGGGAGCTGCTCTGCCCCAGGCTCACCGGCTCCCAAGGACCCCCCAGCAGAGACAGCCCGGTGTGGGGCAGCAATATCGCCTGCACTGGGAAATGAGTGTGGCTGTGAGTGCCACACTGCCCTCACCAAGCCATAGCGTGGAGTGGCCCAGCGTGCTTGGCGGGACAGAGTGATGGGATGGCAACACCAGCAGGACAGGCTGGGCAGCAAACCAATGGCTCTGCATGAACTTCTGGAGAGAGAAAGGAAGCCCAGCTGCCTGACGGCCAGCCAGCACTCAGGACTCCACATGTACCATCCCTTCCTGAGTGTGCCCAAGCCCTTGCTCCAGCTGGCTGCTGACAGGGCATTTTCCCTGTAGTTTTCAAGTGGTTTTCCCTGGGCCTGGTGTGAAGGAAGGGCAAATTCCATGCTGCACCAAGAGCTCTGGCACTGCCAAGCTGGGCCCCACTCTTCTCTGCAGCTGGCAGAGCAAAGCCCTGCCAACAGCAGACATTGTGTGGAAACAAAGGCGACAACATTTGCTCTGTGAAGTCAAATGAAACAGAAAATTGTTTTAATCCCTTTATAATAACTGCGCAATCACCGATGCCCCAAAAGACTGGTAGCAACAGTGCTGGAAGTGAGCCCGGCCTCAGCCTGGGACGGACTCAGTCCCCGGGGGGGCTGGTCCCCTCCCTGGCCCACTCTGGGTGGGGGACCTGCTGAGACACCTGCTGCCCAAGCAGCCCCCCTGCTCCAGCCCACCTAAGGGTGGTTATGGCTACACAACAGAACACCTGGATGGAGGGGGCTGCCCCAGCAGCAGGTGCGGGTTGGCAGCTGCTGCAGGGAGATGTGACCTGGGCACGGCTGAGCCTTGTGGCAGCACATGCCATGACACCGAGCCGTGCCCGGTGCGAGCACCTCCCGGCAGCACTGGCTCACCTGTGCCGGCAGAGCGGGCGGCCTTTGGGCGCTGTGAAGCCACAGCTACTAGTCCCCCCCTCCCTGATGGTTCTGAACTTTTCACTGTGTCCCTGCTGCGACTGCCGGGGCAGGAGCCCAGCCCTCCCCATGTGCTTGTCGTTACAGCCCACAGCTCGTTCACAGGATTGTCAAATAAATAATTAGTCACTTGTGTAAACACCAACTTGTTCCGCACTTCCAAGCCTGTTTGCTGCATGCTGCTTTATAAACAGTCAAGTGCTCAAGCCGGGCTGCGAGAGTATTTACGGAGCAGGGAGCTGTGCGGAGCGGGGATCTCCGCAGCTCCTCTGCACTTTGTGCAGGGACCTGGGCATGGCGCCGGGCTTCCCTGCGAGGTGCGGGCAGCGGGTCAGGAGGGTCCCTGCGGACAGGTGGTGTGGGATAGTCCGGCCATGCATAGCACGGCCAGAGGACCCTGGGGATGTGAGCAGGTGTGAGCAGGCACGTCAGTGCAGCACAACCCAAACTCTCCCCAAATGAGTGCCGAGTGCCAGCGGCTCCGGAGGGACCGTGGTGCCGCCGCCTGCTCCCGCGGCCCCCGGTTTTTAATTACTGCGGCTTTGCGGGTGAAGCGCGTTCACAGGAAGCACACGCCGTGTTTACTCAACACTCACAGTTTGGGCACAGTCCCCCAGCGTGGGGACAGCAGCAGGGATGGATGTCCGGAGGGAGCAAACACAGCCCCAGCGTGCCAAGAGCCAGCATGAAGCTTGTGCCACCACCACATACCCCATCTCTGAGGGCTTGGGCAGTCAGGGCAGGGAAGTGTCGTGGGAAACCTTGAGACCGCGGCACAAACCAAGCAAGCACACGCTTTTTCCTCCTTGTTTCCTCACTTTCTAGCCCAAAGAGAGCCTGGGCTTGGCCACAGCTGCTCCCTCAGCACAGAAAGGCCACTGGCATTCTAGATGCTGCAGAGTCAGTGTCTTGACAGGTCACACACGATCCATAGGTCTCCAAATGCCCCCTCATGAGCACCTGGGGGTCTGTGGTGAGCCGTCTGGCTGGACTGCCAGCTCTTCCCATCCTCACTGCAGGACACGAATTATGATTCTTTCTGTTACTGCAGCCATCAGTCAAGCTCAGGTTGCTACAAACAATTTCCAGTCTAAACATCAGCAGGATTTATGCCATTATCCCATCCACAGGAAGAATTTGGGGTAACCTGAATTGCTCTGAATTCATTTATGGAGAGACCTGGCCCCTGAATCTGAGATGGCACTAAGCCTTGTTTGCAATTCAATCAGGATAAATTGGTCCTTGGGAGCTCCAATACAAACCAGAAAATGTAAACCATCCAGATAATTTGCCATTAGTCGTCCTACACACAAGGTGAGAAAGACCAACTTTATATCCCCAGGATATTTGAGACCTAATCCACAATAACTAAATTGCTGATATATTGCCTGTTGCTGAATATACCAGGGATCCGAAATGTAAACGGGCTCTCCAAAGGTTTACTGAACCTCGGAGAGAAGGACCAGATGCTGGAGGCAGGACAAACCTGGTTACAGCAGCACTAGGAATGAACCCCTGGGAACTGCCAGGTCGCTGGCAACAGCCGGCTGGGCACCAGCTGTGAGGTGGGGAATTTGAGTTTCCAGGTCCTGGAGCTGGATAGCGAATTTGAATTTCCTCTTGGTAGTCAGTGAGGGGTGTGAATATGCAGAAACTGGCTTCCTGCAGGAGGAGTCATGGTTTTGCAGGATCTCACTTTGGTGACTTGGTCCCACATCTTCCAGCCCCACACCAGGGGACAGCACCTGGGACAGACCACCCCACGTTCTCCCAGCCCCAGGGCAGAGTCTGGCTCCGTAAGGTTGTAGGTGGCGGCAGCAGCTCTGCACTGCCGGCTCATTCCCCAGCCTGCCTTTGTGGAGCTTTCAACAGGCCCCTCAAATAGCAGTGATGGCACTTGGGTATCCATTGTCCCTGTTCCACAGGCACACAGGGATGTGCCCACGCTGCTGGTGCTCCCTGAGTCCGATGTCTACTCTGCCTGCGCCCTACTGCCCGCACTGGTGACCCCATGGCAGAGCTCCCTGCCTGCTCTGCCAGCCCCACCATGGGAGGGAAGGAGCCAGGGCTGAGGGAGTGGGTTTGGGCCCTCGTTTTCTATGGGAAAGTCCCTCTCTTCTGCTGTGTTCTCAAGGGCTCTTTACCTGTCGGCAGGGCTAATGCTTCAGGAGCAGCACTGTGAAACCCTCTGCAGCAGAAGGTCTCACCACGCTTGGCTTGGCCATCACAGATGCCACAGGGTGTCTCACGTGCCTCTGGCACATGCACATGCACAGGCAGAGCAACTTTGTTCTGCTTAATCCTTGAAGCAATAAAAGATGGCTGCATTAAGTCAAATTTCCGAACCAGAAGGTCTTCATTTGATATTAGATCCCAGTGCCAAGTTCTGCAAAATCCACAACCCATAAACTTCACTGAAAGAAATAAAATAATAAAGCCCAGTCTGGCCCAGCTATCCACAGCATTGTTGAGGTCTGACTTCTTCCACTAACTCCTGCACTGCATTCCCCGGATCTGCGGAGCTATGCTGTGACCTGCTGATGGGGAATACGCTGAGGAGAGGCTGCTGCTCATGACTACCCATTTGCCCTGGCCTGGCAGTGGGAGCTGCTCTGGGGGTCAGCAGCACCTCAGCCCCTGCAGCTCCAGCCCCCAGCTCCAGCCCTGGCTCCACTCGGCACCGGCTCCTTGCCCGCCTTGCGCAGTGCCCGGAACAGTAGCTGCTCCAAGTAATGCTGTGATCCATAGTGCCACAGGCCTCCCTCCAGGAGTGCTTATGCTTCAGTGCTGTAAAACATCAGGAAATGTTTTACAGGGGGATTTCCATGGCCCTCATGCCAGTGCAGAGGCAGCACGCTGCTCTGGAGGAGGAGGAGGAGGCAGAGCCCTGAAGCAGGCTGCAGGATCCATGCCTGCCCCTTCTCCACAGAATTAGAGCAAAATCTGGAATTGCACTGGAATCATCCTGGCAGGCACAGTTCTGTGCTGAGACCAGGATGCTGCCTGGGGATCTGACTACAGTCCTGGGAACAGCAAACCTGTGTCTGTTAGGTACAACTCAGGTGGGTTTGAGCTTCCCACAGATCAGTAACTCACCAGAACAGCAGAACCAAATTTCAGACCAGGAAACAAAACAGGTAGCACAGACCAGGGCACTGAAAATCTGGCTCTTCCCCCAAAATGGCTGGCTCCCTAAAGGCCCATTGCTGAGCTGGGACATGCTCAGCAGGTGCCCCAGGAGGTGAGGGGTGGACACACACCATGTCAGCTATAGCCCTGGGTGTGGGGAGCAGAGGTGTCTGATGCAAACCAGGAAGCACAGTCAGGGGTGCTGAGGCTCATCCTACAAGTGTGCACATTCAGCTCAATACTCAATTCCCCTCTTATTTCTATGTAAATGCATGCAAACAAGGGCTTACAGCTCCTTCCACCACAGACCCTGCCTGCCAGTTTTGTAAACACATATTTCCAGGCTCACAGGAGCCTGGTGAACCATGAGCTGCTATGCTGATCTGCAAAGGCAGAGCCAAAGCCTGAAGCCCAGGGCAAAGCCCTGAGCAGCAGTGGGGGCTTTCTGCTAGGCCATATGCACAGGAACCATCTGCCAAGTGTAGCTTCCTGAAGGGATTCCCGGTCCTGTGGTTCTCCCACGGAGACATCACTGCCTGGGAAATCTGAGCCTTGTAGAGCCAGGAGTAGCACCAACTCCAGCAGCAGAGGAAAACAAACTGGGAAAAACAACCCGCAGTCTCAGCTCTGGGCGTGTAGCAGGACGAAGCACCTGGTCAGCAGGAGGGAGTGAGCAGGCAGCCAGGGTGTCCTACAGACCATTGCTGCTGCCAGCCTGGACTGAGCCTATCCAAATTCTGCCGTTCTGTGAGATGACAGCACCCTGCACCACTAGGACAGGGGAACCAAGTTCAGAGCTCTGCAGTGCTCAGGGTGGTTTGCAATGAAGGACATCCTGCAGCTGACCCCTGCCGCCCCGCTGCCCATGAGCATGTGGGGAAGCTGCAATACCAGAGGATCCTCCTGGCGGCAGGTTGGCGGTGTGTATGACAGGAAGCCTATTGGTATTTGCCAGGCCTTAGGCAAAGACAGGCACTTCCATCCTTGGCAAAATAACAGGTCATCCTCACACCACACAGGGGAAGGGTCTCTGCTGCCAGTGCCACCTCTCTCAGCTGCATGGTCCCCTCTGTCCCACTCTGGGGCTGTCCCCAGAGGCCAGAAGGGTTGACCTGGCCCTTGTGTTTGTTGCTCGCCACAGTCCCAGCCTCATAGTACAGAAAGAGCTCTGCCAGTTCACATCTAGCTCGGCTGATGGAAACGTGGGGTTTATGCTTGGCTCAGCTGCTGCCTGCACACAGTGGCATGGCCGGCTCGTTTTGGCTGTGCTCAGGGGATCACCGCCTCTGTATCTCCAAAGCGGGTGCCTGCACCCTGGCTGCTCCCTGCCGCGTCCCTCAGGGTGGTGCTGCTGCTCTCGCAGCGGCTGTGCAGGGGCCAGGGAGTTGATCCAGCTGAAACGAGCCTTTTTTCCAGGGTGGTTTCCAGGCATGTTGCAGCACTGGCATTCCCAGGCCTGCAGTGCTGCTGCCATCCTCCCATCCAGCCTTCACAGTCCTGGCCGCACAGCAGAGTGAGAGGATGGAATTAGGTGTTCACCCACTCCAGAGTCACCAATGGACTTCAGACAAAAGCATTCCAAATGGAGAACCCTCCAGGTAGATGTTTCACTGCAAGTGCCCAGTCCCTGTGGGATCTCAGCATAGACCTGGCCACCCCAAACTGCATTACAAGCATTGCCCCAAGTTCACAGATCTCCAGGTGACAGGATTTTTTTGCGTGGGTACCTGCTGACCCTTGTGCAGCAGAGTGGAGGCTGCATGCATGCCTTGTCATGCAGCATTTTCTGCTGCCAGTATTACCCTATTCAATGCCTTTTACCATAAGGTGCCTCTTTAAACCCAAACCGCATCACCTGAACACCCCTCCTCTGTACCTAGGGCCCTTCAAGGGAACACACATGCCTGAGCCTATAAAATACTCCAGCAGCCCAGGGGTGACTAATCCCCAGTCACCCACACTCACGTCTTGCAGCACGTGGCTCCATCAGCACAGAGGACCAAGGCTGAGGCATCACCTTCACCCACAGCCTTGCTGGGGAGCCGGGTCCCAGCCCAGCTGCGAGAGCCCTCACTGACCCATGGCAGCCAGCACTGCATCCAGCAGCACTTCCCCTGCACATCGGCACCAGCTGCTCACACCACGTCTAATTATTGCCGTAATCGCTATTAACTATTTCTCCGCTGATCCCCCATTCAAAACGCCACAGAGCCTGTACTTACCCCACGCCCTCCAAGCGCCTGCCGTGCCCCCATGGGTGCGTGGCAAGAGGCTGGGTTAGGTGTGGCCACAGCAGTACTGACACAGCGGCAGCTTAACTGTGCCGTCCTCCCATTGCCCCTGTCTCCGTCCGGGATCAGTGGGAGGGCAGTAGGGCACGGCAGGACCAGGCGGGACCCTGCAGCTGGTCCAGAATTGGTTAGGAGCTCCAGCAAGCTGATCAATATCCCGAGCAGCTCTCTATATCCCCTTCCCCAGAACGGGACGGTAGCACAGTGACGGGGACACGCACAGCAGCCCAGCTTCCCTGCGAGCCCCACGCACCTCGCGGGGGGGGGGGGGGGGAAGGGGATCCCACGGATCGCGCTGTGATTTCGCACAGCTCTCATTGTCTGAACTCATTATCCACGTTGCACAAGGCAAACCCGCAGTCAGATGCTGACACGGCTCGCGTTCCTCATTAGCAGCCCACATTGCAAAAGCTCCATCGACACAAACATGCATGCTGAAGCCCTTACCTCCAACTTGTCACTCCCTCATCACTGCAGAAAAGACTCTACGGGGTTCTCAGGTTTAAAATACTATAAGACCAACTACAAAATTCCTCATTTCCTCCAGAGAAAGTTACACACACGTTTCTGTCAAAAAAAAAAAATGAAAAATATGTTCATGGCGAGTTCATGGAGAAGTCTGGTGCATTTGGATATTTTGGTCACTCATTTTTTAAAGCAGGTTTCTAACGGGGTCCCAGGTTTTGCACGGAGAAACAAACCCTTCTGCGATGTGCAGGATCTCAGCTCGTAAAGATTGCTCAGGCTAGTTCCTACTCCATCAGCCCACGCTGCTCCCTGCGTATGCAAAGCAGAAAATATGTGATCATATCAGAGCAATTTGCACATTAATAAATCCTGGGCTCAATCTGTAGACTCCATCCCCATCCACTGGGTAGGGGCTTTTTATTATTATTATTACCAGAGTATCCAGCTTTGTAAAGGCATCCAGTGCAAACTCCTGCATGAGGGAATTCCACCCCACTAGTACCACCTCCTAAGACAATATCCAGCCAAAATATTGTGACTGTTGCAAAACCCGGACTGGAGCTCCACAAAGGACCTTCCAGCCTCGCATCCAGAGCCAACAGGGTCTCAGTAAATTACTGCAGAGTGACACACCATCAAGTTGTCTTTGTAGTCTTTTTTATTTATGACAGTTAATTCCAAGTTATTACTAACATTTTAGTGGTAAGTGGCATATGAAGTCATCAGCTGTCACAGCTGCATCTGTTAATAAACATGTCAGATATTAAAAGCAGCTTATTATCCTCTGGAGGGGGGAAGGCATGAAGGCTAAGAGCTCAGAGCCTGGTTGTTTTTCCACTGCTGGCTGTGCAGCAGGAGGAAACACTCCTGCTCAGGAGAACAGCATGGCTGCAGTGGGACTGCCTGGGACACCTGCCCTCCAGCACATCTGAGCAGCCTGGGAGCTCTCCTCCCTGTGCTGTCAGCTCCCTTTCCCTCCTCCACCTGCACTCCAGGATGGACACGTGACAGACCCCACTTCATGCAGGTAAACAGGGTGCTCAGGCACCTTCCCTGAGTCCCATCATACCTGGTGGGATGAGCGGATCCTGCCCTGGGGCTCAGGTGGCAGCTGGTGTTCCCAGGAGCTATGCTGGACCCTGGCCCATTGTCCCTGTACAAGTCATACAGAGGAATTGGTGTCCACCAGCCTCACGAGGGCCAGCAGTGCTGCGTGCCTGGCGGCAGCCGGTGCCCAGCCATGACTGACCCTCATCCCCAGTTCTCGCAGGGCTAATGTGATGCTCAAGGCCATGGGACTCTGCTGAGAGCCCTGGTGCCCTGGCAAGTTGTCCCAGGGGTATGTGACAAGCTGCCAGGTGGCCCCTTGGCATGAAGTGCCCATGGACCCTGGTAGTCTCCTGGGGGAGATTCCCCAAGCTTGCAGGGCTCTGAGCTGGAAGCCATAGGACACAGGCTCTTTCAAAGGATGTGACGAGCCCTATGGTGGCTCCTGAATCTCTCCTGGATCCCCTGCTGCGGCCAGGGCAGCCCCTCTTCAACACTCTGCTGCCCACAAGCCCCCACTGAAGATAGGTCCCTGAGCATCCCTGATAGCTGCTGGCATGAGCCCTGGAGTGCACACTGGGACTCGGTATGGACCCAACAGCCCTGAGGAAGAGGAGGGCAAGGGTATGGATACAGAACATGGTATCAAGCAGCCCCCCAGATGCAGAGATTCAGAGAGCCTCATGAATTCTTCACACACCTGCCATGTTCTCTGCTGTACACAGCGCTTGTGTGGGGGCAGCTGTGAACACAAAGGTGCAAAATAACCCAAACACAGGCAAGAGGGAAAACTCGCCCTTTCTGCAGCTTTTCCTTTGCAGAAAACACTAACACACACAGCAGTGTGTGTTAGTGCTCATGTACATGGAAGTTTTATTCATTCTGAATTTTCCTTGGCACCTTGTTTCCTATTTGCAAATGATGTCACTGAGATCCTTGCTATCTCACAGGAGTGTTGTGAATGTATTCTGCTTGTTGGCAGCTGCTGAGCAGTCACTGCTGCAAGTCTCCATATTGAAGACCTATTTCTATTTATATTTAGAGCTTTTTTACTTTCTATTCTAGGAAATTCTCAAGTACCATCAAATGTTGTCAGGGACACCATCACTCCATTGACTGTATGAGTAAAAAATCTCATGAACCCAAGATCAGTATTTCATGCACATTGAGCAGCCAAACCTCCTTTCTGATACTGGAGTGCTGCAGCCTCAGTTGACAGCCGTAGATCAAGTTTCAGTCTGAAGCAAACGTTTCTAAGTGAGCAATAAACCCCGAAGCCACAGCTCTGTACTGGTAATGCTGACAGACCCAGATGCAGCAGCAGGGCTACCGGCACAGCATTAATTAGCCAACAGGGCAGTGGGTCTGGCTGAAGACAAAGGGACATGCTCACAGCTCCCTGGTGCCAGAGGTGTCATTGAAGAGGATGGTAAATCACACTAAATCCTGCCTTAATGCCCTGCACAATAAATCCAGCATCAAGTCTTACATTTCTTCCCCCTCTGACAGGAGCTCATTTACAGGCTTGGTTTTCTTTAGCTAGTGGCTGTTGAGGCTGATCCTAAATTAATCCCAAACAGGTTGTTTCTCTCCTGTACAAAAGGACATGAGGTTCCCCATTTTAGCAGGATAAGATGCCACACCACTCCAGATTGAAAGCAGAGCTCTGACTCTCAGAGGGTTCCTTGACACCCACAGCAGATTCCCTGGGCTCCTCTGGCTGGGACATGGGCACAGTGGCTCTGCATAAAGCTCACTGTTTCTGCACAGGAAGCGCCAATTCCCCCACATCCTCTAGCCCACCCTTGAAGTACGTGGTTCTCCTCTACATTAAAAACCTGCCATATTTTGGTCCAATTTCATCCCTCTATAGTTCCTGCCTTGCAAAACCCTCTGCCTCTCTCAATGAGGGGAAAGGCAGGGGAAAGCCTTCATGGCAGGCTGACCCTGCGGGTACAACTAGGAGCCGTGTCCCTCACCCCTGGTGTAGCTGAGGACATGGGGGCTGTGGGTGTACCCAGGTCTGCACCAAGCAGATCCAGCACTGAGCACCACAGCTTCTTTCAGACCCGCATTAACCCTACCAGTGCCTACAAATTCCCAGCTGGCACAGAGGGTGCATTACTCATCCCTGGTGCCTCATCAGCCTTTGATAATATCTCAGCATAAGCAAAAAGCAGAAAAGACACTCACAGGGAAAGCAGAAGGAAAGCAAGTACGTTCTGAAGTGTCTGTGACACTCCCAGACTGGACATGAGGTCTTTTCTGGTCTGCTGCTCTGAGGGTTCTCTGCTGCAGGATGACCGATGGCCCCGGCAACTGTTTGTAATAACACCTGAACATCTGCAGCACGAGTCCTAGGAACACGGTTCTGCCAGTGCCTGCTCACTGCATCAACACTTGCTCTGGCTGCAAGACAACGACTGCATTCCTGGCAGGGGCTCCACAGCCTGTGCTGGGGGTCAGGCACAGGGGCACCAGGATCACACCTTCTATGGGAGATGTGAGAGCCAGAGGACGTGGAGCTGACTTCCTGATAGGATCACTATGGCATGCCTCTGCTTCCCAAGCAAGCCCGGGCTTTCATCCAGTCAGAGGCAGCAGCACTGGCAGCCTGGCAGCAGCCCATGCTGGAAGCGTCTCCATCTGGGATTGTCCCTGGATCATCATCCAGATTGGTGCTGAGAGCCACAAGCTGCAGAGCCATACAAATTGCTTCAGTGTAAAACTCTCTATAGGTGATAGGAGAGCAAGATCCTGTCATCCCAGAAGTGGATGGGATGAATTGCCCCAGCCCGCCCCAGATGTGGTGCAGGCAGCAGCCGGGTGCCTGCCTGCACCCCGCTCCCTGTGGGCTAGTCAGGAGTGGTCCAGTAGGACTGACCTGCTCTAGGCTTGCAATGCCCAGGGCAGGGGGTAGTTCCTGTGTGCCCTACCAGCTGCCTGGCTATTCAAACCCCTTTCTTATGCCTGCAAGGTTTTCTGGCACCTCGTCCGTGCAGTCTGGACATTTCCCCTCTCCCCAAGGAGCAACGTTATGTACATGTTGGGAAACGCTCTTTTCCCATTTGCTCCGAAGGCCCTTTTCCCCTGTTGTTTGAGGAATGCTGTTTGAATTAGCTCCATGGATTGCAAACAGACCCCGTTGTTTTCCTTTCCCAATGCAGGGAGGCTTCTGTTCTCTCTGGCCTGCTGGATTAACCAGGGGCCTTACACACTGACCTCTCTGCAGCTCAGGGAAGCTAATTTAATCCCAATGTTGTTACAGATCACAGCAGGACAGATGTCACAGATTCCTTGAGTCAAACCAGCATGGAGTGCTGGCAGGGACAGCAGAACACTGTTTGTAGAGGCAGGAGCTGCTGTAATTTTTCTGTTAAATTCCCTCTACAAAACTCATGCAGCTGGGCAGGACAGCAGCACAGGAGAACAGGGGGATACCCTGAGCACAGAAGGCCAACCGAGGAGATGCTCTGCCTGCATCTGCAGTGCCCCTGGCATGCCAGAGGGTGGAGGCTGGCTCTGAAATCTGGCAGAAGAGAAGGAGATACAGACTCGCATCTCCTCGATATTTCTTTCTCATTATTATTCTTTTTCCCTTGGTACTTTCTCCTGAAAGTGGTCTGTGATGTGATGCTGAGCCTGGAAAAGGCATCAGCACCCTCACAGCAGGGCAATCCATACACAGCTCACTTGTGTTTTCAGGGGGAAGATCTGCCTTTTCGTCTTGCGTGCAGTGTCACAGCTCTGCCTCCCCTGGCTCCATTGCTCTCCCCGGCACAGCCAAGGAGGGTGTCCAGCCCCCGTGAGCAGGGCAGAGGGATGCAAGAGCCACCGGGGTTTGGGGGGAAGCCCTGCCTCTCTCAGCATCGCTCGGGGGGCTTTGATGTTCGGGAAAAATAAATTACTTTGGGATGCTATTAAAGAGAAGCTTGAATGATGACACACCACAGGGCTGGGACTTCCAGCATTTCTTGTAAACTCCATCCAGAGCTGGAAGTGGAAGAGGCCACTGGCACAGCTGAGAGGACATGAAACCAAGAGCCTCTGCAGCAGGAGTGGCTTTGTGAGCAGCTTGTCCCTCTCCCAACATCTGCTCCCTCCTTCCTGCCTTTGCTGCTGCTGCTGATGTCCCCCAGGACCACGGGGCACAGTTTGAGGAGCACCCAAGGGAGCCACAGCGCTGTGAGCCAGTCCTGGGAGACTGGGACAGGGATGGTAGCTGGACATGCAGCCCCCGCTCAAGCCCATCCTTCTCTCACCATGATCGGCTCTTGGGAACATTCCTGCTGGATGACATTTCCCAAGGCATAGAGGAAAAAAAAGCACTTTTTTTCCCAATATAAATTCTTGCAACATTAAAAACCCAACACAATAGTTGTAAGCCCTGGAACGGCTGGGGGTAAAAAAGCTACAGTTCAACATGGAAATAGCACTGCCATCTCCAACTGGTGAGTCCCAGATGTGGGACATCATGTGTGACAAAACCCCACAGGCAGGACGTGCAGGAAGCCTGTAATTGATGCGGGCTCCCATCACTGTGTGGGGACAGGCTGATAACCTTGGGAGTCCCGAGCACCCCGCGGATCACCTGCCACAGCAAGAGCTGAGCCCTGGATCCTGGGCTGGCACTGGGAGTGACACAGAGCTCCTCATTGGCCCAGCTGTGCCCACAGAGAACAGGCTGCAGCAGAAGGGACTCGCGGCAGTTTTGGGACCCCGGGGGGATTTTGGGATAGTTTGGAAATGCTAGGGTAGTTTGGAAATACCCCAGGCACGAGCTGGAGGTTCCTGCTTACCCATAGAATGGATACGGGTGCTCTGGGTTGTACTGACACAACACCAATGGGTGGGAAGTGCCTGTGTGCATGTCCTCACTAACAGTAGACGTGTCCCCTGGGCAGGGACCCGTTCAGGTTGGCCCAGGAGCATCACTGCACTGAAAGCAGCTGAACAGATCAGCAGAAAACACGTGGAGGGAAACCTTGTGCAGCAAAAGATTGCTCTGCTATAATCTGAACCATTTGCAGAACACCTGTAATTACTTTAATTACAGCTTGGGACTCTCCCATGCCCGTGCTGAGGGCACATGCCTCGGTTCATGTCCAGCCACCTTCTGCCATGCAGCAGTTCTGCAGAGGTTTCCAGCAAAGCCAAGAGCTTTGCTGGTGTGGATGGGAAATGTCTACATATTGTGTCTTAACTGATATAACTAATTGGATGCAGTGCTGAGCAACGAGCTAATTCTGCCTGGGGGTTTTGGTCACTGTACAGACACAGAGAAGAGTGAGTCCTAGCCCGGCACAACAGGATGAGGCCGGGATGGAGGAATTGGGTTCAGGTTCAAGGTTCAGGCTCCTGGAGCCAGGGCAAGGGGAGGCCAAGATGGGGAGGATGAGGAGTGAAAGGCTCCCTCGGTGGGAGGGACCGGTAGTACAACTACAGCCGCTCTGCCCTCTCTCTTTCTGCCTTTTGCCCTCTTTCAGTTTTTGGATGCGATCATGATGTGGGACCTCAAGGTGAGGCTGGCGCAGCCTGCACCCCACATCAGCACCCCGAATCACCTCACATCACCCCACATCACCCTGTATCACTGACCCTCATTACCCCCCATCATCCCCCATACCCCTGCATCACCACCCCCCATAACCCCACACTGCAGCACTAAGTGCGCACACCAGACACTTTAGACACCTGCATCTGCATTTGTATATATTTTCAATATCTACAGGATGACGACATGAGGAAGAGATGGGTTGAGCCCAACTTTTTCAGGAGGCACACCAATCCCAGCACAGGGCAGGAGAAGCAAGAAGACAGCCAGAGAAGCAGTGGGGCAGTGGAGCAGGTGGTGGGGTGGTCTCTCATGGTGCCTCTGCCCTGGGAGCTTTGGGGTTTCATTTCCAAAAAAGTTTTTCACATGGTAACATTCAGAATTTTGATGGGAGATGAGGCTACTTTTGCCTAAGACAGAACATACTTTCACTGCTGCGCCTGGCCCAGGAATGAGTTCTCCACTATTAAAATGTAATTTAATAGATCTCCATGAGTTTTGTGATGACTGGGATTTGTTCTAAGGAGACCTTTAAAGGAGAACTTTTGCATTATTGAATGTATGTGCTAGGAAGTTGAGTTCTGGCATCCTCTGATAACCAAATTTCTTTTCTATCCTCCACTATATCAATCATGATAAAAGCCCCTGCCAAAGCCCTAACTCAAGCCATGCTTCTGGCATATTGTGAAACAAATCAGCAGGGGAAAAAAGAAAAACCCACAAGATGCTCTAGTCCAGTATTTTTTAATGTAAGTTTCAAGGATATTGATGGTTTACCTCATCAGGTAAATATTTTTAACACAGTTGCTTTCCCAGGGTTAAACCAGGACCAAGTGGCTGCTGAAACTGCAATTCATTTGCTCTGACTGACCCCAAATAGCTTAAAAATTCGTTTTCCTGAAATCTGAGGCCTTGTACATGCCAAGCAATGGCACTGGTACCTTCCCACTGAGGGTTGCTGGGTGATCCCATTTTCCAGGGACTAGTCTGATGGACACCCAGGGCCCACAGTTTCTCAGGGCCCCCCAAACACAGGAGACCCCATTGTGCTGTGGGTGAGCTCTGTGCATGGGGTGATGGAAGAGGGACCCTTGGCCCTTTGCCCTTTGTGAGATTTCCTGCATGCAAAGAGGAAGGTGTCTTTTTTAGAGCCTAATTTTATCACTTCCCTGATGCATCAGCTTGTGGAGTGCAACAACAGCATACCCTGCTGTGGAAAGAGCTTCCTTCCCTGAGAGCATCTTCAGGGTATAGCAATGGCTGAGGCCCGTGGAGAGCTAAGATGAGTTCAGCATGAAGGCTGGCATCACCACCAGGACCCACACAGAGCACACACCTCGCTGGCACGGCTGGCATTGCCGCCCCGCGGTCACCGCGCTGGCAGAGGACAAGGTGCCTTGTGCAGTCCTGGCTGCCGGCTGGGAAAGCTGCTGCTCTGCTTTGTGTATAAGTCAAAACCTGTGAGCTACTGGTTACAGGCACTCGCTGCTTTAGCAGGCTGAAGTGGGAGAAGGGAGGGATCTGCCAGATCCAGCTGGCCTCTGCTCCAGGAGCTGATGGAGGATTAGCTCAGCAGCATGTCTTTACAAATTGTCAGTTCCCAGAGTACACAAAACAAAGCTCTGAGGATTGAGCGTCTTCAGCACAGAGGCAAAGGCAAAGACTGGGAACCTGATAGCACTTTCCACCCAGACACAGGGACATGTGGACCCTGGCTTCCTGCGGCCCCCACAGAGCCCTGCCTATCCCACAGCAGCTCGGCCTTGGCAAATGCAGCTTTGGGGCTGGTGGCTCGGAGCAGGCTCCTGCCTGCAGCCCCGCTGAGACTCTCCCTCTCTAGACTGGTGCCCCACAAACCAGAGAGGGATTGTAAAGTGACCACAGATCCCTCCTGGGATGTCCTGGCACACAGAAACTCATTCCCTGCTCTCCAGTGCTCACTGCCACTCTCCTGCAAAAGGCTGGGCCTCTCCACCAGCTGCCCTGTCACGCACGGTGGTGGAGCTGGAAGCTCTCGCTACTTGTTTCACGGGAACTTCCAACATTTCAAAAATTGTTTTCATTCTGGCTTGGAATGAAGACAAATATTTCAGAAATTTCCTGGATAACATAAAGTTTAAAATATCCTCCAAACTGAAATAGAAGTGTTGGGCTATCTCAGTTCTTGCATTATGTCATATCATGCCAGCTCACGGGTACACTATGCAGAGTCACAGATGACTTTTCATGAGGAGATGTAAACAAAAATACAAATAATGTCAGCAAGGGAGGAGAAACGAAATGCTGAAATGACAAATTCTCTAAAACGACTTTTTTTCCCCTTATGCAAATTAATTCTCCATGGGAAATCGCTTGGATTTTTTAAAAGAGCACAGTCTGGACAAAGCAGCTCTGCAGTTCTCTGGAGCAGGAGGAGCTGCTGCCGGCCCTCCCCTCCAGCCCGTCCAGCCGCAGTCCACCAGCGCTGCTCCTGCAGCCGGGCTGCTCCGGGATGTCCCGGTGTCCCTGCCCCGTCTCCCTGGCCGCGCTTGACCCCTTATCATGTTTCTCGCAAACCAAGGGCAGGAGAGCTCTGCGCTCACCGCGCACCGGGGCCCGGCTGTCTCCAGCGCAGATAACGCCAGGATGGATCACGCCGGACGCTGTCTTAGCGGCGCGAAGCAGCGTCTCCATGGGAGCGCAGGAGGAGGTTCCGTGGTCCCGCTCTGCCCGGTGCCGTGGGACGGCGCTTACCTGGCTCAGCTCTGCTCGGCCGGGGCTGGCTCCTGCCCTCCCTGCGCCCCGCACATCGCCCGCCCAGGCGGCCGCTCAGCGCCGCGGCCCCGCGCCGGGGCTCCGCGCCGGGCAGACCTCCGGGCGCCGACTGGCACCCATCCCCCTGCCTGCCCCGTGCCTCTCCAGAAAGGCACTGCTGGGAAGGAGTGCCGGGACTCATGTCTTCGGTGCTGTATCCACCCCTTCCCACCCTCTTGGGGTTCGGTCCTGCCAGTTCCACTTGTGGGCTGTCCTCACCACTTTGGGCCTTTCTACCGCTCCCCTTCTTGTGGCTCTGGATGTCACCACAGACACGCTTTTATGAGAGTGGGCTTGTGCAAGGCTTGTATAAAGTGTTCTCAGAAATACGAGGTCCTGTCATTTGTAAAACTAATAAAAATGTCCAATAATTTTTACAAGGGAAAAATGAGTCATTGGATGGCACATTTCTCATTACTGGCATTTTACAATTAAAATGAGCATCTATTGAATCAATCCAAAGCTCTTATTGTTAGCAGACACTAATAACTTCCTGAGCTATTGAAGATACTTTTTTTCTGAAGAAACATGACCCTTTGCCACGGCATTTCTCGTTGAGAGTGGTATCCAGCTGAGACCAGCTCTGCTCAGCTCCTGCTGGAGGGTTTTCAAACACATCCTGGTGAGACTGGTGGCTATAACTGGGTGGGAAATTGTTTTTAAGCCCTCAAAAATGTTCAAGATTTCAAAATTTTTCCCGCTCCACATGGGGGGGGCGATGAAACCAGAATTGTTCAACGTTTTTACCAAAAAAAAAGTCCGCATGGAAATCATCTCCGGAATAGCCAATAGCCATGGGTCACGCTGAGCTAGTGCAAGCGGAGACTGCGGTGGCTTGGACCGCCCTGATGGTGGCTGCGCTGGCATCAGCCGACTTTTGCTCCCGAGGTGGTACACTCATCCTGGACCTCACAACCTTTTCTGGTGAAAAATTAATCCAGTGAAACTTTCCCGGTTTCACTGCAGCCGTTGTGTGTGCGTGGCCGCAATCTGCCCCACGCAGAACAAGCCAGGACAGTGAAGCGTAGGCATCACCACCTCCTACCTTTGGAAGACTGAGAATTTTGCAGCTGCTTGTGTTTTATGGACAGTGTATACAGTCAGAGCCTAATTTTCAACGGGCACTAAGCCCATCTGCTGCTGCCTTCTGAAGATCAGCATCTCTTCTAGGTGTCTCGGGATGGATCCTGGTCACCATAGTCACCACCTGCTTTTTGGAAATGGACACTGATGGAACAGAAGGTGTGATCTGAGGAGCATTCAACAAGAAGAAGCCCCACAGAAGCACAGGGCGATGCTGAGCACCCTCAACTGCCCTTCCTTGTCCATGGGGGCTCATTTCAGCCTCAGGAGATGAGACCAAGAAGAGCCTGACTGCAGGACTTGTTTCTCAAAGTTACTCCTGATGAAGCAAAAGAGATCAAAATTCAAAACCCATTTATTGCCTTCAGCAGAGGTGTCTAGGGAAAGTTCCCGCTGCAGGATTTAGCAGAGGAACTCCAGGTTGCTGTCTGGTTTTAGGAGTGCTCTTTTTCCATGTGCGATCACCTGTACATCCTCAAGGCAGAGGGAGAAGCCCTTCCCCTGCCATGATGCCAGAGAAGAGAAGCCAAATTGTCCCCATGTGCCCAGTGGGTACAGAGAGTTTCTGAATGTAAATGGACATCTTTCCTCTCAAACCCCAGCAGGCCCCAGGCAGCCAGACTGCTGTCACTTGTGAGGAGATTCAGTTCCTAATTGTACTATCAAACACGTGCAAAGCTTATGAAAAACTGCCATGAAATCCCACTGCACAGCAGTAACAATCCTGGCTTCCAAACACTGAGTGCCCTGCCAAAGGGCTGGCAAGTCCAGATTCTGCTGGGCAGAGGCATCCAGATGCCGCATCTGGCATGACAGATCCTCTTGGTGCAGGTCTGCAGGAGACCAGCCCCAGCCCAGCCTCCCCATAAGCCTGTTCCAACTCTTTTCCAGAAATGAACACCTGCAGGACTCAGAGACATTCATGACGGAGACTTCGCTTTGTCTGGGTTGGAAGAGTCCTTATTCGCATGGAGCAGAGGGCTGGAGCTTGATTTTTGCTGGTTGAGCAGTCCAAACTGGCCACAACAGAAGGATGCCAGGCTCTGCTCTCTGAGCACCACACTCAGGACTCTCCTGTCCTCATCCTCCCCATAGCTCTCTAGAAGGGATGGTTCTGTCTCTTGGGAAAGCGCCATGGGAGTAGGGATGCTGATGCAGCGCCCAGATGCTGAGAAGCAGATGAGGTTGTTTTCCATTCTCTTTTGTTGTGCAATGGCCCCAGCGCTGGAGACACTTCCCACTCCTTTTCCTTTGCTACTGAGCATGGGGGTTGGAACGACAATATGTATTGTCATTTATAAGCTCTGTAGGACCCTCCTGGGACCTACATGCATAAATCTTGGGTTTGCTTTAGCATTCCTTTTTCCTCTTGCATCCTTGCAACACAGCTTCTGCCTGTCCTGCCTGTCTGCAAGCCCGAGCTCTGCAGAATCTGGAGTCCTGTTCCCAAGAACATCGGTCTGTGCTGCTGCCATGCTCATCTGCTCTTGCTCCAAAGGGAGGGCTTTGGGAATGAGCTGCTAATCCAGCTTGGCCTGGCCACAGTCCCTCTGTGACTGCCAGGTGCCTGAGCACAGCGCACACAGCGGGCACTGCCGACAGCTGACAAAAATGCCAGGAACTTCCCTTTATGGCTCTGTATTTCCTGTTAAATTTTTATGGGGTTTCCTCAGCACCCAAGAACCCAGTCACTGGCAAAGCTGAGAGGGAAGACCTGCTGCCCGGAGGGGACAGGGCTGGGGACTGCCTGGTTCCCTGGCGCCCAGGGCAGGAGCTTCCCGTGCTGGGAGGGCAGCCCCGAGGGCGGGTGCCATCAGCCCAGCCAGGTTCCCGGCCACCCACCCGCTGCAGACACAGCTCCCAGGTGCCACCGCAGGCGTTCGGCCCCCGGATCCCCGGGGGCTGCCATGTGCCCGGCCGGCAGTGAATTTGGCGTCCCCGCCGCAGGGACTCATCGGCTGATGTCGCAGGATTTCCTCCCCCCACCGGGAGCACACAATAGCGAGGACAGGCTGCTCCGCAGACACCCTAATCCCTTGGCGATTGTGCCGCGTTTCGGGGGGTGACAATGGCTCAATGAAGGTTTGCAAGGTTAGCAGGAACGTTAATCCTTACAGAAGAAAAATGTGACAATTACTTAATGCCGTGGCTGGGAGCTTTTGTGCAGCCCTTCTGGGCAGTGTCTCATCGACACGCACTGCCGAGAACTGGCGCTGTCCGGGTACCTGGGACAAGAGGGGACGGGCGTCTGCATCCACGGGCTGCAGCCGGTGCTGCCGCATATCTGCCCAGCCTGGCTCGGCTTCTGCTCGTCCCTTGGAATTCCCATTCGAGCGAAGGAGTTTCTACCATCACCCAGTGAAAGCACAATCATGTCCATGGCCAGAGCACAGGCGGCTCTGGGGACCAACAGAGCTTTTGGTTGTCTCAATTTAATTTCCAGAAAATTGGGTGTCTCTTACAATTCAGAAATGCTGCAGAAGAAATGCAGCTGAGGAGTTCCTGCGAGGAGAACATGGAAGTCACACGCCTACCAAGCTGCTCTGGAGGCACTGTGGGGAACATGCTTCAAGTAGGGCCCAGAGACCTGCAGAGGAGGGGGCAGGGGGAGGGAGGGGGACTTAGAGGGGTTGGGGGGGGCGGGCGGGAAGAGTGGAACAGCAGAACCTCGGTCACTGGACAGAGATCCCAAGGGCTTGTGATGACACCATCCAGGAGGAGGGGAGGGAGCCTCTATACTGCAGAGCAAACCTGCCCCATGGTCCCGACGTCCCGGGGTGTGGGCTCACTGGGGCAGGGAGAACCGTCAGCTGGGACCCTGCGACAGCTGCCGGCGGCTGGAAGAGATGTGCGAGTGCAATTGTGTCAGTGCCTCGGCCGCTTCCCGCAGGACGGCTCTTCTGGCATCGGGGAGTCGCTGGGAGGTGGAGGAATGAAACACCCTCGGCGCTGCCAGCCGGCTTGTGTGCGGAGAGCTGTGACAGCCATCCGGGGATTTCTCTGGCTGCAGCGACTGAGAGAAGGGAAGGAAGGGATAAAGCACTGAGATCACAGACGAAATCCCGCCTGCTCGCCCAGAGGCAGGCGCAACACCACAGCACGCCCCGCCAACCTGCTCCCGGCGGCGCTGGCGAAAGTGCCGCCGTGCTGTCCCCGCTTGACCCCGCACCCGTCCCCACGGAGCATGGATCACCGGCAGCTAAGGACAGCAGGGACAGCCAGGCACGGCCGGAGCGACAGCGGACCCCGCAGTGGTGCCTGGTGCTCCAGCCAGGCTGGGGCAACATCTCAACCTGGACAGAGATGAACACCTCTCCAGGTGTCCCCTGCGTGAGGCCGGCAGCCTGCAGCCCGTCCCGGCTCCCCTTGGCTGTCTGCATGCTTGGAATATCATCAAATCAGCCCCTCGGAGAGAGAGGAGCTGCCAGAAGGCAGACTCAGATCTCCGTCGGGCTCCCGAGAAGCTCGGGGCAGCCTTCCCTCACCTGTTCCTTCCCTCCCTCCTGTTCCTGGCCACGACCGTACCCTGGGCACATCGGGCAGGGCAAGAGGCCACGAGCGGTGGGGCAGCAGGGCAGGCTGTCACCGGTGCTGGCCGTGAGCACCCTCCTCGATGGGCGAGCAGCCGTCCAGGTTACCCCACAGCCCGGTTCTCATGGCAACGTGCGGGTGTGCGCTCGCGTGTGTGTGTCGAACCCATCGTGGCTCGGTGGAGTTTAGGCACTGCAGGCAGAGAGCATGAATCTGCCTCTGATTAAATCAGCCCTTTGTAATATAACCTATATGAGCCTGCACTTAACACCCATCATCCTGAGGAAGGCCCAGGCTCTCTTCCAGCCGGTTGG
Source organism: Monarcha castaneiventris obscurior (assembly GCA_026261815.1). Taxonomy (NCBI): domain Eukaryota; kingdom Metazoa; phylum Chordata; class Aves; order Passeriformes; family Monarchidae; genus Monarcha; species Monarcha castaneiventris. The sequence continues at coordinate 2,075,865 of JAMPIT010000511.1, read as the reverse complement.
GCTGCGTGCCTCCAGGGCAGATCTCCCAGGGACATGAAACTGCCGGGGCAGGAACTTGGATGCATTTCTGTGTGGATTCTTCCCCCTTCTAGAGAGGCACAATAGGGCTTTGCATGAGTGATACAAACATGCCAGTTGTACTTAAGGTTGACAAATAATGTAAACCACACAATCTGGTTTGAGGGAAACTACTTCACCACAATTTATTTTAGTGCTTTAAACATCACGCCAAACTCTGTAGTGAATTGCTAAATTAATGCCGGGCTGCCATCTAAATAGACATCTTCAGATCACAAACATGTTATAGGGGGAATGGTTTCCTTTGAAATGGTTCCCACAGCTTAAAGGCTGCGCAGAGAAAAAATGTGCCCAGGATTCAATTGCTGCCAACATGTGGTGGCCACATTTCTCCACCGCTATTGGCCAAGATGCGCAGTAAAGCTGAGGAAGCATCATCTGAGGTGGATAGATAAACTGGTGATTGCAGAGAGACAGGGAATGCCATAAGCAGCTCACTCTGAGGAAAGGGGTAAAGCAAAATAGCCTCTGTTCCAAGCTTTTAGCCTGGAAAAATGTGCCCTGACCAGGAAGGCATCTGGTTGTCCCCATCACGCATTTTCTCAGCTGCTTGGGATGCAGCAGAGCCCAACAAAAGCACAGTGTATGTGTCTTCCACTCTTGGTTTTACATTGGTGCCTTGGCTGATGTTCTCAGCACTGCTGCGCTCTGGTCCCTGGGCTGCTGGCACCAACAGCAACTTCCACTTGCTTACAGCCATGTCCTACATTTCCTGACACAAAAGCCTGTCACATGCCCTTGGCATGGGGAACTGGAATTCTGGGGCCAGTGCTCCCCACAGGTGTCAGGGAAGGGGACAAATGAGACTATGACATCTTCCTTCCAGTTGAAGGAGCTGGAGAGGTTCATGGTGGGTACTCAAATCCCATTTGGGCTTCACATCTGCACTTCAAACTGGAGATACCCCAGCACCCATTGACCAAGTGTAGACAAAGGATGAGGATACAAAGGAGAGGGAAAGGAGCAGTCATTTGGCCGCTGTTCCCACCCTGGCAAGTTGGGGTTTGTTTCCCCATCACCAGCCTGAAGTCCATCTTCCATGCTTTCGTGGCTCAGTCGCTCTTTCCCCTTATGGTTTCCTTCAGCTGAGCTGGAGAAAGAATAAAGAAATGTCTCTCTGGGCCCCAGCCTCTTACAGGACTCATAAATATGTCTCTGCTTAAAAACTCAAGAATTAATTAACTCATGAGTATCTCCTAACCAAAGTTCTGGGAAAGAGCACCCTCCTGCGTGGTAGGCAGCACATCTGTGGGAGGTTTCCCTGGGGCGTCTCCCCTTTCCACAGATGCCTGACAGGTATGGACCCAGAGCCAAGCACTGCCCATCAAGTGGGATCCTGGCCTGGCACCACCACTGTATGCCAGCTATGCTGTGCTGGGACCCCGGGTGCCACGAGGCACCTGGGTGGCCATCAGCATCGGCTCGCAGGCCATGTTGCCGTGTTGCCTTTACAGTGTTTTCAATTAGGTGCTTGACAATGCCCAGGCTTGGTGGTCCCTCATAAATTTTGAGTGCTGATGGTGCCACGGGAAGGTTTGGACCAAGGGGGTTGGTGCCTCAGGGTGCATCATGGGGCTGGGCTCTCTGGACACACCACCCCCAGCCCCGCCGCTGCTGAGCCCCTCACCAGAGTGGCTGCCCCACTGCTGGTGGGATGGGTGAGCCCTGCCAATGGCTCCCACCTCATCCACATGCTCTGTCCCACCTGAGGAGGTGCCAGCTGCATTGGTGGGTGCCCCTTCTCCCCAGAGGTACTGGACAGGCGTACTCCCTCTTTGTCCCTGCCCCTGGTCTGGAAGGCAGCAGGCATGGGGCAGAACAGCTCAAGGGCACTGCTGGAGGGTGGGCAGGAGCTTGCCCCCCACTGACAGCACCTCTTCCTCACCATTTGGTCGGGCTCTTCCTGGCACCGGGTCTGCAGCCCAGTGGTCCCAGGAGCCCCTGTGGTCACAGGCACCCTGGCCAGGGAGCTGGCCTGGTCCAAGGCCTGGCCATGCCCAGCACAGCCCCTAGGGAGGGAGGGTGTCTCCAGCAGCCATCTGGTCCTTGGCAAAGCGTGTCAGCCCAGCAATCGCCAGTCTCCGAAGAGCTGAGCTGCCAGGAGCCACTCCTTCTGCAGTGGGTCTGTGCAGAGCTGGTATGAGACAAACAACTTTTGCAACATGTTTTGTTTTCCACCGTTGCATTTAAAAAGTAAATAAATTAAATCCATTTTGCTGCCACTTCACTATGTCAAGTGTAACCTGAACGCTGCTGGCAGGGGAGGCAGCGCATGGTGCGAGGCCTCCCCAGCTCGTGGCAAGGCTGCCTGGCTGTGCTGGAGCCTGAGAGCTGCGCAGGGAGGGACTCAGAGGAGCTGTGTTGAACCTCTGCCAGTTACCCGTTCTGCCCTGCTCAGTCCCAGGAGGAATGGCCCCATACCACACGGTGAACTGGGCCTGAAGGACTGGTGCTGCAGTGGAGAGGGGTGCAGGGAGCTGAGATACCCAAGATGAGCAGGGACCATCCCTGACACACAACTGCAGCTGAGGATGGTGGTGCCCCCTGGCTATCCCCAGGCCTCTCTTCACTCTGCTGTATCACTTCACAGTGTCTGCAGGGATGGTGCTGCCATCTCAGCTTGGGAAGGAGCAGGCTGCCCACATCCATCCTGGGCTGCTGTGCTTTGCATGGGCTACGCACACAGTGTCACCCACAGGGCACTGACCCCAGCAGGAGCTGTCCCCAAGGGCTGTTACTGGAGTCAAATGATTTCCTTCAGTGAGGGTCCTGTCCTGTCACTGGTCTGGGTGGATGAGAGGCCCTGGGGACAGCTCTCTGCCAGTCCATGCCCAGTCCCCAGGGCTGAAAGCATCTCCCATGGCCACGCTCGCCCTCACCCAAGGGCAAAGGGACTTTCCACACAATCACCCACCACCCCCAAGCCAGCCCCCTTGTTTTCCCTAGCCCCTTGGGGCTGCCACCTGTGGTCAGCAACAGAAGAGGCAGGGGGATGCCCAGTCCCAAACCAGCTCCTCTTCGCTGGGGCTCTCTGGGCTATGGGACTGCACAGGCCTGGTGGATCCCACTCTCCCCATGACAGCTTGGGGACAGACCAGCCTGCACAGTGGCTCAGGGCAATACACTCCAAATCCCTAAAAACAAGGAGCAGGGAGGGAACCGTTTGCACTGGGAGCACCATCCTGAGGCCTGGATTTTCTCCTCTCCATGAAGGCAGCTGTCTGCACCCGGGACAGACCTTGGTTACTTTGGCATCACAGTCAAAGCACCCACTGATGTCATGCGAAATGGAACTTGGCCCTGGATCCGAGAGGACTCAGGCTGCTTCCAGCTGGCCTTCTTGCTGCTTCTCACACTGTGTTTGGGACATTATTAATTTTCTCTGTTGGAGGGGTAGTTTCCAGCTAAGCAGGGATCCTCTGGGTTTAAAAGCCAGAGAAAGTGATTTCCAAAGCAGAGGACACCCTTTCCTCTCAAGAACTGTCTTGGAGAGGCAGTGGCAGCACTTCTAGGTTCCTTGCTGTCCCAATGCCATGCTGCTTCATTTTTGGACGAGCCTAACTGTTTGGCTTTATCAAACACCTCTAGATACAACCCGATTCTCTGCAGCACCGTGGCACACAGCTCTGCAGCATAGCCCTGCCCATGGGGACAGCTCTGCTGGTCATGCAGGGCTGTGCTGCCAGGTGGGTGGCCCAACCCCACAGCCTCCTGAGCAGTAGCAGTGGCTGCACACTAATCCAGCCACCAGACCTTCTTCTTCTTCCACAGAACTTCTTCCCTTTGCCTTTGCACTGCCTGCAGCAAGGCTACTGGAAACCCAGAGAGCTCCTACCCTTTTTCAGCTTCAGCCCTGCTCTGGGAGATGGCAGGTTGGGCACCCAGCATCAACTAGGCCTGATAAGATCATGATGCCCAGGATGTCATCCCCACCTCCACCCTGGTCACTTGCAGAGGTTTTTGATGAGACAACTACCTCCCATCCCATCCCATCCCATCCCATCCCATCCCATCCCATCCCATCCCATCCCATCCCATCCCATCCCATCCCATCCCATCCCATCCCATCCCATCCCCACAGTCAGGCCCCATGTATGCTCCCATCGGGTTCATCTTGGAGTGGGAGGAGAACATGAAACATTGCAGCAAACCATTTTACCAGAAAACACGCAAGTGACTTTTTTAATAATAACATCCAAATGAAAACAATGTGGGCTTCAAAGTCTGTCCTCGGGATGCTTTGTGGTTCACGGGCTTTCTGACAGCGATGCTCCTTTCCATCCCAGGGAATGCACCCAGGAACACCAGCCCCTTCCTGAGGTGCCTGAGGTGCCTCTGGCCACTGTGGGGCCACGATCCAGGCAGGGAGAGTGGCTGCTGGCAGGGCCTCACTGGGGCACCAGGGATTCTGTCACTGCCCAAATTGGCAGTTCAGCATCATCCTTGCTCCTGCCCTTTGCCAGCAAAGCTGGTGAGGAGCCGCATGGCCTCGGCTGTGGTTGCTCCAAAGGCCATCTCCTGTTACCGAAACGCAAATGTTGATATTTGAGGAGGGGAGATCCTGATGGAAACGGAGCTGGCTCTGTTTGTTTGTCAAAGTAGCTATTTTAAACAAGTTCTGTTCACATAGCTTGCAGATCGGAAGGATGTTTTCCCAGCCATAATATCCTAGCTCAGCGCTGGGCAGACAATGGTTCAGCACTTGCCCGGGATTAGCTGGTGAAATCACCGTGTGCAGCCTGGGAAGGGTGTCTGGGAAAGGGCAGCATTGGATTTTGTGCTGGGAAGGCTGGGGGGGACAGGAGCTGCCCGGGAGCTGGGCGTGGCATGACGGGGGGCTGCCAGGCTCAGAGCAAGTCAATGCACAGCTGCTTCATCTTGTCCTGGACAAGGGCTTCCCAACAGCCCTCCCTGGCATCTCACCGTCCCTGTGTCCTGCTTTTTTCCCAAGGAAAATGGTTAAATGCAAAGTAGGTTTCTGTTAAGGTACTTCTCAAAGCAGCAAGCCTGTAAACAGGGCACCTTGTCACCTGCAGTGTGATGGGGAGAGGTGCCCTGCTCCCCAAGCACTGGGAGCAAGAGATCCCGTCAGAGCCACATCTGCCTGTGCCCCAAGCCCTGAGCCCCACACTCTGAGTCCTGTGCCCTGAGCCCTGTGCCCTGAGCACTGTGCCATGGCTGCCCAGGCACCAAGGGCCTGGCATCACAGTTGCTGCTCCCTGGCGCGTTCCCTTCAGGAAGGCAGACAGGGCTCCTGGAGGGTGGTGGAGGCGGCAATGCCAACTCCTTTATTCATTGCAGCCTCATATACAAATAAAATCTTTACAAGATTGCTTTGAGCCTCTAAAAATGCCGTTTAGGATGTGTCATTTGTATTGTCTGACTCAAGCTGCTCTGCACCACGGCTGAGCTCAGCAGCAGTAAAAACTGCTCTCCGCGTAAAACCCGAATGAGTTTATTTTTTTTGCAGGGCAGGGTAAGAGAAGCACTTACCAGCTGTGACACCCCACTGCCCAGGGCAGGGTTACCCTGCCCACTGCAGACATCGTATTGCAAGTTCCCTTGCAAGCACCTTGGGGGTCTCATGGGACAGGGACATGGAGCCCTCATGGATGCTGCTCTCACCAACAGAGCCTCCTACTACCTCTTGTGTTTCCGCTTGGGACATCCCAGGGAGTGGCTGTGTCTGCAATGTCTGCAATGCCACAAACATCAGAGGAAGATGCAGAAGATTAAAGTGAATTAATCTCCGCCAACCCTTTGGTTCCTCTGCAAATGCCAAGGCGTGAAAGCTCTGACTCCAGAGGTGCACATGGAAACTCTCCACCAAGGGGAATTAATTGCAGGAGCACTGGCCCGTAGTATGAAGATTTTTTCATTAAATACTCAGATGAAGCTTTCTGTTTCTTCCTCCTCTTGGTGAATCTTATTGTGATTAAATTAAAGGAATTCTTGTTAAATTTTTAGTATCCTACTAAGACCGTTTGTTGTTTTTCTCAGCTTCCTCTGGTCTCTTTAGAGACTTTGCTGCCTTTTCCTAACATTTTCCAGCTCTTCCCACTCCATGCTGCCCTCCCCCCTGTTTCTGAGGCAAACTGGAAAGTTACAGTTGTGGTTGAGCCGTGGCTGCGGGCGGTGAGTCACGGCGAGGATCCCCACTTGCAGCTCGTAAACAGGAGGGAGAAACACGTGTTCCTGCCCGGGGATGTGCCTGGGGGCCTCGCAGTGGGGTGGGATGGGGATGGTGCAGGGAAGAGAATGGAGTCATAGGGATGGGGATAGGGATAGGGATGGGAACAGGGACAGGGATGGGGATTGACTGCTGGCCATGCCTCTCCCTAGGATGAAGGGCAAAACGAAGGCTGTTTCCTGGTGGCCATCACTGAGCCGGGGCTCACAGAAGAGCCTGGCCCCTGCCAGTGCCCCTGGCCCACACTGCTGCCACTGCCATGCATATGGCCAGTCCTGACCTGTATCCCAACCTCCCGTGCATCATGGGATGACTGCACAAAGATCTTCCAGTGACGTGACAGCAGTGCCTAAAAGCTTGCTAAAAAGTTCTGGAAAAGTAGAAGAGTGATAGGGGTTTTTTCCACAGCTAAGGAAAAAAAATGTTCATTTGTGGGCATTTTCCATTCAGGAGCATCCTGTGCAAATGCATTGTCCCTCTTTGAATTCCTCAGCATATGGCATTCTGTGCTGTTAGAGTTTAATATTCTTTTCATTACTGATATCTAATACAGACAAGTCTTGAGGGTTACATGAAACATATGTGAGCCTAATTTGTTTTTACTGTGCCACATGGTTTTACTACCTGCATCATTCAGTTTGTCTTTTTTATTTTTTTTTAAATCACGTGATCAGCAAAAACTTAATGCTATTTTTAAGCATGGTAAGAAAGTGAAAAACACATTTACTGTGACTGCTGAGGAAGAGGAGAGTAGATCTCCTACTGCAAAAGTAGCTGCTACAGCATGATAGTAAAATGACACTGCTGCTGTAAAAATGGCATCGCTTTGGCAGTGCAGCTTGTCAAAGCAGTACCCAGCTTGTAAGGAGAATTCCTGAAAATTCTGGGCTTGGAATGATTTATCTGACTGAGACAGATGAGAATGGGCTTCGCAAATATGTAGATCTGTGGTGATAAGCCATCTTTCTGTGGGGGAACTTACCTTCTTCCTGCCCTTCATCCTTCTCCACCTTTTCCTCATCTGACACCTCTCTGAAATGGTGGGCATTAGTTTATTGCATAAACCATCTCTAATGCTCCTTTTTACTCCTCAAATTATCAGGTGTTCACATGGCACCCATACTCATACAGGGGATACAGCTGCTGGTTGTGGTCCCCATGCCCGCAGTGAGGAATTGGTGCTTGGTTCTCTGCTCTGCAGCTGTGTCCCCAGTCGGCCACACAGGCTGGGGTTGAGCTTATTTGGGAATTTTGGAGCCTGGGAATGAGGGGAACAGGGAACAGGAGAGGGTGGGTTGCTGCGTGCAGAGCACCTCTGCTGCTGGAACAGAAAGGCTGTGAAGATGTCAGCTGCAAGGGCAGGTCCCTGGACATGGGATTCTGTAATGAAATAACCAATATTAGATCACAACCAGCCTTAGGTGAAGGTGGATCTTTAGCCCAAATCTGAGCCCTCTGACCCTTAGTGATGGAGGTCATCAGAAAAGATCGTGTGCCAACCCACTGGTGGGGCAGAGGGAGAAAGATATTGCCCACCCATGTGCTTCCCTTTCAGAGGCTCGTGGCTGCATGAGACTCCTCCATGCCAGGACTCATTGCCCTGGTCCCTGAGTCAGCACTGGGCTGGTGTGGCAGCACCGGGCTGGTGTGGCAGCACCATCCTGCTGCCAACCCAGTGCCATATACCCGAAGCCTGCTGCATCAGGTCAGGGAAGACTGAGCCCTGGCATCACATGCTGCCAGAGAGCTTCAGTCAACCCCAAACACAGGAAATCCTGGTGCTGCCACATGCCGCATCCTCCGTTCCCACACATGTGCCTTGTTAGCAGTGTCAGGAGCCTCCAGCTCGTGGGTGACTGCTAACCACAACCACCAGCATTAACCTCCTGCTTGGAGGTCATTTGCAACAACCCGCAGAAATGCCTCAGAACTGGGCTATATTGAAAGAAGCTGGTGCATTCCTGAAATAATTAAAAAAAAAAAAAGACTCTTTATTATTTATGTATCTGGGCCTTTGAGAATTCTGGACTAGAGTAATAAAACTGCTGTGGACATCTGGAGCCTTCCAGGGCAGGAACCCCAGAGTGGCCATGGAATCGGACAGCTCCATTCATGGGCTGAGGTCAGGGTTGCTGCTCTCTGCTGCTTCTCTGATGCTCAGTCATAACAGTTGCATGCATCCAGATGATCCTCTGAGGACCAAAGAATTCAGTGTGAAAGCTATCTCACCATCCAAGGAGGAGCCTGCCTGAAAGGTGGAGACTGGAGCAGCATATATAAGCTAAGGAGGCATTAAATCTTACATCACATAACATGGGTGGAAGGGCAGAACAGGATGCCCCAGCAACTTTCCCAATGCAAATCTATCTGTTCCTTCCAGCTGGAAAAGTCTAGAACCTGCAATCAAGTGTCACTGTGGGACCCCCAGTTTGCATAGCAGAGGCTGGATGCTGTGGGGGACTGCCCCACATATCTGTGTCAGACATGCCCAACATAAATGACCCACCATGCTGGGAGCCTGGGCCAGCTGTGCCATTAGGTGCTCCTTAGGTCATTAGCTCCATGCTCATTAGGTCATCAAGCATTGGGTCAAGAAGCTGGTTCTATGTCATGGAGCACATTAAAACCGCAGCCTTTGGTTGCACACAGGGCCTGGCCTTCAACGGGTTAAGGATAATTTGAATGATTCCTTTTGTTTAGATTCATTTCAGGTTTCGTGATTTCTGTTATTGCTGCATAAAATCACTTGCAGGCGCTCGAGGTGGGGTGGGCGCAGGGAGAGTGAGAGCAGATGTGAGCTAATTGGAAGCACAACAGCAGCGACAGCAAGTGCTGCCCAGCTCCTCAAGGGCCAGGGTGCCTCTAAGGCTTCAGCACACCCTGTTTGGAAATTGCACTGGCCATGGAGAGAGCCTGGGAATGGGAGGGTATAGCAGAGTGGCATGCAGGATGCAGAACAGCAAGTCTGTGCCCTTCAGTACCAAAGTTCCACTCATCCAGGGTGGTGCTCCAATGGCCCTGGCATCCTGGGTTGGCTTTGAGGTTGGACCATTCTGATTTTCATTCAGTTCAGAAATAAAGCTGGAAAATATGGGAATTACTGCAAAAAGGTGAATTCTGTCTGCCAGGAATCTGGGGAAGGAGCAGACACGGAGACCTCATCAGTGCTTCAGCAGATGGGCTGTGTGCTGGTGGACAGGGAAAACCACAGCATGACCACACTGGGATAAGATGGGACTGGATAGGGTGGGATGGGACGGGACAGGACAGGATGGGACGGGACGGGATGGGTCGCACCTCTGCATCCTATCACTTTGCTTACAGCATGCACTGGTCTGCAGCCCCTCTGTGCCTGTGCATCAGTGTGACCTGCTCCGACTCCCCAGGTGTGACTGGTCCCATGTGGGATGGTCACCTTGACTGAGGGCAGCCACTGCCTGGGAGTGTGGGAAGCAGCGCTGGAAGCTGCTGGAACTCTCCTCTCCCATTCCAGAGGTGAATGCAAGATGCTCTGCTGTCTGTCAGCAGCTCTTCCCTGGGCTGAGGGCAGAATCTGCTCCTTCCTCCATTAATAGAGCTGCTGTGGTAACAGATGTCCATGCCTGGCACAAGCTTGCCGGATCCTGCCTTATTCCCAAGGCCCAAGCAGAAGCTGCTGCTCCTCCAACACCCACAGAGAGGGTCCTGTCACACTGGCATGTGCTGGTGCCGGGCAGAGCAGGGTTGATTGCAACCTGCCCCAAACCTGCTCCTCATGCTGACAGAGGGGTGAGAACCGGGAGGCACACATAATAAAAATTCAAAGCAGCCCAATCCAATAACCATCTGGAGCTGCAGGTGCTAATGAGATTGTGTGTTGGCTGCTGTTCCCCAGCCTGAATCTGTCAGGAGCTCTCTGGACCCCACCATGGCAACACTGCCTTTAATTAAAGAATCTCTGCATGGCACCGGAGGGCAGATTCACCCGTCCAGGATCTGTGGCACTTGCCGAGTCACGAGACAGTCTGTCTCTCTCCAGAGATTAGACTGTGGGAATCTCTCAGGTTGCTTGGCACAAGGAAACAGGGCAACTTCTGTGTGAATCTGAAGAACGTAGTTAAATTAACTTTTCTTACTCTCCCTTTGGGCCAGATGCAGAATGTGTGCAGAGGTTCATGCCCCAGGAAGGTGACAAGGCTCAAGATTAATTAAGGAGCTGACATTCCCAGAACCTCCCTCTCCTGGGAAAGCATCCTAGTGCTGGAAGCCACTGGTTTCCAGAGCTGCCAGTGCAGCCAGAACGGTACCCAGAGTGTCCCCAGCCTCCCATTCCTGCCATGGGGGGGCTGCAGGTGGCATCTCGCTCCTCACTCTCTGCTGCCGCACTGGAATGTCACACTCACCACCAAACCCCTTGTCATAGCTGGAGAAACCACGAGTGTCTGTGTCTATATATGGATGTGTCTGTATGTGTGTGTGCCCAGGTGTGCATGTGTGTGTGTGCATCTGTGGTGTATGTGTGTACGCACGCATACATGTGTGTGTGCACACATACATGTGTCCATGTGTGTGCATGTGCATGTGTGTCCGTGTGTGTGTGCAAACGTGTGTGCCCATGAGTGTCTGTGTGCATGTATGTGTGCATACATGCATTGTCCACCTGTGTGCATGCGTGTATGTGTGTGTCCATGTCTGTCCACGTGTGTGCGTGTGTGTCCATCTGTGCGCGCATATCTGTGTCTGTGTGTGCCCATGTGGGTGCATATGCGTGTCCACGTGTGTGCTTGTGTACCCATGTGTTTGCATCTTGTCTGGACTCGAGGGGTTCATTTTTGCACCGGCCCAGCAGCGCTGTTGTCACTTTGGCCTCAGGGCTCAGTCCTTGGACCAGAGCTGTGGGACTCACAGCCATCACAGCCCACCGAGTAGCTGGGATTAATGCGGGCTGGAAGAAAATCTTAGAGCAATGACAGGGAGGGCAATGTGTCTGCCCTGTCCTGTCAGAGCATGTGGTTTTTCTTCCGAAATCCCAGCACTTTCTGCAACCTGGTCCATTGAACCAAAATATCTTTAGAAAAAAATCTGGAAATAGATTCTGACAGTATCAAAACATCCTGTTTTGACATTTTCTGAATTAATCACTTTGATTTTTTGTTTGGAATGACCTTGCTGCCTTTTTTGGTACAGAAATGGATTGTGTTTATTGACAGGTTGTAACCAAACGAAGTCATTGATTTTTTGCCTCACTGAAACATCTCCACCCCCTCCCCCAAATCTTCTTTGAGGTTTGATTTGCTGTAGCAGAGTATTTCTAAATATTATAGTTTTGTTCCAATTCAGAGCCAGATTTTGCAATCCCAAGCAGGGCCGGTCAGTCCAGCTGTGCAGTCCTGGTCACATCCTGCTGGGACCAGCCCCTCACAGAGGCACTAGGGGGTCTCACCAGGGGCAGCCCTGGGCTGGGGACATCACCGAGCCCCCTGAGTCCCGTGGTCGCCACAGGCTCTTACCTGGGGCCAGGGGTGATGGAGCCACGGGTGATGGAGCCATAGGTGATGTGGCTATTAGCACTATTTGACAACTTGTCAGGATTAGAAAGCTCATCATAAAACCCTCCAAAATGAGCAGTTTTTGTGTGTGAGTGTGAGTTAAGCTTTTCTGCCCCAACCAGGAACAGATGTCTGAACTGGTTGATGAATTGGAAACATCTGAAACAACTTTCCAAGCTGAAGTACAATAAATATACCTTTCATCACAATCCCTGCAAGAGGGTTTTAGAGGCAAAAATCACTGAAGTGTTTAATATGGACCACGGTGAAGAATCATTATAACAAATGAACCAAATTAAATGAGAATTTCTTTCCATTTTAGTGACTTTTCTATGACTCCAGACATCACCTTCTGAGCTGGCATTGGGGCTCTGTCCTGCCAGCCTTCTCGAATTGCTCTTTCATGGTCTCATACTGTCACCTCCCATAAGAGAATGGAGAAGTGGGGCCACCTCAGGGGGTGTGGGGCCCCGAAGGGCACCCAAGTCCTGCCCTGGCTGCACGCGCAGGAACCAAGTGCTCCTGCGCAGAGGTGGGCAGCTGCTGTCTTCCAGGCTATTTGGACCCACATCCATGAACAGGGCAGACAGAGGCAGATGCATCCCTGGTGTCTCTGGAGCCTTTCCTGATGCTTCAGCATCTCCAGAGGCTGCTGGTGAGGCCCCAGCTCTTCAACCATTGCCCCTGACACCTGCCTTACCCCCTGAGGCACCAGTGCTGCTGCAGCCCACCACCTCCATGCCGGGGTGGGATGCAGGGGTAGGCTCAGGCTGACCCCCAGCGTGGTACATGGGGCTCTGCGGCTGCCCAGGAGCAATCGGCAAAGCATCCTCATGCTTCAGTGCCAGGAACATCTGTCAGAGCTTGCAGGCTGCCTGCCAGGGTTCAAGTGCTGCCATTCCAGCGCTGATCCCATGACCTACAGAGATGAGAATCTTTCAGCAGGAGTTGTCAAAAAGAGTTTATTTTTCCGTGTCTCCACTTGGCTTATTCCACTGGGCAAAGTCGTGATTCATTGATTTATTCTGAAATCACATTTATTTCCCTTTAAGAAATAAAACCCAATATTTCTTCTTTCAAAATTCATGTGGGTTGCACAAGATCTGAGGGTCAGATTTCCAAGTGTGAGCACATCCATGAAAGCTCCTGCCTGGGCAGGTAACTTTATTTGCACAGGGGAACCCGATACGAGACCCTGCGCTGGTGCTCACAAGTGCAGGGAGATGCCACCTTGCAGCGGGCCTGGTGCTCCGGGGAAAATTCACTCCTGCTCCCCTCGTGATTCCTCACTGTGCTCCCACCAAGGAAAAGACAGGTGGAAGGGTTTTAAGAATCTGCACTGAGAGCTGTAAATATGAAAACAGAACAGAGACCCAGTCCACAGTTGGGTCTCTTTGGCTGTGCTCAGGGACCCACAGTGATCCCCTGGTCTGGATAGAGCTGACAGTGCTTTCAAGCCCTGAGTTTCAGCTGCCACCATCACATCATCACCCTGATGGGAAAAGGGAAATGACATTATGGAGTTTTTATGGGACACACACTGGCAAACACTGACCCCCTGCCAACACCTCACCATGGACCCCTGTCCTGGAGAGAGCATTGGGCTGTGGTGCCTTTGCAGTGACACAATCCCTGTCCCTGGGAGAGCAGGGAACATGCTGTGTTACATCACAGCTGGGTACTGGCTTTAGACAAATACATTATCGGAATAGCTAAAGCATCGCCTACAAGTGCTTTGAGCAGAATGAGTCACCAGAACATGACTCATTAATAAAGGAGACACCTTTGATGTCTCCATTCCCCAGGGGCTCTCGAGCTGGTGGTGTGGTGAGGCCTGGGGAGTGCTTGGACTGTCACAGATGTTCATAATGGGATACTGATGCTTGCACACCACTGCCATACCAGAAGGCCGTGGTGCCTCTCCCATGAAGGAAGCGTGGGCAAGGATCCATGGCCTCCAGCTTGCCTGCCTAAAACTTCCCTGGGGCCTGTTGGCTAATTCCCACCCATGGCAATGGATCAGCTTTTCCTTATGGTGGGGATCAGGGGCTGGGGGACACGGACGTGACACCTACACGTGCACCAGGGGCTTGAAAGTGTTGCCTCAGGTGATTAGAGTGAGGTGCAGCCAGGGTCCAGGTGTGGGGGCTTGGCCTTGGCCTTGGCCAGGCACCCACAAATGAACCAGCATAATCTGAAGCAACTTTCTCATTTAAGAAAAAATATTTTGGAAGCCGCCACCTCCCTCCGCTTGCCAGCAAGTTTAGAGTTTCATAAAGTCAGCCTGGTAATGGGTTACAAATGTACCTATCAGTTTTACATTTGTTTTCATTCAGGCTCGGTGAGTCTCCACCAAACCTGGTGATGGCAGGGAAGGGAAGGGCCCCCCCAGTCCCCTGCCCTCTCTGCTCCCCTCCCAGCACACCCACAAGTGAATTGTTCTTCCATAATCTAAACCAACATTCCTCTCTGGCAAATTGGATTTCAGTTAAACCCTGTGACTTATGTGCAAATCCTGACAGCAGATTGCCTTGCGCAAAGCTCCCTGTGGGGCGCAGAGCCACCACGGCCATGTGGAGCCAGAGCCTCCACAGCTGGTGTCAATCGGTTCAGCCCCGCAGCAGTGGCGAGGCCACAGCCTTGAACCCCTGGATCCTGGGCACTGCAGCCGCCTGTTGCTGGTGTTGCACCCCAGATCCCTGGTCAGTGCACCCCTGGATCCTGGGCATTGTACCCCCAGTTCTTGGGCACTGCTCCTGCAGCTCTTAGGCACTGTACACCAGATCCTGGATGATGCAGCCCACGTCCTGGGTGTTGTACCCCAGATCCTGGACATTGCACCTCCAATTAAACAGGAGAAAGCCAATCCCAACAATGAGAAAACCAGCAAAGCCTGAGTTCAAAGAGCCTCATGCTGATGTTGGAAATTCAGAATATAAACATTGCGTGGCACAAGGCATCGTGGGCACTGACTGAGGTCATAAAAGTTAGCTTTTTTTCTGAACATTTTTGAATTTTTGAAGCTGTAATAAAGTGCAGTTCCCAGAGGAGTCAACCAAGCAGGTCTTGTCTGGATCATGTGAAACTGAAGCTGAGCAAAGTCACCCATTTCTAATTCAGTTACATGGTGATTCAGCTCTCGGCTGAACAGCAACGAGGGGTTTTATTTTCTGTGATGAATGAGCATTTTTAGTGTCTGAAGTAGCAGCTGTCACACAGCTCAAACTTTTGCCAAGAAAGTAATTCAGAGGGGAAGGATAAATTTTAACTCAACTTCTCTTTTCTTTTGAGATTTAGGACCAAAGATTAACAAAAAAGCCCCCAGTCCTCAGGATCCAGCCACACCCAGTCACTGGGCCATCTGTGGGTGCTGCCACCACTGCAGGGTCCCCTGCGACTTCTGAGCATGGAGCAGGACCGCAGTGATATCACCTCCCAGCCCGTTTCACAGCCCAACACCTTCCCGTGGCCTCTGTCCATCCATCCATTTGACACGGGGTAACAGCATCAACACCTCCAGCCCCATGGGAGGCAGGGGCAGCTGTCCCAGCCTTCACCAGGGCTGTTTTGAGGTGCAATATCCCTAAGGGAACTCGAAGGAGCACCCACCACATGCGACACACAGATGTCAGGGCATTGGACACATGGCAGCTCTGGAGTTTGTTTGCTGCAGCTCCTCAGTGCCTGAGCAAGAGCTTCAGGGTAAGATCCACTACCTAAGTACATACTCAGAGATATTACTGGGTCCCCCACGATTGATTCTGTTCCCAAGAGTTCTCTGATGGAAGAAATCTATTTTATTTTGTAGTCTGTTAGCAATTTAAGTTGAAGAAGTGGTGTTCAGTTCCATTGTTTTCAGCCCATGATATTCATGGGAAAGGTTTCTTTGATTCAGGATGCTGCAGTGCAGGAAGGAACTGCAGACACTATGCAACAGCACGTTGGTGAAAATACAGATAACTGATCAGGAGATGATTGCAAGCAAGATACCAATGTTGTTGTTTATTTAAAGGAATGTCATCAACTTAAAATTCATGTTTAATTTATTAGTTAATTCACATGCTAAGATTGGAGAAATTTTGCACTGACTCCAAGAGAATGAGATCAGGAATGGGTGGTTTTCCCTGTCTCACGTCTTCTTCACTTTATGCTCTTGGCTGCATCTCTGCCATATTCTGCACTCCCTTAGAGCACAGACCTCATAGCAGCACTTGCTGTAGTAAAATCAAACACACAATGTTGTTGCCGGCCAAGAGCCTGGTGCATGGTCTGTGTTCAAAGCTTCCCCAGCACCAGCACTGCCCTCATGGTGTGTCACACCTGGCACTCAGGGCAGGAGTGCCCAGCAGGAGCTGGTTGTTGTAGCCAGCTCCCTGGAATCCCAGAGGGCTTGGGGTAATGGGCAGTTTTCATCTTCCCTCTCCTCTCTCTGAATTTCATTTCTGGTTTGCATTAACCAGCTTCATTGTTCTTATCAGAATATCTAGAACACGAGCAGCAGTGACGGCATTTGTCTCTTGGAACTGGTTCTGGGTATGGGAGGGCAGGTGCTGGGCCAATGCAGTGTTGCAGATGACAAACCCCCTCATTCTTCCTTGGTCTATATCCTCCAGCCCCAGGATGCAGCTCTGCAGCCAGGGAAGGAGATGTGCACCAAGAGCCCCAAAAGGGACAGGCAGGACGGGCCATGTGTGATGAGCCAGGGTTGTGTGAGGCCGCCGAGGCAGGGCTGAGCCCTAATCCCAGCAGGCACAGCACTCAGCACAGCACTGTCCTTGTATGACTGCAGTTCAGCAGAGCAGGAGCTCACTTCATTCACCCTGACCAAATTACGAGCAGTCGTGCCGGGGCTCTGCTTTCACAAATGAAATACACGCTGCGCTGGCTGCTCCGTTTGCCAAGAGGCCGCTGATGGGTGACCCAGTGCAGTGCTCACAGTCTGGTGTTTTCCTGATTTCACCAACCTCCTCCAGCAGTTTATTGATATCAAGTGGCACCAGAGCAGCTGCAGCCTAGAGGAGAGGTCAGTCTTGCTGCTGGCACAGGGCAGACACAAAAAGAGTTTTTCCTGTGTCACGAGGAGCTCAGCTTTCCTATGCTGCATGTGGCCTGGTTAGGCCTACAGACTAGCTCGTAGAAATGTAGCAAAATATGTACCCACTTCCTGAGGCACAGCCACCTTCACCAGCTTCTGGAGACCTCATGGAGGAAGGATGCTCCACCAGCACCATGTCCCCCACATGTAATGTCTATTGTTATTTATCCTGCTTGAAGTGTCAGTGCAGACACTGGTGTAGCACTTAACGCACTGAACTTGGCCCACAAACTCTGTAGTGACATTAAGCAAATCTGCTTCTTATTGTTATTTATCTGTTTAACGAAGCAGCCGGGACAGCTCCATAATTAAGGTCAGGCTGTGTTTCACTCAAAGTAAAACTCATTGCAAACTCTCTCTGAAGTGTCATCATTTTCAAAAGAAAGTTCCTTCTGAGATTTTACAAGAAAACTTCTTATTTAGGTTAGTACTTTCAGTGGGAATTTCCCTGAAGGGGAAGATTTTATATCCCAGGATCAAACAAAATAAATCCTCTCAAGCTGTGAAAAATAATGACTGAAAGTGTCTATTAATCCTGAATAAAAATTGCTGGGATTTTTACTAGCTGTCCTGCAAGTTCTGAACAGGCAGAGCAGGGGTGGAGGCAGAGGCAGGGAGCACGTGTGCTGTGGTCATGTGGAAGCAGAAAGGGTCACCGGTGTGGGCAGATCTGTGGATGTGGACCCAAGTGAATTGGGTGAGATGAAGCTGGGGATAGAGGGCCAGAAGGAGCACCAGGATCCTGCCAGTGTCTCACCTGGGAGGTCAGGGGTACCCTCAGCTCACCCCTTAGGGAGGGTCAGAGGAGCACTGGAGGATGTGGCACACCAGGCCAGGCCCCCACACACCAGGGGCTGAGGATGCTCTCATGCCAGGCCGGGGTGTCTGTTGGGACCCCCATGGCCATGGCAGGGCAGTGATGGGGAGCACTGGCAGGAACTCACATCCGTATGTCTTGAACTGATTGGGAGTCTGCAGGCAGTGGCAACGGCCACGTGATGGGCTTCCCTTGCCGAGCAGCGAGTGTCCCATGCACCGGGGACTGTGGGGTTTCCCTGGCTGGGAATTACATGATTAATGGGCTCATTACTGCAGCTTTCACTGCGCTGCCTGACACACGCTCTTGTGCTTGTACACAACTCTGGAGTCCTCACTCCTGGTGCCAGCTCTGATTCATATGTCAATAAACAGTGGAAGAGAAGCAGTTTTCCCTGCCAAACCAAACAAACAGTATCTTTTTGGTCAGGGCTACAGCATCCCTGTGAAACTGGTGCCAAGGGGCATTGTGCTGACGTGATTCCCTGCTCTCCCAACACTCTCCACACCATACTTATGGGTCAGAAGCCCTTGGCAGGTGTGGGGCACCCTGGTCCAAAATGTCCCCGCTCCCAGAGGGAAAGCGCCTTCCTCTGCCAGACGCCTTACAGCCAAAAGTGGAAAGGGATGGGGGAATACATTGTTTAATGGTACTTTTATCAATAAAAAGGAATTATTGGCCTGTATCCCTCCTCAAACTTTAATAAAAGTCAAATGATTGTTTTGTCTTCTCTCCTTTCTCATTTATTTCTAATTCAGATGTGCACTGGGGTCGAATCAAGAATGCTTTTAATCTTTCCAGCAGGCCTGGTGGAGGCATGCCCAGAAGCAGGATGGGCAGGAGGAGGCTGCCTGGGCTCTCCACCACCATGGCACCCCCAGGACAGCCACTGGCTCTGTGCCAGGCCCTGACTGGGAGCCATGTCCCGTGGCCCCTGGAGCTCCTGCCACACCTTCCCCCGGCAGTCAGCCCTTTCGGCATGCAGGGTGCTGTTCATGTAAGTCTGAGAGCTACACATTGATTCACATCAGCGGATAAAATGGCACAAGATTTAGGTCCTTGCACCTTGAACAAATCCGACAGCACCGATGAGAAGTGTGCAGGTGCTGGGGTCAGCCCAGGTCAGGGCACTGATGGAGCTCTGTTCTCTTTAACACTTCACGACCCCAAAGCCTGGCCATGCAGACTCGTCCAGATCAAATTCCACACTGATTTGGCGGAAGCAGCTGGATTTGCTAAAGGATAAAGGAAAGTGTTTTCCATTAACACATCTAACACCTCTATTAGTGCAGGTCTGGCTGTACTCAAGTGCTAATGAGATTTCACTGTGACACCGCAGAATGACAGACAGTAATTGGGGCATTTTCTGTTCATGTCTAGAGTGGCTGAATTAATTACTGGAATTAATCCTTCTGCAGGAGGCAGAAGCTCTCATGAGGGGTAGCAGGAAGAAATGAGTTGATTTGGTGCAGTTATCATCTGACTGAGGACAGGTGCAAGCATAGGTAATAACAAACGCCACTGTGGCAGCAGCGCTGGCATGGGTGGCCTTGCTGGGGACGCCAGGCAGGCACACAGAGCAGAGGGACGTGGGGACAGTCATGGAGAGCAGAGGGACAGCAAGGGTAGGCATGGAAAGCAGAGGGATGTGTGGGCACTCTGAGTAACCTTAGCTTGTTCTTTACTTCCCTGAAGGTTTTGTGTGTGCCATGTCTGTTATCCAGGGAGCATCTGTGTGGGCGAAGGCAGCCCTGGAGGAGGTGTTGGCTCCCAGGGTGTCCCAGCACCACTCACAGGGGACTTCCCATTCTGACACTGCTGCCAACACCCCAGGCAGATCCCATGGGAGGGTGATAGGCTCTGCAGTTCTGGCCCCATGGAGCAGCTCTGGCTCCCTTTTAAGAGCTCAGTTCCTAGGGAGCTGCCCCATGCTGCCCAGGGATGTGCTGGAAAGCTGAAAGAGAAATGCAGCTATGGAAGGAAATATTTCTTGTCTTAGCAAATGAGAAAAGGGAAAAATAAGGTGAGTGAATGTTTTATTTAATGGACAATTTAATTGCTGACATCTGTGAAAAAAGCTGTTTTTTTCCCAAACTGGAATTTGTTTCTATCTCAGGATGAAGCAGGGATATGGGGGCAAATTCTTTGGAAAGTCCCTTTGAGTCCTATCCAAGGAGGATGGGGAATGAAATGTGGCACATGTTAAACATGTAAATGAGGTACTGATTTACTGATTTATCTGTTTCTTGCATGAGATCTTCTTTGGCTGCATCAAAATTACTGTATTATTTATAAGTCTTAAACATTTAAAATTAGATGTGTGGTTTTAAAACAAAACATCAAAACCTAAATGCAAACCACATTGTTTCAATAAGAAATTAGGTTTAAAAAAAGCGAATTCAAAAAGTTTCTGTGCTGCATCAAACCTGCACCTCATGTGGTTCATATTCATATTGGATCTCTTCTGTAGGACTGGGTTCTCTTTGCAATGATTTGCAACAGCAAACTCAAAATAAACAGATCTGGTTTCATTCATGGAATATTTCCTTATTATTGAAAAGCATCGTTTTCTGCACTGTCCCTTGACATTTCTTGGGGAAATCCTGGAGACTCGTAGCTCACTGGAGACACCAGGACACCCCACTGGAGCCAGCAGTGTGATGTGCAGGCAGCTGCTCTCCTGCTGTGCTGCCAAGGGCTTGGGAGCTGCTGCTGCTTCACTCTCCATGGACTGTGACAGTTCCTCCAAGGGAACAGAACCTTCCCAAGGGCAGCTGTCCTTGCTGGGCTGCTTGATAAAGGATTCAGAGGGATCTGCAGAGCACCATCAACCTCTGACTGTCCAAAAGCAAGATGAAGGGTGATAAGGACTGCCAGCAGCCCCTGCCAGTTTGCCCACTTGCGAGGAATGGGCCTGCTGCTCTGGAGCCAGCAGAGCTGCCTGCTGAGGAGATTGAAAGGCTGAAGCTGCTCTGGTCACTGATTTTATGGCAGCGTGAATCATGCCTCCAAGCATTGTGGAGACTGGGCTTGATAGTATGACCACCTCCAGCAGAAGCTGGAGCCATTCATGCAACTGGTGTGTTCTGCAAACAGGAGAAAAAACTGATGCCTCTCACTAACCCTCAGGAGCCGTGGCCCTGGCACAGCACCCCATAAATGTGTCATCAGTAAAACACAAACCACATGACAGTGAAGTCAACCATAGTCAGTGTTGCACCAGCTGGTTTGCACTTCCTCTGTAATTGCACTTGCAACAAAGATTATACGGAGGATGAAGGACTCCGGGGCTCCACAGCATGGGGCAAGGCTCACTGGGCAGGGGGATATGCTGTGGGCCATGCTGTACCTATTCTATCACTTCCAGTGCCTAACGTTCCCAAAATGGGCAGCTTTCTCCCCACGAGGTCAGGAAGGATCAAAACCCCTCTGAGCAGGAGAATAGGTCCCTTGCCCAGTGCCAGGCCCAGGGCTGGCAGCAGGCAGAGAGAGCATGGCATGGAGCTGTCCTGCACCCTGGTGTGAGCAGAGACCATGGGCGGAGGGAGCCCGGTATGGAGGTGCTCCCCTTCTGGGGTGCCAACAACAAGACAAAGTACCACCCCATAAATGTGGAGCAGAGCAGAAAGCAAGCTGTGGCTCTCCATGCCGCTGGGCTGCCATCAGTGTGTGTGCTGGCAGGTCCCAGATGTCACTGCCTATTGTCATCGTGGGGGTCCTTTTTCGGCCTCTGCCCAGTGGTCCTGATGTATTTTTTCATTTGTGGTGTTTGTCACGATGAATCAGCATTACCCTCTACAACTCATCCCTCCATCCTTCTCAGCACCCGCTCTGCACTTGGGAAGCTGGGAATCTTACTGGAGGACAGGAAACATTTGCTAACACCCCATTTAATGCATATTTTTGTAAGAGCAATGGAGGAGCTTAGGGGAAAAGCATGAACTGCAGGAATTGCTCATTTCATTTCCTGTGGTTTCATAATTTTGTTGCTTACCAATTTTGAATTTCAAAAAGCTTGTGGTTTCCCTACAGCCCTCATGTGAGGGGAGGACACATTTCAGTAGCATTCTGAGCTGACAGGAGATTGCAAACAAAAATAATATTATGGCAACTGGCATACTGAGCTATGTGAGAAAGAAACACAATCCCCCTCTGGCTGCATTTGGCCAGGTGAGGTAGCAAAGCAGAACCCCTAGTGTCAGCAGGTCACCTCGAGTATCTGGGAGGGATGGTGTGGGTGTTCCCACACCAGGGGCAAGCAGCCCACCACTGCTGACAGATCACAGAGCATGCCTGAGCGATGGGAGACAACAGCACAGGAAGGAGATGGGGGTGGGGGGGGAGAGGGGGGTGCCTCTCCCTCCCCTCTTTGAGCAGGTTTCTGTCTCGCTGGGGCCAATGCAGCCAGCGCTGCTGAACTCAAGGTGGGCGTGGGTTCTGCTCACCACCCAGTCTGGCCCATTCCCATGGGCTTGGAACTTAACCTCTGCTACAAGAGTTAAGTGGGTTACCCAGAGAGAGATTTGTCCTGTTCCAGCTAATCAACAGTTCAGGGATGTCAGCAGAATGAGCCCTGCTGTCTTGGGTGGCCTTGGGTCAGGTCTGTAACAGCTGAGCCCGCTGCGATGCCTGCCCCAGCCTTGGGCCTCATGCAGGAGCAGTGCTGGGACACATGGAAACTTGTCCCAAAGTGCCTCACTGGAATGATCCACAGGTCACATGGATTAGATACAGTGATAGCTGTGAACATCCTCCTCTGGACACTGCTGAGGAGTCAATTTGTGTTTATTGAAAATAAACTTTCAGAGGTAAAGAGAAGCCTATTGGTGACAAAAATAGTTTTGTGAGCTCAGAATTTATAGCCCGCCTCCATAAAGCTGTCCAGAATCTGTGGATCTTTCCTTCAGATACTCATGTTAAAATAATTTTCATTCTGTTAAATGAAAAGTGCTTTAAGTTTGGCAGGGTTGTGCTGCTTATGCTCTCACCACTTCATAAATAATACTTTATAATAACAGCTCAGAATAAAACAAAAAAAAGGGGGGGCCAAGGTCTGCACAGAGTTCTCCTTGCTGGCTGTAAATACCTCTTGTCATGATGTCAGCCACTCTGACAGAGGATCTGCCCAAATCACTACCACATGTGGAGCCAGGGGTTGGGCTTTACCTGGACTTTCCACTTAGTGAGTAATGTGGCTTGCAGTCCTGGCAGCATTCACATGACTTGGGGCTGCAGACTTCTCTCTACTTTCCTGTGAACCAGTTAATAATACTGGACAATGCAATTTCATCAAATTCTGTTTTCCCCAAACTTTTTCATCCTCTAAATAAAAATCACTTCACACTTTCCTGACTGTCTCTGATACGATTTAATTCAAAACACGCAGTCACAGGAGCAGGAGAAGGATGAGCGCTCCTCATTCAGACAGAAACCAGAACCCTGTCAGGCTGGAGTGAGTCGGTCTCGTCGCTAGGAAGGCACTGAAGTAAGTGTCAAGAAACAAACTTCTTGCAGCAGAAGCTACATCCAACAGTTTGAGGCTTGCTGCAGCATTGCAAAATAGGCTCTGTGGCCTGAGACGCCCTGCTTGTGCCCTGCAGACTGCCAGCAGGCCTTGGGAGCAGGCAGAGAGGGCTGGGGTCCTCAGTCCTTCCCACTGCATCTGGCGGGAGAGGCAGTGTCCCCGTGTTTGGAACAAGGAGGGGCTGGCCAGACGGTCAGGGATAAACCTGGGGCACCACAGTCTACACTGTCGCCCCACAGCTATCCCACTCTGTGCCTGCCCTGGCTCCCACTGGTCATCCCAGGAACACAGGATGCTGAGGACCAATAATACTTTTAATGACCCCTGAAAATTGCTTACCAGCCCTTGAAGGGGCTGAATTAATGGAATCTGCTCAGATGTGGCCTGGGTGTGACAGAGCCTGGGGCGAGATCTGTCCCTCGCCCTGCAGAGCAGCCAGGGTGCGGAGCACGACCGCCCTCTCTCTGCAGGGCTCAAAGAGCTTTTCCTCCCCGCATGGCCCTGCGCCCATAATTCTAATTAGCCTGCTCTGTGAAGTGGTTTGGGGATGCAGTTTGTATGAAAAGCACAGTAAAACCAAGCACAGTCAAGTACTAAATAGCAGAAGGACATGTCCACATGTGGCAGCTGTTACTCACATTGCTGGGCCCTTTGTCTGGGGGGACTCAGCCACACACACCCGGCACTGCCACAAGGAAAGCGCAGGGAGCCAAGCAGGCGGGAGCAAATGGTTTATTTCGGCCAAAACCTTGATAGCTGTGTGTGATAACTCCTCGCCAACATCTCATTGCAGCAAAGTGTTTCTAGCGCATGTTTGTCTGGAGGCACCTCAAGCTTTGACCCCATCGGAAGCTGCTGCTCCTGAGCCCCCTGAGGCTTGTGAGGGTGCTCAGGTCAATGACACTCCTGTGGGTGTTTCCTGAGTCAGGACAATGAGACCCCAGGCTCATGGAAGGACAGCAGCTTGTCACCCAGCTACAGGCTCCGTTATCCAGCCCTGGCCCCAGCTTTTGTGTTAGTGGGAGGGAAATCTCCGAGGATTTGGCTCGGAACAGACAATGATGCCATGAGCACAGTTTTTCTCAGTGCCAATGAGTCTAACCTAATAAAAGGGGGAAATTTCCACTGACCGCAGGGGAGCGGGATGGCTGAGATGGAAAAAAGAGGTGGAAAATTATTTATGACAGTGTAATTGCATTTGAGACAACTTGTATCCAGCCAAGATTCCACAAGAAATTTAGGAAAGAACAACTTCAGGTCAATCTGATTTGTTGTCCTGTGTTTAGGGGGGGAAACTTCCCTTGTGAAAATTGGACTCTGCAACCATATAAGAACTCATAATCAAAATTAATGTGGAAAATAAATTGCTGGCTGGCATCCCTGTCAGTGACGGATACTCACTGTAACTCTGCTGTCCTGCAACAGCAGCACGACCCAGCATGCCCAGCCCTTCCAAGCTGGCATCTTCCTCTGGTTCCCTTAAAATCGGGTTTTATTGTCCCCAGGGCTGGAGGGAGGAACAAAAGGATGCCAGAACTGTGGGCAGGGTGGCAGTGTCTGTGTAACTCCGGAGAGGCAAGGAGAGGCCTGCTCACACCCTGGCTTAGGGCAGGACTCCACCCTCTGCTCCTGGCCATGCCTCATCCTCAGTGGCCCCCCAGTACCTATTTGGGGGACAGTTCTGGAGCAGTGGAATTTCATGCCCCAGCAGATGCTGGGTCACTCTCCCTGTGGCCTCCTGGAGCTCCTGGCACCATCAGCTGCTCCCTGGCCAGCACAAGGGCTCAAACCTTGAGTAAATGATGAGTATATGCTGCAGTCTGGCTCCTGGGCATCACACTTCCAAGCTTTTCTCTGACACCAAGGTAACCAGAAACCTTCATTTTTTCAAATACAGGTGAGACTTAATGAACTGCAAGACCCTCCCTGGCCTTGTTCACTGGAGTCCAGAAGTTAGAGCTTTCAAAACCCACCAGTTCCTGAAAAAAGTGGCGTTGTTGTTACAGTCAGAGCTATTTGTTCTCTTCAGCAGAAACCTGGGGCTGCAGAGGAGTCCTCTGTGCCATCAGGGCACTGAGAGGGCTCCAGAGCTGTTGTCTCTGCACAGAGGAATTCCTAAGTTTTAACCTGGCTTCTTCAGAGAATGTGCTGCTAATTCCAGTGGTAATTTCATTATGTGTCATTTCCCTCCATTATTTGGTTCAAAAGATGAAGACTAAACGTAGATTTTAAAATTATCCAGATTGCAGATCTTGCCTCTGGGAAAGCTTCAAGCTCATCTTTTGTTTTCATTTCTGGATTTTTGCAGGTCCGCAAATGGGTTTGTTTTAATAATGCAGCTGCAGGACAGATTAAAAAAATCAAGCATTGCTGGCATTTAATATCCCTAATCCAGCAGTAAGACAAATCTGCCAATGGTTTACTTAATGTTCAACAGCCTTTTCTGATTAAGCAAAAGGTTTGAAGTGATTATAGTTTATTTACAATAAAAGTGGACTTAAATGAGAGTTAATTCCTCTCCCTCCTCCCTCATTGGGCCAGGTGCCAGTCACCATGTGTCCACTTCACTCCCTCTTCAAGAGCATCCACAGAAGCCGTGGCAGATGTTCCCATCAGGCTCTCCAAGAAGAGGTTCTCCTCCAAGAGGCCCTGGGAATGGAGGTGTCCCTGGGGCCCCAGCTCAGCCCTGTCACTGTCTCAGGTGGGAGCCTTGTTCATTTCCCTGTAGAACGTCCAGCATTCCTTCAGCTGATATTGCATGAGGAAATTTTAATTTCAAGCATCAACAAGTTTTATTTTCCTTATTGTTAATCAAATAACCTTGAAAAGCAAGAGGTCACTGTGATGAGCAGTGGCAGCAGCCCCTGGAGCTGGAGTATCATGTCCCACCATGGCCCTGTAATCCAGAGAGATAGCAAGAAGGGAAAAAACAGAAAGAACGGGTGAGTGCTGAAAAGGAGAAGGCAAAATTCACTCCCAAGAGATGCAAAAGCTAAGGGGATTTTAAAAAAATATTAAGTGGATTTTGATTTTTTTTTCTGGACAAAATATTTCCAATAGAAACTTGCAAATGGGTTGGTTTGTTTGTTTTCAATAGACATCAACATTTGCCATTGTATTAAAAAAGCTGGAAGGGCAGCATCCAGGGGCTCTTCCCAATGACTCGCCTTGGACTCCTGACGCTACTTGGCCCTGCCAGCTCCTGGCTCCACCTTTCAACGCCTGCCACAGGTGCAAGGCACACCTGGGGGCTGTAATAAGGTAATTATTTAGACACTAATGGCACTTGTTGGGCACACAGTGCTGGGCACCTGCTGACAACGGGGCTGGTGCTCGCTGGGAACAGACCGCTGTCAGCCAGGAACGCCCTTTCAAAAGCGTCTCCTCCCTGGTGGGAAGGTGCATTTTCATGTTGCGAACCTGGCGAGTCTCAGACTCCCCTTGAGCACCTGCAGAGAGTGTGGGGGGAGATGGGGACACAAGCTCTCTGATGTCCTGGGACCAAGAGTCTCTGGCTTCCCCCCATTTGCACAAACATGTCTGAAGACCTTTCTAGTCCCTGTTGAACACTCATCCCCGCTGCAAATTGAATGTCTATTTGTCACTTTCATGGCACCATTTCCCTGTCAATTGGAAGTAATTTTCCGATAAAAATGTAAAATTGCTCCTCCAAACGAGCCGTCAAGCACACGCCACTCACCAGTGTGATGAAATGCTTAGCGCAGCTCAGCGCCGCCGGGGTCACCAGGGCACTGCCTCGGGGGGAATTTGGCATTTCCCAGCAGCAGTGGCAGCTCAATGGACACAATGAGGCCAGCGGGCCCCAGGGCCAGCGCCAGGCACTGCCCCTGTCCCTACCTACCAGATCAATGGAGGCCCCAGCTCTCACCGGCAGGGAGTGCGAGGAAGAAAGACACAAAAGCTTCAGAGAGTGAATAAACTCAATTAGATCGCTGTAATTGCAACAAGAATTAGTGTGGGGGTCAGGCACATGTGCCGGCATAGAGCAGTAATTAAAAGTGCCATGTTTGCCACGCTGGGGAGGAGGCCTGCTGGGTCCCAGCAGTGCCCTTTGAAAAGCTCCATGATGGAGCTTCAAGCCTGGATAAATACTAATGTCAGTGCCTCGCAGCCTGTGGGGGGACTCTCAATCCACAGCTCAGTGGGAGAATCCCCTGCTTTACATTCCCATCAGTTGGGCTAATTTCAGAGTCAGGCTTTGATGTGCTTTGGGGAGCCCTATGCGCTACACACTTTCCCAGCGAGGCATCCTCTCCCTTTCTCAAATGCTTTATTAATTTTCTCCTGTGGTTTTTTTTATCCTCCCTTTCTCCTGGGCCTGCCTGCAAGTTCTCTTTTGTGCTCACCCAGCGGGGTCCACAGCAGAGAATTTATATCATTCTGAAATACATATAAAGAAGGGATAAAAGAGGAGATGGAGGAACCTGTAGAGACCAGAGTGACAATCTGTCCTAGGAGCAAGGGTCCCCTTCCTCTGGCCACTGGCCCCATGTGGCCCCAGCACTAATGGCACCAGTTTCCTAGCTGCATCTGGAGCTGTGCCTCCCCACCTCTGCCATCACCATGGGGACAAATCAGCATGATCCCCTGAAGAACAGAAAAGGTGACAGTGGGCTGTTAACCAGCGCTCCCCACAGCAGCTGTGCAGTGGGAAGGATGGAGCAATTGGTCAGGGGCCCTCTGGGCCACCTGTCCACAGCCACTGTGAAGGGCAGTGGTGCCACCAGCGTGGGCACAGCACCTGCCAGGCACTGGAAGGGCAGGCTGTGACCTGCAGGTGGTGGCACTGCCATGGCACAGAGTGCTCCTGGTGCTGCTAGATGCAGGATCCTCACATCCTCCTTCCTGAGGCACTAGTTGTGCCCAGCACAGGGTCCTGCCCACACTGGTGTGGTACCTGGACGTTGCCTTTCCCCTGCAGCATCCCTAGTCCTCACTAGGAGCAGCCAGCACCCACTGGGCACTGTAGTTGGGACCCTGGGAACATTGCTGCTGGGGTGTGCAGCCTCCCCTTCATATCCATCCATGAATCTTCAGCCTCCTCCACCCCATTGCTTTCACCTCACCTGCCCCCCTCATCCCACCCCGGGATGCTGCTGCGCGATGGTGACACCCACACACCACAGTGAGCAGCCTGGGCTGCTCAACTCCTGTGAAGCTGGCATCCAGCTCCCTTCCTGTTTTTTATTATCAACTGGATTTGGCATGAAGGGGATTCTCTCCCCACATCCCGTTGGCACAAAAAAGGCTCAAAAACCAGCAAAACCATTGTTTGTGCTTGAAGGGCGGGGACCAGGGTGAGGAGAACAGCATGTTTAGAGCCCAGAGCTAGGAACCGTAAGAGCATCTGGAACAGTTAGTGGGACAGGGATGTTACAATTAAATAAAAATGGGCAATTACAGAACTATTCCCTGGCTCTGACACAAACAAGAGCAGTTTCAGCACATGCCTGAGCACACAGTTAGAGGGGATTCCTCTCCTACAGGCCCAGAATAAATGGAGTTTTCATCAGGAAAGGCAGAGGTTGGTGTGAGTTCCATGCATGGAACAGAGGAGCACGGTTGCTTTTTGCCAGGACATGGTGCAGAGGCATCTCCCACTGGAGGCAACGTGTGACTCCAGGGAAATGAGCCACATTCCTGTAGCCCAGAGAAGCCCCGGGGGAGCCAGAGCATGATGGTGGTTTCCACTGACCACAGCCACTGCCACAGCCTGCTCCCCACACATGGTGGGGAGGCTCCCGCACCTGCCAAGCTCCCCAGCCCCTTTGAGGGCACAGGATGTTCAACCTTGGCTGTCAGTCTGCAGTTGGAATGGAGATTCTGAGCCAGCTTTCTCTTTTAACAAGTCCCTGAGGAGCATTTTTGCCCTGCTCCTCCAGTTCCTGCTGTTTGGAGGGAACTGGCAGGGCTGGACAGCACAGCACTTGCAGATATACAAGTCCTGCAGAAAAAATCCTACTGTTCAAGGACCTCAGCTCCATCCCCTGAAATGTGCTGTTTTCATTAAAGCAGTGAAATCGGATTTCAAAAACCCAGGCTTGGACAGTGGCCCTTGATTTGGGCCTGAAGAACAAGATCCAGAAGCAAAACAAAGGCTGTTTCCACAATGGTTGAAGGGAAAGGGAACTGGTCCAATTGCAAAACTTGGATCCTGGCACTGAGGGAATCTTTGTGTGCGAGACCTGTGGCAATGGATGGCAGTGACTTCGGGAAATTCAATACTCCCCTAGCTCATAAACAGAAAACAAGGAAAATAAACTTGGGCAGATGCAAGGAAGCAGAGAGCCAAGCCATGGATTTCTGCTGGGCTGGAAAAGAGCCTGACTGTCCCCGGACACGGGTCCTGGGCTTGATGGCTACCAAGGCCGTGTCGGGGTGCTTGGGGCTGCGGTGCCGGGCAGTGGGCAGTGAGCACTGGGATGGGCACCTGTAGGAGGCAGCAGCCACCCCTCTGCCGTGGGCACTGGGTGGGAGGAGAGGCCACAAGGAGTCAGGGTAGGAGAGACATGCAGGAGTAGCACGACAGGAGCCCCGTGCTGCCAGACAGGAGCAGGGATGGTGGCAGTGCCGGTGCCCAACACAGCTCGCCCCAGGGCACAGTGGAGGGGACAGTGTCAGATTGCCTTGTGCTATTTCTTCTGAAAGCTGGAAACACTTGGCCACGGCAGAGACAGGGGTGGGATGACCACTTGAAAAGAAAATAAATTTCTCTGCCAGCCTCCTCCCAGCATACACTGGTGCATGGTGGTGCCACTGGATCACTCTTGCAAACCCTCCACTTGTGCAACATCCTGGGGCAGCTCCTTATCTTGCCATTTCCACTTCCTCCTGCCTGCTTCCAGCTCTTCAGTGGAGGAGAGCCGGGATCCATGCACAGTGCCCGAGTTGTGAAGCGGAGCCTGCTTGCCTTAAACCACTCACTGTCATTGCTGTGTGGCAGAGGAGCAGCGCTATTGCACACACCAGGCAAGGATGTGATGACTGGGGGTGCAACAAGAGCAGGGAAGGGCTGTGATGGGATGAGGGCAGCAGTTAAAGGTTCAGTGAAAAGAAATTACTTTTGAAAAAAGCTTTTGAGAAACAGAGCTGATGACTCCATACAGCCTCAAATCCACTGCCAGATGATGCCTGTTCTTGTTCAGAAACCCGAGAGCTAACTCTTGGCCACAAAGAAGAGGAACCAGTATTTAGACCATTGATGGGCCACAGAGGGTCAGCAGAGATATGAAATCTGTGGATTCATTGCATTCCCTCAGTACCACAACTCCACATTTGCAATTACAGATTCATGGAGCTCAGCACTGCGCCTGCCACCAAGCACTGCCTGTAACCCCTCTGTGGCCCCGGAGCCAAGCTGGCTGCCCCCATGCCATGCCAGGCACCCGCCTTCAGTGCACCCCAGGGGGACAGCATGACACCAAATCTTCCCCAAAATCTGGTGTTGGGACACTCGAGTGTCCCAAGTCACCCAGTCAGCTCCACAGGAGAGGTTTCTGTGTGTGTCTGTGAGAGTAGGAAAGTCCATGGAATTTTTATGATAAATTGTCTTTCTTTTGGCTCAGGAAGAGAAGCAGCATCCTCCCCCTCAATTTGGGCAATTATCCTTGGTTATTTCAAGTTTTAAACTCCTGGCTTATAACAGGAAAGCAACCAAGAGTGCAGCAGGATGGCTGAGCTGCATGCACTGGGACACAGCACCAGTGCCTGTGCAGCACTGGCCCGGCATCGCTAAAGCAGGGGAGCAGAGCCTGGGCAGTGCCAGCCCCACTGCCCCGGACCCCAACCTGCCCCTGTGTCTGCAGCACCAGGGCCAAGGGGCAGGACCTGCCCAGCCCAGTGTTTTGATGGTCTCTGCCATGAGGAAGCCTTTGCCTGCACAAACAAGCACAAACCAGACTAAAGAAATCCAAGCCAGCCACCTACTGCTGCTCCTTGGAAATTCAGAGCAGCATCATGCCTGACCTTCCATCCTGACACAGAATCACATGAGAAATACCAGAAATAAAATACAGTGGATACGTTGCTGGAGAAAAAAGATCATAAATCAGCATGAGAAGCACACTTGAATTTTAGGGGTATATGTCAGATACACTGTCCAGCCATTAAATTTCACAGGTTCAGTTTAAGAACTTCAGGAGATTGCTGACATTGCCTGAAAGGGAGAAGAAAATTATAAACACATGCTGGGGGCTCTGAGTAGACACAAAAATCTGGAGGATAATCCTTATTGCTATCGAAGATATAACCAAATAGGCACAATAAAGAATTCCATTCACCTACCTGGAGGATGGCTGACCATACCCTCTAATGCCAGAAAGATTAAAGACATTTCTGCAGAGGGACTGGATCAGGTGTTTGTTGATGGCCTCAGGTTTGCTCTGGCCTCGCCTGGCCCTTCCCAGCCCCAGCTGATCTCCTCCTGTGCCACTAGTGTGCAATGTTGCACAGCCCATCCTGCATCCGAGAAGCTGAGCTTGATGCCTGTCTTGTACCCTCCCAGAGAACCGAGGCATGCTGCTGTGCTGGCTCCCTGTGCCAGAGGATGCAGACACAGGGTGCAGCAGAGCCCATCACTGTGCAGTTGGATCTGGCCTGTGAGACAAGGGTGTGTGGGAAACAGGGACCATCACTTTGTGTTCTGGCTTTGGGAAGGCAGAGGAAGATATGCGGTATGCCAGGGAAAGCAAAGAAAGTGAGGAGACAAAGTCACAATGCTTTTGGACATCTCTCGGCATAAAACTGGGCCTTTGGGAGGGCAGAGGGAGGTAAGAACCAGGGAGCACGGGGCCATGCTGGCTCCTGGGACACACTGTCCTTCAGATATTCTCACAACACTCTCCTGCCCAGCCTCAGGCATAGGTGATGCTGAATGCCCATGTGGAGCACCATCACATGGGATGATGTACCAGGGGAGTTCCAGGACACAGGGGGATGTACTGGTAGAGTTCCATGATGCAGGATGGTATACCAAGTGAGTACCAAGATGCAGGATGCTGTATTATGGGAGTGCCAGGATGCAGCTCTGGAAATGTGTCCAAGTGCCCTGCAGATCCAAACTCCCAGGAATAAGGATCTTGAATGGAGCGGTGTCATATGGACGTGAAGCACTGGGAGCTCAGGGGTGTCTATGTAGACACAGTGGGAAAGCCAAGAGGCACCATCAGCAGGGACTGTGGAGCTGGGAGACTCCAGATCCAAGGACATTGTTACTATACTTCATATTATATAAATAACTTGCTGAATAGAACCACATGTGACCACATTCTGTTTCCCATCCCTCTGCTCTGCCAGCAGCACACAGGCTCTTGCAACAGTTGTTTACTGGGGAGACTGTATATAAAGAGAAAATAATTTGCTGGGTCTTATGTTTTCACTTTAATTTTCAGTGTATAAAAAAAACCCCTGTGAATTTGCTAATGGGCTTTGAAAACGTATTTTTAAAGCAAGGGCAGCATGACTCGGTGAGTTGCTACAAAGGATTACAGAAGGAACAAGGTTTGCTAGGAAAATTATTCCCTTGGGAAAATCTGTAACAGCTGAAAGGCCAGAGCCTTCTTCTTTCCAAGAAAATAAACACATTTCTGCATCCAAAATCAAGCTTCATCTCAGGTATGGAGTGAGCTTGTTTGTTCTCTGGTGTTTATGTGCTTCCCATAGCTTTGGTGTTCGATTTGACATTTCAAGTCCAAACATACACTCCATTCTCTCCCCAAAGGAAGATTCCTATTGTGTCATTAAAGCACACTTTTGGACAGAGATAAATGGCGACAAGCTTCAGGAGTGTCAGAGCCAGATGGTAAATTGAGATTCCTTTGTACGTTTCTCTATTTCAGTTCAGAGTTGATCTTGCATAAAAAACATTTTTATAGCATTAGCTGTGCCTTGCAGATTGGAGGGAACCTCTGGAGCAGGAGGATTTGCAAACAGTCTGCTCAAACAGGGGCCGCAAACCCTCGGCTTGTAATGACCCTCCTGGTCATTGTAATCCACGTGCTTTGGGAGTTTTGTAACCAGGGGCAATTCAGAGCATTTGATTTGCTGGAGTTTTCTGTTAAACAGTGACCGTGTCCAGGGGAGCAGCCCCTCCTGTCACTGGAAATGGGGGAATAGGTGCGAGCCTTTCACTTCTCCAGGTAGTGAATCCTTATTCCTTACTCGCAGCCTAAACCTCCTGGGGAATGCTCCCTGAAATTCTCCACAAACATTTGCCAATTCTTCCTCCAACAGCCAGGAATACCTTGACAGGTGGGAAAGCAATAAGTGGTGATCAGATTTATAATTTTACAATTTAATTTTACAAGGCCTGCTGGGGAAATACCCATGTCCTCTCCCACTATTCCTGCAGTCGCTGTCCCTCTGTGGGGACTCTGTCCTTCCGAGAGAGGGGATATGGTGCCTGCAGCTCTGTGCAGGGTCACAATATTCCAGCATATCTCCTGCCTCCAAGCAATTTTCACTGTTTTACCCCTTTCCATCTCCATGTCTCCTGCAAGCAGTGTGGGGAACATGCTGGATTTTCTGCACCACGTTAATCGGAAGCAGGCATGACTGTTGCCCCTCGGGGAGAGCAGGAGTTAACCCATCCTGCAGGATGAGGCTATAATTGCCACTAGGCTCCTAAGATGAATGCGCTTTTAAGGACTGCCAATTTCTGAATGGAGGAAGGAGGACCAACAACACCACCAACTTAATAACCAGCAGCCAGAGGCAGGAGCACATATGGAGCATGGAGCATATTTCAGCTGGAAATAAACCCTGGAGGTGTCAGGGCAGTGGATAAGGGCTCTGCTGGCAGCACGGAGGTGGAAAAGATAAAATTCTGGCTGCTGGAGAAACAAACAAGGCTGCCAGGCTGGACGTGCGTGTGAGCCTTGCTTCCCTGTTCCAGCTTGGGGACCCGGAGCCATGGCACTGGGGCTGACTCAGAGGCTGGCAGGCTGGAGAGGCTATCCCAGGCTGTTGCAAAACAGCTGCCGGCTCACACCTCCCACCAGGACACATCTCTGACTGGGATTTGGATCATTTTAACTCAGCTGAGAAGCAGCAGAGAAAACCCGCAAACCAGGAGAAGGGTTTGGCCTCAGGAGACCATGGAAAGGCAACACGCCCTGGGACCCCACGGAGCAGCACCTGCAGGGGCCGCGGGCAGTGGCTGGGCAAGGACTGGGGGCTGCTCCTGCAAGTCGTGGTGGAGTCACCAAGGGGCACCTGCTCTTCCACCGTGTCGACATTGCCACCTCTTGCACCAGGCCCTGTGGCCTAGAGGGATACAGGGGACCTGCTGTGGCATTGGCCCAGACTCCAAGCAGCTCTTGGAGACCTGCGCAGCAGCGAACACATTCAGGGTGTTGTACATCACCCCACGGGCAGCTCCCTGAGCAGGGACAGCAGGACATGGAGGAGCCACAGCAAAGCTTAAACATCTGGTTCTGTGCATTCCTATATTGTAATAAAATAAGTCTTCCCACAGATTTCACATCATCTTTGTCTGGGCATCACTGAACTGTGAAGAGAGAAACTTTTTTTGTGGTTTTCAGAGGAACAAAGAGGCAATCTTCATCTGGTGAGGTGTCCTGGCAGCCTCCTGTGCTCCGAGGTTGCATCTTGTCCTGCCAATGCAGCCCCGTGTCCTGGGACAACTGCCTGGCCCGCAGCACCTGAACTGCAGAGCCTGGCGGGACTGTGGTTCCCAAGGTCTGGGGACAGTGAGAAAACCTCACTGCAGCCCACAAAGATTAGGAACAATAGCTCCCAAACAGAAAGTGGTACCAGAAACACACCTGCAATCTGGATCCCATCTTTTTCACCCCTGTTCAAGTGAAAGGGCAACAAAAAACGTAAAACAACTGCTTAAAGACTCACAGTTCCAATGATGTCCAGGGAGGACCATTCCCTCCAGTTCACCCAGGCCTCCACAGGAACAGCCTCAGCATCTCCCAGCATGGGCACAGAGACAAAAAATGCGTTTTCCCTGGAAAATATGTACCTGCTGGAGGTGGCTCAGCAGAGGGAGTGGGCATAGAAACCCATGGAAAATTAACAGTGCAAAGCCGAAGCAAGCTGGATCAAATGACGCTTTGCACGGAGCATGGAGCTGTCTTCATTCCCTGGGAGCGGCCCTGAAGACGTGCAGTCCCACACCTGCACTCGCGGGCTCCTCCCTGCACTGCTGCTGCACCATGTGGCTCTGGGGCTGTTTACCTTTGATCGTGGCCTCCACTCGTCCTGCTATGAAGTGCTTGAGTGGGCTCTCTGGCCTGCCTGTCGTCCCGTGAGGGCAAGAAACTCTACAGCACCAACAGAATTGTGAAGAGAGTCCCCTTCTCTTCAGCTGGCCAACGCAGCCTGTAACCCATCAGCCCACTGTTTGTTCAGGGTAGGCATGTTTAAGAGACTCTCGGCTTATCTTAAGTCTCCCACTTAAGCAGAAAAGAAAGGCTCACAGGGCTGTTGAAGGTCAGGGGAACACTTGGCTCCAGACACCCCTTGCAGATGATAAATGGCTGATGGGGGAATGTAGGGAAATGGGACAGACTTGGCTGTGTGAGTGGACAAAGTGGTTTCAATAGAACCTGAGCATTTTGAGGAGGGGAATGGGGCCCCCACTCCCGAGCCTCCTCCTCCCCAGGGCTCCTTGCCCCAGTTCCCTGGTACACACTTGCATGTGTCCCCATGGATCAGAGCAGGCAGACCCCAACTGTAAGTCTTCAGTAGCCATTTTTCAGTGGGACTAAATTACACTTAGTCCATGACTTAGCATTTGGGAAAAGGGATTTCATTCCTTTGCTTCTTCTTGTCGGAAGGGATTTGTTGATCCCAAACATGTTCCTCACACTTTATTTAGGGCTTATTATGCATCATTTACATTGCTGAGCTGTCACCAGCCTGTCTGCACAGTACAGGCAGGCAGGCAATGCACTTCTCTGCCCTCTTGCTCTCCTCCCAGATGTGGAGCTGGCAGGATAAGGCGATTAGGAGATCACTTGTCTGATACCATTTTCCTTTTTGGGGGTTATTCTACTCTGTGCAGAGGCCAGGCAGGCTCAGCACAGATGGACATCTTCCCTCAGCTACATTCCCAGGAACAAGACACCTGGAACAGGTAGTTTTGTGGCACGAGATTTGATTTCCTAATTAAAGGATGCTGAGTGGTGGCTTTTGAGCCTAGCACCTTTGCCTCTGACTGTATCATGACAGGAGGTTCCCCCATAACTTCAGTGCTCACTGGGTGGATCACATCTGCAGCAATGCCAATATTCTTCCCTGAGTTATCGGCCACATTTTTTCCCTGACAGCCCCTGCTGCACACTGCAGTGGGATCTGCCTCCCCACCCAGTACCCAGCACGAGGAAGGGGCAGAAATCCTAAACCCCTCTTGTTCCAGAGCTGCTTTCTACCCAAAAGGAATCATGGCTTCTTGTAGGACTGCAGGAGCTGACCTGCTGACCTCTGGGAGCTCTGTAAGAAAAAGAAACAATGGCATTATACATCAGATCCCTGATGATCACACGGGAGGGGAAACACATGCAGGACTTATGTTCTGGCCCATATGAATGCTTTGTCTGATGTACTAAAAGCTGGATGGAGGATAAAAATGGAATTTATTCAAATTAATGGTTGCAGATGTCATCCTGCATTGAGCCAAAAAGTTTTCCTACATGCAAAGAGTAGAATTTGTTCTTTCCAATGCATGTAGTTTTGCCTGCTACTGCCCAGGAAGGACAGGTCTGTCCTGGACTTCTGATCTCAAAAGTAAAGAATAAACAGCACCATCTTGTCACAATGCCAGGACCTACCCAGAAAGATTTCAGAAAGGCAATATATACTGTTCCAATTAATTGACTGGACACTGTTTCTTTCTAGGTGAATACCAAAACCAAAGTTACCTGTACAAGTGACTACAACAGCTGTTGTTACTGTTCAGCATTTGCCCTGTAGTTCAGAACCACTCACTGATGAAAGGAAAGGAACATCAGGCTGGTGACTACTGGGTGCTGACACCAGTGGGCCTCAAAAGAAACAAGCTAAACTGGGAAGGATCTCCCTCCAAAAGGCACACCCCTCTGAGACTTTTTGAGTGAGGACTCCAAATCAGACACACCAGAGCCTCGGGACCTGTGAGGAGGGGACATGTGCAGGCTGCCCTCTGTCCTTGGGGAGAGGTGAGGATCTGTGGTGGCCCATGAACTTACCTTGTGTTGGAGTGAGCGGAGGGTCTCCCCCCCAAGGTGCTTTGCTCTTTAGGATGGCCGGTCCCGGTTTGGATTCTGCGGTTGTCTGTCAGCCTGGTCACTCCTCCAGAGCTCTCCCATTGGTCCCTGCTCCCTGATCCCACCTTCCCCCTGGCCTGAGCCAGCCATGTTCTGTGTATTTGCCCCTGCACCCTTCGGCAGTGAACACGCAATAAAATGCTCTTGCCGGAATTGCAAGCAAATGCCCTTCCTGCCTCTTTGCCACTGACTGAATACTGATTTAAGTCGGTATTAAATGGCGCATGAACATGGGATGACCTTGAACCGTCCCTGGAGAGCGTCTCCAGCAAAGCTTCGTCGCTGGAATTAAAGTCGCCTTTCTAGCAGCCATTACCCCAAAGAAACCTCTGAGTTTTATCAGAGGCTCGGTGGGGAAGATCAACAGCCTCCTATGGAAAGAGAAGACTGGTCTAAGTCAGTGGACCATCCTCGAGAATTTTATTTGACCCCAAAAGGTAAAATGGGTCACCTTTGTATACTTTTCCTTTAATTCCTTTTATCTCGAGGGCTGGGAAGAGAGGGAGATGGGAACAGATTTTTCTCATCTCCTGCGGGAAGCTTTTTTCCCAGTTTTGAGAGCCCTTGTTTGTGAGAATTTTCGTTATACCAGGGAAGGTTTAAAACATTTTATTCAATGGTTATTCAAGCAATGGCTCATCGAATATTTAAAACGCTTTGTAAGATGGTTGTTTATGTCTGGAAGAGGGTATCTGCTTTATAAGTTAGCAAAAGCCATTGATAATTTTGTAAAACGGTTTAAAAATGTTAATCCCAGTTTAAAAAACCCTCTGCCGCTTTTCTTCCCCTGTATTCCTATTCCCTCTGCCCTGATTCAAAGGAAACCAGGAGATGGAGTCTGCTGAAGTGCACAGAGCTGCTACCGTCGCCCTGCCCCCTCCCGGTCTCCTTTGTCCTCTGCCAGGGGTGGTGAAGGCCAAGCCGTCCCCGGTCCTACCCAAAACCTCTTTCCCGAACCTAATCCCCCAGTTTTTCCCAGTTTAAATTTGCTGCAAGACGACGGCAGCGTGGCCTCTCTTACAAAGCCAGCTGCAGCTTTCACTTTCGATTCTGCCGCTTCTCCCCTCCCCCCACAGCAGGACAAAAGCCACGTGCTGGCCCTGGCGGGCTTTGTGCCCGCGCCCAGCCCCGGCTCCGATCCCTGCCCCCCACCTCTGCTGCCCGATCGCGTTACAGCGCCCTGCCCCCTCTCTGCGTCTGTCCCCTGCCCCCCGCCTTGCCCTCCGGCGCCGGCTCCTGCTCGCGTGATCGCATCGGGCCCATCTCCCTCCATCGGGAGTCCCCTGCCAGCCAGAGACCCTGTCTCTCCCTCCTGTATCCCAGACTTTCCCCAGCAGCCTCGCAGGAGCTTGGATATAAGCCCCGAGGACTTGCAGCCGCAGAAAAAAGCGGAATTCAAGGACTCGCTGAAAGGCTTGAGACAGCCTGACGATACTAGAAACAGAGGGGATATAGTACCTTTAGAACACGGACTGAAAAAGTGGCACCGAGTGTGGAAGGTGATGAAGCCTGGCCCTGCTGCTCTCAGTCTCCTGAGCAGCATGCAGCGTGGCCAGTCCAGAAAACAAGCTGCCAGCCCATTCCTTCGGGCTGCTGACTGACGACAGAACTCTCCTCCCCCGCGGCAGCTCCGACGGAGCGCCCGTCCCTCCGTCCAGAGCCCCGGCAACTTCGCGTTTCTCCCCCGTCGCCGCTCACTGCGGGGCCACACCCAGCCTCTGCCTGCTCCGCCGTGGCTTCGTAAATGCCCTGAGGCTGTCAAGTCTCGGCAGCTGCCGCCCTGCTCCTCCAGCTGCGAGAACCCCGCCCAAGTGCTGCCTTTCACCTCTGCCCTGGCCCTGCCCGCATCCCCTGCTCCTGTGCTGCAAGAGAAGCAGAAAAAGGGGGGGGGATTGCAGGAGCCAGGCTGTAGGACTCAGACTGTTGCCAGAAAGCTGCGAAAGCATTGTAGGGGAAGCAGTAGACCTGAGCAGCTGGCAGGCATGGCCAGAAGATGCAAAAGAGCAGCCAAAGAAGCAAAACAGTGACTTTTCAGATTCTGGTACTGAGTGTGAAGACCAAAGGACTGGAATGAGAAAACCAAAAGCCACAGATGACACCTGGAAGCTGCCAAAGAAGAACTGCACCAGCCCAGCAAACACCATTGCTGCAGACATAACACCAACCAAGAAGAATAAGGTGCAGTCAAAAGACGAAACATCTGTCGCCTGGAAGCGAAGACGACACAAGCCAGCATCGATGACCACAACAGAAACAGATACACGCAGTCCCGAGAACCAGAACTGCAAACAAGACTGCAAACGGATAGGTTGGGCACCTGTGGTGTCTCCCCATATCCTACCCCACTCTGTTACTTCCCAAACAGTTAATATTCCCTACCACCACCCTCTGCTAGACTTTTCCCTAGCCTCGGGTTCCCATATCCCTGTAACCCCTATGCCATTCCCCTTTCCCCAAACCTTTAGGAGAGGGGAGAAGGGAAAGGCCCCCCTCCATCTGAAATTGCAAAATTTTAACTCTGTTTGAATCCCAACAGAAGCAACTGCCAGAGCCTGTGCCCACACTCATCATCATGATGTCTAGTACCCAACACCTATCACCCTGCTGTCCTCTAAATGCTCCTGGTACCACCTGCAGTGAATGCTTGAACTCTGCCACAGCCCAGAAAAAACTGTGCTGCTTCAGCCTCACCTCTGCCTGTGAGAGCATCCATTCCAGCATCCTGAAAGAAAATCATCTGAAAGATTTGAGGACTTGTTGGGACACTGGGTTGGGGATGTTTCTGATTATGTATATTTGGGTTGTTGGGACATGGAGCTTTGGGTGCTTCTGATAATTGTTGTTGTTCTGTATATGTTAAGTCTTTGGGATGTTGGGTTTTGGGATCCCTGGGGGAGGCCTCTTAGTCTAATACAGAAAGGAGTTGTGGTGGCCCGTGAACATATATTGTGTTGGAGTGAGCGGAGGGTCTCCCCCTCGAGGTGCTTTGCTCTTTAGGATGGCCTGTCCCGGTTTGAATTCCTCGGCTGTCTGTCAGCTTGGTCACTCCTCCAAAGCTCTCCTATTGGTCCCTGCTCCCTGATCCCACCTTCCCCTGGCCTGATCCAGCCATGTTCTGTGTATTTGCCCCTGCACCCTTAGGCAGTGAACATGCAATAAAATGCTCTTGCCGGAATTGCAAGCAAATGCCCTTCCTGCCTCTTTGCCACTGACTGAATACTGATTTAAGTCGGTATTAAGGATCTTTATCCCTGCTGCTCCTTGGCCAAGGTCTCCTCCAGCCCCAGCAGATGCTCAGCAGGAGCTGGCTCTCATTTCAGGGGATTCCTGGAGCAGAGAGAAGGGCTCAGCACTCGGAGCCAGAGCTGGGCCTCCCATCCATACCTGCTTATTTTAGCCCATGATTGCCTGACTCCTGATAACCAGATTATCTTTCTGTCTGCTGTTAAATACACATTGAAGCCCAGCATGTTTCACTTGGGTCACGGCCCTTGGTGCTTCGTGGGGCTGTGCACGGTGGGAGGCCAGGGCCAGGGCTCCCAGCGCGCACTGGGGCACCTGGCAGCTTTCATCACACGTGGCAGTACATGCAGAGCCTGTTGAAAACAATGGCTCGTAAATGCAAAGTTCCATCTCCAGTTACTGCTCCCCTGCATCATCCAGTCCCCTGCTCTCTGTGAGATATGTTCCAAATGATAGCATTTGTCTTTAATAAATGGGCACTACATAAACTGCCCCCTATGGGAAACCTGGGGGTTCTAAGTAAAACCTGATGTTTCCATTTCATTATAATGCATTTGCTCCGAGATGAATTCCAACCCGTCCCCTGTTTAATATCAGCTGAAGGTGTGCAGTGGGTTTGTATTGCTATTTACGAAATTCATATTGCTGGGCTTAATCTGTTTCAGATCGCTCAGCTGTCTCCACGTCTGTATCAGCTTGACCCAAACCAAGGATGTTCTTTTGCCATAGTCACTGGCATCACCAGCATTCAGGAAGGATAAAGGGCAAAGCTCCTTCCATGGCCACAAAGCATCTGAATGTAGATATGAGGTTCTTTAGTGAAGTATTTCCTCAGAATACCTTCTGTGATGCTTCCTTTTAAGGCCAAATCTGTCTGTAGTGGTCCCTACTCTAAAAAGGAATCTGAAATGCAGACTGAGTTTCCATGGATCAGAGCCTTGCTGCCACACTCCTGCATGCACTGTAAACCTGAGGAACAGACTGGCATGTGCCAGGCTGCAACACTTGGGGTGTTCAGGCTTCCTTGTGTGCCTCTGGCGTCAAACACACACATCTGTGTGCACAGCTTGCACCTTGACATGCTTCAGCAGAGAAATGCTTTACAGGTAAATGATGATTTCTCATCCACGTGGCAGACACCTGCCACAGCATGCCTTTAACACTGAGTTCATGGAGCACAAAACCCACCCAGATGATAGCAAAGTGTCCCAGCTAGGTGCATCTGTGTTTGATTCAAGCAGATGTAAACCATGCGCTGAGCAATCCCTCGAGTCCAGGGCTTATATTCCACCCTTCTGTCATGTCCTGGTGCTGCACCACCCAGGCATTTCGAACAAAAGTATTAGATAATCTCTGCCCCGTAGGAGCTGTTCCACTGGTATCTCTTGTGACAGGAGAGGGGAAGCAAAGCGCTGCTTTGTCCCCTGCTCATCTTTGCAGAGATCCCTGTTCTGACTCAACCTCAATAGGGAATGAAAATCCCTCAAGTAAACTCAAAAGATTTAGAAATCATGCTCAGGGAGGCACCATCATTTTGTGTCACTGATGGAGAGAGAAGAGAAGGTATTACCTGAAGCTGTACAGTCATGAAGAACTGGATGAGAACAAATAGATATTGCAGCTGGATTTCTCTACTCCCCACTTTTCCACGACAACTAAAAAAAAAACACCACA
The DNA here is from genome assembly GCA_026261815.1 of Monarcha castaneiventris obscurior. Taxonomy (NCBI): domain Eukaryota; kingdom Metazoa; phylum Chordata; class Aves; order Passeriformes; family Monarchidae; genus Monarcha; species Monarcha castaneiventris. The sequence continues at coordinate 2,033,422 of JAMPIT010000511.1, read as the reverse complement.
GAGCGTAAATGACAGAAACCACAGAGCGTAAATGACAGAAACCACAGCGCTATCAGCTGAACTCTCCAGCCTCAAAACTGTAATTTGGGAAGGTCTGGACAGGACAAGCTCCATGTGCAGGGCTGGGGTGCAGGACAGTGGCCTGCGGGGACCCTGCCACATGCTGACTCACAGGCTGGCTGCTTTCATGAACCCTGGTGAGAACCTGAGTTTAGCTCATAGCAAATACCTTTTGGGGATGGAAAAAAACAAAAAAAAAGAGAGAGACTGACCCATTCGAGTTCCATCTGCTGGGGTTTATAACTGTTCTCCTTATAATTGCCAACAGACAATGTGAATCGCAATTAGCTAATTGCTTGCTAACTTTGCGTTCTAATAATAGTCATGTTCCAGAGTTATACAAGTTTGGAGGCTGCTGCTGTTCCCTTGCAACTGGCAATAATAAATAATATCATATTCCCTCAGCTTTGCCATTTCTTCCAAGTTTCATCCCCATGCAAATTGCTCCAGCATGTCCTAATCCCTGACGGGATAGCAGAGGCATCAACAGCATTTATTTGTAGTTCCCTGCACTGGGAGGGTTCGGCACATGCACAAGGATGTGGCACTGGGAAGCTGTGCCTCCCATGTGCCACTTGTCTCTGTTGCAGGGCCAGCACAGCAGGGCCAGGAGATGCCTCTCATCATGGCAGGGTGGCAGGACTAGTGTCTGCATCCCTGGAAATCCAGCCCTCCCGTCAGCGTGTGCTTGGTTAGAGCTTTTTGGAGGTTTTGGGTTTTGCTTGGATTTTTGCCTTCCCTTTGCAGGATTGGATGTGGCCCTGGCCCCTGTAGTGACATGTTTTATTACCAGTAGCTTCAATAATGTCAGCACAGACCCAGACTGAAGCTTTCAGAAACACAGCCTCTCCAGCAGCAGAACAAGCTGTATAGTGTCACCACTGCAGTGATAAGGGGGGCTAGAGCCCAGTGGGGCTCCCAGGGAGAACAGCGGTCAAGTTGGGTGCAGAGCCCCATCATCCACTGAATGGGGGGCACGGAGAACTCCCTTCCACACAAGTGAATTTTTCGGCACCCCTCTCTGGGCTGTCTGACCTCCAGCTCATTACTGCCATGCAGATGCAGCTAATTGAGAAGCAGAGCAACAGCCTGATCCAGCAGAGTCAAGGCCAATGAAATGAACATCATTCCCTGGCGCATAAGGAACTACTGAACACGGAGCTTCCAGCAGGCTGACATCTCCAGAACTTACAGACTAATCTCATTAACCCTGACCAAGAAGCCCTTCAGAGCTGGGGGAACCATGTCAAACCAAAACCTGGGGTGGATTATTCACCTCTGGGGTTTTTTCCACATGCCTGGTTCCCTGTCTTCCTGCACCACAGGCAGCAGGGTGTGGGACCCCAGCTGCCAGGTGTGATGCAGCACAGGATGGGGGGCATCTGCCCAAACCCCGCTGTGCCAGGGCTCAGCCCACATGAGCTCTTGGCTTCCTAGATGGGGCTTGCACAGGGATTCCTCTTCAGGTTCCTCATGAGCAGAACTTTCTGTCACTGCCTCAGGTGCCCCCCAGACCCTGCTTCCAGCAGACCAGCTATGGGCTTCTTGGTTCCAGAGCTGCTTCAGGCTGCTTCTCCTCTGAGCACAACTATACCGACTTTCTCATCTCTAACTTCTCCTCTCTCCTGCTCCTGCCATCTGAATCACAAGTAGATTTATGGAGTTTAAAAGCACTCCTTGTGCAAGCCATGCTCCATAGCCTTGTCTTCCCACTCACACAACCTGCTCACACTCCCTTCCCTTGGGGTTTGGGCAGAGGTACCAGAACTGTACCATGAAAGGGAGTTCTCCTTGGCAAAGCCACAAACGAGAGCTCTCCCTCACAGCAACTGAAGATTGCTGTCCTCTCCCCATGGCTCAGGTGCACAGGGCAGGAGGAGGTGGCTCTTGCTCAAACCAAATAGTGGGACACAAGGAGCTGGAGGAATCCAGCCAAAGGAACAGCTTTGCTCACTTCTGCTTTGGCTTCATCTGTGAATGTTTTCTCTCAGCATTGGTTGATGGGTTTCAGACTGAGGGAATGTTAGGAAATTAAAGGGAGAAGGCTGTGACACATTGCATGATGTGCCAAGGACCAGTGGTGATGCATGGCAGCTGGCAGGACTGTGGTGTGCACCTCACTTTTGCTGCCCCCACAGGACCTGCTGCCCTCACCCTGGCTGTCCCAGCATACCCACAGCTGCCCAGCACCAGCTGCAGCTTCTCTGCTCACATCAGCAGCTGGGGACCACCACCTACTGCCCTGATGACTGCTCCTTCCAGAGGGAGATGACTGGGCAGGGCACATGTTCAGTGGTTCCTGTTGCTCATGCTGTCTGGGTGAGCTGTGTCCTGTCCTGGCTGTTGGGAGTGTGGAACTGCTGCAGCCACACAGGCCGTGCTAAAGGCTGTGTTGGTGCAGGGCTCTGGGGACACAGGCTGTCTGTCATCCCAGAGCCAAATGAGATTGAATGTAGCATTTGAAGCAATGCCTGAGCCAGTCTGCCTCTCCAGCACAGATTCTGGCTTGCCTGGAAGTCATACCTTGTGGCTTCCCATGTGTGTCCAGTGGCTTTTCATCCTTGCCCTGCACTCTGTGTACAGTGAGGCAGCAGGTTTTGGCTGCTGGAAAGAAGCTTTGGGCTGTTCAGTGGAACTTAGGAAATTCCTGTCTTTTTTCTTGAATTTTAACTTCCTTTGGGATTTACCTTACATGGTACATGGTGATTGCAAAATGCCTGGGGTGGGAGAGACACAGGACCTTCCCTGGGTTCAGATTCTTGTTATGAAACAGTTCTGTGCTGTTGGCACCCTGGGGTCCAGGAGTGGATATGTGCTGGAAAGAACCTGCCTTGTTGCCCTGCACTCCCACTACCTCCCCAGGTACCAGCACCTCCCCACACATCAGAACATACAGAAATATTAAGCATCTATTTAACTTCCCAATAAAGCACTCTGAGATTCTGTTCCCTTCTGTCCCCTAGCATACCACAGCCGCCTCTTCACTGGGCCTGACACAGGACGGCTCCCTGTTCTCCCTGGTCCTTTTCTCCACAGCCCAGACAGTCTCTAAGCAGCTTGGGGAAGGCAGAATGAAGAACATCAAGCCAGTAAGTCTCCTAACCCTTCTGCTATTTGAGAAATGAATCCAAGAGCCTTTGCACACTATTAATCTTTTCCAGTTCCTAACAAAGCAAACGATCTCCTCCCGCTCCCATAAATTCAACCTCTCTCTCCAGCTTCTCCCCTGGTGTTTGAACTGTTCGCCAAGAGCTTTATTAAAATCTACAAGATGTAGTTTTGTTCTTAACTGAATCCTAAACAACTGTGCTAGGTGGAGAAGAAACATTTGGTGCTGTCAGCTTTAGAGCATTTTTGTGTGTAGTCCATGGCCACTTGTCAGCCAGGGACCAGCCTCAGCCCCACACTGAGCCCAACAGGACCTTTGCTCTGCTCCCCTGAGGTTGGGAGATAAATTCAAGCCAGCCAAACCTCATGGCCTCATGTCCAAGAGCACGTGGCAATGATCCATATGGGGGGTAGGAGAAGGGATGTTTCCCTGGGTACAGCATGGTCCTGTTGGCACCTCGCCCACTTGTGCCACGCCATGGCCATTATCTGCAGCTTGCCAGTGGCCTTGGGGACAAGCTGTGCTGGGCAGCTCCCACGCCCTGGCAGCTTTCCTGCCACCCCCTCTGCTGCTCTGAGTGGAGAGGCTTCTGCTACAAACCCTCTGCCTGTCCCCTTGGCATGACCTGGCCAGTACCACCACTGGGGTCCCGTGGTGGACAACCAGTGTGTCGCAACCTTCCTAGAGAAAGTGTCCCACCAGCGAAAAGCTTTTCCAGCAGCTTTAGCAACTTCCCTGGGATGGGTGATTTCAGCAAGTGTAGCAACTTCTCAGCTACAAGTGATATCAGCTCTTTGTGACTCAGCTCTTTGTGAAATCACCCAGGCAAAACTCAGGGACAGAGAGACAGAAGCCTCATACAGCAATTCCACAGAGATAGCCTTTATTGTCCAGCAGCCCCTGTGAAGGGGAGGCCAGTGATGACAACTCCCTCTCGTCAGGGGTGGAAGCAGAGGTTTATATGGGAAAGGCTGGAATGGGAACGGGAAAGATGGGGTAGAAACCAATTAGCCAATGGGGTACAGGCTATTACCATAAAGAAACAAGGCATGTTGGAAGTGGCTCTTTTTGTCACCATGACCATGAGGAAGGCTGCTTATCTCTGGGGAGATTCTTTCGGACCTCAGGCTTCTCTCATCCAAGGGAGTGCAGAGGGCTCCTGCGTCAAGGGCTCACAGCCCTCCACACTGAGGGATCTCCCCAAAAACAAAGTTTAGCTGGAAACTAGATGAGAGGATGGGCAGAGCCACTCACTTTCCATTGTTGGTCCCAGTCAGAGGAACACTGGACAGATCCCCTAATTTCTCCATGCTGCTGTAGCTGGGAAAGTCCAAGCCAACAACCTGACACTTGGCTGGGTGTAAGTGCAGCATGGAGTGTTTTCAAGACCCTAAAGACAGCCCTGGAGCTGTCAGCTATGGGAAATAAACTTCTGTGCTATTTATGGACATCTGTTGTGCTCTGATTGAGGCGTGGAAGGCTGCAGTAGTGCCTCAAACATTTCACTGGGAGGCAGAAGCAGCTCTTGGGAAGCCATTCAAATAATACTAGGAAATACGTTTGCTCTTTCAGAGAATGAATTTAAGAACTTGAGCAAAACTGCTAAACATAAAAGTTCCTGGACATCTGGAAAGAATTAGCCAGGAAGATGCTTGGGACGGGGAGCTTAGGCAAGTTCAGGAGACACCTACTGCAGATCTGTGTCCCCAGGAGGAGGGAGGAGGAAGGAAAGGGTTGGGGGGAAAAGCAGGAAGGGAGGATTGAAATAAAGCCTCTGCAGGATGGGCAATGAGAACAGGCTTTGTCCACATGCACTACAGGCAGCCCTAGAGGGTCTATGGGGGGTACGGGGTTAGGGGCCACGCCACGTTGGCAAAGAGCTCACCAGGTAACTGCTCGTGCCTTGTGGGGTTCGGTTTATATTGTTCCCCCACCTTTCCCTCATCCCTAGCCCTGGCCACTTCCTCGGCCTCTTCCTATTGGTTCCTGTACCCCAACTCCGCCCTTGTACCGCCCTTTAGTCCCGGGGAAAAAGCCCCTGCTCCCTGGCCTCGTGGTCTTTCTGCCCCTGGGAACTGGCTGGACAAGATGCATCAATAAAACCACGTGGGGCCGCCATGAGAGTCCCTTCTCTACCTCCTTCGCTATCACTGCGTTGTGAGGCTGACAGCTAAGGGACCAAGGTTGCAGGGCAGTCCGGAATGGACTACGGGAGGACAGAATGACTGCCTGCCCTAAGAAGCCCCAGCACAGCTCCTAGAGAAAGCTGCGTCTGCTAAGCTAAACTTAGCTACCACAACAGTGCCTGTCCTTGCAAGGGCAGACAAGGGCACGTGGGAAAGCTCATCACTGCTGCAGGCCAGATGTGTCCCTGCTCACTGCACACCCATGGGATCAGCAGAATTTGCCCCCCTTTGGAGCTCAACTGCTCAACAGGGCAAAAGCTGTGACAAAGTCAAAAGCACTAGAGAAATACTGAGCCAGGAGTGGGGAGCAGAGCAAAACAGCCAGCTAAATGGGGAGTGGAGAATGTCTGCTGTATTTTGGAGCAGATAAGTACTCAGGCAGCCCCTCAGCAAAGTCACAAAGGAGTTCTGCTTCAGGCCAAGATGAAAGTCTCAAAGAATAAGCACAAAAACCATAGGGACTTGTGAAACCCATGCTTGATTTATTAAATGATTCACAAAGCTTTTTATCACGTATTTCTGCCTTCAAGTCACTTCTTACACTTCAGTTCAGGTGCCAAATCTTTTGTCTTTTCCGTAACTGTGGACTCTTGTCATACACTCCATTTTGGAATCTGTTTCAAATCCACGAGCTTACACTGAAGCAAAGATTTTGGGTTTGTTTTGGAAGTCTGGTGTTACCAACAGCAGGTCCCCATATCTGAGCAGAACTGCAAAGATCCCGCTGCACCAGAAGCCAACACTCACCCTTGTGGGAGAAAACAAAACAACCATATACGAGTCAGGTGCTCCTTATAAATGTCTGTGGGTATTTGAATTTAGTAACTGAATTTAGTTTGTGCTTTTCCTGTAAATGAAGAATAAGTGTTTTCCAATGGAGTTAGCAGGAGGTAAAGCTGAAAATCAAAGCGTGAGCTTTGTGTTTCCTGACAATTTTCCTTTAACCTTTAAGGGAGCTCCAGCTGCTAACTGCATTTTATCGCATTCTTCAAAGACAGATCTCCATGCAAGAATACTTTAAGAGCTCTAATCCAAAAATAAAGGTGCTTGGATTTATTTTTATGGTTACATATTTTTTACGAGTTGGTCTCAGAGCCCTTAGGGCTGCCTTAACCACAGCCCCACTAAGGTATGGCACAGCCTGGAGTCCCCGACCCCACATTTGGCTTCCCAGGCAGCTGGAGCAGCAGTTGCTGCTGTCACCTCCCTCCTGTCCCGGTACTCAGGAAGGTGCTGAAATCCAGCACCCAGAGACATCTCATGTGCTGTGCGCAGGTGTCTGACTCAGCTGTGCAAGCTGCCAGGCAAGGAGCAGGAGTGGCCTTTCTACCTGCCTGCTGACAAGTGCAACACTTAAAGACTGAATGTCCACCCTGGCTGTGTTCATGGGGGAACCTTTGAACCCCCAGTGCCTCCCAGGCAAATGCCAGCCGAAGGGAGCTCTGCACATGCAAGGAACCATGTCCTTCTTAGCAGTGGGGTCCCTGGCAGCCATCCTGATGGAACATCCAGATCTGGAATGGAACAAGCCCACAGCTGATCCCACTTAAGAGCATTCTGATGCAGAGACTCACTCGCACCCTGCAGAACACTACAGACAAATGCAACAGATGACATGGCCCATCAACCAGGAACAGCACAGAGCAATTAATCACACCAAAACTTCAATGAGCATCTCCTTCACCCTGTTTCAGTCAGAGTCAGGGCATAGCCACTTTTAATGCAGAAAGCTGCCTAAGCACTTTCATCTGTTAGCACAAAGACAGACATCAGGGGACAAACATCTGGGAGAAGCAGAAGGGCCACCACTGAACTGTGCTGAACATCTTCCAGCATTTAAATCCATTTGTTCATTGTGCAGCTGTCCTGAAGAGAGGCTGACAGAAGAGGGGTGTTGAAGGGTTGTATAGTGTGTGCACATGTAAAGACAATTCTGCATCCAAGCACACCGTGATCTGTTGGTTTGTGATGATGATAGATCAAGGCCTGAGCAAGGATGACATCCCTGATTCACTCTGAGGCATCAGCCTTGGCACACTTCAAACCCTGTGTAAGGAGCACAAGGCTGTACAGCCACATGAGCCTCCCCCAGGACTCCGAGCCCTGCCAGGAGCAGAACCCACCTCAGCTCCACCCTGGGCAGGGCACCCAGGAGTAGGATGGCGGTTTTCTTTGCAGGTGGTTTTCTTTGCAATTAGAACTGTGTGTGAAGCCTTACCTCATGAAGCCCCTATCCCTGATGGGAGCACTGGTAGCCCCAGCCCCAAGCCAGCACCTTCCCACCCCTGGCACCCCATTCTGCTCCCACCCCGTCTGCTCCCCCCACCACCGCTCTTCACAGGTCGCGCAGTGCCCTGAGGCGGCCACAGGGACACCCCAGGTTGGAGACACAGAAACGTGAGCACAAACACACCCACAATGTGTCCAATGCAATTCTTTATTGGCTTTCTCTTGAGAAGCTGCAGCTCCTTAACAAATACATTATTTAGAGACAAACATCCCACTGCTTCCCAGGAATGTTCAGAGGATCAGTGCCATGGCCAACAAAAGGTGTCCCTGAACTGGCAGCAGCTGCTACCAGAGAGTGATATTTTAAGACTGATTTCAGTGGGCTCTGGCAGAGGTAACAAAGCAGCGTACTGTTAACATCCTTGAAAACTGCCCATGTCAGAACTCAGGCATCCATGCACCTCCGTAATTACATTTTCAAGCCAGATGTGCTCCTTCCTCCTCCATGGCCAGGTGGGATGAATGCAAACATACTGCTCAAGGACATGAGGTGGCCCCTGTTTGTAAGCCCTAATCTGACATCTTTTCTTTATTTGTAAGAACGGACCCCAAATATCTTTCATGGCACCAGCCTGAAGGACTCTGTTACGCATCTGCAGCACATCATGTAAGTATCAATATTTTGCCACGACACAAAACATCCATGTCAGGAGAAAGAAAAGGGCAAGTTCCACAGCTGGAGATGACTCCCTTCTATTCTCATGGCCTTTTCCACTCAGCCTCTTCTTCAAACGCCAAGGCCATTTCCACTTGAAAATGGCACCGTTCAAGCATTTCATGCTGAGGCCAAGAATCAACTCACTCAGCTTCCAAAAAGCACCAGGAGAGCTCCCTCAATTCTGCATCCCCTTTGCAGCATCCCAGAAGCTGGTTAGTGCTAGTCCCTGCTGCCCTGTCAGGAGCCAGGTGAGTAGCTCACCTCCCGATGGTTCTCCACAAACAGCGAGACCTTCAGGAGTGTATCTGAGTTGGAGAGAAAACAACAACCCTGTCAGCTTAATGTACTTTACGTGTATTCTGTACTCCCAAAAACTTAATTTGTTTCTAAAGGCAATTAAAAAAAGCATAGGTAAAACTGACTGAGCAGTGAAATGGGTCACTGAGCCCTTGCTACACTGTGAGGGAGGATGTTGCTTCCAGCTGTGCCCAGGTGTGATGGTGTGTACTTTCAACTAAAGCTGACCAAGATCTCAGAGCAGGTCACAAAGATCAACTGAGTGGAGTCACCCACTGCTGCTGAGACCAGCACGGCCAGGCCCGTGTACTGTCCCCAAGGGACATCAGCACGGAGCCCTGCGAAAAACCTCTCGGGTCTTTGTACACGGAACTACCTTGAACGACGTATTCTTTGCAGCGTTCCAAAGTCCTCTCCCAAGACTGCGGGATGGCTTCCATGTCTGCCAGGCTGTCCAAGCTGAGGCGCTGCAGAAGCAGTTTACTCTCCAAGTACCTTCGTGCCCGGTAAGGACCACAACGAGAAAATGGCCCCTCCAGCGCTGTCCTAACATACCCCAGAGCTGCCCAGAGACCCCCTAGCAGGATACAGATGCCGGTAGTAGCGCTCCACGTCCTGCAGCCCCTCCAACACGTCGGCCAGCGAGGGGCAGCGCGGGCCGCGTTGCAGAGCCCCCGCCAGCCCCAGCTCGGCCGCCCGCTCCTCGTACAGCCGCAGCACAGCAGTCGCGGCGGCCCCCGCGGCGTCCCGCACGGCCCGGAGCTCCTCCCTGCCGGCACAGCGGGGTCAGCCGGGCCCTCACCCCCTGCCCGCCTGGCCCCGGCCGCCTCCTCACCGCCGCCCGCCGAGCTGCTCCATCAGCGCCTCGGCCGCGCCACGCTGCTTCTGCCACAGCCGCGCCCGCAGCTCCGGGAAGGCGGCGAGCGGCGTCGCGACCCATGGCAGCCGCCGCGCCGCCCGCATCTGCGCCGCCAGCGCGGACAGCGCGCCCAGCAGCGGGGCCCAGGCAGCCAGAGCCGCCCGCGCCGCCGCCTCCGCCCGCGCCGCCGCCTCCGCCCAGGCCCGGAGCGCGGTCACCACCGCCGCCATTGCCATCATCGCCCGGCGGCGCTCGTCATTCGCGTCATCGTCCCGCGCCGCGCCGCGATTGGCCGGCTGGCGGCGGCGGTTGGTTCGAACGCGCGGCCGCGCCTGGACCCCGGCAGCGACCCCGGCACGGCCATGGCTCCCGCCAGGAAGAAGGGCGGCTCGAGCTCGCGCAGCAGGAAGCTGGCGGCCTTCCTGAAGGATTTCGACCGCGAAGGTAGGAGCGGGAGAGGGGGGAAGGAGAGGAAACTGGAGCGGGAGCAGGAGAGGGAACGAGAGCGGCCCGGGCCCGCGGCCGGGGCTAACGCCGCGTGTCCCCGCAGTGAGCCGGCGCCTGGAGCGGCTGCGGGCGGATGGAGAGTGCCTGGTCAAGGAGGTAGAGAACCTGTACGATATGGCGATCTTGCGGCTGCCGGTGGAGCTCCGCCAGATGAACTGGCTCGAGTACTACGGTGCGGAGCGGGGCTGGGAGGTGCTGGGCTGGAGGGCGCGTCCCCCTTGGATGATAAACCCCAGTGGGAATAAGGGTGTAGCTGGGATTTACTGTGTCTGCAGACCCCAGGGAAGCAACCCAACGGGGCTGCTGCTCCTGTTCTCTAAGGCTGGAAACTGGTTTGTGCTGGGTTTTGCACACCAATGGTGACAGCCCTACTGTGCTGTGTGAACTGTCCCGGACACGTACTGATTTGTCTGAAATGTTTTCTGTCTAGCTAAAGAAGGAAGTGGAAAGACGCTGGAGGAGGTGGCCATGGTAGGTTTCCAGCACAAACATAAAGCTCTCTAGAGCCATCAGACACTGCAGCAGGGTCTCCTCACGCTGGATAACGCGCTGGAGCATTACAAGAGAAACAGTTACATCAATATTTTCACAAATGTTTCCTTAAAACTTAACAATAAGAGCTGCCCGTTGTATCAAACGTGGGATTTACATGGTCCTGCTGCTCCATGTTGATCTTTTCTTACCTGCTAGACTGTGCTCCCAAATCCCTGAGAGCACACACACTTTGCAGTAAATGAAAGCATTTCCAAACTGGTTGAGCAGCAGGGTGTAGACAAGGCACACCTGCAGCTGCCAGCCAGGCACTGAGTCCTGAGGGTGTGCAGAGCTGGTGTGCTGTCATCCCCAGGATAGCATGAAAGGGCCCAGTTTGAGCACAATAGCAAATGTAGAGCTGATCTGGCTGTAAAATTATTGGGGATTTGCTCTACAACTTTGACTTACAAGAACTTTGTGCTGCCAAAAATCCTAATGGTACCACAACTGTTTTTAATTTTAGGCAGACTTGGAAATAGCAGAAATAGACAAGCTGACAGCAGGAGTTATTAATGCCCCATTTGAAATCGTCAAGAAAGGTCAGTTTAAGCATTGTGATGTGATTGGTGAGGTGGAAGCATGTTGTGGTTACTTAATGTGAATAATAATTCAGTACTTGCTCACATCCCTCAGTATATTTAAACCAGGAAAATAATCCTACTTTTATCCCTAGTACCTGCAGTACTGGGTGTTATATCCAATTATTTTTATTAAAACTTTAAAAATAATTCGAAATAGTGCTCTGTCAACCATAAGAATTGCATTGGAATTTGCATTTCTGAAGCAAATTGTTGCCAAAACCACTTGTAGTTGTTTGCTGTTTTCCTTCTCTGCTAAAAAATAATTTAAAGACATTATTTACTTAGATAACAGTTTCTCTTTCTAGTGGAGAAATTCAAAAGGAGTGTTCAAGCCACTGAGGAAGCAGAGCCTCCATCGCTTCCTCTGCCAAAGAAATCCAGAGTTGACAGCCAGTGTCTTTCAGAGACTGAGGCTGAGAATGTTAATCCAAGAACTGCCAAGGTGAATAGCTGTTCTCTGGTATGACTTTATTCTCAAGATGTAAATTCCTGACTAAGCTGATGACTAGGTATGTCTAGGATGCTCTGAGGGGGACTTCAAACAGCTATTGCTTCTCAGAGAATTCTAGCGATGGGGGAAGGTCTGAAAGGCTTGAATGGTGTTTTTTCTTGGCTCTTGTGCCATGAAAAGGGACTGAGTCAAACGTTTTGCGTGGAATCATCTGTTTGTGTGGACTCAGTTGTCCCACGAGAGGGAAGTAACTGATCTAGTGAGTGATATGTGCTTCAGGTGAAGGCATCCACCAAAAAGCCACCCGTGGCCAGAAGACCCCCCTCAGCGAGAGTGAAGCGCATGAGCAAGAGGTAATGGGGATGTCTCTGTCTCATCTCTAGAAATGGAGAATAAGAGTGTAATTATCTCTCTTTCCTGGGATGGACTTTGGTTCAGTAGAGGTGGGGGTAGAGTTGTGCCACGTTATAGGGAAAAATTGATGTGAATGAAAGATGGACAACTGCCTTTCCTGTGAGGACCTGCTCTCCCCAGTTTTGGAGGTCACTGGTTAGTAATAACCCCCGGGTTTAGTGGTGATCACCTTCTTGAAGGCTTTGACAAGTCCCTGTACATTTGTTAAAGGTCATCTTATGAGCAGATGTTTACTTCCTTTTAACAGAGCAAGCAAAAACAGCTTTATCACTCCAGCTACAGGCAGAATGGTTGACATCTGTGCTCGGGGAGGCACCTCCATGGTTACACCTAGATTTGATTCCAGGTTTGTATTTTGTTAGATTTCTCTGTTAATTTGCTAACAGAAAATAAATCTATTTCCCTTCTATCTCTGTTATAATCTGCTTTGTCATCTGTTTGCAACACAATCTTTAGTGGCTCTTTGAACCTGAAATGAAAGACTTTGACTAGAAGTTCTGTGAGCAAATATTACTCACTCATAACTTGTTGTTTCAGGGTGTTCAAGACACCAGGTTTGCGAACGCCTGCCCTCAATGAGCGCGTTTACACCATCTCTGCCAACGGCAGCCCCCTCGCCGACACCGGGGATGCTGTCCTCACCCTGCCCCTCGGCGGAGGGGAGGTAATTCCTGACCCTTCACCTGCACAGGCAGGGCTGGAGGGGTGTACAGGCGAGGCCAAAGCTTTGAACCTCTTGGTGCCTCACCAGCTTCAGTTCATCTACTCTTGTCTCTTTAGCTGTGCCTCTGCAGTTTATCAGGGGAATGACTGAGCTCAAATAGAACCTTAAGAGACTCTTAGCCAGAAGTGGGAGCTGCTCAAGCTGGTTGAAACAGAATAGAAGGACATTTTGCTGTGCATTCACTTTAAAACACCTAAAGTGCATTAATGCACTGCAAGAAAGGTGTGAGATGAGCTTCTGGTCCAGCTGAATGTAGTTCTCTGTCAGTCTATGCTTAGATCTTAATTTTTTTTTTTTTTTTTTAATTTAATTTTTTTACTGCCTCCAGCTGCTGCAGCTTACCAAACAGAAAACCTGAGTTTTGAGTTTGTTTCCACAGAGTATACGTTTGACCGCAAAGGATTTGACCAAGAAGAATTTTCTTCAGCTGAACCCCAAGGCCCGAGGGCTCATGAAGAAGCTGTCAGTAAGTCTGGGTGTTTCTGTCAGCCGTGACCTGAAGTTGTAAGGCAGTGCTGTGCCTCTGTCATCAGTCAGGAGAGTGTTAAGCTGCAATAGAAACTCCTTAGTTCCCCCGGCCCCTTGTCTTGAATTTTGGCTCATGTCAGAGGTGAAGAAGCAGCACGGAGCAGGGAAGGAGAGGTAGGAGCTTTACATCACATCTGGCTGAATACACAGTGAGGAAAAGAGCTTTTGTCAATGCTCTGGGAAACAAAGTTGTCCTTTAGGCTGGAGCTGCAGGTGGTTGTGGGCTGTACCAGCATCTCTGAGTACTGACTGATTTCTCTGTCTTTTCAGGTTTGCCTTGCACAGGCTTGCAACGAGGCAAAAAAAACCCTAGATGGAAGTCAGTGAGCAATGACATCACTCTGTAAATACATTTTATATTTAGGACCGCTATCTTCATTTATTTCTTGTTCTAATTTGTGTCTTCCTTTCATTGATTTACAGAATGGAAGCTAAGAACTAGTTTTTCTACCTATAATATGTAATGGGATCAAAATAAATGGAATTATTTTTAATTTGGGGAGAAAAAATAGTCTTTATTTTTTATTTCCTTTAAGACTGAAACCATGACACAGTTCTCTTGGGCTTGCAGATTAGCAAGTAGGCAGAAAGCCTGTTGATTGGCACGTTAAGAGCCATGTTCAGAGTAAAGAACTCTGCTTCTCTTTGTCTAGATTTTTTTTTTTTCTAAAAATAAGCCTGTTTCTTTGTTAGCTGGTGCACTGTCCTTTCCAAAGATGCCTCTTGGTCCTTGATTTAAGCTTCTTTATGAGGCTATAAACAAGGATGTTGAGACTTAGGAACCTTTTCTATATTTGAAAAGTTCTACTTTTGGCAAAACCAGGCCTGCAGCATGGTTAAAAGGGAGACATTCAAATTGCAATCAGAGCTCTTTGGTGCAGCTTGTGGCATGGGAGAAAGCTTGTAGAACAGCATTCATACATGAATTTCCTTTGGAGAGCAAACATTTTACTGTATGGAAGACCTCATGTATATACCATGGATTTGGAAATCTCTCTTTGGGAGATTTCAGCGGGTTCTAAGTCCTAACTGCAGGTGGCAATATTATACACCACTCAGCTACAAAACACCTGCCTTGCTAATCTGGGAACATACTTATCACTGTCCCGAGCTCCGTGGGCTCTGTGCCGAAGTGCAAGGTGTTGCGATCTCTCAAGAGCGTCTCCTTAGTGAAGCCGCTCAGCAGGATCAGCCACGCACACTCACACACGCATGCACGCACACACGCACTGATAGCTTCAGTAATATGGGTCGGCAGCAAAGAGGCAGGAAGGGTCTCTGCACTGAGCTCCAAGGATGGAGGTTTATTGCATCCACACCATGAAGGGATCAAGAGGCAAAGACGAGAGACAATGGAGAGCTCAGGTTTAATTACGGGAGTGGGGTGAGCGCCAGGGACCAATGATCTGAGGGCACAGGGTGGTACAAAGGTGGGACTAGGGAATGGGGAAGCTCGGGGGGAGTGGTGAGAGGCAAAGGCCAATGGGGGGAACCTGGAGTGGAGAACTTTCTGGGATATGAAACACATAAGGTCACAGGGAACACAGAACTGGGGTACATTACCGTAACAACAAAGCAGTTTGGGAGAGGCTTCTTTTCTCACCGTGACCAGACATAAGTCTCTGGTGCCAGGGACTGTCTTGCCAGGGACTGTCTTACCAGAGAACTCTTTGTGTCTTGTACCGCAGGCTAACACACCACCACACATATTAATTAAAAGTCTCAATTAGTTGAGCTGTAGATAAAAAATAATGTGTTTATGGGTGTGTAAGTTGAGATTCTGCTTTAAATACATCTTCACCAGGAAAATGAAATCAACTAGAATTTTTAGCCTGCCTAGAGAATTGTTCTTTTAAATTAACAGTCTGATTTTAAAGGTCTGGTTAAAATCTTTAAGATCAGAGCTCCTGCCCTGAACCAAAGCTCTTCGAAAAGAAGTTTCCCTTGGGAGAGAGCAGGCTGCAGAGAGAGAGTTGCCAGCAGCACATGGAGCAAGCATGTGGCCATTTCACCAGGGCTCAAGTAGTGCTGGGTAACTGCAGCCTGGCAGGGAAAGAGCATTCCTGCTTCCCCTGGCTGTGCCAGAGCTCAGATCCTGCTCCAGGCAGGAGTGCCTGTGACCTGGGGGGCTTGGTGTATGTTCTGATCTGTGGTGTAAGAACTCCAAATTTCTGCCCCAATTCATGGGAATGTGAAACTAGTAATCTGGAGAAATAATGAGCCGAGCAGGGAGCCAGTGAGGCCCCTCCCTCAGGCTGTGCTGGTTCTGAGCTCCACACCAGGGGCTGTGTCAGGCCCTGACCAACAGCTCCCAGCAGCCTGACAGACATGCACTGCCAGGTTTGTCGTCCACAACATCTTCCAGATGGCCATTGATTCAATGGCATTGTAAGACATAAATAGATAATTCCCTGCATGCTGATGGAAGAGAGGATGGTTTGGAACAAAATAGAGGTGTCTCCAGGCATTTTTTTTTCATGCGGGAGTTCTTGATTTGAAGGTGCAGGATGGCACATACATCTCTCCTCCCTGACCTTTATAATTCCACCAAAAATCCATGTTCCCTGGGTCAGCTTGAAAGCATAAGGAGGGAAAATATTCCTTAGCATCACTGAGAGAGGTGTGGATGAATCAATGAGTCTTCTCCTTTTTCTAAATCAGTGACTGGGGAGCTGTACTTTCAAAGGTGAAATTAAATGCATCTCTGGAAGGTGCATCCACACCTCTCCATACACGTCCCGGGTGTATGTCAAGGATTTCCTTGAGTCCAGGAGGAAGGCTGGGTTGTGGCTTTTACAGCCCCACAACTGAAAGTTTGAGCCTCTCAGGAGACCAAAATCACTGTATCCAATTTATTCATAACTGGGTGCTTGCTAAAGGCAGGATTTCTCTCTCAGCTGGGTTGCACTTCCAGTATGTGTTGGCTGTGAATTTCATTTGCGGTGAGATAATATGTAAACTGTTGTAGCTGGGCCTGGCTGTGGAACTGGGTGAGTGGGGGAAGGGGAGGCCTGCTTGGCTGTCGCCAGAGCTGGAAAAAGCAAAAATGTCTTCTTACAATCCAGGGGGCAGAAGTAGAGCCTACGGGGTGCAGCTTTAGAGCGATTTCAGCCTAATATATGTTTCAGCCTAAATACCCTAAGAGTAGGGAATAAATTGTCTGGCTCAGAAAATTACTGCCCATAAGCCACCAAACTTTTCATTCCCCTCACCCAGAAGCCTTAGTACGCTGAAAAGTAGGATTAGACAGAATTGTTAAATTTAACATTGCACATGGACACCAAAATCCCAGGCACCCTCCCTTGTCTCTCCAGGGGAAGGTTCTTTGCCTGCTACACTGTAATGACACTAATTCCCCTCAATAAAGGTGAGACAGGAAAGACATGTCCTCAAATTCAGGAGCGATTCTGTGTGCCTGACACCCATAGGAGAATGCCAATGGGCTCAGGCTTCTGTGCAGGGTTCCCAGCAAGGGTCACAGCCCTAGATGTGCTCATTGAGTCACAGTTACACTCCTGGGGAAGGGGTTTCTCAGGGGATGGGGTGGGAGATGTTCAGGGCATGAACAGCCCCAAACTCTGCTCCCAAGGCTGCTGGAGCAGAGGCCGTCCCTCCAAAGGGCTCCCTGAGGGAGTGCCTGGAGCTGCAGCTGTAGTTCCTGTCAGTGCTCCTGTGCTTTGCTGCCGTGCCAGTGTCCGTGGCTGCTCTGTCAGGGTCACACAACCCCACGGCCACCAGACCAGAGCAGCTTTCCAGGGGAAAGGTCAATAGTTATGGGTCAATCTTCCTATAAAGTACAAGCCCTGCTTATGGTGCAGAGTTCAGGGCTGTACGGAGCAGGACAGCCAAAGGGCTTCATACATAATTTGAATTTAATTCCTTTGCTGTGGGGGTAGTAACTGGAAATGTCTATAAGGCCTCACCTGCTGTTGCTGAGTCCTGAGCTGGACTGGGACCCAATTACAGCCCCAGCTGAACACAGTGCCCTGGGGGAAAGCTCTGCATCTGATGCTGTCAGATGTTCCTGTGTATTATTTCACTATTTCCCAAAATAAAAAGTTTGTTAATTTTCTTCCCCCTTATCCCTGAAATAGTCTGAGAGCTCTGAGGCAGGATGGAGAATACAGTGACCAACTGCAGCTTGCAGATCCGGGTCTGTCGCTGTCCACCCTGCAGCAAAGCTGGGTCTGTGGTGGAAGAGGGGTAGGAGCAGGGCTCTGCTTCAGCTGGAAAGCTGATCTCCCACAGCGGGTGACCTTGTGGCCCGCGAACCCAGGAAGCTGGATCCTGATGGCACTTGATTGATGAGATCTGAGGAGTCGTTCCCTCTCAATGTCAGTCGGCCACCTCTGCCGACTGCAAATGAAGGCACAAGAAACCGGATAGTAATCTATGCCCAATGGAAGGTGCAATTGGAAATGCCTCTGTCTGGAACACGTGGCCAGTGGGGGCCCTGGCCAGGGCAGCACTGAGCAAACAGCTTGGGCCCGCTCAGACACTCCTGCTTTGTCTTTCTGTTCCTTCATTATTGCTCAGAAAGGTCATGGGATGCAGCTCCATTGGAATCTGCTGGACAAAGAAACCCTGCCAAGAGCTGCCAGCACTGTGTTTGGTCTGGTGAAGCTGCTCCTGCAGATCAAAATGTCCTGCCATGCTGCCGGAACAGGACAGGGATCTGGAGCATGATGGCTTCACAGTTACAGCCCAGGGTGCAGAGACGAGCACGGTGGGGAGTGCAGCACTCAGAGACCACGTCGCAACTCACATCGCAACTGCCAGGTGTCAGGGAATGCCGAGGGTACGGGGCAGCAGCCAGGCCTTTCTGTGCCTTGTTTTGCCTTGGCAGAACGGGAACCTCCAGGCTGGTTCAGCATATTCCCCAGGCCAGCACATTCAGCTCTCGGGGCACCATGAGGGGAGAGGCTGGGAGAGCTGAGCATTGATCAGGGGCTGCAGCTCTGCCCTGAGAACCGGATTAATTTGTGCATGTGTGCCCAATTCCCTTGTACCTGAATGCCCAACTCAGGCATTGTTATGATCCAGTTTTAAGGTTCTTAGAAATGCCTCTGCCCAAATTAAGATGCAGATGAGACCAAATGTCAGTGACAATAGTAAGGGTTTTATTTGATGTAAGTACGAGAGAGAGAAAGAGAGAGAGAGAGAGAAAGAAAGAAAGAAAGAAAGAAAGAAAGAAAGAAAGAAAGAAAGAAAGAAAGAAAGAAAGAAAGAAAGAAAGAAAGAAAGAAAGAAAGAAAGAAAGAAAGAAATAGAAAATGGGGGGGCAGAAAGAGTGACAGGGACAGAATAAGGAAAATATCACCGCTCCGTGGATGCCAAGATGTTCTGTTGATCCTCTCCAGCTGGTCTTCTTGGTGGTGAAAGTCCCCCCAGAAAGCATAGAGGCCAATGGGTATATATGCTCAGGATAGCTAGGCATGTCCCCCTTTTTGGTGGGGGATGCAGTCTCTTACAGCAGACTCTGGGTCTGTTGCATCACGTGCAGTCCTGTGGGGCCAAGCCTCTCACATGAAAGTTCCATGGATGTGGCCTGTGGGGTTGGGGGGGTCCACAGGTTGGTGGGCCAGTTTTTGTAATCGGAGGATGGGTGTTTATTGCCTCTCACCAGAGGTTACACCATGCACCCAAAACCTCCTCCTGCCCCCTCAGTTGGGGGGAGTCTGTGTAAACCTGGCTTCTGTGAGCTGTGCTCTCCCCCCACCCCAAACGCAGCCAGGGATAGTTGCATCTGGTGGCATCCTTCTGTGGATGCATACCTTTCATTCAGTCTGAGGTGACTGAACAATGCGTTCCCCTTTATCTAATCAGCAGATCGACTTAACAGTCCAAAGTTCTTCAAGGAAGGTACTGTGGCTGCAGCTTCTTTAAAACTTTATATCAATGTTTGAGGCATGAACTATTTCAGTCTCTGACAGGCGTGAACACCCAAACAGGATCCAAGCGAGGGCCTAGTAGCACTGTCTGGCGAAATGGGAATTTGCTGGAGAAGTTTTTCTAAAGGAGCTGCTGTCCTGGGGTCCCTGACTGACTTGGGGGCCCAGTGAGGTACCATTGATCCTGTCCCCATGGCTCCCCTTTGGTGTCACCAAGGCTTGGGGTTGGGAAGATGTGCCAGCACAGCTCCAGCACATTGCCTCAGCCTTGCTGTGCCCAGTGAGCAAAGAGATACTGGACAGAAAAGGGGTTTTTGCTTCTACTCTTCTACCTGCCACCTTCCGAAGGTTTCCAGGGTGGGGGACAGTGAAGCATCCTTTGACCGCCATGTTTGAACGCGGCCCTTCCATCCTCTCCCATGGCTCAAGGAGTGACAGTGGCTCTGCAAGGTGGGACTGGATCTGCCCACAGACACCCAAGTGACAAATCGCTAGTGACATTGTTGAGGGGAACATGCACACACAGTGATGGGGTTATAATGGATTAAGTGCTGTTAAAATTGATGCAGGACTGCTGTAAGGAATGTGCATGTGTTGTGAGGAGTAGGACACAGGCGTGATGAATATTGTCCATCAGCTGTGATAAAACCCCTATCATCCCAATACATATTTTCAAAAACTAATTTAAGGCTGAAAGAGATTATTAAAAATGAGGAGAGGAAATTGTCTGGTATATATTTAGACTCCCTTGCTAGGTAAGATGAATTTCAGAAGTCAAAATACTGTCTGTGGGGTGAAAGTGATTGATGCAGATATTGTGGTGGTTCAGGATAAGAAGATGGGGCTGAGGCAATTCTGCTGCCAGGGGAAGAGTGTCTGGGGAAGGAGAGCCTTTGGCTGGGACTGGTGTGCTAGGGACAGGTGTGCTGGGGTCCAGGAAGGGACATAGTGCAGGGACTGCCCTAGAGCCATCAGCCCTCCCCGAGAGAGTGCAGCAGGTCTCTGCCCCCAACCCGGGATCTGGCTGGTCCCTTCCCTCCTTGGTTTCCTTCCTGAGCCTGTGGCCACTTTGCAGCTGGGCTGTGGTAGCTGGTGAACATATATTGTGTTAAGGCGACCAAAACGCTTTTCCCAGGATGCATGGTTCTGTTAAGTTAATCTATTCCAGTTTGAATTCCCCGGTTGGCTGCTAGCTTCTACCCCTCGTCACTCCCCCGGGGCTCTCCCAATGGTCCCCACTCCCTGATCTTGCCTTTCCCCTGGCCCCGGGAAAAACCCTGAGCTAGCCAATTGTGTTCATATTTGCCCCTGCTACCTTCAACAGTGAAGATGCAATAAATCCTGCTGGAATAAAGCAAATACCCTTCCCAACTCTTTGTCACAGACTTAATACTGAACCTGCCCAGGCACTTGTGGAGTCACGCAGGACCCCACAGAGCCAGGCAGGAATGGTATTAAATGGTGCCCCACATTGGGCACCAACTATTACTGAGTCCTTTCTGGTTCTGTGGGCTCAGATGCACGAACGCACAGACACAGGGATGACTCCAGTAATATGAATCCGATGGCAAAGAGCTGAGAGGGGTACTTGCATAGAGTTCCACAGAGAGCAGTTTATTGATACAACTCGTGAAGGTTTCCATGGGCAAATGACCCCAAACACGTGACAGGTCGATCTTCAGTACAGGGGGGTGGCTAACACCAAGAGCCAGCCAGGGAATTAGAACTGGGGTACATCACCACCACCAAACAGGCATCCTGGGAGAGGCTTCTCTCCTTCAACATAGCCAATAGATCTTTGGCACCAGAAGCTGTCTTACCAAGAGCACTGTCTGTCTCTTATACCACAGGTTAATCAGCCACCACACTGGGTGGTGGGGACATGAGCTGGTGAAGGATCCCAGGATCCCAAGAGGAAGAACGCTTCTGCAGAATGAAGTTTACGAGCAGCCATGCCTGGAGATGCTCAGGAGAGAAGCCTCCAGCACTGGCACTGGATGGGCTTAGGCTCTATCCCTCTGCATTTCATACTCTGACATTAAGAGGATACATGTTCCTGTACCCTGAGTACTGTGCCAGTGTGGGTCTGAGGAGAGGAGCATGGCCAGCCAGCAACCTGCTGTCTGGAGATTTGAGTTTTAATCTTAGCTGTTTCCTAACTCTTTCATTTATCTCTCTACGCTGTTCTCGATGACAAGATCATTAGAAACCCAGTTGCTGTTGCTGAGCTCTTCCTCCCAAGCTGTGTGTAACTGTGGACGATGCCTGCAAGACAAGAGGTTTAATTGTGTTTTGCCAGCAGCCACAGGTTGTCAGCCAGGCAAATTTAAAGCCAGGTTAGATGGGGGTGGGAGATGCACCTCCATTACTCACCAGCCTGGATGAGGTTTAGCTTTATTGTATCCTGAAATAGCCAGAGCCTGGGAGGTGCTGATTGAAGCCATTTGAAAACATGACAACATCCTCAGGACAAGAGGTGTCTAATCTAATGAAGCCAGACTGCATTAGCTAAGAGCTGTGCAAAACGAGGAAAACACAATTAAAGCATTCCTGAGAACAGCTGCCAACCTGCATCAGGGACACTGGAACAGAGATATTGATACAAGTCTAATGAAAATAAATTATCTGTTTGAAACATTCCTCAAATTAATGACAGAGCCGCCGCCACTGCTGGGCTCAGCCTCGGAGGGTCCCACCAGCCACGAGTTGGTGCAGACCTGTGCCCATGTGGGATTCCCTGAGCAGAGCCAGTGGCACCTGCATGTGCTGCACTGGGGACATGGCAGGGTTTTGTCTTGGCAGCAAAACAGCTCAGGAGTATGTCACCACCCCATCCCCTAGTGATGGAATAAGGGAGCACATGAGGGCTTTCTCCGGACAAACGCCCTTCCCGAGGCTGGCAGTCTGATACCTTTCTCACAGTTTAACCAGGAAGGGTCCCTTCCCTCTCTACAGAGTTTTGTAAGTTTTTGTCTCTAAATAACCCCTTAAAACCCCTCGGGATGGTGAGGTGCAGGGGCCAGTGCTCTGGCCAGGTGGGCAGTAGTCCTGCCCACAGCCATGCTGTGTCACCACCGTGGTGTTGGGGAAGTGGAACTGGAGGAAACACTCCTTTTCCTTCAGTGCCCAGAATGGATTGTGCCCAGAGTGGATTGTGCTTTGTCTCTCCTCCCAGCTCTGCTGTATCAGAGCTGCATTTAGGATCTGGGTTTCATGTTGGACCTTTGAATACAGACACATTCTGCTCTCTCTTTAAACTCTTGCTATTATAAATAGTGATTAAACCCACCCACTACTGTAAATCTCTGGCAAGAGGAACTTGTATCAAATCATGCTTCTTTGGCAAGAGTTTAAATTGACAGTGACAAGCTTATTTCTAGAAGAAAGTTTTATTTTGGGGAGTTTGATTCATTGTGCCGCTTTGCATTTTGATGCAGTGTGGTGTGATACCTAACATCCTGTTTCCTGTGAGGCAAAGCAGGAATTTGTGCATTGCTGTGAGACAGTGTGTGCCTCACAGATCCACCCGGCTCTCCTCAGGAGAGACAACACTGCTACCAGTTATTTTAACCATCTCAGGGAAACTCTCATAATTTTTGGGGTCCCTGAGCCTGTTTTTCCCTGAGGATGTACAGCATTCCTGCTGTACATTCCATTACCCTGGAGATTGTATTTACAGTCACAAACAGCCATTTATCCAACACACAGTTGCCATCACCCAGGAACATCTAAATCTCACAAAAAGCTTTTTCATTGCCCTCTTAATCTTTTTGCCTCCTAGTGTTTAATAGAACTCAATTAAAAATATTTAACAGCATAAACCCCCAGGGCTGAGTTGCCATCCCTATGGCTGCCTGAAGGGACAGCCCCACCACCTCCATGCTTAGGACTCCAGGAGTGCATGGCTCCTCTATGCTCTAGTCCCTGGCCCTGCAGCCACAGGGCTTTAGGAGTCAGACAGGCCCTGGCAGCACTGGCTGCTTCCTCACTGCTGCCCCATCACACCTGAGCCATATTAAGCTTCCAGCAAACTGAGACACAGTATTCCCCTGGGATCATGTCAGCAGGAGCAGGTTTCATTACACAGAAAGGACTTGCAAGAAAAACCTGAATTGCCCAGTTCTAAGTTCTTTCCAGACATTTCCCCAGGATGCCTCTGGAACAGATGATTGAGGGCTACCACAAGGATGAGATGCCGCTGCTTTATTTCAGCCCCATTATGGAATTTAAATTCTGTGGGAGTTAAAGGAAATGTTTATGGCTGCACATACACCGGCAAGCTGGGCTTCCGCCACACAGGACAAAGCAAGGGCAACTCCCCACACGCTGCAGGTGCCAGGGGTTTGTCACAGCACCCAAGAAAGTGCCCAGCAACAGAGCAGGCAGGGGGATAACCCTGGCTCCACACCACACACCTGGCACTGCCACTGTGGTGGGGACAGCACTGACAGTTGTGCAGCACCACCAAAAGTGACTGTTTTTCAGAGGGTTCTATGAACAGTGGTGCAACACTCCTCCTGGCATGACAGACTACTGAAAGTCTGGTCTGTCAATAAACCAGAGCTCATTAAAATGTCTTTTTAATTACTGACATCCTCTAAGTCAGACATCATCCTTAAAAAAAGGGATGTGGGAGCAGGTGCCTGGGGAGAACACTGTGTAAGTGCTCTTCATCATTACAGAAACTCCAGGCACCTCTGAACAAGCGGGGCTCTGGAGGTAGCAGAAAAAAGGAAGCTCTAGCTCTCTCAGCAGTGGCTATGCCCGGGGGCTATGCCCCGTGGCGCTGGGACACATCTGGACCTGCTGACACAGTACAGCTCCTCTGCTTTTGTCTGCGCCCCTTCTGGGGTGACAGCTGCCCAGGAGTAGCCACTGCATCGAGCGATAACAGCTGCTCTTTGTCTGATGCTGAAGGTGCTTTTCAGCCTCAGGAAGATAAAAAGGCTGAAGTTATTTATAATTGTGTAATTAAAAGGCTCCTGTGCCTTCCAGGCTCTTGCCACTGTGCAGATGGCCCCACTTTATGTGGCAAGCTGTGAGTGCAGAGGCAGCTGAGGTCAGCTATGGCGGGGTTGGTGGGTGCTGCTGATTGGCACCCAGTCCTGTGAAAATTTCACCCAGCATTGCGCCGAGGTCATCCAGCTCTGTGCCAAGGCTGCCTCAACTGGGCCATAAACCACAGCATCTGCCTCACCATGGGCACCCCTTGGCTGGCCAGTATGGGTGCACCCACCTTGTCCCGGCTGAGGTGGGTGGTGCACGGCACTGGGGACAGCCCAGTGTGGTACTGGGAACCTGTCCTTCCTGGGGCAGGAAGAGCATCAGAGGTCTGGCCATGTCCCAGCCTGTGCAGTGCTCTTCAGGCACACCAAGACTGTGGGAGATGAATAGAAGGAGGAAAGAAGCATCTGTCCTGGTGACACTTGAACTGACAGATCGCTGATTACCATAATAGATGTCACTTGCTCTTCCTGATAATTAGCAATTATTCATATTCAAACCTTGCTCTTCCTCCAGACCCAGGCTCTTTTTAACATTCCCTGGGCATTGCCCTCCTCTTGCCCATATCCTTCCTGTACGGGCAGGATGGGGACACGTGGCAGCAAGACCGAGATCATCTGACCCCAGCACTCTGCTCTCATGGCAGCGATGCAGAGACGGGTTTGCACAGCCTCTCTGCAGTGAATGTCCAGAAGAGGAAGGGAGAAGGTGATAGATTTCCTCTCTGAGGCTGCTGTGTGGGAGTGAGGGGCAAAAGGAGCCCGGGCTCCTCCCTTGCTCTCCCCAAAACATGGACCTGCTGGTGGTGCCAGCTGGATGCTGTGGCAGCTGCTTTCACCAGTACCATGCAATGAACGTTTTATTTTAAAAATTCCCCATATGATCAGCACCTGCCAAGTGCTGAGCCCGTCCTTGACAGCACTGCTGCATGTTGGAGTTCCCTGTCTGAGCCATAATGGCTTATTGACCCCGCCTTTCACCAGAGCCACATCCTCTGGTATAGCGTGGAGCTGAGCAGGGTGCAGGGCTGGCACAGGGGGTGCCAGGCTCCAGTGCAGCCAGGACAGGGGGCGTCCCACAGCTTCCAGCAGAGATGGTGCCAGGAAGGTCACAGAAGAGAGACAAACCCATCTCCACATCTTACGAGGCACAACTGCCAATAACTGGGCAAAATCTGCCTCTGGTTGGCTGTGACTGGGAATCCACTGTTCATCACTCCACTCCAGAGCTCTAATTATTTCTTTATAGTGCCAGTACGGCCCGGCCAGGCTCCAAGCGAAGGCTGCCTGAATTAATTGATTGACAGAAGGCAAACAGACTTCACCCGTTCTAAGCACCCATTCAGTCCTTTCCCAGCAGCTGTCACTGCTGTCACCATACCAACCAGTGCTCCTGTGCCTGTTCCTGGGCATTGAACAGCCCGGGAAAAAAAAGAAGAGATGGGAACGAGTGACAGTCATGTCAAATGATTTTTAAATATTGTTGTTTGTGCTGAGTTTGCATTTAATGTGCTGGCCATACACGACTTTCATTTACTCAATAAAACAATTAATTACATGCTTTGAGTGCAGGAACTCTGTAGCATTTTCCCCCTGATCAGCAACTTCCCCACACTTACACACCAGCACCTGTATCAGACCGACCACTGCACTGACAGCTCCACATTGTGAGCATGTCCAAGGTTATCTGGTCCCAGGGGTGATGGGAGGGATTCCCAGCTGCCTGAACAGCACCTGGGCCCACAGGCCAGGCCGTGCACCTTTCTGACCACATAATATACACCAGCAAAGATGCTTTTGTCCCCCCTATAGTGTCAGTAGCAAGAAACTATCCCCTCCAGCCACTCTACAGCCAGAGCACAGGCTCCCACCTTAGCATAGGCGTTATTTAACAAAACAAGGCATCACTTCACACTTTGATGCTACTAAAACTGTCCATTACACTCCACATGGCACCCTTGATAAAGCGGCATTTCCCCCCAGAACATTGAAATGACCCACACAAACCAGGGCAGGATTACTGGTTGGTTTTGCTCAGATATTTACATATCTCTTTATTGCGAGCTTCAACTGTGGTTCAATAAATACAAAATTAACAAAAATGTCAATAGATTTTTTATTAGCATTTATAATAACTATTATTATTATAATTATTATTAAATATTCCAAACCAACTGATTCCCTGGAGATGTCTGACTATAGTTCAAACATGAGATGCACACAGAGTCCCTTATAATATTATATTACATTTGTCTCAAGCTTATAAAAATATATATTGACTCCTCAAGTGTGTATTTACAGTATTTAACATGTGGCTAATGAATATAAAAGCATCTGGAGATGAACCAACTTGATTCCCACTTGGTGTCTTGTGAGGGGAGTGTTGCAGATGCTGCTCCAACAGGATCAGGGCTCTCCCAGCCCATGGAGGAGGCATGGGCTCCAGAGGCTGGATGGGAAGAGACCAGGCTCATTTTGAGGCATTTCCATTGCAGATCCAAAGCAGCATTGCTGATTAATTTAATTACACTACTTCCCCAAGGAGAGAAGCTAAGAGGATGCAAGTTAATTTTAATATCATAACAACAATCTATAGCTTAATCTATGAAGTTTGTTATCTCATGTTGGTGAGGAGCTCAATTAAAAGTGTTTATTGTTGCAAAAAGCTGGGCTAGAAGGCTGCTTCCATGGGGGCTTTCCATTCCTTTCTTGAAGGACCAGGAAAACTGATGACTCCTGTTTCTGCTGAGTTAGAGACCATCCCAGAGCTCAGCTCCTGTGGGACCCCTCCACACAGCCACAGCTACTTCCCACAGGAGCCACAGCCACTGGCCACTACAGCCCAGGGAAACAACCATGACTATAGATAATTGTGCTGAGGTTTATCCCTTTTCAGCTGGGCAACATCCAGAGGGACAGAGGAGCAGATTCCAGTGGCCACAAGTGGCACCCAGAGCTGGCCCCTTGTCACATTCCTTAATTCTGGAGACAGCGTCTGTTCTGGGGGACTTGAGGGAACGTGTTGCTGCCTGCTCATGGCCAGGTCTGTTTTCCAAACTGAGGCACACTGTCATCTCATCACCAAGCCCTAGATGTCTCCAGACCTCCTTGAGAGCAGATGAACCAGCCTGGAGCCAGCTCCTCCAGTAGCAACTTCCCAGCATAGCTCCTGCATCCCAACAAACACTACAATCAGGGAGAGGGGAGAGAAGATGCAGAATCAAGCTAGTTCAACCCCCTGCCTAGAGACCTGTAATATACTTTCTCTAGAGATAAAATGTAAACACAGAGAGTACACAAATTGAACCTGATCCTTGGGATTGGGCATTTCACTAAATGCAGGGCTCAGTTCACCGCTATTCCTCTTCAGGGTGGGAAACAGCAGGATGGCAAGTGACCAACCTGACTGGACATGGGCCAAACTTAGAGAAATGATTTCTGCTAAAAACACTAACCAAGAGACATTAGGGAGGGAGCATAGTTTGAACTGCAGAGTGGGCAGGAAGGAGAGATCTCATTGTCCCCAGAGAGCAACTAACTCCCCAGAGCATATGCAGCACTCACCTGGGCAGAGTGGTCACCATGACAGCCCCGAGGGGCTCTTCACTCAATCCTCATTCAGATCCTCATCCTCTTGGAGCAGGCTAACAGGAGGGTCTGACTGGAGCAGAGTTCCAACCAGACTCTGGGCATCTCCCACAGCCTTCATCCCCTATGTAAATCTTTGCCTTTCAGCATTAATAATTCACTTGAGGTACTTACAGATCATAATAAAAGCCTTACGAAACTCCATACAGAGCTGCAAAGACCCACTTAATTAAATAATTTCAAGGAAAGTTGTATTATTAAGATGCTATTTATGTCTTCTCAGGGATCAGGCTGCAGCTATGGGAGCTGCTGGCATGCCAGGCAGGTAGCACCATGCTCACAAAACAAAGTGCAGGTGTGCCCTGGATTGCATGGATGCAGCACCATTTCCTCTGCACTATACTGGAGAATATTTAGTTTTGTTCACCAACTGAGGTGTCAACACTTGGCGAAGTAGTTCACGGAGCAGAAGGGATGTGACTGAGAAAGTTTCCTTCATCACAGATGGGGAAAGTCACCTTCCAGGAGTTGGGCATTGGGTAAGAGCTGCTCTCTAAATATAAAAGCAATAAAAACTCCTTGTGGGGTTGCTGCGATCTGTCAGGTTGCATAAAAGTACCCATGGATTCACCAGCAGGATGCTAGATACGGAAATGTTGGCTCTGGATTAAGACAGTGCAAAAAGGTCCATCCCACCCTGTGAACTCAACTACCACATGAAATGGCATCAATACAGTTTGACTCATCTTACAGAACAGTGCTGGGGAGAGCCATGTCCACCCAGGCACGCTGCACCATCCCAGGAATCCTGGGCTGCCCCGGCACAGGGGACAGAAGCCCTGCTTTCTTGCCACAGCCCACCTGAGACCATCAGGCTTCAGAGACGGGGCTGGTTGGAGCCAGTGGGCCGCTCCTCGCCGGGAGTGCTGGGCCGGTGCTCTGCACCTTTGCAGGACATTGCTTCACACCTGCACGCCTCGGCCATGCATCTGGATGACCTGGGCCCGGACGGTCTGGATCCCGCTCAGGATGGTCTTCTGGTGTTCTGCCAGCGTGATCCCCAGGCTGAGGATGTCTCTGCAAAATGAGCCCCACATCAGCCAGGACAAACCCGCTCTGACCACCACATGCCCCAACACTGACTGCTTCCAGGCCAGACAGTGCATGTTCCAGACATGCACAAGAAATCCCCAACCTTTTGTCCCAGCCGAAGCAATACTGATGCTGACCAGGCATTGCGGGCTAACAGGAGCCTGTAGCACACCATGTGTGGGACAGCTCTGACCCCACCACCCTGTGCTGCAGCACAACAGCTTATCAGTAAATCACACTGGCAGGGGCAAGGAACATTGCTCTCACTGCACCCACGACACAAGGTTACAGCCAGGAGAACAGGTCACTTACTGGGCTGTCATCCTGGCCACCGACTCCAAGTAGCAGTAGCCCGCAGCAGTGAAGTTGTCCTTGTACCTGCCCATTTCTATAGCTTCCAGCCACTCACCCACGGAGCTAAAAGATGGGAAGGCCAAGAAGGTTCTCTCGGAGAAGGGGATGGACATGCCATGGGACCTGCCAACAGAGAGGGTGGTGAAGAGGGAGTGGGGCACAGCACAGCAGAGGGGGGATGTGCAGGTGTGGCAAGAGGGTGGTCACCTGGGGCACACGGAGCTGGGACATGTGGAGCTGGGGCACTTCGGGGGCTCAAGGTTCTGCACCAGCTTGCTCAGGACAGTGTGGATTTGTGAGAACTTGGGCCGCTGGCTGCGGTCCTTCTGCCAGCAGTTGAGCATCAGCTGGTGGAGGAGTGGCTGACAGTTCACCGGGGCAGGCAGGCGGAACCCATCCTCCACAGCCTTCATCACCTGCAGGACGTGAGGGGCTGGGGTCAGGTGCTGCGATGCAAATCAAGGGCAAACCCTGGGGCAAACCCCTGGGACAAGCCTCCCTCCTCACATCCCACCCAGGAGCAGTGGCAGCTCCTCCACGCATCACGGAGCCACCACACTCCATCAGCAATGGCTGCACCATCATCCACCACGCAGCTGCAGGGGACTCACATCCTGGTGGGACATGTCCCAGTAGGGTCTCTCGCCATAGGACATGACCTCCCACATGACGATTCCGAAGCTCCACACGTCACTGGCAGGACTGAAGTGGTGATACTGGATGGCCTCGGGGGCTGACCACAGCACCAGGCTCTTCCCACCCTGGACAGGCAGAAGGGCAGGAATGATGTACTTGCCCAGCGGGATGTGGCCAATGCTGGCAATTCCTGGGCAGCCATTCACCATTCATCATGCCCTGCCTGGCATCACAGGGTGGACACTGAGCAAACCCATGTACCATGAGCACATTTAGTACTAAGAGAAAACCTTTTCCTCAATTTGTTTAAAATGTCACTGCAACTGTATGCTACACAGAAGTGCGAGTCCTGAAATATTAATGGGAGAGGAAAATGTCCCCAGGAAGAGCTGATGGCATTTTGCACATTAATATTTAATGAAAACCACCTCACAGCTGTACAAACACAAGTCCCTCTGCCCTGATTTGTACAGCAGGGTTGTGGCCGGAGCAGGCATGGTGCCAGGCCACTACTGTGCAGTTCCCTCGCCAAGCATATTGGATTTCTACCTGAGGAAGTTCAAGGTGCAGAGTCCCTGTTCATACTTGAAGAAGGAAATGAGAGCCTAGGAAAAGTGTTGACAACAGAACGTGGAAATGCAGCTCACCATGGTGGAGAAGATGGTTTCCATCTTGTCTTCCTTTGGACGTCTGAACCCAGTGATCTTGCATGCCAGGCTGGTGCTCACGAGGACCTTGTGGGCAGCAAGGCTTTTATGTACATAGCCCATCTCTGCCAAGTACGCCATGCCAGAGGCTATGCCCTGCAGCATGCAGATGAGCTGGGTGCCTGTGAACTGCCCCTCATGTTTCTGTGAAAGCAGAGGAGGAAAAGCCAAAGGTAAGCAATGGGAACATGGCCAGGAGAGCCCAAGCTGGGCAGACACCCCAATACTCACTCTGAGAAAAGAGTCCAGCAGGCCGTTCCCCATGTACTCCATCACTATCATCATGGTGCTCCCTACACAGACAGACCAGCAACACCGTGTGAGTGCTGCCATCACTCAGGCAGTTCAGACACCACAGGGGTTAGAAATCCAGGTGCCAACACCTGCACTGGCTGGCTTTTGGAGGAGATAAGGACATTATCTCAGCCAGGTTATAATGAGCACTGGCTCCAAGGCTTCTCTGTCATTCACAGCTAGGAATGGATTCCAGCATCAGAAGCTCCTTTCATCAGGATTCTGAAGCACATCACAAAGGACAGCACAGCCCAGTGAAAGCAAAAGCAACCAGCTCAGCCAGAATACTTCCTTTCCTACTAAAAAGCCTAATTAGAATCAGCTCACGTGCTCTGGTTTCTTTGGATTTACATTAATATCCATTTAACTATCACATCCATAGCCTGGTTTCACACACACAATCATCGGAGAGAGCTGGAGCAGTCAGTCTCATGTTTTACTGACAGAATCTCACTTCAATTTACTTTTATTAAGAGCGCATGTTTGGCTGCTACGCCAGTCCCACTACCTGCATTTATTAATCTAGCTGGAAGCTTTTTATTAATCACCAGAATGCAAATCCAGCTGATACATGTGGGAACAGCTGGTCTCCAGGTAGCCAACTGCACCTCTAGCACCAGGTCATCTCTCCAATGCAGCAGTTTAAGCCCATTCCTGCACAGGAGCCTCCCGGGACCCACATACCTCTGGTGATGACCCCCTCCAGGCGGATGACATTGGAGTGGTCAAACTGGCCCATGGTGCAGGCCTCAGCCAGAAAGGAGCGCTGCTGCTTCTCCGAGCAGCCTGCCCGCAGCGTCTGGATGGCCACCGGCAACTCGCGCTTGCTGGGCAGCTTCAGGCACCCCCGGCAGATCTCCCCAAACTCTCCTGAGCGGCAGAGAAATGGGTTAAACAGATCCATGGCAGGATGGCTGCCACTCACACCAGGCCATCCTGAGCACCTGCCCTGGATCATGCCATTCTTCCGCATGGCCACTGACCCTCGGCCATCTCCAGAGCCTCTCAGCTGTTCTCTCCACCCTCTGCTTCAGTGCATATCGTGTTTTATCCCATGAGAGGAGGAGTAACCCCCTGTCACTGAGCTCATGCTCTGGGCCTGCCTAGTTCTGCCTCCTGGCTCGGCAGTGCAGGGTCTACTTCCCACAGAGCTGGACACAGCAGGACTGGAGGGTTCCTGCAGTCCTTCAGGAAGAACATCCCACTGCATAGCCATGCACTCCACAACAGGAGCTATGGAATTCCCAACATAAAAAACCAGTATTGGCTTTACAGCAAAAAGTGTGTAGCTATTAACAGCTTTATTGATTTGAAAATAATCTTGTTATGTCAAGCAGTGAGACAAACACTCCCAAATTCCTTAGATTTAAATGTCTTCCTTACTAATTTCTTTCTTGATTTTTCAAACACCAGTTTGCTCATGAAAGGTACATGGGGCTCTTCTGAGCTGCTCCACACTGCAGTTCAGAGGCAACCTGGCAACCTTGTCCCCTCCTCAGTGTCCTCTCCCTTTCAACACTGTCCTTTAGCTGCAGACAAAGCCCTTCCCTCCTCCCTTCCTCCACCTCTGCTGCTGCTACAGCTGAATTTATCTTTAGGAAAAGAAATGATAAAGAATGATCATGTTTCCCACGTTCTGGCACACAGTAGCCATTAAGGCTCTAGGGTCCAGTCAGGGGATTTTAATTTGCTTTTAAGTTTTAGGCAGTGAAGTTGATGAAAATCGATAAATCATTAGGTTCACATATTTATAAATAGTTTTCATGCTGCTGTCAAACTGCCCAGATGCAGGTAATTGCTGATGCTTTCTGGTCCATGTGGCGTTTGCTTGGCTGTGTTCAGTGCCTCAGGAAAACAGCAGGAATGTGGAACAAAGCTTCTGGACAAAATCCTCACCAGCCCCACTCCCATCCTCCGCTGCAGGCAGGTACCCCCAAGACTGGAGCAATGTCATGACACTGCCATGGTCCAGTGTGCTGGGAGCAAAAGGGGAGCGCACCAGCCCAGTCCACAGCACGGCCACCACCCTGTGGAACTTGCCTGTCCTGATAATCCTCTCTATTCTGATGCTGGCATTATCCAGCTCCTTGGCAAAGAGGTGCACAGCCTGCATAGGGTCTTCGCAGGTGTCGGGGTCGATGTATGTCCTCCTGGTTGGTATTTTAACTGCAGGAAAGGCAAAAAGGGCAGATGAGAGGGTCTCAGCAGAGCTTCCACTTACCCATCCTGGGAAACACTATCCCAGCTTATCCATCTCCTGGTCTGTGGGCAGGACCAACATGCCATCTTTCTATAAGCAAAGCAAAAGACTCAGTTCTAAGGTTTCTAAGATTTTTTTTTTTTAGGATTAAGTGAATCCAACTGCTCTACTCCACTACCACAACCCCTGGGTAAAGGAGAGCAGCCCCTTCGCTCCTTCACCCTCCAAAGCCAGGTGAAATGGTCAAGGCAGGCCCTTCTACTTCCGAGGTGCTTTGGGGAACAGAAGAGCATGTGTGCACTCCATGGGCATATGCCAGGAATCAAATGAACTCATCAATCCTGACATCTGAATTCCCTCTGACAACTGTTGTCTGTAAAATTATTGCTGCTCAATGATCCAGAGTAGCCCCAGAAAACAAAGCTCTTCGCTCATGTTCATGAGAAGCTGACAGAATAATTTATACACCCCATGGAAAGCTGCAAGCACCCCCATTTCCTCTGGCACGCAGTGACCCACACACAGAAAGGACAGACATTGGCACATGAAGCTGTCTAGCCCACGGTCCTCGGAGAGCCTTGCTGTGCCGGACCCTGCTCTGGGATAACACAGGATGATAACACTTCAAAAGTGAGGACTCAGGGCTGCTTTGGTGGGTTATTAACAATGATAAATACAGGGATCCCCACAGTCGCACTGGCCATGATGGCTGGGCCACTTACAGTGGAAGTACAGTTCCTCGTCCCCATCCTGGCTCGCTTTGCTGTACCCACACTGCCTGCAAAGAGAACAAAGATGCGCACCAGCACCTGGGCAGCAGCCCCTTACCCCAGCTCAAACCCTCCTGGACCGTGCCTGGCCCTGCTCACCTCCTCCAGACCATCACACCGATCCCCATGGACACCAGTACTGTCAGCCCCGCAATGGCCACTACTGTGATGATGAGGACAGGGTTCTGCTCACTGGAGGCCACTGTCACTGCCAGGAGGGAAGCAGAGCTGGTCATCAACGCTGCTCTGGGGCAGGTTCAAGGAGAGAAGCTGCCTTGGTCACTGCTCCCATGGCCAGCCTGTGTCCTCCAGAAGGGCTGTGGGAGTAGCCACCCGGCTGCTTTTCACCATCCTCATAACAATTCACATTCTGGTTCAGCTTTAAGAGCCCAAGCTGGTGGGATCAGCCCAACATGCTGGGCAGTGCTGCAAGCACAGACAGAGCAACCCAGCACTGCTTGCACCAGCTCCTGGTTTTGTTAATCAGAGCTGAGGAAGATTCCTGTTTATAAGAGGAACATATCAAAATTTATGGCTTATAAATAGTTTTCTTTAATCACATTAATCCCTTTTCCTCCTGCTTTTACAAACAGGGGTATTAAATAGCTACATTCTCTATAAAATTTTATTGGCTTCAGTTCATTCTGAAATGTCTTCTGTGTGGCAAATGAAGGCAATTTAAAGCCCTGTTAAACACAATCTGTGGGAGCTGTTTTGAGCCAGCCAGCTCAGCCTCGCACTTCCAGCCAGTGTGGGGGATTGTGTTGAAGCCCAACATCCCTCCAGCCCTCTTTTAGTGAAATAAGATGCTTTTGGATCACAGTTATGTATGGGAATTTAAAAGACATCTCAGCAGATAACACTGATGCTGGCTGCCCTGAGCCAGCCAAGCAGTAGACAAGCGAAGTGCCTCCTGAGCCAGGACAGCAGCAGGAGGCAGGGAGGAGTCAAGAGCTAAGCATGTTTATGGGCAATCTCAGCCAAACAGCAGAGACTGTCCCAGCCTCCTCATGAGAAAGAAGCCAGAGAGCGGCTGCCCTCATTGACTCCTCACTGAGAAGAGCCAGGACAGGCTCCCCCAGGACAGGCAGGGCAGCAGGACCAATCTCATCAAAATCTAATAGGAAAATGCAAGGAAAAGTAAGTTCCTGAACAGTAGTGGCCCTTAGACCTGGAGAAGCAGAACCAGAGGAACAGGTGCTGCTCCAAGAAACCAGAAGCAGCTGGGGCACGAGCTGCGACCACAGTGTCCCCAGGGCCCAGCTCAGAGCCCTGACAGGGACATGAGCCTTGCTACACTTACACTCTGCCAGTGTCTCCACTTCAATGCCAGGGTTGTAGTTCCCATAGTCTGGAGAGGAAGATGTTCGTATTTGGAAAATATAGAGGGTACCAGGCTTCAGGTTATTGACTGTCACGGCTGTTGATGTGGTTTTCACAGTTGAGTAACTTTGATCTCTCTGATCCTGTGAAATAATGAGATACCTGAGATGGAGCTGGACTGACAGCTGTGCCATGGAGCCAGCATGGCACAGGCGTATCATCAGCTCTGGGCCCCATCAGGACAGCTTGTCCAAAGAGCCAGCCTCCAAAAGAAACAATACATTCACTGGATGTCTCATGAACAGAAATTACATGGGAAGGTCACAGGAAATGGCAGATGGAGCAGGATGATGCTATGAAGACATGAAGGCAGAAGATGGGGTGATGAGGAGCAGCTGTGCCACCCCGCACAGCCACTTCTGCCTGTGCCAGGCTCAGCTGTGGCATCAGCCAGCCCTTTCCTGCTCCCCTGCTGCAGCCGCTCAAGTACAGGAGCAAATCTGTGTGGATTGGCAAATGGCAGGTAGAGCCCCAAGGAGCATCCCAGCCCTGCAGTACGGCACGGGCATTGCCCCAGTCCCACAGCCCAGCACAAGCATTGCCCCAGTCCCACAGTCTGGCACGGGCAGTGTCCCGGCCCCACAGTCCAGCATGGGCAGTGTCCGAGCCCTGCAGTCCAGCACGGGCATTGCCCCAGTCCCACAGTCCAGCACGGGCATTGCCCCAGTCCCACAGTCCAGCACAGGCATTGCCCCAGTCCCAGAGTCCAGCACAGGCACGGGCAGCAGCCACTCACTGCACTGCTCACATCACTACCGAATGTGTTTCCATTCGATACGTTTCCTCTTTGAATCTTCACAGTAAAAACAAAAGCTTTAAAAGCAAAGATGAAGAACTAAGTTGATATTCATGTCAGCATCAAAAGCCTCATTTCAGTGAGTAACTGCTAAACTGAATTTAAATTCTCTATCCAAAGAGGAAGGTTCCTCATTTCATACCCCAAGTATCATGTTGCTGCAGCCCATTTGCACAGGAATTACTCCAACATTTGCCCTCCCCCACAGATCCCTCCTCTAAAATCTATCAGATGCTGAAAATCACATTAATATGAATCAGCTTCACGGTAGCTTCTTTCTAAATACAGAATGCTGACATGTCACCTGCACAGTGTGCCTGACATGCCGTCAGCTCCATAACGAGCCTGAGCACACGCTGATAAGGTAATTTGCAGAAATGTGTCATAAACTGCATTTATTTTGATTTAGAGCCTTGTCCCTGCTCTGCCCACTGGTAATTTTCCTAAAATTCCCAAGCTACTGTACCTGTCATACAGCAGCAATTTTTAAAATCAAGAAACTGTCATAAAAACATTTTCTGGGTCTCCTCCCATGTAGAAGGGCCACTCATAGCTCACCACAGTCACAGGTTTGTGGCTTTCACTCCTAAACCAGTGCAGACCACAAGGTCCAACACTCTTCTAGA
The DNA here is from genome assembly GCA_026261815.1 of Monarcha castaneiventris obscurior. Taxonomy (NCBI): domain Eukaryota; kingdom Metazoa; phylum Chordata; class Aves; order Passeriformes; family Monarchidae; genus Monarcha; species Monarcha castaneiventris. The sequence goes on along the minus strand of JAMPIT010000511.1, from coordinate 1,996,885 downwards.
GAGCAGGCTGGGAATACAGAGACCATCTCCTCAAGGATGTAGGAGTACATGGTATCTGTGGTATCTCAGTCTCTGTCTAGCTGGAGTCACACAGTGGATGGGTGACTGGGATCGGACACACACAGCACCTGGCACTGTGCTCCTGAGTGCAGACCTGGCCAGCAAGGGAAGGACACAGAGTCATCTGAGGCACAAGCAGAGCCCATGCCAGTGCCCATAGCCTACCTTCTCAAAGTACTTGACCTCGTACTCGGTGCCATTGGGAGTCAGGAAGCCTGGCTCCTGCCATGACAAGGAGACACTCTTCTGCTCCACTTTATCCATGCGGATGTCAGTGACAGGAGTTGGCACTGAAAATGCAGAGAGGAAATGGGCAGTGACTGAGGTGCTGCTTCAGTAAAACCTTTAACTTAAACAGCTGCAGAGTGTGTGGCTTCTGCAGACACCAGTCCCCTCTCTCTGAATCAGGACTGGAATAACTCCAAGCTGGTGACCATCCAATGGGAGATGACAGTGGTAAAACGCAACAGCTTTGTAATCCATGAGCAGCCTGGAACACTCCAATGGAAAACTGGCAAAAATCCTAACAGCACCCTCTGCCCTTAGTGCTGCTGAGGGGTCTGAGGATGGACTTACGTCTTGGGCTCTGAACCCCTGCTGAGGATGTCTAGGAAAGGCAAAACACAATCTTTGATCAGGACAGCTGGTGGGACATACCAAGGCCTCCTGAACCACCTCACACCGGATCTACCCCATGCCACTGGACTGCTGGGAGTATGGGAGCGCCACCCAACTGCCCTGCTCTGAGAGCAGTTTGTGTCTTAGGAGCTGGCTGTGTATTTCTGATCAACACAAACTCGCTCCCTGACTTGCATGCCTCCATTTAGTTCATCCACTGCAAGATGCACTTGCCAATATTCCCATTTTAACCAGGTTTGGCTCCAAACAAGTCTCCAGTCTGTGCAGGCAGCAGCTCACAGCCCTCAGGCACAGCAAAAGCTGCATGGGGACAGCTTGTGCGATTTCCCATCAAATCAGGACATTTGCTGGACCCATCTCTGTCCCACCAAGACTCCTGTGGAGAGGAACAAGTGCCTAGAAAGCAAACTTACTTATCTGTAAAATTTTGTATTTATTACTTAGCTCATTAATCTTTGCTGAAATAAAAAGCCCTCATGATGTTTTATTCATGGTGATTTGCTCCTTGATTCCAAGTCCCTTCGGCTTCTGATGAGAGCATGAGAGAAGTCAAAGGGGCTCCTGTGCAGCTCCCAGTGCCCACACACAGCTCCCTCTGCTGTGACCCACCCCATGGTGTGGGACATAGTCAAACGTTATCCCCCAGTGAATTCACTGGTCCCGGAGATGGCTTTTAAGGAGACATCGAACTTTCGCCCTGTAAGGAACAAGAGTGAGCTCAATCCTGGCATGAAGCATGGCAGGAAGGTCAGTAACACTGTCTGTGTGGTGAGAAAGGGCCAGGGCTGGCAGTACCTGCCTGTGGTGAAGGTTCCCCCAATACTTGCCTTGGGTCCTGCTCCTGTAAGATAAGCTAAGTGCTCCTTACTGTGTTATATGATTCCCATCAATAAAATATCACACAGCTGCCCTCCTGTATCTCTGAATCCAGGAAATGGACTGTAGAGACCTGAACGCATGGTCCTGACTGTTAACAAAGTCATCAGGAAAAATCCTACTCACTCCCCTGAGTGAGTGCTTTAGAGCACTCCCCTGATGTGCTTTAGAGCAGAGCCCATGGTACATAACAGAAAAGCAGGTGCCAACCTCACACGTTTAAAAAAGCATTAAAGAAAATCACACAGGCTATAAATCATTTCGTGCTGTGAAAAAAATGTTTCCCATCAATATTTTAAGCTCTCCTAACATTGCCTCTATTCGAAAAAGCAAACATTAAATTATTCACCACTCTGCCTGATTTTATAAACTCTATTCCCCTGTACATGGGTTTTCTCCTCTTGATTAACCAGTGTAGCAGCAGAACAGGCATAAAACTAGATGCAGCATTGTGTCCCTCCCCAGAATGATTCGTTGCATTCTAAGACCTGCACTCGGCAAGGGACACCGAATGCCCCTGCACCCTGCCCTGCTTGTGCCAGATAGAGCCACCTCTCCCCTCCCTCACCAGTTACTAACATCCCAACACAGAACATGGCCTGGGCACCATCCCAGGCAGCTCCTGCCTAAGAGATCTCCATTCCAAAGCAGAGAAGCCACCTCACCAGTCAGCAGGCAGCCCTTTCAGGGCAAAGACCCCAGGAGCTCAGATACTTGCCCCAGAGCCAGCTCATCCTGCAGCCCCACTGTCCCATGGTCACTGCATAAGCCCTGGGATGCAAATCAAGAGGCAAATCTACTTTGGAGGACCAAATCCAGCTCAAACCCCTTCTCCAGCATCAGGAAGGAGGATGCATTCTGGCACTGGTTGCATTATTAATCAGCAGCAGATGTAAAAGCTCTTTAAGGCAGGAGCCTTGTATTCCTGCCGGGAATACAAATGACATGGGCCTGGAGTGCACATTTACATGGCTATTGGAGCTCCACTCCTGCAGGTGAACAGCTTTGCTTACTCCTCTAACACTTTTATTTAGTCCCATGCTGGGGACAGATTAGAAAAAACACAGTATTAATTTTGCCTCATGCAGACTAAATTGCATCTCTTCCCTGCAAATACGAGGAACGATGGACAATTCCCTCCAGTGACTGCTGGAGGGGAAGGACAGCATGGAGCTGCACTTGGAGCTGGATTAGAGGAGCAGGATCTGACAGCTAAATAGAGTCTTGTTTCTTGTTTAATTTTTCCTCTGAACCTGCGTATCAGCAGACAGAGCTCCCCTGCTGCTGCAAACTTCAGAGACCACAGCATGACAGCCAGAACGGAAGTCACCACTGCTCAGGCATCCCTGGAGTCTTCTTCCTACTGACCTCTGGCTGGGTGGGCTCTGTGGTGGGCTCTAGTGACTAGGGGCTACAGAGTCAGGACTCCAAGAGATGATGTGCTCTGAGGAGCACACTGTCCCTGCCAGCTGTGGCTCCGCATCCTGCCCACACAGGGTCCCCTCCTTGCAGTGGGGTCTTACAAACTCAGCCACCCCTCCAGGAAACTACCTTCTCCCCACATTCGCCCCTTCTTTGCTGGTAGGCATGGGTTAACCATCACTGTCGCTCCTTGCTGATGGTGCAAAGGCAAGAGGAACCAGGGCACCGGGTCCCTGCAGACAGGGCAGCCCTGGCCTGGCACTGCAGGGGAGGGAACACTTTCAGCAATAAAAAACTGCCAGGGTTCCAAGAAACTTCTGAGCCTCAGCTGCTTGGGTAATTCCGAGCCACCATCTGCATCTGGAGACTTGACAGCTCAACAAAAGACATTGATTTTGAACAGATTACAGGATTAATTATCCACATTCTTGATGTGCATTTTTGTTCCCTCAGGAGTACACAGTATCGAGTAAGGGGCTGAGATTTCCCCCTTCCCCAGGGAAAAAGCTGCTCTTAGCAGCCAAGGCATGGACTGGCATCACTAACTTGCTGCTTCACTCCCTAAGAAAATGGGGCACTCCCACACCTGGCCTCTTGTGCCCAGCTCAGACGTGGGGGCCCAGGCAAGGTGGGAGCTCCGTAGCACCGGCCCCTCTGCCTGCACCAGAGTGGAGAAATGGCTTATTATTAGACCTCTCTAAGCTCAACCCACCCCAGCCTGTTCTCTGTCCCCCTATCCTGAGCTCAGGAGGGAGAAGATCTCCCCAGAGCTAAATCCATCCTTGAACAGCAAAGATCCTAATGAGGAATGACACCTCTGCTGAGGAGCTGTCTGCAGCACAGCATCCCCCAATGGAGCCACAGGGATTATGGTATGAGGGAAGAGAAAGCAACAACATGCACAAAAACATTTGATCAAGTGGTGGGAAAATTATTTATAACAAGACCAAAGTTTAATCTCTTCAGATGAAATTGTTGGCCAATTCCTGCCAAGAGGTACATGAGGATCATCTGTCTCCATTACCTGTGGCTTGGAAAAGGGTTTTCATGCAAATTAATAACATAACCACAGAGGAACAGACAAGGACACAACAAGCCAGAGCCGATTGTCCTTCAGCATAGCCAACAGCAGAGGAAGGACCTGACTGCCCTTTGGCACAGCCAACAACTGAGGAGGGACAGACCCCTCTGGTCAGGGACCTTTCCACAGGCATGGGCACTTGCTTCCCCTTACCTGAGGGAACAGAGTTGCCAAACTGGAAATGGAAGGGGACAATTACAGTAGGAAATAGTGTCACAGACCGGCGCAGGATAGAGAGAGGGAATCAGTTTTTTTGTTTCTGAAGGATAGCCAACATTTGAATTATCTGTTTTAAGAAGGGTTTTTTATTAATGGGCTGAAAATGTTGTTTCATCAAAGGTATTTTTTTTTTGTGATTTGTAAATTCAAACTGTAGCCAGATTACAGAGCAGACTTGTCCTTTCACAGCCCAGGCTGTCACCACGCTTACTCCTTGCCTCCCAGTGGCACCAACTGGAACCCTCTGAGAGTGCCATGGGCCAGTCTTCATCTGCCCCTCTGCCACATCTAAGCATCACGTCTGTGCCACCAGGACAAACCGAGCAGAAACGGGGCACTGCCATGGCACAGGCATGTGGAGCCCAAGGACAGTGACCACACTACCCCCAGACTCCACGTCCTCCCAGCAGCAAAGCCAGCAACCTGGCTGCAGAGCAGACCCCTACACCCCAGAGCTGATGTGCCAGAGCAAGACAGCACCAGCAACTGCTCCCTTGGTGAAATGGGGGCAAAGCACCGAGCCGTGTCCATGTGTGCCACGCCGCAGCCGTACCTGTGTGGCTGGTGGAGACGTTGACCTCAGCGTACTGCTGGCCTGACAGCGGGCTCATGGCCGAGACGCCATTGAGGGCCAGCACGCGGATGGTGTAGTTGACGTGAGGCAGCAGGTTCACCAGGGTGACGGTGCGCTCCACCAGCCCCGTCTGCTGCGGCACAAAGCCCACACTGCTGCCGCACTGCTCGCAGCGGCCCCGCAGTGCTGCTGGGCACCGGCCACACCAAAGGCTGTAGGTCAGGTCGCTGCGGCCACCTGCGTCGGCGGGGGCACTCCACTCCAGCACCAGTGACGACTGCCGCAGGCTGTAGACCAGGTTCCTTGGGGCAGAGGGTGGACCTGGAAGCAAAAGAGTGTCTGTGCACATGTGTTGGGACAAACCTAAAGGTCCCCTGGGAGCAGCAGCAAAGGCACTGGGGGTAGAGCACAAGAACATGGTCCTGCACAGCCACAGTGAGGGGTGGCATGAGGGTACATGGAGGCATTGGTGCGTGCAACACAGCGGGACATGGGACAGAGGATGTGTGTGCACCACAAGCCACAGCTCACACTGTGCATGTGAAGCACCTGGCTGGACCCAGCATTTCCCTGAGAACCACCAGAGCCTAGGAGCCTGCTGCCAGTCGGACACTGCCCAGCCATGCTCAACAGAGATGGAGAGTTCCTCCTGCCTGTGCTGGCAGCTGGACAGCATCCATCACCAGAGCAGCAGGAGTCCAGTCCAATTAACTAGAGGCCATTTAATGAAAACCTGTGAACTATAGTGACTAAATGACTGTGCCCCAGTTTTACCAGGGAGTCTGCAAGCCTGACTGCGTGTCCGTCTCATCAGCCTGCAGCCTCAGCCTGCGAGCTCTGGGTTGTAGGGACAGCCCCTCCATCCCCTCCCCACTGCAGCTTCACCCCAGCACAGACGGGACTCCCAGCAACATGCTCCCACAGGTAAGCACACAGTGCAGGCAGAGGGAGCCTGAGACAGTCCTGGGCACCACTCGGCTCTGTGCTGCAGGACAGACAAAGTGCCTGGACACTGTTCCCTCGCCACAAAGAGCCGCTGTTCCAGCGAGACATACGTGTGCAGGAGGCAGATGGTGGGTCTGAAGGAGACCTGGAGTAATTCTTCTGGCACAAACAGAACATGGAGGCTTCTTCATATGTGAAGCTGTGCTCAGGGCATGGTGAGCAGAGAGGGAGATGGAGGGAGAGCTTGTAAAACCCTGGAAGGCAAGCTGAAAGAGAGAGAGGTTGTTAAGGGGAGAGCAGCACAGGACCAATGGGGATGTCTGATGACTGCATTTCCCTGTTTCCAGGGAACTCCTTTGCTGCCACTGGCCAGCAGACACCACCCTCTAAGCTGTTTTCCCTGATCACCTGCATGATCCTGGCACCAAGAGAGATGTCCCTTAGTTTTACCCAGAAGAGACATTTGGGTGCTGTAGCTCTGCACTGATTTTCATAGTAAATGTCATTCCCTATCCAGGGTGCTAGATAAACCAGGAAAAAATAGCAGATGTTAAAATTACTCCCGAAACTTCCAGTTCCCTCTTTAGATTTGAGAAAACAAATAAAAACCAGTAGTATATTCATAGAACGGAGACAGAGTTTGCTTTTTCCTTTAGTTAGACAGCTCTGCCACAATATGGGGCAGAAATATCACTGCATCAGACAGGACAGGAAAATCAATCCCGTTTACAAACATGATGGGATCCAAGCACTAAGCCCAGAGCCCCCATCCCTTGGATGTGCCTGTCACACAAATCTGACATCTCATTGTAGGAAACTGAACATTTCCAATTAGAAGTGTCTTTCAGACTATTCCTCCCTGCTTTCTAGTAGCCAGAAGTAAGTTTACAGAACTGTCTGTCATTAATAATAGCATAAAATACTCTAATTTGCATGTCCCAGCAGCAGGCACCACAACCCCATCTGAGTGTGTCCCACGAGGAGCCACGGGCTTTACTTGCTAATTTTTTTCCTTGGCTGTCCAAAACTTGCCCTTGGGAACAGAAGTGCCCAACACATGTGATGCATCATATGTGTGTCACTGTTTCTTTTTTCAGACAAACTCCCACCCTCTTCTGCCTCATCCTACGTGTGTTTTTCTTGGTCTCCAGCTGGTTTAGGTTTCTCTGTCATTTCACAGTGCTTATTTCTGCAGTGGGTATGTGACAGCTCCTGGGAGATCAGGTCATCAATTTATAGAATGAAATTATCTTTTTTGTACACTGCTTTCTATCCTGTTCCTGGTCCTCTGGTACTATCACAACTAAATTATTAAACAAAAAAATTCAATAATTCATTGTCCCAGTCAGATGGGTCAGATGGATAAACTGCCTCTCTCCAGTGCCACCACTGCTGACCACAGAAGCTCCTCAAGCATGCCTGATCCATGCCACTGACAGAGAGCACATTCCCCCCTCAATGTAACACTGTCTGCACACTGTCAAACCAGCAGCAGAACAAGCTACACTGATTTGTGCTGCAGATTGGCTGATTACCCAGCATGAAGTAACCATGGGAAAGGCTTCTCTTACCACCTCATCTGACACGGCTCCTCAGAAAGGAGCGGGTGTCTCGGCTGAGAGAGAGCAACATCCTCTTTCATTCCCATCCTGTGCCATAGGGAAAGCAGGGGCAGTTGAGGATGCAGACCTAGAAAATGCATGGTTTCCTCCTCCAGTGGCACGGGACAGCTTTCAATTTCCCTTCCCAGTGAAGTCCTACCAGCAACAGCGTCATGTGTGCCAGTGTGAGTCAATAACAGACGCAGCCTCACTCAAAACCCTTATACAGGCATTCATAATTAACACTACAACTCGGTTGTCTTCCAAAACCGATTCCTTTCCAGTTTTGGTCAAGGAATTGTATTGACAAAGTTCATCTGCTTTCATGTGTGTTAATTTTCTCTGTTGAACCAGACATTCATAAAAATGCTCTTTAGGAAAGCCACAGCTGGGCAAACACACAGCTGGCACCAGGGGTGCCACAGCAAGAACCAGGACAGCACCACGCATTGAGGCACCCCAGCAGCCAGACAGTCCCTCCCAGCAAAGGGCAGACTGGGAGCACTGGGCCTCTCAAGCCCTTAGACATGCATCCAGCCCTCCCCAAGAAACACTCAAACCAGCAATCTCACCACTGTCCTCCAACCTGTTCCCAATGCATCTTTCCCAGGAGCTCTTGCTCCTGCTGACCCCTCACTGGACTAGGCTGGCAAAGCCATACTCCATCTATCTTAATCCCATTATCAAGCCAAGCAAGTCACTGTTTGTTATGTTCCAAACATTTCACCAGTGCTTCCGAGGCAAAGTGCCTCAGGCCAGCGCAGGGGGAAAGGAGGGGGAAGCAGCCCCAAGGAGAGACAGATGCTGCCAGCCAGTGTCCATGGGCAAGGATGCACTGCCCAAACCAGACAGGGCACCTTGTGTAAATCACTGACAGAATAGAGTTTCAGTGGCATACTGAGGTGGCCAAAGAGCCTTGTCAACAAATGTCCTCGGGTAGCAGAGAGGCTCCTGCCCCCTCCACACTGACGTTGCGATCTCACCTTATCTTACCGCACCAGCTGTAATCAATACTGCAGGCAGAGAGAAGGGACAGCAATTGTGTCCAGTCTCAGTGCCAGTGTGAAAGGGACAAAGTCACCATGAGGAGCGATCAATGCAAGCACTGAGTCAGGCTGTGGCTCCTCTCATCTCGGTTCCATGTCTGCCAGGATGGGAACTTTGGGCTGCATCACTTGAGAGAATCCAAAAGCACCTTGCCTTCCACACAGTTGGAGAGTTTTAATAACTGGTTTTTAACAAGCAGCCTATGGTCCAACACATTCCCAGCAACTCCAACACCTCTAGACAATGCTACTCTGTAATTTTTGTCCTTGTTAAATAATTTGAAGAGTACCGAAACAAAAAACCTGTGTCCAAGGGCAAGATGTTTGTGCATCCCCAACAATGAGCTCTTAACAGCTGAAATTAAATTTAGTGATTTAGTCCAGAAGAAAGACAGTCATGAAATATCTAACAGAGTGCATTTGATGAATCCAGCCAGGATTGACAGAACCTCATTGCTATTTATGCCAGAATGTTCCTCAAGGACACACTGAAGCAGGCACATCCACTGAGCCAACTGCAATTTACTGTTGTCTCTCTCAGTTCCCTAATGGATCCACCAAACAGTTCCCGGTGAAGGACTGGCTGACCAGCCTCTCCAGTATACCCCGTGCCTGCCGAGCACTTCAGCTCACGCAAACCCTCTTAGCTGTGGGCAAGACACGTCCTCTCTGTATTTCAACAGCCTATCCAGCATGTTCATCCATCACCCAGATATCCATGACCTTAACCTCCCAGGAATTCTGCAAACAACTTGTGATGCTTGTAATTGTCAGAGTAGTTTGCTCTGAAATTAAATGTCATGGAGCGATTTTTGTCTGAAACTGTCACAACTTCCATAGCCATAATTATTTCAGACACACTGTGAACCAGCAATGTAACATGCAAACCCAAATGATAAATACCACCAAGCCTGGTCATTACTCCAGAGAGACTGAAAAGAGAGCTCATTTTACATGGGTGTTCTATGTGCATGGCTGATGGGAAGCAGCACCCACCACCCAGCACTATGGCTTACAGCACCTCACAACCTCCCTGCAATGTCCCCAGCTCCAGCCCTACCAAGGGTCAAATCCACACAGCAGTGCTGGCCCCATGAGTGCAGGGCCTGACTGTGGGGTGCCTGTGGCTGCATCTGTGATGAAAGTAAAACCTGGTGCTTTGTGCAACTTACAGAGTCCCAGGAGGAAAAATAAATGTATGCATAATCCTCCAGCATCAATCAGCAGATAAAACACATTCCAGGAGGACTTACAGGTTTGTAAGCTAATGTATAAAAGATTAAACAAATCAAAAGCTCCAAGTGCTGTACATTTGGATCCATCTTTTTTTGTATTTAAACAGAAAAGCAGACCTTGGGCTTCAGGAGGTATCTTTGCAGTAAATGACAAAATACTGTAATTTATTATTTTAAATTTCTCTAACTTTCAATTGAACTATTTTTTCCCACCTAAGGACACTGTAGTGACACGATGATGTAGTGGGACATATCCAATGGACAGAAGAGCATCTTACTCGCTCCACATCCCACCCCAACCCTAAACCTTTGCTTTTTCCCTAAGAGAGATAAAAAAGTCTTCCTTGTGTCTTGTCCATAGCAGGTTGAATTCAACATGCTGCTCAAAAATCCATCCAGTGATGCAGAAAAGAAGGGGGAATTTCTGTTATTCCCTATTTCAAACAGCAACCGTGGACACCAGCAGCTGCTCCCCATGCTGCCACAAGGCTGTCACTGAAGCCACCTCCTGTGCAAGGTTTTCCTCCCCAGAAAAGCAGCAACGCTCATCTCTTTAAAAAGTCATTTTTAAATCCTGACAAAGCACTAGAAACTATTTCAACTCTAAAACTGTTTTCAGTGATGTCATTCCCATGTAGACAAAGGACACGGCTGCTAATTAGACCATCATTGACCAGACCAAGCAGGGCTCCAGGTGCTGGGGAGGGAGAGCAGAACATGGGACACAGCAGCAATGCAGAGCTGGCTCTTGCCACTGCTGTCAGAAGTGGAAGAAAATTAATTGAGGAGGAAACTTTGTCAGAGCACAAATTTACATTTCTGTCAAAGAAGAGTAGCTGGCAGCTATTTTTGGTAACTGGTCTCCATCATATTAGTTCAATGTCTAGTTTAAGTTGTCGCATTTGCAGCAAATCTGGCAGGTAAATATTAACCTTGAGCTTTGTTGAAACTCTCCTTGCAGATATTACTAGGGATTGGATAGAAAAGATAAAGCAGAAGGAGACAACTTTGAAGGAAAATGTCAGACAGATCCCCCTCATCATGGCTTCATTTACACAAAAGCTATTGCTACACATCACAAAACAAACGGCACTAAGGGGCTACAGCTCACGCCTGACAAAATTAATGGTAAAAAGACATCAAAGTTGAGAAGCCAAGTGAAAACAAAACAGGGAGGAGCAAGGGATCATCCACAGAGCACAGGACTGCCCACCTGCCTGCTGCGCATCTTCCGGGAATGGGTTTTATGGTCAGAGTAAGCACAGAGCAGCATCTGGCTACAGAGATACATCAGAAAAGACAAGCAGTTTGAGTGCATTTTCAGTGACAAACTCTTCTCTTCTTTGTGAGTGGATGTTAAACAGACACTAAAGTCGTGCAGTCCCACCCCGCAGATGTCTGCACTCCACCGAACGCTAAAGTGATTCATCAGAAACATTCAAACTTGTCAGGAGTGCTGGGGTGCCTCTGGAGCAGTGGTGCAGGACAGGAGGATGGACATGAAAAGACTTAGCTTTCCTGCAGCCAGAATTAGCAGTCATAAGTCCTGTTGGCCTTTTTTCATCTCTCCTAATTTCAGAGTGAGGACGCAAACCTTCTCTTGGCCCAGGATGCTTTCAGTACTTAAATCAGGGTTACAGGGACACCAGCTCTGCAACCAAGTTTAAACATCTTCACCAGTTCATCTCCTGCATCCTCCAGTTGTGCTGCAGCTGTCGCCAGTGCCACAGCCCTGCTGCCACCACCACCCACAAGCACGACTCTGGCCCCCATGCCACCCCACAGCCACTAGCAGCAGAGCCCCCACCACCCCAAGTCCACCACCTGGACCTCTCAGGCCCACAAGAACTGCAACAGAGACAGTGGCCAAGAAGTTTCATGGGCCAGCAGGATCCCACAGATTCACACCCACTGAGCCCTCCAAAGCCACCACCACAGGATCATGGTCATGGAGCCAGATGTGTTGTGCCATTACCTGGCTGGTTTAGCATCCCCAAACTCCCAAAGTATCCACCTGCCTCCAGCTCAAGGGCTTTTGTCCTCACTGAAGAATTTCCACAGCCCTGGCTGCTTTCATCAGAAATCTTATAAAGCTATTCACTTAGCACTATGCTAATGCAGGGCTGCAAACAAACCCAAAACTTTCAACCTTTAAAAACTATTTTCTGTATTTGACCAGACATCGGATGCTGCTCCACAGAGAATGACTAATGACCAGCTTTCTGTGAGAGGGGAGAAAAACTTAATTATGTCCATTAAATTACTTCAAATATTTTTCCTCAGAGAATATGAACTATTAAAACTCAGCACAGAGAAACCTGAAACATTAGCAAGTCTTCTGGGACTCACTATGTAAATCCCTACTCCAAACAGATGTGGAAAGCATGGCAAGCTGCCATGCAGCCACTGAAGCAATCAACAGCACTGAGATTTCAATTTGATAGTTTTAATACGGTCTTCTTAAGGAGAAGCCACTGCCCAGAGCACCTGGAAGGGCATCCCACCACCTGGAGGAAGGTGGCACCATCAGCACAGTGTGAAACTAAAAAGCCTGGAGGGCAGATCCAATTCCACGGGAAAAGCTCACTCTCCTACTGCACTGCCTGCCTCCAACGTAGGGGAAATCTACCTACCTGGGACTTATTTAGCTGTTTTCCTATCAATCTGTTTTTGAGGTGAAAAGGGAGAGAACCAAGGTATCATCTGGACACCAGGCATGGGTAGCAAAGGGTCTTTTCAGATGTGTTTTACTGAAGAATGCATCCACTTTCCCAGGTCCCAGCTGGCACGAAGGTGCCCAGGGGTGGCACTAGCCCAGCTACTCTCTCCATTCGGAGGGTCACACACTCTGAAAAAAAGCATGATAGCCAGCATCCCACACCTGACTCTCACCTGCCTTTGAAAGCGAGATGGAAGTGGTCACAGCCCCAGGTTCATTAGTGAGATACCTGTTAAGGCAGAGGGTACGTCCATTTTTGCAGCCATCCTTAAACATAACCTTGTGAGCTGTAAAGTCACCGAATTATTAAACTGTGTCCAAAGCATATCAACAGGGATATTAATGTTCTAGAGTAATTTTAACATTACAGATAAAGCTGTGTGAAATGCCTGCCAGCATCCAGAGCTCTGACATGTATGTCCAACCAGCATCACGCTGCAGAGCAGCCCCTTGCCCTCCAACTGCCACCCTCCAAACAAAGGTCTGGTGATTCACTGGGGAGCTGCCATCACCTAAAGAAACATATTGCTGACAAAAGACAATTCCAAACTGTGCTCAAGCATCAGAGAGGTCTGGCAGCAGCATGGACTGACATAGACAAAAATTGCCAGGACACCAATGGCCACTTTTACCTCTACATCCCCCGTCCTTCTCCTCAAAGCCAGGGCCGCACATGCATTTCCCTATGGGGACCAGCCACTCGCCCTCTGCGCTGCAGTGCATCCGGGGGGGATTATCCACGTCCACTTCAGCATGAGCGACACAAGTGCCCTTAACTTCCACCAACGTCACAAAGGCTGTCTCCGCCACTGTGTCTGGGAACATGGCCAAGTTCTGCACAGTGGTGAGACACTTCTTGTAATAGACCCGCACAGAGACCAGCGCCACACAGGCGCCTACGTCCTGAAAGACCAGGTGGAAGCCTCTCTTGCTCAGGTGCCCAATCTCCCTCAGCTCAGTGTTCAGCTTCATCTTGCGCTCGCCCAGGTCCCCCTGTGTGAAGCTCTCATCAGCAGCAATGGTGTCGATCTTGGTGTGCTTGCTCTCACGGACACTCCGGCCCAAGTCAGAGTCAGACTCAACATAGTACAAGTTGAAAGTCTCCTTGCAAGTGCTCGTCACACCAGGGATGCTGTTGCAGTCCCGCAGGGTGAACTTCAGCTCAATGAAGATCCTCTGACCGTCACGCCTGGCAATCCAGCCTGTCTGCAGCCAGTTGTTCTGGTTCGGTTCCATGACATTGCAGACCTGATATGTGCGTATTGGCTTGTAGGTTTCATCCACGCCACTGATCTCTTCCCACTGGGGAGAGAACACAAAGGGCTGTAACAGCTCAGAAGCTGCCCCAGCAGAGACACACCAACCAGTATAAATGTCACTACCACAAGCCTCCCCACCACAGGCCATTATGTCGTAGGCACTGGAAGTCCTCAGACCACCCAACCCATCAGCTGCAGTAACCCTGCTCCTGGACCACCTAACATCTGAGCTCTCTGCAGAGGTGCAAACGTGAAGACGCAACCAGAACGGCAGCACTGGCAGCAGATCTTGGAAAACAAAGCCTGACTCTGGACACATCATCCGCTCAGAAGCCAGAGCCTTCATCTCCCACACACTCCTCAGATTTTCTGTCCCCAGGAAGGTGTATCCACACAGTGTTACCACACAGTGTAATGCTGCATGGGGTTGGGCCACCCAGAGAAATCCAAGATGTCTAAGGAGATGTGACACCAGTCACACTATTGCATGAGGATGTCAAACGCCTTCATGAACAGCAGCAGCAGCTTCTCTGCCAGAAGTTTTAGCTGCAACAGGACAAATCCTCTGACTGCAAGTGAAACTGTGTTTCCCCAAAGCTATCAGCAGAGATTCTGATCAGTGAAATGATGATTCAACCCTCACAGCCTGAATGACGACCTGGCAATTTCCCAAAGCAATTCTTTCTGGGGGTAAATTTATGCAAAATAGTCAAAACATACCCAAAACAGGGTTTCTTCTGCAAACAAACAGCTGTGCCACACAGATGACTCTAGGACCTATCTCTCTTCCCTCTGAATGCTTTGTTTCCATTCAGGAGAATTAACCCAAAGCTGCAAGGAGCACAACTCCAAGGCTTCTGAAGGCAGCTTTAGACCAACACCAGCTGGGGCTAGTCAAACAAATGCTACATGACACAGCTCCCAATGACTTCCCCAGCCACAGCCCTCAGATTCTAAGGGCTTGACTGACCTTTGGTGCTCGTGCTGATGTGCAAACCACAATACAAAGCCTTAACTAGCCAGTGTTTATTTGGTTGTTTTAGTAGTGTAAAATCCATTTTGAGGAGGGACTCCACACCAGCTACAGTGCTCACGTAGCCAATGCCTCACTCCTCACTGCTCCCAGGGGCTCCCGGCACTGATCATGCCAAGCTACCCATCAGCCTTGAATGAGGAGGTCCTGTGGTTGCCCGCCCCAGCTCCGTGGTAAGCAAAGTGCTCATACCGCAGGACTTCAAATGCTGCTGAGCACCAAGAGGCTGACAGACCCTTTCACCCTTTCCAGTGGTGCAGAGGGACAGTCCCACCTCCATGCTTACCCCGTTTGATGGGTGCGAGGTCCATCCCAGCTCCGCCTGTGATTCCTTTGAGTCCAGCAGGACAACTGCAGGGAAGACAGCACGTTAGGAAAACCACTGACACAGCAAATGCTAGTACAACCCATCCAGTCCATGCATTGGGAAGCTTAGTGCCATGTTGTGCCAGGTGCCAGGGCATGGGAGCAGCTCCCACCCTGGCTTCACCAGCCATGGCATCACCATGTGAGCACCATGCACCATGAAGCTCTCACTGAACACCCAGAACAACCTCGCAGGTACCTGATCAGTGCCCTAACGGCTGTGCCATCCCAGGGACGATCCCTCTGACACCACAGACAACACTGCTACTGTACCATGCCCATAGAGTCCGGATGCTGGAACTGAAAGATACCAGCAGCTGCTTTGAAAGAGGGATTTCCCTGGCAAACGACACCCTTTTTCCACAAAACAGCCAATTCTATCTTTGACAGGAAGAACTAGTTCACAGCTTCACGATCCTTCCACAAGCAGCAAACAGCCACAGCCCCCGAGCGGCAGGTTGAGCCTCCTCTCGGCCTCAAACACCGGTAACAAGGGGCGCGGCGGCGCATCCCCGGCGGGCACATCCCTGACGACCGTTCCGCTCGGAATGCTCCGGGATGCTCCGAGACACTCTTCCCGCCTCCGGGACCAGTCGGGTCCGTCCGTGACAGCGCATACTCCACGAACACGGACCTCAGGGCTCGAACAGTCTCCCTGTCATGGTACCGGCAGCGCGCTGCCTAGTGCCTCCGGTGATCGCGGGGACCGGCACACCCCGGGCTGACCCGGTCACTCCACGAGGACCCATCCGTCCTCTCCCGCTCCTCCGGCAGGGCGCGCCCTGGAGAGCGGCACGACCGCCCCACAACCCGTCCGGCCAGTCCCGCAGCGACCCCACCGCCGAGCCGAGCCGGCCGCTCCCAGTACCGCAACGCGCAGCCCGACCCGCCGTGGGCAACCAACGTCGGGGTCGATGCGGCGACACCGCGCACCGAGACAGCCGGGCACGGGGGACACGGCGGTGGCCGGGGGCGCCGAAGAACCGGAAGCTGCCGGAGCACCGGGAGCAGTCGCCGCCGCCCCACCCGGCTCACCCTGCTCAGCGGCGGCGCGGGGCAGCACCGGCAGCGGCAGCAGCAGCAGCAGCAACGGCAGCGGCAGCAGCGGCAGCGCCGTCTCCATGGCGCCCCGACTCCACTCCCCGCGCTGCCGCCGCCGCGCTCCAGCTCCGCGCCCCGCCCCCGCCGCGGCGCGCCAACCGCTGCCGCCGGGGCGTGGCCTCGGCCCGCGCAGCCAATCAGCGGCAGGGGCGGGGCGAGCGGGGGCGGGGCGAAGGCGGGCAGGCGCTGGCTCTGGAGCCGACTGAGAGGCCCCCGGGCCGGCCAGGGCCCGGCTCGGACACGGGGCTGGCTTCTGAGGGAGCGGACTGCACGCCGCGGTGCTGAGCTTTGGGCTGCCTGGAACTGCTGCCCAGGACAGGGGCTGCCCTCCCCATGGAAGCCAGAGGACTGCTGGGGCACGGGCAGCACTCGCTGTTGCCGAGATGCTGCGGCCACAATCAGCAGTGCTGTGCCGCCCCCATGCCCAGATGATGTTTGCTTCCTGCTGCCGATAGCGAGCAAGAGTGTTGGGTTAGAGCCTCCCTCCTGCAGCACAGGGCCCAGAAGAGTAGTGGGGCAGGTCTCATCCCTGCCCTGGCCTGCAAGCGATGCCCAGGAATGTCAGTTTTGTCGAGCCCTCTGTCCTGCCTTTCTGGGTTGAAATTTCATTCCCAGCTTCATGTCGAGGTCCTCCAAGCCCAGCAACTGCTGTGAAAGCAAAAATGCCCAGACAGAAACCCCAGGAAAAGGCAGCCCCAGGTACGGTGGGTCCTCCCAGACCCACTGTCAGAGACTGAAATAGCTCATACCTCAAATATTGATAAAAAGTTTAGCTCATTATAGCAAAAACTGTATAAAGAAGCTACAACCACAGGGAACTTGTGAAGAACTCCTTGAAGAACTTCAGACTGTAAGTCAAACCACTGAGATTAGATAAAGGGAAAACTCATTCTTTAATCAACCTCAGGCCCGGGGAGAAACAAACAAGTAAACAAGAGAATGTGAGCCAAACCCAGCAGCCGTGCTAAGAATCATCTCTGGCTTTCTTCACATTGGGGGAGACCATAGCCCACAGACCCATTTGTTGGGAGCAGGTTTGCAGATTTCCCCCCCAGCCGAGGTGGGGGGAGGAAGTTTCGATGTGTCATAACCTCTGCTCAGGGACAGTGAACACCCATCCTCCCTTACACAAACTGGCCCAGCTGTGGAATCCCCAACCCCAGCAGCCACATCCAGGGAACATTCACGTGAGAGGCAGCAGAGGGGGTGTCCTAATCCATCAAGGACCTCCCGAAGTGCCCCCCAGAGTCATTCCTGAGGCCTTGCACCGCAGGACTGCATGTGATGCAACAAACCTGGAGTCTCTTGTAAGAGACAATGGCAAACTCGTCCCCAGGAAAGGTGCCTGAGTTTTCCTACCTAGCCTGAGCATATATTAACCCTTCAGATTCTATGCCTTCCGGGGGGAGCTCCACCACTAAGAAGACCAGCTGGAGAGGATCAATGGAATATCATTGGGATCCACGGAGTGGTGATATTTTCGTTATTGTATCTGTCACTCTCTTTCTGTCCGCCCCCCACCTATTTTCTATTTCTTTCTCTTCTTTCCTCTTTCTCTTTCTCTCTCTCTCTCTCATATTTATTATCAAATAAAACCCATACTATTGACATTGGCATATAGTCTTGTTTGCACCTTAATTTGGGCAGAGGCATTTCTAATAACCTTTTGATAACTGGATCATGACACCCACACCCAGGACAGTGCTGTGGCAGCAGGCACAGCACCATGAGGCTGCAGGGGGCCTGCCTGGGCTGGGGGAGGCAATTCTTGGCTCACCGAAGCCAAGGTATTTGCCACCAGGCCCACAGCCTCCTGCTTCGGGGGAGGAACTCAACATGGTTTGATTATTACTAATTTTAGGTGTTGCAGGTTCCTACAAAGTTTAGTCAGGCTGAACGCCTGCCAGTTTCCCCCCAATGGCAGATACGATGATACCAAAGCAAACATTTGTTCCTGTGGGATGTTCCCTTTGCTGTCATTATGTGTCAAATGTAAAATATTGCAGGTCTGAAGTAAAAACACTGAGCCTCCATCTAGCACAGCCTGGCCAGGCTATGGTACCCCATGGCCAGCCCCTGCTCGTGGGGGTTGGTGCTTGGACCACAAACTAAGCCCAGCTGGGCGCTTGGAGCTAGAGGATGTTTCCAACTCTCCCTTCATTCCTCAGCTCTTTTGCAAACATGGTCATTACTTTTTCCCTCTGTGTTAACTTTACGGGTGAGGAAGTTCCCATCCATTTATTGATGTTCTTCCCATCCAGGAGAGCTCAGCGTGGGTCAGTGCTTTGTGTGCTGCTGCACCAGCACTGGAGCCCAGCTGCCCCTCCTGCCCTGCACCTGCAGCCCAGGAGCTCCCAGTAAGACCAGGAACAGCCATGCTGACTGGGGGCACAAGTTCATACAGTCAAAACCCTCCCTCCATCATGTTACAGAGCAGGGAAGCAAAAGACAGGGTTTATTTATAATCTTCCTCAAGTGGAAACCAAAAGAAGTGACCCATTGTTACTGAAGATTTCTCAAGCCACCCAGGAAGAAAAGTGATATTTAGTTGTCATTAAAGGCTCAGAACTGCATAACAATTTCATGCTATGTTAACTTCTAGGTTTTCTTTCGCATATAAATTTTTAAGGAGTAAAATAGGAAAACTCAGGCACTTGACCTTTAATCACAGTTATTTGTATGATCAGTCAAGTGTGGGAAAAAGCTAGTTTGTGCTTGAAAGATGCCCTTTAAAGCCAGATTGCTCTAATATGACACACAACTCTCACAGTGTAATATACAGGATCTTGCTTGCCTGCCTCCAGGCACAGCAGCTTCCTTTTAGTATCCACACACTGGGTCTCACTGCTGGGACAGTGGAAGGTATCAATGTCATAAGGCAAATCAGTCCAGACCCGTGAGACAGCTCCATTCACCATCAAGCTCCACAGGCGTGTACACTTTCCTGTCACTGAGGAGCCAAGCAGGGAAGAGGATTTTGGAAGTGTATGGAGGATTTGATGTTAGATATGTTTCACTAGAAGAAGGGTCTGTTATGGTAAAAGTACATAGTTTTTCCATTTATCTGAAATATTATTCCAAGCACTTATAAAATCTTGGTAGTAGAACAGCCAGAGGTATTTTAATTAAGATTTTAAGTATCATGTTTTGGGGAAATAATATCATGAATTTTGGTTCAGCAGCAGATAACTAAAAGCCATTGCTGGAGTGAAGAAAACAGAGCAGCCTTTAATGGACACTACTGGATTTCTTCACAAGCCCAAAGCCAAGCCAGGGACAGGACAGAGGGTTGCTGTCCCCGGGATGGCACAGCCGACCAGCTCCTTGAGTGGCACAACAAGGGCCCGGTATCTGCAGTCAGAGGAAGAGGAACACCCAGTTTGTCTGGTCACCTTTGCTGTTCACATCCAGCTCTGGGGCTGCTGCCCTTACCTATTCCTGACTGCTGCTGCAGCTGCAGAAGGTGCCTGTAGAGACAACAGCAAAGGGAAAGCAAAGATGTCAGGTCATCCAGGCTCCAGACTGTCAGGTGAACTTGTACAAAGAGTGGGGCCAGCCCAGAAAATGTGTAATTGGCTGAGCTGAGCTATTACCTGCTGTAAGTGGAGACAGAAAGATAGTTTTGACACTACAGTGAAAATAACCCTCCTGGGGAAAAAAAAAAAATCAATACAAACACCAAGGAAAGAGAATCAGAAACCAAGACCATCAATTCCTGAGATAAAGAGTTGAAAGTCTCAGCGGGAGGACAGCCAGATCTGTACTGAAAAACAAAACTTTACTTCTTTTGCTGACAAATTACTTTTTATGTTAAAGGACAAAGGAGCCATGAGGATGCAGGCCTCAATGTACAGCTGAAAGAGCAATCCTTGACAAAAGACAGAATAGGCAGAAACCTCATGGAAGCTTTTACCTTCTCCTTTTTCTTCCACACTTGAAAGTATTTTCGTACAATGATAAACAAAGGATTTCTGCAATTTTGTACTGCTTTGGGCATGTCACACAAACATGCTCCAGGACTTCTGCTGTGACAAGGGCAGAGCCAGAGCAGAGGAAGCAGCAGCAATACACCACAAGTGTGCCTGGAATTAGGGAATATCCCACACAGGAAAGTGGCTCAGGCAATCCGGTCCCAATGGCACCTCACCAGTCTGCCACCCCCAGCTGATCGCAGGGCTCAGACACCGCTTCCCAGGGGCACAACACTCCATCACAGCCAGTGCTGGCCCACCCCTGCTCATCCCCTCCTACTAACTGGCAGAAATCACAGTGAAAATGAAAGTTAATGTAAAGCTTCCCCATAAATCTCATGCTCAGAGCTGCACAGCCCAGCCTCAGGGCTGCAAAGGGAAATCCCTTCTACCTTCTGGGTTGTTTGTCTGCAAATACAAAGCAACCAGAGCTGTGCACTTGCTTTTTAACAGCTCTGTCTTTCTGTCAGATCTGCACTCTTTGCTTCAGGATGTCTGCACTACAAATGTTTTGCAGCAGTTCTTTAGCTTTTAAGGTAATCACATAAGACCCTTGACTGCATAAAAGCAGCTAATCTGGGTAAATGCCTTTAAGCATCTTTACATTTCTTGCTAATGGATTTCCAGACAGCCCACAGATATCCATGTTCTAGAAAATAATGTAAAATAGTGTCCAATTTTTTTAAATGCCTCACATTCATCATATACTGAGAAAATCCAGAGCGCCAGGCAGCATAGTATCATTACACTTACATAAGTCACACCCCATTCTGCCATCACCAGTATGAACCCTGCCTCTGGCTCAGGCACAGATCCACTTGGTGTTAAGTTCCAACTCAACCAGAGACAAATTACCACATACTATTAATTAGAACCAGACAGGAGAGATCCAGGTGTCACAATCTGGTGACAGAGCCTGAAGGACTCGTGGAAGCACGCACTGAGCTCAGGAGTCAGTGTGTGTGGGATCTGCTCCCCGGATTGCACCCTGGGAGCAGTGGGAAGGTTCATGGAGGAGGCAGGTCCTGCCCCTCAGAGATGCTTTGCTGGCGGTGCTGAGTACAGGACAGGATGCCAGCACCCCAGTGTTTGTACACGTAGCCTTCTTCCCTCTCAGCCTGCCCCTCTGCTGTGGTTTCACTTGCTCTGCTTGAAAGGCAGATGTGCAGAGAGCTCAGGTGTGTGAGCCTCTGAGAACTGAGGGAGCAATGAGGATGTACCTCAAGTATAATGGTGCAAACAACCACTAATGTAATTTTGATACCAATTACAGTAATTTGAACAAAGGAGTTGTTCTACCTTCTATTTGCTCTCCTTCTCTTCCTGGCTGATTTCATTAAAACCACTTATAGAGATTTGCAGCAGTTCTGTTTGAAGTGCTGTCATCAGGATTTTCATTTTCAGACACATCAGAAATGGTCTTACAGAAGGCTGGTTATGTTTCACAAAGGGATCTGCAGCATGTGGCCATCATTCATTGTCAGAGGCATTTCAGACAGGCTGGTCCTGCTGGTCAAGTGGCTTCTGAGGTGAGTGTCCAGTGCTGAGTGCCAGGGAAGAAGCTCCAGAGTGGCCACAGCAATGGCCAGTGCCTGCCCTGGTGCCAGGCTCCCTCCACAGCTTGAGCTCTTCCCAGACCTCCCTCAGCAGCTCCGAGCTGCACTGCACTGAATCTGCAACCCAAACCTTGATTAATTTGAAGTAAGTGCCAGTCTGGTTCACACTGCTCCTGAGGAGAGCACCTCACCTGCACCCCAAACGGGGACCCCAAAGTGCCAATGCACCTTGTGCCTGGATTCCCCAGTTCCGTGGTGTTTACTCTATTTATTAAGAGCTTTTTATATGTTTATATCTTTGTGCTGATCACCATTTAAAATGCATTACCAAGATTGCTAACTTTCTTGGTCCCTCAATAACGAGGCAGTAAATGCCCTTTAACAACAACACGGGCATTGAACTGCTGTGGATTTCCATGGAGTGATGCTGCTCTGGCTCTTATTCATCAGGCAAATCAAAGATGCAACTTGCACGACAAGCTGATGAGGAAAGACACTTCAGGACTCACTTGGTAACTCAATCACCACAAGACATTCACCACTTATCCTCCCTTCAAGGGGTGAGGGTGACAGGAAGGTCATGCAGAGTGAGTCTTTTTTATTTGTCCATGATAGAAGAGGGGAATACACTTTGCAAATTATAATTAGCAATTTAATCCAGCTGTGGCTAATTCATAGCTGTATTTTGCACTCCAGGACACAGCACTCAGGGCAGACTCTAAATAAGGCACCAGCATGGTGTGTCCAGTTCCCTGAAAGCTCTCCAGTAATTACAGATTACTCACTGCTCAGCAGAGAGCAGGACAGCTTTCCATGCCTGCAGGTGCCTCTGTTCCTTCTGCCACCCTGCCAGAGGAAGATGAAGCCCTGAAGAGAGAGACTGCCAGCTGCTGGCCACACCATCCCCCAGGATAGCTGCTATGGGGGTCCTGCCTGCCCTGTCCCAAAGATGGAGAGAGGGATCCTCCTCAGTGGTACATCCCAGCCCTGCTCCCATCCCGGCTCAGCATTGGCCAGTGGTGGAAGGGGGTTGGGGAAAGGGCTGCAGCTCAGGGAAGCAAAAAATTCTGCTCCATTCTAATGGGGCACTCTGGGCCCAGAAAGAATTTGGCGTATACGTTCACAAAAATCCTGCTTGAATAAACAGAACGGGAGGGAATGCTGGAGAGCTCACCCAATCTGCATCATAATTAGGGAAAAAAATAACAAATGGCAGAAACAACCTGTTCCCATATGCAGCTGCAGTTTGTTCCTGCTGTATCAAGCAGCCATGCACCAAGCCTACCAGGAACCTTCTCTGGAAATGTGTGAGTGTTTCATGTAATAAGAGTGGAAAAAGAGCCTCTTTTTATGTGTATTGCAGAATCTGCTGTAATGAAGCATCAGAGAGAATTCTGTCAACCTGACACGCTGTCTCCAGCCTGGTACCAGAAGTGGGGGACTCACCCCTGGAAGAGTCTCAATGAAGAGAGCCCATCTGGGGATAGCAATTAGGCTCTGGATCTGGGGGTTACCCTGGTGTGGGGCTGGGCCTCTGCCCTGTGCAGCGGTTCAGGTCACTGTCACATTTGGCTACCCGGAGCAGGAAGGTGCAGTTCTCAGTGTATGCATTTCAGACATTATTCAATCCCAGACTGACTAATTTATCCATAAACCTTCCTAATGAGTCTGATAGTGTAGGAATGAGAGAAAGCAGCATTGTTATCTGTAAACAGCAGCAGCTGACAGCATGTTTAATCACAGGCTGCGTAACAGTGACAGCAGTGGAGAACAGGATTAGACACTTCTCCAATTATTCATACAGCAAAGGCATGAACACAGAGCCTGAGGGTCACTGAACCCAAAACCAAGAGCAACAAATATCAGAGCCAGGGAGTCCCAGTGAGGGGGAGGCACTTGGAGCCAGGGGCAGGCTGTGCTGGAGCCCTCCCCAACACCCTGAGGGCAGCCAGCATTCGAGGAGAGCCCTGGCACTGCTGCAGAGCCAAAGCCACCACTAATACTGCAGGCTCTGCGCCACCTCGAGATCTGCAGGCTGCCTGTGCCTAACAGGATTTTCCAATCCACGGCAAACATACTAATGGGATAGAGAGGTAAAGAGTTCATCCTACTCACTTTTCTCTGCTTCTTTTCTTTTTTTCTGAGCATCTCTCTCCTGGTTTTCTCTGGCTCATCTCTTTCTGAGGTCTGCAGATCAAAAGCATTAATACAAGCCAGAAGTTATTATGTGAATCCTACTAATCACAAAGTAAATGGGATCTAGTGGGCTGCAGCCTTGGAAGCCACAGCCATTGGTTAACAAAGAGTGTTGTCAAGGCCATCAGGATTCTCTTTCCCCAGCCCCCAAGTCTGGAGAATGCAGCTCATAGGACTGGCGGGGAGTACTGGGAGAAGGGAGCACAGCTGCAGGAGCTGCTGCTGATGTGCCACTGCATGTAAGGGAGCAGTGATGACGTGAAAGGTACATTGGTGGGGGCGAGAAGCTCTGCACAAACTGTGGGGAGGTGCTGGATGTGCCAGGCACCACCAGGCAGGAGGGAACAGCCCTGGTACCAGCATAATGGGGGCTGCAGCATTACTGCTGCCACCTCTGCTTCCACAGCAGGCAAGGTTTAGCATGTGCCCTCTCTTCTTTCTGATTCCAAATCTTGGGTTAAACCAGTGAATCCTGTGGTGAATTCCAGGTGTTCTGATTTATCTCTGAGAGATCTCATTATCAGCCACAGCAGTAGACTCTGACCTTTCATGGCAGGGCCCCTTTGAATTTACTTTCTGCCCCAAGGTACAAGAGAAACCATGAGAAATCAATTTTCTTTCCTCCAAGGCCCCCTAGTTTTCAAGAACTTTTAAAGGGCAGACAAACCATAACTGGGACATCTTCTACCTTTAAAAAGGTCCTTCATCGTATTAGATTTTGATTAATCAGCCTCCTACTCTCCTGTCCACTGTCACTGTGGAAAGCACTGGAGACCTCCCACCAGCCCCTCTCTGCAGAGGGAGAGGGAGGAAGAGAAAGAGAGGGAAACGGAGGAGATGGAGACAGAGACTTCTGTGGCTGGGGGAGCCACAGCCACCTGTGGGGAAGGCTCCAGCCCCTGTGCTAGCCTGCCCTCCTGGTCCCGCTCCAACTCCCGTTAGCAGGGAGATGCAGCATTGCGCTGGGTGCAGGATGTTCCGTGGCACTGCCACTTGCCAATTCCTGCTCAGCTGGTGCCACTGGCTGCCCTGGGGCTGCCTCCAAGCTTTGAGACTCTTCTGGGGCTGCAAACCCTAAGACTACCTGTGCCGGTTTGGACAAATTTGGAGGAAAATACCCTCTTAAAGAAGGCAGGTTACAACCACCCAGGAAGGTTACCTCCCCCACCAGGTTCAGGGGAAAAAAAATTTCCTCGGAGGAAAGTGAAAGAGATAAAAAAAACTATTTCTTTAACAAACACACAGGAAAAGGGTAATAATGCTAAATAATAAAACCTCTCACTGTGGAGAGAAACCTGGGAAGATTTCAGAGTCCTTCTGTAGATGTGGTCTCTCTCCTCCTCCTCGGAGCTGAGTCGGTGTGGGCCCACCTCTGGGACCTCGGTGGAAAATTCTCCCGATGTGTTCTGATGTTGAAACAGTCCAAAAGAGAAGAAGGGAAAAAAAACGAAGTGCCAGGAAAACAAAGTTCAGCTCTCCATCTCCTGGAGAAAAGGAGCTGAAAGCTGGCCAAAAAGCAAGAAGGATGCTTCCTCCACACTTGCTGCTGCAGCAGGAGAACGCAAAGGAGTGTGTATCTGTGTCCTTGAACAACTGCTTTGAAAAGTTCACTCTTTTTTTTTACTCTCCCCCCTCTCAGGCTCAGTTTAAAGGCACAAAAAAGGCACAAAATTAATTCCTGGGCATAGAGCAGTGATAGAGGATACACATCATAAAGTCACCCCAAGACACTACCTGACTTGTCCAGCCAGTCGCCAGGTCCTTGGTGCAATCACCAGGCTCACAGAGGAGCCTGACACTGTAGGAGACAAGGTGCTCATCCCAGCTCAGACCTCAGTCAGCAGGCACGAGAGCCCAGGGAGCCCTGCAGGCTCTGAGTGGCAGCAGGCAGCCTCCTCTGCCTGCCAGAAAACATACACAATTCAGGCAAAATATTAAGACTGTCTGAGCCATGGCAATAACCTAGACATTATGACAATACAGATCAATAAGCCCAGAGAGGATCCTTCACTGAAACATGCTGCAATTGTTCAAACCAAGTTTTAATTGTGACAAGAATTGATTTCTCTTTTCTAATATCCCTGAATTTTAATTAAAAAGTAGTTAAGTAGACAATGCATTCCCAGTATCATTTAGAGGCAGGACAATATCAAGGAGCACATACTTAAAATGCAGAAGTGGTGCCTTGTTAATACAATGGGACCAACCTGGGGAGTTGCTCTGTGGAAGTCAGAGATGCCCATGGCTGAGTAGGGCTCAGGGACACCAGGACCCCCAGGCCAGCAACCACAGCCAGTGCTCCATCCTGGCCTCAGTGCAGACATGGGCACGTCCCAACTTGTTCTCTCCTGCTCCCCAGGGTCCTCCATCCATCTGCATTTCACACCCTCTTGCACACACGAGTGCATCTAATAGCTGTGATTATCCAGCAGAATCCAGCACTTTGCTTTGCCCTTGTACGTAGCACATGGCAAAGGCTGGCAGGGAGGACAGCACCAGGCAGGCAGCACCAGGCAGGCAGGCAGCACAGCTCCCACTGCATGAGGGGAGAGCAGTCGCTGCAGCACCAGCTGCCCCAGGAGCTCAGTGGGGTGAGCACAGCCCCAGCACAGCATTCCCCCTATTCTCCATGTGCTTCTTGGAAGGTCCCCAGGATGTGCCCACAGCCCAGAAGAGCCTGGTAGGAGGGAGTGCTGAAGCCCCTCTGAAGGGAGGGGGTGAACTCCTCCAGCCTTTTTTTTTTAATTCTCGGCAGTGTCTCAGTGGCAGCAGCACAGCACAGTGAGAGTGCAAGGAGCTAGCTGTGAACCAGATATTTTTCAATCATCCTCCATTAGAGTAAAACAGGCCAAAACACCTTAATCTGATTGGAAGGAGACCATTAACATCAGAGACTCCATTAAAAGAAGAAATTGTCTTTTATCTACTAATCAAGAATCATAAAGAAAAACACTTTGGAAGATACCCATAAATGCTCATGAGAAGGAAGGGACTGCATATCCCCTGTTCTGAGTCCCCCATGTACAGATTGTCTTGGGGATGGTGTATTATCCCATCCCATTTTGGGAGGTTTTGATCTGTTTTGTTTTGTTTTGTGCCCAGGGGTGGCGGCTGTCACCGCCCTACCCCCCATCCTCCCTGGCTCCGGGGCTATTGTGATGAATGGCAGCCAAGCCAAGGTTTCCAGAAGAAACTGAAGGTGAAAAGAGAGGCAGCCCCTCTCTTCTAGCGCGGGCAGTTCAACTGGACACTCGCGCCAGTATCTCAGACCACAGATTCTGCTGTTTCTGTGGCTTTTGCCTGCTTCTTTTGGGTTGTTTTTTTTTTTGCTTCGGCACTGTGACTGAGCTTGCTGGCTTGACTTCTTTTGCTGCTTGGCTGTCAGGAAGCCCAGAGCCAATGTGTGCCTGCCAGAACCCAAGAACACTCCACTTCCCGACAGGGGCTGCCCGCCTCCACATAGCCTGGACCCAGGTTCCAGCCAACACCAGTGAAAAATCCCGGGGGGCCCTTTTCCCTGCCGTGTCCCAGACCTGGGCTGCTGCTGCCCAACCCCCGCCGTACCTCCCCGCTGGCTCCGGGTTATAAATACTAAGGTTGTGGGCGATATAGGGCGGTTGGAGGTAGCTGCTGTGTACCCCAAATTGTCTCTTGAGACGGACAATCCGGGTGCGGAATAACTGCTAGCACACCCCTCTTTCTGCCCTGCGCAGCTGGAAGGCGCTGGTGGCACGCACCCCCACACCTCAGCCGGACAGCTCAGTATTACCAGAGACAAGGAGTCAAAGGAGGGCCCAACGCTTGCCTGAGTTCCATGGTGCAGGTTTACTTTATCCGGAGAGGTGGACAAGCAAAGAGGCCGAGGCGCATGGCCGGACCGCTTTTACAGAGTGTTCTGAGGGCACAGGGGTGGTACAAAGGCAGTGCCAGGGAACGGAGCCGCTGAGCAGACGGAAGGGGCAGGGCAGGGGACCAGGGCAGGAAGCAGCCACACAGGCTGCTGGGAGAGGTGGTTTTACAATCAACAGGGTCTGGGGGTAAGGTTACCTTCCAATCGCAAGGACTTGTGGGAGAGGCTTTTCCTTCGCAGAGGTATGAAGGTATTTTTCAAATGCCTGAGTTTTTCCACCAGCCGGCCTCAGCCACTTTAGAGCTCCCTGTGGAGCTCCTTCCAGCTGGCCCAGTGACCCCAACACCGGGTTTGTGCTATACTGTAACTTTTCGCCCTCTTCCTGCCGGGAAGTCCTGCCATTCCAACTTGCTTCTTCTGAGGTCCATGCTACAGCTCCTTTTGCTGTCCAGAGAGAACACGGAGATCAGCTGGCCCTGGGGATTCGTAAAAGAAACCCCCCCTCCATCCCTTCCTTCCGGCTGCGCCCGCCATTACCGTGTGGAGAGAGATGGCCAAGTTCGCGCCACAGCGCCCCCTGCAGCCGCGGGGGAACCATCGCACCCGCCCTGCCCGGCCGGGAGCCACCAGCGCCCCTGCCGGCCGTGAGCGGAACTGCACTGAGGGGAAGGGCCCGACAGCTGAGAGACGGCTGCTGCTGGGTATCTGTGTTTGCTGTTGCTGCTGTTGTTGCTTGTTTGCCTTGGTATACATACTAGTAAAGAACTGTTCTTTCTTTTCTCATATCTTTGCCTGAAAGCTCCTTAATTTCAAAGTTATAACAATTTGGAGAGAAAGAAGTCATATTCTCCATTCCAAAGGAGGCTCCTGCGTTCCTTAAACCTGTTTTTCAAACCAAAACACAGATCCTCCTCTGTATTGATGAACCTACCTGCTGAGTCTTGCTAAAAGCGAGCAGTGGTGGAATTTGGAGCAGCAGCCCAAAGCAGGGAGAGGTCCAGGTTCCAGAGATCTTGTCTCTGCATTAAAAGGGGCTGGAATAGCTTTTGGCCATTCTCACAGAACATGTCTGGTATTTACTCTGCTGGTGGGTATCTAAGTGGTCAGACACTGCAGCAAATCTTCTTTCCTTAGGTCTGATTAGATTAGAGAGCAGCAGTGCTGGAGAGCTTGCTGATATTGCCAGGAAAGGAGAGCAAAGACTGAAGAAGATTCTCAGAAACATCCTTACCCACTATTCCCCCCCTAGCCCTTGTTCATGCCAGTCAGAGATGCAGAAGCATCACCCTTGCAAACACAGTCCATTTATTTATATCCCTTGACTCATCAAATAAAAGTCAAACCACAGTGAGAAATGGTATCCTGGCTCTTTGAAACTCCCAACAACCACACAATGCTGCATCCCTACCAAAAGCCACCATCTGCCTGCCCCTAAAACCTCTTTCCTTGGATTTGCTGGCAAATCCAGCAACGAAGTACTGAACAGCTCCAGAGGGAAGGACAGAACTGGCTGGCAGTGTCACTGGTCCCAAGGAGGAGTGGGATAGCCCAGACAAGTTCCCTGAAGAATTTGTAAGGCTATAATACCTTTTCATGCTGTTAAGCTTTTAATTCATCCAACTTTGTTACTTTGGGTATTATGTTCTCTAATTCAAACAGCCCCCATAATGATAAAACCCTTCATTAACACCACTGGGCTCTTGCCTAAAACAACAGCACATGATCTCCTGCCTTTTAGTGTGATTTTGCTGTCACTTTGGACAGGATTAAAAAGAAATATTTCTACTAATTCTTCCAATATCCTTCAGCAAACATCAGCTTGGACCAAAGAGGACACAGGATGCCACTGCTAGTAATTCTAAAGAAGCTCTTCCCTTGCAGATGTTTGGGGACCCTTGATGGCACCCCAGGCTTTGAGATACTCACCACGGGCCTGGAGCAGCTGCCAACCAGCACTGTACTCAGGTACTTAACCAGCCTCTCTTCTTAACAGGGGGTTTTCATCCCTGTTCAAACCCTTCGCAGAGGTGCTACATGGAGCACACGCACAAAGGAGCTGATGTACATTTGTGACTCTTCTTGCTCAGACAGAAATTAGCATTTTGCCTTTGAAGGGGAGGAGGCAGTGCTACCTTCTGCTGCAGGACTGGGAGCCAGCAGGACTGGGAGCCAGCAGGACTGGGATATCAGCAGCCAGAGGGTCTCTCCTGCCACAGTCCCTCTGAGAACCTCTTCCAGCCATGGCCATGCCAGGGACAGGACCGAACCCTCACCACAGAAAGCCCAAAGGCCCTTGAGCTGCCTGCAGCTGCCATCCTGACCCAGCTCTTCCTCACTCTCATCTCAGCTCACTGGGATTTTGGCCAACAGCTTGTCTCACCTCTGCCTGCAATGGGTGTAGTTTGGATCCTGCCCTCTCTCAGTGCCGGCCTTGCCACAGTGTGCTCAGGCTGGCCTGCCCAGATCACCTGCCAAGAAACCCGCGGGACATCTTATCCCACTTTCCATTTACTGCTGGGTTTTTGGAGCTGTTCATAATCCGTCTAGCTCAAGTGTTGAAGCACCACAGTGACCTCTCCCAAACAAGCCAGAATTTTCCAGCCAGACACCTGGCTTTGTGTCAAGTTCCAGTTCCCCAGCCAGCAAGTCCCAGTGCCTGCCAGTCAGTACATTAACATCCAGTCATTAAGCTCATATCAGCTGTCAGGATGTTGTTGCAATGCCAGGATGGCTGTGGTCAGTGCTGACAGCCCTCCAGGGCTACCCCATGCCTGCAGAAAGGTTTACTTCACCAGATGTCCCCAGAAAGGAATGTGACAGTCAGTCTGGGATGGTTTCCCATCTATTCCCATCTGATAGCAAGGCATGAGGAGCATTGCCTCTGTTTTCGCTGGCCACAAATGTAACTTGGGGCCACATGCTGCTGGAGCCCTGCAGCACTGCGACCGGAGCCGAGGGAGCAGCATGTCCCCTGCAATTGGTGTAGGGCTGTGGTTTGTGTTTTGTTTCCTCCTGTAACTCTCTGTTCCTGACCTCACAACTGTTAACTCTCAGAATCTGACCTTAAGCCTTGCTAAATTAATTTCTCCTCTGTGTTACTGTAAGGGCTGTGCAATGCCAAGAATGATGCTCAGTCAAGGCATGCTGAAGAAGCACAAGGTCTTGGCAGGGCACAGACTGCGCAGGGCTGGAGGCTCTGCCAGCAGCACAGACCCACACAACGTAACACTTCTGCCTCCCTGCAATGGCAGTGAGCAATGGCAGAAACCTCAGAGAGTTCTGCCGGGCTGGGAAGCAGCGAAGTCCATAGCTGGAGCCCCAGCATTGTGCAGAGGCCACAGGAAGGAGCTGGGCAGAGCTGGACCACCAGCGCATGCCGCAGGCCAGATGGCTGGGCCAAGGTGGGCAGGTCAGACATGGTCTGAGAGCCGGCTGCCGAGGCACATCAGCCTCATGATGTGCCTCATTCTCCAGCCTTGGCACTGCTCACCCACCGGCCCAGGCCATGGGCACATCACAGTACTAATGTCACAGGGGGCAAGCATGAACCTTCATGTGCCACACAGGCTTCAGAGATCAGTGAATTAAGTGAGTATTGACTGAGATATCCCAGCTGAGCCCTGGATGCACAATACATTCTGCTTAACTCAATGATTACCATTTACATTATCCCATCCCACACTCTATCTTTATTAAGCTAAAAGGCCTGTAATTAGCTACTTGGTTTAAGTGTAAAGTTTTAATTAATGGATATTATGAAGTATAATTGCTTCTTAGAGATAACATTGCCCATTCTATTACACTGTATCCCTCTGTAATGCTTTAACCAAAATACAAGTTTGTCCCAGTAAGTGAGCAAAGGTCCTACAAATCAGGCACTGGGATGCAAAACTTCCTCTGCAATGCCAAAAGGAAGCAACAAATGGAAAACAATTCGGTACAACGCCTCTCAGAGCTGTTCCTCATCTGAGCCCTGGGAGGACACGCCAGGCTGCAGCTCCCACTGCCGCATTATTCGCAGTCTACCGGTAGCACCACACCAGGCATCCACAAATGCATTTAACTGCTGATTTATATTTTATTCCATTTAATTTAGTTGTTAGAAGAGTTTTAGTTTAGGACTTGTGTTCATGGAAGAGTTGTGTCAGCACAGCACATCAGCCCAGGGCAGTTTCAGACCAGACAAGTTCTCTCGCCATATCATGACAACTCTGAGACACTTGCACAAACACAAGATCCCTAAAACTTCCCAAACAAATACCAGCCATACAGAGACTTAGAGAAAAACCTTGCAAAAGGCACAATAAATTATTGAACTTTTGGCATTGGGCTGAATTAAAATGATAAACTGAAGATTTCACTTGCCAAAAGCTGTTTCCATGGTGCTGCAGCAGCAGATGGTCTTTCCTGGAGGTGAAGGATTTTGAAGATTTGCCAGTGCAGAGAGAGAACCAGAGAGTTAACATATGTATCGTAAGATGTAAGAGGAGAGTACCTGGCAGTGCAGCCTGACAGGGCTGGCATGGCTGAGCCCCCATATCCCACAGAGGGCCAGAATCATCTGCAACTCAAAGCTCAGCCCAGGACCTGCTCAGAGGGTGGATTGACCTAATTACCTGCTTATTGGGGTCCCTTCATAATTCCTCAGGAGGGAAACCCCAATAGCCACAGCGTTCCCTTCATTCACACCAACAGCCTGTTCTGGCTCTGTTTTATGAGTCATTAATTCCTAATAAGTAGAAAACTGCCTGGTGGGCTTTGGAGAAGAATATTTACTGTATCAGAGACAATATATGATATAAATTTCCAGCTATAAATCAGAGTTTGAATGTTGACATATCTTTAATAATGAAAAATGCGAAGTTTATGGATGCAGTTAAAGTTCACATCAGAATTTTGATTCATGATCACACTGAGCTCAGGTGGAGCCATCAAGCCCAGACGCAGCATTTTGTCCCAGATTTGGACACCATCACATCCCTCACTTGCACCCCGGTGACAGTCAGCCCTCCTTTCCCTCCTGTGCTGTGGGGCTGCAGACACAGGGCCTGATCCCCCTTCGCTGCCGGCCCCAGGAAGCTGTGCCATGGGAAGCATTGAGCTATGTATCGTGAGCCAGGGCTGTGACAGCTCCCCAGCCAGCCAGAGAAATGCTAATTATGAAGCAAGTAATTAGTGGCTATAAAATATGACCAATACAATTACACTGAGGGTTTTTTCCTCTGTCTGTCCAGAGTCTTGGCACAGAACAGTCTTATAATTAGGTGACAAAACTGACAGGCAGCTCCAGTGAAACAGCCTGTCCTCACCCTCTGCAGAGACTCCCCAAGTGTTCTGCACCAATAATTACTAATCAAATTATTTCTCTCAAGATTAAAAAAGCATTCTGCAGGTAATTTGCCCATAATAGCACAGGCCTGGTACTGGCAAAGAGCCCCACCCCTGCAGAGCCCAGCAGGTCTGGGATGGCTCCAGTGCCAGCATCACAGACCCTTCCTGAGGGACACCCATCCCAGCTTGGGACCCCCTTTGTGTCCCCATGGGCTCTGAACTGCTGCTCCATCCGGCAAAATGGCCACACAACGGCACTCAGTGCATCCGTGCATCCCACTACCACCCAAGACCTCCAAGATGTCGCGACAGGTGTCATGAAGGACTGTTTTAAGGTCACTTAAAGAATCACCAGCAAAGGTGATCCCAACACAGGCAGGATCCCAACACAGTGGGCAACGGGTGGGACAGAGTGAGGAAGCAGCAGTGATCCTGAAATGTTCTGGTCCCTCCAGACTGTCAGTGGGCACAAGGATAAACAGTCTGGGAAAGATGAAGGGACAGGGGCAGCAGTGTGTCTGAGCCACGTCTCTGGAGCTCCAGTCTGCTGCACCGCACCAGACTCACCTGGTGCTCACCTGCATGGGGACATGCCCTCCTCAACGCTGCTTCATCCCAGGTGTTGCTGCTGGTGTGCTCAGTGGCACTGTGATGTCATCCAGTTGCATTTTCTAAAACTGTTTGGAAAAAAAGCCTATGAGTCTGTAATTTGTCATTACCGTACCAACCTGGAGAGCAGCTGAACAAACCACTAGTATCAAACAAACAAACAAAACCCGTAATGGCTCCTGTCAAGCAGAGACCAACGCTGACAGGTGACCTGTAGCAGCATGGGAGAATAATTTGTGAATTGCCATTGGTTTCCAAAATCAAAACATAAATTTTGCTTCACAATTGAAGGATCAGGGGAAGTTTTGTTTTTAGTAGGTGTTTTGTCTCCCCGTGATTTTTTGTGGGGGAAATAACATTCACTCCAGCCAAGCTCATGGAATCCTTGTGACACAAACTTACTGGTTAAACTCAGGCACCTGCTTCTGGGTCTGGCCTGGGTCATTGCAGAGAGTCCTTGGAATTCTCTTCAACACTGGTGTGGCTCCCAAGTCAACCCCATGAGCACCACTAGCCACTCACACCAGCATGGCAGGAGGCTGGCAGCATCCTAGTCCCCACTGTATTTTGGTGCAGAGCATCCTGCTGCCAGGGAGAACAGTGCAAGACTGCCTGTCCAAGGAGAAGCACTGAAACCTGTCATTCGGGCCAAACTAGGTGCCCACTGATGTTTTTGAAGGGCCCAACACCTTCTCCTCCACCACGGCCCCGTATGCAGCTCCAGCCCACAGTTTCACCCCAACAGCTCCTGTCTGTGACCAACAAACTCCACAGCTCCCACCCCACCACCTTCCAACTTGGCTCCACTTTTGGGCAGGAGTTCAGCACATCACTGCAAACCCCAAATCCCCAGAACTCACCCTGAGCTGCTCCATCTCTTTACCAGAACATCTGCTGTGCTACACACACTGCGAGTGCTCTGCATTTCTCCCACTGCTTCCACTTAGAGCATTAGTTTGCTGCTACCAACAGTGTGAGGCAGGACTGATCCTGCTGATTCCTGGCCATCTGAACACATGAGAAACCACCTCTCTTTGTCCCACCACACAAGAACCACCGGGGCCTCTGAGCAACCCTGCTCAGCCCTGCAGACCCAGCAGCTGGGGACGGCTCTTGCCACAGCAGCGAACACCAGTGGTACCTGCCACTGGTCCACGCTCTGCTCTGCTTCCAGCAGCTCCATGTCTGTGTTCTCCTGCATCTGCAGACTTTTGTCATTATCTAACCCATGACAAACCCATCATGATAGTAAAGATCGGAATCACTGTGATCTCAGGCAGATGCCCAGAACTGGCCCAGAGGAGCAGCAGTGTTTTGCACAAGGCAGTAGCAAATTACTGAAGGTCACCTATGATTTATCACTGCCTTGGTTTCCAGACAGTGACACTGTTTCCCCCAGGGAAGCAGCCTTTTGGGTGCCAGCACATCTGCTCTGATTAAGCCTCTAACATGGATGATTTTGCTTATTTTATTGGATTGGAAGCATCCCCAATAAGCACGTTGTCTCCTTGTCTGAGTGATGCCTTTGCCATATGACACCGAATTTACATCCCATCCACTGCACACAACTGCTCTGACAACTGGAAAAGCACGGTATGGGGTGGGGACACACTCCAGGAACTCAGTCCCAGCAGGGATGAGTCTTTGCTGTGCTCATGAATATGCCAGAAATGTCTGCAGGCGACAGGCCCTGCCAGAGATAAGACTATGCAGCACTGTGCTGTGCTTTCATCTTCAAGGAGCTTTAAGATACAAAGAAATTAACGGCAGCTTCTCCTGGGCACAGCTTTTGGCTATATGGGGGTCTGAGACACCGGGCTGGCACCGCAGAGAGACTGCTGGAGCCTGTCTGCAAGCTTGAGCTGCTCTGGCAAGGAACAGACAAGAGGGCAGAGACACCCCAGAGAGAACAGCTGCCTTGGGCACAGGCTCTTGGGAGGCTCCCACTGCAGCTGCCAGTGAGAATGGCTGAAGTGGCACTTGTGCCAGTGCAGTTACTGCTACTGAGACCCCACCTCGCCACACAGAAGTGAAGACAGACCCCTCTGAGCCAGTCCTCCCTCTGTCAGTGCCTCCAAAATGGGCTGGGGTACACCAGCAGGGGCAGGGTCACAGTCACCCAGGGTTTGAAACACAGAGCAAACAGTCCTCCACTTGCTGGCATGACACCTCCAGATGCTGGAGCCAGAAGCTATGTCCCTGAGTCCCAGCAGCCACCTGGCCTGTGCCCCTGGTCTCGATGGGACAACAGCCTGGCCTCACCACCAGAGCCCAGCTTGTCCCTGCCACTGGCTGATTGTGGGGATTGTGGCTCCAGATATCCCTTTCATCTCATCAGAGACTGCTGGATTTAATTCCCTGCACTCTGGTATAAAGTGAGGGTCCCATCTGGAAAGCAATTTGTGTTTCTCAGAGCAGGCAGTCAGAACATTTTCCATTAAAACGTAAATTTAGCCAAGTTTTCTGGCATCTCTTTTCCTTCCTTAGGGTAAGAAGAATATGAACTTGTATTATTTTTTCCATCAATGATATCTTCCCCTCAGTTTTGCATTAAGGAAAAAAGCTGCCTGATATACACCTTTAGCAAATTAAATTTGAATTGAGTCTGACAGCACAACAGGGGTCCAGATTACAGGGAGATGTCCTGGCCTAATTGGAGTCATTGCCGAGAAGTTATGTGCAGAGCGTTAACCACGGAGGGCACAAGTAGAGCAAACATGGTCTCTGCACTGAATGCTCATCTCGCCAGCATTCCCAGCTGGCTGCAGGACCAGCCTGTTCCAAACACCAGTGGCACCTTGACAGTGTCTCTCAGGAACATCCTGGATGCTGAGTTTAGTTTTACTGCAATCCCAGCCATCCTCAGCCAGGCACCGCAGAGCCCCACTGACCACTCTCTCTGCCAGCCCTGGGGCTCCCACATCAGCCAGGTGTGGTGGTTCCTGCCCTGCCAGCAATCCCCATCCCACCTCCATCCCTGCTCCACCATCAATCCCTGCCCCACCACTCGTCTCACCACAGCTGCAGCCACACAACAGAGGGGAATGGCTGTCTGGTAACCAGCAGAGGATTTTGGCCAAACATGCCCAGAATAAAGAAACCAACTGTCCCGCTCTCTGCAGGTTTTAAAAGATTAATATTGCATTACTAAAACCCCAAATCCCTGTGAACTCACCACTTCTTTTGCTTTCAGAAACCTGGGGGCAGGGAAGCACACTCTCCATACCTTGGGAAGCCTATCAGCGTTTGAAGGGTGTTTAGAGGGTACAACTATACACCAAAGAGAAAAACCTGAAAATTCTCCTCTGCCCATATTGGGCAGGTAACTGCCACAAACTTGGAAGCTTCTTGTTCCCCAGAAATCTCATCTAATCAAGCTGTGGCTGATGACAGCTTGTACCTGACAGAGCTGCAGCCAGGCCACTCCCAGCCCCTGTAGGCAGAATTCATGGGGAGCATCACCCCAGACCCTGGGGAGAGTGGGCTCATCAATAAAAATTAATAGTTTCATTGCAATGGGGGATCTAATCCAGTGCTTTCCCTGTCCCGGGGACCAAAGTTCTCCCTAGGGCTGCAAATGGCTTTCCTACAGGACTGCCCCTAGAACCCAGCACATCTTGGACTGCAATGAATGCTCTGTCCCAAAGCAGCAGCAAGTGAATCAGCAGTCTCAGCCAGCATTAATTATGCAGAGAATAATTTGCTGGTTAAAAAAACAATAAATAAATAAAAGTTCTAATTTAATAAAAATTAAATTAATAGTTAATTTAACAATTCCAGAGTGAAAAGCCCTTGACCTCTGGACCTCTTCTCCCTGCATGCAGGGACTGCTGTGGTGACATCCCATGGCACCCCAGCACTTACCCACCTCAACCTGCGCTGCCCAGAGCCCCCTCCCCAGGGACTCCCTGAAGCCATCCCCAAGGTGTCAAGACGAGGGTGGATAAACCACAGCCATTCTGAAAAAGGGAAAAAATGGAGAAAAGGTGGGTGAACACAGGCCATGTCACCTTTAAGCCCCTGAAAAATTCCAGTCCAAATAAATATTTTTTTAAGGAACTGGAAAATAGGAAGAAGGGCAGTCAGGCAGAACATCCTCCAGAAAAGGGAGCTGAGAGCAAATCTGACTAATGTACCTGGGGTGATCTGGCAGAGGGAATGCTGTCTGAGGAAACAGACTCTCCAGATGACCTCAAGGTCCCTTCTGTCTTTATCATCTACACTTCTACAGACTAATTCCTTAAATTGCTATCCTGCAGAAATGTGCCCAGCATTCTGCCAACTCTGGAGCTGGAAGAAGGGCTGGAGGACAGTGTAAGCAGATATGCACACGCAGTGTGCAGAAGGAAACTGAGTTTTTACACTAGGCCTTTGTAGTCTGCAAGGATAAACTCAAAAGAGCATTTCACAGCAGCCTCCTTGTGTGACAGCAAAGCCATGTCTGGGAGGTGCAGGAGAGGCAGAACCGCCCCAGCCAAAGTTGGCTGTCCAGCGGATGCCCCTTCCCACGCACTGTTTCACAGCCCTCTCCTGACATAGATGGACTCACTCTTGCAGAAAAACCAAGAACTGCAACTCGGCATACCCTGCTGCCGACAGGCCTGGCCCAGACAGACAAGATCATCTTTCCTGCCTGTAAACCACGGTGAGTGAAAAACCTTCACTCTGAGCTCCCAGCATCTGGCAGGGCAGGCTGGGCTCCATCTGGAAGCATCTCCCCAAGCAGTGGACTATATTCTAGTCAAGGCATTACAAGAAAATAAATCAGAAGATTAACATAAATGTTGTTTTAGAGACTTAATCAGCTGCAAATTGCAATTTTGTGTTTCCAGCTTAATTAGCTCAAGTCTGCTTTTCATTTCATTGGGAAGCAAAACGAGGGCAGTAGCAGCAGCATCACAGATCTCTGGTTGCAGTGATGGAGAAAAACCTCTCCATGGTTAGGGCTCTTGGATGCCTCAGACAGCAGCATTCCCAATAGCTCCAACAGGGTTGGAAAGGGTCAGACACCGAGCAGCTACCTCCAATCCAACCCTGGCCCAGGCAGCCTGGTCTGGTTTTGCTCATTTGAACCATTGCTCCACGGGTTTGAACTGGCTCTGCTAGTGAGGTTCTACAGATGCACTTTTGTTTGCAGGGCAAGTGCTAATTAAAATGCAAACCATGTAACTTCTGCTCTGAGTGCTCACACCAATGTGATTTCTACAAGGGCTGCAAACACAAGGGTCACCCTGGTCTGTGAGTATAGTCCCACCTACCAGATTTCCAAAGGTACCTTCCCATTCCAGCAGAAGCTGTGTCTGATCCCCACGTCCTGGCTGGGCTGGGGTGTATTTCCACCATGTCCCAGCAGACAGGTCATTGTGTCCTGATGACTCACTACGACTGCCAGACCCACTACCATGTCCCCCGCCCACAGCACATGGGGCTCTGCAGTCACTTGGTGTAGCAGCAGGGTCCCAGTTTGGGAAGTACCAAGGAGACCTGAACAACAAGCAACAAATCACAGGTTTGCTTCATGCTGGCGCATTCCAGAGGTGCTGACAGTGCCCCAACACTGATACGCTTGTCACTTTAGCTGGTGCCAAGCACATCATGCTGACAGTGCAGTGTCCCGCAGACAGCCAGAAGCCAGAGGAAAGAGGGAATTTATAGTGCCTGCAGTTTCTGCAAAGAGAACGACAGAACTAGCCCTTC
The DNA here is from genome assembly GCA_026261815.1 of Monarcha castaneiventris obscurior. Taxonomy (NCBI): domain Eukaryota; kingdom Metazoa; phylum Chordata; class Aves; order Passeriformes; family Monarchidae; genus Monarcha; species Monarcha castaneiventris. Next base: position 1,957,499 of record JAMPIT010000511.1, on the reverse strand, counting down.
CACCCATGCCTGATGTATGGCTCATCCTCTTGATGCTGGTGGTACAAATAAAGCTGTCACTTGTAGGGACACTGAACACTGGCAGCAGGTAATGAGCCATGAGCAGAGGCGCCAGTTGAGATGGTGATACGTTTCTCCAGTTTTCTGCCCACCAAGGCTGCTCGCAAAGGCCACATCAGGTTGCGGCCAAGATGAGGCGCTCCAGGCATCCCAGAGCAGACGCCAGAGCCAGTCCCATTCAGGCAAGGCTGCTTTTCCTTAGGGCTGTGCCTCACCTGGGGGAGCATCACTCCCCACCCAGCTGTAGGAAAGGAGCCCTTCCTGGCTGTAGGGCACCAGCTCCACCTGCATGTTTCAGAGTCCCTAAGGGGAGGAGGAGGAGGACCTGCTGCAGCAGAGCCCCCACAACCAGGGAAGCAAGCTCCTGAAGGCCCCTAAACTGCATGGCTCAACCAGTAACCATGGCTCAGCTGCTCCACTGGCGCAGGACAGAGCCACGTGCCTCTGCCAGCACAGAGGACAGGAGCGCAGCTGCACCCGGTTATCGATCGTGCAAGATCAGCTTGTCTGAGCAGGGAAATACATCACTGGGAACATAGGAAACATTTGGAAAGTGTGAGTGATGGATGAGCACTGGAGTAGCCCAGCAAGGATGGATGAATAGCTGATGAGCTGAGGAATGAGGCAGGGGGTGCTCACTGTGGTGGGAGGTTACAGCAAGCCCCCAAACAGCCTTTACACCCCCACAGGCATGGGGGCACCAGGGCAGCGGTTCTGGCTCTGCTCAGTGCCGGTGTGAACAGAGGATGTGGAGAGTCATTGCCCAGATCCACGGCCCACCAGGGCCCACAGAGGGACCCCCAGTGCCCCACTCTGTCCCCTCTACTACACCAGACCCTCTGCTCAGAGCAGTGCCTGCCAGCACTGTGGGGACAGGCAGGCAGAACAAGGGGTCCAGCGCAGGCAAAGGAAGTGACCCCTCTGATTTCCCTCAGCCCCTCCATCCCCCAGGATACTTGACTGGGAAAGGCAAGGTAAGAACAGAGATGCAGAGAAGGGGAAACAGCCAGAGATCCCTCATGCACTCACTCTACAAATGACAGTAACTCACCCAGCCTGGTGCTTTGGGAATTTTATAGCAGTAATGCTGTGATGATTTTTTGCCTTTTATTTTATACTCCTGTTATGCCTTTTTACAACTTCTGTATTCTTAGTGGTTTTTTGCCTACATTCTTGGACTTGTTTGTGAAGCCGAGAGACTAAACATTTTAGAAGTTTTGTAGTTAGGGAGCAATATGCCCCAGACCTCAAGGTCCTCTCAAGAACACATTTTGTAAACTAAGATAGAACCATCCAGGTGAAGGTTCCTTGGGGAGGGGGGCTCATTCTGGCCTCTCATTGGGGAATTTATGATAGATATGCTAATTAGTAAAACCTATAGTGTTATACCAGATCTTTTGCGGGGTGAATGTGCAGTGTACATCGAGGTGCATTCAACCTGGATGTAGTGCACCTAAGGATCTTTAAATAAATACCAAGGTAAAATCCCTTTTTCCCTTCTAACCATGTTTGCCTCTTGATTTTAAGACCAGGAAAAGGCATCAGCAGAAGCTCCAGACAGGCAATGATGACTCTGGGGTCGGCTGTGTGTGCAGTACAATCCACTGGCAGTGCCTGAGATAGCTGCTTGTGAGCAGTAACAACAGAAAACTCCTCCATGGTCCTCAAGACATTGGGAAAAAACATCCCAGCACAGGCTGTGCAAGGGCTGGGTGCAGGCAGAGGAGCAGCCCTGGCACAGGCCCTGCTCACCACACACGTCCCACAGGCAGCACTGGGGACCCCAGTGGAGCCGTTCCACCCAGGGAAAGGATCCTGGCTCCACACCCCGTGCTGCCCCCTCCTTGCTTCCCAACAACTTTACTTTTCAATCAATGATAAATACCAGCAGACACTTTCATCCATTCTCTGTTTACTTCAGCTTAGCACCGTTTTAGAGCAAAATCAAGAGAAAATTCTACATTTAAACGAAGGAAGATCATCACACCAAGAGCTTATTTCATTCTTTGCATTAGGAGGAAGCAGGTTGTTCTGAGCAGCTCTAGCCTATTTATCTGAATACTGTGATTTTTCAGAAGCACTTTTATCTCAGTAGTAGATTTTGATCGCATTTAGAACAGAGAAAAGCAGACAGAGAACACCACAGCTGTACACCCCCAAAGCTCCAAACCCCTCTACTCCATGTTTGCTTTCCTTCCAGTGCAGATGGCATGGGATGAGCACTCAGAAGTAGGTGGGGCACACAGGTTCTTCCCCACACCATCCTGACAACAGTTTAACTTTCATCATCACTGTATTCACAAAGCCTAGATAACAGAACAGACATTTGGGAACGATACAGCAGCACAAAGAGGTCAGAATGGTTTTTCTAGTCTTTTTTTTATTTACCTTGACATAACCCATTGACCTTATTAAACAAGGCCATGATCACCCACTCCTGAGTACACAGGCACACAGTGCCCAGCTCCACCAGCTCCCAGTCCCAAGGGTTAGGAAGATTCTGGTACCAAGCCATACTTCTTCTTCAAGATGTCAACTGTGGGTGTTAGTGCACTGCAGGGAGAAATAGAGCCATCAGAACAAAGGGTCTGGAGCATTAAACTGCATTTTCTGGAGAAGACTAATTGGTGAGACACAGGATTGTACTTAGAACCAAGGAGAGCCCGAACTCCAGAAACTACGGCTTCACATAGAAGCCTTGAGAAAGGAGAATTTGAGAGCTCTTGAGGATTTCTGTATGTGCTCGTAATTAAGTTAACATTAATGGAAAGGTGGAACTGCTGTGGGAAGCAAAGCAAAACAAACAAAATGATGCAGAACAAAACAAAGCAAAGTAATGCATGACCCAACCCTATCCAAAAGCTTTGTTTCATTTAAAGCAAAGGAAAAGCCCCAGCTACACTCACCAGCCAGGCCGGATGATGGAGAATTTCCCCGACACAGATAAGTCAACCACAGTTGACCCCAAGCGACACTCTGGGCTCTGGATATCTCCTATGGGGCCTCCATCAATGACCAAGGACAACTGAGGCCATAAGTCCTGGAATTCCTACAAGAGAGCTGTGGGTAACAGTCCTGACAGTGGTTTGTGAGTATCATTTAAATAAAATAAAAATACAGCAACAGAGCAACTCTTGGTTTATTGCTAAAGCTGAGTTCAACTGAGAGAGCCTGGGGCTCTGCCAAAGTGCCCCAGTGACATCCCTGAGGGATGAAAGAACCTCACCAACACGGTCAGGGTGCTGCCGTGGGAGCTGATGTTGGCGCTTGTCAAAGCCAGTGGACCTGAGCAGGCACGTGCCAGGTCTCTCATGAAGGGGTGGTTTGGAATGCGAACACCAACCAGCTGCAGGGAAAGAGAGAAGGGTTTTACACACAGAAACTGGTTTTAATTTTACATTGCCTAAAGCTCTCTTGACTTAAAGCTGAAGCTCTAGAGATGTGACAGATCTACATCTGCTGAACCAGCAATAACACAAGACTTAAATCAGGCCCTAATGCTGCTTTATGCCATGTCCAGGTCAGTCACAGGGAGCAGGACAACACAGGGACCACTTCTGGGAACAAGAGCAAATGTCACAGCAGCAGCACAAAACCAGCCCCCTGCCCCCGAAGCCCTGAGATCAATCGTGTAGCCAAGACTTACTGATGTGAATGGATTTAAGTCTTTATTTAGCTCTTCTGAACGCTGTAAGACTAGGGTCACTGGTCCCGGGAGCAAGTCCCGCAGCAGCTCGTCGGGAACATTCACGTGGCAGTACCTGCAGGGCCAGAGACAGCTGGATCACGGTGTGCACACGATGTCGGCCGGGCCACTGGACCTCAGGCAGCTCCAGCAAGGCCCTCCCATCCCTTCCGTGGGGCTCCGGGTCCGCGAGAGGAGGTGCTGCACCCCGCCGGGATCTCCGTGCAGCCCCGCGGGCTCCACGGCCCGGCCGCACCCACCTGTAGAGCCGCTCCACGTCCCCGAGGCAGATGGCGAGCGGCTTCGCACCGTTCCGCCCCTTCAGGCTGTAGATGCTGCGCACGGCGGCCGAGTCCTGGGCCAGGCAGGCCACGCCATACACGGTGTCCGTGGGCACCGCCACCAGCCCGCCTGCCTGCAGGGCACCGGCAGCGGCCGCCACCGCCTCCCTCCAGCCTGCGCGACACCAGGCGTCAGCGGGGCGACCCGGCACCTGCCTCCACCGGCCGGGGCCTCCACCCTCCGGTCCGGCCCAGCCCAGCTCGACTGAGGGCCTCCCGCCGCCGGCCCAGCCTCCCCCCTCCGCTGGTTCCCCGCACGCACCGTGAGGGTCGGGCCGGGCCCCGCCGCCGGGCGGCAGCAGCACCAGGCGGGCGCGGCCCGGCCCCGGCCCCGCCGCTCCCTCCGCCACCCGCGCCAGCGCCCTCGTCGTCCGCGCCATGCGGCGCGACTTCCGTCCGCGGCGCCGAGCGATGACACACATCCGAGGCGGGGCGCCTCCCGCCGCTCCCATGGCGACCGGGGGCGCCCAGGAGTCGCCCGCAGGCCGGATGGAGACGGAGGGAGAGCGGCGGGTGTGGAGAGGGAACGGGACGGTCAAGGGGCATTGGGGGGTCCGGGGGTACCGCGGCGCCGGCTGTGACCATTGTCTCCCCGCCGTCTCCCTGCAGGTTCCAGACGACCCGCGGAGGCTGCGGGAGCTGCTGGAGCTCCGGCAGCGGCACCTGAGGTCCCGCATCGCCGCCTGCGAGGAGCTGACGGCGGCGATGGCCGCGCTGCGGGCGGCGCTGAGTCCCGGCCCTGCGGAGAGCAGCGCGGGACCCTGAGGAGCCCCGGGAGCGGCGGCGGGACCGAGGATGGGCCTGACGGAAGGGACGGAGGGGCGCGATCGGGTTTTGGAGCTCCGGAACGCCCGGTCGGTGCCCGGGGAACACAGGGACCCGTGACGACGGCACCGCCGGGCTCCCCGCCGTGGCCTTGGATCTCGCTTAGTCTCGCTGCGCTCGTGCCTTATCGCATTAAATTTACACTTCAAAATAAAGTGAGAGGGGCTTGGTTTGTATCTCCCCACACCCCACTGTCTGATCCTGAGGAGGCACAGCCGCCCCCAGCGCCCGTGTGTTCCAAAGGTTGATTCTTCCCTGGCTGCTCTGGGATCAGGACCAGCCCGAGCCGACGCTGGCGAGGCTGCAGAGGCACAAACCCTGTGTTGTTCTATGGCCCCTGCTCAACTCCTGCCGAGAGCCAGTCCTGGAGTCAGGCCTGACCTGAGCAGGAACCAGCTACGGGATGAGGTTGAAGGTCTGGGGTGGGAGATGCCCCAGTTCTGGGTTTCAACTCCCACCCACACCGCACAGCACCAGAGCGGCGAAGTTAGGCCAAGTGCTGGGAGAGGGAGGAGAGTGAAAAGGCAAACGCTGCCTTTCAGGGTTGGAATTCCTTCTCCTAAGGGGACAGGGCAGGACGCTCACACTCCTCTCCCACAGAATACTCTCAGGAAAAATTATTATAACACAATGTTTAAATAAGTATTTAATTAGGATTCCATTAGTATTAATATTGCTTTCAATTCCAAAAAGGTTAATTTCCACTTCTTTGCAGATATTTCAAAGTACAATATGAACTTCATACAAAATGAACAATTAAGCAAACACCATTATTTCACATTCTTCAAAAAATACAAATGCATATTAACTCTTTTGGGTTTTGGAGATGCTCTTCCTTTGGAAGTACTGTACCTGTAACTAACATCTTCACATTGCTCAATGTAAGCACATTTGTTCCCATGTTTCAGAGTTAAATAAATTCCTTTATTACCTTACCATACACACATTCTCGAGAAACTGGGGTTTAGTTCAGCTGTCTCCAAAGCCCCAGGCAGTGCAGCCCCCCAGTGCCGACAGCTCCGCTGGAGCTGCCCCCGGTGTGGAGCCAGGCTGGGGTTTGCCAGCACTCAGCTGGATGAGGCAGAACAGAGCAGGGTCAGCCCGAGCAGCAGAAGGACAACAGAGTCACAAACTAGGAACACCAGCGACTGCAACTACAGCATTGCAAGCACACCCTCAAGTCTGCTGGAAAAGGTCATGTGAAAAAAATCTTTTTTAAGAAAAAGTAGAAACTGCATTTATTTGAGGAAGTGTACACTGCATAATAAACCAAATTTTGGCCAGCTTACACACCACTGCAGCATGGTGTGGGGTTTCACCTAGTTCCAAAAACACACACTCAGACTATGTACACTACTACATAAATATCCAGTTTAATTTGCATTTCTCAGTGCAGACACAGAATCCACCTTCTAGAATATGTGCTAGATATCAAGGTAAGACACAAAAAAGTTAAAAGTTCAGCCCTGTCCATGAGAATTGACTACAGGTAACATTTATAAAAATTTGACACTGCTTCCAAAATATGTTACGGAAAAAATAGTATACAATTAAAAATTCTGCAGTCAGAAATTCATAGGGTTTATTAAAGACATGCTCTTCTTTTTACAGTCCAAACGGACTCCAACAGTTCTGCCCAGCTAGCTCAGATAACTCCTGCCAAGAACTTTTCACCCACAGATCTCAAATCATTTCACAGAGACAACACCCTGTCCTTGTTCCATGGGGAGGATCCAAGGCACGGGGAGGTTCTGTGCCTTGCCCGGTGTCTCCCAGCCAGTGGTGGAAACGAGAATGTGACACCAGATCTCATCTCCTCTGCCCCACTGACTCGGCTGCCTCAGCTCAGGAACCAACACAGGAACAGCTGCTCATCTCCAATCATCTCCAAGGACAACTACCCTCAGCTCAGCTCTCCCTGCAGCTCCACACCAAGGGGCCGGCTGGCTCCAACTCTGAACCCAGTTTATCTTGGAGTAGGAGTGCTGTAAACAGTTCACAGCATTGATGCAGATCAAAGATAACATCGTGGATGGCTCCGGCCACCCCCAAGAAATAAGGCAGTAACAGGACATCAGAAACCATCTTGAAGACAAATTTCAAAGGTGCAACATGGCTGTTTGAGAGCAGCTTGTCACTTGTGTTCCCACGTGGGTGACAGAACGAGGACGGGGGAAGGACACACATCAAGAGACACAGCATGTCCCACAGGGTGACAAGCAGCTCCCAGAAAGTGTGAGAGAAAAGGCTGCTGAAGCACAGTGCTCTCAGAGGGTTATTTGCATAGATTGGACGTTTGCTAACAATGCATAATTTGTCTGGGGCACGGGGGAAGGGCAGCACGACACCCACCACACCTGTTCTGTCAGACAGACACACGGACCACATGGGACAAGGATCTTTAGCTACAGGTATTGCACCAAGTTAAGTGCTCATCTTTGCACACCCCTGTTAACTTTTACTCAGAGCAAAAATAAACTTTGTGAAAATATATACAAAAGAAATTGCAGCAATTGGGTTAAAGATAAAATAACCTAAAGTGCATTTTAGATACCAGTATGAGGTTCTGCAAACTTGTCTTCCTGGGCACACTCAGCATTACACAAGTGTCCAACTCGTACTTTGTTCCATGTAATTCAGTACCAGCATTCAATTAGTGCTGATTCTCTCTCCCCGACCCCCCCTACAAACCTACAAGCACAAAAAGCAATTTCTCCAGCCTTCAGCTGCATGCCAGGTCTGCTCACTTGGGTCCTTTACTTGGTGACCAGAGCTACCACAGTCAGTAACTTGACCCCCTCTACATGTCTAAGCTTCTACACCCATCTAGAAACTACAAGTTGACCAAGTAAACCCCCACTAGCACAAAACAAGTGACCTAGAGCAGTGCAGTTTTTTCTCTGACTGATAATTAAAAGGGTTCATGCAGACTTTGTAGAGGCAGGCACGCTGTTCCCAGAGGCTCCAGCACGTGAACCCTTTTCTGGGAATCCAACATCTCACCAGATCTGTAAGGGTAGAAACTGTCCCTTTAATAAACCATGTAATAGTGAATATGCTAAATGCTGGGGCAGCAAGGAAAGGACAGAAAAATCTCTGGCCTTGCAGAATCTCAGAGCTTTGCTGCAGCTACCCCTGGATCTCCTCCCATCCCAGCATGACACAGACTGCCCTGGAACACAGTCTGATCACACAGCACTGGAGTTGATGCAAATGTGAAAATGTCTCAGACACACTCAACACAAATACTCTGGAAAGCAGATGGATGTCAAACAACAAAAGCACACACCTGTAAAACACAGTGGATGCACAGCCTGTGTGCTCACAGAATCACATGCTCCTGCCTCAGTACAAGCTCTTACCAGTTCCACCTGAATTGCACCCTGCCTGATGCACATATAAGGGGGCAATGGCAAACCCAATGCACCAAAGAATCAGCAAGACATAGTGCTTTTCCTGGAACACACTAAACAAACCCAGTAGCTGTGAAGAAAAACAGCAGAGATTGACCCTGGACACTGCTGCCCATCACCACAGCTCCACATGGAGCCTCCCAGTTCAGAGACTTGGGTAGTTTCTTCTACTCATTTCAGTCACAAAAGAGTTTCTGAAGATGCTCTCTGGTCCAACCAGAAGCATGTTTTAGGTTGACTGATTCGTAAGTAGCAAAAGTAAAAAAGCCTCCCTGAAGGCTGTGAAGGCTCAGAAGCAGTTGCTAAATTGCCCAGCTGTCACAGTGCAGGCCACATCTGGGACCCTTGTCCCCCCCAAGAGGTAACCCCACAACTCCAGGGGAATCTTCACACTCCTGCATCAGCAGTCTCCCACAGGCACACATTCACACCCACTCACACTCAAACGCCACAGCTGCACTTCGCCAAAGAAAAGGCCCGAGGCCACAGTGAGAGGCACCAGAGGGACCTCCAAGCAGCTCCAGGCAGTGCTCAATCCCCTCCGAAATGGAGCCCTATGCAGAATAGCTGGCAGTAGACTCCTCTGTGAGGACAGTCCTAGCCATGCAGGCTTGGGACTATTTTGTTTGTGTTCAGAGCAGTTCTTGCTTCCATGCAACCAAACTGCAGCACAAAATGAAGCTGTAGGAGAAAAGCAAAGGGGCCACCACCTCGCTGCCCTCCAAGGATTGCCATTACAGGAACAAAACAAGAAATGCTTTGTTAACCTGTTTTGTGGATGCCAAGCCCTGCTGCTGCAGGATTTGCAGCCCTGATATACAACAGCCCTGCGCAGCCCTGCCACACACCCAGAGGAAATACCACCAGCATGTGTGGTGCCCTCGAGTTCATCCCTGCAACTGTCAACACCGAGCTCTCTGCCCTGGCGCAGACATATGGCATGTCCCAAGCACAGAGCGTTCCTGGCACAACTGTCTGCCCTCATGGGACATGGTTTTTCCCTTCTGCACTTGACTGGAAGCAAGCTGTCCGAAAGGGGAAGACCAGTTCCCTTCAGTCCCTTTCCATCCATGCCTGAGCAGCACATTCGCAAGGGAACAGCATGAGAGGTCGCTGAAGCCAGTCTCAGTGTTGGTCACGCTACACTGAGCATGTCACAGGAGGTTTAAACACCCGCTGATCACCAGGCAGCACTCACAGGGTTCTCCCCTCCTCGGAGGTACAGACAACAGCTCTGATCAAACACAAACAGTGAAAAGATCTCTATCCACTACAGTTTGCATTCTTAAACTGAGTGCAGGGACGCTTCCTACTGATTGGCTTTAGTCATTATCTTTGTATCTCACTAATGACAACACTGTAAACTGAATAAAGACTATTTAATATTCTTTCCTTTAACACAAGAAGACTGACAGCCAAAGCCAGAAAGATGGATAAAAACTATAAAATTACATCTTTCAAAATAATGCAGCATAAATAAACCATTTAGAATGAGACTGCATTTATTGCAACATTACAGGCTTTTTGGTGGAAGGGGGGGTTTGGATTTGATTTACCCTGAGTAGGTTAGAATATAGACTCTCAGTTTGATATGAAAAACTACTCTGTTGCGTAACATTTTTTAGTCAAGAAATAGCCCCGTGCACAAAAAGCTGGCATTGCAGTAGGCTGGAGGCAGAGTCAGGCAGAAATTATATAGCTCACTGGAAAAAAAAGAAGCATGTATGGACGACTGAAGGACAGACTCACTGAATTCAAAATCAAATTCTGAATTTATGTTGAATCTTTCTGAAAATTTTTGTAAGAGTTGTTCTTCACAAAAGATGAGAGTAACCAGCAAAGGCACCATGCTCCCGATTCAACAGTCCCAGGGTTAGGATGATGACTTGTTGCTGAAGAGAGCCTAAGAAATCAAAAGAGCAGCAGGCACCAAACCTGACCACACCTGGGACTCACTGTACCCTTTGGAGAGGCCAAGAAAACAGACTGTGGAGCCAGAGCCAGCAGCGGCTCTGACTGTGCTTCCATGTTGTGACACAATGTCTGCAACACACTTGAGTCCTAGTGGAATTAAATGAACAGATCTGTAAGGGGCACAAGGTACTTGTGCCCTGCTGAAATAAACCCCCCCCAAAGCTCCTGGAGGCTTTAGTAAGAGCATTAGTACACAGCAAAATCAGGCACCAGCTCCTCATCAGGTATGTGATAATCACATTCAAATCACACTGCAGATAAATCCTCTCCCACATCTATGCCATTTCCTCCCCCTACAGCCTCCCTTCCTGGGCTCCCCTTTAGTGCATGGTTAGTACAGACGTGAGAGACAGGAGAAAATTAAGAGACCCAAGAAGTTGTAACAAAGACCCACTTGCTGCCAGTACCTTAATCCCAAAAGTAAGTGGTGTGCAATTGGAGACAAAGTAACCCCCGTTTTGCTTTTTAAAATCTTTTTGCACACGAGTAATCTTAACTTCTGTGTTCACATATGACAAGCAAAAGTGACAGACAGTGCAGCCAAAACAGTTCATATATAACTTAGCTATTTTTTTTTTACCTTTTCTATTTTAGATAGAATCTCAAAGGTGGATGTACCTGGGACGTGACTAAGATGACATCTGTGAAGCAGAAATAAGCCACAAAATTTCCAAAGAGGAAGGAATAAGAATCGATCCTTCAGTTTCTGCTTCTAAGGAGAAGGTTTTATACCCTCCAGGTGCAAAGGAAAATCTGGAACATCTTCACTTAGGAAAGCTGCTATTCAAACCAATTTCTTCCTCACCCTGCAGTAGTGCTTCAATTGGAATTATATTAGATGGGGTTTCAGGGCTTTGGAGGGACAGGAAGTCCGATACATCCATGGCACTTAATGTTTCAGTCTGGGAGTCTGAAGGGTTAACTATCTGACTGCTCTGCCCACAAGAAGGAGGAGCAGAGGAGGAAGGAAAGGTCTGAGGCTGCGGCTGGGGAGCTGGCTGCTCCAAAGCTTTTGAATCAGGTGAAGAACATTCCTTCTTAACGGTGGTGGTGGCTTTGTCCTTGGCAGAGTCTCGGCAGGCACACTGGCACTGGCAGGCCTCCTCCTGCTTTATAATAATAACAGGAACGCTGAGACCAATCTGCTGAACAGGGTTTCCTGAAGGTGAAAGAAAGACAAAACACGATGGAACTACATAATTTCACAGCAGGGAGGGAGAAATCAGCTTTGTTAAATTAGTTCAGTGTCATGCTTACCTGTGTTACCAGCTACTGGTAATGCAGTGGTAAAAAACACCTTTTCTACGACTTTTGGAACTTGTGGCTTTAAAGAAAAAAACAAACAAAAAAAAAGTGTGAATTGATGCCAATCAAATTTCTATTGTTCAAATTCTAAACAGCTATACACAGATTCCAAAAAGATACACAGGAAAACTGGACTCAAAGTATTGTTTCAGTGGCCCTAAAGACTGGGCATAATATCGCCTGCATTATTTGTTAGCCAACTCAGCTTGTGGGTTTTGACAATTCAATGACTGAATTCTTAAACACTGCTGTGTGTGCTCCCACTGCCTGTACCTGCAGCCACTCACTCGTGTCCACCTGCAGCTGAGAGCCTAAAGTGGCACCAATATTGTCAAAGAGAAAACTCCTTAAGTTTCAGCTATCCAGATTTAATGGAAAACCACAAACATTCTCTTTTCAGAAAAACTCTTTTCATTATCAGTCTAAATTAGGCAGAGACAAAGATTACAAAATGCCTAAACACAACCTCTACAAGCCTTTCGTGCTGCTATGCGTTAAAATTAATAGATTAAGGTCCACGTATATGCTCAGGCCCGGTGGCGCCCTGTCCTGGATAAACACACTGATACCTGCTGGCAGAAGTCCACCCCTGGGGGAAAGAAGAAAGCAAGATCTTTCGGCACCCTGGATTTCTCTGTGCTGCATTTATTTCCCTGTCTATTCCAGGGGCTGCATTGGTGACATGTATACACATTAACATGACAAGCATTACACCACACTGCATCCTGGGGTTTATCTTACAGGTTCAACCCCCTGCCTTTTCAAAAGCAAGGACTCTAGGAGGAATGGTTCAAGCTGTTCCAAAGCCTGTACTGGATGTACTGACCATTTGTTCTTGGCTTTGTGGGGAACCAGTGGCACCATTTAAGATCCAATGTAAGTTCTGCTCTCCCATGACAATGCTGGACTGCAGAATGGCGGTGCTTGGAGAAGGAGTAATGGTTATAGTGGGGTTACTGGTCAAAACAGGGTTTGCACCAACTGGCACAGTCTGAACTACAGCTGGCAGGGGTTCAGCGGCACTCGGGGCTGTCAGGGCAGGAGCCCCAGCAACCACTGACAGCCCTCGTACAATGGGCTGCGGTAGCGGCTGGGTGTGCTGCAGGAAGTCTTGGTGACTGGCTGCAAAGGGTGTGCTGTGAGGAACAGGCACTTCTGGGGATTGTAAAACAGTTGCAGGATTCCCAAACGCAGCTGGCTGTGAGCTGGATGCTATGGAAGAGGGAGTAGCAGGTGCTGCCGAGGCTTGCAGCGCTGCCTGCGTGGGCTCAGGGAGGCCAAGCTGCAGGACCAGGGGGAGGGACAACGAGGTTGCGTCTCCTGCTGGGGGCGGGACTGCAGCGACTGAGTCCGTGTCACCATTAAACCCTTCAATCAAGGCAGCTGCTGAAAAAGAAACAGAAAAAATATAAATATATCAGTTCTCATTAGGTCTGAATAAACTGCTTTTTCAATGAACTTATCAGCTAGCCGATGGATTTTTGCCAAGTAAAGCATTACCACATTCCTAACTTCAGACTAGTGCTCAAAAACAACCCTAGGCAGTGAAATCTAAAAGTAGCTGCAAATTCAGGAAGTTGGTAACACTGGGCTCTACACTGAGCCTGATCAGCCTCATCAACTCTCTCTAATAAGCCTTTTATCAGCCAGGTTGTGCAGCAACTTCAAGAGAGAACCTTGAAAACAGGATGATGGGGACTGCTTGAAAGCTCCAATGGCAGTACTGCAGGACAGTGTGCGGGGTCACCTCCCCTCTCACTGAGTGTCACATGTTCTGTGCACACCACGCATTCCAACACCAATGAATTTCAACACTGAAGTTAAAGTTCTTTTTGCTTCTTAAGAGTTATGTTGGGCATTAAGCTTCAGTCTGAAATGCTGAATTCAGTACATGCATGCAGAGCTGTCAAAAAGTTGTCTTTACAGTTGTCTTTACCAGTGCAGATACAACTGGTACCTGTCTGCTGAGAGTCATCCTGATTTGCAGTGTGGTCTGGGCTCTGAAACATAGACTCAAAGATGCTTGCTGGTGAGATTGTGCTGAGGTCCTGTCCATGTGTCTGACAAACAGAAAACAAAGAGGAAGACATCAGACAATGCTGCATCTCAGGTCTCCACAAACTGCACAAACCTCAGTCAAGCAGCATGTGCACGTCAGAAACACTCCTCCAATGAACCAGCCACCTTCAGGAATGGCAACATATATTACTTATGTGCTGCAAATTTGCACTTAGTTTTTATTACCTGCAATCAAATTTACCAACATAATGAGCAAATCCCTACAAAAATAAGTAACTTCTTCAAAAGTAAAGTATATTCCTCTTTGTTTAACCATCCACACTTTGTTTAACCCTTATTTCTTGCAGTACTCAGTCAGAAACAGACATTAATTGGATGCTTGCAGAACCTTTTCTGGAGCAGAAAAAAAGAGCTCCATTTGGACGGTATCCTGGACTATGCAATTCTAGTCACCCACACTGCTCGAACAGCAGAATATATACAAGAGCTGCACCCTGCTCCACACCACAGCACAAAGAACAACACAGTACCCTCGGCATCTAATTTTCCTCTGTGTAAAATTTAAGCTCAGTCAACACTTATCAAGAAGCAACAACACTGTTTTGGTAAAATCAGATGCAGAGCCTTCAACAGCAGGTTGAACTAAGCACTACACATTTTGGAGGACAAAATCAAAACTCCAATGAGATCAGGCAATTTCAGGACAATAACTCACTGGATTAGAGTTCTCCCGCAATTCTGAATCTGTTGATATGAGGCTTAAATCACTGAGACAAAGTGAGTGACTTGTATCCTGTAAAAAAGAAAAACAATTTGAATTATATATTAAAAGAATAATGTCATAAATGTTTTAAATGACCTTTTAAAGTCCACACTCTGCTTATATGGGAACCGGGGCGCAATTCTAAAATCAAAGGAGCAAGATTTTTAAGCACAGGATATTTAGCAGCTATCAAGGATTCTTAACATCTCTGTCAAAGTACTTCCACGAAGTCATATAACCCAGAATTTTAAATTAGCATAGGAACAAATCAACTTTTAGAAAATATAAAAATTAAACCTCCACAGTCAGTATTTTTAGTTAGTATCTATTTTACTTCACTTGTTTATCCCACAGTACCGATTCCAACTGAAGCACACACAAGGAAAGCAGCCTGATGGATACAACTGCCCACATGCACATGTGGCAAAGTGAGCATTTACAACTCCCTTTGAAAATCCCAGTCTTAAATATTACACCTTAAGAACAAGCTGCAGACCAAATTATTTCTTCCCCAAGGTATGGTTTATATCCACTCAACACAGAAGCATTAGGCAGAAGTGCTACTAACCTCAGACACATTGTTATTGGGAAGTGCATTATAGGTATGTCCCTTCTCATGACCTTTCATGTGACTCTTGAGACTGTACTGGGTACTGAAAGTCTTCTCACAGCCATTGCTGGGACAGAAGAAGGGTTTCTCCCCTAGAGGCAGCATAGAACACATTTAACAGACTTAAAAACATACTATCAGACACACACTTCTAAAGCACATGGGAGAGCAGTACTTCATACAAACAAGACGTTTAATGCCCCTTCATGCATTCAGTATTCCTGGGAGTCCTGCAGGTGAATGCTTCCATTTCACCATGGGAACTGACAACAACACAATATTTAATTGCTATGCATCATTACTGATACATTTGTGAAAACACATTCATTGAATTCAAGACCTGTCAAGCATAAATGTAACTGCATAAATGGGAAATGTGGATTGGCCTGACGTAGGTGCAGGAGTTTGCACTTGGCCTTTTTAAACTCATGAGGTTCACAGGGGCACACTCCTCCAGCTTGCAAAGGTCTCTCTGGATGCCATCCCCTCCCTCACACGTCACCTGAGCCACTCAGCTCAGTGTCACTCCCATATTATATGTAACTATAAATTCATATTAGGATTCTGAGAGTTAGTATAGACTGAATAAACTCAACTAAAGAAAATTTTGAAAAAAAAAAACCACAGAACTTACCAGTATGTGTTCTAACATGTGTTTTAAGGTGGTGGCTTGCAGCAAAAGCCTTCCCACAGCCGTCATGCTCACACCTGAATGAGGCATCACAGGAGAATCAGCATCAGCCCCCTTCAATGCATTAGCTACAACCTTAGATCATGCTTTGCAATAGTCCCAGGACTCTAAAAATCAGGCCCAAAGCTAAGCTCTGTTAGCAACCAAGTATCTCCCAGAAGCTGCTGTGCATGCTACACAGATCACAGCAGGGCTCTGAGTAGGACTTTAAAATCCAAGCACAAAGGCAGTATTTGAGGGGGGTCTCCTTCATGGAATACACATTGCATCCCAGCAGAGAGCAGCAATGTGTTTTAAAAGATGCTCATTGTGGCACAGGTTTACGTTTTAAAAAACACCTTGACTGTTCTTGTCTTTTAGGACAATCACTGCACCCACTGTTAAAGGCTGCTGAGGGAGCTCAAGAACAAACATGCTCCAATGCCAGCCAGCCACATTCCCTTATTTCTCAGGAGAACACCATTCCATTCCGAGCAATAACAGCTGCTTTTTGGCACAGGTGCCTCATTACCTGAGCCACAGAAGCCAGAACTGCCACCCAGCAACTCACCGAAATGGCTTTTCTCCTGTGTGTGTTCGAATGTGCTTCCTCAGGTCACTGTGCGTTGTGAAGTATTTGCTGCAGCCTTCTGATTCACAGTTAAATGTTTTCCCTGTGTGAAGCCTTTGATGTGCTTTCAACCTAAAAAACATGCCAAAAAAATCACTCTTAGAGCTGGCAGGGTAAGACAGCCCTGGCCTGAGGCAAGCAAGCCATTCTTTCAAATGTGCAGGACAGGATCAAAGGCTTAACATATCCTGAGCAGAAGGTAATGAGCTCATGAAACTGCTATCAGTTCCAAAGTCCTCCAACAAGTCTGAGAGACGCTTGTGCTCATGCACCACCTTCAATGCTATTGGAATATAAAGAAGTTAAGCATGTCACCACAGTTCTGTCATCCTACCCTTTGGACAGCATTGCCACACTTGAGGGGTGTACACGGAAGAAGCAAAACAATTGTATTCAAACACAAACACAAAGTAAATGCAACTTGCAGAACAGCAACAGCCATACCTACACGAAAACTTGCCAGAGCTGTCCCACATATACAGTGGTGAACCTTCTCACCTGTACAGTGTATTGAACGCCTTCTCACAGCCCTGCACGTCACACTCAAATGGTTTCTCCTTGGTATGCACCCGGACATGGATTTTGAGGCTGTAGGAGGTGAGGAAGGCCTTGCCACAGCCCTCCTGATTGCAGACGAAGGTGTACTCCCCACGGTGGGTTTTCTGGTGCGTGCGCAGGTTGCCAGCGGTGCTATAGGTGCGGGGACAGCCCTCGAAGGTGCACTGGTAGCGCTTAACCTAAGGGACAAAATGCTGCCTGCTTAATAATTTTTAATCATTTCTGGAATCCAGACTGGGTAGAACTGCAGTCAGACATCAAAGACAATGCAATAGATTTTGACCCCAAAGCCCCCCAAAAAATTTACGGCCACTTAATTCTCTGACAACAACATTTCTGCTGCACTCTGCGAGGAAGGAGTGGCACATGCCAAAGCAGTTGGCCTTGCAGAACAGGAGTCTAACAGAAGAGGAAAAAGGAAGAAACATAATCCAAAATTTTTCTAGCTAAAAATCTGATAAAACAGTTGGAAAGAACATTGAGGAGCCATCAAACCAGTCCACTACCCACATGTGTAGCACATGCACTTCAGTCTGATGCTTCTAGCAGAGCTACTTATTTGTAGAGCAGGGAGACAAAGGAAAATGCAGTCACAATGCTCAAACTCACTGCCCTGTGTGCTGAATTCCTATCAACACCTTGAGCGAAATAGTTTTTACCATCTCCCATGGTCTAACCACCAGTCCATTCATTACTTCACTTTATCCCAAAGCAGCCTTCATTGAGCTTGTTCTTTCCTTCTGTGGTTACTGAAACAGTGGAGTGCCTGAAGTGTAATGGATCACACCAGGCTACAAGGACACCCAAATACAGGTGTCACAGATTTCTCAGTAAGCCATCGAGATCCCTAGGACAATTTCACGTGGAACTAGATTTGGTACCTTCCCCACTTCTGCAACAGGCACAAGGAATCGTTTACAAGCTTCCAGTGTGCAAGTGGTAACACCTAATGAAATCTCATCCTCTCTTGTGAAGCAGAAGGAATACACCACCTGATCTGCCTGAATAAAGTTATCCTCCACCATTAACTACCAGACTAATGACTTTTGTTTGACTGTCACAGTTCAGAAACCTCAACACCTAAAGGTGATTGAGGAACCCAGGAGAGGACTTGGCAAGTCACATCAGCTATAAATCAGGTTCTAGACAGTTCTCCGTAACGAAAGAGAAATAGTTTCTTGGTTACTTCCAACCTGCTTTGCAGGGGACAAAGCTGCCAGCAGGACCCCTTTAAGAAAATTCTATAAAATTGAGTGATCTTTTGTGTATCTCAATCCATGGTCTCTTGTTGCTCCCACAACAGGGTGGCATTCACCTTCACCTGGCCTCAATAGAACCTTCATATTTAGAGAACATTACAGCATGTGAGACATACAAGAAACCTTTACACAGAGCACAGAAATACCATAATGTGCTGGGTTTGGCTGTGGTAGAGTTCATCTTCGCACATATGAGGCATGTTCTGGATTTGTACTCAGCACAGGGCTGATGATACAGAGATGGATTTTTTTAGTGCTTCTCATTCCGCCCCGTCGGCAAGGGGCTAAGGGTACATAGGGAGTGGGGAGGGGACACAGCTGGGACAGCTGACCCTGACTGATCCAGGGATATCCCAGACCATGTGAGGTCATGCTCATTATAGAGAGCTGGGGAAGGATGAGGAAGGGGAAACATTTTGTGTTCCACAGTCTCTGTTATGCATGGTGGAGCCCAGCTGTCCCGGGCATGACTGAGCTTCTGCCTGCCAGGGGAAGCAGGGAATTCATCCCTTCACATTTTCAACTAGTCACTCAGCATTCTCAGAGAAGGAAACAGTAATTTCACTCTAAAGCAATTTGCCCTTAATTTACAGATCAAATCAGGCAGAAGTTACCACTAAACGCCCAAGAACTACAGCATGGTTACAATGCAGCTAAGAAGTCTGGCTGTGCTGAGCCAGCCACAACATGGGAGCACAGACCAGTAACACACCAACATCAGACAGCACATTTTATTACATGAGGAGTGTACATCATCCTCCCCTGGGATCACCAGATCCAGTACAATTTGCGTATCAGTGCTGAAGTAAATGTTCCCTGTCACAGCTTTAAGGCAGTTGGAAATTAACACTTTACAGAACTTTCTCCCCAACAATTCCCATGGTACACAAGGGATCTGACACATGCAGGAGCTACCTGAAAATGAAGGGAGGGTTCTGTTAAGCTTTCTATGTGTTTACATGTAGGTCTAGAAGAAAAAAGGACAATATTAATTACAGATTAAGCTGTTTGGTACCCACTTGTCACTGTCCCTGTGTAAGGGAAGGTGGCAGTAGCAACATCAGTTTAATGGCCAGAACTCTAATAATCACCTTGCAGCGCTCCCTTCCCTCTAAAGGCCAAATAAAGGCCAAATCTTTATTTCAAAATTCCTTCTGAGCACACCACAGACAGCAGCAATAACGCCATCACATTTTGAGCAAAACAAGCACCACAGCATTTCACTCCCTTTTCACGTCAGCACATCAACACACTGCACACTGCTTATATACACAAACAGCACTGCTTATATACACAAAATCATCAGAGATTAATTTGAAAGCCTTGCAGGTACAGCAGCAAGAGCTCCAGGCTGCCACAGCACCCAAGCACAACAGAAAACACAAGGCAGCAGAGGCCAAGCCCCAGACAGGCAGGACAGGGCCCAGGTGCTTGGAGACTGTGGCTTTTGGCCAGGGACAGTGAGCTGCTGCCTCTGCCAGGGGGACGCTGGAAGAGCCGTAACCCAGCACTTACCCCAGAAATCAGAACTCACTGTGCAATAGCCTACAGACCTGGAAGAAGCAGAGCCTCACACCCTGGTTCAAAGTCTAGAGTAACTGCTGCGTTTGCCTTTAACGCCTCCTGAGCTTATGATATTCCCCCTAAATGGCTAATTTTTCTGTGTCATCACTGAACAAAGAATAACTGAATTTGAAATATGAAACTGTAATCATGTTTGTTCTTACCAACACAATTACAGTGAGAGACATATAACAAAAAAAAAGCCAAAGGTAACTAAAGTGCAAAACCCCCTTTTTAGCGTCATAAATGTCTTAAAGACTGACCTGAAAATTTAAGACTTTAAAACAGTTATCTCAAGTGTTAAAACTGCTGCAGACATTTTGGAAGTATCAAAGAACTGAGCTGCTGATGTTCAGAGATAAGCCAGATGTTTGGGAGCTTTAGAGCTTTCCTTTCCCCACCTCCAGACAACTTATCAGATCTTTGAAACAGCAGGCAAAAAGGTGTTTCACAAGACAGAAGTTTCACACGTGCTCAGGTCTCAGTGCCACTGCTTTTACATTATGGTATCACTGCCCTCTACTCTGGGAAATTAATTCCAGAAATGGAAAATAAATTCATATAAAGGATTTCATTAGGAAATTCCACATATTACAAGCCTTCTTTAAAAAGCAAGGATGAAAAAATAAAAGTGCCCTTTCCAGTTTAATTGCACATGCAGCCATCGACCCTAGTTAGCTCCCACCCCCTGCTCTCACAAAAAAGAGAGAAAGTACATACATGACTGACAGAGAAAGTGAATTACTTCAGCAGGTACAGGCTGCAGCAGCTGCTAATGTGAATAACTGACAAAAGGAGACTCAAACAGGCTCGCTGAACACACCTTAGACCAGAAGTCCCCAGCTGCAGAGCTGACACGCCCCCCCAACTCAGCCATGATGGTGACAGCTCTCTGCCAATGGGCAGGATTTAGTGTCACAGCCAGGGCTCAGTGCTGCAGCGCTCTCCCTCTCAGTTACACAAGTAGTTGATGCTGCTACTGCTGACACTGGAGCAGACACTTGGACTCATCTCCCCTCACATAACTCAGGCAGGCCAAAAAAGGAGCACTAAGCTGTCCCTGAGCTAGTCTCACAATCAACTTCCCTTTGCTCTTACACCCAAGAAGAAGAGTCCCAAGACAAGCCCTCACCACCGTGCATCCAGATAGAATTCATCAGGGAAACAGAATTAAGAGTAAACTCTTAATTTTAACCATGCAGACTGACCTGAGCTTTCAAAATACATCAAATAGCAGCTTAAAGCTTCCCTCATCTTCTCACAGTTTCCCTGTGACACAATAAAACTACAAGTAATTTAAAGTTTGGCATCTCACATTTGGTACTCCAGCTCCCAGCAACGGCCTGGACCTTAACTGTGACCTAAATGTGCTTTTCTTGAGAATGTGGCCAATCCCAGAGCAACAGCTGAGGTTGTTTCAGCGACCTCTGAACTCACAAAATAACGACCCAACCAGAAGAAAACCAGAAGATCACTAAAATTACACACATCACTGCCACAAACATGTATCAGTGCCACACCCTCCTGCCATCCGGTGCCACAAAGTGCCTTCTGGCAGGTTCCTAGGGCAGCAGGTGGTGTCAGAGGGAAAAGGGATGGCCCTGGCAGCTCTGCTGGGACGTGGTTTTCCCCAGCACACAGCGAAGCTGGGGATGACGAGAGCAGATTTAGTGGAGGGCAATTCACTCCGTGACACAAAACCCCTTGAAAACAAGCAAAACTACCGTCCATCTCCTGAAAAACAGCCTCGGCAAACCACATTTTCAATGCCTTTTATGTCAGAAGAGTGCATAAAACCCACAATCACATTTAGCTACTCACTTCCTTACGCTTGGTTTCTGGGCACTCAGACTGCAAAGTGAGTGTTGCTCCTTCGATGTTTCTTGGCATGGGAGTTGAACCAGGATTTATTGTTAGATGAATCTGATCAGGAGAAATAATATGTTGCACATAACCCTGTGACATTCCTTCATGATCTGCTATTAAATGAAATCCTTCTTCATGACCCTCTGGTAAAAAAGGCAAGTGATCACCACATTGTCCTTCATCCTCCTCATCTTCCAGCACACTGTGGTCCTGCTCTATGAGCACAGTCGTCCTGTCATAGACCGTCCCAGACGAGGAGGACACCAGCCCGTTTTTGTCAGCAAACCTCATCATATTGTCATCTTGGGCTAAGTCGTCTTCCTCCACTTCATAGATGACGTTGCCCTCGGGGCTGTTCTCGCCCATGGCTCCGTGCCTCTCACCGCGCTACCGGGAGCTCCGGCCGGAACGGCTCATCTGCAACACAAGGACGGGCGGGGGGGTCAGGTGGCCCGGCCGGCCCGGCCCGGCCCGGGCCCGGGCCCCGCTCCGCTCGCAGGCACAGCCCCAAGGCGGCCGGTAGCGGCGGGGCCGGGCCGGGCCGAGCGCGGCACTACCCCCGCCCGGCCCGGTCCCGCGGAGAGCCACTCCTGGTGGCTGCGCAAGCCCCACTCGTCTGGTCTGGTCTGGTCTGGTCCGGCTCGGCTCGTCCTTCCTCCTTCCCCTGTCCCATTTGCCCCCCCTCCCCGCTCACCGGGTGCCGGCGGCAGCTCCTTCCCCGCCCCAGCGGCACCATGATCGCCGCGACCCACTTCCGCTTCCGGCCGCGCGCGGCCCGCCGGGAGCGCCGCGCCCGCCGCGGGGGCTCACGGGAGGAGGAGGGCAGGCGGAGCACAGCGCCCCCGTGCGACTCACGGCCATCACCGACAAGGGGCAGAGGCCGCGAAAAGGCTCCGGATGTTTTTATTTAAATGGCAGGAACTTTAAAATTCTCAGGTTTTTAACAAGTTAAATAAAATATAGTGTAAATATCAGTTTTCATATTTTTTACTTGTCTACATACAGCTTACTGAGAAACTTTATATACTTCACAGCATAATCAGGTGTCAAACTGCCTGATCTCCGCCTTCAAAAGCAATATATTGTATAAAATACTGTGATATCAAAAAAAGTGCCAGTATAATTTACAAAAAATATTTTTACAGTCATTCAAAGACTAAAAGTCAGATTAACTGCATCTGATATTCATGGTAAATCATCTCTCACAAGGAACTGACGGATAAATTGCTGAGCTTTCCTCTTCTCAGCTATATCAGGCGTGGGATGTCCAGGAGGAGGTCGCAGTAACAAGCCACCAAATACACTGGCTGCAGGGAAAAGCCACACAGACACACAATGAGAGCCCAGTGGTAGCAGCAGGATGTCATGGGCCATTCTACTAACCCCAATCCCAGGGAAGAGTGCCTGGCTTCAGAATGAGGTAGAATAAAGCTGACGATCCCCACATCTCTGGGTTGCTTTCCCAGGCTCCTGCTTTTCTATGTACTATTTACTTACAATAAAAGGTTCAAAGCAGTACAAGCCACGACTGCACTCAAGTATGAAGTGTTTTGTTGCCCTAACTGTGCAGCCCCCCTGAACAGAGGGTTATTTTGCTTCCCTTACCAAGAATATTCACATCCAAATGGTTTTTCCCTGAATTCTTCAGTAGTTCTCGTAGAAATGTCATCAGATATTGAAATACATTTTTATGGCACACTGGTAGGTCAGAGATAATCTGAGGAGGTAAAACGCCAACATTTATATTGCAGACACAGCAATGGCTCCCAGCTGCACCCTCTCCCAACATCCCCCTGTCTGCAGGTGCCAACAACTCTTCATAACCCAGAAGTATGAGTTCCAGATCCTTTCTATTAACAGATGATTAAGTTATTGAGAGCAAAGCCCAGTGACTGGTGTAGCAGAGGACAGTTTGCCTCCTCTCCCTCTGGAACTGGAGCTGGTCCCTCAGGGAAGCCAGCAATACCTGGCAGCTCAGCCCGTAGTTGCTGGCACTCTCCAGACAGGAGCTGTAGAACCTGTAGCAGATGACAGGCTCGGGCAGGCTCTCCAGGAAGAGCAGCAGGGCCTCTGCCACTGAGTGGTTGCTGCTCACTGATCCAAACATGGTTAAGGAAGAGCACAGCACGATCTAGGCTGGTCCTATTTCTACCGAAAAATGAATGAACTTTTGGTTAGGTGTCCCAGAACTCTGTCTACAGCTCACAGCTTTGGGTTAATCCCCTGGCCTCCACACGAGCTGTTGCTGTTGGCAGTTGGACACTTGTGTAACTCACTGACATCGCCAGGATTCAGCAGAGACTTTCAGAGCGATGACACGAAGCCACGAGGAAATGCAGAGCTCAGTTACCCCAGGAGGAGAGACAGCAACTTAAAAACCTTTCTCAATTTTGGTCACTCTGGCATAGTGAGCCTTCCTGGACATCAGTCTAAAAGGATACGGAAAGTATCATACATTCCCTTGTCCAAACAGTCTCGGATTTGCTCAAATTCAGATCTGAGGCCTGGCTGCTGAAACAGGTCCTCCTGCAAAGACAAGCCTTTATCAGTCCAAGGAAAATAGAAGAATTTTGAGTAAATATAAAAATGGCCTTATAATCTGCCTGGAAAATCTTTCCAAATTGGCGGTTATCACCCAAGCCTCAGCACAAACAGCTCTAAGAAGGCTGTGGCACTGCAGTGAGAGCAGTGCAGGAGGACATTGCTGATGCCTGAACACATAGGAACAGTCACTAGCACCAAACAGTACAACCTGGGGCATCAGGATCACTTATCTCCCATGGCCTTTGACCAAACACACTCAGCTCAGTGATTGCTATTACCAGTATCTTCTTCAAAATTTAACCTAATGCAAACATTTCATTCTGTGTTTCCAGTGCCAACCTGCTGGGAAGCGTTGCGATTCAAGTGATCCACCATCATCTCCAGCTCTTTTGGGATGTCCATAGGCTTTTCAGCTTGGGCAGGATCATCACTCGTGTCTAGTGGCATCAGGGTCTGAGGGAGGGAAGTGTGGGCAGGAGGGAAACAAACAAAATGTAGCTAGCCAAGTTCTTATTCAATTCAGCAAAAATACTTCACAAAGCTTATACCTGAGAATTGATACTTTTTAATAAAAATAGACAGGCCTTAGCATCTAGTTTTAATGCTCTTGTGTGTTTGGAAGGGAATCTTGTCTTTAACTCACAAGTTTCCGAACGGATTCTGCTGACATGTCCTGGATTGGTTCCCTCATGTAACACAGTGTATGGATGGGAGACCCAAAGCAACTTGGCAAATAGTTGCCTGTTATGGATAGAAAATAATCTTTCCCTCTGACAAGATGTAAGACTAAGATATCTTCAAGTTTTTCCTCTCCAGAGTTTAAGCGAGTAGCTGTTGATTTATTAACAAACACCTCCAGCTCAACCGTGATCTCAGCATCTGCCAGATGATAAAAAACCCAGACTCAGTTACAACCAGTATTAAACCAACAGCCTGCAAACAGGCTCTCAGAAGTGTAGAGGAAACTAAGCCAGAAGGGGACAATATTAACATGAGACAAACAAGAAGGAGCTCACCTGAGAGCAAGAAGCCCTTATTGGGATTAGCAATCAGCCACTCCTTGCAGTAGGTTTTCTCATCTGGTTTGCTGATAAATTCGAACTGGCAGGGCACTTGGCCATTGCGGATTGTAAACCTCTCTACGTGTAGCTGCATGTATTTAACATCCTCAAAATGGATCTAGAAACAAATATCAGTCAACATCATCAGCCAATTCCACCTTGCTGAGCAGCAGTTCCTGTCCTATGGTTTAATTATTAGGCAGCAAGACAACTAGATTAACCCCTTGCTCCCACATCCCATCTCTTCCAGGACTGCATAGGATCACACTTGCTTACTCTGAATGTCGAAGTCCTTTGTGTCAGTGGGCCCTTTAAAACAAATGCTCCCCTCAAGTAACTACAATAAAATTGAGAACAAGATAGCTGTAGTCTCAAATGTCTCCTGGGCTTATCTTTATAGTCCCAACACACAAAGCAAACGCTGGTTTGTGACCTTCTCCAGATCCTTACGATTTTACATTTTATGTTTGAAAGCACAAGTCAGAGCAAGGGTCACAAACCACCTTTTTACTTTCTCTCTTCCCACCTCAGGGAATGACACACCCTGTGTTTCAGCCTAGGACTGTGAATGGAATTCACTGGCACCTAAATAGGAACAAAGATTCCTAGGGCTTGTAAACAGAGAGCAGCTGGAAGTCAAAATATTCTACTTTTTGGAACCAGACCCCAGGGCCTAGAATCCATCTTCTGCTGCTGGGGTCTAGGGTTGCTCAGTTCCTTCAGGGAGTGCTGGCACATGATCATGCCCTACCTCTCTGCGGGACAGCGTCACTGAGGGAATGTTGGCATTCTCCAGCTTATCCAGGGAGCGGACTATTTCCTCAAAGGCTTTTCGATAGAGCTCCTCATTCACAACCTTCACCTGAAAAGGACGCACACTGCACCAGCTAGCATTTGCTGTGCCTCTGCAGGACAGCTGGAACACAGCTGGAAAAATGGGAAGTAATTTGATTTTAGCAGCACACTAGAGTATACAACACAGGGAATGGGCAGAGCTGCTTGGAGCACTAATCTCCAAGATCTTCTCATGATCCAACAGTAAAGGACCTTGCCATAACTAAAAAGAGTCACTCTAGTCAGTACTAGATCAACCTTTTTTTTTTCCCTCAGAAAAAATAAGAAGTTTGACAACACACCACTGTTTGCCCAAAGAACACCAACAGATATTCAGGCCTTGTCCAGCTTAACTGCAGTAGCATTTACACAACCCTTGCTTACTATGATCAACAATCCCGTCTCTGTATCTGATCCAGTCCACCTTTCAAGCCACTGTTCTCTGCGAATGCCATAAAAGCAGGAGAGAGAAATCAGCACCCAGGGGATGAGGTCAGCAGAGTTATTTCATCCAGCATTTACATACTTACCCCGATATCAAGCACAGAGCTCACTGGCTTGTGGTCACTGAGCTTCAGAGCCATGTGGCTGCGATAGCTCAGCTGGGCAATGTTCTGCCCTTTCCACAGTATCCGATCACACCATGCTGGAACACGACACTTCTCACTAAAACAGAGGGAAAAATCACTGTTTCCAGGCACAGTTCAGGTGCAGTAACAACACGGGGCAGAACGCTGCTTGCCCAGAGATCAGGGTTTCCTGCCATGGCCTGGAGCTCAATCTCTATTAAAGTGATATTTTTAACAGTTTCTTTGCGTAGATATGGAAAGCTTGAGTTTCTACTACAAGGTATCTCCAGCGCATGCTTTACTTCCTACTTCTTCAAAGGTGCAAGATACAATTAACATACAAAGCAATACTCAGGTATTTTTGACCATAAGAGCCAAGACTCAGGCTCTACATTTGAAGTTTGCATTTACTGTTTCCACTGACAGCTGCATAGATTTAATTTCTGCACTTGCAACTGAAATTCCTGGTTTGCTAAGACTAGAGGAGGTGCTCTGTGTATAGAGCATTACAAGAAAGATGGTTCTCATAGGCTTTTGAAGAACAGCACAGCTGACTCCATGTCAAACCTGATTGGTCTCACCTGAGCAGGTACAGGAGCGATCAGCGAAAATGAGATCCTAAAAATTTTGCTTGGGAAAAAACCCAACAAACCAGATAAAAAAGAGAATTAAACTGGCTAAAAGGATTAATTAACTTTGTACACCTCTAAGAGGAAACCTAATAGGATTATTACTGGGAAAAAAATATTAGGAATATCTGAGAAATAG
This sequence comes from Monarcha castaneiventris obscurior, assembly GCA_026261815.1. Lineage (NCBI taxonomy): Eukaryota > Metazoa > Chordata > Aves > Passeriformes > Monarchidae > Monarcha > Monarcha castaneiventris. The sequence continues at coordinate 1,930,181 of JAMPIT010000511.1, read as the reverse complement.
CTGTGGGAGAAAAACAATGTAAATAGACATAAACAGGAGATGAATTTTCGAGCGAAGGGAGACAACCAGAAATAATCTCAGAACTGTTCCTATTTGCAGCCATTAGACCTGCAATTTTTTTTAGCCTTGTTTTTACTTCCCTCAGTGATAATGATATCAGCCATTTGTAGCATCACATCTGAGGCAATCACTGTACCTTGTGTCCCAATCATCACAGCCAGCATCATACTTGTATGTTGGCTGGAAAGAGATCTCTCCCTCTGTGAAGCCTTCAAAGGCTGCATTCGCCTTCATTTGCCTCTTCAGCTACAAAAGAAGAAAAAATGAAAACTTTAATTTTAGATAATCTCAAGCACAATTTCCATATGGAGTAAAAGGGAGACATTGAGCACAGAAAAGGCCAAGGAGCTGTGTGGTTTGTACCAAGCACCCTTAACACCATGTGCAGGTAGGTGAGACATCAGTACCTGGTCATACTGGCAAAGCTCTAGAAATGCTTTCTCCTCTACAAGCTGCTTCACTTTTGCCACATCCAGATCCTCCAGCCGATAGTTGAGGTCCCCCAACCATAGGATCACACTGAAAGGGAACATACACCAGAATGTGCAGAGGCCTGACGCTGCCCCGGAGTGCAGCTGACCATGGGCAGCAGCTCCACTTTGCAGCTCTGGGGCTCTCCCCCTCACAACCCCTCTGATGAGAGCAGCCATAGCTGCTCTTATCAGGAATAATAAGAATGAAAACTTGAAAGAGAAGCTACCTTTTCTATTTTTGATGTTATTAATCACTGTTCTGCATGTTTGTCACTATCCCTTAATAACTGGTGCTGTTATTATTCTACAGTTACTGAATTCCATAGCTGGGGAAGTCAGTGCTTATTCCTCCCCCACTCCCACTCCAGGTTTGAGAATAAAACAAGGCTTGGGAGAGGATGAGGCGACAAGCAACCTGTCAGAACTGTGTGGGTGAGCCCTGTTCAAAGCAGGTAAAGCATTTCCAGCCCTTCCAGCTGATGTTTATGCCACTGAGCCCCCCTCCTCACCCCCTGGCACATTCACAAGGTGCTCCCTTGCACATGCCATAATTCCCACAGCCAGATAGGAAGCATACTCGTGTTTGCCAATAGTGAGAGGGGGCAAATTTGGATCCGACTGGCAGAACTGCATCCGAGAGCAGATGTCTTTGAAGTCCTGGTTCCTCCGCTCATATTCCTCCGTGTGAGCTGCGAGGTGAGAATTCACAATGCATATGCTGGTGTTATGGAATTTAAACCTGATGGCAACACCACCTTTGTTACCCTGAAAGATAAAGACAAAGACACTGGTCAGAAGCTTCTACACTGCAGATGAGTTACTAGCACTGGACAAGCCAGAAGACTTTGAGACAGACTGTTTAATTCCAGAGGAAGGAATAGGCTGAAAATCCTAATTAGTGATTACTGCTTTGAACATTAGCGAGCACCTGGCAGTTCCCTCTTGCAGTGCCCTGAGCTGGCACAGGGATAGGACTATCTGCTTCTAGAGGCAGCCACAGCCCTTAGCTGGGGGAATAACCATTGCATCCAAGGAGCGGGGCTCTTCCAGATCTCACCCCTTCTCATGCACAGTTACCATTCTTACCATCCTCCCCATGATTCCAGTTCCCACAGTCTCAACTTCTACCTCAGAGATGTTCAAAGCAAGGTCTGCCTTCACATACAACAGGAGCATGATCCCCACCAGCCGCACAAGTTTCACCTGAAAAACAGACCCTGGTCCATTCAATACTGTAATGGAAGAAGTTTGCTGAGAGAAGGCACATTGCCCCCCATCCATAACATGGGTCACCAAAAAGAAAGTTTCAAGATCATCCAGTGCACCAGCAGGGCACACAGTGCACAGGCCCTCAGCAGCACAGCCCAGGAAGGAGCTGGGAGCAACATCAGTAAAGGAAGTTGAAGCCCAAAGCAAGAGCTACAGCACATGCATAAGCCCATGGAAGGAGCTTCCCTTCAACAACAGAGACAAGAGATGAAGCAGACCTATGGAGCAGGAGCTAAAACATAAGCAGTATTCCTACGAAAATACCTTCACAATTCATTCCACCATGCATTGTAGGTAGACATGGAAGAAGGTACAAAACTTCCTAATCTCCTTCCCCAAGACAGCAGGAGCTCCCCAAGACAGCAGGAGCTCCCTTTGAGTGGGGAAGCCTGGCTCTGTTTCCCATCCTGCCCCTGCCTCAGCACCCTGCACAGAAACACTGCCTATAGAACCTGCAGAGCCTCTGGAAGACAGTCATTGAGAACAAAAGAAAGCAAAGGGAAAAGAGGCCAAAGTGGAAAAGTATTCCACACTCAAACCTCCCCAAAAGCCACATTTACCTTTGCATATTTGGCATCTGGGTGAAGACTACCAGTTACAGCTTTAAACCATTCTTCTTCCTTCGGTGTGTCATTGAAAAAGAAGGCTTCTTTAGTCAGATCAAGCTCCTGGAAACTGTGTTGGAGGAAGGAACCCATGGATGCATGCATTTGTTTATAACTGTCCAACCTCTTCTCTGGGAAAGAACTAAATCAACTTATACTCACTAAATTTATAACTGAAAAACTCAAATTCAGTTGTGTTGATTGTAGATGCATGTTAAATGTAAAGCTAAATTACTGTCATTATTACATCAAATGGCATTAAGGATTTTGTAACTCTGAGAGGCAAAACCCTACCAGACCAACAGCCCTTACCAGCTGTGGACACAGCCACCCTGGAGCTGTGCAATGCACTACAGCAGTGTCAACATTCCTGTGGTGTCCTGGCTGAGCTCCTCTGTGTGACACATCTGCCAGCACAGTCCAGGTTTGTGAGGATGGGCCAGGGATAGACACTCACCCCACACAGTAAATGTCTGGAGGCTCAGCATCACACCTCAGCCAAGGCTGGAGGCTCTCCATGGGCGACTGACCATTCACGTTGTATGTCCCAACAAAAACCCTGCAAAGACAATGACAGAGTCCCAGAGCTGCAAACTGAAGAGCCCAGGAAATAGCACTGCTACTAACGAGGTAAATAATGTTCCATACAACTAACATGTTGCCAGGGAAAATTAAGAAATGTGACAAAGTTTAAATCCCTAAAATGATTTAACTACAGCTGCACCTTTACAGACACATTTTTACAGAAGGACACATTGTTATACACAGATACAAAGTATTAAAGAAAAAACAAAAATAAGACTGTAGCTGTGCAGTAGCAGTTAGAAATTATAAATTCACAGAATGAAATGCATAAAACGATTCAAACACAGTAAAGTTTTGGTCCTAATTATGTATTTCACTCAAGCTCTTTCTCATTAGCTTATTGAAACAACTACATGGATAAGCAGTGGACAGAAATGGAGAGGGAGAAGGCTGGAGTGTGCAGAGCTGATGCATTTCCAGACACAAATAAGCACAGAAAAAAGTGATTTCCAAAAGGCCATTTCTTCCACAAGAACCATGAGGCAAGTGTTGATAGAGACATGAATGAAATTCTGCTCCGCTCATGCCTAAACGTGGAAGGAAAACTGTTCTGGAAAGTATGGATCATACTTTTCTACAGAAATTCCTGTTTGTGGGATCACAGGATGGAATAATAGATGAGTTATTCTGACAGTCTATGCTAAGTTATAACCCACAAAAGTAAGTTCTTCTCAGGAATGATCATTACCTGTAGTTCCGGATGTGCGTGTAAGAGTCCTCCATTTGTACAAGCTGAGATTTAACGATAGTATCTCTTAGTCCAAACTTTGGTTCTGATAACATTGAGGCCTTGTTCGAAGCCATGACACGGGACGCCCGAACCTGTTCAGTTCTCACTTCAGGCTTGAGTTTGTTTTGCCTACCAATGACAGCAAAACCTCAGAAGAAACCCAGGCTATCCCCACACCCTAACTAGCATATTTCTGCCACTGAGGCCTTAATTCAAATTTTTCTGTCTGTTCACGAAAGACAGATAACATTTGAGATAAGCCAAGAAGAATGAAAAGAGCATTTCTTAGCAGGGTTGAAATCTCCAGACAAAACCAGTTTAACTAACTGAAATAACAAATTATTTTCACCATCCTGGTGCAGCCTGTTGATGCAGAGCAGGCCTTACTCACACCTGGAACATGATACAAAACCTGTACACCTTCCCTGCTTACTGGAGCAACGACAGGGAAATCTCATCTCCCTCTGCCTCTGCTCAGCCCTTCTGACCTCAGCCAATGAAGAACTGTGTTTGTTTATAAAGCCTTCTGGTGGAAACCTTCCAGCTCCGCCCACAGTCGGTGGAGGTAGAGGTGGTTTTACTTTGTGTCTCCTGGCTCTGCAAACTCCTTTTGCAAAGGAATAATGCCACAGCTTGGGAATTCCCACCAGCAATTGGATGGTATAAATTTAAGGTCAGCGACGTCCATACCAGTGCCAAGGACAGCACACGGACAGACTCTGAATGATATGCATTTGGGTCCACAAAGTCCTGGGAACTGGAAAATGAAACTGTAACATTTTAAGAGTGTATCTATGAGACACAGTAGCTGTAAGCCAAAGCTCTCTGAATTCAAAATAAACAGTGCTAGCAGGTCCTGTCCCACTAAACAGCCAAAATATGTCCCAAGAGGGGACTGGCAGGATTGTCTCTGAGGGAGTGGAATGAAATTTCCACTAATGTTTTGACAGCATGCTTATGCTGAACTTTTTTCTCTCTTAACTAGAACCTGCTGATTTTCATCTCAAAAAGTTGCCAGCTTCTGCTCTAGACCCCCTCACCTCTGTGCACTGACCCGCCAAGGTCCACCAGCAGATGGAACTGATAACATGGCTGCAGGATTGCTGCAGCACAGAGTGCAGAGCTCACCCACTGGCACCAGGGACACCCCCTTCCCTTCCTCCCTGTGTCCAGGAAACCCACATCACCAGAAAAACCTATATCACCAGAAAGCTCAAAGAGCTCTCTGCATATTCTGACTCTTTCTCCAGACATCAAAGCACCAACCATTTGCCAAACCCAGTTCATTCCATCCTTACACAATCACCCAGGACCCAGAAGGCTGGTGTTCTCTGTGTTTACTGTCACTATACCAAGACCCTGTGAGGAGGGAGGCACAGCTAAACCAGCACAGAAATGTGGCCACCACTGTTACTCCTCACTTGACCTTCTGCAAGGAGTTGCTGATGTGCACAGCTCACTTCAGCTGCAGCACCAAACCTGCACACGACAGAGACGCTGTACCTGGGAGCGCTTCTATCACTGCTGTCATGGCTGCAGCTCTGACTGACTGCAGCTTTTCTTCCATTTTGTTTGACACCTTCAGAGCCAACCGCTTCTGGAAAAAAAAAAAAAAAACCAAAAAGTTTCACTTTAACCACAAAGTGTTCTTCAATTTATCAACATGCTTATGTAAACACTGGCAAAAATCTGTGGGCAGAAAATAATTTAGATTTGTGTGGAAAAACAAAGTACCCCACAGTCTCTCTTTCAGCTATCTGACAGATTTAGCTTACTCTGACCCAACTGTTCTGTGATGATGCAGCTTCCCCTGCAGAGGAAGAAATGACAGGAGCCACAGAGGGCAGAACCACTGTCCGCTGTGGGAGCACTTGCTGCTGGCTGTCCTTTACAGCTAAGCTGAAGCAGAACTTAGCAGCACAAAATCCAGGGCTTTACCCCAGGAATCTGAAAAATGTATGTTAATAGCAGATTTTTCCTTTCTAAAGCAAGACAAGAAGTAGAAAGAAAGGGGGGAAAAGGGAAACAAACAAACCACACAGTAGCATTTAAAGGGTTTCTACCTATCTGTAAATATCCAGCAAGGCACACGTGTCTCCCCCCTTGAGACACCTCGAGGGCCGTACAGTCACACCACGGACCCACTGAACCTCAGCAGAAACACCTGCCTCAATGCAAACTGCACACTCCTAAAACAGTAACAGGGCTGCCACCACAAAAATCACAGGCATGACACTAAACACATCACACTATCTTAGCAAAATTTGACCAGTCTTTCAGCATTTTGTTTCAGTTACAATATTCTGCTCCTACAAGTTGCAAAATAACAGTTAAAAAAGAGGATTCTGGGGGAGATCTCTGTGTTTGATGCAAAACCAGCAATCTTAAAATCATGCTCCTTACCACACAGATCTAATGATGATGTAGAAATTGTTAAGATTGTTGGGTTCTAGGCATTTAGCTGAGCTTCTTCTTCAGTGAACAGAACCCAGAAAAAATTAAGATGTTATTGCTGTCACAGAACATTCTGCAGAACAAGAGCGCAAAACAGAAATAGAACTTGCAGTAGCTCACCCAGGCCCTTGGGATACAAACCAGCTGGCAAGAAGTGGCCAAATTCTCAGCCTGGAAAACCTCTTCTGCCCAAAAGCCCTCTGAGAATAGACTGTGTAAGAGGATTTCTCAGCGCTTGGACGCAGAAGAGCATGTGACTGAAACCTCACTGCAGATCACACAGCTCAAGTCAAGCAGAATTGACCAGGAGCACACAGAGATGCACTGGGAAGTGTGGGCCCGGGGACCTGGGACACAGCAGTTTTTCCATGGGCATTGAGAACTCAATTACTACTCCTTGGAGAGCTCTGCAAGCTCTCCAGATAACAACCATGCAACATGCCCTTGAGAGTGAGTGACAGGAACCAACCTGAATCTTCACCTCAATGGACACTGGTTACTTTTGTGCCAAGAGCAGATCCCCAGGCTTTATTACCCACATGCGTCCATGCCACTCGCTAGTATGCAGAAGGCATTATTGCAGAACAGAAAGAGCTGCGAGCCTGCTGCTGACACAACTGCTACATGATCCAAAGATCAGAGTTATACATCACACCATGCATTCTAACCTCATGGGCGGAAATCAGCTTTAGGTAGCATTCCCCTAAGAAACAGATTAGCTTTGGAAGACGGCTGTTTCCTTTAGATAAATTTATATCTAGCCACAGATTTCTGTAGTCAGAGGAATCTATATGGTAACACTCTGAAGTGGAATAATGACCTTGTTCAATAATTGAACTGAGCACAGAAATACAGAGCAACTTGCAGAGATTACAGAAAGTCTCAATTGCACAGGATTTGCAGTTAAATTATATTCAAACAGTAATAAAGGCATTAACGTTAAAAACGTGCAGTGACATTATAGATGTATTATAGACAGCAGTTCTACAGTAGGAAAATGTATCATATCTCCTGGATCAAACAGGATTCATGCTTAGCATCCAAAGGGGAGAATTAAATTAGCCTTCATGAAATGAGGGCAGCCCAGCCTAAACGCAGCAGGGTACAGCAAAATGCCAACATTCACGTTTTGAATCCCACACTGACTTCCAGGAACTGCTTTAGCTCTGAATCTTTTCACACGCGCGCTCTGCAAAGCGGTGAAACGCCACCGAGCAGCGGGAGCGGCGGGGCCGGCGCAGCCCGCGCCCACGCGCGGAGGAAGCGCCGGGAGAGCGCGGCCTGCCCGGCAGAGGCGACCCGGGCGCCCGGGGCGGGCAGCGGGCGGCAAAGCCGCCGGAGTCCCGGCGGCCAGCGCCCGGCGGCAGCTCCGCGCCCGCTGCCCGCGACGGAGCGGCCCCGAAGCGCCGCGGGAGCAGCCAGAGCCGCGACGGAGCTGCCCCTCCGCCTCCCGCCCCCGCCGCACCGCGGAGCTCCGGGAGCCCTACCCCAGCCCCGGCCTCGCTTCCCCGGACAGACGCCGGCCGGGCAGCGCGGTCCCCCCGCCCGCCCCGGCGGGTCCCCGCGCTCACCTCGGCGGGCCCGCCCGCCCGCGGACATCGCCGCAGCTCGGCGCCACGGCCGCCCCGGCCCCAGCCCCGCCCCAGCCCGCCTCGACCCGCCCCGGCCTGCCCCCGGGAGCCGCAGAGCCGCGGCACAGAGCATCCGCCTCTGCCCCGCAAAACACCGACCATCGCTGCCGAGCTGCCTGACGATGGGGAATCGCGACCCACGACAGTGCTGAGCGAGTTTCAGCAGAGAGGTCAACGCTGCTCTTCCACACGCAGGAGAGACGAGTAGACGCAACACCTGGCATCGCCAGACCCGTCACATCCGCACGCATGGAGCTCGTACCTGTGCTGCACCTGCTGACCTCCTGCAGGAAGGTGCGTGTGTGGGAGCCAAAGGGCAGCTGCACTGTCAGTCGATCGTCTGCTGAGCTGATCTGGACAGTCACGTCAGAGCCTGAGGACATCGGGAGAAAGAGCTGTGGGTCGTGCTGACAAGCCTTCACAAACCGAGCATTTCTTCGCTCTACAACAGTGGGTGTGCACATGCACTCAGCTTTTGGCAACATCTCCCCATACCTTCTTACCATGTTCCTTTCCAAAATTTTACATGAGAAGGCCACTTAAAATATAAAACTCATAATTTATAAACATTTTTATTCTGCTTGTTCAGTGACAATAATTAATCTTCCAGCAGCAGTTTAAAAGAATATGGAAAATTAGTTCCCTCGGTTGAACGGGGCTGACGATGCTCATTAGCACCAGCTAACAATGGCCAATAGCATGGCAACTGCCCCAGGAGCCACAAGGCACAACCCCTCCCCAGTCAACTCCCCCAGACCAAGAGCCCCCCACTCTTGCCCCACTGTGTGCAGCTGGCACAGGGCCCAGAGCACCTGTAAGGCAGGCACTAAAGCAACCACAGAACTCACCAATGACGCGGAGGTCACCGTCAAGTACAACTGCAAAAGTAAGACAAAGTTCAGTTGAAAGCTAAGCAACAGATTTGCAGACCACGCTGATACTTTGAGGTTAGTGAGCTCAGCAACTTCTCCAAACTTCAAATGTTCCTTGCAGGAACAGAGGCAGGCAGAACAAACTGCTGGCCAGGGGCTGTGGCTGGGGCCTGATGGGACATAAATACTCTGGTCCTCACAGGGCCCTGCCAGAGATGCTGTGTGATGCACAAGTTTCATCAAGGATAACAAACTGAAGAAAAAATGTGAAGGCAGAATAGATTGCAAATTTCAGGAAGTAGAAATATGCAAAATATGGACTCCAAACCCCTTCATCCCATTCTTTTGGAACTGGCCACGGAGCCACCACAGTTTGTCAGTACCTTCTTCCACTGCAAACCCATCGCTGATGGGGATCACTCTCTCCAGGCAGACATCCTCAGCTGTGATGGCCATCCGATGGTGAGTGTACACATAGATCCTGCAAGCACAGAGCAGACATGGAGGTAAAGCCTCCTCAGTTCTGACATGTCTGCAGACAGACAAGCACAGACCCCATCCCACCCAGCAGCACCTGCTAGCACAGCCTCATGCAAATCCCAAAGTAACTCCTCAGCCACATGCCTACCCACCTGCTCACCCCATCACTTAAATAATGTGTTCACATTACTGGCAGAGCAGAGCAGCTCATGGGCCTGGGGCTTCTCACTGACCACCCATAACATCAAGGCACCATGCCTTCAAACTGCTACCCTACAAGACTGCAGGCTGGTGGAAAGCCCTTGGGATGGGAGGGAGTTCTCAGGTGGCTGTCGGGGCTCGTGAGGGATCCGGAGAGTTCCCTCAGACGCTCTCCCTGCCCGCCCCGCGCTCCCGTCCGGCACCCACGCGTGCTGCCCACGGCACTCCACCAGGCCCAGCAGTCGGCTCTCCACACTCTCTCCCGACGCCAGGAGGCCCTGCACCGCCTGCGGCTGCGGGTCAAGGAACGGTGGGACAAGCGGCAGGGAGCGGGGACAGAGCGGACGGAGCGAAGATGGGCGGGAAGGAGCGAGGGGGAGCGGAGAGGACAAACCGGAGGGAGCCGGGACAGCCCAGCGGGAGCGCGGCGGCACCGCGAGGACCAGCGGGAGCGGGGAGAGGGGCCCCGCTGCCCCACACGGCTCCGCGCCACCGAGGCCCATCAAAGGATACGATCCGGCAGGTCGCCCCCCTCGCTAGGCTCTCCTGGATGGCGACCGACTGGTCCATCTCCGCCCCGGCAGCGCTCCGGACGGCGTTCCCCTGCGCCGAGACCCGGCGGCTCCCCCGGCGGCTGTCTCCACACGATGCAACGCGGCGGCGGATCCCCCCCACCAGGGCCGGCCCCGCTGCCGCTCCGTTATCGCTCCGCTCCGAGACCGGCCGCCGGACGGGCACGGAGCCGCCGGAAATAACGGGGCCGCCACAGGAATCGCCGGTGGGAGCGGTCGCGGCCGGGAGGGACGGCAGCCGAGCGGATGCTGCACGGCGGGATGCGAACGACGGGGGAGGCACGGCACGGCCCTGCCCGGCGGCAACTCCTGCAGCCGAACTCTGCGCCTACGGTTGGCCCGTCCCGGAAGGAAAGGGAGACGGAGAGGAGGAACCTCTCGGGATGGCAGACATGGGAAAGGGTAATTTCCGTGGAAAATCGCGAGATGGTCTTACTTTCAGTAGCACCTTGAATTTTTTTGTTTGGGTTTTTTTTTTTTTTTTTAATTTCAAGACGACCCAGCACAGGAGCCGGGTTAGTCTGCAAATCAATTAATGCAGAGTGTGGGAGTAGGTGCTATAAAATATCACCAGAGCCTTTTGCACTGTAGAGACGGAGTTTGGCCTAAATCAACTCCTTCCACAGATGTAGGAGATGTAGGTCGAAAGAGAGGAAAAACCCGAGTGGTCTTGGTCAGTGACAGCTCTGCACCACTTCCCCAGTGCCTCTCTGCTCACCAACGGACAAGGGAACAGTCTGAAATAGCTGCTATGAGCACCAAACCTTACAAGACTTGTGGTGCTGGGCTGTGTTTTTTGAGATAGAAGAACCCTTGACATGAATACACTGACAATGGTCTGAAACAAATTAAATACGCTCCCCAGACGCTGAGCTGCGGTTTCGCTGGACCAGAACAGGCACTGCAACGTGGGAAGAGCCGGTTGTGGTAGAACGACGTGTTTTCCGTGCAGCCCCACACCCGCTCCTGCTGCTGCTCGAACGGCAGCTCCCCGTTAGGTCTGGCAGTGCTCCATGAGGGCCAGCACCGCAGAGCCTTCCTGCCGGGAAAGTACGCAAGGCTCCAAGGGTTCAAACCTGCCCAGCCCAGCTCTCCCACCCTCCCACAGGTCACACTGTGCTCAGCCACACTCAAAACACCAGCACCAAAGGGGCCTGACACAAAGATTTTAATATTTTGCAATCCTTACTCTAAGGAACCAGTGGCAGCAGAGGACAGTGGCGGCAGGGAACAGCACCGTGCGTGTGTGCTCAAGCAGCAGTTCATTGACTGCAGGTAATTCTGCCTAACCAGCTCCACCCGTGCTCTGTGTGCTGCAAGAGCAGGCTGGGGGAGCGCCGGGGGTGGGGTTCATGGCCCAGGCTAATGGTCACCTCTGGGCTCTCCCTTTAGCAGTAGAGAACCATGGATGCGAAACAGAATTATCTAAAACATGAGACACTTTTAGATTAATCCCATTTCCCTGCCAAAGACTGGGAGATGAAACATAAAGTTACTATTTTACCTACTCAGGCAAGAAGCATTTTGTTGCCAGAGCACTTTGGAACGAACAGGTCAGAGGAGGTGCAGGGAGACTGTGCCACAAGTAGGTCATTGATTAGAGCAGCCCCTTGTGCCTCAGTCAAGGCAGAATTTTCTGATCTTTAAGGAGAACTAATACCCTTTTATTCCAGCTCCTGAGGTCCCCCATTCCAGCAGCACAGAGGCACACACTGCACCAATCCCAGGATCCACAATTAGCTTGCAGACCTACAGGATTTGGACAGGGCAGAATCCCTTGGCATAGCTTTCTGAGTGCATAGATTAAGTGCTTTTCCTCTGGATAAACAGAATCTTGTTTTCAAGTATTTAAAATTTACTGAAATGCCAGGACTCACCCATAGCGGGATGGTTCAGGATTCAGAGTGTATCTTAAGGCTGGGGTATAGGATCAACAGTGGGGTCCTATGCAGGGCAGCCAGCATGCCAAGAACAGTGACTCTGAAGGGTGTGCAGCTGCCCATGAGCAGATGCAGAGGGCCCCGGATACCTTGTTTGTGGGACAGGGACAGTAGAGAGGGCATTTGCTACGAACCTGGCTGAAGTCAGAGAGCAGCAGGATCCTACTGAGTGCTGCGGAGCTCTGTTGCAGGAGAGGCTGCAGAGCCTCCCAGCTGCTGCCTAACTCCAGAGGGAAGTGGAGACCCTGTAATTCAGGAGAAGGACCACCCCCCATGACATGACCTTCAGGAGTGGGACCAGTGTCACCTGCTCAGCACTATTGATGTGAACTTTGCCATCCAGTTTCAGACAGCTGGCTTTTGGCGTGGCTGGGCAGCACTCCTGGTAACAGGCAGCCTTCATCCCACCAGCACAGACTGGTTTGGCAGCCTTGCAGGCTTTGCTACATCCTGCCATGTAATTCAAACCCATCTTCTTCATCTGGAAGGAGAGAGATATTAGCCCTGGGGGTCATGCCAAGCCTTTAGTATTCGCATTACAGGAACACAATGCTTTGCAGCCCAGGCCATACCTCACAGAAGTCCTGCCCCAAAATGCATCTACTGACAGTCTTCCTGCCTTTGAAACACTCGTCCCCGTGACAAGAAAATGCTGCACACACTTTACCCTATGAGAGAAAGAACCATATGTCCATCAGACTCCCAGGACAAAAACTGCATTTCAGACAGCCCTTCAGTCCCGGGGGCTCCTCTCCACCCGCCTCTGTTCTTCTGGTATTTGTGCTCTCTTCGGCATTTTAGATCCAGAAATGAAGGAGTACTCTGAAACTGCAAGAAACTACTGAAAGAGTAGCAGAGCACACAAGTTTCAAGCCTCTTTTTCCTTCCTCTTAACAGGGCTCTGCAAAGATAAGCACATTCTCCACCACTAGGCTCAGGAAAGGGCTGCAGAGCCCGGTGGGTCCTGCACCCTCCGTGCAGCTGCAGGAAGGCTCATCTTGGTTAGCTTAAACTGCCTGAGCTGATGCAAGCACTGGGCTGGGGAACAGGCCTAAGGGCCACTGGATAGGATTCCTTATGGACTCCTTACATCCTGCTTGTTCAGGATTTGTTGCCCTTCCAGAGTCAGCTTTTTACCCCATAAAGCAAGTAGAGGAGGGACCTTTTTCTGTCCCCTGCTCAGGTGGGAGCTCAGCTGTCCCAGCAGCCACAGACCCCAGAACCCATGGATGCAGCAGCCTCTGCTCCTGCAGTACCTACATTTTGGGGGGAAGGCTGAGGGGTGGTGGTGGTCGTCAGTGGCATGGTGGTGGGTGGCAGGTCACCTGTAAACACACAAGGAGCCCTGTGAGGCTACACCCAGCAGACAGCCCACATAGGGCCCTCCACAGCCACACAGGGCCAGATTCACCAGCATGGCTCATACTGTGGTCAGAGCTGTCAGGGCCACCCTGCCCCTCAACCAACTCCAAGGACAGAGTGAGCCCCAGGGCAGAAGAGATGCAGCGATGCAGCCACAGCCCCTCCACGCTGGGTTCTGCCCACCCATCTCCCATCTCTGCTGCAGAGCAAAGCTCAGCCGGTACCGTAGGCGCTGGCGTTGAGCCGCAGGCAGAGCGGCCCAGTGCAGCACTCCAGGGCACACTGCTGCCTGCTCACACTGGCGTTGGTCCTGCACAGCTCCATGCCGCACCTGCTGCTGCACCTGGCCGTGTAGTTTGTGCTGGAGAAACGATAAAGCTGCAACAGGCAGAGTCAAAGGATAAAATGAGTGTGAAATGGTACCATCATAAAAGAGCAGAAATAAATGACAGACTGTTAGACAGAAATGGGAAACGGAGATGGACACAGACTTAGTGGAACACTGCGGATTCCCTGTTGCAGCCCCCTTGCATCTCCATACCTCGCAGTAAGTCTCATTATGGCAGGTGATTGTTCCATTGGCATGGGCTTCATCCTGGTAACACCTCTCTCCGGAGCACTGAAAGCTCTGGCAGGTTTGCTGGAGAGACACCAGGGTGTCACCTTGCAGCAAAGCTTCCTCGCACAGCGCTGCAGGGCTGTCCCCAACCATAGCCTCACTGTCTGGAGGGGCCACCCCCACCTGGCCACCCACTGTGCTCCCTTCCACCACAGGAGTTGCTCCCATGGCACTCCTGGATCTTGTGACCGACCAGCCGGGCAAGTGACACTGTCAATAGGGCTGCAATGGCCCGGCAATACCCCTCTTTCTGTTCCTTCCCTTACCATTGTCTCTTCCGCTCCCTTCATAGAGGTGTTGGTGGCCACCACAGAGGCATTGTTGGTGGCGGCCACTACCATGGCATTCTTGGTGGCTGCTGAGGTGTTCTTCATGGCCGTGGCCACCACTGAGGTGTTTTTGGTGGCTCCCAACACATTTTTCGTGGCCTTGACTACCACCGAGGTGTTCTTGGTGGCCACTGAGGTGTTGCTGGCAGTGGCCACCACTACAGCATTCTTGGTGGCGGCCACTACCATGGCATTCTTGGTGGCTGCTGAGGTGTTCTTCATGGCCGTGGCCACCACTGAGGTGTTCTTGGTGGCTCCCAACACATTTTTCATGGCCTTGACTACCACCGAGGTGTTCTTGGTGGTCACCAAGGTGTTGCTGGCAGTGGCCACCACTGCAGCATTCTTGGTGGCAGCCATCACCATGGCATTCTTGGTGACTGCTATGACTGCAGCATTCTGGGTAGTCACTGAAGTGTTCTTGGTGGTCACAGCCACCAATGAGGCCTTCGTGGTAGTCACCGCCCCTACCAAGGCGTTCTTCGTGGCCACTAAGGTGTTCTTGCTGGCTGTGGCCACCACCAATGTGTTCTTGGTAGCCATCATCATGGTGTTGGCAGCTATGTTGTGCTCTGAAAAACACAAAGCTCCTGCTTGGTAAAGGAAACACCAAGGAAAAACATGCTCCCTTCCTGAGCCATGGCACAGTCCAGAAGGACCTGTGGGAATCATCTGTGACACTGTGGTTAGGAGGTGAAATGGCAGTCAGTGACAGAATGTCCCCGACAAAGTCCACTTGCAGCCACCAACTGGACAGCGCAAGAAGCAGGTCAGACCCAACAGCCCACCACAGCAGCACTATGGACAGATGTTACAACAGCCTCTCCCTCCCACTTCCAGCCATATCACCTGGGAAGAACAGGCTTTTATGGGGGTTAAACCACGAGGAAAGATTCCTCACCTGTCCTGCAGCTCTGTCCTACAGAGCACAGCCTGGAGAGGACAAACACAGAGTCCCTGGTTCACCACACTACCTTTGTCCCACTCCCCACAGGCCCTCATATTTCCCCTTGGGATACAGAACTCACCAGCTGTGGCAAGAGAGTCCTGAAGACAGAGTTGCAGAGCCAAGATGCAGAGCAGCAAGCCTGGAATCAAGTGGGAATGACTGAGACCACCACACCTGCTGTCTGCTTTACCCACAGCCCGAAGAGCCTCCCCAGCAGCACAGGCAACTCATCCTTGAAACAGATAAGTGGGGATACTCCACCTTCCCAAAGCCCCAGGTGACCAGCAGCCACCCTTCTCCCCAGGGAGGCCTCTGGCATAGCCCCCAACAACTGAAGCAGCGATGGAGCCAGGGTGGGGGACAGACAGACGCTGCTCTCTGTGCTGCACCAGAGCCCCATTACCTTGAATGGGGGGGAAGAGCCATCGGTGTCCAGCCATCGTTATCCACCAGCAGCTGCACCCAGACCTGGCAGAAGGAGGCACAGTCAGAGCTGCTCCCCTGAGGTGCAGGGGGAACACCCAGCACAGGTCTGTGCTCTACCTCCAGTGCTCAGCCCTGGGACAACCAGTCACCCCCTCCTGAGAGACTCCCCAAATCCACCAAGGCTGCCGTGGTTGCTGATGGGGAGCAAGAGCCCTGGGGAATTGTGTGTGCTGTTGATGTGGCAACAACCCTCCCCGGAGCTCACAGGCAGCACAGCCCTGCAGGCAGCTACCAGGAGCAGGAGTCAGGGTGACACAGCAAAAAGTGCCACCATGCAGCAGTTTGCTGCTGCTGCTGCAAGTGAAGATGCGACCTGGCTCTCCATTCTCTATTTTCATTCCAAACATTTACTTGTTTTGCTAAAGAAATGGTGGAGATGTAACTCCAAACAGGCTCCAAAGCCAAATTCTCCAAGGAGAATAGTAATACTTCCCTCCCGTCTTATGATTTAGGCTGAGCCACCATTCCCCCAGGACCTGGAGGGGCTGAAGCTCATGCAAAGACCTCCAAGGCCATTCCCTCAGAGTGACAGAAAAGACAGTCCCTGCTGGCACTTCACCCTGCAAACCGGCACAGCCACCAACCAGAACAGCTCTGGACAGCCTTACTGAGCCCAGTATCAGCCCAGCCCAGCTCCAGGTGGGGCAAGGAACCAACATCTGCCTGACACAGCCTCATCCCAGGCCAACCTTCCCCCCAGGCAGGGAAAGAGCCCACAGCATTGACTCACCTGTCTGCCTGTTCCTGAAGCCCCAGCGCACCTGCAGTCACTGCCAGCACTGCAGCACCTCTGTGGCACCTGCCCCACAGCCCAGCCCCACCCCTGCCAGCCACCCCCCAGGGAAGTGTCACATGCACCTCCACAGCAGCAGAGACACAAATGGCCCTGTACAGCAATGGAGAAAGGGCTTGCAAGGCTGGAGATGTCACAAAAGCCACCACTGCTCTCAGGGGATTGGAGGGCACAGCTGCCACTGCCACATGTGATGTGAGTGGCCTCTGGACAATGGACCTGCAATTCTTGAGGCAGCATGAATCCATGGGGTATGTATAGACATCTCCGAGCATGACACCAGGGGCCAAGGATGCTCCTGAAGCCACAAAAGGCACCTCTAAACACACTATCTGTTCCCATCTCCGTCCTCCTGCACCACAGAAGGATCTGCACACGAATGATCTACCAGGTCATTCCAACAGCAGTGCCAGAGAAATCACCACAGAGCCAAGCCCGCAGCTCATTTTGTAATTCCCTGAAAAAAACAATGGCCAAAGCTCCCCAGGGGGACAGACCCAAGGTAAAACGCAGGCCTCTAAGCCAGGTGAGCTTGTTTTGTAAAGGAGCACAAAAAAACCCACAAGTTCACAGCAAGATCTAGAAACAGGACCAGTATCCATCAGCACAGTGTCCATGTGCTTCAGACTCAACCCTCACCACAAACATATCCATCAGAGTGGAAATGAGAGAAGGAATTGTTTCTGACAGCTCTGTAAAAAGCATTTTAAACACACTCTAATCAAATCTCTTCCTTCCAGCACATGAAAGAAGACAAGTCTCTCAGCACTTCCTAAATTACAATGACTTTATTTTTCAAGGTATTTTTTAATATAAAACAATGTCACAAGTCTAAGGGGCTTACTAGAAAGTGACTCTATAAAGTGTTCTTGAAATCTGTATTCATGCACATACAAAATCCAGACAATGAAGAAGCCAGAGCTGCTGCCACCTCCACTCTCTCTGCAGATGTGTGATCCTTCACCTGGGGAGAGCTACAGCAGCCCTTGGCGCTTCAGGTCTTCGTATGTCTTTTTATTCACCACGTTCCCGCTGGAATCCTCATATTCCTCCTGGAACAGAACCAAGAGTTTAGAGACAGCACTCAAGTATTAGCTCCAAGAGCAGCCACTGAACATGAGCACCCTGCCAGAACCTCTGTGCAGGAAGGCAGGCAGTGGATTTGCCAGCAGATTCTGGGAGAAGAGCTTATGCAGAGCCAAAGTCATTACAGGTTGTACTACAGATTTTACTTCCCACCATTGCCCTGCACACTGTTGAAAAACGGCTTTGGAACAGAAGTTTAGGAAAAGGCACTAGCCTAAGTGAGGACACTGCTCACACCCAGGAACATGGACACAGGAGTGGAGACACTGAATGCCTCTCCCTGCTCACCTCTGTATCGGGCTGCCACCTCTCTGAAGCCTTCTGCTGTTTCAGCTTTGCCCACACTGCAAACACAAAGTTAAACAGGATCTATGCCACTTCCCTCGAGATACTTGTTTTTAATCCGGTAAAAAATACACACATGAGCTTTTTTCCCTCCCTTCTTTTAAAACACCCTCACTTCAGCAGTCCAGGAGTGCATCTAACATTCATCACAAAATTATCATTCCACTGTGTGGTTACTGAAAGGCACTGAACTGCAGCAAATGACTTTAAATGGATTGTTCAGGATGTGACATGAGACCAAGGTCCAAAGCCACTCCTTCAGGAAAGGTAGTGTTCTTTAACATGTTTCCTGTTCTGCCATCACCACTTACATGAGACTGCATCCTCAATCTGTGTGACATTGGCAAAGTGTGCTGTGTTGGGAATGCCCAGGCACCGCATTCCATGGGCATGTCTCCACTCCTGGGGGAAAGAGATGAGATCAGTGTGAGAGGGAACATCACATCCTTCACAACGCCAAAGATCACAAAAGACATTAACATCTGAACAGGGTGCAACACATATTATCAAAGTACAGATCTACCAGTCCTCTATAAAAATATTATTTTCTTGTCCTGTAGACAGTAACACCGTACCAGCCATCAACAGGCACCCTGTACCCATCAGACCTGAGCACTGGAATGGGTGTTCGAATGGGCTGGGATGGTACAGCATCAGCTGTATGCCCAACACAATCTCTGGGTCCTGCTGCATAACCCTGCAGCACCAGCCCAGACCCATACCACAAAAGTGCTGCTCAGGGACCCCCCCAGGGACTCACCAGTGACTCATTACCATGACTGTCTGAACCCAGCAGGGCTGTTCCTGCAGTGAACGTCACTTACTGCGAAGTGCCGCTGGAACGCCTTGGGCCCTCGGTAGGTGTAGTTACCACAAATCTCACAATTGTAGTTGATGTTCAAACCATGGAGTTTATACAACCAGTACGGGATGGGCTGCAAGCAAGGAGACATGAGGATTAGGTTGCATGGCAAAGCAGCTCAAACAGGGGAACAGTGTGGAGTCAGTGACCTCTCCCACTTCTCCAGGCCTGTAAGTCTCGGTTACCTTCCCATCCCAACCAAGAGGCAGATTTTTAGGGTTATAAATGATTTCATTTTCTTCATCTTCACTCTCACTCTCACTGATCTGCTCTTCCTCCTCCTCCTCTCTCTCCTCCCCTGTCCGTGCCTGCTTACGCTGCACGTTCTCGTGGGTGAGGTGTCTTTGTTCCTGCAGTGAGAGAAGAGAAGGGATTGTCCATATACCATGACAGCAAAAAAGTCAGGGCAAACTCCTGTAGCAGAAAACTTCCTCAGTGTACACAGGGAGGAAACAGAAGACAAGTGTAAAGCAGAGAATTCCTACCTTACTCAGCCAAACAATTTCAGTTTTTAGTACCCTGACATTTCCTATGTGCAAAGAATGAAACCTTATATCACCTATTAACACTTCCAATATTACTACAGCAGCAGCCATCCTCCTGAAAACAATCCCCCAAAACCAAAGGCAAGGAGCAAGGCAGAACAAGTAAAGGTTTGCAGTACTGTGTGACTTATGCACAAAACAGATGTGGTGCAGCACACTGATGTGCTACTGTCTATGAAAGCACTAGTTAAAGATAAGGACAACTTCCCAGTCACTATTTGACAGCTCTGAAATAAAAAGCTCAAAAACAACGTAAAATCCTTACCCCAAGAACTTCCACATACTCATAAATCTGAGCTTCCAGGAATGCAAGATCTTTATTTCTTTCAGTGTCTCTGAAACAGATGAGGTATCTTCATTAAATGCACAAATTCAGCTCTGATACTTTGATTTGGTTCAGCACTATTTGGTCCAACATGAAAAGCTTCTAATACTCCAGAATCTCTGTCCTAACTACACAAGAGTGGTGACTACAGAACACTCCTCATCCAAGAGGAGAGAAGATTGCCAGACTCAGAATGACCTCTAAGAACTCACCTTTTGCTTCCTTTTGTCTTTGGATTCTTAGCAAACAAGGAAGGATCAAGTGCTTCCAGGGATTTGCCTTTAGTGCTAAAAAGCCTCTGAGCACGCTCCTCCAGAGTCCTGCAGAGAAGCAGGGAGGGGATAAGTCTAGACAGCAGTTTTACATTTCCTGAGAACTATTTGAATTCATGAAACAAAATTCTAAATGGGAATCCTGAGATTCCTTTTATCTTTGTCTTCATTCCTCAAGTCAAGGTCTACTGTACCAGAGACTCCCATACAGGACTGGTTCAGAGCAGCAGATCCCACTGCTTGGTTCTTAATGTTTTAGTTTTCAAACATCACAAAGGTAGTTCTAGTACAACAGAAATAACCACACAAGTATCCCAGAAAGAAATGCGATAGAGGAAGACGTCAGAAACTGAAAGGAACTCTACAAAGACTGCACCTTACCCACCACACTTCAGTCCAAGAGCCAGCAAAGCTGATTTTAACCTGTCCAGTCCCAGGGAGGCCAATTCCTGTTCAATTAAATAAACTACTGTAAGAGACAAGCTGTTCAACACATACAATGTGGATATAGTCCACTTTAGCGTATTAATGAAGAAAAAACCCTGATGAAAAGTATTCAAGAAAGGACTGTCAAGAGTGTGCCCCTCCTCCCTGGGAAATGAGGGATGTGACAAATCTAACCAGGTCTTTCAAGTTATATCCCCCAATGGGAGAAATTACATCATCAGCACCATCAAAGTTGTACTCAGAAAGCACAGAGACAGGGATGAAAACACAGCACTAAAATTACACAAAAAACCCAAATGACTGAACTTCCACTGTTCAAAATGTGGCAGTAAGTGCAGAACACTGGAAACGTACCTCCCAGGAGGAGAAGGCCGAGAGGTCCAGGTGAGCACCAGCATGGGTGAGGGCACTGCTGGTCTCTTTCTGCCAAAAAAGACCACATGCAAGAGCTGCATGACATACTACAGCACTTCTGGCCATAGAACATTTTAACATCAAGAAAAGCAGTTCATTTCACAGAGAAAAATCCTCTTACTAAACTGAAAATGGAACAATAGTAAAGATGCAAAATAAGCCAACCTGAAACAATCCTTGTTTTAAACCAGTTATGCTGGGTTTTAAATTAAGCTCAGTATCACCCTGCACCCTGGTGACAGAGCTGCAGCCCTCACTGTCATGATCAACAATGACTACACAAACAACTCACACAACCCCCTCACAAACCCAAGAGCATCACCCAGGCTCAGGCTGCTCACCGGCCAGCCTGGGAATGTGCCGTTCTCCCACTTCTTCTCAAACTCCGTCTGAATTTTCCCAAAAAGTTCATTCTGGTCCAGTAATGGTTTCACTCGATCTGTGTAATCCTGCAGGTACTCAAGGAGCATTTCAAGATACCTGGCAGGGGAATCATGAGCACAGGTAATTCACTATCACCCTCTAACCACATCTTTGGACAGTCACTACCCTCCAGTACTGCAGAGGGACATGACCAAGGTCAGGCCAGTTTTTCCACACAGGATTTCTTGACACAGTAGTTCCAAGGGTACATTAAAGCTCTTCCTCACAGCCAAATGTGGCTCTCCACATCTCTGCTGTGCTGCAAGTTTTCTTGGGGCTCAGATACATGACTGAGCTCAGGCACCCAATTTATGTCAGTTAAGTTTGGCTGTTAATTATAATCTTAGCAGCTGAACACTTGAGAAACAAATTCCTTCTCACCAAGTGCCATGAAGGAAGCAGGCAGGCACAGGCTCACCTCTTATATTCAGCATTTTTTCTCTCCTTGGGAATATCGAAGAGTTGGTCAAATGTGGATAAGTAAGTGATATAATCCAATTTCTAAGAACAGAAAGTCTGAGTCAGAGTTCATACACAGCCAAATTAACATCCAGGTCCTAGAAAAGAAAAGCCCCAGCCTCTGCAGGGCCTGGGGATCCCTGGGCCCTGATGTAGCAAGTACTGGAGATGCCCACACACAGCAGCCACTCACCTCTGACGATTTCAGGTTAATGTACTTGAGGTAACAATCATGCAAATCCAAGTATCGTCCATACCCTTCCTCATCTGTGAACTCCACCAGATCTTTAGGAAAGATCATGAAAACCTTTATTATGAGCTTAGTATTCCCTACTTATTATACAACTGTTTTTGAATTGGAAAAGGATTAGCTGTGAAGTCATTTATGCTTAAGGAAGGTGCTACAATGCTTTCGACACTCATTGAGCAGCCCCAACTGCTGCTCTGTGCAAGCACCACAACATTCCTCAGGAACAGCAGCCTCACTGGGGAACATTCCAGGGACTGCAGTTCAGAAGAATTTAGATGACAGAAGAGTTTTCAGAATTCATTTAGTGAAAGGGAGGTAGAGCCCTGAAACATGCAAACCGGATCAAACAACCAATTAAATAATGCCAGAGCTCAAGCAAACTACAAACTTACTCTGAGCTTCTTCACTTGGGTTGTCTCTGGCCTTCAGCAGCTCCTCAAACTCCACTGACATAGGAACACAGATCTACACGGGCAGATACAAGCCACACAGTGATTTACTTCAGCTCCTGTCCCAGAATAACGAATATAAAATCACAGGAGGAGACAAATAATGAAACTGCAAACAGAAAAGAGACTCAAAGCTTTGTCACCTTTCTTTCTGCACAAAGGTGAAAGTGTGGCTTTAGCCAACACAAGAAAGGTGAGATCTGACCCTAGCTCAGCTGAACATTCCCTTGCAGAGAACAGGGTGAGTGTCCTGCACTACTCCCTCACATGTTGCCTGACCCTGAGCAGCAGTGCTCAAGTGACTGCTGAGTGTTCTCAGTACTTGTGTGTTAAGGCAATTAAACTGGGGAAACAAAAGCTCTGTTACCTGTAGAAATGAGATCCAACAGAGCACATCTCACCTGTTCCTATACAGCAGGTAACTACTCACCTCATTTGGGTGCTTTCGGTGAAATTCCTTAATTTGCTTCAGTCTGTTGTAAAACTCCGCAAATTCATTTGGCCCGGAAATGGCACTGAGTTCTTCCTTACGTAGGCTACGAGTTCATGGACACAACAAATTATGAAGAGAAGGGAATACAAGGTGACACTGACACAGCCTTAATCCAGGACTGTACTGCAGTGTCTAACTGCAGACCTCCGAGTCATGGGGGACCTCCCAGCCCAGCTGACTCAGGGCCTCCCCACAACTCAAACCACATGCATAACAAAACGCGTCCGTCCAAGACGAACACTTCCCATGTGCACTCGGGTCCTGCCCTGCATTTAGTCGCCACATCTCGATTCGTGTTATTCTTCAGACATTGACTTAAAACAGCCCCAATTTCCTCACCAGCAGGACACGCTCAAGCACACGAGGGCCCCGGGCACACTCACCCGTCCTTGTCGTCGTACAAGTCCCGCAGGTTGCCGCTCACTTCCATGTACCTCTGTGGAACAAAGGAAAGGCCCGAGCGCCGCAGAGCCCGTTACCGGGACGGGCCCCGTTCGCTCCCGGGAGCCCGGCCCGCCCCCAGCCCCGCTCGCGGCCCCGGCCCCGGCCCCGGCGCACTCACGTCCTGCATGGCCCGGGTCCGGTGGTCCGAGTTGATCTGGTCGCGGAGCTGTGGGGAGAGGTGAGAGGGTGAGCGCGGGCCCGGCAGGCGGCCTCCCCCACCCCCCAAGGCCCCGGGCGCACCGTGGACTTCTTGGTGAGCATCTCCTTCACCATCACGTCCATGAGCCGCTCCCGCTCCTCGTGGTACCGCCGCTGCTGCTCCAGGATCGTCTCCATCCCGCGCCAGCCCCGCGCACCGCTTCCACTACCGCCGGAAGGCCGCGGCACAGCCCGTGCGTGTTCGCGGGAAGGTTCCGGACCCGCCCGCGCCTCGCGCGGAAGTTCCGGTGCAGTGAGCGGTGCCTGGGGGCGGCCGGCAGGGGGCGGCTGCGGCCCGGCCGGGTGCTGTCAGCAGCTGCCGCGCGCGGGGCCGTGTTCGAGCGCGGTGTCCGAGAGCGGGGCCGTGTCCGAGCGCGGTGCTTGGTGGCACTGAGTGGCCCGAGATGCCGGTTTGTATGTGGGGCCAGGGCTGCCCCAGCCTGGAGGCACAGCGGCCTCTCTGGGGTTGCCCATCTGCAGCAGCGTTACACGGTGCCGAGCCCCGGCCGAGCTGGGACGTGCCGTGTGGGACGCGCCCGCAGCTCCCCGGGTCCCGTGCCCCGCTGCGGCGACAGCTCATACTTTGCTTTCAGCAATACGGGTGCGCCCGAGCGACACGATCGCGGTGCAAGTCCTCCCACAGACACCCCGGCTGCAAACATTCCACTTGCGTTTCAACTGCCTTCTTCAGATCCACCTTAAATCCAAGGACGGATCATACCCATACCTTGCCCCCACACTGCCAAATGCAAAACTGTAATTAAATGTTAAGTCACTAATAAATTCGTATTTTTATGCCATGCACGATAAATTACTCTAAGCCAAAAGCAAGAAGAAAATTTAATTAATGGCAAAGATGATCCTTCACTGAGGAGAGGATGATGCAGCAGGTAAGAATACTGTCTTTAATTACTCCCAATACTGTCTTTAATTACTCCCTTGCACTATAGGCTACCCCAAGGTACACCACCTTTCTTCAGGAATGCCTGTCTAAAAACAAAAACAGAGATAAGATTCTGAACTTAATGTTCTTCCATTTCTCTTTGCACGAAACATCATCTCTGGGAAGGGAAGGAGTTGAAATCCAACAATGTCCAATCCAGTGACATGTCCTCATTTTAGGCTGCTGGCATCAGGAGGATCGAGGTGGGACAAGACCAGCCCTTGCATGACCTTCCTTCTCCTCACCCCACAAATGGCAGTGTACATGGGAGGAGGTGGGAGAAAGTGGAAGAAGGTTGGTCCAAGACATGCTGTTTCATTCCAGGGCAGCAGCACAGCCTGTCAGGGGCTGGGAGCTGAAATTCATAGAATCACAGAATATCCTGAACTGGAAGGGACCCATGAGGATCATCAAAGTCCAACTCCTGGTCCTGCACAGGACTCCCCAGTCAGTGGCTTGGACCTGGCTATGCCCATTGGGGCTGTGAACACTGTCCCTGATCCACAGTGGTGTAGGAGAGCAAAGCTTGGGCAGATTTGGTCAATGCCAGGGTCTCTTTCTACCCCTGCAGTGCTGCCCCATGTCCTCAGCAGCTTCCCCACTCCCCCCTCATCAGCGCAACAGCCCCGGCCTGACCCCCTTCACACTGCTCCTTGTGCTTTATAAAATTTCCATGACTGTTTCAGACCCATACTCCAGAGTCTTGGGGGATGTTTGTGCATGACATCACCCTCCCTCTCCTGTAAATCAGGCACTGGGCCATGTACAGCCATGACCCATTCATGACAGGGATAAAATCCAGATGTTCCAGTGCTACGTGCAACTGGGTCATTTCCTTTTTTGGCTAAAAACGTGAGGCTCTGGAGGCTGACTGAAAGAGGAGCCTGGGGGCCCTTTGTACAGAAACCTTTTGCGGTTAATCCCTGGAAACAGCACTGCAGAAAGCCCGGGTTGTGGTGCTGCCACTGGAGGACAGGCTCAGCTGGGAACCTCTGGGCTGGAGCTGCTCACTCACCCTCCAAGGCCCAGCACAGCAGCAGAGCCCAGCCCAGGTCACAGGGCAGCAGCAGCAACAAAAATCATGCTAGAACTCCATCAGCCACCAGAGCAGGAGCTTTGAAGCAGCCAGGAATGTGTACATGCTGAGCCACTGCCATGGTCCTACACAGAGGCACCCCATGGGTTCTGCCTATCCTGCCACTAGACCAGCACCCACGGGAGCCCAGCCACTGCGCCAAGGGGGGAGCCAGAGCCGGCCGCTGGAGCTGAAGCAGGCAAGTCCAGAGGGAGTCATGGCAGTTGTTAGTAAATGTAAAGGATCTGTAGAAAATAATTTCATATGTTAGGGAATAAATTGCTCCCTGGCTGATAAACATAAGTAATGAGCACACAGCACTTCAGGGAAGGCTGCCAAGAGGGACCACAGATACCCTGGCTGGAGACCACAGCAACATCTACCCGAGCCCCCTTGGAATGTCGCGGCATGGCCAGGCAGTGTACACTGCGGGGCAGGGAGGCTGGTCTGCACAGCAGGAACGGTTCGGTACTGCAGCAATCCGGACAGTCCCGCAGCCAGCCTGGAAGCACGGAGAGGTGCCCACTCAGGACCGGCACCTTGAGTCCTGCTGGGGCCCATCCTGCAGAACTGTCTGCCTGTACAGACAGCAGGCATGGATAGATGGGCACCCCCAGCCCCAGCAACCCACTGCAGCCACCCAGCAGGAGGACGGAAATGCTGTTCCTGTCACAACCACAGGACCGGCACAGCTGATATTGGACTGTGGTTTGGGAAAGCAGGCACGAGCATTGCCTGGGTTGGCTGTCCCCAGAATGAGATTAGGGGTGAGACAAGGTTGAGCAGAGCCCAGCACCAACTCAGTGCTCTGCCCTGTGCCTGCTGTTCAAGAGACACAGAAGAGCAAGTGTCATGAAAATGGTTTATTGTATAAAGCAGTAAGAAATACAGAGGGCACTGAGGTTTAGGACAATTCCTTCTGGAGATGGCTCCAAGCTTCTCATAATAGCAAACACACAAACTCTGATTTGCTGTCATCAAAGCTTTCAAACAAGGATTCAACAAGGATCTGAACACAGAGTAAGAACACTTCAACAAGCATAACATTTTCTGTTCCTAAATGAAGCCTGGGAGGGGGGCTAGCCCCTTCATCTTGTAGTGTACAAAATGATGGATATTCATGACATGACAAATGAGTACAAAAGGGAAAAAACCCACAAGAATAGGTTTTCAGAAAAGCATGTGGCTGACTAAGCAGGAAAGCAGGCTTGGCCAAAGTGCCCCAGCAAGACAGAAGCAGAAGGATGTAGAGACAAGGCAGGCATGAGCATCCCACTGCAGAGGGGCCTTAGCCCAGGGCCAGCTCAGCCATTGGGCAAGGATTGGTCAAGGCCTCATGTGAGTCTGGGATGGCTCAAGATACCCTGTTTTGCAGTTAGGGCCAACTGGGACCTGGGCAACGCAAAGTCCTCCCTTACAGGTGCCACCTTTGCTTTGGTTCTTGTTTGGGACACAGTGAAGGATGAGTGTGGCTGGAGGGAGCCACCAATCCCTGCCTACCGCTGGGGGCCACAGGCAGCCCTGGAGGAGCAGGTTGTGGACATCCTGCTGCCCCCTCAGCTGCTCTTTATGCTGTGCTCCTGCAGACCCTCCCAGTGCTCCCAGCAGCTACCAATTGCAGGTACAGTCTGTGGGCAATGCTCCCTCCCCTGAATTAATGGAGGTCTCTGGTGTTTCCAGTGCCACTGGCAGCTGGATTCTGTATAGCAGTGCCCGTCCCAAGGATCCTCATGAGAGGGATGGAGCAGAATAAAGCCCTGAGTGCTCTCAGCCTTCAGCATGCCCTTCTCTAGGGCTCAGCCAGATGCATCTGAGCATCAGCAGGACAACACTCCCAGCTCCCGCTCAGCCATTCCAGCCATGTGAGGTCATGGTACAGGTGGACAGGAATGGGGTAGGTGTGGGTGGGCAGAATGCCCCATACCTAAAAGTGACTTGAACTCCTCATTCACAGCTAAGAGAGCAGCTCCATGGAGGTGCTGAGCAAAGGGTCTGGCCTGCAAAGAGTGAGGTGCTATAGAATTCCAGAGGTGGATCCCATCTGACAGGATGTTTGCTCTTCTCCTGGCTACACTCCAGCCTGGTGTCTTCAAACCTCCAGAACAGAAGAGAATGCCCTTCATGCCTGGGCCAGCTGTGCATATGGGAAGGCTGTGAAAAGCCAGCTGCAACACAGGCCAGCACAGCCAAGCTGAGCCACTGCCTTGTGTCACATAGAGCGAGGGAAGCACATGGAGAAAAAAGAGAAGTCAGCGCTGTGCTGAGGAGTGAATACATGCTGCCAGTGTGCAGGTCCAGCAGCCCAGTGCTGAAGCCGCTCCTGCCCTTTGCTCAGCTGGGGCCCTGGGCTCGTGCCTGGTTAGACTGGAAGCAAAAAGAAAGAGTAAATAATGGGGGGTCTTGAAGCTCCTTTTTCAGCTTTATTTAGCTTTGATTGCTCAGAGCCATAGCGCAGCGTATTCTAGCCTTCAGGGAGGGGGCACAGGAACCCCCTAAACACACTGCGGTTAGGGGTCAGCCCCCATCTCCTGTGCCTTGTGTTCTGCCCCTGACATGCTGCTGGGGAATCTGACACAAAGGCCCTGAAGAATAGAGGAAGCCCCTGCCCCACAGTGTCCTCAGGGGCTCATAGGTCGCTACTGCAGTCGCGGCACAGGATCTTGTCGTTGTCGGGGATGAAGCCTTTCCCCACCAGCGAAGTGCTGCAGCGAGCACAGCTGAAGCAGTTGTGGTGCCAGTGACGGTCCTCAAAGGAGACGTATTTGCCACCACCAAAGCCTGTGGGAGGGACAGAGG
Source organism: Monarcha castaneiventris obscurior (assembly GCA_026261815.1). NCBI lineage: Eukaryota > Metazoa > Chordata > Aves > Passeriformes > Monarchidae > Monarcha > Monarcha castaneiventris. Next base: position 1,901,945 of record JAMPIT010000511.1, on the reverse strand, counting down.
GCAATGTCAGAGTCTCTGGGGAAACTGGGCTGAGCTTCCTGCACAGACCGAACCCTGGCCTACTCACCTCCAGGTCAGTTCTTCACACATGGCACTGGTGGTGGCACCCAAAACACCCCCCAGGATCAAATACATCTGAAATGTCAATCTCCATTCTTGTGGGGGAAAAGCACTTAGAACTGCTTCAGAGCAGACTTTGCAGGGTTGACATATTTGGACCAGAATCACAATTTTCTCCCCTGGGAGGAGCAGGGAGAGGAGCTGCACCATCACAGTGGATGAAGGCAGACAAAACTACTGGAATCCTGAGAAGAGCCATTCTGCCACCAACTCAGGCCCAGGCTCCTGCAGAGGCTCCACAGGAGTTTCCTTCCTCTGCTTGCAGTTGTTGGACTGGTGAGCTGTGACCCTCTTCTCCCCAGGACTGCAACAAGCTGATAAGGACCAGAGGGGAAGTGGGTGCCTGGGAGCTGTCCTCAGACAGAATCATCCTCTGAGTCACCAGCTGATGGAGGGCTTCTCCTGCCTTTCCAGCAGCAAGAACCTGGGAGTCGCAAGGGGGAAGGTCAAGTGGGGGACGGCAGGAAGGAAGCCAGACTCTTAGGGGTTCTGCAGAAGAGGATCTCTTATTTCCCCTGCCTTAGGCAGGTACAGCAGATCCAGACTCCCCTGCACCAGGTGCTGCTCTAGGCTTTCCCTATCTGTGAACAACCTTTTCACAGGACACAGCAATCAGTATCAAAAAAGGCAAGCTAGAGACATGAGATCATGCTTTGAGAGGTCACTTTGGAGCCTTTACCTGTGGGTAGAGGGAATTCCTCCCACAGGACACAGTTCACCACTTGGAAAGATGCAGACAAAGGGACAGAAGCAGCCCCTTTGCTGCATCAAAGACTTCCTCCCTCATGGGGTTCCTCAGAGAGCTGTTCTGCTCACCTGTAATGGGCTTTGTGCAGGCGCTGCACTTCTTGGCATAGAGGTTCCCAAAGCACTTGATGCAGTATGGGTTGTCGTCCTGGGAGGTGAACTGTTGCCCAGCCAAGGGGGTCTTGCAGCCTGTGCAGACAAAGCACTCCTTGTGCCAGGGCTCATCCCGGTAGGTCACTCCTCCCTTGGTGAGGGTCTGCAGGAAGAGAGCATATGCTGGTGACACACAGGCAAGGGGAAACAGCATAGCCGGTGTGCTGGTACCTGAACCCACCTTTGAGAGGGCTCAGGCAGGAGCAGGGAGTTCCCAAACCTGGACAAGAGCTGGGGACTCTGGGCTGTCAGGCCACACATACCTTTTTGCATCGAGTGCAGCGAGGAGCAAACTTGCTCTCGTAACAGGGGACACAGTAATAATCCTTCTTGTCCGGGATGAAGGACCGTGACCCAATGGGCTGCTGGCAGCTGCTGCATATGAAGCAATGCTCATGCCAGGTCTGTCCGTTGTACTCCAGCTTACGGGAGCCTGCAAAGACAGCCCTGCAGTGACAGAAGGGAGCCTGCAAAGACAGCCCTGCAGTGACAGAAGGGAGCAGCACATGTGCACACAGGGACATGGTGGGCTGGGCAGAATGAACTGTGGTCCTGCACACCTGGCTCTATGCTTCCCCTCCCCATGGCAGTTCAGGACCATGGGCAGCTGGAGAGGGGGGCCTCAGGCCCATACCACAGCCACAACGGGAGGGCTGCAGGAACATGTCCCCAGCACTGGCACAAAGGCCATGGCAGAGATGCCTGACGGCAGAGATGCCTGACATAACCTACATCTGAAGATGGTGCCAAAACAGCCAAGCAAAGACACACACACCTTTGCCTCAGGCTATCTCCAAAGACACACATCTTCAGTCATTCTGTCTCTTCTTGTCAGCACACAGCAAAAAATGCCCAGGAAACCCTTTGTTATCTCCACCCTCATTCACTTCCCCATGAAAAAAGGGAACAGATAGATGGGGCTGCTGTGGTGATCGCAACTTGGGATCATGCTGTCTTGCTGGACAAGCAAAGCACCCAGCCCTCTCCATGCAGTGACAGGAGGGCAGGAGAACAGAGATCCAACTCTCTTCCATGCTGCTCTCATGCTGGACCTGCAGCCCCAATTGATACCAAGGGACCAGGAACAAACTGCAATGCTTGAGTCTGCCTGCTCCTACCTGGCATGACGGCCTTCTCACAGGCGATACATTTGGAGGAGAACTCACTGCAGTAGCAGTCATTGCACAGTAGCTCCTTGCCCTGGCAGGTGAACGGCTCATCAGCCAGAGAGCGGTCGCAGCGGAAGCAACGGAAGCAATGCTCATGGTAATGGCGATCCTCGTAGTACAGCTCCTGGGAGTACAGCCAGGATGAGGAGGGGACCAATGGCCCTGGGAACTGACCTGCTTGTCTGCAGGGCCCCTACTCACCCTGCAGTCATGGCCGATCAGCTCCTTGCACTCATCACAGGTGTTGGCAAAGTGTGCGTCGTAGCAGGGGATGCAGTATGGGCCATTGTCCATCTGGATGTACTTGCGCCCATATAAGGACTCCTTGCAGTTGTCACAGTCAAAGCACTCTGTCATGGTGCCGGTCTGAGGCCCTCCTTCACCTGCTGAGATCAGGGCATGTGTGGGTCAGTGTCAGCTTACACTGTCCAAAATGTCCCTGCGCAACCCTGCCACCTCCAGAGGCCAAGGACCAGAGTCCCTGCACTGAGCCAATGGCTGCTGTCAGCACAGGGGACAGACCCATGCCGTGCTCCTGCTCTGGGGCTGCAAAGAGCTTGCAGACATCAAGGCCTGTAATGAACCTTGCTTCAGGCTTATAATCCAGTTCACAGCTGGAGCACTTTGGCACCCCTCAGAAAACCTGGACATGTCAGCATGCAGCTAAGCTTCTCAATCTTTGCCACCTTCCTGGGAAGTGAAGTGTAAATAAGACCAAAAGAGAGAAACTTCCTGCATGAAAAGTTTTGGCTTGGCACCAAAACCATGCACATGACATGTGGTTGTGTGTCCACTGTGACATCTGGGGGCCAGGCACCCTAAGGGAGATCTGTCTGCCCAGCTGCCTTTCAGAAACCCACGCTCAGCCTTCAGCATGGTCCGTAGCAGGATTCCTCCTGATGGCTGAAAGCTCTGCCGGAGGGGCTGCTAGCAGCTCAAACCCTGGAACTTCTCCAGAGGTTTAAAGCAGCTGCTCCATATGGAAGCAGGAACTGGGCATTCTTCACTGTGCCTTGGCTGTGGAGCCTCGTCCCAGCAAACTGTTCTGCATGTGTTGCTCCAACTACAAACACTCTCCAGGGAGAAGCTATAGCGGCAGGTGGGTGTTCCACAAGGTGGAACCTGTTGGGTCTTGGCACGAAGGAGACCTCTCTCCTTGCCCCTTATCACCCTCACAGACAACAGGTTTGTGGAACTATTTTGCTTTCTGTGGAGCACTAACTCCAGAACAAGAGTATCTTCCTCTTGTTTAGTTTAGCCTGGTTCCTGAACATGGAGTTTTCCACTGGCAAAACCACACCTTTCTTTAACCCAGGCTGCTGTCAAGTGTAGACGAGCCCACTGAATTACATCAGAGCTGTCAGCTGCAGAGCACCCCCACTGCGGTGTTCTTCATGAACCCGCCCACTTCAGAAAGCAATTACAGCTCAAATCTGCTGTTAAGCATTTAATGATCAGGGAGCTCCTTACCAGCCCCTGCACCCCCTCCCCATGGCTGGCTGTAGGTTGGGAGCCAGCCTCCAGGGCAGGAGCTGATCCAGACAGCTCTGACTCACAGCCCAGAGCTCCCCAGGGCTATTCTTGGCCAAGCCACACAGCTCCCAGCTGTTGTCAAGCCTGGTATGTGCCGATAGGACTGATGGAGAATAAATCCAGTGTTCCCACATGGCTACGTGACCAACGGAGGGGGAACAAAGTCCCTTTCCAGACACTCGTTACCAGCTGCCATCCAGGCCACTGCCCGCTCCATGCCCTCCAGCATGGCAGGCCAGCATGTGTGGCTGCGGCCACGGGAGCAGCTCCACAGCATGTCTCTGTGAGCAACATGAGCTGGGGCCAATGCTCCACCAGGCCTCCCCCAAAGCTCCAACCAGCAGCTCTGTGTGCTGCCTGCAGAACAAGGCAACGTCCAGTCTGTTACTGGACACAAGGGAGGCACATGGTGGTTTGCTGAAAGGTGTTGAACTGGAACTGCCCCAGTTTTGTTCCAGCTTGTGCTGGCCCCCCCAGGGTCCCTCCCCTCTGGGTCACTCCAAGGTGCTCCCATGACTGGGCACCAGCTCCCCTGACCCCCACACAGCTCCTGGCTGCTTCTCACCCATTGCTGCCTTCTCTGCCACCCCGCTTGCCTTCACTCCCTGAAGCTACCTGGGATCTTTCTCTCTGGCAAAGAATTAAATGAGATTCCAACTCTCCTCCACCTCCTCCCAGCCCTGGTGAAGGAAACTTTCCAAGGTGTGTCTGTAATAAAAGGACCTCTAATGACCACTCCTGGCCTGGGAGCTAAGGCACCGCCAGAGCAGGGAACTTCCATGTTTCTCAATGGGCTGCACTTTAGCTCTGTGGTCCAGTAATACAGGCTCAGAGGACATCAGAAAACACAAAGGAAGAAAAAAATACTTGAATGAAGACAGCTGGGGTTTTACAACTGACAAGGAATAAGCCTCCTGAGCACTGCTACCCTGCCCCTGATGCTGTCAGAAGAGGAAGTGAAAAACAAGCCCTCCAGGAATGATATACCAAGGAGGACCCTAAAGTGGTGGGCCAGGCTTGCCTCCACTTTGAGTAGCTTCTCCCAAAATCTCTGTATGCCTGCTGCACGCTGAGAGCTGAGTGCTGCTCCCCAGGCTGTGGGTGCAGCAGAGCCAGGCCCGGGAGCCTCACGTGGCCAAGACTGCAGTCAGCACACATGGGAGCAGACTTTGCACTGCCTTTTCAACAGAACAAGAACAGGCCCAGGAAGTTTGCTCAGAGTTATTTGTGTTAGATAAGTTGTTTGCTCCCTTTGTTCTGATCTCACATGCAGAGCTGGGCAGGGGCATCAAAGCCTGGGCAGTGCCAAAGTAAACACAGCATCTTTGTCCCTAAGATGTGGCACTATGAGACCAAGCACACCAGGAAGAGGAAGGTGGGACAAAAGAAATGGAGTAAAAGAAATAGTAGAAAAGCCCACAATTCCTACTGTGATTTTAATGATGAAGCTGAAAGTTGCCTTCCTTATGAAGGAAAGAGGCAGAGTTTTAAAATGCATTTAAAACCCCTTTAATAAAAGCTCAGATATAGAAGGTATAATACAGGCCATTGCTCTTGTGCTAATGAGCATGTGCTCATCCTTTGCAGTCTGCACCACCCAGTAAACATCAGCTGTGTGTTGGGTGTGCTGGGCTGATGTCAGGAACACCCTCAAATGCTAACCAAGGTGTTGCCCTATAATGATGGCATTGCAGTTGCAAATAGTGTGTTCCCATTGCCAGATGGCTCGGGTCCGGAGAGACAAGGCTTGCTGAAGCAGGTCCCTTGTACAGAGTGATGGTGGAGCTGGATGTGGGATATTGCTCAGCTGTCTCACTAGCTGTTGGAGGGCAAAAATAAACACAGATATATACCGGCCAGCTGCCTACTCTTTCCCTCTGACAGATGTAGTTGTGCTTATGGAGCAAAGGAAGTTCAGTTACTCTCCTGTGCCCATGAACAAACAGCTTTAGGAACAAGAGCTCCACTCACAAACAACATTCAAAGTGCTCCAGGATGCAAATCTGATCAGCCTGGAGCAGAGCTCAGAATAGCCCCACATGTGGGAAAGGTCAGCAATTTGTCAAGGACGCACAGCAAAGTCCACTTTCTAATTAGAGAGTAACATGCACCCAACACCACCCCGGTGTCATTGTCCGAAGCTGACGGCTTAGCAACAGTCCCAGGAGATCATTACATTAATTTTAGCACCAATAAACCGGGGATTTGTTATGCAAAGGAGGCCATACAGACAGACCAGGGCCCGATCCACACAACCACTGATGAGTTTAACTGGCCTTTTGAGATGGTTCCTCCTACAATGAACTCCTTTGGTGCAGAGTCTTGTGTGTGTGGTGAACCTGTAATCTCATGTAACTTCACACCAGTTTCTTGTTTGTTGTCAGGTCACAACCAGCAGCTACAACTAGAGTAACCCAGGGGGCTATTCCCAGGGAAACACTTCATCTTTCCAGGACACAGGAAGAGATGTGCTTCTGACTGTCTGTCAGGTCCCTGCCTATTCTCACCTCCCCAGGGCTGCCTGAGCATAAATATAAGCAGTTGCAGTTTACACCTAAACAGACACACAGAAGAGAAAGCACGACCTCACTGGGGCAGGCAAGTATTCCCCATGTAAGGATGAAACCATTCAGGGACATGGCTTTGAAAGACGGTCCTCAAAGCACTCCAAGGTCAGCAGGGGAGAAGAACGCTTTTTGTTCCTGCTAGCTTTCCAGAACCATTATGGGTCCTGGAATTTGCAAGAAATTGTTTCTGCCTGCTGCCGACCCTAAAAGGCAAACCAGCTGCCTGCTCCGAGGAGCAGCTCCAGCCCCTCCATTATGTTGGGAGTGCTTTCATTCCACGTTTCCTGACACCACTTCTGTGGATCTGTGCAGGGTCTGCCAGCCCAGGTTCTTGGGGGTTGGGGGGCCAGCTCCCTGGGGTGCTGTGGGGGTTCCTCCATACTTCCTCATGCTGCTGCCTACCTGCACCCTGTCACTCTGCTCCCAACCCCACCATCACTGCTGCAGACCTGGTGCAGTGGGAAGAGCATCCCTGGGGCTGTTAGAGGAGAGCTTGAGGCAGCTGGGTAGAGGTCCCACTGCTCCTTCAGCGTGACCCAGCCTGCATGGGGCACCATTGGGAACTGTGTTGCATCAAGCCTTCACCCGCCTGCTTGCAGCACCAGTGAGTCACCTCCTGCCCTCAGCTTTTGCCTCCAAGCTGCCTTCCAGCCTCAGCCTTCCCTGGGACAGCTCTGAAATCTTAAGTAGGAAGGGGTGCTCCAGCATGGCAAGGAGTAGATTCCTTGCAGGGACCATCAGGGCAGCCACAGGCCTCACACAGCAGCTTCCCCATCACCAGCACAACCAGAGGATGCTGCAGGTCATTTCTCCAACACACAGGGAAAATTTGGTTCTCACAGTCAGCCTCAGAGGCAGGAGATAAGTGGATCAGCCGAGTGTACAGATCAGCAGATAAGCAGATCAGCCTCCCTGCACCACTGGGGTGTTGTGCTTATGCATGTCCCTACACTTGCTCTGCTGAGCAAGCTGTACATCAGTCTTTGCCCCAAGCATGGGCAGGACACTCTCCTGCCCAGAGCAGTCACGGGTTGCTCCAGGCTCTGCAACAGATTGAGTAAAACAGCTGGCAGCATTGTAAAGAAACACCTTACATTTCAAACAAAATAACTTGCTGTCAGCAAGGTAAGCAGCTTTCTGGAAATGCCCACAACTTTGTGAAGGAGAAGTAGCAGAATCTGTTAAAGCATCTGACAAGCTGAAAGACATAAACTGTTGCATGATTTGAATGCAGTCTTAGAATGACAAAATAAGGGTTTCCCATTGTTCAGAAGGGATCTCTGAGGTGCCCCATCCAAAGAACAAAGCCGTATCACAGACTCCTCCTGACAGCTCTGCATATAGATAAAGGACAGTGTCAAAAACACACCTATCCCACAAATGTCTGACTGTACTCTTAAGCAGAGTACAATCAGTAAGAAAATCACTCCTGCTTCCAGCCCCTAGCCTGCCTGGAGGTGCCTGCAGGAAACATTGTGCTGTTTGCATAGCTGTGATGGAGACATCACACCTGGTCCACGGTGAACAAGGGCAAACCGCCACCACTGCTGCACTGGACTCATGAGGTACCAGCAGCACAGGCAGAGGCAGAAGAGACAGTTCAGCCCTTACTCTGGACTTACTTCCTTTAAGGAAAGCTAATTCTATCAGGGTCTGAAAAAGAAGCTGGAGTCCCTACTATGCAACCATAAAATTAAAAACTCTGCCAAGGAATAAAAGGAGGGAATGGTTTCAGAGTTAAAAGTCTATTACTAAGCATCTGTAGGGGTTAACTAACTATTTTAGGTTCTGAACAAAATCCTGGCCCTTCAGAGGTATAGCTAACACCAGTAAAACTGTTTGGGAACACACAGAGCAGGCGGCCTATGTCATTCTGCTGACATTAAACTGGAATGTTTGCTCAAGAGATCAACTGTTAATCTTACTCAAAATGAGCACAAAGTAAGCAAATTCTGTGCATTCAACAGGAAATCAGGAATTGAAATAATTTGGGCAATTTGGACCCATCACATTCCAACAGACCATTAATTGATGGAGGAAGTCTGAGAGCAGAGGAGCAAGATAGGAACACACCAGAAACTTCTGCCCGGCTCAACACAGACCCTTCTGTCAGGCAGTTAAGAAACCCATGGCTTAAAAACATGCCAGGAGAGATTCTGGCTTGTCTCTGAGGAGGCTTCAGAGAAAAGGGAGACAGCCTGGCCAAAACTCCACATGACAAGTACCTTTCCTGCCACATGCCAGTGACAAGCAGGGAATACTGGCAGCCAGGCACAGCTACCACTGAGGCAGGGGACTGGCTGAGGGCAGCAGCTGCACACATGGTCACGGTGGCCATAAGAGGAAGAAAGATGCTGAAGCCAAGTTTCAGGGAATGTGACTGATCACAGGAGCTTCAGTATGATCAGAGGAGTAAGAGCTGCAATCCAGGGAAAGGACTGCATCTGTCAGTTCTTAAAAAGGAGCAAGGAACAAGGTGTGCAATTACCCTCAATAAGCATGTTGGGAGCATATTATAGTCTAGCACTGAAAGTTTAATTTTGGACTGAATTGGTTTATGCCCATGTAACCCACAGCCATTTAAATGCCTCACTGCTTATTCAACTTAACAATCCAAGGACTCCTGGAAATAGTGTTTTCAAAATCTCTTTGCCCCACAAAATAAAGGTCATATGCAGTACAACAGAATTCAAACATGACAGTGTGACAGGAAATTACTAACTGCACACTGAGGCCAATGTACCTTCATCTTGTATCAGCTCAGCACACAAGAATCTTGCAACTCAAACAGACATCACAGCCTATATGCAGAAAAAATAATCTGACTGCTCTAGTTGCCAGTTCTTGGGGCCTGTGTATCTCAGCGTAGATATTACTGCAAAATAATGTAATTCTGCTCTATTTCCCTGAAATTCTCTCTGAATCCTTACACTGTAGTTTGCACTTTTCCTTCCCTTAGAGCCAGCTGCTTTTTAAATTGAGGATGAAGCCATTCTTATTTCTGAGTTGATACATAATTTTAGTGTTTCCAAAGCTTTTTGCAGTCCTTAAAAAAAGATACTTATGAGATTATACCTCTGTTTTGCCCAAGAAGGCAATCAAGGGACTGCTAGTGAACGTGTTTTGTGCTCATGTGCTGAAAACCAACCTGTACAATTTGAGCCCAGTCCCCTACTCCCTGTCTCCCCAGCAAGCCTGAAAGCTCTTTTGCTGATTAAGGCTCTGCTCAACTTCATGTTTCTTTTCAATAAACAAAGCAACTTTCACTTCCAGTAGCAGGAAAAGACACATATCCCAGACATGCTTTATTTAATGCATGCCTATTACTTAAAGGGCAAAGCGGATTTTTTCACCAAATTTGGTCAAAATACTCCCTCTTCCAATTTGATTCTTTGTCTCCCAAACACAACTATTTGCAGTTGGTTTCTTGCATATAAGCAGATCTATTGGTAGAGAGAGGTAATGTGCATCTGAGCCCTGGCATTTTTGTGCCTTTTGGGGCTCTCTGAAATCTGCAGAGGGAGGAGAAAGCCAGGAAGGTGACAGGAGACGCTGCAGTGACACTTGTGCACACCACCTCTCCCACAGTCCGATCACTGAGGGCCTCTCCACCTGCACTGGCTCTTTGCCCAAGGAATACGGACAGTCTCCCTATAAAGCGCTTTTTACAGCTGCTGGTGTCCCTTGCAAGCAAAGGCAATGCCAGCCCTGCAGCACGAAGCATGCGAGCAGCTTCTAAATCTGGGGGAGGCCTGAATCCTGGCAAAGACAAATTGTCTCATGTTACCACCCCAGGAACGGCTTGACAGTTCTCCGAAACAAAAACTAGGATCATTTGTTGCCCAGGAGATGCTGTGTGTGCCAGCTGCAACCCTCCCGAAATAAGGCAGTGCTCTCAAGGGTAGCACAGCTGAGGAAAGTGCAGAACGGGGACTAATGGGATCGCTGAAGAAGAGAACATCTTTTAGTCACTGCCTTGCCAGCGTAGAAGTGAAACAAGTTCCCTTCTGCGGCTGAAGACTTCTCTGCCAGGTGATCAGGTCAGCAGGTGTCTTAACTTTAACGATACAGAGCTGGTTATCTTCAAACCATTTTCACTGACACCTTTAAAAATTACTCATTAGTACTGCAAAATTGAAATAATAGAAGCCATCAGTTGCAACTGTCACATATTTCACACAGAATCTCTACAAAATAACTCCCTGCAAGTACTAAAAAGAAATTTGCAAGACGCAAGATGTGCTCCTGTTTCTGCTGCGCAGAGATAGTCTTTGGTGGCACCCATGAAAGGGGAAACTGTGCCACATCCAAAAGATTATGTGGAAACAGCTATTTTAAAGGACACAAATGCTTACAAAATGTATGAATGCCTTTATATCAAGCAGCTACACATGGAATTTCCACCCCCATGCCCCTGCCCACAGGACATGTCTATCTCAGAACTGGAGCTGCTGCTGGCAGGCAGCTCAGTAAACACGTGGACTGACTGTGCCTAAAAACTCAGAAAGAGAGGAAAAGTTACTCCTTTACAGAAAAAAATCCCACATGAACAGAAAAGAAGTAACAATATCAAGAGTCCCTGATCCAGGTCTGTGGCTCCTTTACAGAATCTCATTCTCTCATTCCAATCTGAGATATACAAGGAAAACTACATGAAACTCATCTCTCACAGGTTAAAAAGGATCAGAAAGACAAGAATTTTCACTAACAGAGGCTCCTCTCTTGGCAACTTTCAGCAAAAGACCAAGAAGAGCTGCTGTTTCAGCCCTTGAAGCAGCAGATGTGAAGCAATGCCTCGTTTCTTTGCTGCAGGGAAGGTGCTCCACACTCATTCATGCTGATGATGGAAGCAGCAGCTCCCTGCACTCTGACTAGTGGGAGAAAGTTCCCAAAGCTGTTCACATGCTCAGGCAGCCTTAGGGTCAGGAGCTTCACTGCAACGAGACACCACCGAAGCACACGACCCTCCCTCTGTTCTCGAACTGAACAGAACAAAAGTGCTCCATTTACAAGCTGTTTGTCCCGAACTGGAAATAAAAGCTCAGCCCAATTTGTTTACCTTGCATTGCTGAAAGCGATGGAACAGCGTGAACCCAGCTCTGCCAGGGTGCTCCTCTAGTCCCCCACCTCACGGTCAGCTACAGCAGGTGCCACCAGTCAGAGACTCTCACAAGTAAATCATCACTTCACTAGCAAACACTCAAGTGCTTGTCCAGGAACAAAAGCAGTCACATCATAAACCAAGGGTGACATCAGCACAGGGATTGTATTTCCTACAGGGGTTTAAATGTCATTACTTGTGACTAGAAATTGGACACTTGCAATAAAACTTACTCGAAATTTTCACAAGAGACATAATTCCAGTTTCATGTAGACATATTTCACTTCCAAAGCCTTTCTGTTGCTCAATGTCCTGATGACAGAAAAAAACAGAAGAAGCAAAACTCCTAACATAAAGTGAAAAACTCATGAACACCATTATCAGCCTGACTTACCAAGTCAGGTGCTAACAAGGTGAGCAGCAGAACTCTGGATTGTTACTTGAAAGGATTAGTGTAGCTTCCAGGTCTCTGCATTGCCCTCTTCCATTCTTATTTAAAGTTTTGCTCTACATCTTCTTCTAAAATTAAAACTCAAAGCTATCAAGGACCTGAAAGCATTATTTCATCATCCTGTAGTTGTTGCTGTTTCACACAGCATGAAGCACAACACAATCTGTGCACCTTCACCAACCTGACATGCAGTTATAATTTCCCACACTCAGCTCTGGGCTCTCCAAAAGCAACACATCCAAGACTTCCACACGTGCACATTGGACCAGATTGAATCTTTCTGTGAGTTATATGGTGTTTGCAGAGAGTTGAGAAATAGTAGAAATAAAACTTCTCTTGGCTGAGGTACATGCAACATGCTGTGCACTTTTTGCTTGTAGTGACTCTTGGTGAGTACCACTATAGTCTATGTATTCCAGAATGTTCTGAGTTAGGCACACAGCAATTTTCTTGATGTGAACTGTTCACTGAGTTAAAAGGAGCCACTGAAATGCCTTTAGATTTAATGCTGACTTTTCTTTTTGAAAATATCCATGTGCCAAGGAAAGAGGCAGATGAGAATAAGTAATCCAAATTTAAGGACACAAACTAAAGATTTACCTGGGAAGCAGTTTAGCTCCCTGACTCTCTAATGCCAGTAACACAAACATATGTGATGATCGAGAGCAAGATCATCAATGCAAAAGTCATCAGTTTCTACAGAGCTGACATCCCACACCTCTCATTGGATTGTGGCTTTCTCAATTCCCTAACAGCTGTCAGCAGCAAAAACATTATTTATCCTTGTAATACCTGCAAGTCAGGGAGTAATGTTATCTCCCTCCTGGGATTTGCACCTCAGAGGGTTCTGGCACAAGGCAAGGCCTGTAGAACTAAAAATGGAACCAAGATCCATCTTGCTTCTCCTTCTGAGATGCAGCACATATCCCCGTCAGTGGAAACTGTGACACCCACTATCGCGTTTTACAGACCTGCATCTATAGATTACACAACCCTAACTCAGTGAGAAGCCAGAGAAAAGGGAGGAGGAGAAGGAAGCAAGGTCCCTTCCAACCCCGTAACAGACAGACACAGTGCTGTACTGCTATAAAGCACAGCTAATCCACACTCTCAACCAACACCGTGCCTCTGCTAGCTGCTCTTGCTATTTAAACTTGAGGGTTTAGCAGTGAGCAGGCTGAGCTGGCAGGCAGAATTGGAATCGGACAGCACCAGGAAGTTATGCACCAGTTCAAAATGGGTTAGTTTTTAAAAAAGGAAAAAGCCATGTTTTCCTTAAATGAGGGTAATGGAATTCCAAGGTGAGGTCAAAAGCCTGGCAAAAGTCAGGAGTTTAGGCTGGTACTGGGGCCCATGATGCTGACAAAAGCAGTCCTTGCACTCAGGGACAGCTTAGGACCCATGTTTTTTGTTGCTATTGGTTTTTTTTTTGTCTTCCTATCCCGAGCAATACCCAGGAACAGTGCCATCAGGTGTGGACTTCAGAGAGTAATTTTTGTCTTCAACCATGCTGAAGGTTAGGCCTTTCAGGTACATATTTTATATGATTCCCTTTCTTTTGCGTCACTAGAAGAACTACATAAAGACATTTTTTACAAGAAGTCTGAGTGTACACGCTGGTTGTGTACGATCTGCTGCCACACAGACCTGAATCACAACAGAAATTACCTGTGACAGCACTCACATGAGGGAAATCTTGTGGGCTTGGATCATTCAAGAAATAAGGCTGCTTTACAGCTACAGGAACAACACATGGCCAGAATTACTTCTAAACGGGTAAGATACAGGCTGAAAATCAACTGCTAATTGTTTTTACAATTTGTATTTTATATTAAAAAACCTCCTTAAGACATTAGGAGGCAGAGCTGAGCCCAGAAAGGATTTTTATGGTTACACTGTAAACCTGAAAGCAGGGACCTAGAACAGAACTACATTACACCTCAAACCTTGATCCCGGGTTCTGCCTCAAGCAGCTAGGATTATTTCCCCAGTTAAGCAAATTCCTATTACTAAAACCCACTCTGATATTTAAATAAATCTGGAGAAGATGCTGAGTAGTCACTCTGCTTCACAGATAACAAGATCAGAACTGTATTATTTGATGGATTTCTAAGAGAACACTTGAAATTTGGGCAAACAAATTTAAAATATCGTGGTCGTATCTACACTCCAGGGTAATAATTAAATACTATCTTATGGTTCCACTATTCTAGATTTTTCTACACACCAAAATATTTAGTCATGTGAAACCATCTGTAGCAGCTGGAAGACATTCATTTGGCCTGCCAAGATTAATTAGTTTAAAAATACATAAATAAAGTGTTAATTTTATTTCCAAAAAGCTGCTGCTCTTGGCTCTCTTAGGGTGCTGGTGATTAATGCTTATGGGAGGCTCTCAAAAAGAGGTATCAGATGCCAGTTTCACAAATATCTGTTAAGTAAAACAAGGCCTGTGTTTAAGTTAATGGTCTTCTGGACAACCCAAGTCATTATTCACAGCAATATGAAAACCAGCTTGCAAACACTTCCATCCCTATTTTTAGTCTTTCTCCTATGCTCTCAGATCCACAATGCTGAAATCTGCTTTTAAAAACTGATGAAAAGAAATTTCTCTTCAGGACTGGGGTTCAGTTACCTGTGTTTAAGAATTACAAGACCTAAGTCTTCAAGCTTGTCTTTTCTCTCCAAGAAGTTCCTGCATAATCTTCATAAAGCTTTTCAAAGTCACATAAACAAGAGGCACAGCTGAAACTGTAAAAAGGGTTGAATTTGGCTTAGTATCCACACGGATCACTTCTCTGGCCAACAGCTTGCGAGGGGTTATTTTTTGGCTTATCATTTTTGTTTTGCTGGAAGATGCTGAAGTTTTAATGAAGTTTCTGCAGAGCATGTAACAGCATTCAACATTTGCTCAGCTAATGAGTTAAGTCATTGCAGCTCTCCAATGGCTTGAAGATTATGGGTGTAGGAAAAGGGAATGCTCAGTGAGGGGAACTTTTGAGCAGTCACCACCAAACTGCGGTTAAAACAGACACCAGTGATTCTGTTCAGCTCCCAGACCTCAAACAGTTTCCATTTTCTCAATAACAAAGCATTTTTGTGGAATGAGGTAACAGCCTCCATCTGCCAGGTCGACATCTCCACTAAGATTTCTCAAGAGTGTGGCTGATGAGGGCTGGCTAGCAGAGCCGGCATGGCGTGAGAGGCAGGAGAGTCCCTTCTGCCTGGACAACACAGGGACAAACTGCAATGGGACAGATGTGGAGAGGAGCCTCGGTGGTACCATCACACAAACTCTCCTGGGAGTTTGATTCACAAGCAGCCTGGAGCAAGCTCCACACCCTGCACAGCTGAGGAGGCAAAAGGCCCAGAAAAGGATTGAGACTTGTCACTATGGATGGCCAGGGACAGGCAGGAGGGAGCAGAATACAAATGGGTACCACAGGTCCAACAGCCCATCATGAGTGGGATGAGCACAGAGTGTGTGATTTAGAAGCAAACATGAGTCTGCAGACACACACTGGGAGATGCACAGTGCAATGCAGACATCCTGCTCCCTGAGGACAGCACAGCCCGGGGGACTGGCCACTCAAGCTGTGATACACCCTCCTACACCTGAAACGCTAAATATCTGAGGCAGAGCAGTTACAGCCTCAGAACAGAGTCTGGGAGAGGGTTTGGTTTTGTTCTTGCCTTGTTTCTTGAATTTGGCAGCCTATATTTTGACCTCTCAGTTCCAGGGATGCTGAGCACCCAATCATTCTTTTGATTTCAGGCAAAACCAGCTCAGTTATTCTGAAAAGCAGACCTTCACTTAAATCCAGATGAAGATTCCAGCTCCTGCCAGGACCCCCTCATCTGACTCTTGCCTCCCTGTGAGTGGCCAGTTACTCAGCTCTCTTGCAATTTTGAGACTCTCAGCTCCAGGTTCAACACCCCGCCCCCCATCTGGTTCTCCCATCTAAAGCAAGGCAATTTTCCAGTTGGTTTTCTGATGGCCTTTGCATTCCTGTAACACTTCCTCCTGAAGTTAAGAAAACTGTAACACTAACCTCCTCACTCTCTTTTGTAATTCCAGCTGTGTGCCCAGGTGGATACCTGGTGAGCAGCACCTTCCTTCCCGGCCAGGACAAAGCATTTCCCAAGCCCATTTTCTTCCTATGAGGAATGCTGCTGTCAAATCTCAAAAATCCACACTGCTAATACTAGCCTTCTACAAGGTCAGCCAAAGAGGCCTTCCATCAGGGATGAGCTTTGTTGGAGAAGGCTCCCTAGGGATTATCAGAATAGTACAGTCAAGCCCAGATGGCCACAATGTGCTGAGCACATTTCCCGCAAACACAGCGGCGAGGCAGAAGCCTCTGCAAATCAAAGTCCACCCTGATTTCTGCCATCTGCTAAACACTGAAGGCCAGGCTGAGGCCTTTGGGAAAGGTCAGGATAGTCTTACAGGCTCTCAAGATATTGCTTTTGTTCTCACTATTTGCTTCTCAATTCCTTTGTTAGAAGATACTAATCTCTCTGTAAGGCAGTTACTTGGAGCCAAGACTTTAGATATTATTGCAAAACATATGCTTAAAAGAGACTGGAAATTATGTTGGCAGTGTTACAGAGGGGAGCAAAGCACAGCTTTGGGTCAAAACAAACAAAAAAAATCTAAGCTAGTAAGCAATTCCCATGCGATAGTTTAGGAGAGCCAGCAAAAGCTTCTTCTAGAAAGACGACAATACTGTGAGAACGAAGCTAATGAGAGCTGGCTCTTGGAAAAATAAAACAGCTAGTAATGAGCCAGAGTATTGCCATCAGCACATATCCAAGAGAATCTTTCTGGGAAACTGACCCAAGTCATTACACTGGAAAGCCCTGAGGGACTAGGGATCTTGAGGCTAAGAGCTGGCAAACTGCTTCATCAGTTAAGGTTGGTCTCAACGTTTTCTACTGTGTAAAAATAATTTGTTTTAGCCTACAGGTCTCTACAGAGCACTGGGTAAATTCAGGCTACTTCCTTTGGGAAGGGAAATGGAGTGTCCGGCAGAGCCCTGCCCAACGGGATATTTTCAGGGGTTTCCCACCATCACTGAGAGCCCTCCAGCCTAAGGCTGGCCCAGCACACTCAGGCCATTGGCTCTGCTGTATTCCCCATGCACCCGCAGGGCCCCTCGGAGCTGCTGTAATGCACTGGGCACCACACGCCGATTACTGGGGTGGGAACATCCCTCAGGCTGCTCTGGTCAATGTTACAACAACACGATGAATGTGCCTCTGTAAAACCATCTTCTGGAGGTTCATTCACTCAAACTAGATGCAGTCAGTTTATATAACTGTTTCCCACATATATATTGTTTTCCAGAGAGATAAGGAGAAGACCTTGTTCTTTCTCTTTCAGAGATTAGTTCATACACCCACCAGGATCTAGGTGCTGATACAGAGTGGCAAAGGCAAGGTCTGTCTTTGCAGCCCACTTGTTCATTGCCAGTCCAGCTCCTAGCCACAGGACCGTACCAAAAGCACAAGACAATGAATGCATGCTCCAGCCGGGCTTCCACATCAGCAGAGAAATTCCCCACATTGGCAGGGGCTGTTACGGTGCTGTCTAATGACTTTCTTTCTCTTCCAACTCCTCTGATTCACGTTGCCATCTTCCTTGCAACTGACCTAAATAACATGTTCAGGCAGCACTGGAAGTGTTTCCATCTCATACTGCAGTAATAGTGAGATCTTCACATCTGGAAAGGGAATTTCTCAGGGAAGACACACCACAGGTGGACTAACAGCGTCCTTCTCAAGAAAGGAACAGAAGCACCCTGTCTTATCCCATCAGTCAGACTTCCTGGCTGCAGGAGAACAAAGGTTGCCCAGGAGCAGGGAAAACACATACTATGTGCCCAAGCCCCAGCAGATCTGAACAATGCAGGCAGATTACTCAGTTACCTCATTTCCAGGTGTGCTGTCAGCATGAGCCATGACTGGCTTGGAACAAAAGAGGTAAAACTGTTCCTAGATCTGGACTTAGTCTGCATAATTTATGGTAATTATTGTTCAGTAGACATGAATCCTTTAATGCCATATCACACTCTCAGCCCTCAGCTCTCTCTAACCTGTTGGTCACCACAGACCATTCCACTGCAGAATGGGCTGAAGGACAGAGTGCAGGACCACACTGTCCCTCCAGAGCCAAAGGCCTCAAGAAGGGAAAAGCGAAGAAAGCCACTGTACAAGGACTTCAGTAGGTCAGCCCCCTGCAGACACACAGTGAGTACGTGTGCTGGTAACATACAGGCACTTAAACCAGCTTTATTCCCAGACAATTACAGACCTCTCCAGCTCTTCACTGCAGCACCATCTGTAACTCAGGTGTCCAACAGCACTGCATCACAGGAATACAGGGGCAATCCCATCCCTGTTCCTCCACAGTGATACTCTTCCAATCTCATTCTTCCCTTTACTGTAAGCTGGGGCACTCCCAAGAGCCACATAGATATCTCCTATCCTTCCAACCTCTAGCAGACTATGGATCTCAGTGTTACCGTAGGGCAGTGGCCATCACAGGCTGTGTGCTGAGTCACTGAACAAGTCAATTGAAAATGCATTTATTGCCAACAAGGGAAGTGACTGTGGGGAAATACAGAAGAGTATTCTGAAGCTGCATGGACTACCACAGCACTTCCAGCTTTCAGGTGAGGAAGTGCTCACCTGGGGCTGGTGCACTATACCTTGCAAGGCAGGCACTAAATCCTCAGCAGCCTAACAAATGACTTCCTTATTCTGAAGATGCAGTTCCCCTATTGCAATAGAATGGAAGTTATACTTGATCCATACCAACTCTTTCTCAGGTAATTGAGCTTCAAGACTTAAGCAGAAAAGCTGCCAGCAAAACTTGTGCATATTTGTGCTACAGTTAGTCCATAACAACTAGTCTGCATGTGTTATCTCCAGTTTTTATTAGCTCATATTTACTTTGGCTGCACATCCAAGGAGTCATTTAAACATGGTGAGAGAGGAAAATCTTGGTCTCTCAACAATGGCCAAGCAGTTTAATCTGCCACTAGGGACAATGACTTGACTCCTATTGGTGTGTAGCACTGGCAGGGTCAAGTGTAACATGTACTGAAGGAAGCACTAGGGAAGCAGATCTTTGACTGTTCCAACAACACCAAGCATTTCCTTGAGCTATTCAGAGGTCTCTTTGCCCCTCCTGTATAGAGAAAACAGCTCCAGCTGTCCAGTCACCTGTGCTGGCTTCTCCACTCACTGGATTAATGACATTGGTGGCTGCCAACAGCTCCAGGTTAGATGCAGCACATTCCTCATTCTTCACAGCTCAGATGTTCAAAGCTAAGTTAGGAAGCAGTCAAGATCATGTCCTTGGCATCAGCACCACGTTGGTGTTGGAAGATAATTTATACTCCTGAGCAGAACTGGCAATGGGCAGATTGGCCATAAACGTCAACAAACTGTTGTTCCAGCCATGATACCAATCAGAAGGGTCTAGAATTAATATCTATCTATGCTGCTGATTTAGTATTTTTTTTTTTTGTATTTGAGAAGTTCAAAATACTTCACATAAAAGAATTCTGCAGTTTGCAAGTGTGGGACGATCTACAGTAGCATATTCAGAGGCAAATAAAAAATGAAATATTTTAATATTTGTTAATATTGTTAATATTATTAATATTAACAATATTAACAATCAGATGACCACAGGCCAAATCAAGTCAAAGTGAGACTACACTAAGAACAAGAATGTAAATTTCAGGATTTTTATTCCATTGCTCTTTGGATTCTGTGTTAAGACATTTCTAAATAACTCTTGATTAACTATTCATTTAGCCCTAATGGACATGTCCTTCTGATTCCTCCCAGAGTAATATTATCCTCTTGATGGGCCCTGTGAGTAAGGGCATAATAATTTGTTAAAATTGTTCTCCATTTAGCAAATATCAACAGACACAAAGTGGTCACTCAGCAGAAGCATTTCTGCTGGGGTGAAATACAGGAAGGTGTATGTGGCATTCTTCAATTTCCCCTTTTCTTTCACAATCAGACCCTTAATATTTTCTTCAACAGGAAAACTGACACTCTGTCTCCATGTAAACTGCTGACAATTGTATTTTACACCTGGTAAAACCAGAGCAAAACGGAAGGAAGAGAAGAAACAAAGAGCACGGATTTTTCTCAGCAACTACATCTCCACAGAATGAAGTATTTTCCTTTCCCCACTTCAGAGCAGACAGAGTCCAGTAAACACACCCCAGCCTTTGTGGGAAATGCCCCCTCCTCACTGGCAAGTGGCTGGACAGTGCCCACGGCAGCAGCTTCCCAGAGAGCAGCCATGAAACTAACACAGCCCATGCAGTTTGGCCCTCCTTCCCGCAACCTCCCAGCCCTCACACTCACTTTAAAAGTGGCCCTAATGCTCCTGGTAGTAATTTGAAGATTAAATACTACTGGTAAAGCTTCTCTGCCCCTAACAACTGATCTTCTCCCTTTTCTAGATACAGCTGGTATCTAGGATTATAGCTATCCACTCCTTTTGGAAAAAAACCCACCTGAGTAAAATGTTTAAATTGATTTTAATGACATCACCAAGGCAAAACACTATAAAGTTCTCTCTGAATTTGTCCAGTCTGGCCATAGAAATTGCACCTATTTCAGCAGAAGCAGTCAAAGTCCTCTAAGGAATGAGGCATTGCCACTTGCACTCTGAGCAAAACTGCAAACATCACTGGCAGCACCTTCCTGCCAGAGCACCTGGGCACTGTGGTGGTCACAGGCAATCTCAGAACAGCCCATGTCAACCAGGGATACTGAACACCAGAGGAGAAATGATTTCTTACTTGAGCAATTAAAAGGATTATGGAGCTGAGCGGAGGGCAGATGTGCTGCAGGAACAGCAGCGACCTACTGTCCTCCCAAAGACTGGGGAACCACAGTGATGACCTTCAGCACTCCACTCACCGCTCAGCTCTTCAGATGCTATTCTGCAGGCAGGGGAAAGGGACAGATTTTACCCCAAGAGGCATATCAAAAAATCCAACATAGTGAGACAGGGATGCTCTAGAAGCTGAGATCATGGAACAGTTCAAGGGCCTCCTGCTAGGGAAATCTGGCTGTTTCTAAACAATGCCCTGCCTTCAGTGTGTCCCACCACTCCCTATGCACAGGTTTATGGAGTTCATATTCCAAAACATACCTTTTGCTGTAGAGCATCTGCTATAATTAGTGCCCACAACTAACCGTATCACCTGTATTTTTGTCTCCTGTGCTATGCCACCATTTTTAAAAGTGTACAAAATTACAGACCAGGCTGGGTAAGAATGAAACTACTGCTGACAATTCTATGCCTCAAAGGAAGTAGTCAGCAAGAAAAGCAAGGGAACAATACAGTCTCCATGTCAGGAAAAGGAAAGAGGATGGTGCAAAAATAAGACAGGAGAAATGTCAGACTTCCTCTTTCCTGCTGCCTTGCCTATCATGAAGTTAAACCACATATTGACAAAGCAAATTAGGGAAACAAGGTGGTTTCAACACCTGGGCAGCTAGGGAAGCCACAGATTTCTAATGCTTGGTAGAGGAGTCAGAAAAGTAAAAGGAATATCCCTACACTCTTCCCTAGAGGCCTGTGCTGCCATCAGGATGCTGCATCCACCAGAGCTTCACCCTTCCCTCTGCTCCCAGGAATAGGTTTTCTACTCTGGAAAGATTCCTTTATCATTTTCAAAACTGGGAAACACTGAACATAGCAAGTTTGGATTTAAGTAAAGAGACCTCAGTATCAAATACTGCCCTGTGAAGATACATAACCCTGGCACACACCATCCGTTTGTGTTGCAAGTCTGTGGAGAGAAATTCCTACCACCATGCTTCACCCAGGCTAACTGGAAAGTGTGTCCAACATCTCAATGAGTTCTCATGAAAGTGTCAGTGGTTAACATAACAACAGGTACAGAACTGGAAACAGATAAAGAAAACAGTAAGACGTTACCTGTAAGAAAACAAAATCTGAAACATACCTGTGTCAAGGAAAAAAAATTGCAAAGATCTTGAGCTATTTTTTAATGTGAGAGCCAAACTGTGACTTCTGAGTCTTTGTCTAACACACACACACACACACACACACACACACAAAGCAAAGCTTAGAGCCTTTTCCCATAACTACCCTGGGATTCTCTGGAAAAACAGCAATCATTCCGGATGTGCTGAAAATTTTCTTGTGCTACATTTGGCATTTGATTATCGTTTACTCCCGGGTCTGTTGGTTGGGTAGTCTCAGTACTCTCGTCATAAAACACTGCTCAAACTCTGAACTTCACAGTCTGGGAAAGGGGCACGGTCCAAGGATTGTGATTTTCTTTTGAAAAGCTGTGTGCGCCGTGCCGCCGGAGCGGAGCTCTCCGGCTAGAGACGTCCCAGTATCGCCACCGTGACCCCGGTAGGGTCCTGGGGGATGCCCCGACTCCAGATGGCACCAAGGATACGGTGCCCCTCCCTTCGGCCCCCCAGGGCACCCCCGCCACCGCCCGACCCGCCCAGGGCTGCGGGTCCACAGCGGGCGGCGGTTCCCAACCCCGGCCCGGCTCCCGCGGCCCGGCCCGGTCCGGCCCGGCCCGACCCACCTGGTCGGCGTCCCGGGGCCGCGACGCCGCTCTCTGTGCCCCGGCGACGGGCAGACTCACCTCAGCTCGGTAGCGCTCCCCAGCCAGGAGCGCGGAGCGCGGAGCCCGGCCCGTCCCGGGGCGGGGCCGGCTCGGCCAAGTGCCCGCCCAGCACAGCGCTCGGGCGCCGGGAGGCGCAGTGCCGCCGCCACCAGCGGGGGTAGCGGGACGCTCCCGCCCGCGATGCTCCTCGTGCGTCCGGCAGCGGCTCCCGAGGTCGAGGACGGGAGCTCGGCGGGAGGGCTCCGGGCGGAGGCGGAGGGAGCCGCGGCGGAGGGAGCGGCAGCGCCCGCCCCGCGGGGCTGTCCCGGCGGCGGCGGCCGAACCCGCCCATGCCCGGGGTCCCCGCGGGGGCGGGCGGGGCTGCTCTGAGGCCGCGCGCGCCTTCCCGCCGTCGCTATGGACACAGCGCCGCCTGGCGGGGGTGCGTGCGTCCCCTGACTTCTGAGCCGAGGCCCCGCCTCTTCCGGCGCGCGCCCCGTGCGTCGCCGCGCGGCGCCGGGAGCGGCGTTCGGAGCGGCCGGAGCCGCCATCGCAGCCATGTCGGCCGCTTTCAGGAAAGCCGCCAAGGCGCGGCAGCGTCCGCACCGAGAGCGGGCCCAGGTCAGTGTGCCGGCCCGGCCCCTCGCGGGGCCCTGCGCGCTCCCTCCCCGCCCTCTCTCCCTCCCCTCACTCTCTCCTGCTCACGCGCCCCGTCTCTCCCGTAGCCCGCCGCCCGGACGAAGCTGGGCTTGCTGGAGAAGAAGAAGGACTACCGGCTCCGCGCCCGGTGAGTGCGGCCGCGAGGGGCGGGCAGCGCTGGGTGGGGTCTCCCCGCGTCCAGAGGGTTTCCTTGGGCTATCTTCGAGCGCTGAGCATTGCTGGAAGAGACTCGGCACCTCAGTAGGGGTGAACACGGAGAAGCTGCTGAACAACTCGTGATTGTTGGTTTTATCCTCCCCAGTGACTACCACAAGAAGCAGGATGCTCTCAGAGCGCTGCAGAAGAAGGCCCTGGACAAGAACCCCGATGAGTTCTACTTTAAAATGATACGTGCAGAGGTCAAGGTGAGAACCGCCATTGCCTTCAAGCAGGATTACACCCTGTTGCTCTAAGTTACATTTTTCCCCCTACCTTGTTTTTATTTAAATTTATGGATTTTTAGATAAATGAGAAAAAATTGGTTTGGTGCCTGTAGAAGTCTTTGAAGAAAATGAGGGACAAGGAACAAAGTTCTGCTGTTAGCAGGCCCCACCGTGCTCTCCAGGTGGGATGGGCTGTCTGTAAGTGCTGTGTTCATCTGGTTGTAGGATGGAGTCCATGTAATAAAGCAGCCAAAGGATGAAGTGACCCTGGAGCAGGTGAAATTGATGAGGACACAGGATATTAAATACATAGAAATGAAAAGAGTTGCAGAAGCCAAGGTAATAACTCACATTTTTACTGTTTTCTAGTTTGCTCAGAATAGTTATTTTATTGAGTTGTTCTTATTGTTGCTGCTGGCTGCTGTGTTCGTTCAGTGAAATCTGATTTGTATGATGCTGAAAAGGACAGTGGAAGTGTCAGTGGAGTGCTGGATATAGAGCCTAAAGATGTAATGATTATAAAAAATTACACTGTGCATTGTTATAAAATGCAGTGATTTTTATGTAAATTTCAAGACATTAAACATGTATTTCTGATTAGCATGTTTCTAGAGAAATCGTGGAATCACTAAGGTTGGAAGAGTACTCTCAGATTGTGAAGTCCAGCTGTTCACCCAGCCACCACCATGGTCACCACTACCGTGTGTGATCCCAGGTGCCACAGCCACGCGCCTTTTGAACACTTCCTGGGATGGTGATTCCACCATTTCTCTGGGCAGCCTGTTCCAATGCTTGACTGCCCTTTCAGGGAAGAAATTTTTCCTAATACCAAACCTGAACCTCCTCCAGCATAGCTTGAGGCTGTTTCTTCTTGTCCTGTCACAGAATCACAGAATTAACTAGTTTGGAAAAGACCTTTGAGATCATCAAGTTCAAGCTATGATCTAACACCACCTTGTCAACTAGACCATGGCACTGAGCATCACATCCAGTATTTTTTTAAACACCTCCAGGGACGGTGACTCCACCACATTCCTTGGCAGCTCATTCCAGTGCCCAGAGATTTTTTTCCTAGTGTCCATGCTAAACTTGCCCTGGCACAGCTTAAGACTGTGTCCTCTCGTTCTGTCAGTGGTTGCCTAGGAGAAGAGACTGGCCCCCACCCAGCTACAACCTCCTTCCAGGGAGTTGTAGAGAGTGATCAGGTCTCCCCTGAGCCTCCTTTTTTGCAGGCTAAACAATCCCAGTTCCCTCAGCCAATCTTCATAGGGTTTTTGTTCCAGACTCTTCACCAGCCTTGTTGCCCTTCTCTGGACACATCAGAGCATTTCAACATCCTTCCTAAGTTGAGGGGCCCAGAACTGGACGCAGCACTCAAGGTGTGGCCTAACCAGTGCTGAGTACAGGGGAAAACACTAGTTACTTGATGTAGCGGGTTGAGTTTGGTAACCAGGCAGAAACACCAATTCGTGTAGCAGTTTAAGGGTTAACTCGGGCAGTAGCCCCCTGATGTCTCTTCTGTGAGATAAGCATTAGGAGGTAAAAGCAAAGCAGGCACAAAAACTTAAAGAATATAAACAAGTTTATTAACAGAGTTAAAAGAGGGAAAAGAAAGTCAGACTAAACCTTCAGAACACCTCTCTCCCCCCACCTCTGCTCCCTTCTAATACCAACGTAAAAGAAAAACACAACCCTTCAGGATTCTAGTCAGTTCACCACCTATATAATAATTTCTGGTTTTCAGTTCACTTAGGGAGAGGAGTCTCTCTCAGTCAAACCACAGAAACATCTCCGCACGAAACAATCTCGTGCAGCTTCAGTGTCGCCGCCCGGAATGTTTTTCTGCTTGCATGTGAAATTCCCATCCCCCGACTACAGCTTTCCCCACAGCTGTTTCGAGGGTTTCTTTAGCTAAGGGGGTACTATTTTTAAGGGTGAGCTGTTCAGAAACAGAAGTTTTCTTCACTTATCAAAGTGCCTGAAAGGCGTAAGGATCCTCTCTGGGAGTATCCACATGGTCTAGGAACAGAACTCCCTTTTCTCTCGTAGGATCTCTGCTCAAATTTCTCATCAAATCACAGCTACTTCAGCACGTACTTATTGCAGCACAGGTACTGTTGCTCACAGCAAGTTACAGCTACTTCAGCATTTGCTTGTTCTAGTACAAGCACTTTTGCTCCCGGTTGCAGTTTGAATGCTCCACCCCCCCCCCCCCAATGCTTTCAAGAAATTACAATGGGTAGTCTAATATAGTCCATCACCATGGTTTTTTTCCAACAGAATTTCAGCTTCTAGGATTAAAGCATCTCCTCAGTCTCCTCCCTCGAGGTCTCAGGTTTTTCTTCCTCACTTACTTGGGCATCTTTATAGTGTTTCATTCACAAGCCTTCACTTTTCTCTCTCCATCTGATTGGGGAGATGATTAGTCTCTGCAGGCTTCATCTGGTCTGGAAAAATCTTAACAGCACTAAAAGAGTTAACACCTGGGCCTTGCAGCTGGAGTTTGGAATTTGCTTATCTCTGGGGGGGGTGTCTGGCGAGCTGAAGTGGCTGCGATCTCAGCCAGGCCACCCCCCGGCCAACCTGGGCCAGGCCTGGCCGGCAGAGCCCGGCCTGGCCCGGCCACCCCCCTCCAAGTTACCTGTTTGGCCACTGGAAGCAAGAGAGGGCTTCCCGGGCTCTGCTCCTTCTTAAAATGTGGCTCACAGAGGCGTGTCAAGCTCTCTAAGTGGTTTAGAAAGTTGCCAATATTCAACCTGGCCAGTTGATTGGGTCTAGAGGAAGCTGAAAGCACCTTTTGCAAGGAATCACCTCCTGCCAGATGCAGCCTTCTTCAACTACAATTCCCAGCTATCCTAAACCACAACACTTGAGAGAAGTGACTAACTGCCACCTGGCTACACTCTCCTGTCAGGGAGTTACAGAGTATGAGAAGGTTTCCCAGTTGAGATTAATCTGAAGTGGGTTGTTGGAATATGGTAGGGAGGCAATCCACAGAAATACGATCCTCTTCTGAAGATGATGTATGCTCTGATGTTGATTCACAAAGCAGAATCATCACTGCAGATAAAAAAATCAAAGCCAGTTTTAAACTTTCCTTCATTCTTTTGCTGGTGGTTCCATGGCAATCATTCCCCTTTGCCATACAGAGAACTCAGTTTTGCAGGTGGATGTGTGCACTTTGGGTAACAGCAACAATCACTGTGACCCTCTGTCTGGAAAGGTGTGAAGACATGTCATAAATATAGACTAGATGTGTTTTCAGAGATGAAAAAAGGAAGGAGTTCAACTATACATAACCTTGAGGAACAGACTGAAATGTCCTCGGGGGAGACTTGATTTTACTCACTCCGAATTTGGCCAAATTTGGACTTTCCACAGAAAATCGAGCGATTGAAGGCAGAGCTCCACCTGTTGGACGCGGCGGGGAGCGGCCCGGGCCGGCATCTCTTCTTCGTGGATACGGAGCAGGAAGGTGAGGCTTGAACCGAGTGACAGAACTTGTTCTGTCACGTGTTAATGTGGACTGTCATAAAAGAAAGACACTTTTTTTTTTTCCCCGGGAATAACAATTCAGGTGCTCTAGAAATCCCTTTTGGTTACTAGCTGAGACATCACTTCTGCAGGAGCTGTGTTGCTGGGACTCCTGTTGCTGACTGTAGCAACATGTTTGGAAGGTTTGCTTATCAAAGAAGTCCATGGGAGTTTATTCCTAGCTTTTTTTTATGTATAGTTCAGGAGTTCGATATTGCCACTCACCTGGACACCGTTCCTGAGCTTGTAGACAGAGTGTACAACCGACCAACCATTGCAACGCTGCAGAGAGAGACAGTGAAGGGACCTACTGATCCTGCCCACCTAAAGGTACTGCTCCTGTTTGTCTTACAGAGTTCTTCATGTTTTACATCTTTTATATGACAGGCACTGAAAAGGATTAACTGCACCATTGTGGAGGTGAACAAAATTGTTTTCTTAAAACTTTTATAAGTAGTAATGGAAGTACTTAATTCAGTAGTGGAAGGCACTTAACCACCAAGTGCCTGGTGAGCTTGCAGTCACATCTTTTCCTGGACTAACATGGAGTATTCTTTCAGTGCGTACCAGTCCACCGTGGGTGGACCACCATAAGTTGTGATGTACAGGCCAGAAAAGAGTGGTGTGGATCTGATTAGGCAGTGTCCCTGCAAAACTGAGATATTTCTCCTCTATAAAGGAACATATACCTATGGGACTATTCTTTTCATTAGACTGCTGCAGTTTCAAGTGTAATTTTTTTCAGCATCCACTGTTAAGTCTCCCCTCACCCTTCCCCAAAACCCCTTGCAGGTATATAGGAAGAAGCTTATTCCAACACAGATGTCTCTGTTGCGGTGTTCCTGATCTTACAGTATTTTTCAGTTTGGTTCTGAGCCCAAAGTGGCTTGAGATTTGTCTCCTTGCTTTCCTTCTTAAAGCCATTTAAGCTATAGTCTCACTTCCTGGCTTTCCTAATTTGGGTTGTTTCATGATTCTTTGACATGAATTGCTTATGCCATCAGCTTTGATTCTGATGTTTTAGTATCACAGCACTTTTGTCCTAGAAGTAACTACACTTGGCTTTACGGCTGTAGATTCTGCTTGGGTAATTCAGATCTGTTGGACAGTCCTTGGAGTATGAGTCAGTTGTGTGTAAGGTAAAAATAGTTGTCTTAAAATTGCCGACTGGTAAATTTGTAACCTGTTTTTTCTGACTCAGATGTCAGATAATAAACACCCTGTGGTCCCTTTCCTCCTGCCAGCTGTCTCAGTTTGACTTGTCAGTAAAGCAGTTGGACGAGTCGTAGAGTGACTAGTTTTCTCCTAAATGTCTGAGTCATATTTTAAGCATGTTGGGATCTGTTCTCCTTAATTTAATTACATAAATCACACCTGCAATAATACTGTTTCTGTGCTGGGAAAGCTATCCACTCTCATTAGGCAAACTTGACCCAACAAGTTGCATTTTGAGAGGCCTCAGCAGGCTCTGAGTGCTTCAGGAATTGGTCTCTGGTCTGTCCTTTTTTTGCTTTCCTTCCTCTGTATAAAGTGGATTTTCATTAAGGAGTTTAATGTTCTCTTGCATTTGACATTGAAATTCAGAGGATTTAGACCATAGTGTCTTACTCACCTCTGTCTTAAAACAGCTTTTTTTTTGTTTCCAGAAATTAGCCCAGCAGAGGAAGAACCAGTATGACCTCCTGCGGCAGCGCATTGAGAGAGAGAAGGCCATGTTTGTCATCACACAGAAAATCCAGACACGGAAAGATCTTCTGGTGAGGGATTTGGTTCTGGTTCTCCAAGTCTGTTCTGTTAAAGTCATTAGGTCTGGTATTGTATGTGTTGTATATGTTGTATTTGTTTCTTCATTCTGGTTTTATAATGACACCTCCCGATAACTCCTGAAGATAAGTAATCCTCTTTTAGTATGGAAAAAATAAGGAGATGAAGCATTTCAGTAAATGATATCTGCTAGTCCAAGTGTCACCTTGTCAGCAAGGACTAAGACTCAGCTGTGAAGTGGTGCTCACAAGTCTTCTCCAAAACAGTGTCACTAGGCGTCGAAGCAGGGAGCCATTTCTCTAAATTATGAGAAGGTCTTAAAAATCCAAAATTACTTGTCTGAATGGGACTCCTGTTCTGTGGTGCTTGTGAGTAAGGCAGATTATGCCTGACAGCCTGAAGGGGAAAAGAGCAGATAAAATGATAATCCCTACCTAAACAGTGCCAAGTGACCGTTTTTCTTTTATGGTCAGACCCAGACATAGACTCTCTTGATTTACATGGGTGGGGGGGTTTTCTCCTTCTTGCATGGCAGCAAATATTTGTACTTGTTCTTTTTTCCAGGACAAAACTCATAAAGTAAAGGTGAAGAAAGAAACAACCACTGGTCCTGCTATTTACAAATTCAAGTTTCATCGGAAACGTTAGCCATTTCATTGAATAATTGTTACAGTCTTTGTTCAGAAAGGAGGAGGCACCTCCCTTGGAGGGCTGGTGCCGGCCTGCTTTTGACTGGAGCTCAGCACTTTGTTATAACAAATTACTGTGGGCCTGTGGCAGCTATCAGTGTGTTTCATCTAATTAATTGATTAATAAATCAGAGTTTGTTCTCTTGATATTTACAGTGGGAAGCCATGAGATTTGCCTGAGTGTCCTGGTAAGATGCACCATAAGCAATCCATGAACAGTCAAGGTTGTAGTGGAATGCTAGGGAGATGGGTTGAGCCACAGCCCAGGGACAGGGAAGATACTTGGGGATTGTCAACTCTGGTGCTGAACAGGACCTGTCCAAATCCACGAGAGTGGGGGTCAGCTTCTTCAGCTGTCTTTTCAGGCAGGTTAAAGGTGAATTACTCTCTAGTCATTTCCCCAGCATCCCCCAATCCCTCTCATTTTCCTATTTGCACTATTCCATTGTGTGCTTTTCCTCCAGAATTGCTTCAGTTCAAATTGAGGCAGTGCCAAAATTCTCTGTAGGGAGGGACAATGCAGCAGCCAAACGTGGGACAAGAGTTTGTCTTCTGGGTTTTCCTTGGGCCGTTTGCATTGCCAGGAATGGGAGATGTGCAGACATATTCTGAGTGTCCTGGAGCAGCACAGGCATGTTCAGAGAAGCTGCCGTGTGAACATTCCTTTTCTTATCTCTCTCCATCGTCCTGTCCCTGCCAGCAATAAGCACATGGTCGGCAAGGGGATAAGGAAGAAAGATACTCTTCTCAGGCCCTACCTACTTTGGAGCTTTTCCAGCACCTTGGCGATGAAACACGACGTTTTTACATGCTTAAATGCAGCTTCAGACGTTGTTCCTGCCACTGCAAAGATAAATGGGTGAATTTTTCAGGGGAGCATCCCACAGAGTCTGCAGAACTCGGAGTCTGCAGATTCTGTAACGGCTGTAAACCGCCGGGTGAGCGGGAGGGAAAACAAAGCTCCGCGTGTGAGAACGGTTCGATCGGATCGGATCGGATCGGTTCGCTCCGCTCGAGGGAAAGCCGCGCAGTCTTTTTCCCGTGGCGGTGGAACAGCCGCAGTGCCGGACGCGGCCCGCAGGGGGCAGCAGCGCCGCGCGGCGGGGCCGGGAGCGGGGCCGCGTCCCCCGTGCGTTCGGGGACCTTTCAATGGCTTCACAGCGCACCTCGGGGTCCCCGCGCAACGGCCGGTGTCTGTGGAGGGAAATCTCTTCTAGACTTCGATTTAGATAGGTAAATATTTAATCCTTGCCTTTGATTAATTTAATTTTACCTGCATCGAGAACATAACTGAAAAGGATGGGAAAGAAAAGCAGCGATTCTGCTGGGACACCCTCAAGGAATCCTGTGGTAGGAATTGAAAAGCAACCTGGCCAGGCCCAGCGTTTGCCTTGTCCACCTCTGTCCCACTGTAGAGCAAGTGCTGGCATGGGCACAAGTGACCTATTCCCTGGAAGAAAGGCAGCTCTTCCCAGTATGGAGTGAGGCGTTACGGGATGCAGTAGGCAGCTGCGAGGCTTTCTTTAAGCAGTCACTGGTCGAGGGCCACGCTGCTTGTCCTGGGGGTGGTGGTGTCCACTGGCAGCTGGGAGCTGAGGTACCAGCCAGGACACACAGTCTTGTGATCACAGTATGGGGTCTGGGTAGCAAAAGTTGTGCCTGTTCTGACTTACTTTTCCCTGGGAAACCATGAAGGTCTGAACAAAGGGAAACCAGAACATTGCTACATCTGTAGTGGTCACATCAAGCAAGCTTCTTGTAAATCCCATAGCCTGTGGAGTGGTTTATGATGTAGCCATAACAGACTAAAAGGAGGTGCCAGCTCTTGGGCACAAACGTTTTTCACCTATTCCTGCTTGCAGTGGTGTGAAGGATTTGGTTGGTGCTGATCTCTGAACTTCTACCTTAGCAGATAGGGCTGACTCACACCTGCTGCCCTGAAGAGTTCCCAATGGCACCCAGGAAAAAAACCCACACCTCGAAGACCTTGCTCTTTGACTCCCAAAGCCTTTAGCTTGGTATCCTCATCCTAAAGCACTGAAATGTTTCTGCAAGGGTCTGGAAAGAGCCAATACCTTACAACTGAATCAAAAACCCAGCCCACTTGGCCACAGCACAGGATTTAAAGTGAGACATGGGTGGGATCTGCCATCCTCTAGCTGGGCCTTCATGGAGAAGGACGGCAAGAAAATGCCCACAGCTATTTTTTGTTTGTGATAATTATAGCGTCAAAAGCTGAACCAACAGGTTCTTTAGCAAGGAGATTCCCTGCAGCTTGAAAGATACAGATATCAAAATACCCCGCAGATTCACAGCTCAGGTTTTGGGTGACTCAATAATATTGTGCTGTATAATAATTTCATGTAATTCCTTGTTTGAGTCCTGAACAACTCAATTGATAATGACTGTCTGTAAACGTTAATAGCAGACTACAGTTGCAGGATTATCTCTAGGCAGCTGCAACAATATCTTTTACTAGCAGGAGAACCATCACCATCCCTTAGGCTTCTCAGCTGCTTTCCTGTAGGCCCCATTTTCCAAGCCTGAACCAGACCACAGTGGGGTCCCTGGGGCATGGCAACAGAAGCTGACTTGCCTGGGGAGGCTCTGGACTCCCCCAAGACAGCTACTGTGGGGTCTCCATCAGTGGCCATGTGCTGTGGCAGCCAGAGGGACCCCCAGAGCTTCTGGAGACCCCCCTGGCTGTGTTCTTTCAACAGAGAAGAGCAGGAAGGCTTGATCCCACCCATCCCACTGCTCACAGGTGTGGC
The DNA here is from genome assembly GCA_026261815.1 of Monarcha castaneiventris obscurior. Classification (NCBI taxonomy): domain Eukaryota; kingdom Metazoa; phylum Chordata; class Aves; order Passeriformes; family Monarchidae; genus Monarcha; species Monarcha castaneiventris. Next base: position 1,869,627 of record JAMPIT010000511.1, on the reverse strand, counting down.
CCTGCTTGTTACCATCTGCTCACCATGAGCCCTGTGGATCATCCTACCACTCACCCTCCAGATGCTGCCATTCCAGGGTCACCAGTGGGACCGTGGACTGGCGCAGGGTTGCAGGTGTCTCCAGCTGCAGGACTGGCTGTCCTGGCCCTGCTGTTCCCTAGGACCCGACAGCCAGGTTCAGCTGAGGTGTATTGCCCAAGGGCACCAAGGAGAAAAGGGTGGTGAAGTTCCTCCACTCAAGCCTGAGCAGCTTCACAGCAGGGAGTTGAAAGCGCAGAATGTAAATCAGGAAAGACTAATTGCTGCTCAGCATGGCTGCCCTAAACCTCTCTGTTCCACAGCTCCTTGGCCACCTGGACCTTTCCTCACCTGATTAGGAGCAACACGGGGCTGCTAATGTCTAGGAAGAGCTTGGGCACAGGGTACCATCCCTGTTCATGCTGCCACACTGGGACACAGTCACCCATTTCCTTCCAAACAAAATGTTCCTCTCCAAATTCCATTAAAGAAGGTTTCAAGTAAATAAATACCTGCTGCTGCTTCTGTTGGGAGATGCCAGGCATCAAGAGTGGACTCAGGGCTGGGCAAGGTGAAAGCAGCAAATAATTGCTTTGCTGTCTCACAGTTCTGTACCTGAAGCCGTTAGTGCCTTGAAAGAACCCAGGTGAGCAGCATTGCTTCAAGCAGTCAGGAGCCTATTATTTAGTGAGAACCTATTCCCAGGATGTCCCTGGCTTGGCAGACCTAAAGACTGCAATAGTGAATTAGTGCATATAGATCATCATTTACTGAAATGCAAGCCCTGATGCACCTTTCTAGGGAAGCACTAATTTATTATGCATTGTTATTAGCTGCAGCAGGGCCTTCATTAGAGCTAGAGTTAAGGTCTGTTTTGGCTGCCTCATCAGCATCAGTGAACAGTGTCCCTGCGAGGTTTGATACAATTTAATTAACCTAATTAAAAGCTCTGATTGCAGAGATGATTGGGGTAGAGCCAGCAGCAACTGCATATTTATAACGAGCTAGAAGGTGTGGGACTGGAGCCAAATGATATGCATCTCTAATGAGCTGGTGCTATTGAAGTGTGGATTTGGAACGCTAACATTTATTTTTGGCAACAATGGTCAGTTTATCTTCATGACAGAAACTATCATGGATTGATTGGATGTAGCAGGGAGCTCAGCACTGTGCTCCCTGGCTTTCTCCAGACCACTGGCAGGCCCACACAAGCACCCACAGCCTACTTGCTTGCCACTGACCTCCCCCCAACACTGCCAACACCTTCCCCTGTGGGTACAGCACCCACAGCTCGCCCTTCACACACAGCCCTGCGGGGGACACAGCATGGACAGCGTGCACCAGCCCCACACATGCACCAGCAGTCCCAGATAAGCCCTGGAGGATGCCAGGAAGTTTCCCTTCCCCAGCCACCCCTTCCTCCAGCCTTCCCACGCCACCTTCACTCTCTCCCAGACCTCCTGCCCCACAGCCAGGCTTGGCTCCTGGTGCAGGTAACCCCCCCTCTATTACTCCTCCAGGTACCAAATACTTCATGCCCTGATCGGCCAGGCACCAGGCACAAGTGCCCAGATAACATAAAGCAGCCTGGAGCAGAGATTGGCCCGTGCCCCAGCACTGGGTCTTCAGGGCTGCTGCTGCCTGGGCTGGAGAGCACCAGCACCTGCTCCTGGCTTACCCAAGGCAGCCAGAACCTCCTGCCCCCCTGTTTAGTGACAGAGAGGCTGCCAGCCCCTCAGCCCCTCAACCCCCACCAGCTGTGTCAGAACATGGGGGTTCCTGGCAGCCCAGGTTAGGGAACCGCTGTTTCTGGGTCGCAGCAGCTGTCATCTCAGTAGTGCCCCTTCTCTCTCCACATTTAAAGGCTACATGGTGCTATGGGGAGTTGGGGGTCCAGTGCACCCAGCAGCAGCAGTGGGACATCCCAGGCATTTTTAGCAGCTAAGGAACAGCAGCAAGTCTGCCAAGCCATTTGGAAAATTTGATCCATGCTAATTTTGCTGAAAAAAGCTCTTCTGATAATGAGTATGAAATGGAAGCATAGATAATACTAATCTCTGAGTGCCATTAATCTTTAAAACTGGAACAATAAGTGAAAACACTGCAGGGCATATGAAGCAAGGTGTGATTCACATCTGCTCCTCCATGGCCGCCTGATTTATTGGCACAAGGCAACTTTCCTGCACTGTTTCAACAGAGCTGCATTACATAACACCATGGACTGCTCTGCTTTGCTTGCCTTTCCAATCAAAGCATCTCCTCAGAGATTTTAATGATCTTATGTCCTTTCCTGGGACATCTCAGGAGCACAGGAGACAAGTCCTCCAAAGCCACAACTCTTTCTAGGTCTTGGCCTCTCCAGAGATGCTTCTTTTCTCCCAGACATGACACCCACTGTGGCAGCAGGGACACGGTTCTCCAGCCCAGGTATACTGGTGGGGCAGGGCAGGAGGGGCTCCGGGCCCAGGCTGCTCTGTGCAGCAGAGGGGTCTTGAGGGGGGATGGAGACAGGGGGATGGAGGCTCCCTTTTCATCCCTGCTGTGACAGGTGCTTGCAGGTGCACCCCTCAGAAGCAGCTGGGGTACCTGTCCTCTCCCTGCACTGCACAGACACACTGTTACTAAGCCAAAGCTCTCCAGGACGTCTGCCACTCAGATAGATGCATCTATCTTGCCTTTGATGCCTTTTATTTTCAAATAACTCTCTCTGGGACTTACTATCTTTTATTTAAATTGTGGATTTGCTGAAGTGACCTTTCAGCTGACTCTGAGGAGAGATGGGTAGCTGCTTCCCATTGCAGTCCCAGGAAGACGGCCAACCCTGTGGCTTTGAACAAGTTCAAAGCATCGCTTGCCTTTTGGCCATACCCCTCAATAGTGGCTTTGCATGGATTTTTCTCCCACACTCCTGAAAAGACATCATCAGAGACATTTCCCCTCATTGGATCTTTAATATTTACAATGACTTTGTAAATAGATAATACATTCTACCTTTTTTTTTAGTCTTTTAGAAGCACATGCTCCTTGTGCAGTTGGAGGAAGCAGTGGATGTGTGCCGGCTGCCTTTGAGGGCTGGGAGGACAAACAGATCTGGGGGAGATGGAGATTGCTCTGAGCCATGCTCACTGCCTGCCCACAGCTCCTAGCAGTGTCCTGGGACAGCTGCAGACCTGGCGTGGCCCTGCTGAGTCCCACGTCTGCTGCTGCAGAAGTCCTTAGAACCTTCCTCCCAAAACTAAGCCCAAAGCTGATCATCTTGGTAGCTGGAAGACAATCCAAAGGCAAAACAAAATGCTTCTAAAAACTGTCCCATAGATTGCCAAGCATCTTATAAAGCCTGGCCATGGGCTTAAGTATATGGATGCTTTTTGTCAAAATCATTCTAAACCAGAAAGGCAGCAAGCAGCTTACAACCCAGAAGTGTCATAGATGCACTTGTGACTGCTTGTTCATAATTTTGTTTATTCCAGTCTGCAAGTCCAGGAGGGACTGGAGCCAAATTATATGCATCTCTAACGCATATCATTAAATTTATATATCATTATATATATATATATATAAAGTCAGATCCTGTGTTCTGGTCGTCTATGCTGCCACACACTGCATTTCACTCAGACAGCCAAGACCAAGTCCAGCTGGGTTTTGGTCCTGAGCAGCCTGAGCCACATCAGCCACAGGAAGGAGGGCTCTTGATGGCAGAGGGCTTCCTGATGGCAGAGAAGTGCTGAGGGGAAAGATGCCTCAGTGTTCCCAAGAGCCAAACTGTGGTCTCTGAGGCAGATGAAGGCAAGAACTCTATGATCCTTGACATTTTCACTTGGACATAAACTTCTTCCTTGCCTCAGACCTGGTGAAGTGAACATATAAACTACAGACACATGTGAGCAGAGCAGAGCCAGAAATGTCAATGGAGGCTTCAGGGAACCTGTGCAGTACTGCATGCTGGGTGAGAGGCCCCTGAGCAAGGTGCAGCCTCCTGCTGCAACAAAACACATCAGGCCAAGTGTTCTTTGGAGCAACAATCCTTCTTCACCTGCAGAGATGACAGGACTGGTGTTGAGGCTGAGGCTCAGGGGCTGTCCTCAGGGTGATGCCAGGCTGGGGGGCTGGCCTGAGGTAGTCCCTGAGGTGGGCTAGCCATGGTGAGGCTGGTGAGGCACACAGCTGTGCAGAGGGGCACATTTTTTCAGTCCATGTTGCCCTAACAAACAAATGTCCTGGGACACAGACAATAATGTTTTTATGAGACTCTAAATTCTAAATTCAAATGCTCTTTGTTGTGGACTAATAGCCAACACGTGTCCCTTCATCTCATGCTGAACTTTTGTGGTCCTACAGGGGTAAAAAAGGCCCTGGTGAGCATTTACACTGAGCACTTTGTTCTCACAGATTTGTAGAGCAAAGAGAATAATGTATTGAGACTCTCAACCCGTGCCAGTTTGGCTTCATTTGTCCTTCTGAACTTGCCCTGAGAGATAATGTTTCCTTCTAATCTGCTGCCGTCCACCTACAGCAGGGACCCAGTGAATAATTCTCCTAAACAAGCCTTTATTCTTAAAACTCTGCCTGGCCCTAACCCTTTCTCCCCCTTACAGAGTAATTGTTGTGTTCATTACATGCTAATAGCCTGTTCTGTGTTCCAGCCCACACTGGCTGTGGCCACACAAATGGGACTCAGGCTGTGCTGCTTTCAGATAATGCTGCTCTTTTGGCATTATTTGAAAGAATGTGCCAGGCCTCTGAGCATCAGGCATGCTCATTCCCAGCCTGCCTGCCCCAGAGCACAAGCCAGGTGCAGAGGCTTTGCAGAAATCAGCACATCCTCCAAGGAGTGAGGCTTTTTTTCTCCACACATGATTATAAATTACTGTTACCCTCCTATGGGAAGAAGATACAAGGCAGAGGAAACAAGACTTTTAAGTTTCTGGTTAATGAGACAAATATTTTCTGTTCTTTTCTGTTCAGGTACTTATGTCACCCTTTCACAATGATGTTTTAATAAGCCTTTGTAAGCTCTACAAATTGCCCTTCATATCAGAAGAAGGGAAGCTCCAGGGGATGAACAATGTATGCATTGAATACACAAGAAACCTAGCCTGCTCCTGGAAATCCCTCTCTAGAGATATCTGGAACGGGTGCCCCTCTGAAAACACCCAAGGGAGAGGTATTAGTAATTTTAGTGGTGGCTTCACGGTGCCTTTCAAATGGGACAAAGTTAAACTGAGATCAGACCCCGTGGTCAGGGACTGACAGGCGGCTTTGTTCCTAACCCCACTCCTGAGCTTAGGAACCAGCCAAAGGTCACTCTCTGATACCTCCCAGAAGGCTGCAGAGACAAGAGCCTTCAGACTGTACTGGTCTAAACCTTGGAGCTGGCTGATGCAGTGTTCCCATGTGAAGGGGAGGCTGTAGCCACTGTTACTTAGTGCCAAGTGATGGGTTTGTTTCAAGTGACACTTGTCTTGCGTGTGAGTGTCACATGGCATATGCCAGTGCTCAGGTGAGGGACAGGGAGCAGGGAGAGCACCTGCAGGTGCAGGTGAGTTCATACGTATGCACATGAGTGTTTAGGAGCACGCATGCCCAGGTATGTGTGCTAAATGCAATCTGTGTGGGCTGTTACCAAACTAGTCTATGCATGGCAGGGGGGTTTCTCTCCAGGAAATGTAAGAAAAAGCCCCTTTCACATGCAGGTTCACACGAGCGTGTATATGCAAAACCAGGTAAATATCTGCTGTACACATTCACCCACATTGTGGGGACAAACTCAAAGCAGTAGAAAAATCAAAAAGGCACCAAGAGAGGCTTGGCTTCTCCAGCCTGTGTTCAGGGCTATGCATTGCAGCCCCTACATAGCCCTCCCTGGCCCAAAACCTTCTCCCCATCCCCATGGCTCAGCCCCTGCTCCTGAGCTCACAGCTGCTCAGCCAGAGTGCAGTACCCCCCCACAGGACAGTGTGTTCTGAGAGCAGGGGCTCAGAAAACCTAAGCAGGAACGGCAGCATCCTTTGTGTATCATGAGCCTGGGCTCCTGCCAAATTCCTCTGCACCCACTGCCTCTATTAAATGTGTCAATCATTTCTTGGCAATCCAAGCCCCAGAGAAGAGTTGAGAGGCAACTTCAGGCAGTTCAGTTGCGTTCATTAAAAGGTAAAAATACATGCTGAGCAGGAGCTGGGAGCAGAACTGAGCTCTGTCTGCACAGAGAGCAGGGCTGCCAAACCCTCCCTGCTGAGGAAGAATAAGTGGCAGCAAACAACAGACCTTCCCATGATCACAGGCTCTGTCAGCCCCACAATGGCCACTGTTCAAGGACAGTTGCAGATCCTTGCATATGGATCTTGGTCTTGTTGGGTGACTGGGAAAGCAGAGTGAGAGCGTCAAGGTACAGGAGATGCAGCAAATGCCCCTGCACGAATATCCTGGTGCAGGTAGGCAGGGGCTGGAGTGATCATCTGGCACCGCACCCCTGGGACAGCAGCCGCTTGCCAGAAGGTGCTGCCTGCAGCACAGCCACCAGCTGCTGCCAGTCAGCACAGGGCTGGAGTGGAACTGGAACCCAGCTGGAGATGAATCCTGGGAAGACACTGGGGTGTTCAGTTCCCCACACTCAAAGAGCTGCAGTGGCCAATGTGCTGGGTGGGAAGGTGCCCTTGTCGCAGGCTGGCACCTGGGCTACTGTGGCAGGGCCAGCAGTGCTGGCACCAAGGAGCAGCAGGGCTGTTGGGAATAGAACAGGAAAGTCCAGGTGACTCAAATATTCCTGTCACAGGGCACAGCTGGTCCCAACTGGGCACAGTGGGAGAGAGGAGGACAAACAGGCAAACTGGAGGAGTCTAGGCAGAGAACCATGAAGCTCAAGAGTGAGAATGAGGGGCCTGGGGACACCATCAAAAGTGGTCACAGGGAGTCACTGGAGGAAGGCCAGGAGGGGACCAGGGCACCAGGTGGTGGTGGGTCCAGGAATGGTGAGATGAGGAGCCACACTCTGCGTGGACACCGGTGTCCTGAGCGGCTCACCCCCTGTCAGGAGCTGCTCTGTTTGGGCCACCATGCCTGCTTGCCCACATCCACAGGGCTCCTGAGAGTTGCTGCATGCCTGCACCACTCCCATTCAGGCAGCTCTGTCTCCTCGCCTACTGCTCTGTTCCTTCCCTTTGCCTTTGCCTCTTCACGCAATTGCTTTGATCTGCACTCCAGGGGTTCACTGTTAAAAATTAATGTTTCATGGATGTTGCTGCCCATGGCTTGAAAAATGGCTTTTTTCCCCCAGGTGGTGGCTTACACCAGCTCCTGAAGGACTGTTCTTCTCCAAGTTAAAAAGACAGGCCAAAACCTCTCGGGTTTCTCATGCCTTGGTTTAGAGCAGGATGGGACTTGCTCCTGCCTGTGAGCTGTGCTGGAGGGGAAAGCTGGGACCACATCATGGTGCCCAGGCCATCCCAGCAGGCTCTGCAAGTCCCCAGAGCAGCCCTGTCCTCCTGCCTGGGCCCCACCAGCCCTGCCTGCTCCACCAGGGCTCACCTCTGCTGCCTCCTCTGCATTGGTGAGAAAGAGGCTGTGGACAGGCCTGTGGGCTCATTCCCCTGAGATTAGCAGAAGGGCCAGTACCAGGTGGAGTGTGCAGTGCCCTCCGTGCTCTCTTGAAGGGGCTTTCTCCCCAGGTTTCTCTACACCCAGGTTCCAGCAGTCAGCAGAAAGCACTGGTTCTCTGAGCTGGTGACAGAGAGGCATGAACAGCAGTGATTGCCTCAGCACCACGAGAACCCTTGTCTCCCCTCACCCTTGCCCAAGTTTTGCTTGTGATGCCAGGGGCTGGCAGGGGTCCTGTCCCATCTTTCTGGCCTATCTCTGTTTGGGAGGCTGCTCGGTGCACTGCCTTGGCCAAGCGCTGAGCCGAAGGCGTGTTCGCAGCCTGGGGCAAGCACAGCCTGGGAACGGTCCTCTCTTCTGTCCTGCTGGGTGTTTTGGGAGGGAAGGGATGCAGCGCCTGGAGCAGCAGGGTGGGTGCAGAAGGAAGTTGGGCTTGCCAAGCTGGGTGTAGCATGTGGGGATGCTTGTCTGGGCTCCCAAAGCATTTTCCAAACACTTTAATTATAGTGATTTATATGGCAAAAATGTGGGGGTGAGAGCTTGGGAAAGGCATTAGCAGGTTTGTTCTGAGGGCTCTAATCAGAAGTAGGCGATGGGGAGAGGGAGGATACAGCACCGGGGCTGTACCTTGAACTGCGACATCAGGACAGGTTTGAAGGATGCAAAACTTCCCAGCTGTGCCAGGGATCTACTGAGGGCATCCCTGAGGCCTTAGTGCTCCTCTGGGAACAGCCCTGGCATCAGGACTACCACCAGATGTCCTGTGCCTGTCCCTGGAGCTGCTCCGGAGCCCAGGTCTGTGGCACTGGGGCTTCTTGCCAGTGGGGCTCTCACCAGCCCCAGCCCCACACACAGTGCCAGCACCACCTGTGCATCACCTGTGGAGGCAGAGCAGGTAGATGAGGCCACAGGTGAACATGGCACACAAATGTCTTTACTGCAGTCACCAGCAAATGAGCACCAACTCAACAGCAACTCAGTGTTCTTGTGGGTGTTATCTCGAAAATTAATAACCTTGTCTGGTTTTGTTTTGCAAAACATTGTTCTCAAATCCCCAGCACGTCACACAGAAGCACACTCCCATGCACACACACAGTTTCCTGCAGTCCCAGCAGGTGAAGAGCTGCCTGTCTCTGCACAGACAGCAGCTCCTCAAGCCCAGAACTCAGCAGTCACGGGAATACTACAGGGCATCTGCGCTTGGTCCAAAATCTCAGTCCCCTCCAAGGAGACTGTGACTCCTACAGAGTCCTAATTGCACCAGGGGAAGTGAGAGAAATATTGGGCTGCTCTCATGGCTGGTGGCACCAGGCTGGCCACAGGCACAGCATGGGGCTGCTGAGCTGAGCCAGTGGTGTGGGGATGTGAGTGGCACTGCAGTGGTGGCTCTGACCCCTCCGAGCCACCACGGGATGCAGCCCTGGCAGCATGGCCGCAGCACATGTCACCGCAGCTGCAATCCTACTTTTTGGCCTGTTTTCTGATAAATAACCTTTTCCTGTCCTTTTTGACAGTGATGTTTATTGATGTCTGACATCCCTGAAAGCCAGGTCTGGCCTCAGAGAGCTGTGGTACCCAGCACACCCAATGGCCATCGTGCAGGGGGAGAACGGCAGAGGCAGCTCTGCTTCTTTAAGATGCCCACAGCCTCCCAAAAACATTTGCTTCCAGACATGTCGGGGTGGGTGCTAGCTGAGTCTCCTGGTGGGAACATTGAGCTGAGGACAGAGTGAAAACAGTGCTTTAAATAACCGTACCTTGGCCTCCTGGGGGGCTGCTCCTGTCAGGTAGTGCTGGGCAGCCCCACCTTGGCTCCTGCTGCAGGTCCCCTCTCCCAGGAACCCCAGTGGCGGAGGGTTCATCAGGGCCTCACACCCCAACTCCTGCCCAGGACACACAAACCCCTCTGCACTACCTGGGGATAATTTGCTGATACAGGGAAAAGCAATCACTGCTCTACCTACAGGCTCATGTTATCACTTAATTGAATCCAATTGATTGAGAAGCTAAAAGCAGCCTTGGCTTAGAGTAGTGCAGATGATGCCTGGGAGCAGGGCAGCATGCTGAACCCTTAAAAGCATTGGCATAAAGGGCAGACACAGGCTTGCTCTCCTAAAGTGTCTCACAGTTTATGATGATCAGGAACCAGCAGCAGGGCAGTTCCAGGGGATATTAGTTATCACACTTCAAGTCTGCACAACCAACCTCTTATTCTTGCCCTTCTGCCCTCAGTGGGCAGACTCTGCTCCCACAGAGATTTCAGGGGAAGGAAGTGTGCATCTGCAGGGTGATGTGGGGGCAGCCTGGCTCTTAAGTGGTCTAACCATGAGCCCACACTGCTGGGAACAGAGCCCAGAAGACTTGCTGCCCAAACACCAGCTTCTATGTATGAGCAGCTGCATCCAGGGCTGCTTGTGAACCTGCATCCCCCAAGCAGTGCTAGAGATGGAAAGATTCAGGAGCAGCCCTGTCACAGCTGTCCCCTATGAGGGAAGTGGGACAGGCACTGAGGTCCCTCCAGAAGCAGGAAAAAAACAGGGAGGAAAGCAATGGGCAGCTACACCTTTGCCCATGCCTGAGCTGAGAGCAGGCAGGGGAGTCAGCTGAAAAGTCCCTGGATGCAGCTGGCACACTGTCTGAGGCTGCTGGGGCATCTCCACACCAGATAACAGCATGAGCTCCACAAACTGCTTTTCTGCTGTGATCCTGACCATGGGATATCACAGGGGTCAGGGATCTCTCCTGGGACTCTGTTTGCAATGCCCCTGCCAGACATTCTCAGCCTTGGCTCACCTTGCACTGGTCTTTCAGATTTGATTGCATTTTCCAGAAATTCAAGACTGGCATTCCTGCAAAAGGCAGTGCATACTTTATTAACTATGCTGCTTTCTTGTCCACTAATTACAATCAAATTATATCTGATGCACACAGCATACTTTGCAGTGAAAGAAACCTGCTTTCCCAATCTGCTCTCTGAAGCAACTTATTTAGCCCGCTGAGCTGAAAAGAGTGCAGCCCTGCAAAGACCTCAGGGATGCTCAGGACCCAGCTGGCTGGAACTTCTCCTGGGCTCAACATTTTAGTTTTATTCCAGGCTAGGGCCAGGGTCCCCCATGGCTGAGGGGAAGAGCAAGGAAAAAGTGATCCCAAGGGAACTGAGCCCAGCTGATAGCACACAATGAGGCTGTGTTGGTTTAACATAGCCTGGTTTTAGCAGGCAGGAGAAAAGCGGCTCAAAACTTCTATGTCCAGCACAGAGCCGATCGCTGAAGGCTCTGACAATGGGCAGGTTACTGGCCTAATTAGACAAGTTGGTAACGCCTGTGTGATGACATGTTTAAGAAAGCAAAAATTGCTGGAAACTCTTTCTTCTTCCGAGGGGTGGTGAGGCGGCCGCTGAGACCCATCCTGGTGGGAGGCCACCGGGGCCCATCCCAGCAGGGGCTGGCGAGGGCCGCATGGCCAGGGCCTTCTTGAGGCTGGGACCATGTGGCCAGAGCCCTCCCAAGGCCGGGGCCGGTGGAAGACCATGCAGCCGGGGCTGGCTGTGCAGGGCCAGCAGGGACCCCGTGGCCAGCAGCAAGAGATATGGCAAGCAATTCCCCGATGCAGAGCCTGGACGAGATCAACCTCTCAACTACAACTTACAGACACCAACTTTCTTCCAAGTCAGAGGAAAAACAAAAGTGAGAGCACGCGAGGAAAACCAACATGGCGGCACTGAAGTCAGTGAAAAAAAAAAAAAGGAGAGGGAGGAGGTGCTCCAAGCACCAGAGCTGAGATTCTCCTGTGAGCCGTGGGGAGGACTGTAATACAACTGTTTCCCTTTAATTCATGAGGTGCTTGGGGGGCGGATGCAGAGATTCACACGCAGCTCATGAAGAGGGTGCTCACGCTGGAGCGCATGGATATTGAAAAGCTGCAATCTAGTGAGGAACTTGAACAGAGAGAGATGACCCTTGCTTTTAAGATAGAGGAAGAGAGCCTTCGCTTCCAAACTGGAACAGGTCATCCTTAAAAGACTAAACCCCGTGAACTAAAATGACCCACGCTAGGCAGTTGTGGGAAGACTGCTTGGCCTGTGGGAAGGACTCACATTGCAGCAGGTTTGGGCGGGACTGCTGCTTGTGGAAGTTAAAACCACGCTAGAAAAGTTCGCAGAGAACTATCTCCTGTTGGAAGGATCCCAGGGCACAGAAGAAACTCTTTTGCTTAAGCATGCTGAAGAAAGATTTTAAAGAAGTGAAATACTGACCAAAACCCCATGTTTTGTTTCCTTGCGTGGTTGGTAGGAAGAGGGAGGGACTGGGAAAAAAAGGTGTTCTTAAAGTTTGCTTTGGTTCTCATTACCCTTTTTACTTTTAATTCTGTTAATAATAAATCTTCATACCGTTTAAGGTTTGAACCTGTTTTGCCTTAAAGTGTTTTGTTTTGTTTTGCTTTTCAATAATCCTTATCTCAGCTCATGAAAATGAAGTTTTAATTTCCCCTCCTCTGCTTACTATAGCAGAGTAAAATAAGTAGATGGTTTTTTTTGTGAGTGCCTGTCACTTAGCCAGCATCAAACCCTGACAGAGGCTCATGGGAAGGTGAGCAGCAGCAGTCACCCTTGCCCTAGGCTCCATTTTGGGTCCGTCTGCCTCCTCTGCCACAGGCTTGGGCACCAGCACGTGACACCAGCATGTTTGGCTGCCTGGGGAACAGGAGAGGATGTTTCCTCAGAGTGATCCAGTCCCTGCATGAGGGCACAGTGTGAAGGACAGAGAGAGCATGAGCCCAGAGCAGCCCCCTCACAGGAGGGTCTCAGCAGGCACTACCAGCCCTCCAGCAGCACTGCAGGATGCACCCACAAATGCCTCAGACCCTCTAGCTTAGGCAGGGCCTGGACAGACCCTGTCCCTCTGCCCAGCAGCACTGGTAGATCCTTTTGCCCACAATGCACCAAAATGCAGGTACTGGGTCCTCAGAAAACAGCATAAGGCTCAACATGGAGCAAGTCACATAGTAAACAGGCTAAGGAGAGAGGGGCCAGGCCCTGCCCTGTGTCTCCTCAGTGAAGCCACTACTCTCAGATTTTTTTCCTCAGGGAAAGGATAGAGTTTCTGCAAAAAGACAAGACTTCCTCTGTGGCCCTTGTGCTTGTGCTGGTGCTGGCAGGAGCTATGTTTGGAGTAATACATCATCAGTGGAAGGTATCTAATGATGTATTGCCCTAATACATCACCACAGCAACAGTGCTGTAATGATGTATTATTCTAATGTGTTACCCAAGTGCCCATTCCTCTGGATGATGTATGGTTAGGATGGCTGTGCTCTGCCATGCCCAGATGCAGCAAAGCTCTCCTGACTGCGAAGCACCTCTGGGAGTGTTGCCTGCCACTGCATGGGATGCACTGGCTACTTGCTCCCACCTTCCTGGGCATCCTCAGGCAGAGGTGCTACCTTGCCACCCGAGGGTGGGGGAGCTCCCGAACTTGGTGTACATCACAGTTCTCTGGCAACACATATTTGGGCAACTACCACAACTATCATCCCTTTCCTTCCCTCCCCACAGCCAAGCTACAGTGTCACTTGTGGAGCTCTGAAAGACAATTTTAAAAGCATTCCTTCCCCGGCATTTGGAAAATCCAGAAGGGGAAGTGACAGGCTGGTTTGTGCATTTCTCCAGCCCCCTCTAAGGTATTAAGGCCACACAGTGCCCTGGGTTTGCTCATTAACAATGAAAATACCAGCTGGAATTCTCCAGCTGCCTGTGACAGGGACAGCATTGTTTCCAATTCACACTATCTTTTTGACCATTCAAATGCCATTAATTCAGTCACCCCAGCGCGTAGGACAGTTATCTGAAATGTTTTCCCGAACAGCTTAGTGACTATAGAGCAACAATTCATGGAATTGCTTGGGGACATCTGTGCGAAGCAATGCTCAGTAAAGAGCTCATGGCCAGCTGAATGCTCCCTGTGTGGACTTCAGATTCCAGAGAGGACCAGGGAAGCTGGCAGATAGAAAGACTGAATGAATGGCAGGAGAAATTTCATCTATGCAAATCCACCAAGCTCTCGGTGCAGTTGCTGTCAGTCGGGAGCTCTGTCCCTCTGGACTGACATGGAAGAAGATTTCATTGTGCACTGAGATGCTCTCTCTGCCAGACCAGCAGCCACTTACTGCACAGGGACTGCAGCCTCTGGTGTCCTCCATGGCCACAAACATCCAGGTGAATCCTCCACAGCAGAAGCAAGGTCCAGTACAGGTTCTGTGGGATGACACTCACTGTCCCTCTGCTCTAAGATTCCCAGGCCTTAGAAACCCCTAGAGTGGAAGCTAGCTACCACTCTGAAGCTAATGGCACCCACGGCTTATTCCTTCATGGAGGAGCAGCAGCACTGCCTGTATCAATACAAGTCCTGGCACAGGCTGCCCAGTGCAGCAGGGGAGTCACCATCCCTGGAGGCTGTGGGGGCAATGCAGTCGGAGTTCTGCTGGCTCACGCTTCTCCCACAGCAGCCCTGTCACTGGGGTCAGCAGACATGCCTGGGAAACCACGTATCATTCAGGTCACTATGAAATACCCACAGCTGATGGGACAAGGTGCTTCCAAGACCCAAACTGGTGACACCCCAGAGGGAGATCCCCTGGTACAGACCAGGACCCTAGTCTGGCCAGTGCAGAGCTTGAGATGTCAAGCCTGCTCAGTCTCCCCAGGGCTGTGTCAGACTGACCCTCAGCTGTGGGCAGGCACACCACAGCCCTTGCTGTAAGTGTGGGTGAAGAGGGATGCAAGAGGCCTCCCCTCCCTGGGCTGCCTCTGCAAGGCTCCCATGCTACACCTGGGCAGATTCCAATCATCTCAGCATTTCAGCAGTGACAAATTACAGGATCTTCAGCAGAAAAAAAAGTGAAACAGAGTGACCAATAAAGGAATGATTGTATTATCAATAATGTTTCCAGTAGCTGATGGATGAGGACACCCAAATAATTTTTAAGATTTCAGCAGAAACCCTCCAAATGGCAGCACAAAGGCAAAATAGGTATTAACCCAGGGTCTCCTGAGAAAATCCTACAGGGATGTGCGCAGCCATGCCAGGCGTGCGCCAAATATGTGTTCAGCATCATGTAGCCCATTTAACAGCAGATGAGACAGGACCTTTTCCTTGTTCCCACAGAGACAGGAGTGATCCCGAGAGCATTTCAAGAGGGATGAGCGGACTGACACACTGCTCAATGGGACTCCTGCCACCCTTTTCCTTCCCAGGGCTCAGTGCAAATGCTTCCTAAACAGCTCTGGAAACAAACAGCTTTTTGAAAGCTGCTCTAAAAGTCCTCTGCTTTCACTAACATGAAGAGTAGGGAACATCAAGAAAAAGATCACCTCCTAATTCTTTTGGGAACTGAATTTGTAGAACAGGCATCCTTTCTTAAAGATACACAAACATTCCCCTCAAAACGCAGGCACAGCCCTTGCCCTGTGCATGGCAGGACATACAGCTGATGGTTTTATGATGCCACATATCCAGCACAGTCTTGGAAATGCCATTGTGCTGAGAACATATTAGAGAACATTGTCATGTATTGAAAATTGGCAAATCTCCAGGCTGGGGTTTCAAGGGATAATTTGTAGATTGAATGTTAATAAATATTATTGTTATCTTGCAAGGCGGTGCTGACTTCACTCTGCTGCCCATTGCACATCTTGATTTTTACTTTTTTTACCTCTGTAACAAGCAGCACAGGCAATTCCAGCACAGCTGATAAGTCAGGAAGCCAGTTGAAGACACGTGGGAAAAGGTGATTCTTTCTGTACCTATGTCACTGCCTCCTCAAACTCTGCTGCTTCAAACACTTGCTGACATGGGATCATTGTTTTACTTGAGTCCTGTCTGTCCTTCTTCCTGCAAACTTACCCAGCCTCAGTAGCGCTGGCCCAGCCATGGCACATGGAAGTTAAGCAGGCATCAAGGGGATCCTCAACAGCATAAATCTTCTTTTAGCTCCATGGGGAAAGAGGCATGGAGGAGAAATACTGTCATTTCTTCAGCTCTGCACTGCCCTCAGAGCTGTGATGTGGTTTTGCCCTCGGGAGCCTTTTTGTGCAAAACATCAGAGCAGCAGCTCACCTAAGCGTGCTCCAGTGGCACTCCCCTGGGAGTGCCCCCCTACATCTCTTGGGGGACCCTGCCCTCCCCATGGGCTGGCTAGCCCCAGGGGCCACTCACAACACACTGCAGCCCCTCATGATTTATGTGGCACTTGTACAATTGATGCACTTTGTGCCTGGGGACAGTTAAATGGTAGCTCTGTCATTAGTTTAAGCAGAGGTTAAAGGTGATCGATAACAAGGGTTTCATGCCCAATTGATCACCCCTTGCTATTTATTTCTGCCTTTTGCTTTCCATTCCATGGTGCTTTTAGAAATAGTAATTAAAGACATAACAAGTGTTCCACTAGGCAGAATATCAAATGCTCCAGATATTGATTAAATTCTCTCTCTCTTAATGATGTTGACCTGCACCTGTCCCCAACACCAGCAAGGCTGGGCCAGCCTGCAAGGTTGCTCCCCACAGCCAGGGCTCGGGAGGCGAGAGCCCTCCTGGCAGCAGAGCCAGCCCTGCCCTGCCCTGGGCAGATGGAGAACCACACAGTACTCTGGGACAGGCAATCTTCAGCTGTCAGGTTCAAGTTACTCTCTGAGCCTCACTACTTGGCCCACCCTGCAAGCCTGCTGCACAGACCTGTACTGAGTGAGGGGAGCACCACGGGGGGAGTACAAGGGAAGCAAGACATCAGGTCACATTTAGCAACGTTTTTCATCCCTTTGCTCTCAAATGCTTTGACACCTGAGCCCATGTCATGGCATGGAAAAAACATGATGAAAACTTGTCCTGAACATCCTCAAGCTCCTGGCACTCTGCAGAGGACACAAAGGCATGAGGGACATGGACCTTAGTACTGAAGAGAAATTCAGAGTTGCACCCTGACCCCCACCTGGCAGGAATGAGGGCAGGGGACAATGTCCGACACCACGGCATGTCATTGCTCCTCCAGACAGCTCTGCCAGATTCACGCCACAGGCCATGTGTGTAAAAATAACCCCATGCCGCTGTAAGTGAGCCAGGAGCTGAAGAGACAACACTCGGCTGCACTTGTCAGCATGAGCTGGAGCTCCAAGTGGCTCCTGGCTGATGGGGAGTGTTCCAGCAGTGGGTGATGCCCTTCCACAGCACTTATCCTCAAAACCCAAAGCAGCCTATCCTGCTTTCCACAGCCCTGGGCAGCAGGGTTAAGAGCACTTTTCCCAGATCAGGAACATACCCATACCAGTGAGAGGGGGAAGCAAGGCAGTGATGTTTGGTCCCTGCAGCACAGCTCTGCCTGCACCGCACCACTGAGCCCAGCACACAGGAATGCTCTTCCCACTAGAGTGACTGAGAAATCCCTCTACATTCCTTGCCATGCGCACAGGCAGCATCTCACACTGCTGCAGCTCTTTTTGCTGAGGTGCCTCAGCAATCCACATAAATTAAATCTTGCAACTTAATGTCATATCTTACGACATCCCTTCATGAGAAGTAAGAACACCGGGGAAAATAATCCTAAACATTTCTCATAATCCTTAAGAAAGTGAACAGGGGATCTGGGAGTAAATTCAGGAGCTCTGATAGCATTTTAGAGGAAAGCCTGCATTGTAGCACTTCTCATAATCCCCCTCATGTACTACATTTCCCTCATTGCCCATCCTTCTGTGAGTTTGTCTGTAACCAGGTTAGTCCTAAACATGACTGAAAACACCATCTCCAATTTAAAACTAATTATATATTTTAAAAATCCCCAAACATAAAGACATCTAATGCAATAGCCTGACTCTTTATCCTGCAAATGACTGCAAAAGATGCAAATGTGTAAATTCATTTCCCAGAGTTTTGTCTGGCTACAAATTTATGATCCAGCACAATCTCAGTTGCATAGCCTTTAGTGTGATTGAGAGGTACTAATACACAGTGAGTCCAGGTAATAAAAATCACAGGATAGATTTTCTCAAAAAAATCCCCCAAAAACCCAAACCAAACAAACCCAAAAAATTACAGTAAAATGTAAAGATCTCCATTTGCCCATTGGCTCTCTCATACCTTCTACTGATCCCTGACTGCAGAGCTGGCATTTCTACGGAGCATCCAACACCCCTTGTGCATATATGCGATATTTGCAAGAAGACTTTTGCACACTTGATCATTGATTTACCTTGAAGGACACAGCTGTTTGGGGTGCAGCTCCCGAGACAGAGCTGAGCAGCTTCAGTGAGCCACCCACCTTCCTTAAACATGCTGACAGAATAGCCAGCTTGGAGAGATTCTATAGGAAATACTGTTCTGTGGCTGTGGTAACTGCTAAGAGTTTTGGCCCTAGAGAATCTGGTACAGTGATTGAAAGCAGATTGCCCCTGTGGAGCTGAGAGAAGCTAATGTCCACAAGGAAACAGGTCCTGGATGCTGGTGTGCTGCACAAATGCATGAAAAGCATTCTTCGTTGCAGCGAGTGCTCTCAGCAGTGTATGAGCCAGGGAAACAATGAAACCAGAACACCTTTGCAAGGCTTACAAGAAATAACACTCAATTTGCCCAACACCAAAAATAATGTGATATCAAGGAATATGAAATATTCATAAGGTCTGATCTAACATGCACATTATATCATGTGTACAGTATCACATGCTTTTACACAGCCTTTGCAATCTTGTAAACCCCACGCATGGCACAGATACTGGGTTGTGTTAGTTCAAACTGAAACCGGAGGAACTTCCATTGGCAGAGCTTCCTTCAGTGACAGAGGAGCACACTTGAGGAAGTGCAGTTGGCCATATCTCTACTGCTGTGCCCAGGTGAGAGCTGTGTGCACAACTACACTCACAACAAATCACAAGTGGGAGCAATTCTGAATGCCCATAAATCAGCTTGGCAAAGCGCAATGGTGGTTTCCATGAGAGATTTTAATGAGTTTCTTCTCTGTGTGTTTCTTGTATGGGCACATACACACAAAACATGGATGATGCTGCTCAGAGCCCACATTGTACTCACTGGTGTAAGCCGGCAGAAAGCCTGTTTTTCGGAGCTGCCCATTTCAGGAAGGTACATTGGCCTTGGTCCTGCTGAGCAACAATATTAATCTTAATGAGACCAGACACTGTCATCTATGGACATTTAGCATTTTAAAATAAAACCAGAACACCCCCCACACCACCTCCACTTGCTTCTGCCGCTGCTGGGGATGATCTACTCAAGAGGGTAAGAGGGCAGCAGCTGCTGGCAGCAGACAGAGCCCCCATGGGAGCCACAGCCACTGAGCACCTGTCCTCAGCACACAACAAGCAGCAAGCACCAGCTCCGAATCACCAGCCAGGATGTGCTCATTTCAAACAACCCAACTGTAAGAAAAATACGAGGCAGCTAAGGAGAAGTAATTCCAGAGTTGGCAGAGTTCTGCCCTGGGGCAGGACCCAAGTCTGCTTCTGGTACCTGTGAAATGACAACTCCAAGCTGTCCTGGGGCTGATCCAGCTCCAAACAACCAACGGTAGAATTAACATAAAATTAAAATATATGCAAACAACATTATCACAGAATTACAAGATTTTCTTATCCCGATGGTACTGAAATCTCTCCTTCTAGGGAAGACCTCTCCTAGGGAAGAGAGCAAGCAGGACTGGGCAAAATTGGGAACAAGACTCTATGGTGCTAATGCTGATGCTCCAAATCTCCATGTAAAGAGATTATAGTGTTTCAACTGCTACCTTAGCTCATTAGGGGCCAGTTGCATCACAGCACTGTACTGGGATCAGGCATGGCTCTGGCTGGGCAGCAGTCAGAAGAGACCAGATTCAGTGGAAAGCATAAGACGAACATGGCATTACTAATTATGAGTGACTGTGCCTCGCTAGGCAAACTGCTGTGCTGTAGTCACTTCTGCAGTTGTTATACAGCAAAGCATTCCCTGTCCTTGCAAGTGGCAGCAATAATAGTCTAAGACAAGAAATCTGGAAGAAAATGGATACTGGAATACTACAACCTTTTCCTAAGCATGCAGGAAAACTGATGGGCAACTGTTCACTTTTCTACAGGTAAAAGGGAAAAAGTGATATCCTACTGAATGTTGTCTGCCTTACAGAAAACAGCAATGCCCTAAAATTACCAATAACCAGTTTATAAGATGACAGCATTTGGGTGCACGGTAATTTTAGCAATAGCATTTGGGAAGCACAGCTGCCCTCCCATGTACCTGGAGCACATGGGCAGGCTCTCTGCCTGGGCAAGGGTGGCACAGCACAGCTCATCCCCTTCTGTGAGCGTGAGAAGCGCTGAGCCCACACCAGGGCTGCATCTGCCTGGTACCAACTTCCCCATCTGGCCAAAGACCCCTTGGTCACTACCTCAGCTCTCCTCAGCAGTCTGAGACTTAAGCCCTGGGTCACCAGCCCCTCTGGACTGTGGGCAAGGCAAGCGGATCACCCCAGTCCCTGGTGATGGATGATACCTGCCCCAAGAGCGATGAGCATAGCCTGGTGCCACCATGGGACTGAGCAGAGCCCAAATGCTCTGAAGAGCATCTGCTGGGGCCAGGCACTGCTCAGCAGCAGAGTGCTCCTAGGTTAGAGCAAGGATTTCCCATCAGCACAGACCTAAAGCCCTCTCACACTGGCAGTGCTTCCATTCCTTATCTACACTTCTTACTTTGCATATTTACTATTTACTTCGTTGGAGCATTGTTAAATAAGTATTTGTACATCTGCTTTGCTTTAATGTACCAACAGCACAGTCCTACCTTACTCTTGCTTTACTACTGATGTAGTAGGATGAGGTCACACTTTTACCTTAGTGTGAAACAACCACAAAAAAAAAAAGTCTCCCTCCAGTAATTGCTCTTTAATCCCTGACCAGGAAAACTAACAAGTTATTCTAAGATAGGCAAACCTTTGGGGCATTTGATTTTTAGATCAAATGATTTTTAGATCTGCGGCACTGCAGAAATGAGATATACAAAGAGTATTTTATTTTTGCTGCTCAACAGCATGAAAAGAGCTAATGCAGTGGGGCTGCCAGCACCTTATACAATCTGACACACCAAACAACCCAAGGGTGCTCATCCTCCCCAGCACTCACAGCACATCTCATCCATTAGGGGAACGCAATGTGAAAACTGACCCTTCCCTTCTGAGTATCAATATAAATCCTGTTTGCCATCCAGGTTAGTTCAGAATGAAGAGGTTACTGAAATGTCTCCTACTCTAGAAAATCAGCACAATTAAACATTAAATGCAAACAAGTTTGTTTTCTTTAAAAAAAACAAGCAAACAAAAACTCCCTCTTTTGTTCATTCTTGATTTTGTTTCTTCTGCCCTTAAAGGCTGGCTGTCACACAGAAATTCTGAAGCAAAGGCTGCAATTACAGCATGACCAAACACTAAAAACAACGGTACATGTGTGAAGAACACACAAAGGTAACAGCTAAGGACAGATTCTCAGAGTTGGACATTAATTTAAATGCTGTCATGATACATTGACTCAAACCCTTGAATCATCATCCTCTTTTACTTTTTCACTGGAGTGTATAATCTAAGCTACTACATCTGCTTAGCTATTTGGAAATTAGTAAATATTCCATAAAAACGGCAAAACTTTTTTAATTCAGGACCTCTACAACAGCCCTACCATTCTCTGCTCTTCTATAAAAACCAGTCCCATTACAGAAAAGGAAGCTAATCTTGTAGTAAAAGCTGACAGAATACACATCACACACTAAACCCTTTAAGTGAGATTTCTTATTATGCTCTGTATGCCAAGGGAAGTTATTAATACCCTAACCCACAGCATTTACTATCTTGTTTGTATCACAAAGAGAACCATTTCTTTACAGAGTATTTGATGAAATAACTGCTCAAAGTGACTTTATTTTAAAATCTCAAAAATCAGTTTACTAGAATTTTGAATGAGAACTTGATAGTCTTCTATTAGCTGATGTAGAACAGCTACATTATAAGAAACATTGAAAACGCAATAAATTATAACATAATCAATGGCAAATGTGACATTGTTTAGGCAAGTAATATACACCCCCACCCAAGGCACAAAATGCAACAAAAATCAAACTGCTGCGAAGACAAGAATTTTCAAGTATAAATTTTCAAGAGTAAGTTACATTTGGTATGTTAGAAATTTTTATATATATTAAAAAGAATTATACACAAATTGCAATGCACAATGCAGCACTTTTGCTAGAAAATCCCTTTTAAAGCTTCTGTTTTCACATTACATAGTTTGTATTGAGTAAAGTGGGGAAACTATCCAGTGCCAGATGTCTGAGAATATTAGCAAATTCTCTGCCAACTAAATAGAAAGAATTTGGTCCTTTACTATGAGATTTCGATGAAGTATTTAATCAGTGCAAGACCTCTGTATGGGAACATATTTCAGAAGTTCTCCCAACACGCAAAACACCGCAAGAATTCAAGGACCTGCAAAGGCAAACAATCCTCACATGCAACTTTTCTTGGTGCTTCAAGAGAAGGTTTAAAGTAAAGATGCAGGATCATTCCCCCCAAGAACTGAGAACGCAAAACCTGTATTTTCAGCCTTTCTTGGCATAACCACAAAATATTCGGGCATGAAATCACGAAAAGGAAAGCTGGTGACATCAGAAAACCCGAGAGCATGGTTTGAGTAGAAGGAATATACTTAGCAACACCAGTGTGCATATATTACCTCTGCGATATGTGGGAGAAAAGTTACGTGCGGGCTGTTTTCTGCTCACACTGCGGAGAGTTACGTTCGGATCAGTAAAACACCGCAGAAGGTGCAGGGACACGGCAGGGCACAAGCGCATCCACGCAGGGAAGCGGCTCGCCAAAGCGCGCGTTACCGGGCGGGCAAATCCCGCCGAGCACCGCTGGTGCGAACCGCACGGCACCGCGGACACCGGGGCCGCCCGCGCCCGGGAGAGGGCTCCTCGGGGGCTCGGCGGCCGCCGAAGGGGAGCTCGGCGGGGCCCCGCCACCGGCCCCGGCGGCCGGGTTCCCCCAGCAGCACCGCTCCCGGCCGGGCGCTGAGCCTGCAAAGACGACACGAGACCGGTTCCTGGGTAAATGGTTTATGTAAGTAATAAAATATTTACTATAACATAAATAGAAACATACCCTCGCAGTCTACATTGGTTTTGCAAAAGAGATACAAACAAAAACCGAAACCCAAGGGAATGGACCGGACTGAACCCACCAACCGGAGGGTGCGAGCTCCGCGCACGGTTAGAAATAAATAGAGACGGGCCGGAAAATGGTTTGGAAGCGTCCCCCCGGGCGGGCCGGGCAGAGCGGGAGGGGCCGAGCCGGGGGCGCCGCCATCCCCCGGCTGCGCGAGGAAGGGAATAAATTAGAGATCGCAAACCTTTGGCTACTGCTGCGGCGGCCGCTGCGGCTCCGGCGAGCGAATAAATAGAGCGCGGGGCGCGGAGCGGGCGGCCAGGCCAGTCTGAGAATAAATTAAAGCGCGTCCCCCGCTGCCCGCGCCCTCTGCGCCGCCGTCGGGGCCGCGGGGGGCCGGGCAGTCACTGCACGGCGCCGGGCAGCGCGTGGTGCAGCGGCGATGTATCCGCCTGTGCGTAAACGTCCTCCATGGGGGGATGCGGGACCCCAGCCGGCGTCATCCGCTTCTCCTTCTGCCGCCGGTTGCAGAACCAGACCCGCACCACCTCTTTCTCCAGCTGCAGGGAGTCCGCCAGGGAGGTGATCTCGTGCGCCGAGGGCTTGGGGCACTTGAGGAAGTGGTTCTCCAGGGCACCCTTGACGCCCACCTCGATGGACGTCCGCTTCTTGCGCTTCCGGCCCTGCGCCGCAATCTTGTCCAGGTTGGTGGGGCTGCCCGTGCTGGAGTCCGTCTCCTCCAGCCACTTGTTGAGCAGCGGCTTCAGCTTGCACATGTTCTTGAAGCTCAGCTGCAGCGCCTCGAACCGGCAGATCGTGGTCTGCGAGAAGACGTTCCCGTAGAGAGTGCCCAGCGCCAGCCCCACATCGGCCTGCGTGAAGCCCAGCTTGATGCGCCGCTGCTTGAACTGCTTGGCGAACTGCTCTAGGTCGTCGGAGCTGGGCGCGTCCTCGTCCGACGGCTCGGGCGGCCCCAGCGGCGGCGGCGAGGCCGCCAGCTCGTGGCCGCCCGCCTCCTCGGCGCCCAGCGGGTCGCGTAACCCGTGGTGCAGCGCTGGCGCCGGCGGGCCCAGCATCCCGTTGAGGCCCGCATAGGGTTGTGCATAGAGCAGCGGCTGCCCCGACGGCGGTGACATGGGCGGCAGGTGGTGCGCACCGCCCTGCGCCCAGCCGCCCGCCGCGCCACCCGCCGCCGGCTGGTGCACCAGGTGCGGGCGGTGGTGGAAAGCGGCGGCGGACAGCTCTTCGCGGGGCCCCGGCGGGCCACCCTTGGCGTGCTCAGCGGGCGGTAGGTGCGCGCCCCCGCCGCCCCCACCGCTGCCCCAGTCCGTGCCGGCGCTGGGCAGCCACTGGTGGTGCGCCAGTCCGACGGCGTGCCCGGCGGCAGGGGCCAGTCCCTGCAGGTACTCGTGGTGCATCATCTTCTGCACTTCGCGGTACGTGGTGCCCTGGTGCAGCCGGTCCCCGTCGGGGTGCATGAGCGCGGTGGAGCGCGGCAGGTACTGCGCGGCGGCGGCCATCGCGTGTGCGCCGCGCCGTCTGCGCCGCGCTTTAGAGCCGCGCGCCGGGACGCGGGGCCGCCGCGCGCCGGCCCCGCCCCCGCGCCCCATTGGCCCGCCCGCTGCCGCGGGTGGCCCGCGCCGCTCCGCCATAGGGCGCCGCCGGCGGGGGGCGCCGCCCCGCGCTCCCCGTCGCCATTGGCCGGCGGCGGGCGGGCGCTGCCGACGGGATTGGCCGGCGGAGGCGCTCGGCGGGGCAGCCCGCGGCGGAGCGGCCGCCGATTGGAGGAGGGCGGTTCATTCATACCGAGCTGCCACCGGCCGCACGGGCCGGGCGCGGGGGCGGCGCGGCCCCTCTGCCCCTTGGGTTTTGGCTGCTGTGAGGCCGGTGGGCAACGCTGGCTCCAGCAGCACCAGCGGGGGTGGCCGCTGGTCCTTAGCCACTGGACTGCGTGGTAAGCAAGACCAACCTGGGACGTTAAAAATTGACCTTTCTGGAAAATTTGGACCCTGGAAAGGGGGGACCTCCTTCCTAAACGCTCCGTAGTTTAGAGCACCAAGGGCCAAAAAATGAGGATCTGAGATTGTTTGGGCGTCATGGGAAGTGTGGGTCTTGGATGCTGCCTCAGAGGCAAGTCTCTGAGCCGGTTTGAGGGTTGGCACAGCAAAAAGGGTGGAGGAATTTGTGGGAAAAGACGACGACAACAAGAAACAGACATGTCTGGCAATGCCAGGAGAGGGGCAAGGGATGTCTTAATTAAGCCAGCTCCACACTTCGTCTGGGGCTTGGAGACCCAAAGTGAGTCAGGGTGGGCACCAGGAAATTCATCACTTCTAAAAATTAATCTTTGTCTCTGTGCTCAATTTGTAAAATGGGAGCAAGAGACAGTGACCTTTGCCAAGGGCTTGGGTGAACAATGAACCATCCGATCAATATGTGTACGAGTACAACATGTCAATGGCCACACACAGATGCCCTGCACTCTCCTCATCTGGGCAGGGTGGCTCGCTGCTGTTAAGGACATTAACTGCAGCCTCCTGAAAGGCTTTTCATGAGGTGGGCCACATCCCTTCCCTCTGCGTTGGAGGCACTTTGTCATTTCCATGCACCAAAGCACTGGTTTGGTCTTGGGTCCTCCAGCCTTCCATGCTGGCACTATTGGAGGCAGCAGACAGAAGAACTAGTTTTGGCTTCTGGGTTTGGGGGGACCAAGCAAGGCTGCTGCAACACCCCACGTCAGCGTATGTGCAGCTCAGTGCACAGCGCAGTGCCCACCTCTGCCTGCACTGCCCACCTTGTCCTGGTGCAGCAGTGGACCTGTGGGCTGTGACGCATCAAGCCCCTGGTGCCACAGGATGAAAGTGCTGCCCACAATCACACTGTGATCACTCTGATTTGATGCATGCTGACCCTTGTCCTGCTTCACCCAGCTTCTAGAGCAGCTGGTTGGGTGGGATTACACATGGCTGGAAAGGTCTGTCTCCTCCTCCAGGCTTGCAGTGGGAGGGTGGCAACACTTGGTCCCACAGGAACCGCTCCTGCCTTTCATCAGCCAAGGGCCAAACCTGCAGCCTCAGGATTGGTGCTGGTCCATGCCGAGAGCTCAGCATCCCATCAGGGGCCTGGGTAGCTGCTGGGCCTTGTTTCGCTGAATCATGGAAAGACCTGCTACAGGAGTGACACACCTTGCTGCTGGCAGTCTCAGCTATCCACCGTCCTTGGGGACAAGTTTGGGACGGAACATGGGCATTTTTGGCTGTGGAATTATGTGTAATTAGTTCCTTTCACTGAACCCAGTGTCTCTTCAGGTATACAGCCCCAGAGAAAGGTTGGACTTTGTAGGAGAGATGGGTTCCAATAGATCATGGAGCATATTTCATTAGGAGAGTAATGCTATCTTATTTTTTTGAGGAATCCTTTGCATGCACTGCATACGTTGGTAATGAATAGAAGCCTTTCAAATGATTCAGTGACATGCTGCAAAATATCATACTTGGTTAAGCGTTTTCTGTATATTTTTTCTGACCTAGACTCATATTCATGTCAACTCTCCATGATGCAGTGCTATAATATTCAAATTTTTGGTAGCCAATTGCTTTTGATATTTATATCCATTTTTAAGGGAATCACAATGAATAAATGTGCCAGCTCTAACTTTATGCAAAATAAGCTGTATATAAATCAGTAAATCATTAATAGAATAAATCATTTCCAAAGGCTGAAGACTGGATTGCATTTCAAACTTTAATCTGTTTTACATGTTTCAGAAATTACCAAAGGAGAAAACACATCATGTGTGATAACTGAGGTCCCCATCATGGACTGTTTACATGGTAGTGCTGGTTTATGTTTGATCAAATGATCTTTGTAAACCAAGGCATTGTGCACAGATTGTACTTTTGGCTTGTTCTGCTTAATAGAAGTAGAGCTTAAAGACTGGGAACAGCAAACAGCAGAGGAAGATGAGAAATTCCCATTTAACTCCATCCTCAGTGATTCCCAATTCCAGAAATGAGAGCTGGGTGGCAAAGTTCTGTCTTTTATTAAACAACATGAAGGAGATAAAAGTAAAGGAGAGGGTGCTGACCCCAAGTGAAGAGGACAGGATGGATTAAGATGCCTGTATAAGCACTAATTTCAAGAGCCGGACCTGCATATTTGTGTTTCTGGTATCCCTGTCTCCACTGAGGTCTGGGACTGAGGAGTTGTGCAGCTTGAAAGACCCTGCTAAGATTTCATTATGTTGAAAGTGTCTTCCCATTTTTTAAAAAGTAATTTTTATTATATCTGTTCTTATTATTACATAGCTTTTCAGAGCCGTATCATCCAGCAAATCCCTGTAGGAGGGCATCCAGGTTTCCTAGCAAAAGCTAGTTCCTTCATTAAGCCTTGCCAGGGATATTGGCATGCAGTTCATTCCCTCTTCAAGGAATAAACAACCCCATGGGCAATGTTCGATATGATTCATTCTCTGTGTGACTGTGACTGCATCAGAACCTGCTGAATGCAGCTGGATCTGAGGCCGGTGGGAGGACTGAAATAACGAGGAGGCTCAGCACGCAGGGAGCAGAGCTGGGACTTTTGTGCATGGCAAGGGACCTGCTGGCAATGCAGCACTTGCTCTGCTCCCTTGACCTGGCCCAGGGAACAGGGAGGCTCAGGATTGCTTGGGAATGAGATGAGAAGCTGTGTTGTGTCAGGATGCTGGGAAACTGCCTCACATCTGGGCCTCCTGCACTGAGTGAACAGCTGCTGCTCCTGTCTGCAGCCATCTCAGACACCAGCTGAAACAACTGGATTGACCACTGGAGCAGGGGCTCTGCACCATTTCTGCATCAAGGAAAGACACCAGCATTACCTGTCAGTTGAGAGGAGGCCAAGAGTCGATTCTCCAAGTAGAATCTGCCTGTAAGTGTGAAACTGCATGAAGAAGAGGCAGCATTTCTCAGAATTTTTACCCTGTTGCCTAAATGTCTGGGACATCTAGGACATCTAGGAGCACAGATAAGAAATTTTTACAACTTTTTGGGTGGCTATACCTTTTGGCAAAAATTTATTTTTGCTTTGCTCATCTAAACTTGCAGAATTCTTAATTTGGTGAGTGACAGTTAAAAAGTTAGTGGCTGGTACAACTGAATGTAGCCATAAAACTAGAGAGGAAGAGAACTAGAGAATGAATCAGAGGGAACAGTTAATACAAATGTGTGAGATATGCTCACTGTGATTAGCTGTAGTCATATACAGTCCTATAATCATTTAAAAATTGTCCAGAAATACGTTCTCATGAGACCAAAATGAATGCAAAAAATTTTGTTGTGAGCTTTTATTGAATCAATGAAATTTAGATTAGGCAGTCACTAAATTCCTGTTTACACAACAGACCTTAATGGCTCCAAAGGAAGCGCTCAAATGTAGTAGAAAAATAATCCCTATTTATGAAAGCCCCATAATACGCATTTACATAATCCCCACTTTAAAAAGCTATATCAGCTCTAAAGTTCTTCAGCTCAGAGATATGCCCCAGAGGATTAAAAGTAATAAACAAAACAAAGGGAAAAAGATGTACACACATCCACCGACATGCACCACAGCCTTTAGGATTATCACATGCAGGAGGAGGCAGGGATAACCCACCAGCTCTCCTCACCTCACTCCACCTCCAGCAGGGTTTGTGCATGTGCAGAAACATGAATACCTGCACATGCCCATCTCTACAAGTGGCTCTGCACAACTTCGAGCACATGCATGGTACCGCAGTGTCTCTCTGCATTGTCTCCTGGCTTTCCTGGTCTTTCTTCACAAATACAGCATTGGTCCATCCTGTATGCCCAGTAAGTACCATAATGAAACAGTCTAAACACATGCTTTGAGGTGTATGTAGCAGCTTTAGAAAGCAGCTGATTGGACATGGAACTGGTGGGTTGTGTACTTTATTCATATCCAAGATGACGGGACAGTTGTTGATATTCCCATGTGACAGATGTGGCATTTGCTGTTGAGGTGCTGTCCTTGAGATAAGAGGTATGACAGGGTACTGATCTGCACCAAGCATGTTAATGTTGCTGAAGGATTTGAAAAAAAAAAATTGTTCTTTACTGTGGAAAACAAGCTGCTTCTGAAAAACTGATTATTCAGAAGTGTGAAATTTGGAGACTGATTTCTTATATTCTGTAATTTTATCTTATCTTTGCAACTACCTATTACTTAGGAACAAAATGTTACGAGTCTTGTCTGGTGTAGTCTGAATTTTGCAATTCTGGTGGTTGGGTAAAATCTCTATTGGATTCAGTGAATGTAAGAAAGGGAAAATAGAATTAATTTCCAACTTTAGACAAATACCTTTGCTGCCTGTACATTCTGAATTCTCTCTATGTCTTTTGCTTCAAATTCTTTGATTAGCATGTATAATATAAATGAGAACATAGAAGCACAGGAATAGTGGTATTTACCCTCAGTTAATGCCAGCATTCAAGTGCTGTGGAGTTTTGTGTGCACAAAACTCATCCCTGCCCAGAGCTCCTGTGTGGTCATCCAGCTGTGGTAGTGCTGCAGGCAGAAACAAGAGTGATAGCCAGCGTGCAGCTGCATGCCCTAGCCTCTTCCCATCTGGCCCAGACCTTCTCCAAAAGCCAAATGGTATTTTTCTGGTTTGCTGGGGTAGGGCAGGGTCCAGTGTCCCCTCTGCTCCTTTGCTGCTGCTGGTGTCCCTGCCTGCCTCCCCCGGAGAGCTCTGCTCCCCTCAGTCTGGAGAATCTCTCCTATCTCTGCATAATGGCCAGAAAAAATCTGCACCTTAAACCCAGAGTCATTCCCTGAGTGAGGTCAGGGGTAACAGGAGGCCTTAGCACCAGACTGCACCAGCTGCCCGAGGCACTAAGTGTTTCTTCCCAAAATAACACAGAAGGTTGGTAATTTCACTCTGTGTTCCCAGCTCAATTCCACCTTAAAAATGAAGCTTTTTGGTTTCCATTTAATGAGGATCTTTGCATTTTACATAAAGCAACCACATGAATAAATACTCAGTTTAGAACAGATAAGACCTGGGGGTGAGTTTGGTGGGGGTTCAGCAAGAAAGATTATGCATTCAGTAGTAAAAGGTGTCTATGGTTCAAGTCTGTGGGTTAATTGGCATCACTTGATCTTGTCAATCTAATATCAACTCAAACATGGAGCAGAAGCAGCTGTTATTTTACTGGAGGGCAGTAACAGGATCTTGAAAATCACCACACCTGCATCTGGTCAGACTCAGGAATTCTCTTGTCCTTCTGCAGCCAGCACAGCAATCTGCAAAGACCGGTTGCTGAGGAAGGGGAATTGTACAGAGAATGCTTCATTTTTACATTTTCCAGTCATATTTGGTGTAGGACATGGGTGTTCCTTTATTCACCCCACTCAACATGGTTTCCTCTAATGAGGCACAGTTCCAGAGCTGATCTGTCCATATTGACAAGCCACGCTTCCCAGGTTGGCTTCCCAAACGGAGATGTTTTGAGAAATGTACAGATACAGAAAAACAGGGAGGCAGAAATTTTCTTTGTGGCAAGGCTGAGGTGCAAGTACTGGGAGATGAAGGGATGAATCCCTGTAATTTTGTTGTTATTACAAATTATGCCTCGTTTAAACTCTCCACCTCAGACTTTGATCTGCTATAGTTGTGCTAATCCATATATTTATGCTTTGCTAGTATGGATTTAAAGCGGTATGATTCAGCTCATTGTCAAGACCAAGAGTCCTTCCTATCTTCTGCCGGCACTATCACTGTGTCATAATTCTTGCACTTCTGGTGACTTGTCATCAGTCCTTTTGTGATAGCTGAGGCAGAAGGTGAGTTCAGAAGGAAGGAAAACATCAATTTTTAATGAAATTAACTTCTCAGGTGATTATGTGCTTCTGGAGAACAGGAATCAGGCACCAGCTTTCAAGGCTACTCTGCTTCTTCCTGCCTGCACGCCGGCACACCGAGTACCCCATATACCTGGCTCTTCTTACACTGGGAACAGGGGCCTGGAATTCAGCTGTAGAGAGCTGATGCTGCTGGTGGCTCTTCACTGGTCCCATTCTTTTCAGAGAAAGGGAAGTAATGAGCAACTGGGGTAGAAGATAATGCCGGAGACAGCATCTCACTAAGTAAGTGCTCTTTTGTAATGATGATGCCACCAACAAATTTCATTTCTTCATCTCTTTTTGAGCGAAACTCAATTATGGAAATAGCAAACCTAGGCAGTTCTGAGGCTCATCTTTGACCAACTCATCCAGTTACTTCTCTTTGTGTGTTGCTTCTCAGCAGCCTACAGGTTTCTGCCCTCCCTTTGGCCATTTCCTTAATAATTTAAATAATTCTATTAACTTGTACTTCCTTCAGTCCCATAGAGAGTACTTACAGGTGGTCAGCACCATGGAAACATCAAAACATAGCTGGATGTGTAGGGTCTTACCTGGAAGACAATGTTTTCTTGTTTAAACAAACAGCATTGAACTGAGTGGGAATAGCAGGTGCTGTAAGGGATAAATCTTTCCAGCCATGATGCTGGACAAATTCATGCTACTGCTGTTGGGACAGGAGGAGCTGAGGATGAGGAGCCTGCTCAGTGCTTTGACAGGATGTTCTATCTGTGAGTCACAGCTCTACAGAAGCTGCACCAGCCCCTTGGCCAGACAAGCTTTGCCTTCATTAACTCTTTCCTGTAGGAGACATAGAAGCCAATTAATTACAACTTAGACTTTATTCCATTAAACTCCCCTAAGTTCAAGGGGAAGAGCCTTACGATTCTACTCTGATCCTGTTGTCACTGACGCCTGTAAAATCTCTCCACAGACTTGGATGGGAAGAGACATTAATTCCATGTTTGCTTTCAGCCTGGAGCACGGCCACTGCCTAGAGGGCTGTGTCTCTGAATGCAACCCCTCTTCCAAATCAGCACCTGCCTTGTCATGCATTGTCTTCAGAGAATGATTTCTGCTGGTTCCAGCGACAATGCACTGAGTGGCCATACACTGTAGTTACTATCAAAACCTTGCTCCCTTGCCTGATCTCAAATTTCCATTCTGCTGCTCCCTGTAAAGACATACCCTGAGCTTTTCACCTTTCCAACTGAACTGACTTTAGTTAATTGAATTTTCAAAGAGGGATCATAATATCTGAAATGACAGATATCACACTTACAGTTTTGCTTCTAGAAGAGAAATCTTCAGAAGCAGACTGTTACATCTGCGCAAAGCTGGCAAGTGGGCAAATCTTAGTAAAGAACTCTTCCTCAATCTCCTTTTCATAAACTATTTGCGCTTCAAAGAAGGCAGGGGACTGAATGTAGGTTGTCTGTGTCCCACTGGACTGCATTGTTGACGAGACAGGAGTGGTTCCTGCTGTGTTACAAAAACAACTTCAGTTGTTCATCACCTAGTGCAACACTACAGACATGTCTTTGCATGGGTTCTGAAGCTGTAAGACATTGTACTCTGCACAAGCTGCTAGTTTTTATTCACAGGCAGATTTCTTGGGTATTTGGTGTGGAATAGGTACAAGGCGATGAAAGAAGTGATATTATTTATACAGCATATGAAAATGCAACTGGTCTCTGTGCAGTTTTGGTCACCACAATATAAGAAAGATATTAGAGCATCCAAAGGAGGGCAATGAAGAAGGTGAACAGCCTTGAGGGGAAGCTTACGAGGAGCAACTGAAGTCACTTGGTCTGTTCAGTGGGAGGAGACTGAGGGGAGACTCTTCACAGTTACAACTTGGTTGGAAGGGGAGAAGGAGGGGCAGGCGCTGATCTCTTCTCTCTGGTGACCAGTGACAGGACCTGAGGGAATGGCCTGAAGTTGTGTCAGGAGAGGTTTTGGTTGGATATTAGGAAGAGGTTCTTCACCCAGAGGGTGGTTGGGCACTGGCACAGGGTCCCCAGGGCAGTGGTTACAGCACCAAACCTGACAGAGCTCAAGAAGCGTTTGGACAACACTTTCAGGCAGATACTGTGACTCTTGGGGATGCTCTTGTGTGGGGCCAGGAGCTGGACTCGATGGTCCTTGTGGGTCCCTTCCAACTCAGTTTATTCTGTGATTCTGTGATTGTGGATGTAGAACAGCAGAGTTAAAAGTCAAATTTCTCTTTGTTCCTGTGTGTTGCAAGTAGCTTACTGGCATGGGCCCAGTATTTCTCAGACTGGTTACAGGACTGTCTCATCCAAGCTAGTGCCACAACTTGTATTTCTTGTATTTTGTTTAACTGTACTGTGGGCCATCAAACTCCACTGCAGTCAACAGGCCCTCAGGATCTGGTCTTTCTCTTCAGTCATGGTGCAATGACATGTCATCTCTTCACTCTGACTACTGTTCTGAACTCTTTACTTACTAGTCCCACTTATTTGGATCAACATTTCCTACCACCTTCTCAACAAAATTCTTAGCAGCAACATAGAAGACTTGCTTTCTACTTGCTATAGTTTGCAGCTTGGATGTGTCCCACTCTGTGATTGTCAGTAAGCCTATACACTGGTGCTGATGATAGCAACACAGCCTTCCCTGTGGGAATGATACTCCGCTTGCTTTTCAGACACCTGTATATCCTGGGAATCATGGGTTTGGGGCTCTGCCTGTTCCTGAGAACACAGTGAGCACTTTCCTGTGGGCCTGGGCTGTTAACAACTGCACCCCCACTGTTGGCTAGATTGGACTATGGGCAGGTTTAGACATCTGTTACAGTTCTTATCTGGGTGAGGCAAGGCTCACAAAATGGTACTACGGACCTATCAGCTGCCTCAGACAAAACAGCTGTTTGTTCCTGTGTCAGCACTATGGGTGGGTGGAGCACCAGTGACATTAATAGAAGAATTTTCTTTCTATACCAGGCAGTGAAACTGACTTTTGCTAGAATGTGTTCTTTTTTCATTCAAATTCATATTGTGAGATCATAAAGTTATGTACAGTAACTTAAAGGTAGAACATTAGAAGTTGCACTGGTGGAAGCTTATATACCCCCTTTGCTTGCACTGCTTCAGAGCTGCAACAGCTCCCCCCGACACTAAGTAGTATTTTCATTAGCTACCCGACCTCTGGTTCTGATTAAATAACTTGTATAATTAGACTGAGACATTTGCTTATCCCTGGGGGAAGAAATCCCTTTCAGCACTGGACTAAGCCTGATTTGGTTAATTACCTTAGCAGTACTGTATTAATACATAGTTTCTTGATGGCAACAAACTGTGGTATTAAGTTCATTCCTCCTTGCTTTCACAATATTATAGTAAGACAGTTTAGGGATTAGGAATCAGGCACTAAGCCCAGTATTTCCCTCCTCTTTTCACTCATGTCAACACTCTCCCTCGTTTTACTCTTTAAATATTGCCTGTTTTACCTGCCTGTGAGTACAGTTTCCAGGTTCTTTGTTGTACATGTAAGGATTATCTATTCCCAGTGACTGCTCAAAGCAATGCATCCTGTGGTACTTGTGAGTAATTAAAATTCTGAGGGTTCTTTAGCAATGTGAATTTCTCTCAACAAATGATTACCACTGGCACTGCTGTTTTCCAGTTCACCCTCCAGAAGCAGAGCAGTCTACATGTAGACAATGTGGAACATGGGGAGAGCAATGTAGGAATACACTTGGGTTTGCAGATACCATCCTTTCCCTCTGGCACCTGCAAGGTTGAACAGCTGTGGGCAACTGCACTGCAAAACTCTCCCGCAACTGCAAGAAACCCCGATTCTGTCCTTTGGTCAAACTTGATCAAAAGTGAACAAACATATGCTGAAAAAGAGGCAACTGAGATTCATGTCCAACTTGGAAAAAACCATTCTCAGAAGAGGCAGGAGCTCTGGGGCTGAGTGGCTGGCAGGTGCTGTCCTTGGGGTGTGCAGATGGTGCCTGATGACAGTGGCCTGGAGCAGGGGGTTCTGCCACGGCCCTCCCTGCACACCCACCAGACTGAGCACCCCAAACTGCCACTACTGGCTCTGAGCTGATTATTTAAGTAGGCTGATCTGGGGGCCCAAAAGCACTTCTGGCAATGATGAGAGATGAAGCAGGAGCATAAGGAACATCATGCAATAGAACATTTTTCCATCCACAGATGGAAATACCTAATAAGATAGAAATCATCTATTTGATAACCAAACCATTATAGAACTAGATATGCAGACTTCCCAGGGAAAATTCAATTCTCAGAACCAATAGTATTTACTATTTATATGACTTGCCAGGCTATCTAAAGGCTCATCCTTTTCAGAATGCTCTATGGATAGCCAGAAGGTGCTTTCAGAAAGAATTGTCCGGACGCTTTTCAAAGTAAAAAATAGATTCAGTGCAGAATTTAATTGTAACACTAAATCTGTGAGTTTTAGAAAAAGGTAATCGGGGTGGAAATCATGGGTGAGGAGAGGCACAGGAACGTAACATCAAATGCCTATCAGAGGCAAGTCAGAGGAAAGATACTCTGTCCAGCAGCAGAGGCGTAGGTAGGACTGTCAGGACAGCACAAAGCTCGCACCAATGCCTCTCCAGAACAGTCCCAGGGCCTGACAGCTTGCAGAGATCTCCCATGACAGAAGTGAGGTTTGTTATTCAATAGCCACTAGCTTTTTTTAATCCTTCCACAATGCTGTCCAGTTTATTTTTTTTTCTGTTTATGTAAGCCTTCAGCATGCACAACATTCTGCAGCAAAGATTTCTACAGAT
The DNA here is from genome assembly GCA_026261815.1 of Monarcha castaneiventris obscurior. Classification (NCBI taxonomy): domain Eukaryota; kingdom Metazoa; phylum Chordata; class Aves; order Passeriformes; family Monarchidae; genus Monarcha; species Monarcha castaneiventris. Next base: position 1,834,163 of record JAMPIT010000511.1, on the reverse strand, counting down.
AAATGACACACTGTGCAAAGAGCCACCTTCTTCTGTTTGAAGAACCAGAGCCAGTGAACAAGTCACCTCTGGGTGATTTCTTCATGCTACTCACAATTCCAGACTGCTCACACTTTGTCCTGCAGTCACATCTTCTCATGCTGAGGAATCACAGTCTGTGGAGCTGTGCCTGCTGTGGATGCTGTTCTATACCCCACATCAACCTTGATGCACATTTCTGAATATTTTGTCAGCTAGGAAAGAGAAAGAATTGAACAATTTAACTGAATTTCTGTGACCTGTGTTCCCAAGACTACTGGGCCACCCAAAGCAGCAGTCAGGAGAGAAGTGCCTCTCAGGGATCAAGGCTGCTGTGGGGCAAATACATTCCATTTAAAAATATTTAAAGGCAACAAAACTGAACAGTGTGGGGTTCTTTAGCATCTAAACTACCCCTTGCTGGGCAAATGGTGTCAATAAGCTTTCTCACATTCCTTCTGAATAAACCACTGGGGAGGTGGGCAGGCACTGCAAAGGAGGCAGAAGCAGCAGGAGTGTTCATCACAGCCCCCCTCAGCACAGAGTCCAAGGACTGGCCTCCTGGAACACTAGTTCTAGTTCGTGCTGAGGAAATTTTCACCTCTTTTTTTTAGGTCAGAAGGTGAGTACAGGTTGGATTTTGTCCTGGGTACTTTTCATTCCTTGTAACTTTCACATGGAAGCATGAAATATAGCCAGATATATTTCAAGCAAGGGAATGGATTACCTTGTACTGACATGCAGGCCCAAGGTGTCCATTATTTATAGACCTCATTTTCTTGTAGCGAATTTGCATAGATGAGCTCCCAGTAGATGACAGGCCAGAGCTGAGAGGCTCGCGAGTCAGCACAGTTACGGGGAGCAGGATAATCCAGCAGCCAGGCATCACTTCGTGTTATGTTGCACCAAGACTGAACCAACCTGGCCACAGACTGTGGAAGAGTCCAGAAAAAAGGGGCAGTGGAAAATTTTGCCAGGAAACTGAGACTGCTGAGTTCTGGAGGCGGTATGTCATGATTCCTCACATCACTTTGCCATTATGACTGCTTAGCAAGTCTAGTGACCACATCCAGATCTGCCAGTGCTGTGCAGCCACAGTGTATTTGGGGGATTCAGGCCCTGTCAGGGGGCTGAGGTCTCATGTTGTCAGGCCCTGTCAGGGGGCTGAGGTCTCATGTTGTCACTTGGAGTAACTTTCAGCTTGAGAGAAAGCAAACTGCTTTGTCACAAGCTACACAAGCACTCCTATACCAGGCTGGACATAGACGCTGCCAGGTGTCAGCTGGGTGGATTGCTGCTGTTGTCATCAAATGAATTAAAGTATTGATCTGCCAAGAGCCAGAATGTCAAGGGAGACTTGTTTCCCTCACCGGTGGCAGCTCAGAAATGGTCCTCTGGGGATGAGGCTTACCAGTGCATGTGGTAGAAAGGTCTATCTGTTACCAGTCTGCAGCTCAGCTCTGAAGCCAGGGAACCACCACCGTAAGACAAAAGGGATCACAATGTATACCTGTCCCTGAGAAAAAAGTGTTACAGAAGCCATATGAAGCTGGTAGCTCATGAGAAGGGGTCAGTGTGTTACCTTCTGAGAGCTTCTGCAGGGAGAAACACAGAGTTAAGAGAACACACTGCTGGGAGGGAAGTGATGGACTGGCAGAAGCCATGCTGTGCTGCTGTGCTCTGGCATTCCTGCTCCTGAGCACGTTATGCCAGTGGTGGGACCCCACTCCTCCAGCTGCCCTGGCCAGTTGCAGCCGTTCCTCTACAGATCTGCAGCTGCGGGTGGCACAGGAGCAAGCCCTGTCACCAGGGAGAGTCTGAGCAGTGCTAGATCCAATTGCACAAAGCTGGATCATGTACCACAAAACCAGATTTGCTTAGTTAATCCTCTGATTGATTTTAAGGCCTTGCTGAGACTAAAAAACTATTAAGAGATTTGTGCTGGCAGCACCTTCCAGCACAGGAACCAACTCCCCTGCTGTACACCTGATGTTTCCTGGCCATGGCCTGAGACCCTTCCCAGCACAGATCAGCCCTTAGCTCCTCTATTTACATTCTATCAACTTTTCTCCTTGTTGAGGCTCTATCTGGAAGATGAACACTCACTCACAGAGGCCTCAAAGGGTGCCAAGTCCCAGTCCAGCTCTCCAGGCACTGGCTGCAGCTGGGCATCCCATAGCGACACCCCTTCTGGTGTGGAATGCTGACCCCTTGGCCTGCCACTGAGGGGGCAGAGGGTCTCTCATCACAGCCCTCAGGAATTTCAGCCCAATGTGCTTGGCTTTTTCCCTATAATTTTCCTCTTGATCTTTGAATCTCACTGTTAGAAATTCCCTTTCCCATCTCACAGAGCATTAGTGTGAGATGCTGTGCTCAGTCTGGCAGAAGACTTGCAACATTCCTTATTGTTCCCTGTTTCCCTGCTTCAACATCCCCAGCCCAGTTTGGATAGGATACAATGTGCTGAGTGTGCAGACCTGAAACACTTGCTCTTTTTGACTACTCATGTGCCTGCCTGTTTTTCCCAGCACCTGCCTCCTCATGTCCAGATTCAAACTCTAGATAATGTAGCCTGGCTAGCCTCCTGGGCAGGGCTGTGTATGCTGGGAGAAATGCTGGCCTTGAAAACTGGGTGTGAGTCTGTGGGATTCCTCAGATACTTTCTGCCACTGGGATTGTCTGGAAGATGCTGAAGTCTGACTCTCCATTCCAGATACCTCAAGTTTACATCAGAAATTATGCCCGGTGCCTGGCAGGCCACTGTCCTAGATATGGTACACCAAGACACAAGCGAGCTCTCCAAGAAGCTCTCCAAGGAGACTTTTTAAGTAGCTCTGATTACTGCTCCGCTCTAGACTCTGCCCAGGGGTTGGGGATCCTGCTGAGCCCCAGCAGGAAGAGCCATCCAGCAGAGACTATCTTCAGCACAGAATGGTGCTGGGCACAGATGCCACTGAGTAGGATCTGGGCATGTTTGGCTGTGGTGGACTAATTCTGAGTGAGGCACACAGAAAAAACAGATCCCAGCCCTCTCCCTGGTGCTGGCAGAGTGCTGCCCTGTGGCCCTGGCTCCAGCCTGGCATATGAGGCCAGGCTATAAGAGGAGCAGGGAGATGCAGCCTCCTGAATTTCCTCTCTTGGTTACGCTACAGCTGCAGATGTGGAAGTCTTGGACTGCACCCAGTTTATGTACTCCTGAGCGTCACCACCCAGTCTGCTTACAAAGGCTTGGTGCTGCACAACTCCAGCAGAGCAGGAGCGTGGCGGGTGGCATCTGGGACATGAAGATTTCAGTCATTCAGATACTGCTGCCAGATCCACTCAGTGCTGCAGCACAGCATAGGCCAGCAGCCTCTCAGCCATGTGTGCCAGGTGATGCTTGTTCCAGTCTCAGGGCACACCTGTGCACAGTGCAAGAGACCCACCACAGACTACAAGCCGAGCCAACTGAAAAGGAGGTTTTTAACAGCACCTTGAAAGAGGATGAAAAACTCAGGGGAGGGCTCATAAAGTGCCAGAGGCAAATGAAAAGATCCCCAACCAAGATGTGATTCTAAAGACCCAAACTTTTTTTCTGGCTCCAACGCCACTTCTTTTCCCTGCTACAGGGCTGAGAAGTATCACAGATCTGGTAGCTTTTGTTGATGTGACTTAAAGAGCAGTGTGCATACTGAAAAGAAGAGCATGGAATGGGAGTGGAGGTCTGATAAGATTCCCAGAAAAGGGAATGCTCCAACACAAGTTTTGGAGGGTTTTCAATGAGCACATGAAGCAACTTTGCTGCTTGTGAGGATGCTCAGGAAAGGGAGAAGCAAGAGATTGCAAACCATTCATGCTGGTATCAGTTCCACATTACACAGTGGAGTAAACAGTGTGAAATACCTGTGTAACAGGGGCTTATTAAAAGTAGGTTGTGCCAAGCAATTCCAAAAGACTGTTTCGCCCAGGACAATGACTTTGCTAGAATTAATTTTTATTGCAATAAAACAGTTGATAATGCATAATGAGCTTAAATCAGGGAATTCAGAGCAGAGTTCCCAGGGGGCAGAACAGCAGGGGCTGGTGAGCAGGCAGGCATCCAGGTTCATCATCAGGGTGTGCCTACCCTGGGAGCTGGCATTGCCAAGCCACTAGTGGGGTGCAAACTGAACCCACAGAGGATCTAGTTCACAGATACATTCCTCTTGTGGGGCAGAGATGGACAGCAGGATTTTGTGAGCCTCTAACTTCAAAAGATCAATGGCCATGACAGGTGGAGAATCTGCTGGGATCATACGAGCTGCCTTGTTCCTGATTTTTAAAATAATATAAGACTTGTGAAGCTGCAAGACAGGAATGTGAGCAGAGACCTGACGGATCCCTGTAGCTCAGCTGAGCAAAGCCCTGTTAATAACCTGAAACCCCCAAGGGAGGGAGGGACAGCCAGTTCTGGTTTAGCTTAACCAGGGTCTCCTGCCATTACAACATTATAATATCAAAGAACTTTGTGTTGAGAACTAGGTACAACAGCAAGTGCAGCTCCAAAAGGACCAGTCCTGAAGATCTCAGTGGAGTTTGCTGCAAGAGGGTAGAATTTAAGTCATAGTCTGGCAAAGCAAAGACTCAGAGGACAGGATCAGTCCCTAATTACGTTGCAGTTAATGTGACTATGCAGGAGGATGAGGACAGGGAGGGGCAGGAGACACAAGCATGAAAAGCACTGATGTGGAGCTAGGGAAGGGAAAGTTTAGGCTAGATGCAAGTGGAAAAAAAAGGCCTTAAAAATTATTGGTGTAAGACATTCCTACAGGCAGGGGGCTAAAAATGTAGTCACAGGAAACATTTACGTAAAAGTCAGATGCAGTTTGAGCAGGGAAGTTTCTATGAATGATTCAGCAAAGGGCAGAGTTCTGGCAGGACCCAGCTGTCCATCCCAGTCCACCCTAGTTAGTCATTGCTGGTGGCTTCCAAGCAGCCCTGGGTACTCAGTGCCTCTACTGCAAAAATGAGTGGGCTCTGATAATGTAACCAAGGCATCATTTTCAACAAGAATTCTTTGGATATTTAACATACTAATATTTAAAAAAGAAGAGATGTGTTATTTAGAAAGAAGGGTAACTCTCTCTCTCTTTTTCTGCAGCAAGCACCAAGGTGCTGCTGTGTTTTAATCTAAGGACTCCTGTTCAAGCTCCAGTACTGATTACTCTCCATAAATCATGCTCAGTCTCACATCTCCTCCGTCATATCAAGGCACCCCTCCATGAACACATCCAGTTAGACATCCACTCAATTGATCATGTTCGCTCAGACTTCCACTCAGCCTATCCCAGACAGCCAGCCTTCAACTGCATTATTCTTCAGTGTCCACAGATGTTTACAATTTTTGTTTCCAATAACCTCAGACTGCAAACAGAAGGTGGCTCCTAGATATGATGGATGAAATAATGTAGAAAAACAAATTGTATGACCCAAACCCCAAGTAACAAAAGATATGCTAAAATAAAAATGTTACTATAGAACCTTTTGCACAATTAGGAGTTACTAATATTTTGAATATTTTCCAGTGAATTGCCTGGCCTATCTCTCATGAGACTAACTTCAAACAGTTGAGAATTAGAGCTTGGCTGCACTTGGTATGGATGGAGCCAGACAACAAAAACAAGTAAAACAAATGGTAACATAAATTTTAGTGAAAACATAATCCTACTCGGTTAGTGAACTAATGGTTGTGGCTGAGAATGTACATTTACCAGACTGTCCCTTTGCATGTAATGAGTCAAATCCAATTTCCTATCATCAAACTTTGTAGATGGCCACAAAGAAAAATGTTTAATTGAGTTGAACTATAACACTGAATTTTAAGTTTGGTGGTTTTGAATTGTTTCACCGTCCAGGTTTGTCCCCTAGTTTGAGGACTTACTTCTGCATTTCAGGAATTAAACAAGAGACACATCTGGCAAATGGGTTATTTTGAAGGAGACTACACAGAAATAATTGAAGGAATTTGGGCCTGGCCTAAAGTCTCTGAGACTGGAGCCTCCTTTTCCTGACAGGATCCAGGAAGCAGTGCTTCTATATTTATTTAACAGTGAGAATATGTCCGTTTGTTCAAAAATATGGAAGTTCTAATAATCTCAAGATTACACTTATAGTTGTGGTAGGCTTTAATGAGAAGCACTGTCTCCCACAGGAGATGAACTAGTGGTTCCAGCCACAGCAGTCTGATAAAAATTCCCATGAACAATAAATATCTTATCTTTCCACCTGACCTTGTACTTAGCTAACTTCCTAAAAGAACTGTCTAAATTCAGGAGGACCTGCCTTGGACTCACAACTCAACCTTTGAGTTTCGGGAGTGGGCCTGTCCACAGCTGAGGAGAGTCTTCTGGTTTCTTCCCACCAAAAAACTTGTTTATTGTAGCCTCAGATGAATCTTTCCTATAACTGTGGTTAACCTCTTCCTATAGTTAGGCTTCTTATGATTCACCTATGCTAAGTATTTTGCAATTAAACTCCCCCATAGAGCAAACCAAGCCTTTATTACAGCTGCAGAAGGCTTCTTTGTCTGGCTGAACCGGGTCTTCTACTTCTGTTCCCATGACTTTTTCCTAACAAATTTGCAAGCTCTCATCCCTGGATTGTTGCTAGGACCATAAGCTTTCACGAGATGGTTTTAAAGTACAGACAGAAAAGGTGGTGCTGTCGGTGGGGGAGGGGGAGGTGTGTTTCAGTCTACTTCATATAGGCCTCTATTCTTTGAGGTTAATAATTTGTTCTTCCATGAAAAACAACAATTTGATGAGATGGGTGTAGCATACATTTTCCTCTAGCAAAATGAGCTGCCAAAAGAGAGCAAGGTACATATTTTGGGATGTTGCTAAAATCACAAACAAGCAACTGGCAAAAAAAAGGACATCTATCACAGTGAAAGCAATCTCTGCCATGCAAACCGCTCCAAAACCAAATGCAGGATAACAAGGTCTAAAATGTTATATCACAGTGAAAGACATTTCTGAGTAAAAAAACAGTATTGTTTTTATTGTTTTTATAATATCTAATTATTGGTGAAATCTATTAGGAAAATATTTTATGTTCTGAAAGGCTACTCACAGTTCAGTAACAATCCCTCAGGTTTTCTATATGAGGGCTTAAAAATTTTTCAATAAATTCAGGGGAAGGAAGGAATGGTTTTGTTCCAAGTCTACGCTGAAGTTTGCTGTGTAGTTACAAAGAGTAAATGAACTTGTGGATGTGACTCCTCTGTTTCCTTCTCACACAGTGTCTTCTACACTTGAATGACAGAGCACAGAACCTGAACATGAAGGCTTCATGTTTTATTAATGGTGTCCAATTCATTTCCTGTTTTCATGCTGATAACCTACTGAGGGAGAGGAAGGGAACTCAGGTGGCAAGACCTCAGATCCGTTTTTCTTATACCCATGAACAATTCACAAGTGGATATTTCACTAGCAAAATCTCTTTGTTGCATGTATTACTGCATTCTCTGGGAAGCTTCACTGGGACAGCTTCTCTGCTGCTGGCATATACCTCTGAAAGAATAAATGTTTTCAAGGCAAGTTCTCTTTAAGGTGAAAGCTTTTAGATTTTAGTTCAGTCAGTGCTCAGCAGTTATTTTCACTACTGTCTTTTCTACAGAACTAAGCTCATAATACACCAAATTTCTACCCTGGCAGAAATCTCCTCATCAAACAAAATTCACATTAGCAATACCATTGTCTGTTTCTAAAAATGCCAATTTATTCCCCATTAAGACAAACCAACAGAGTGGTCAGCCCAGTAGATATTCACAGAGATTTTTAAACTAAAACTAATATTACTAGTCCTGCAGAATGAAGTGTTTAATAAAGAATCCCCATTTTCCTATTTCTCAAGCTGATAATACAACAAAGGCTTTTGTCTCATGAAACACTCCTGCAGTTAGCATAAAATAAATTCAGAGAAGAAAAACTGAAATTCCCCAGTGATTCTTGTACTGGACAGAGATGCCCCAGTCTGTTTCAATGTTTCTTATTCCCTCACAGCAGCAAATGCTTTAACAGCAATGACTTGCCTCCAAACAGCTGCTTCCTATAACACCCATTGGCCACTTTCCCAACAAGAGGAAAGCCCTTCTCTCCACAGCCTGTGAGCTGCTAGTGTAGTCATGCTCCGTGGCAGGGGATGGGGCTGCACCACTGAGCTCTTGGGGTTTCTTTTAGGACATTTTTCTTTGAAAGATAACCAGAACTGCAATGAGATTGTAACCTCCACTGTGTTGGCAGGCAGATGTGTGCCTGGAGGTACAAGTGCAAGTGTGTGGTCTTGGGTGTGGGGAAGAAAGGAAAAGGGTGGTGACCTAAATGTTGGAATGGAGTTCAGAGTTTGGTTTCGTTTTTGTGTGGTTTTTTTTGTTTTGTTTTGGGTTGTTTTGTTTGTTTGTTTGTTGGGTTTTTTTGCCTTTCCTTGCATTGGGAGCCCCAAGCATGAAAATGCAGGAGTTCCCTGTCCTAGCAGTAATGGAATGAAAGCATACTGGCAATGTGTCACTTTCTGCTTTATGAGCCCCCTGGCTGTAGACAGCCACACTTTTAGGCCTTCCTCTGAAACATGAGGACTAGAAATTGTATTATTTTTTTCAATGAGAATGGGGATTCTCATGTATGTGAGGAGCTGTGGAGCTAGGACATACAGGACTATCCAAATGCTGCAAATAATAGTTTTAAAATATGAAAACTGGCAACCTGATTTTCTGGCTATAAACATTGAGCTTGGACCTAATATACACAAGCCTGTATGTCCCACTTGAGACTCAGTGCTCAGTTTTTATATGTCTCAATTATATAGACCTGGGTTTCTGGGGCTGAAAGAGAGAGAAGACTGAGGTACTCTTAAACAACAGACCATTTTATTTTATAATATGTTGCCACTCTCCAGTGACAGAGATTCCATATGTTCTCATGTTTTCTATTTAGTCATCCTTACTGCTCCCATATTTCACTGAAATACTGGCTGCTGTTCAGTGGAGTGTATGAATTACTTTGTGCCTTCACATGACCCTCATGCTTGGGCACCTGAGTACAGAATGTGATTTTTTTTTTTCTTTTTCCAAAATCTAAGCAAAAGCGTAGATTGAATTTTCAGGCAATGAAACTAAAGTGTTAGGCAGAGCAAAGCATTAGAGAAGCTGCCATTACTGAAGGTCTGACTGGACCTTCAGGACAAAGATAAGAACCCACATTCCCACCCCTAACACAAAGATATCTATTGCAAATAAAACTTTGTGAGTGGTTGGCTCACCCAACCCAGCTGGCATTGATGACAATTTTGTTCTCTTTTTGAAGTTTTATCTAATGATCATTTCCCCATAGAGGTGCATGGCACTGTATTTAAATATACTGTAGACCTGTACCTACTGACTCCCCATACACACTACCTGTGTATTTGCTTATGCTTTGCTTTAACATAAGAAAACAGTGATGTCCTTTGTGGAGGCAGCACATATAATAATAAAACTAATCATAATAATCAGTGTGAGAAGTTTTCTGACTAAGGGGGAAAATTGATCAGTTTGAAATCACTGACCTTTCTTAACAGTCATTTGCCACTTTGGATACTGATTATTCTCATGTTGGGCTGTAAGAGGACGGATATTTACCACTAAAAAGAGAAGAGCTACCATCTCTCAAGGCATCACCAGGCTCTGAAGACAGGTATTGTCATAGGGTGGCATGTTATGTAAGAACTCCTTAAGTGCAAGCTACTCTACATTCTTGGCAGCAGACCACATAAAATTTCCCTTCAGATGTTGATGGGCTAAAAAAAATACATATCTATATATTTATATGAAAATCACCTTATCATTTACAATGCAAATCTTGGAATGAAAGTTAGTAAATTAAACTAGAGATTCACCTGAATTAAGCTAGCATTCTATTCTGGTGCTTCAAACTCTGAAAACATTGCTGGCTGACAAAACAAGCCCTGGAATGATTAGCAAAAACCCTTCTTCAGAGGAATCAGACAAGCAATCCCTTTGAACCTTCACAGCACATCATAAATGCTCAGCAGAGTTACAGTGTGGCAGTCCCAGTGCTATCAATTATTTATCCTTTTTCTGTTTACCTTCAGGCAGCAAGTAATTATTTTTAAATATTAATTTAGTTGTGTCATGTACAGTTTGTGGTTTAGCCCTGAGATCTGAGATACAGAAAAGCAAACTGCATCTCAGATCACATTTAGCTGGTGACGCATTGGTAGTCGGATCCCCAATTCAGCTACTCAGCAGCTACACTCAACTTCTTCCATCGTTAGAAGCAGAACTCTGCACGAAAGTGAAACCAATTTTCTTAATAGAAAAAGACACCTTTTTTTTCAAGCCTGAAAGTCTCAGAAATTGAAAAATCTATTCTATTCTAAAAAGTTTGGTTTTTTTCAGATGAAGATTTTTTCTCTCCCCCTTTATGTTTCCCTCAGATTTTCCCCAGAGTGTTTCTTTTCCTTTATCCTCAGCTAATTTAGACTAAAAAGAAGTTGGCTGTTGTTTCTGCAGCCCAAGAGAAAAAGGTCTTGGAGACAAGGCTCACCTTCTTGCACTGAAATCACCACTTCCTGGAACCTGAAAAGAGAGGGTGGCTCTTGTCAGCTCATATGAATGCCTCTCCACAGGGGACTGGATCTTTCTTTTAAAAGTTTGTACTAGAAAAACAAATACTCATTTTGATGTCTCTGTAGAAAGGCACAGATATGTGCCCACAGAGAGACCAATACAGTATCAAGTTCAGAGTAAACTGCTGGTTCCACTGATGACAGCAAGATTGGGATCTTCCTGAAGAAAAACATATTTGAATTGTGGAGTAGTTTTGTGTTAATATTTTTTTTTTTGCCCTGTTGCACTTTCAGCTTTTTCTTAACATAAGTTCTTGCAAAAAAGCCTTGATTTTAGCTGTTTCTGAGACAGAATCAAGGAGAACTGGAACTCTGACAATCAACCTTGTGTAACATCACTGGTATTGCTGATATTCTGGTGGCACTTGTCAGCCTCAGCCATCCATTTCCTATCCTTCTAGGTTCTACATGATTCTAGCAACACCAGAAGCAGCTCCTGACAAAGAACATGCAGTCACAGTTTGAAATGAGGTGCTGCACTGGAAAACAAAAATGAGAAAAACCAAAGGAGGATTCATGTGCTCCCAGGAACAAGCTAAGGTGTAATACCATTCCAGTGAAGGAATGTTTGTAAAATTACCTGGTGAATATCATTGTTTCCTGAAGAGAAAAAACACATCTGTACAAACAGAAGTGTCACAAAAGTAGTCATCAAACCTGCAGTAAAATTGGGAAAACAGAAACAGAAATTTAGTATTAACTCATAAGGCAAATATGCTTGAAACTATTAGAAGATCAGCTGTAGAATTCAGGTCTTCAGCCACATGTGGTAAACAGTGTGGGCTTGTCACAACCTGTACTTTATTCTGCCTGTCTGTAGATGCCTCCACAACAACATGACACAAACTGGAGGAACAGAGTGAAGCTCCTGATCATTATTTAAATGAATGAACTTCTGTAAATTCTATTTGATCAATGGGCATTGTGTCAGTGTTTGAAAACATCTCTGAGCCAGGGAAATAACTAATTTTTTGGCTTGTCTCCCATTTATCTCAGAAACAGCATTGACCAAATGCTGCCTGGACAGATGCCAAGTTTCTCTTAGTCTTGGTGAAGACATTTAGATCACATCATTTAACTAAGTCATTTGTCCATTGAATGAGGATAATGGCTGAAGAAGCAATTTGTGTGTTAAGGGTAACGATGGTGAATCTACTCTTCTCACCGGATGCTGGGCTAGCGCACCCTGTTCCTGAAGCAAGTAGGCAGAAAACCCCAGATATCAAAAGCGAATCAGTTCTTTCAAAAGTGTGAGCTAAAGCACCATGGACCAGGTCTGGAAACAGCAAGAAGTATGAAATATCACTCCTGTGTCATTCCTGAGTGTAACATACCTTACTACATTGCTTGCAGTGTACGTGCAGCAATCAGACACCCTGGTTTTATCAATTCAGGTTCCGTAAGAGATTGACAAGACCGAAACACTGCTAGCATGAGAGTTCAGCCTTCAGCCTAGCTCTTGTTCTTGATGCTTTTTACAGAATTGAATCTCACAATTTATTGATGTGATATCATTGTGAAGCAAATAGGAATTCCTGTGATGCTTTATAAATTTTACGTGGTCACCTGCTATTTTTGACACATTTTTCTACAGGCAATTCAAGCATATGAAGGTAGAAAAACTTCTGTGCCTGACAGCTCCTCAATTTCTTTTAAGAATTATTCACGCACGTAAAGCTATTCTGGTGTGTGTGAATTCGGCTGGTACCCCAGGCAGAGGAGGGCTGAGGAGGAGGAGGAAGTCTGAGAAGGAGCAGGGCGGAGGAGGAGGAGAGCTGAGGAGGAAGGCTGAGGAGCAGGAAGACTGAGGAGCAGAAGGGTTGACGAGGAGAAAGGCTGAGAAGAGGATGGGCTGAGGAGGGGTAGGGCTGAGGAAGAGTAGGGCTGAGGAGGAGGAAGGCTGAGGAGGAGGAAGGCTGAGGAGGAGGAAGGCTGAGGAGGGGGAGGGTTTAGGGAAGGGCCGCTCAGCGCCGGGTCGGGCAGAGTCGCTGCTGGCGCTGTCCGCGGTGCTGCAGGGCTGGCCCCGACGCCCGGCTGCCCTTCCAGGTCAACCGAATGCACGGAACCGTTTAGGGAGTTCGGCCGTACAGCAGCCCTCGTACTACTCGATGAAAGCGAACCCTACCATGGGTTATGCAAGAGTAAGTGTGGTCTGTTTGGTTTTTTGCTCAAGATGAATTCTGATTCCCACAGATGGTTTTGAGGGACAATCAGGACAACCAAGAAAACAGTGACATGCAGAAATGGCTGATAAAATTGCAATGAAACGTCTGTTGACATTGATTTTGAGCCTGCGGGCAGAGATGAATGATTGAAACACTAGGCTTGTTAAAGCTAGAATGCTTTTGATTTTTCTTTTCTGTGCTAAACAAGATTTAGCTGGAGGGAAGTTAACAATCAGCTAATTGACGTTGAATTAAGCATGAAATGCAGTATAACTACTTTTCTTCTGAAATGCTCTTCAACAATGTTTTAACAAGGTTTGAATTATTGATTATTGCTTATAGCACACAGTAAATCTTTTATTTGTTTTTAAATCTCGTGTCCTTCAAAGGTATCAGCTTGAGTACTCTCTGTAGTTCACCTCTCTGCTAATGGAAACCAAACAAATAATCAAAGAAAAACTGTAACTGCTTTCTGGCACAGCATCATAGCATAACACATCAGTTATCTGGGTCAGGGTAAGGAACAGATATTCCATAAGAATTCTAGGAAGTCCATTGTATCCTCCAGCAAAGGCGGGGAAATTGAGAGAGAACTATGGTGTGTTTACAGAGAACCCACTGAACTGATCATGCCTTTGGGGCATGTTGTGGTTCAGCCTTGGCAGGCGACTCAGCATCATGCCGCAGCTTACTCACTTTACCACAGTGAGATGGGGGAAACAATCCAGAAGAGTAAAAATGTGAAAACTCATGTGTTGAGATAACAATAGTTTAAGAGGTAAAGCAAAAAGTGTATGTGCAAACAAAACAAAACAAGGAATTCATTTCCCAATTCCCATGGGCAGGCAGGTATTTGCAATCGCCAGGACAGCAGTGCTCTGGCACACCCAATGCTGACCTGGGAACGCAAACACCGTTTCTCTGAATGTCCCCCCTTCTTCCTTCTACCCCACAGCTTTTACTGCAGAGCATGATGTCATATATTGTGGAATATCTCTTTGGTCAGTCGGAGTCAGCTGTATCCTCTCCCAGCTTCTCCTTCACCTCCAGCCTCCTCACAGGGAAGGAGCAGTTTGAGAGGCAGAAAAGGCCTTGATGCTGTGTAAGCAATGTTTGTCAATAACTAAAACATCAGTGCATTATCAGCGCTCTTTTCGTCTCAACTGCAAAGGCAGCACAATGTGAGCTACTATGAAGAAAATTAACTAGTCCCACCAAAACTGGTACAGAACAGTAATAACACTGGAAGAACTATCCCATGCATGAAGAAAAAAAGAAATGCTAATTTGCTGCATCTGAGAAACAGGAATGGTACTGACAGCAGTGGGCACAATCATCGCCAGTGCAGCTGCATATGTTGCATGTCAGCTACAGCATAGTTACTGCTCAGCACACACTGATATAGGGAGGTGGCAAAATCTATGTTGCTGCTTGCTGAGGAGACTGTGAGAGCCCGAGGTTTCTCAAGAGAATTATACTGAATGCATCAGTACCATGATCAGGAAAATATTGATAAAAACCAAATACAAGAAAAGACAGATTTTTGTGTGTTTATAAGAGCTTACTATTGCAGCAGTGGATATCACTCCTTAAGGTAACAGGTGTCTAATGTGTGAGGTGCTCTCATTTCCTTACAGAAGCACAGAGGGTTGGGGAAACCAGTGTCTTCAAAGAGACCTCTAACGTGTCAGCAACTTTAAAATAGTGGTCCTTCTATCTCTGATCTTCTTGGTCTTGTTTATCCAAAAATCCTCCCTTGACACTGAGAAATCATCATAGTCAAATGTTCGTCACCGTAGGAACATACTCACCACCACTATCAACACCAAAATTTTTTGTAAAATGGAAGTCCCAAGAGCTTTCATGTTGACAGCAAAGCAGGTGCTGCTTGGCTGTGAGAAGAAGACTGCAGCCAGCAGAGCTGAGCCAGATGGAACATTGTTGGATCAATCTGTTTCACTGAGCACAGAAAGGTGAGTGTGCACACAACAGTAGGTAAAAGCGCTTGTGGGAATTTCTCTCCCAGTTCACTATAAATGGGACAAAGAAAATCTGTCCAGTGGCTCTCAACGTATCTAGCAGATTGCACTCCCTATAGACTTTAACTCTTCAAGGGTCAATCTGTGACACTGTGCTCCCTTTCTGTTCTCCAGTGTTGCACTACTTTCCTTCTATGCTCATCAATAGCCAGGAAATAAGTTAAAGGCTTGGTTTCTTTTTTTTTTAAATCAAACCTAAGTTGTAGAGCACAATTTATCAAGCAAGAAACACTGCCTAGAGGGAGCGGAGTGCTGAAAAAGGGCGAGAGACAGTATTACTTTAAGGTCTGAGTTCATACAAAGCATTCCCATTCAGCAGGTGTAGACATCAGAATAAATAGCCTTCTGGCAACCTTCCAGGTGGCCTAAAACTCCAGGCATATTCAGCTTGATTACCTTAGATTTTTTTCAGGCTTGCTGTCTCTGAACTTACTTGTTCTACATCCCTTGCCAGCTACAGAGAACCAGCTGTGTCTGGCCTATTTTGTGAACATCTGGTTCTGGCTGTCATAACCAGCTGTGAGTCTTCTGCAACACAATTCCATTGCCTACTAGTATAGACAAGTGCAAAATAATTATCATAGGAAGAAACAATTTTTAACTACTCATTCACAGAAAAGTGGGGCTAAATAAGTTGTGGCTTCTCAAAACCATGTCCAAGTATAAATGACCAAAACAGGGAGAATATTGGGCAGGTACACTAAAGTGCAGCAGCCAGACACAGTTATTTACTGAAAGGATGGGGTGACTCTTATTTCCTTGTCAAATAACTGTTTTAATCGTTAATCTGCTTCAGCGTATTTTGCTGGATGTCATGTAGGTGTATATCCTAATTTGCACTAATTGCTATTAGTAATCACCAGTGACATGCTGCCTTTCTGAATCCTGAGACCAGATTCAGTCACTTTAATACAAAAGCAAGCCTTAAGGAAGCATGCGAATGACAAGGAGACCTAGAGACGCGAGTTCATATCCCACAGGCAAGCCTAGGAGACTCAGATGGGCTGGGCAGATGAGAAAGACTTCAGTTGCCTGTGCTAAGTGGCTGCTGCTGCTGCTGCTACACCATAACAGAGCCATGGGCCCTGTGCAGGAGGAGTCTTCTGCAGAAAGAGGGAGAGGGGAATTTCATTCGTGCCGGTGCTAGTGGCATTACATGTGCTTACTGGAATCATTGGTCTGGGCCAGATTGTTCTCAGCTGTTCCTCAGTGAAGACAGGTATGGATTTGGAAGGAAGAAGAGGAAAGAAGAGACTAAGGATGTTAATACTTTCCTGCATGCCTTTGGCTCTGTGAAGGGGCAGCCGATTTTCTAATCCACTCAGCTCATGGGTATAATTCATAGCACACAGAGTCCACACTGCCACAGGAGAACTTAGATAACTTTCCCATGACAATATAAACCTGGAAGAAATGAATGTTTACCAAAGGACCCTGTAAGGAAGATGGAATGGGAATCTTGTGCCTCACATGTCAATACAACTGCTAAGCACACAGTAGGATAAAGCCTCAACCTGTGTATCTCCATTGCAAGAACTTAATTTGATGCTACACTTTCATTTTAGCTACTGATCCTGGTACAACTACCACATCCTGTCTCTACCCAGGGTATACCCATGGTATTGATATAACCTGTGTTCCATATTCTCTGGAAGCCAACCACTGTGAGAGATGATCCATTATTTCCTCCGTTCTCTCTTCAGATAAGCACACACTATTGTGTACATTATGGTAATATTTGGCCTCAGTGTTACTGTGCAAGCAGTATGCTCAGACAGAGCTGGAGGCAGTGCTGCTCTTACCTGCCCTTCCAGCTGTAGCAGTCTTTCTCTTCTGGAGGAAGATTACAGGTTCTTCTCAAAGAGGATTAATTCTCATTTCCCATACATTTCTTAGCTACTCATCCAGGCTGCTGGTCTCATGGGGAAAGTGTTCCTAACATACCACTTCTCACTGTTCAGTTTGAACTGGTTTGAACACTGTTTGGTTCCACTGATGGAACTATGGGTTCCACAAATTCCTCCATCCCCCATTCTCCTATTCTGAATGCATTCACTTGTCAAGACCAGGGAATGTAATTAGAGGGAACAGGTCCCAGGATGCCTCTCCCACTTCTGGCAGCTGACAGAAGGTGTGAGTTCAGCACAGCTGAATTCCACACCTCAGTCACACCCTTTGGAAACTCTGCAGCACATCCATCATACCAATAGATCACAGTGCCAGCCACGGTGACCACCTACAATACCAGGTCATGTCACTGAAAAGAACAGCAGTCCTATTTTATTATCCTCGAAGAAGAGTCTCCCTCACTTGCAGTCACTGGCACTTCCATTTCTCCCTGCCTATCAGCAGTAAAACACTGATGTTTCATGCATTAGTCTTCCCCTCTCTAGTGTTTTCTTTTGGATGAGTGGGTTTTAAGGCAGGCTGAAGGCCTTTAAGGAAGCTGAAGGCTTTCCCACTCTTGATTTTTTTGGTTGGCTCTTTTTGTTTTTAAGGGAAGCTTTCAGACCATACTGAGATGGTCTCCTCCACTAATCATTCCTGATAGCAGGTTCCCATCATACTAGTTACTATCGATATTAATATTAGAATAGTTATATATAACATAGAGAAAAGGACCACAAATGGATCTGAGAGCAGTATGTGTTTCAGTAGGTTACAATGTTGTGAGTTGCTTTTGCTCTCATAGGTTTTCTGCCAAGTGGGAATTTTCCCTGAAGGAAGTTTCAAAAACCTTCTCAGCCTCTAGGAAACTATTTGTTTGGCACAGTTAACTTAGGAGCTCTTAAAATTTTGTCAAAAACATCAAACCAAATGGCCCCCAGGTAAAGATCTTGCATAGCAAGTTTCAGCCCACACAAACTTTTAGCTAGCTTGTGAACCCCTGGAAATACAAGCCTACAAAGGACACTGCAAACAGAGGGGGACCCGCTAAGGCTTTGATCTTCTATCAAAAATGAACAGAAGTAGTTTCCTTTACTTCAGCAGATCTGGTGCACTGGTTGTGTGGTACCTGTTTATCCACCCGTTTTGAATTTCGCTGTAAGTCTTTGAGGCTAAGAATGTCAGTCCTTGTTACAAAGCCCTTTATGAAATGGGGACCTAGTCCTGCCTGGAAGCAGGTTCATCATCATAAACAGCCTCAAGGCCTGGCTGTCTGTCCTCTTCTCCCCCCAGGCTTTACAAAGTGGTAAGCAATCTTTCTGCATATACCTTTCCAGAACTCTACCTTGTGGTACAACAATCATATACACTATTCCCAGCAGCGTCTTCCAGAAAGCTCTGAGTAGAGGATGTCCAATGCCAATGGGAAGGCTCACTTAAGGATGCTGATGCAGAATGAATTCTTGCACACCCAGCCTCTGTACCAAGCCACATTCAACACAGATGAGAATACTGTGATCAAACCTGATAAAATGAATTTTTATAGATGCTACGTATAATCCAAGATGAAAGTTCAGTTTTTTAATTATGCAGAAAAATTGAAGCAAATGATGAATTACTCAAGACACAAGTGTATCTTTATGTAGGCTGGTGCCCTTGACACTTGCAGATGTCTTTGTCATATTTAAAGTGCAGTGTGAGCTCAGGTAAATCCAAGGACAAAGATAATGCAGAGACACAGAGCACCATGTCATGGCCTCTCCAATGTCCACGTGTGTCTTTTTTTACTATACCTAATAAAGCTCAAATGACAAAAGGTGACATACTGTATGTTTTATCTCATTATTAATTAAGCATATTTATCTCTTAAATCAGATGTGACTTGCACCACAACATCAGTAATTAAATTAAATATTGATGTGTGATGGTTCTATGCCGAGGCTGTATGAGTAAGTGGAATTGCCATATCTAATTAACATTGTGCAGAAGTAGCCCCATTAGGTTTCTTAGTTAAATCTCAAAATAGTAATACTAAAAAAAGTGTAACACTTAACAACACTAATTAATAGGAGCCTCATCAGGTTTGATGAATATCTTCAACCTCTTTTGAAGGCTGTTGACTAGACTTTTGTTTTATTATTGTGAGGCTGTGGACTATTTAGAACTGGTAACTCTACTGTGCTTTACCTTCAAGTTTGTGTGGCAAGGCTGCTTATTAGCTCCTTTGAAGAAAGAGCCCCTAAGATGACCCTCCCTGCCAGTATATCAGCAAGGAATCAGCCTTCCTTCTTCTCAGGAGTACATTGCATGTGTATGAGAGAGACTGTGTCTGTCTAGAAAACCCACTTGCCCCATCTCAGACATGCTGGGTTGGGTGGTGCCCTGGGATTTGAAGTGCTGCTTTCTGCCTTGTTATATAGAGCAATTTTGCCTTGGAGAAGACTACAATGATTTATTTTGTTTTTATTTAACACTCATTAAATTCCAGTGCCTTATGAGCAGTTTAGTGATGACATCAAAATTCTGATTACCATTCTACTGCATGTAGAACGGAGAATACAAAATTACTACACCTGGGACTAGATACAGGTTCCAGACAGGATTTCAGGGTGAAGTCTAACAATATCACTACCTGCAAAACATAATTCAAACAGTAGTTTTTACATAGTCTGGGTAAGTTACATCATTTGAAGTGATTAATAGTCATTAATTTAACTACTACAGATGCTATTCTCAGCTGTAACAAAAAAAAAAAATCAAGTGCACTATGAGATTGTTCCCCAATTTGTATTTTAGAAACTATTTCAAAGCCAGCCATCCTTCCCAAGAGTCAGAGAAAATAATTTTCCAATTACAAGAATCATTCTTCTACTCTTAGAAGTAAATGAAAGTACAAGGCATCATGTCTGACCAAGTGTCTCAGGGCTGCTGCAATACCATCTTGAACTTCTGGCAAAAAGAAGAATTCAAACACCAATTTTCTTCCCTTCTTTCTGATCACAGCATATCTTGTCTGGTTTAAATATGTTTATTTTTCTCTATAATGAAATGGCACAAGCAATATTTTTTATTCCATTACCACCATATCTATTTGCCCTTCTTACTGCTGTTTCTTCCACAAAAGTCTCCCTCTTCAATTTTATTTACCTTCTCACCTGTGCACAGAGCAAGTCACAATTTAGATTTTAAAATGCTGTAAAAATTTGATTAGGAAAAATTTGGATATATTGACTTAAATATGCTGGTCCAACAGCACAGAACTGAGCTGAATCACAACAAAAACAGTTTGCTAAGTGGGAAAACAACAAAGAAACACACACCTATATGCAGACTGATCTGACAACAGACTTATCATTTAAAAATTAGCAAATATTCCTGGTAATGGAAACAGACAGAATTTGTCTTGATCTTTATATGTCCAAGTAATTTTTAGGACCAGCTGGTTAGGTAACTCCAGAGATGACCATTTGGCTATGCAAGTAGCTGGTTAAAAAATCTGTCTTCTGGGAGCCCAGGCTCGGTTGAGCTCATGGACAGAGTTTTACCGTGCATGGCTCTTACAAACACAGGTCTCCCACCACCACCATACGACACTTCAATGTAAACCATCAGTCAGCAGCAACCAGTTTTTGCCCAGCATCTTAGACTTTTACTTCCATCACCCCATCAGTGCTGCAGGTCTTGTCTGGTCACCCAGCCTGAGAGTGAGTGTGCCAGGCACTCTAGACAGACTGAGGTGGAGCCAGGCTATTTCAGCCCTCAAAAATGATTGCACAGAAAAGGCTTTCTGTTCCTTCCTGGAATCTACTTGGCAAGAAGAGTCTAAAGGGAAATAGAAAATGCAATACTTCATTTTAGCAGATGCTGCTCTACAGGTAGCACAGCACCTAGCTGTTGGGGAGAGACTTCTTTGGGTCAGGCCCAAATGCTACCTGGGCCAGTTTAGCAGGTATAAGAAAGCTTAGAAGTTCTCTACATGCAGATAATAAATGCAAATGCTACCTGTGACAAGTGCAAACATATTGCTCATGTTATAGTGAAGTAGCAGAACAAGCTCTCTTATTTTTTTTACAGAGCAAATTCATACCTGCTTATAGGATGTATCTCCCAAAGCATTTTGGGATGCAATTTTGGCTGCTCTTTTCCTAACACACTAAGGGCCAAATGAATTATCCCTTTTTCTAACCAATGAGGCTGCCTGTCAGATTTACTGATATTCCAAACAATGTCTCAAATGAATTTTTAGAAGCATGTGCAGCAGCTAGTAGCAAACATTACCATCCTTTAAATATCTGCGTACATTGCTTGAGGAACCTGACCTTCATTTTCTATTAAGAACTTTTTTTCTTCTCTACTGCACAGCCATATTCTTGATTGAATTGTGAGTATTAATATATTACAATATTTCAAATATACCAACAGTTTTTTGGCTAGTTCTCCTCGAAGCATGTAATTTCCTTTATTAAGATCCAGAGGAATTACAAAACAGGCAGCTAAAGGTGGATCCATTAGAAATAGTCTCCTACAAGCCAAATCTTGAGACACATAAAGTGAAATAAACTTCATCATGCATGTATGAAATCATACTGTTTTTCAGTTTCTTGTCTTCCACCCTTTATATTTTTATTTATGAATATGTTACATACTTAATGATATTTTAAAGATATATTGTTTTAATGTGCGGTGTGTGTGTACTGTTACCTTACTTGTCCAAATCCAAGACACAATCCTAACTCAACCTAAGTAAGGATCTTCCCTGTGTGCAAACAGAAAGACATTTCCCTCTGAGATAAGCTTCCTGCCAAGAACTCTCATTTTATGATTGATTTTGGCCCAGTGAGGCAGAATTGTCCTTTGCTCCTGGCTGCCAGTGGACACCCATCTCTTTGGTCCTGCTCTACCAGAGTGTATCTCTTTGGGACTGCACTACCCTTGCTCATGCTTGGCTTCTCAGGGTCATGGCCAGAAGCTCACACAAACCACACTGCACACACACTCATAAGGCTATTTTGCCCATTGTAGTGATTCATGACGTAGAATACAGATATTTGTAATGCCAGTGGTCACTGCTGATGGTATTACTCTTAGAGAGGGCACAAAAACAACCTTAAAAAGGAGAAGACATGGTGAAGAACAAGCCTGGTCCGTAAAGGACAGGGGTTTATGGCAGAGGAACAGCAGAGATGAGAAATTACTCTTTTAGTAAAACAACTCCCATTTCAAACCAGCTCAGGACCCGGAGTTATTGCCAGACAAGTCTACTCCTTAAAAATGTCAGCACCAGTCTCTGCCAGGGCTTGCCAGGTCCTCCATCAATTCATCCTGTTCCCATGCCCACTCACTCATTCCAGTAATGTTGAGCTCTTGTCTCCCTCTCCAAGCCAAATAAATGTTGATAGCAGTGTAACCATCCAGATTTCATGCTTTTAAATAGCACATGCTGTATTCAATGAATTTCAAAGACATGCTAAACCCAAATTACTGCTATCCATGGATCTTGAGAAGCTTTTATAAATGGCTGCATTACAGTGTAGTACAAAGCAGTGATTTCCATAATGCTTGTCTAATGTATAGAGCATTTTACATAGAACAGGTCCTGTTTCATCTTGAAATGCTTTTTAATTAATTCAATTCATTAATACTGCTTGTCATGGATAAACTCTTGAGACTTAACAAAAACTTTACTTCAGCAGTTGTCAACACATTTCATTAAAACATATGTTTTTGAATGCTTTCTGATGACATCACTATGCTTCATATGCAGAGTGCAGTACTTAAATGTATTAAACAGAAAAAGGGGGCTAACAATTGACAATGCTGCATTTAGACATGAGAAATGGGTGGGCAATCTGGGCCTCATTCTTTTCATGAGCCCTAAATTAACCAAAGTGAAACCTGCTCCACAGTGTATGTGGAGCATTCTGTTCATAGAATCCAGAAATGGTTTGGGTTAGAAACAACCTAAAAGATCATCCAGTTCCAACTCCCAGTTCCAACACTGTACCAGACCGGGTTGCTTGAAACCTGACCTTGAACACTTCCAGGGATGGGGCATCCACAACTTCTCTGTGAAACCTACTCCACTGTCAAGTGAAAGGCGTTCCTGCCCATGACAGCAGTGTCTGACTAGATGATCTTCAAAAATCCCAACACAAACCATGGTTCTGTGAAGAATATAAGAGGATTATTGTTCTAGAGGAAATTAGGGAAGGCTCATTATGGACTCCAATATGTAGCAATCTGTAATTGCAGATTGTATTGGACTGACTCAGGGATGTGTTTATCATGAGGAAGAGAAATGTTCTCTTCATAATCCTACAAGGCAGCCCATATGATTTCAAGCTCTGCTTCCATCTCAAAATACATTTCCCTTTCATTTTATCACCTGTGAGATACACAGTGGCACAGCTGGTACCACTGCACACGAAAGAAAGTGCTATTTCCCCTGTGCAACCAAAGTCTTGTAATCCTTGCAACAATTTCCATAGAAGCAAACCATCCAAGAGAGGGTGACAGCCATAAATTACTATTCCAGAGTTCAGACCATTTGACATTTAAGCTGCATACCTGGACAGTATGATGCGTTATGGTCTGCATGTCATTAACCAGAGGAATACTCTGCTGTACATAAGGAAGAGAGAGCAGGATCACACTGGACAAGGTTATGTCCTGGATCATAGACAATACTTCCTTCAAACAGATCAAACCTGCCCTATAACTCCTCCTGGCAGTCCATGTCTGTGTCTGCTCTGCATGGAAATGCACTGGACAAGGAACAAGACTGGAAAATTGGCCTTCTCTTGATATATGAATTACAAAAACACCTTTATTTTAAACAATAGGGGGAAAAAAAGTCAAAAGTCAGGGATTTTGTTTTTGTTTTGGGTGTTTGGGGTTTTTTTTTTTTTTTTTTTGAAGGCCAAATTCTGTCCCAGCAGAGATTTGTTAAATGGCTGAATAATGTGTAATATTGAAAACTCTTTCTATAACATTTCCACTGATTCACTAGCACGTCCTGCTCATATCCCAGGCCTTGCTGTCAATCTGTATTTTAAGACACCTTTCTGTCTTGCTGGCTATGGTCTCTAATGCTTTTTAATGCTGTCTCCTGTGTGTGTTTTGTGTAGTGGAATACTTTACAAATCAAAATGTTATTGGGGAATAAGCCTATGATCTCCTGTGTAACATTTCCTGGCTCAACTGCACACACATCTATTGTTCAAGATTGAATTGGTCCCAAGAAGCATCAGAGCATGTGAAAGCTGCTATGAATTTTGCAAAGTGGCTTCAGGGCAGTAGAGCACGTCAGAGCCTGTCAGAAGAATAAAGTGCAAAATCTGAAAGTCCAAATTTAGGAGTCTCAGTCAATACTGAGGACCAAGAATATGTAAATGCCCTTGGTAACAGGTTTTGTCCTTTTATCTTGTGACATTCCTAATATAGTTGAAAGGACCATGCATAGCCAGGATACAAAATAAACCCAATTATTAAATAGGTTTATGTGCAATTAAACTGCTAGACTTTACTTAATACTGTATGTGATTAATTTTGTTAACCTTTTCCCCCCTGCACAGTTGTTGCATTTCCCTTCTATTCAGTGGTTTTTACCTCTCTTACAGTGTGCCTTCTATTTAGTCCTCAGGGAACTGGGGTGTTTTGGAAGGTGTAATGCATTTCTATTGGAGCTAGCTCAATTGTGGTCACTCCTAGTCAACTTTGTGCAGCATTTTTTCATAGAGATATCAAAACAAAACTGCGCAAACTGGCATATTCCATTGAAAGACGAAGACTGAGTGAACATGCTTTTATCACTGCTAATCTACATGATTTCCCTCAAAAATTCCAAAAGAGATTTCAGTAAACTCTCACATAGGTGCTTTCCCAGAGACTACTCTAGTCATCAGGGTCCTCTGGCCAACTGGTGTTTAGCCAACATGCCAAGGGACAAACATGCCATTGTTCTTGGCATTACCTTTGTGAATGAGATCCTGTTCACACTCTCAGAAACAGTAGGATCCTTTTCTACATATGACTGCTTTTTGCTTGTTTTCATCTTCCAAAGCCACAGCATACTATGAGACTAAACTGAACATTTGATTAAGCTGAATTAATTGTATACTTATATTAATAATTATGTATTTAAAATCATATAAAGAAAACATTATACTTAAGTATATACAGTCAGTTTCTCTTTTGCTGAGATAATTTTTTGTGAGAAAAATTACCTTTGTCATCTCAATTTACTTAAGGTCTGTACAAAACAGTAACATGTAGAAACAAAAAGTAACCAGGAATTCTTTATTTAAAATTCCATGAAATGAACTGAAGTTGCCATGTTTACTCAGAGAGAGAATTCCCCAAGGACACTGTTCAGAGAATTACACTGATAAAACGGATATGAATTATAGAGAGAAGCATATGTGTGGGGAAAAAAAGAATCTTTTATGTATAACTAAGCACAAGAAATGGTAAAAAATAAAAACCAGTAACAAGAAACTATTTCCAAATATGTTATGTATGCATACAGCATATAGCCTAATGCAAAGTTTTATGTTGCAGCTATTTAGTATCTTTCTTCAAAGGTTTTGTTAATACATCAATGACTGAACATCTAAAGGGAAAACATATCTCTCTTTATAGTTTTAGATAATTGTCCCTGAAAAAAACCCAAACCTTTAATTACAGCTCAAATGAAGAAAGCTTGATTTGTGTGCTGTGCCCAAATGCTGAGGAGTCGGATGTAAAATATTTGTAATATTTAGGGAACCCTGAGTTTTACATAAAAGTAAACAGCATTGCCTGAAGGCACAATTTCCAGTAACACAATAAAATGTGCAGTGAATTTATGGCGGCCATCCATTAGCTCTTACCAAGGCAACGTCGCCCATATCTGTCGTCCATCATTATAATAGAGGGTTAATGCACCGAATTTACATAAAAAAGTCATATTGTCTGCATGAATTATTTACACTCTCAGCTGTTTTTACAGCTTGGTTTCAAGCTGGATTCTGGGAGAGATTCAGCCAGTAAATTACTCTGTGGAGACCTGACTGTATAACTACAAACAGAGCCTGCAAAGAAAAGAAAAAGGGAATGTACAAGGCAGTGGTTGTAATGGGAGAACAAACTGTGTCTTTTCTTTTACTTGCATAGGAAGAAAAGGAGGGCAGGGAAGCTCACCCAAAAAGTTCTGTACATGCAACTACGCATTAGCATCTTTTCACAGCTGCACACATCAATGTGATTCTGTTGTAGATATGTTTAATTCCCAGGCATAAATTCACAGATCAGCACATTCTGTCTTTGCAAAATTATATGCTGTTGAATAAACCGCATCTCACACAACATCCTCCCCCACCCCCATCTTGATCTATTCATTGTGCACCAACACCAATGGGCACAACTGGATGTGGGTTGCCTCAGAACATGGGAACATCAGCCCTGTCCTGCTACAAGGACAACAATAAGACATGCCTGTTATATTCATAGAATGATGTGGAAACTTTCTTGGATAAGCAATGACATCCAGTAAGCTCTGTACCATGATTATTTGATGGCAGCCACTGAATGTCACCTGAAACTATTAAATCTACAGGGTCATGGCGCATTCATTATTATGAGGAAATCCACTTTCTCCTTGAAGAAAAATTGAATCTCAAATGTTCTTTTAGGATTTATTTGAAGTAGCTTGTCTCCAACTCATTCTATAGTTGATCAAAGCTGGTATGGTCCAATCCAGACTTACTAAGATCTTCCACAATCTTTACCTGACTTCTTGCCATGGTATTCCACAGTGATCAAGTATCATAGTTACTCTGACAACTGACTTTAACTGATACAAAGGTATTAACTACGTCTCCTCTACAGTGTATCACACATTTGGTATGAGTCCTGCTGTTCTAGATCAAGAAACACCCTCCAAACTTAGGCAGGACAGCATCCATGATTCTGTTAAGTGACACCTCTGCCCCCCTCCCCAATGCCTGCCATTGCCCAGAAGAGAATCCTATTGTATAGTCACACTGGTCCCATAGCTCCAATAGGCATTTTTCCCCTGAGGATGTTGAGAGACAGGCTTTGTGACCCAGTCATGCTCTGAGAAAGCTCTGTACAACAACAGCATGTGGCACCACCAAATTACAAATAGACTGGACCAGTATTGGTAGTTCTTCCTCCTGATTGTTTATACCCTTTAAATATTTGCAGACTTATGCACCATGCTGAAGGTAAGCCAAGCTATACATATTTATCTCACTTAATCTTCCCTCTTAAATCAATCTTTCCAGTCAATCTCTTCACTCTCTAATTATTTTTGCTGCTCTTCTCTGAACTCCCTTCAATGTGTCAATCAATACCTTCTTGGTAATGAAGTGGTCTGTAAAGAGCACAGTATTCTAGAGGCAGCTGTATACAGTGCAACAATGCAACCAATATGGATTTTCAGTCTTCACGGGAAGGTTGATATCATGGTAAGGGCACCAGACTAGGGTTTTGAAGACCTGGGCTCATGTTCTTACTCTGAGGGACTCTTTGTGTGACCTTGGGCCAGTAATTTAGTCTCTTCTTTAGTTAGGCATCTATAAACGCTGCATTGTTTGGTACACACAAATAGTGAAATTAGATGGTATGTGTGGCAGAATAAGGATCTGGCTGTGTAGACAGGAAACCCTAACACTCAACCAAATAGCAGTCTTCTAGTATAGTTCATTCACTATTGCTATGGAAGGACATGTAGCTGTCCCTTGCTATAGTGTTGTTAAACACCATGAGACAGCAGTGGCTCGACAGTTATTGCACATGGGACTTCTAGCATTTGTTCTATTGTGACCATGAAATTTTGTTTTACTTTTAGCTAGTCTCATTTATTGCATATTCATTCAAACATCAGGACCAGTTTCTGTTTCATCTTCCAAAAAAAATGAAGTAATTTGAAATCCATGAACTTCTGTTCTCCAATGGCTGAGTTGCATATTTCTTTTATTTGGCACAGTGGGATCCAAAATAGAGTCTTAACACAGCTATGAGTACAGTTCTGTACTCCAGTATTGAGTCTAGAGTAGACTCTGGGGGTTGATCTGCTGCCTCAAGGCACAGCACATGATCAATAGCATGCAAAAGCATTCAGCCACTGTGTGCAGGAGGACCTAGTTTCCCATGTCTCACACCTTGCACGGGCGACTTCTCCAGCACAAGCACAAAAGCTGACCTGCGTTGATCACTCAGGTCTTACACCAGTAAATAAGCAGCACTAGACTCTCTGGAATGGTTCACCCTGTTATTTTTCCAAAAACTGCATAAACACTGCATACCATGAAGCATCATGTAATTAATGTATGATTAAAACTTGTCTAACAAAATTGTTTTAAGCTTTTCTTTTACAAATCTTTGTTGATTTGGCACAGCCTGGTTTTTTGGTAGCGGGGGAGGCCCACAGAAGTAGCTTCTGTGAGAAGCTGCTAGAAGCTTCCACCATGTCCGACAGAGCCAATCTCTGATGGCTCTGAAGATGAACAAGCTGCTGGCCCAGTCAGAGAGGTTGGTAACGCCTCTGGGATGACATATTTAAGAAGAAAATCAAAACAGCACAGGGGCAGTTTTTTTCCGGGGGTGGTGAGGCCCTGCCGCCAGGGCCATCCCGGGGCAGTGCACAGTGATGTGCCACGGCCGCTGCCATCTTGGTGCAGCCCATGGTGAGCGTTGCCTGCCTGGCCACCCCTAGCCAGATGCACCACGGGCAGAAGGGCAGCAGCAGCAGCTTCTCCTTCCCGGCGCCCCGCATGAAAGAGAGGTGTTAAACAGCACCTGCGCAGTGGTGGCGGGGTCGCCTGGCCAGTGGTGGAAACATAGCGAGTGACTCCCTGACGTGGAACCTAGACGAGATCATCCTCTCAGTGCTGTGGGATCCTGGAAGAATCTTTGAATTGGTGGAACTTGTTGGCAATGATACCAACAGGCAGCAGTTTTTCTTCTAGGCAGAGAAGAGGAGGAAGTGAGGACATGTGAGGAAGAACAACATGGCAGCACCAAGGTCAGTGGAGAAGGAGGGGGAGGAGGTGCTCCAAGCGCCAAAGCTGAGATGCCTCTGCAAGCCATGGTAAGTACCATGGTGAAGCAAGCTGTCCCCCTGCAGCCCATGAGGATCCACGGGGGATGCAGAGATCCACCCACAGCCTGTGGGAGAAGCGCTCACACTGGAGCAGGTGGATACCAGAGAACGCTGTGATCCTTAAAGGACTGCACCCCGTGGACAAGTGACCTACGCCACAACAATTATGGGAACACTGTTTGCCCGTGGGAGGGACTCACGTTGCAGCAGTTTTGGCAGGACTGCTGCCCATGAGATTAGAGCTACACTGGAGAAGTCCACGGAGAACTGTCTCCTGTGGGAGGGACCCCACAGCATAGCAAAGGAAGGACTCCTCTCCCTGAGTGAACAGAAAAAGATGTCAAGTGACAAACTGACCAAAACCCCCATGCTCTGTCTCCCTGCGCTGTTGGTGGGAAGGAGGGAGGGGCTGGGGGAAAAAAAGGTGTTTTAAAGGCTTATTTTACTTCTCATTATCCTCCTCTGACTCTGTTAATAATAAATTTACTTTATACCTTTTAATTTGAACCTGTTTTGCCCTTAGAGTGTTTTCTCCCAGTTCTCATCTCAACTCATGAGCCCTTCATTAATTTTTTTTCTTCCTCCTCTGCCCAGCTGAGAGCAAGAGAGGGTTAGTGAACAGCTTTCTTGGGTGCCTGGTGTTTGGCCTGTGTCAAACAACGACAGATTCTCATGCTCTTTTCCTTTCTCTTTCAGAAGAGTAGGTTAGGAATACCAGAAAGCAAAGATGACTGAGAATTGCAGTTATGATTCATCAAGCTTCCAGAAATGCATTATAATGTTCTGTAGGCTGTAAGACTAAAAATTATTCCCATCGAAATGGTATTCACACAGCTTTTGCTGTACTGAAGTGTACATCGTAATATAATAACTAAAGTAAGTTTCCCTTGGGGATTATGCCTCTGTGTGATGTAATCCTTAAATTTGTTTTGCTTTCAACCCCGGGAGAAGAGAGATTTCAGTTCTAAAGTATTCTTCCTAGAAGTATCAGATGCTGCACACGCATTCATAATCTGCACTCATATTTACAAAGCCTGGGCCAGGAGGTAAGCAGAATTGGGAGCATAAGTGTTACCATTTTGTTTAAAGAAACAAAGTTTGTTTTTCAAAAAAAGAAGGGCACA
This sequence comes from Monarcha castaneiventris obscurior, assembly GCA_026261815.1. NCBI lineage: Eukaryota > Metazoa > Chordata > Aves > Passeriformes > Monarchidae > Monarcha > Monarcha castaneiventris. The sequence goes on along the minus strand of JAMPIT010000511.1, from coordinate 1,804,180 downwards.
GCTGAGGATGAGTCCTGCTTATCCTGGAAAGCTCCCCACAGGACTCTCCCTTTATTTGACAGAGGAAATTATTTGCTTTCAAGAGAAGGCAGTCACTCAGTGTCACACAGTGTCTGAAAATGTATAGATCAGAGAGAAGGGGTTTTTCATGATAATTAATAAAGTGTGGAATGAAGTGGAAACTTGCTGTAAAAACTTACTGAATTTCTGTGTAACTATGGGTCTTAGTTTATGTTTTAAAAGGACAGTGTGGACACTTCAGAGGTTAGGTCACAGTGGCTTTCTTATCACAAAATGTGAGAAGAAAAGCAGTCAGCATATTGATAGTGCAAGTCAAAGTATGATCAATCTATTCCGTTGTTAAGACTGTTCTTAAATACAGTAGTTCTTTGCTACTCTCTTTTGAGTGATTTTACCCAAGAACAGTGATTTTGCCAACACATTGATCATTATTCCGTCACCAGCACATCATGTTTTTCTTCTGAAGAAATTTGTTCACAACACATTTCCATAACATTAAGTGTATGTTAATGTTAAGTATGTTCTTCAGCTGGCATACAGTGTGTTCACCTTTAAAAATAAAATTATGTATTTTATATATAAAACACACAGACACACAGACTTTCAAAAAAACACTCCTGAAGCACAGATTAATTAGATCACAAGTCAAGGCTTATCTACCAACAACCTTCACCTATAGGAAACTACAGGAAGAGTTTGCATTACGTTGCAGCTTTCTCACCTTTTGGGAAAATTACTAAAATAATTTTCTTCACATGACAGTCCAGGTAAAGTGCTCCAAGTGCTAATTTGAGAAGTACAATTCTTAATTAGCCACTTTCGGTAGACAGTAAACCACTACACTCCTTTTTGAAGCATCTACTAGGGAAGAAAACAATGTAGTCATCTAGTGGAAATAATGCCCTGACATTTGAGCAATTTAAAAATAGCCTGAGAAAAAAAAAATAAGACATAAAGACCCAGTTTGAATCATAAATATACTATTAAAGATGAATTACACGTGCGGCTGGTATGCATAGCTACTTACAGGCATCAGCTGCAGCTGATGTGTAACATATCCCAGGCAGCAGAGACAGTGTTTCACACAATGAACTTGTTTCAGATGATGATGCCTGAGGAAAACATAGCAGCAATGGTCACAGGATAAATGTTCCCTTGATTTTTAAAGGCTCATTTGTTTATACTACACCTTCAAAATCAATAGTCAAATGCCAAGATATTCCCAGTTCTATTGTAAACAATGCCAAAGCAAAACTATTCTAATGATCTCTGAAGTCAGGACATAAAGGAACTCCCCCCAGCTTTCTTTTCCTTTTTATTTGGCTGTCTAGCATCAGAAGGAAGAGCAAGCTCAAGGGCTCTGCCATTGTTTTTGCCTTTCTCAAAAGTGCCCTGACTCTCCAGGTTTGATTTCAAAGCTGTGCCAAGAGCTTGTGAAGCCCTGGAAGAAGGAAGTCACTGCAGGAAAATAAGTCCTACCTAGTTTCTCCAAGACAGTAAATCATATTGTATTTGTAGGAACATCAAACCAAGCATGTGTTTCTACTTCCTCATCATGATGAGGTTACAGTTAAGCAAGATGGAATTTTCTGACACAAAAATCACCTGGCGGGAAGTTAGTTGTACACAAATATGCATGGACTTCTCAGACCCCTGTGTGTGCGCAATGCCTTGCAGGGGAGCAGGTATCTGTCCAGCAACCACAAACTCCCTAAGGGCTGCTGGCAGAGCTGAAAAGCTCCGACAGATGTTGCTAAAGCTTTATGGGACTTACTTAAGGGAGGCGAAGCAAAGGACAAATGCCTTCTTATTAGAGTGCTTTAAGGTAGCTTCTTGCAGAGATAGCTCATCAGCACCCACTGGATTTACAGCAATGCATTGGTATAATTGCATGCATCATCCTTTCCTGGTTTTAAGTGTGACAGTCTGGGAGCACATTGCCCAAGGTCTGGGATCTAACACGACCTTAAAAAGCTCTACAGCATTGTGTTTTCACGTATTTGTCTGGGCTGTCTTAGAATTCACTGCTCCCAGGATGTCTCCCGGTTTAGGAGAAAAACACTCTGGAATGAGCGTTTCCTCTTAAAAAAATTGTTCCAACAATCCCTTTCCACCTGTAAGAAATGAATATAAGTGGATGAAAGTGAAAAAAACCCAACCATTTATTGACAGAGTGCCCCACACAGCAAGGGAAAAAAAAGGTAAATAAATGCTATGCATTGAACTGTCAGGCCTTACCTCCCTCCCCCGCCACACACACCGGAAGAAAAACCCAAAACACCAGGGAAAGAAAAAAACCCACAATGGCTGGCCATGGTGTGGGGAGAAAGATGGTGTCGGCTCCTGTCTCAGGGAGAAAAAAACTCCAAAAAACGAAAGGTTAATGCAGCAGCTCGGACAAACAGATGGGAACCTGGTGAATCTCTGATGCTGGTCCCCTCTTCACAGCAGATGAAGCAGGTAGGCTTGGTGTGTTTTTCTCTCACTGGCTCGGCTTTTCCGAGGTGTGGAGCCAAGAAGGAGCAGCCCCTTGCCTTTACCACTGGTCTCTGATCTCAGACCAAAACCAAGCCATCCAGTTCACTTTGAATAAGCTGCTGAAGGATTGCTGCTGCAGCCTCTCCAAGGCCAGGGAAAGGAAAAAACTTCTTGCCTAAACCAACAAAAACCCAAGCTAGCCAAGTAAAAATAACCCAGACCACACGGCACACTGGACACCTGGGGAGTGAGGCTTTGTAAAAGCCTGCCGAAGAGCCTCAAGGCTCCCCCTTCCCCCCAGACCCACCTCAAAGCTACAGCAACCATTTTTGGGCATAAAGCAGATGATCAGGGAGTAGACTAATCATCATATAATCACCCCAAGACAGGATGTCATTTTGTGATACTGTCTCAGGGTACATATGTTTAATAACATGGATTTAATGTCACAAGACACTGCCTTTGGCAGCCTGCAAAAAATAATCCAAGATGAGATGATATCGAGCCACAACTGCACAGTACCAGTCAATATGACAAGTGCCATGGTAGTTCTCTTGGTGGCTGGATAGTAAGAACTCTCCCCAACTCAAAGCTGCTGCTGCTGCTCTTTGTGGCCAAGGGACAGTGAAAGCTCCCAGCTCATGTCCAGGGACTGCCCCTCTGCTCTGACCACCAGTGTGACCACTTGCCAAAGGCCCTGCTGTAGCCTGGAGCATTCAATAGGTCACATCCATCTCTAGAGCAGGACTCAGGTTGGTGCACACCAAGGAACAATGTCACACTGCCAGCCACATGCAACCTTATGGTCTAAAGCAACAGAGCAAGACTGTCAATAAGCAGCTGCCACTCTACTCACTCTTACTGCTTCTCTTCAGTCAACACCTATGTAGGAATTTTCAAAAAAAACCGCAAGTGAAACATTTGAGCAAACATTGCTAATCAATTTTAAACTGAAAGATGCTACAGAAATGCTAAATATGAGTCATAAACTTCAAAGCAGAAATTAAGAAAGCTTTAAATTGTGGTGCACTCTTACAGTAATTTGAGAAGAAAGTTTGCTTCACACGTCTAGCATTTCTGAAATTCTTCAAATCAGTTTTGCCAGCACCACGCCCAGCCTGGTTTGTCTTTGTGACAAGGGTTCTCAGGTTCAACAAATAACTTCAATGGAGAACTAAACCCCAGGTCTCGTTACAGCCATAGCTTTGAGGAAATGACTCTCTTTCTATAATAGGTTATGGGGCTATTCTGAGGTGATGCACAGTATGAAGTTACTGCACTTTAGTTGTATTATTAATAGCACAGCTCTATTGATCCCATAAAACTTTCTCTAAGTATAGGGTGATGTGAATTAATAGCTTTTACCTGGTGCTAGGGGGCATGCAGACACGCTATAAATTAGACAGTCCCCAACCCAAAGTGCTCACAAACCAGATTAGAACAAGATGCAGCAGGTGGAGGAGACTGACTTGCGGGGAGGGAGGAGGAGGAAGTGGAAAGGCAAGCAGCATTACACATGAAGAACTCTCTGCTCAGCAACAGCCAGGCATTGCCAGCTGGCAGGGATCTGCAAGCATAAAAGATGAGTCTACATAGGGCCTTAATGAAGGTTAAGGAAGTGACTGTTTTCAGGGAGTTTCCCTTACGTATATATAAGAAATAGCCTGTGGGTAAAGCATGTGGTGCTTGTGGGTGAAGCAGACTAGTAGGCAGCTCTGTCCTCCCAGGGGCTGGGTGCTACTGCTGGTCTACTGGGTCAAGAAAATTAGCTTGTGCAGTGTACCTGACTGTCTTCCATTCTCTCAGATACTCCTCTCCATCTGAATTTCTACCTGGAAGATAGTGAATTAGACTTTAGAGGTGCTAATGATGTCATTATAAAAACACACAAAAGACATCTCAGCATTTCAAGATAAATTCAAGCCAAGTGCACTGCCAACATGCAGCACTCCATGGTTCCCATTTGAAATAAATGGCTTTATGCACTTCAAAGAGGGCTTTGTTTCACTTGTTTAGCACAAGATGCAAATACCTCAACAGACCAGGCAGAAGAGAAAATGCCCTTTGCCAATGGGGAGCAGAAATACCCAACCAGACACTCAGATGAGAATGATCTCAGGTTTGGGAGGCACAGCAGGTAGGGGAGGCACTAGATGTCTTCCATCTAGTTTATTCCATTTGTAATTAAAATTATTTTCAAAATTGAATCCCCTTGCAGCAAGAGCAGCAGGGATATTTAGATATTTTCTGAAAGAGCTTCCCTTGTACATATAAAACCAGAGTAGGAGAATTGAACACAGAAATGGGAGGATGGCCATGACACAGTCTTCACAATCTAAGAGCTCAGACATTTATATTTTTCTAGAAAAGACTAACACTTTTTTAACAACTTATGCAACTGACACATGGGAGACGATCTTCTAATACTCCCTTGGTAAAGGGTGACAGATGTTTTTTTCCCTTCCAAATGCTGTCCAGGAGAGGTAACATTTTGGGGGCAGCATCTGCCCTGAACTTGGGACAAGGTACTCTAGTAGAGAACTCGTGTCCGTGCTGCTGAGAGGGTGCAAGTGCTGCTCAGGCCCCTTACAACAACTCTTGGGTAGAAATACATCTCACATCTCCTGGCCCTCCCAATCTCAATACCAGAGAGAAGATTGTTTTGTCTGGAAAAAATTAACCATTACCTCTGAGCTCTACAATTAGCTTAAGCAGTGTTTCTGAAAAGTGGACTGATCAGCTTGCTCATTAGCAAGCATCAGGAATTGCCCCTCATCAAGAATTACTCTCTGAGCCGAGGTCTCAGCCTTGACCATACAGAACTGCAAATACACATTAGCTTTGATGCTCACCAGAGCAGGGTGAGGTGACAGGACAGACCCTTTAGAGGACACAACACACTGGAGGCTGTTCTTCCCTGGGCTCTCCTTTGGTGTGGGTAGCTGAAAAGGGGATGGGAAGAAAACAAAACAAAGTTCACCTCCTTCCTTACTTCTCACAGGTACTAAGAAACTGTCCTTAAAAAAGGAAAAAGATCTTTCTGTTCTGACCTGTTCTGGACCTGTTTCAGCAGAGGTTGTCCAAGTTGAGAATTACAACAGACTCATACAGTAGTGTGATAACATGGCAATATTTAGGGGAGTTACACAGTGGAGACTCTTGAGTAGGAGATGTTTTTGAATAGCAGCTGATGAACCCAATGCAGGGAAGAAAGAAAAAATCATACAAATTTGAGCAGGATATCCACTGACACAAAGAGAAGTTAGAGGTTAGCTTTTCCCTTTACTTGCCAGTTCTGCAGGGCATGTAAGAGAGATCAAGATCAAGACACTTCACAATTGGAAGAAGTTACGCCATCCTGAAATTGATTTACTCCTGATCTGGCATCTGTTCCAACCACCTACTTTTGTCAGGGGTTCCTCTACCACAAGGCAGGTATTTGAAATTGTTATTAACTTTCCTAAGCAAAGCAGAGTAGCTTGCAGGATTCCAAAAATTTTAATCTGGGGCTGTCTGAAGAGAGACTGAAGGGGTTGAGGCCTTTCATCTTAAATTTAATAAGGTAGTGGCTAGGGTTGGCACTGCCTATTCTCTACTCTCCAGGCATTTCACTCCACACCTACAATTTACTGGAGTTGTTCAACAGGCTTCACTTTTCCCAGACACACAGGTGGTATAACTGAGAGGATAGAAAAAAAGAACTTGGTATTGTTTTGGAAACACTCCCAGTCCAAACACCAGTTTCATTCCCCAGCTGCCCTCTCCATGATGTAATGGCCACTGCATATGCACTGCAACTGTGTCCAGAGCCTCTCAGAGCACTGTGCCTGGGCTACCTTCACCTCACACGCACTCAGGCTCAGGAATGTTCTAACAGCAACAACTTCCCTCCACCTGCTCAAACTTGGCACCCCTGTCTCTTCTATCCCAAAACAGGACAGGGAAGCTCTCATGTACTCCTTCCCAGACATCATCTGGCTCAGCACAGTGATGACAGAACTGACTAAAGCTCTGTTGTGAAATACGGAAACATTTCAAACCTCCTGTTCCAACTTTCATGTGTGCATTTATAGCTGCTGTAAGTACTCTGTTTATCCTAATAGAGCTCTTTATTTATCGGTTCATCCAAAAACAAAATTATGAAAATGGTTTTAAAGAAAAAAATACGTTTAATGTGTCTGTCTCTGCATCCCTGTTCTCTGTACTGGAAGGAAAGGGCTGTGATTCTGGCACACTGTGGGAGGCTCAATAGCTGCACTTCAGTGCAGCTGCCAGAAATTATATACTCAAGAATAGAACTAAACCTTAACATTTCACCATACTTCTTCCAACCAAAAGCTTTCTGTGCATAATCCTGCTTGGCAGGTAAATGCTGCAAGTCAAGTTCCTGAGTCTGTATCTGGTGACTTACAGAGAGCTCCCACAAATTTTCATTTCCTATTCACAACATCCATACAACATAACCTCAGAGGATAACCCAGAGAGAAATGGGATCTAAACCCTGCTTGTTCAAAGTATCACTTGGCAGTTGATCTGAATGAAACACAGCTTTTTTTATTTGCTTCTTTATATAAATTTTTAAGTCCCTGTAATGGATGCTGAAAGGTGCATCAGGTGCCAGCCTGACAACTCAGGATCCACAGTTGTCTCTTTGCCCACAGGGCAAGTAGCTTCTATGAACTATTTCTCAAAATTCACACCCTTAATTGCAATTCTAGACATTGTTGATCTTGCAATTGTTCTGTAACACAATCAGCTTAAAGTGGAATGGCTGAGACCTCAAAGTTTATTTATAAATATCAGTAGATGCGAAATTTGCATCAGAATGGTAAGAGGTGGATGCTGCCATTGCTCATTTACTCAAAGCCATGTCAAAAGGATTTATACAGCTGCCTAAAGATGTCTTCATTTTCTATTTCCTTTTACTTGTAAGCCAAATCCTGGCCTAGAAAGTCGGAGGTTCCCTCAAACAGGAGAGAGCACAGATAGGGTGACCGCAGGAATTCCAGGTTCCCAACTGGAACCTCCTGTCAGGAGGCTGAGGCCAGCTGCAGGCTTGTCAAGTGGATGCTTACTGTAGCAGTAGGTAATTTATGAATATTTGGCTCCCTGATGTGTATTTCTTAAATAAATAAGGCTGTGGCCTGTGTCAGTGGGGGAAAAAAAAAGGGAAAGTTCCTACTGTATATTCTGAAAGATAGCATGACCTTGAGGACAATTTATTTCAAGAGGAAAAGCACAGTTAAGACTTCTCACAGAGTGCTCAAAGAAGCAGCCCCTGCTCATTCCCCAAATATATTCAGAACAGAGGCATACACCTCTTGCTGCAATTCAAGGCTGCCTGAGTTTTCACCTGTAGATACGGAGATAAACTTATATCATCGGCTTCCAGGTTTCTGTGGGCTGGTATGTCAGCAACAGCTACAGTGATTTAGTGCAGCAGCTCCAAATGGATTAAATCAAAGTAATTTGAAATTTACCCAGGCTTGTCACATAAATCTCAGAAACCACTGTCTTGCATTAAAAACTTCCTTCAGATACTCGTGAAGAGTCATGACATAAACCAAAAATTTGGTTGAAAATGAGAAACAAAGATTTTTAGCATGGAAAACAGAGGCAGCACAAACAGCACATCAGGCTAAAAAATCTTACTTGCTTTATGGTAGCAATTTTTTGTATTTTATGAAGTATATTTCCCCCATTTTTTATATATTATCATGCATCTTACAGTGTATTAAAAAAAAAAGTCAGTTTTAATTTGAGTGATTTCCACTCAAATGGAATATTCTTCAAATACTACACTCTTCAAAAAGAATGTTACTACATAACGGTCTAGAATATTTTAGTAAGTACAATACCACTAGAATGTTCCCTATGTGCACAATCAAATATCTGTTCTTTTTAAGAACCTCCTTCTAAGAGTGGTATAGCAAAAAGAAATTTGCTACTGGCTTCACTGATGTCAGATTTTGGGTTCTATCTTGAGTGACACAAATGATTTTATGGTCCCCAAAGTTTAACTGTATCTTGCATTTATTTCAGCACTGCCTGTGCAAGGATATTTGAATCAACTCAGTAAAAGGACTGCTATTGTTTCTTTAAAAACAAATTAAAATTACTTGGAACAATAATTTATCTGAAGAATAAACTTTTCTTCATCTGTGTAGGATTTAGACAGAGAGACACAACTATCTACAAGTTGTTCCACATTTCTACTGACGTTATGACACCCTCTGTGGATTATATTTACTCTCTGGTCCACAAGCAAAGCTGCCATTTGCCTCACATGACTCACATGTCATCATTCCCGATCCCAGTTCTCTGTAAGTTACTAGACATCAAAGGATTCCAGGTCCAAATCCTTTCTGAAAAGACATTTTGGCTTCACTTTTGCAAGTATTGAACATGGCCTAAACATGGACTAAAGACTTTTTTTAATGTGAAAACTCATACAAACGGATTGCAAAAATTATGTAAATGTTAGTTAGTCATCAAAGAAAACCTTTTTTTTTTTTTTTAAACAGGTATCTGCGACTTTTTCCCCAGCAGCATTTATTCTATTTTGCGTTTTTTGGAGAAAAATCTCAAGAAAAAAAAATCTTCTTGTTTAGTTAATTTTACAATTCACTCCCCCTTGTATTCAGACTAGGTCACTGCTGCAGCTGCTACCTTTGAGGAATGTATGAGAGCATTCTAGGATTAATTTCTTCTGACTTTCCCAGCAGGAACAACCAGGGCAGAAGCTCCTCACAGCAAGCCCATGCTTCTGTCTGTCACAAGGAACTGAGCAGTGACTGATGCCAAGACCCTCTTGAAAACAGGGGAGGCTGCATTGACCCTCTTCAGGGACTGGGGAGAGCACAGGGAGCAGTAGATCCTACGACACTGATATAAATTAACTAAGCCACAAACCCATTCCTTATTAAGTGCTCCACATAGGCAGAACCTCTTCAGCTTGGACATGGGACAAAGCTTGACTAAGCACAGTCTGCCAGAGATTGTTGCAACCACTCTGCTACACACGTGCAGGCTGGGCTCACTCGCCTGCTGCTTTAGTCTGGGGTTTTCTTCTGAATCCTATCGCACATCCCAAAAGAGCTAGAAGGAGTTAACAGCAGCTCACAACATACCTTAGCCAGTCTCAGGACAAATAAGGCTGCTAAATGCAGTTGCTTTTATTTTAGTGAGACCAAATGGGGAGAAGAAACTCAGGTGCAGACTTGTCTTAATTTCATGGTGAAGGCAGGTCCTTAGCAAAATGATGCCCAGGTGCAGGTGTTTCCCTTATGTCACCCCTTCCAGGAGGCTGTTCAAAGGCTCCCTGAACTTAGACTGACTTCAGAAGGTCAACAACACAGTGAGCACACAACATCAGGTGTTTGCTTACAGTGCATATACACTGGAATAATCATGTACTCTCTTTTCTTTGGTTTTTGAGGTGGATATGACAGTACTGGAGGAGATACTCATCTGTCTACCTAACAATCAGAAATACCTTATAAAATATGTCTGAAATTAACCCATTGTGAACGTGAGAAGGGAAAACAAATATTCTCATTATTTCATATGTACATAGACCAAACTTTACATAACATATGGAGTAGTTGGAAAGACGCCTGCAGATGTAATTGCATTTCTGTGTGAAGAGCATTTACACTCTCTCATCTCTGCTTTCTCCATTCATTTTAGTAATTACATGTAGAGAAGCAGCTAACACACTTGTAATTAAAACCAGCAGTGAAGGACTTTTAGGTGTTTTAATACAAGAGAATTGACATAGAAAGCAAGCAGAGTTAGCAGTAGCGGATTACTACAGTCATATAAAACAACGCCAACCCCAGGAAGAGCCTGTGCTAAAGTGCCCACAAGGTGCTCATGAAGACATGGATGTGTGCAGGCTGTGGCAATGAAAGCCCAGACCGTGCACACTCTCCACATTCAGTGTTTGCTAAAAGATATTTGATCACAAGGCCTGAAACTCTGTTTTGTTGCTGGAGAGCTCTTGTTTCTGACCATCATACTCAAGATTTAAAACAGTTGCTTCGTACAATCTATGTTGCTTCATTTTTTATCCATTTCACATTTTATTGGCAAAGGCTGTAACAGTTATTTCAGTTTGGTGGGTGGAGTTCCTATGAAAACTCCAGATCTTTTCATTAATATGATGAATATTCATGACTCAAGCAATCTGAGCCATGCAGGCTTGTTGCCCTTTCTTTCCTTTCCCTACTACCCAAACTGTGCAGAATGTTATATGTGATGTGTAAATAATATTCTCACAGAATCACAGAATATTCTGAGTTCTCTTTCATTTTAAAATGAAAACTGGACAATGTCTAAGTTTAATCTGGAAGGTCCTAAACTGAACTAAAGGATGGCATGCTTGCAGCCCAAATATTAGCAACTCACGCAAGGATTAGTCTGATGGCAGAAAGTGGGAACAGTAATCAAATAGTCAAATAGTAATCAAGTAGTCAAATTTTCACTGGGAGCTTTCAGCTCAATGTAGTCCAGAAAATAACATTTATAAATGCATTTTCTCAGGCAATTTACAAACAAAAAAAAAAAAACCCCAAGACTGTAGTTCTAGGCTTTTTGTATGGCCACCTAAGCAGGTTTGCAGCTTCTGGCAAACTAAACAGGCAGGGAAAGACCTAAATCCCATTAATACACAGTATTCTTTCAGCAAGAACAGAAGCATTCATTTCAGAAGAAACGTACTTGACCAATATATGACCAAGACCATGGTGAGACATTAAGATTTGGATTTATTTCTCATTATTCTATTCTGATTTGATTGATAATAAATGAAACTCAATGCCCCAAGTTGAGTCTGTTTTACCTATGGCTGTAATTGCTGAGCAATCTCTCCCCATCCTTATCTTGACCCACGAGCTCTTCATTATATTCTCTCCCCTACCCAGCTGAGGAGGGGAGTAATGGGGTGGCTTTGACAGGTACCTGGCATCCAACCAGATTCAATCCATTTCAATACTTGGCAATTTTAGAAAAAAAAAACCCAAAACCAACCAATCAACCAAACTAACAGAAAAAAAAAGAAAAAAATAAGAAAAAGAAAGAAAATAGTGAGACAGAGAGAAAATAGAGCAAAAAAATGAAGAGCTGTGATTACTTGTTTTAGTGCAGTGAAAACAAGTGCCCCATGGCTCTGACTCCAGTCTGACGCACACCACTGCCGATTGGCGCCTGCTTTGCACACATGCAGCCATACACGTAGGGGCAGGCACCAGCATTTTCCAAAGCTCATTCGTTCCATATATCAGCAGCCAGCTCTCAGCAGATTCCCAGATAGCACCACGGAAAACCAGGTTTCAACTCACCAATCCCAGTGCAGCTGCAGGCAACCTGCCTGCTCTGAGTGGCCCTGCACTCTGCTGATCAAGGTGCCACCTCTTTTCCACCCTGTCCTGTCAGCCACAATCAGCTCCTGCACCCCACAGGGGAAAGTGGCCCTTGCCCAGCTGCTGCTGGACACAGACTTTCTGGGCCAGAGAGGAGGCATGGGAAGGAGAGTGGCCTACGGGCAGCACTGCAGCCATTGCACCGAACAAGGGAGTAAAGGAAACGTCCTCAGTGGGAGCTGAGCCTCCTGGGGTGGGCAGAGGGCCCGCTGGCTTGCACTGGAGCAGCTGCCATCTGGCACCAGCCCTCAGCTGTGGACTTGGAGAGGTGAAGTCTCTGGAGACAAGGGTGGCAGGCACCCCGAGAGCCAGGCCAAGCCCTGCGGTTTTCAACACATTCCCTAGCCATGTGTGGACAGGGTCTGTGTGCACCAACTCCTGCTGCAGTGACAGTGCATAGTGCATGTGGGCCCCAGGCCCCCATAGCTCCCAGGCCTTAGAAGCCTCTGCTGTATTATGACAATATAGTTGCTGTTAAAAAAGAAGTCATGTAAGAGTAGAGGACAGAGAAGAGCTCTGCCCAAGGCTGCATGAAAATAACCAATAGTAGGTCCCTCTTATGAGTTTCTCCAGTGCACCCTCCCCATCCCAGGAGACACATCAAAGGCAGATGAGGAGATCAGTCCACAGCAGCAAGCCTGCTGCAGCCCGCTTGCTCAGCACAGCAAAATTAATTAAGAGGGTGGGAGAAAGCGCCAATATGAATCTGATTCTGTCAGGGAGCACAGCACTGACAAACAGCAAATGCTAATTCAGGAGTTTTTCATTTCTTTCACACCTGCCAAAGAGGGAAACAGGAGCATGACTCAGATTTGAAAGACACTGGATTTGGATACCCCTGACATGTCACATGATACCACATCTACCACTGTTTCCTGGAAGCCTACGAAAACTAGCTCAAAATCACTAAGCCCCTGTGATACATGCTTTAAAGAAAGCACATCAGTGTTTTGGTTAGTGCTGTTTCAGAGAACAAAGCAAAGGTGAAGCCTCACACAGAACAGGAGAAGCCACAAACAGGGACCTCTTACCCTGCTATCATTGAGCATCTTACTAGAACAAGACAGGCATAACCAACAAAAAATTCATGAGAAATTAATTCAATTGCAGTTGACATAATAAGCACTAAGACATTAATACTGCTTTTCTATGTATTGAACACTACAGGGCTGGAGATGTGAGGCTCAAATTAGCATGAAGAAAAAAATATGAAATGGAAAACTCTTAAAATGCAGGATTTCCAGGCTTTCAGGTGCAGTAATAGGGATTCCCTGGAAATGCTCATAAATTAATTAAATTAAATATGTAAAGCCCTCACTCCTGGGGTATTGTTGCTCCACTATTTTTTCTTGCTCATAATTCAAACAGGAGATGAAGCATCTGAGCTCAATTTGGGACTAATAATTTCTAAATAAAGATAAATATGTTGAGGTTTCATAAATAGAAAGAAGAGCATGACATTATAAATAAGTTTTAATATTTGTGTTATTGTAAAGTTTATCTGGTCAAGCTCCTGCCCTTTGCAGATTGCTTCTATTAGTTATGTATTCAGGTGCATTAAATATTCCTTGGAAAAGGGACTTTCTTTGTGCAAGAAGAATGCCTAAACCACTGTTTATGAAGTGTTCTGCAGCCCTGAGGCACAGCTCCACTGAGTCAATTACCTGTGAATGTTTAGAAAACAGCCATTGTGCTGCAGCTACTCTGAATGGGATTTTTGGACCACACGAGAGGGGTGCGTTAATCTATGTGTTCTCTTCTTTTTTTCCTGATAATGGGTATTCCAATCATAGCTCTCAAAACTACACCATACAGTTAGTCTGAAAAGCTCCATGATACCTTTTAAACTTACGTCCAAAGATGTGTAAGAATGATATTCCAACAGCTGGCAGGTCTTGACAACCAGGCAGAGACATTGCCCAAGAAACTGGTCCACTAGTGAAACACTTTCTAGGGGCAAGTGAATGACTATCAGGCTACCATCTGCCCAATAGTTAAGCAAAGTAGCGCCTGTTTCATCTAGAGAATAAAAGGTGCTTTGTTCAAGTCAAGAAGAATCACATATCAGCAATGTACATTAATGACTGATAACATAAATATCCAGTGCATGTAATATTACCAAACTAATTATGTGTTGTTTTGCCAGGAATAAAGGTGAGCTTTAAAAATCAAAGATGACATGATTACCACTGAGTAAGACATTCTTGCGCATCCCGAACACGGACTAAAAGCATAGGTGACTGAAACAAGCCACCAGGCTGGAAGCCAACCTTATTTCATGTACTGAATTTGTGATGAAAATTCTAATGAACCAATCTTGACAAGCTAAAGCAGTGCTGCTCTGGCCAGAGGTCTCTAGCTCACTCTGAGACAGATGTGAAAATATCACCTTGTTGAAGGATCACTCAATGCGTATAGCATGTATTCCTGCTAAAACTAGCATTGCAAAAAATGTTGACTGCCATAAAAATTTTGCAGTCCAGATGCAAAAGAAAAAAAATTACTTCCATACTTACTGTAATGGTACTGAAGAGCTTATTCAACACATGTACCTGCTCCACTCAAGCAGAGTTCTTCTCTGAGCCTGAAACACTGCATGTACCAACCTCTGTGAGAGAGCTGGTGTTAAATGGGGTCAGAGCTACATATGCTCTGGGGAGTAGAAAGGCTCACTTTTGAAGACTGGCTGGTTTCCCTGTTTTTCTTCCTACACCACAGCTTTCAAATTGCAGCTAGACTTGAAGGGAGCTGTTCCCACAAGCTCTCCAGCCCAATGTCTCCACCCAAGAGGCTTAAGTAAATAGCAGAAGCTCTGGATATGAATCAGATGGAAAAGATTCATCCTTCTCTGCTAGGTCTGAGTTCAAAGGCATCCATGGCTGAAAAGTCAAATCAAGATCACTATCTGCATGTGAGGGCAGGATGGAGCATTCAGTACCAATGAACTGCTCACCCTTACAAGCTCAGATGTAGTGTAGCAGGTTGTATGTACCATTGTACATAACACTGAGAGAGGCGGGGAACTGTGATTGCTTTGGGAGACTTTTTCCTCTGTTTCCTGTCTGTTCTTCAACCTCCTCTAGCTGAAAATCTTGCACCTGACCTCTCAGTTTCAGTACTCAGCCTCACACCCAGAGGAAGACCACAGATGACACAGATCGTATGACAGAGCAGAGTATTCAGCCTCAGGTCTATGGCAGACCTCCTTCTCCTTGTTTGTACCAAGATACAGAGCAACCTCTCATCAGGAACAATGTGCATGATCCATTCCTCGTATGCACGACAGACCTGAGTTCTGTCACACGACATTTTGCTCCAACACACAGGTCACATCTATGCAGCTGTTGTACCCTGAGCAGGTACGGCCCATGCTGCAAACATAGCTTGCTGCATTACACCTTGATGAGCTTATGTATAAATGGCCACAAATGAGATATGAAAAGGATGCACAAGGGGAAGGATGTGTCCATAGACAATGGAGCATCTTAGTGTCAGTGATTGGCTGAGAGCACAGGTGCCTTTGAAAACCTACTGATCAGTGACAAGTCTGTTCATGTGTGACATTTGCACAGGTCACAGCATCCATGTTTGTGTTCCCTTGTATATGCAGGCACAGTCCTAACTCCTCACCAGCACAGGTGAGCTGATGCTGGAATACAGCTGGAGCCCACAGCTAGGGTGTGCCTGTACCTCCCTCTGTGAAGTTGTCTGGTTTATTATCTGCAAACCAGAACACCTGGGAAGATGAGCCAAATAGTATTAGATATAATCAGATACTTTCTGTCTTCAGGTGCCACCCATGTGCACACCTTCCCTAGCAGCTGTGGAGTGAACCTGCTAACAATTTTATTAATAATGAGCAGTATAAGTAGGTGAACTGGATGAACTTGTGTGAAAGCAAAACCCCAGAGGTAGACTGGTTGCTCTGTTCAAAGCAAACAGATAACTATCCCAGGCTTCAGGCAACTCTCCCCCTTTCCCACCTTCTCCTTTGGGGCATCTCCAGACATGTCCAGGGTGGTGCAGCCTGTCAAACAGACATTTAATTGGTGATTTATAAAATTAAAAAAGGGATCACAAAGCCACCAATGACCCTGCAAAATGCCAAGTGCCAGTCTCTGAGGACTCTCTTTTGTGTTCATTTTCACTGTGCATGCCACTGTTGGTACACAAAAGTAAAACCGTTTGTTCCTCAGAAGGTTGTGTCCTCAGCTGTCTGAAGTCCCAAGCTACCTGCAGTAGCACTGCCAGCTGCCTGTGAAATCACATGGCAGGGACTGGCTTCAGCTGAGCACAAAGCAGCAAATGCCTACAACACAGTGTCTTCTTACAGGCAGAGCTCATCACTGACCACAGGAGAACAGCACTGGAACCCACTGCCAAAGTGTCTGCTGATCCCTGGAGCCCTTTTGCTTCTGATGCAACACCTGGGTTTTGTGTCAGTGCAGGGAAGAGCAAGGGACAGACTCTGGATTGCAGGATTGTAAGTCAGTGACTCTTCCATCAGCTGGCAGGCTGAACAATGGAGATGGGAGGCTCTTGGACACATGTTTTTGTACCCTTGACAGTAATAAAAATCTGATGCTTTGGGGGTTATGATTGTCAAGGGGCCACAGCTCAGCACCAGTGTGATGAGTAGGGCACTTTCAGACAGGGAGAAACACATGGTTTAGGACCATGAGGAGTGAGGAAGGACAGTCTCCTCAGCAAGATGTCGGATACCTTGAGCTACCAGCGTGCTTCTGAAATGCATACTCTTCCCTTGCTCTCCTCCCCTCTTCAGATCCAAGAACAGGATGCAGAGTTACAGGCAGGGCTGGCATTGTGCCTCAGATGAAACAGTTCAATTAGCTGTTTTGGGGGTTGTAAAATAACTTTGAGGTGTTATATACTCATACTTGCAGTAGAATCTCTGGAATAAAAAACCCTTTTCATTCTAATTTACTGATTTTTCACAATGCAGACAGATTCAGGCCGAAAAGAATCTTCCACAAATCCAGCTGGGTTCTCAGAGAGACTTTTTAATTTTGTGTACTTCCCTATGTGAAATGAAACAGTGTTCATTTCAGATTAACCTGCAAATGGCAGTCTTTTCAATTCCAGAATTTTCTGCCTGTCATTATGGGTAAAATTTTCAACAGCTTTTAAAACAGCTTCAAGTGGAATTTTGCAGTCAACACCAACGATTTTTTGAAGCCTCTGTGTAAGGTAAAGGTTCAATTTCTATTGCCATTCAGTGGGGCTTCAGGTGCTCTGCCACTTAGCTGGCTTTTCAGCACCATTCCAAAATCACAGATAAGAAGTAATGAAAAATCTTGAAATGATACAATAAATATTATTGCTTATTTATTATTGCAAAAAATAGATTTGGAGCAACCAGAGAGAAGAGTGCAAAAATCATAGGAATGTAGATTAAAAATAAATTCCTTTGCATTAGGAACTCTCAGAGAACAAAGAAAATGAAGGTAAAACCAGAGGTGTTATACCTCTGAGAAAAAAGGAAAGGTTAAGGAACCATGAAGAAGATTTCTATACTATTGAGTGCATTAGGACAGGAAGGCAGGAGAGAGCAACATAAAGACTTGTCAAAGAATCCCTTAATACTGCAGTAAAGCAAACTAATTTGATTTCTCCCTCGGGCATGCAATCCCTATTCTTAACTAATAGCACTTCCACCTGGGGAAATGTTTGTGTTGCTGCAATGAGGATGCTGAACTTGCACAGGGAGGTGTAACTAAGGATGACCAACCTCAGTCCTCACATACCCCTTATGGTACAGTTGGCAACAGCACTCATAGTGATTTTTCCACTTACACCAAACCCATCAAATCAGTATCTCTTAGTACAGGACTTATATTTCCCTCTTATCTTAGGAAATGGTAGCTTTGGGCTCCATTGTCAGTGTTTTCCTGATTGCACCATTACATCACAATTCAGTGCTCTTACACTAAATGGTGCCATGGTGCTGTCTATGGTATGTTTGTCAGTGTTCAGGAAAAATAATTCTTTGTTTCTGTGCACCAAAAAAAGTGGAAGGCATGTGTGATTCTTCTCTTACACTAAATGGTGCCATGGTGCTGTCTATGGTATGTTTGTCAGTGTTCAGGAAAAATAATTCTTTGTTTCTGTGCACCAAAAAAAGTGGAAGGCATGTGTGATTCTTCCTTTGTGTGAGGATATGATTCATGGATCGCATCTTTTATAAACACATCATGTCTTCCACCTAAAGGTGCTATGTGCTCCAAAAGAGCCAAATATATTAGCATTCTTTAACCATAACTTTAAGTCGACATTTGACTACTTTTGCATTTCTTCCAGGTTGTAGTTAGACAACTCCTAATTCTATGGGGAAAGCAAAGGCCATAAAATGCCAGAGCTTCAACTTTGCTGAAATAACATTAGTGAAATATCAAGTCCTTTATGATGTCATGAGGGATTCCTTAATATGACTATAGCCTCCTAATGACATCATAAAAAACAACTGCAACATCAGAAAACAGCCAAGGGTCATCAATCAGCCCATCCTCTCTCCTACTCACCAGGGGCAGCAGCCCAGCTTGCTCCTATCTGCTTTTTATGAGCAGTGCTGTCCTCTGAATAGCACACAGAGAAGAGACTAATAATCATACAAATATCAGGGAGAGCGGTCAATCATCACCTGAAATGTTCAGTACACCTGAGGGAAATTCGGGTGCTGCAGCCTGAAGAGTCTGCAAGTTTAGCATGTAGAAGAGACAACATTACTACTTTAGACGTGACCTGACATTCTCTGGGCAACAGGCAACACAAGTTGGTAATTCAGATTTTTAAAAAATGTAGGGACATCACGGGGCCGAAAAATGAATTCTGTGGTTGCTTTCTTTATCCTCTAGTTGTAAGCAAAAGCTTTTTCCATGTTGCCTGGATAGCAATCTGCGTGTTCCATAGTACAATGACCACACTGAGTTTGCATCTTCCAATTCAAATGGGTGATGGTCCAAATGAGACAGTGACAGCCAAATCCTCTGACAAGAAGGGAAACAGCCTCCTCCACTTTTGAAAACACAACGCCTCAGAGTTGGAGCCTCATTATACTCTTTTACGAACACTTGGAAGTTTTCCAAGGTTGGGGACAACTCAAGGAGTTTTCCAGGCTCTCATGAAAAACCCCCATGTAATGAGACAGATACTGTGATTTTGAGGGTCTTGGAGGGTGTTTAAAATCGAGCTTCTGCCAGCAGAGCACTGACCAAAGAAGGGGTTTCTTGTCAGATAAGAAGGGGAAAGATCTGGTTCCTTACCTTGTTCCTCACAATTTTACAAATGTTTATGCAGTGAACTCCTGAGTGAGCAGGCTGTTATCAGGGTATTTCACAGTGCCCTGTAGAAAATCCCCACCTTTTGAGGTATTGGGAAGGGGAATTTGTCACAGCGCTGATCTGAACCTGGAGATATTTCTTGGCTTCACAGTGAGTGTGCCCTTGAGCTCTCAATGACTATGACCCATTTCAAGGGGACATGGGCTAGTTTTGTGTTTTGCCAGCTCCCCTCTCTAAACAGCTGCAGGGAGAAGTCTGTTTTCACAGATGATTTCTGATATGAAAGCTGTGTTTTGACTTAAGGGTTCCAGTGTCTCTAGCCAGCCTATGGAGAAGCACACAGCACCCTTCTCCCCTCCTTTCCACACCCTGCAATTGATGCAGAAAGGATCTTGGGGTCAAACAACAGGGCAACAGCTCAAAAACTGGTCACTCTGGGCTAAGGGAATTGTATCAGTGGTAATGAAAATTGCCCCCTTCCCGGGCAAGGGAGCAGCAGCTCCCTTTCCCTTTTCCTGGGGCTTAGAAGTCTCTGTTGCTCTGGGAGGCTTGCATCACCTTCCTTGCTCCTTGCAGTCCTCTGTTGGCTACCATCTGATGAGTCCCTGTTCATGCCAAATCCTCATCCTTGATGAGTGCTGGGCCAGTCATTTCTGTGCACCTATTAGCTAGTAGATATTAGACCACACTCCCCTTTGATTGGTTTATTTCACAACATGAGATTAAACCAGTTTGTGTATTTTTTAAACACTGTTTAGGAGGTTGGAGGGAGCAAGTCTCTGACACAGGTGTGCAAAATGGGATTATACAATGGCAGTGACAGGGGCTTAGCTGGTGAATGTTCCCACCCTCACCAGCATGAGAATTCCTGAAAATAGCAAGTCCAAATCTTGCCTACAGCATCCACCTGAGGGCAGCTGCTGTGACTTCCAGCCACGCTCTGCTTAGGATATCCCACTTGGCATTTTGTGCAGTGGCCAGTAGTCCACGCTGTCTTGTGTCCCCATTCTCAGCTCAAACCAATATTCTGGTCAGAAGATCCCCAGCATGTGTCCCAGAAGCAAACGGTCCCAATGGAGCAACTGATCATGGGCTAACCACTGGTTAGCCAAGCCCAAGGGACCAGCCGATCCCTGACTATACAACTTGTCACTTTATTTTTTCATGCTTTGCCATTTGCATCATCATAGTTTCAGTCCTGTAGGACCAATACAACTGTCATCCCATGAAGCCTGATAAGGCCAAATACTTCCAGAACTGCTGCTGCACAGATTGTCTTCCCCAGGGTTGCTTTCAGTTTCCCTTTCTTTTGTTCCAAATAGCAGTCCTGTGCTGAATGCTGCTGTCAGATAGTTCATTAATTTAAGGACACCAGAGCTCATGCAGAAAATTTACAAGTCAGGGTGAAGTACAGAGGAAAGGAGGAGCCAGTGCTGCTGGCATTTTTGAAAAGCAAGATATTCAATAATTTTAATCTCAGTGTAACTATGCTATTTCCAGATTATATAATCCCACTCTTGAAAGAGGCTTATTTGAGCAGACTGTCACATTAAATAGACACATTTGCCGCATATGTTAATTGCAGTGGAAAGCTGTTAAGCAAATAAGGTTGTTTCGTCAAAATGTTATTCTTTTAGCAGGTCTGTTCTTTTCATGGATCTCCAATTCACAAGCCATGTGAAGAATGCAGAATCTAGAATGCACATTTCAGTTTAAGTCAAAGAAATGTGTTCAATGAACTGATCAATTTTTTATCACGCTGACTTTTGTTCAAATTTTAAGGCATGCTGTGCCACAGAAGTAAATTCTTTTAAACAGGTTTATTTCTATAGTAGGATATCAATAGAAAGGTTTGAATCTACATGTAGAGAAGGGCTAACAGTGTATTTTCTTAACAGATATTAGCATTAATAAATCCTGCAATGTACTGCCTGACACACCACACTCTAGTACTACCCATTTACTAAGTTGTCTTTATCACTTCAAGTAAAAAGCAGCCGTGTACAATCTAAGCACAGATCATATTTATTGTCAATAAAATCCCCTTAACTGCATGTTATTTTGAATAAAATCTAGGGGTTCGATCACGCATTTCTGAATCACTGAAAATAGGAATATATATTATATGCTGCTTCTAAACTCACACATTTTAATTTCTTTTGTCCAGTGAAGGAGGGTGAAAAAGGAGAAGCCAATGTAAATTGGAATAGACACAATCTGCTGACAATCACTTAGTCTGCATCTTTCTGCTGTGAAACGTAGTAACAGCTGGTTTGCTTTACATGCAAGGTAGGAGCATCAGTGGTGGAAATAAAGAGCAGAAATTGGAAATGGATTGGTTCTGAAGAGGTCATTGGTCTCTCTTCTTTCAGAGAGGCAAAGGATATCAGCTTTGAACATACAAAGCAAAACACTAATTAATGTTTCCAAGCCAAGAGACATTGTCGGGTAGCTGGTGGCAATTTTCAAGGGGAAAAGGATGTTCTTCTAATAACCTCTTATCTTTGAAAAGACAAATCTGATCTTCCAAAGCCAAAATTTGCACATTCAAACTTATGCCCAAATTTTAAAAATAAATAAAAAATGTGGCCAAATGCATGTTCCCTAGGATTCTTCATGGGTTCAGAAAAAATTCAGAGGTATATGTATGTGCAGCACACATCTAACATCTGACCTAAAAATTTACATGGCATTCTTAGCTGTAACAGGTGCCAAAACATCCTCAATCCACATTCACCAAAGTGTTGTTCCACCTGTCACCTCAGCAAAACTCTCTTAGCTCTGTTTTTTGGTAAACTCATGCATCCATGTGATTTCCTTTGCTTATCAGGATCTCAGTCACACTCAGGCAGTGCTGTCAACCATATCCTGAAGGCACGGGAATGCTTGAGGTATTCCTGCAATTACAATTTACAGGAAAAAAAATTACTGATGATGCATAAAATCTCAAATGTAATTCAGTCTCTCCAAGAGTAGCCAGGAAGAACATTCTGACAACAGTAACCATTCCACTAATGTCAGCAGCACTCACTCTCATGGAGAAGAAGAGCTAAGTGAGGCCAGGTCAAATTCACATGATTATTTTTCAGAGCAGAAACATACTTTATAAAGCCTATGCATGCAATTATAATTTCTCCTTTTGACCATTTCCCTGTATTAAAAATGTACATTTCCACTTCACATAAAAGTCAAGATGAACTGAATATAAAGAAACTACCCAAAGCAATCTCTTTCACTAGCAATCTGCAGGAAAATGTTTTCTTTAAATGCCTTTAAATGAGCCACACTGAGAAAATAAAGAACATTATCATCAACAAAATCTGTGTGCCTGCTAGCCATATACTGCTTGAGTACAGTATTCATAAAAGGGAAGCATAAAACCCTCTGAACAGCTTTAGGGAATGCTGGAGCCAAGGTAGAGAGGATAAAAATGGGCTAAGCTTGCAGGTGAGGAAGACAAACTCAGGAAGATACATGAGCTTCAAAAACTCAGCAAGGCCTCTTAACAGGACAGCACTGTAGGCAACCTGTATGGTATCAGACAAGGCATGAAGTGAACTAAGACTCAGTTCTGTTAAGCGAGTCTCTCTGTAGCTGATCTTACCTTAGTTAAAAGTCTTCTTATATAAAATTTGACAACCTACATGGCTAATTCCACTGACATATCATGAGAACGACTGCAATATTGTTACCCATACTGAGGACTATCTACCTCAGGCTAAAGAGCTTCATCTAAGCTCATCTTCTCACAGCTCCAGGTCTGGCCTTTCCATTGCAGTCATGGATTAGGTTATGCTCTCTTGGTGTCTTCCAGTATAACCTTAACCAATCTGGTCATAGCTGGTTGTGCTTTGACTGTGGGGTTGAACTAAATGCATCTAGAGGTTTCTTACAAATTATCCTATTTTTCTGTGATTCCAAGGTGGTTGAACCTTGATGTTGAATCAGATGTTCCAGGAAAAGGTATGGACCAATTTGTCACACTAGGCTGTTCCTTGCTCAAGGAGAAGTTTCCTCATGAGCTAAGCTAGTTATCAATTTATATTAAAAGGAGATTTGATCATTAATATAATTTTATAATTTAACTGATGCAAATACATGTGCAACTAACATATGATCTCCTTGGAATCTCTACCGGTCCAATAGTATACTGTCTTCTCCATGCAGTCCCACAGCCATGGTCACATTCAGCATCAAACTGCAGGACTTAATCACGAAACCCCCTTACTCTGCCTGAAGCAACACACCTGGAAATGTGCTAAAGCCTTGTCCTGCACTGCCAACCACAGCACTGGCAAGGAACCATCTTTATCTGTAACACCAACATCTGCTGCTCAGCCAAAAAGGCCTCATTTCCTGTGAACCAATAACTGTGTGTCAGGAAGGTAAGGTAAACAAGTGAAGACAGTTTCCCAGTAAACTGGTGAGCAGACTCCTGCTTCACAGCACATGCTGTCTGCATTTTACCTTGAAACATCAAACCAGCATGTAGGGCACTCCAGTTCAGAAAGGATCTGCTGTAGTGAGGGAGGCCTGGGTATTAAGCTCCATTACTTATCAAGTTTGGTATGATTTGTGGGAATGGCTCCTGTCTCAGTTTAGAGACAAGTTCAGGAGAAGAACACTCTGGAATGAGTGTTTTGTCTAAAAAAAAAAAAAAATAGGGTTCCAACAATCCCTTTCTGCATGAATACTAGGGGATGAAAGTAAAACCCCCTCCCCCATTAACTGACAAACAGAGTGCCCACACAGCACGGGAAAAGGTAAATAAATGCTAGATATTGAACTACCAGAACTTACCACGGCCGCCCTTCCCCCCGCCCTTCAGAACGAAACCCCAAAATGTCAGGGAAAGAAAAAACCCGGCCATGTTGTGGGGAGAAAAATGGCAGTGGCTCCTGTTACAGGGAGTAAAAAACCCAAAAAGGTTCACGCAGCAGCTCCGGCAAGCAGATAGGAACCTGGTTGTTATAAACGACCCAGATCCGATATGGAAATGAGTTATTATACTGAGAACTCAATAAAAACGGCAAAGCAGAAGAGGACAGCATAGAGAGTGCAGCTGAACAGCAGAGGATCACCCACAAAATGGCGATCCTGCCTTTTATAGCCTTGTGGTTGCATCAGCCTAATGCATATTTATTTACGGTTTTGCATAGTCTCGCCCCTTTGTCAATGTTTTGGGAGCCCGTGCTTTTCTGTTGCTGTGGCCTTCAGGGTCCTCACTGGATGGAGTCCTATTTCTTTTATGGTGGTGCTTTTGAAGTGCGGCTGGCAACAGCCCAGCCCTTCGCAAACCCTACAGAACTCATGTTACAGCATACAGATCATACAGCCCCTATAAAAACCAACCCCACAACCTGACCACCCCAGCAACCATTAAACAGTTCTTAACATGTAATATTATAACTCATAATATAACCCATAATCCATACAACAGACAGCAAAAGACAGGTCTCAATAATTCATCTGTAACACTGGTGAATCTCTGGTGTTGGTCCCCTCTTCACAGCAGATGAAGTAGGTGGGTTTGGTGTGCTTTCTCTCACCGGCTCGGCTTATTCTGAGACTTGGGGCCAAAACGGAGCAGCTCCTTGCCTGTCCTGCTGGTCCTGGCCAACTCTTCTCCTGCCAGTCGCTCTCTCTGATCTCGGACCAAAACCAAACCGTCCAGTTCACTTCGAAAAAGCCACCAAAGGATTGCTGCTGCAGCCTCTCCAAGGCCAGGGAAAGGAAAAAACTTCTTGCCGAAGCTAACAAAAAACAAAACTAGCCAAGCAAAAAAAAAAAAAAACAAAAAAAAAACAAACAAACAAAAAAAAAAAACACCAACCAAACCAGACCCAATAGCACCCAGACACCTGGGGAGTGAGGCTTTGTAAAAGCCTGCTGAAGAGTCCCAAGGCTCCCCCCTCCCCCGGACCCACCTTAAAGCTACAGCAACCATTTTTGGGCATAAAGCAGGGAATAGACTAATCGTCATAAAATCACCCCAAGACAGCTCCCTGGCCTCCCTGCTCTAAGTCAGTAACTTTCTACGTAGAGCTTTCTCATTGCAATAGTTCTATCTTCCTGCTCAGATAATGTATTTATTACAGGTTGGAAAGGACTCATTACAACTTCATAAGTAGAAGGAAACTAGGAAGAATCTTAACACTAATCAATCATCTCAAAGCCCACTAACAATACTACAGCTTACCAGAGTTCATCAGTAGGCAAAGAGATATCTGAAAAAACAAAAGAACGTGAACAAGGGATCATGCATCTCCAGACAAGGAAAGAACCCACAATACTAAAATGTGGAAGAGTATCTGAATATGAATTCCTGGTGAGAAATATATTTTTATTTATAGGAATAATATGCTGCAAAATCTTCTATATTCTTCAGAATTTGTTTCCAGAGCAGCCTGTGAGGCTGAGGATCATTAAAAGATTCTGCCAGCACTGCAACATCTCCTATTAAGGCACAAAATATAAATTGGTCTGTGACAGGAGGTGAGGCAGCAGGGAGTGAAACACACTGCTGGGTATTTGAGGCTCATAGGTCCTGCAGCCTTCCTCTGTTCTTGACGTATACCAACTTTCTAAGATTTTTTTCCTATGACTTCTTGTTAGGTTAAGCTGTTATTTATGTTCAGAATTAAAGAAGGAAAACTGAATGACAAAACTACAAAATATTTTATGTTTTTGTGCATACATAGGAATGCAGAGGGTGCCAAGTCCTTTCACGCATCAGGTGAGCAGAACTAAGGCTGCACTGCAACTTTCCTCCAAGATCGTATTTGCACAAGCCCTGTCAACTGCTACTGCTCTACCTACAAGTAAAAAGCACAATGCTCCTCAACTACACAAAAGATCAGAGAAAGACAACTGTATTTGGTTAGATAGGATTTAAGGTCTACAAATAGATGTTAGACAAGTATATATTTTGGGGAGTTTTTTTCTCTCTGCTGCTACAAAAGGCTATTGCTGACAGCTCAATATGAGATATTACAGTATGTGTAAGGACACCACATGAAATTGCATTACAGCTATGATGGCAATAAAAGCAACTATTTTTTTTGATGGAACTTATTACACAGGATTTCAAGTAATATCAAAAAATATTGGCAGTTTTAGGTTTTCATATTGCTCCAGCTGTTGGAAATCCAGCCAAACTAAAGAAATCAATGTGACAATCAATCATGAAAGTCTGTTCTGAGAGGGACATTTGCATGGTTCTTGTAATGTGTATTCATACACCCAAGCTCCTTAGTTCGGCTTCTATGGTAGGTGAAAAAATGGGACATGGGATTAGTGCTGCCTTCCTTGCTTTTTACTAAGTCAGATCCTCATGTGACTGAATGATATGATCAACATACGATCATATGATCAACATATGATCTGATATGATCAACACTCCCTACAACTCAGTTGAGAATGTCTTCCCCTTGGGAGAACTTCCACTAGAAAGAGACGTGTGTATTGTTAGTCAAGAGAGAGTCTCTCTGGATAAGCGGTGTTCTGTTTCCAGCTCACAAAACTGTTCTCTGTATTCTTGAGTAAATCACTTATCACCGGGTGTTTCAGCTTCCCACTCCTGCTCACTTTGTCAAGCTCTCACTCTGGGCAAATGCAGAATCCACTTGACTTCACCTCAAGGCATTACTGTAATAAAAAATAAATATTAATAACAATTAACAGTGTTTGGACATGCAAGGCTAACTGTGGCCTGTCTCTGGCTGTTAGGAACAAATGTTGCAAATTTGCCCATAGAAACTATAGCTGTGTAAAACTACCATAACCACCACACACATCTATTGACAACACAGTCATAACAGCAGCAACCTCATCGTTTTTCCAGACTGTAACTGTTGTCCCAGATTTGAAAGCTGATTTATTTTCATGCACTTTGTTTTTTATGTTTAAAAAATGCAGACACTCTGGTATAAAAGCTCTCTGTCAACATATAGGTTTACATCAAACAAAACCTCTGAATTCATGCCAAATATGAAGTCAAAATTTTAAATGGAGATATTAATAATTTGTGCATACAAGTAAAGGCTAAAGACATTTGCCTTTTATTGGTGTCAGTAATCAGTGTTCACTATATGAGATGGCAAAACCCTGATAAGCCTTTATTTGATTATTAGTGAATCGAGATCGAATACAGGCATCTTTTTCAAAGGAGTGTATAAAATTGTTGATACTGTCTGCCCTTTTCTCCCTGTAAACATTTGTCAATTCACTTGCCATCTGCTGCTCTGTGTATATACATGCCCAAGCTAATGTTAGCTGAGGCTGCAATATAGCTATGTTAAATAATTTTATCTGATTTGTTGGATGATGGTATTTCTAATGGAAAACAACATGGTAATTTCAGAATGTTACTGATTAGATGAAAATGATATTGCATCAAAGTTACTTCCTTAATTTATTCTGAAAAAAACAAGAAGGATTTCTCTATTAAGATGCTTAATTAAAATCTCTCTCTCCATACAAAATCTTTACTCCAGGTCCTGTATGTGATGTCTGAAAAGAACAAAGACTGATTAGCATCTTTTACACTCTGCTTTTCTTTTCGTCACTTAGACATTCATTACAGCCAATTCTAGTCAGGTTTAGAAGGTCTGAGAGAAAGGGTAAACCTGGCACCTTTACAAGGAAGAAGACCCACTAGTGGGGCCCCTCCAACTAGCCCAGCCTGATCCTTCCCCTATTCTTAAAGATCATAGGGGTTTGATTCCCTTAGTCTTGAATCTATAAAAATCTTATTTCTTTAAGCTCTTTTATTGCTACCCACATAGTCAGTAGTGTCATTTTCATTCATATAATTTTGTAGAGAAGTGAGAGGAAGTGCACCAGACAGAACAGAGCTATAAAAAAGATTCAGCTACCCTGTTCCAAGTGCAGATTCAGCAGCATTCTATTAAAAACCACAAAAGCACAGCTTGGGAATTATGGGAAGTTTTCTACTTTCTGGAGTTCTGAGAGTAGCTTTCATGAGATGGCCACCCTTTACTACTGACTTTAGTGAATAAAAGATGCTTTTGCTTAAAACTAGCTCTAGGAGTTCAAACAGCAGAGCAGGGTCACATTGCACGAACACATAATCTCATGCTTATGAGGAAAGGAACTCAAGAAACATAGCATTCTTACATACAAAAGACTCCACTTAGAATTTCTTCTTAATATGAAAAGTCTTTAGGTTAAAAATGAAAATCTCACAGCAAATGGATTACCATTGTTTTCTTACAGGCTTGCTGTGCAACATGAATGGCTGCTTGCATTACAGCAAGATAATGCTGTGCAATTGTGGTTACCTTTATGGGTGGAATTCTGAAAAAAACACGTGTACAAAGTCTCTGGGGAATTTCAATGGACTGACAGAATTCTGCAAATACCAGCTTTATGTAAATCTTTTGGAACATAACTGGCCAACTGGTGCTCTGTCAGAGGCATAGGCAGCAGCTTTTATCCATGTCTCCAGCAGCCTCACAGTGTCACCCAAACTCAGCCACCTCTGCAGTGGAGGGGAGGTACTCATGCCCCCAAACACAACATCCAGGATGTGGGTACCAAACACTGATTTTTATAGATTTTTTTTCTTTTTTCTTCTCTATTTTCTCCATAGTATCTTCTGGTTTATATCCATGTAAAGTGTTGCTATTGTGTGTGTAGTGAATGTGTAGATATAAACTTCAGCTACAGCTGCTCTGGACAACATTCAGAGCTGAGTAATTTGCCTGTAGATTGTACCAGCTGAGTCACAGCCACAACCTCACAGCAGCCAAAGCACGGAAGAAGAGAAGTAAGTTATGCACATCCTTGTTCCGAACAGCAAAAAAATAGGTTCCTGCAGTGTGAAGTTCCTGCTGGAGCAGTTCGTGCTCTTTGGAGCAGTACTGCACTTCCTGGCCACAAGTATACATACTGTAGCCGAAAGGCCATGGAAAAAGAGATACTTCCAATTCAGCCTGTCAGAACACTGATACGACAGGAAAACTTTATAAATTAGAGATGGGTTTATTTCAGGCAGTGTCTTAATCTTTGGGGACTCTGGTTGTGCCTTCAATTCTGCCTGACTCCTCCATATTGAAAGTAAGTTTCACATGCAGATGTTTTGGTTTTGCAGAAAATATCAGTTCCAGTGGGCATCGCCTGAGAGTATCCCCTACCAAAGGAAACGATTTTTAATATAAAATAGGAAATCACTAGCCAACTCCCCAATATGAACTTTTGTACAGCATTCTAAATGCAAAATTGTTTATTAATTTTTTATGAAATGTTTATCTCCCTTCAATCTCTTTCACAGTGATTTGTTGATACTGAATAGAAAGTAGAAGCAAGAACAGAAAATTAGCGCTTGTGCAAAACGACTACAAAAACGTTCAGAAAGTTGCACAGAAAGGGACCTTTTGATTTCTGTAGGTCTTACTCTGTTAGAAATCTGTAAGTTTCGATGTATTTCCAGCAGTGTGGTTCATTCTTTTTCTGTATCTCGTTGCCCAACTCACTATTTTCGGCTGGTGCCTCGGTAAAGCAGAATTTATTAAGTATAAGCAAGGAGCCCATCCTGACAGTCCTGTTCAAATTTGTGACCTGAGGAGTTGGAGCCAAGTGCAATGAGGACTCCGATTTGATAATTAATGCAACCTATGCGTTTACTAAAGGATAACTGGTGCTATACTTTACTACCCTTTCCTAGTCATTCCTCCTTTGAGTTAGGGTAACTGGATGGATCTTGAAGTTAAAGGAGTAGCTTGTGCTGAAATAAAGCACTAACGAAAATGAAAATTTAACGATCTAGTGACAAACTTGACAGTACACCTAAAACCACAGGGGAGTACAAACAGTAACCCTGATTATCTTACCTGTAATTAAAGTACTGATAAGTCCAGGTATTGCTGCTCATTAATATTTAACTGTAAAAATAGAAGATGAAGAAGCAAACATGGAATAGTAATACTGGGTTCATTCCTTCTTCATACACACTTGCTTCTCCCTTCCTGCTTGGGCAGGAGCATCTTGAACCAAGCCAAACCCAGCCCTGTGCTCCATGGACAAGCCAAATCTTCAGTGCCCTGTGGAAGTTTACAGGAGGGGAATTTTCTGCTCTTGCTAATTTATTCTGTGCTAAGAATTTAGTATCCTAACAATGAGGCTTTTGTCATATAAAGCATCACTGACAGACACTCCAGAGATGAACGATATCAAAAAACTCAAGAACTGCTTGTTGCCCAAGGCACATGCTGGTTTGTTGCCAGTTTATGTTTCACACATAAGGGCTCTGCTAGCTCCAATAACTTAAAAACGAAACAGTGAAACACACTCCCCATATACTTTTGGAACCCTCTAATGCCCCAGGAATGGGGAACCTTTTTGAGAGCTATCTTTGGCAACAGACCTGCTAGGGAACACATTCCACACCACTGGGGTCAGTGATGGTGACAAACCTTAGGGATGGGCAGAGGGAGTTTCTTCAGCATGAAGTGAGATTATACCAAGTGTCTGAGAGTGCAGTTATCTCTGTCAGAACCACGAGCTTCCAGGGTTCAGACTTGTGTTTCTGTCTAACTGTGGGTGCAAAAGACAAGCTCAAAGCATCTGTTCCTCCAAACAGCTTTGTGGGCACTTGGTCCCAATTTCCTGGTATTGCAGCCTGCTCTGGATTCAAGACACAACAGCTCCTCATTTGTGCAGCTTGGACACACCTTCTTCACTGAATGAACCTCCTCCCCTTGCTGGACGGCACAGCCCTTGTTAAACAGGATGGAGAGCAGTCTGAGCTGTGCTGAGCTGGCCATGAGGGCAAAGAGTGGCATGTTTTCGCATAAACAGGGAAGGAGACCCTGCAACCTCACACAGTGTTGTAAACAACCACAGGGCTCAGCACATCAGGAAAGCTCACACAGACTTTACAGCCCTTTCCCCAAAAGCATCCTTAGTCTGGAAAAAAAATCACAACTTGAGTCCACCTCAGAGAGGTGAGTAGAGGCTTATACCTTTCTTAGGTTCCTGCCTCTCTCCACGTACTCAAACCAACCACTCCTTTGCCAATCCAGCCATCACCTGACCCTTCTTTTCAGCACATTGGCAGAGGAGATGAATAGTTAATGGTAGTGGTAGGTCCAACTATCTCAAGGAGATAATTATGCAGTTACTTGAACCCTGAGTCTATATACTTTTTCTATGCAACAATCAAATATTAATTCAAGAAACTAGCATGACTAGCTGCCTAAGGCAATGAGCAGTGATGTTCCTATTACTATGTTTCATGCAAAAACCATTAGGAGAAAGGAATTTGAAGAACATGACTCTGCATATAAGTTCATTTCCAACGGCTCAATGTCTGTTTTTCTGACTTTAAAACTTCCCTATTTTGACAAAACATACAAGTACTATGCAAAACAGTTGTGAAAGAGGAAGCCCAGTCAGACTCGACAGACAGAGAAAATAAAATGGGGCAGAGCCAAGGTCCTCTCTCACCCTCAGTATAGTACACCTGGGAACAGCCTGCTTGGTAACACCCCTTGCAGGAACACAGACTGGGAGGCAGAGCAGCACCAAACCCACTTTGCCAGCTGCAGTGGGAACAGGGAGATCCCCACTCTGCTGTTGGCTCCTACCTGCGTGTGTTGTAACCATGCCCATACTTAACATATAAACCCAGAGAACATTGCACTGAGGAATGTGAGGGGTTATCTAGCAAAAACTTTGTTGTCTTGTGACAATACAAACAATTTTCTGGGTTTTTTTACTTTTTACAGTAAAACTATTAGAAATGATGCTATGACTAGAAATTTAGACAGCATTTAATGTTCAAGGATTCTGAATTTTAGTATTTCTCCTACAGCCTCATTTACAGAAACTATTAATTGTAATTCAAGCCCAAAATATTAAAAACACTATACAGATTTAAGGATTCTTTCATGCCAATTAGAAATAATTTCTAGCTGTGCTTCACTGAATAGGATTTTACCTTTTGTTACACTGGGAAATCACTTTTCCCCTGTAGCACAAGACATCTGCATAAATTCATTTCCCGTTATCTTTAATGGCATTGTCAAATACAGTGTTCGTACCTTTCTGCTAAATATATCTGCAGTTGTTGGAATACAAGTTTCTTAGAAAATTACAAGTTTAACCATTCAGTTAACCCAAAGTTACAATTTAATTAACATACTAGTAGAATATCCAAAGATGGTGTCACCTTATCATTCACACTACACTTGAAAGCATAAAGGAAGATCTTCTGACCTGGCTCACAAGCAACCTAGAAATCTCTAAAGTGCTGGAAAATGCTAACATCTGAAAGGCCAACCTATGCTTTTAAGGTTTTGTTTGTACTGGTTTTAAGCTCTATTTTCACTTCCTTGCTGAATGGGTAGCTGATTGTGCACACATAGAAAATACAACTCAGCACTGATAAAAAAGGCTTAATTATTTAATTTCAAACTTTAATTACCTGTGGAGGACTAATGAGGAGCGACATCAAATACTCACCATGATACTATTTCATTGGAGGTCATTCAAACATGAAAATTAACCTAAAATTGAGAGTTACATGGTATTTTGAAACTCCCTACTGGGATTTTTCTACACATTCTCCCTGAATTGTCTAGTTAAGTCAGACTGTGTGGGCTGTGACCTGTTAGTTGTCTGCAGGCCACAAGACCATGACATCATGAAAACTGTTTCTCTTTTCTTCTTCTCCACTGTGAATCATATTCTTAGGTAAGCTGAGAAGGAATTTTAAAGAGAGTTATCACCACTTTTGATAAAAAACAATTCAACTATTGTTGCAGTGGTTGAGTCCACCGCAGGAGTGACCAAGGAGCCAGAGAGCCCCAAAACAGTGGAGGTCCGCTGGTGGGCAAGCTCAGAGATCTAAGACCATCCCCTTTTACCCCTTTTAAGTCCATGTTCTAGATAGCTCTCTTTTCCTTGATACCCCACTGACTCCTGGTTCCCTTGTTCCACCCCTCACCTTCCCCAGTGGTCACTGTTCTGTCACCCCACGTCCTCTCCACCCCTTGGCCCCCAGAAGATTGGTCTCTGATGTTCTGCTCGCCCCCGGTGCCGCCCCGGCTAAAACCCCGGACCCCTCGGTGTTCTGTGTTCTTTGTCCCTGGATGCCTTCGGGCGGGGATGCCAATAAACCCCTCGGAACTCCGTACAAAAGACCCCTCCGGCCTCTTTGTCCCCGGCGACACTGCAGGAGCTGTCCGGCTGTGTGTGTGTGTGAGTGGCAGCGAGTATCCACCAACTCCGGTGTGTCCGAGTGTGTTTGCACGGCTGCTTCCACCCCCGCTCACTCACATCGCGTCAAACTACCAGATCCGAATAGAAAAGGTAATTTGTTTATCAATGGCTTGTTTGCATACCTTGTAATTCGGCAATGACCAAAGCCATGCATTCTTTACTTATCTTCTTCTCCTCCTCTCTCTTCTTCCCAAATATCAGTGGCAATCTGAAAGAAATAAATCTCAAAAGCTACATATATTGCACAGTTCTCAAGTCTTCAGGTATTTTAAGCAATAAAATAATGTTTTGCATCTAAAATACCTAGCAAAAAAATACCTGGGATTCTCCAATAATATTAATGCAGCTATGTTAAGAGCACTTGCATCTAAAACTTTTGACAGTATTCTAAATGTAAAACCAGTATTATCAAGCACTGGTTTTATCTTTATTAGTTCTTTACTTACGAGCTCTGCCCACTTTTTTTTTCAGCTCTACTTCAATGACCATATACAATCACAAAAATTTATTTTACATTTAGCCTTTATGTTGATCCCTGGCCCCTTTGGGCTGTTTCCAGCATCTCCCTCTGCTCCCCTCTTGCTGCTCCAGAATACGTTACAAAAGCAATTTTGGTCAACACTCCTGCAAGAGTGGGCCCTTGTCAAACCATCATGTGGATCTGGCTGAAGGAAAGAAGTGCACTCCCTGTTTCCTTACGCCTGATGCACAATGCACCTCAAAGAAATTGCTTTCAAATGCTTGATTTTGACTATAGTAACAAAACTATTTTTGCCTTACAAACTTACAAAGATTTCCTTTGGAAGATTAAAAAAATCTGAAAGAATTAAACTTATTAGAATTACTCTCAGTTTATCTGGCAAGGGCGCTTCTAACTCCAATCTAATTTGCTGTGGCATCACCAGTTAATATGCAGAGCACAGTTCATCCTCTCATGCACACTACACACTCTCACAGTCTGCACAGTTGCTCCAGGAATTGTAAAGACCTACAATAACACAATCTTGATGCAAGACTTCAAGTCAATGAGGCTCATCCATGCTCCTTAAATGCATAAAGCAAATACCACCTGAATTTAGTTTTCTCTCTATTGCACACAGATTAGCAGTCTGATGACTACTTCAGTACTAGCATAACTATTTTGTAAAGGCTTTAATACTGCACCATCCCCCTTTTAAATGCATGTGTTGTGATTTTTGCAGTTGAAATCAAGAAATCAGCTTAAAACAAGCATCTAATACAACAAAAAAAGGGCTGAAACACAGAGAAGTACAGTGATGCCAAGTCAAGAGACTTCAAAACTGTGGCATCATGTTAAAATCAGTGACAGTAATTTGGTTTTCTGTTGGTTTTTGGTTTTTTTTTTTTTTCTTTTTATTTCATAGGGCATCATTATTCTGTTGCA
This sequence comes from Monarcha castaneiventris obscurior, assembly GCA_026261815.1. Classification (NCBI taxonomy): domain Eukaryota; kingdom Metazoa; phylum Chordata; class Aves; order Passeriformes; family Monarchidae; genus Monarcha; species Monarcha castaneiventris. The sequence goes on along the minus strand of JAMPIT010000511.1, from coordinate 1,769,312 downwards.
GAAATGGTTTTCTTTTAGCCTCCACCATTGTGTGCAGCAGGTCAGTCTCAACATGATTGACGAAATACTACTTAATTTCAAAGGAATTTTTTGTGGTTTTCCCCTCCCCCCATACACATATATGGCCCTTTAATGCCACTTCTTCCACCTGCAAGAAGCCAGGTACCTTTCTCATATTCCTCAGAGTGCTGTAAAAACGAACTCTACAGAAGGCAGGCCCCCATCAACAACTGGATTGTAAACCATAATGCAGACAGGTTTGAAACACAGAGATTGTAGTTACACCTATAATAATAATGACTTCCAATAAATATTGCAAAATAAACAGGAATCTTTGATAATAATTTTGTGTTACTATATAAGAAACTGTGTTAGATGGATCTTTCTTTGTCCCCCAGACTATTTTGAGCTGAAGATGCGGTTAATAAGATGATGTGATAATAGAATTAGAGTGTGTTACAATGTGATTGGGTGTAGAATCCTCAAAGCTTTGTTTCTCGTTTTAATTTTAAAATATTTTCTGGTTTTTTTCATTCTGGTTTTACTTTCTCCAGTCCTGATGAAAAATCTCACTATTTCTGGGCCAAATGGATAGTACAGCTGCACAGTACTCATGAGAGCACTCTTCATTGCCTCTTCTGCTGTTACACCTCCTGGGAGCAGCAGACCTGAGCATGCAGCACAGAGCTGGGAATGCTGCCTCTGGCATCTTCAGCAGGAGCTGATAAAGTCAACAATCAACAAAGATTATTCTAGCAGGACAGGCAGGCCTGGCTTTCTTCTCCAATATTACAAATAAATGGTGAAACTACATTGTGAATTTTGCATTACTTTTATAAAACTATGTGTCTTTGAGAGGACCACTGAAGCTGAGAAGTGTCATTGGCAATGTTACATGTGAGGCTCTTCGATGCAGGAGATGATGGTTTGGTTAATGCACAACAAAAGTAAAGAGGGACTTCCTATTAAGGACTACCAGAATGGCAGTAGTCAGAATGCTACTCTAGTATTTCCAACATTGCTCAGATTTCCTGTGGGCTTTCATTTCCTCTCATATGGCAGTGGAAAGCAAAAGAGCAGAAAGGCAAATCGGCCTTCAGGTGCCAACCAAAGAATTCTGAGGCAATGATGTAAATACTTGCTCAGGAACAACTCCTCAGAGTTTCATGTTTCTTTCAATGACAGCAAGGGATTTTTTTTCTTATTGATTGCTTTTTGCAACTGAACTTACCAAATAGAGGTTTCCTCAAATGGTTCTTCCAACTAATCTGATAGAAAAATAACCTTGTTATATTTATTGACAGAACATTTAAGTAAATATTATAGGTCTAGAGGGAATGTTTCAGGCACTTGATCTTTTTTTTTTTGGGAAATAACAAATGCACTGTATTCTTCTTGGCATATTATACTGGGAATAATCTGAAAAACATGCTTACATTGTACAAAGATCATCTCAGAAACAGCCTCTTCAAGTCCCCAAGGAGCAGGCACCCTTTTGAATAAAGCTGATCTTGAGCAAACAAGCAATTCGCAATTTTAAATGTTTGCAGAATTCTCTTTCTGTGCTTGTTGAGGAATTTAAAAGAAACCAGTTCATGGTTTTATCTGCAGCAGTGAGAGGTGAAGTCTGGGGGCAAGTAATTTGTTTTTTAGGGAATGGGTATGGCTTAGAATCAACTACTGGTAGTTTAATACCTTTCACTGAACTTTTCAGCATCCTTCACTACTAGCCTAGTAGTCTGCTTTTACTAAGACTTGTAGTCAGAACATTAGCCTAGCCATCCTCCTTACTGCTCATAACTCTGCTCTGGAACCACCCTTTATTTGGCAGAGAGTGACATAAATGATAAATAAACTAAAAGAGTTTGGGGGTCAGTGAGGATAAGGATAGAGTGAAAAAGTGCTGAGAAGCCTTGATTTTAGGGGAAGAAGTTATTTGAAAAATTATATATAGGTCTGAAGAAAAACATATGATGCTGAGCAGAATTTTGCTCAGTTTTGCTAAATATGGTATTTGGTATGAAAAAGCTTTTCACAAATAAGGCGACACTTAGATGCTTAAATGAGACTGTCTCACTTCGACAGCATGAATCCATGAGCTACCACATACAAGTAGCCAAATGGCCTCTTTTGCAAGATTTATAGGCAGCACACCAGTACTCAGATGACTTCGTAGGGCAAGTTTTCTGACTTCCTAAAGACAATTATTTGAAATAATATGAGATGATAAATGCAAATGTATTTCAGTGCAGTGCCACACAGCTCCTCAAAACACTGTCACTTTCCTTATCCAAACAGCCTATGAGGACACTATGAGGACATAAAAAGACACTAATTTTTTTAGAGGTTTTAAAACCTGAAATGAGACCTTGGAAGAGAAACAAACAGAAAAAAACCTAACCCAAACAATGAAAGACATTACAGTTGCAGTGTATACCACAAGTGAAAGCACACTGCAGAAATGCTACAAGCTGCATCTCAATTTTATTTACCTTAAGGGTCCCTCACCAAGTCAAAAGCATTGCTGAAATTGTGAGGAAGCTTTCTGTGATTGGAAGACCAATGCCTGATTTGACCAGAGAGAGAATACGATTACACTTCTCCCCCAGCACCAAGCATGAACCTCATCTGTACATGGCTTCCAGCTACAGAGCACTGCTACTGAAAGTAACTTATTCTTTGCCAGGGGCTACAACCAATGTCTTTTCTGTGGACATTGTGTACAGAGACTTTGCATGCTACTGAAACAAGAGACATGTGAAGCCTTCTGGATAGTATTTGTTCATGAAGAGCTACAATTCTTTTCAGCTCTGTTCACTGTTAGTTTTACTTGCTCATTGAGCATGCAGACTCAGAATTCATGCAATAAAGAATTGCTTTATACAAAACATTTTGCAGCAATAATGATTTCTTCACAGCATACTGTGTCTTGACTAACTTGGGGAGGTATTCATGACTATATTATACGTAGATTGAGCCAATGCTTTTGATGCAATTTTTCCTACTGTGATTGTACAAGTATTCAAAAGAGTAAATGAATAAAGGAAAACAAAAAGCATCGTTTATTGGCAAGGCTGGCCATCATTTGGTTCTTGATTACCCACTAACTGCCCCTCACTGGAGATGCAAATAATATTCTCAAAGATTTTTGAGGGGTCTTTTAATGGTGCCAGTGAAAATGTTTTGGAAACAATCTCTGAGCAGAGATTCTTTCTGCTGTTTGCTCCCTGTGTGTATACACACACAGACAGAGGTGCACCCTGTATTTCTCAAACATTTCCACTTAAGAGAGCAGTCTCTTTACACTGCGTTATTTGCACTTCTGAATGTGAAGGACTGGTGTAGGAAGAAATAGAGAACAGTACAGTCACTGCTTCTAAAACCCTCTTCTGATTTTTGAGCAAAGGATCACAGTCTTTCTCCTGACCTCTGCGCAAAGTTGCTTCATATATTAATTTGAGCATATACTGACTATAAGTGCGTAACAGAAAAAAGTATCCTTTGTAAAACCAGAAATCCTTTGGGATCTGTGCATGACCTTTTAACATCTAGATATCCTGGAAAATAGGATAATTCCAATTGGACAGGACCTGCAAGGATCATCCAGTTCAACTGTTACCCAGGTTGATAACAGAGTAAAAGGAGAGTGGTAGAATCAACACTCAGGGCTTGCACACTGCCACCTCGTGGTAATTCTCACCCACATTCTAGAACTACACAAGCCCCAAACAGTAAACATCCTCCGAAAACTTGAATGTGAAAAGGCAACAACATTTCCTGGCATCCTCTCCTAGAGACACCAATGAGCCAAAATAAGCATGTAAGTTACACAAAATCTGGTACTGTTTTCTACTTTAAAGGAATTCTCTTGTTGCATCTTGTCCTTTTATACATAACAGCAGTTGATGATTACATCCTTGTGGTATTTTAGAAAGGAGATCTTAAAATCTGTGAAAATATGAAATATAGAGACTAAAAGTAATGAAGCAGACTGAAGAATTGTTAAAAGGGGCTCTGTCCTAATACTGGTGTCAGTAGCCATAATGGCGGTATCAGGAAATCCATAGAAGTGACTATCCCAAGCCAAACACACAAACCACCCATGATAGCGTGTCTGACAGAGACAGCATACACAAGAGAGACTGCAATAATCACCAAAATACTGCTTCCCCAAGACACCTTCTGACCTCTGGTGCAATATCTCTCCTTCAGAAACCTGTCCATTTGTTTTTGCAAATACGTGGACTTTGAACTGAGGCAAGAGACCAGAGAATGTAGCATAGAGGACAAGTCAAATACTTTTTTGCGATACTTTTTCCAATGGTTTTTGGGGCATCTGAATTTCTATTTGCACATGGACTTAATCACACTGCTGCACATTTTGCTTTCTAGACCTCGGGTAATTGGCACCACAAGGCAACCTTTTACAATGTAATACCTTATGCTGGGCCACCATACTGTGAGACCACAGAGTTGATAACTCATCTACCAGGAGTTGACAGACTACACTGAAAAATGGAGGGGGGAAAAAAATTGAAAGAAGGAAAGAAGGAGCAGGAGGGAGACAGAGAAATACATTTTTAAAGATAACCTGGAGGCAAATATAATATTTATACTTATTTATCCTCACAGCACAATCACAAACCCCAAAACATGTCTAATGAGATGGAATTGCAAAATGGCCATGAGTCCTACTTACTTGGCTTCTCAGTGGTCTCTTAGCAGTCACATGGATCTATATTTTTCAACTATGTGACTGCTGCAGGCAAAACTCCTATAAGTAAGAGTGAGAGTCACAGCAAGTCCTTAACTCTCAGTGGTATTCATGCACAAAAATGCCAACCTAGGAAAAATGAAAAGACTGAAAAAAAAATGCAAGGGCAATTAAGCACTGCAGACAACTGTACTTAACACTTGTTTCACATTTGCAAGGTATCCTCTGCTCAAATGAACTTCCATTGCCTCAACTCTTTGAATGGCCTCAAATCTTCAAGCCTTCATAAACAATCAGAAATATGAAAGAAACCAATAAACCATTAAGGTTGGAAAAGATCTCCAATACCATCGAGTACAACCTTTAACCAAACACCATCATGTCAACGAAATCTTAGCACAAAGTGCCACATCCTGTCATTTCTTGAACACTTCCAGGGATGGGTACTCCACCATCCTCTTCCAATGCCTCTCACCACATCCTGGTCAATATTATGTCTTCCATCTGTCATTTAGCATATTCTAGCTTTATTTCAAGCCCTTTTGGAAGGTATCTAATACTTCCTAAAAACTTGGGATTCTCCTACCAATGTAATTTAATTTGCACATTAAACTAGCTGCCGTGTTAGAACCACTAGAGGTTCTAAGGTGATCAGGTTAACCATCATATTTCCAGAAGACCGTTCCAGATTCCTAATGTGCTGAAAATATTTCCTTTTGTCTGAATGTTCTGATTCATATAATCATAGAATAGAGTGGGTTAGAAGGGACATTTCAAGTCTGGCTAGTCCAACCCCTCAGTGATGAGTAGGGACCTCTTCAACTCAATGAGGTTGCTTAGAGCCTCAACCTGATCTCATCCAACCCATCTAAGTAGGCCTTGAATGTTTTCAGGGATGGAAACATTCTCACCTATTGTTAAATTAGTTTGAGACAGGTTTTATCTTGACAATTCAGATACTCCTTGCAAAGGTACCACCCAGCTGGCCAGGTGATGGGTGCATTCCCAAAACAAAATTTCAAATGAGAAAGTAGAGTCAGAAATCATTTATTGTCTCCAAAACCCCCACACTTTTCAGGCTGAAATTACAGGTATGAGGGGAAAAATTAAACCCACAGCTAGAGAATTTACTGACACTTATCTGTTACTGTTTGAATATTGTCAGAAGTGACTATCAAGCCTGATCCTGCCGTGACATCTGAGAAGTCCCAAGTGACTAGAGTTCTGACAAACTCTCAAGAGCCGTGAACACTGTCAATTCCAGCTGAGATACCCCAGGTGCTAAGCACCAGTGCACGCCACAGAAGAACTTGCCTCCATCTCTGCACTAAAGTGTTTGTGTGACCTGTTTTCCTCATTGCATTGCAATCTTTGTTACAGGCTCAATTATATATATAAAAAATAATAATACCTACTAAAGGCTGCAGAAGACATTGTGAAGCTACTTTTTAAAGTATTATATGAATGACTTATTCACATTTACTAGGACTAGCTGATAGAAATAGATCCCCAAGAAGTATTATGTCATAATGCTGCGCACAGAAAAGTTGCATGCTAATCTCCATTCATACTAGGATCTATCTTTTAAACTTTTTCTAACATTGCAGATTACTCTGTCTTTACCACCCAATTTATCAGCATTTTTAAAAAGACAATAATTTTATCCTTTCTCTTTGAAAAGCAACAAAAATTTCCTCATGCTCTTTGAACACTATGTTTTAGATATTTATGTAAGCAAACAATAAAGATAACAGAACTTACATCATTCGGATACAGAGATGATTTGGCATTGGCTTGAATTCCTGTGAGATGCAAGATGACCTGCTGTGTAATAGAAGAGCCTGGAAATAGGTACTCTTCTATGTTTATAATGAAAGAAATACTTAACCATTTCAGGGGATATGTCAAATCAGTGTTTTACATTCATTTTTGATCTCTTGTAGAAAACAGAGTCCTAGAAGTCTGAAGCCAATAATTTAGTTTAATCTGCCTGATTCACTCATTGTGTCTTTCACTTGTAAGACATAATTTCAAATCTAGCCCAGAGCCAACTGACACAAAATCTCTGTAATCTGAATCATGGGAAAGGTCACGGTTAAAGAATCTCCTAAGTTTTAGTCTAATTTGAACCACAGCAGCCCATCATGTGGAATAAGTAACAGTCACAACACCTACAGCAATGAAACCTCTCAGTATCCTTGCTCTTCCCATGTGATATAGTGTCCATACTGGGTCCATAAAAATCTTCTAATGAAGAGAAACACAGCTTCCCTACAGACACAAGTCTGCTTCTTTCCAGACGCCTTCTCCACTGCCCCATAAGGATGGACAGCTGGGCAGGGTGGGATGCTGCTGGGTTTCTGTTCCCGGTGCGCTTGGGACACCCTCATGTACGTAACTTGTGACATTGCCGCCCGTGTCAGGGAAGCTGACCTTTTCAAGCCAGAATGGCTGGCAACTGTGACACAGGTTACATTTCCTCATTCCAAAGTCAGTGACAGTCACTTGACCCTCCTTAGCAGTGAATACACTGTCCATGGACAGAGAGAGGAACATGAAGCCTCTCTGCCTTATGGATTCCTCCCCTATGCACATGGAGCCATCTATCTTCGCCTGCATGCCCCAAGAACAGTCATATTTATATACCTGTGGGGGCTGTAAGGAGGTTATTTATTATTTGTTTTCATTTAATGATCTCTGTCATTCTCCCCTAGGAATACCCATATGCACTATACAAATCCTGTTAAGCCCCTGGCAATAGTGCAAATGCCACGAGCAGCAATATCTGGTACATCAGCTCTTTGAGAGAAACTTGACTACTGAACTAAGTCCTCCCCCTCACTCCCCCTGCCACCTTCATTTGCTGACAGTCTTATTTCCCTCCCTGACACCCTTTCCTAGGAACCAGCAAGGGCTTGCTCCAGGCTTCTCTACCCGTCACCTGTAGTTCTCAAATGGTGGTCCCTGGCCCACCCCCATCTCCGCAGAATGCCGGCCAGTCTGCACTCTGACACCTCACAAGGTCACATCAGGAGAAGAGAAGCAAATCAAACAATTCTAGCAACTATCTTTAATTTAGACGACGACTTTCACTGGATCTTATGGACATTATATGATCATATATTTGAGACAAGATGGCGGAAAAAAGGTCAAAAAATCATAATTAACCTCTATGATATAAGAGCATCCATAATATGGTGAGAAGATGTGAGAATTGACAAGAATTCCTTCTTTCTAACCACAGCACTGCAGAAACTTAGGGGCAGAGGATACATCCCGAGACTTAAAAATGTGCACTACTTTGCAATTACTTCTATAACCTTTGACAATTCACTTACCTTTTCTAAATCACATTTTCATATCTGTGATGTGGCATAAAAACCATGAGTCACTGTGAAAATCAGAGAATTGCAAACAAAACCATGATCACAGTAAGAATCACTGCTTTTGTTAGGGGAAAAATCTGAGGTTTCTCATAAGCCCTTGTCACAAGCTTTATGGTTCCCAGAGTATGCTAAATGTCAGGTCTAGCAAGTCAATGCATTATTTTGAAAATATATATTACATTTCAGCTTATAATTAATTATCCTTATACCTGTCTCCTTTTAGCTCTCTACATTGCTGCTTTGCTATTCTAGTCCACATGATCTGCACTTTGATTAATTAATTTATTCTGATTATTTAACTCCTTTTTCATCTTTCCATATTCTTCTTCCTTGGTTTTTCTTTGGTTATCTCCCTATCAGTCTTTTCTTTGCATCTCTATTTCTGCTCTCAAATAATGGTTTTTCTTTTCATCTCTACTCTTTCCATTTATTATCTTCATATATGGAAAAATATACACTAATACCTCCAGAGAAAATAGTCCACAATACAGACACTCAGAGAGAAGAGATCCAAAGAAGCTGCTGTGCTGAAAGACATCTAGCAGAGACAGCAAAATTAAGATTAGATACAGTTTTACGTGAAGATACAGCTACAGAAAAGTCTAATGAAATCTTGTCATATGCAGAGGCACCACCTCGTGCTACCAACCAGAGAGATTTGAATCTGGTCTTGTAGGGGTTTCCTATTAGCTCCTATGGAATACCGTGATAGGTTATATCGATACGCTGCCTTAGCAATATGAAGCCCACATAAATACCTGGATAGATGGGTATCATTGATTGATATTCACTACAGAACTAACAACCTAAAGGGAATTCAAAGATGATCAACAGTAAAACAACAAGAAGCTGAAAACACAACTGCAAAAAAACTAAACAATGGAAGATGTTGAATAGCGCTCCTAGCTTGGTCAGGAAGGGGTTAAAGAGCTCACCAAAAGTGACCCTATCTGATTGTCAAGGAGGGAGAAATGCTTTTTCACAGGGTGCACAAAAAGATAAAATGAAAATGGGATTAATTAGGTTAAGTTTTTCATCAAACGTGAGGCTTTGTAAGAGTCAGGTAAGAAAGAGTCATTGTAAGGGTCATCACTTGGGACTTCAATGGTGCAAGACAGATTTTTAATATTTTTTTTAATTGTCCCCAACTATGTGCTGAGATGTTACATTTCAAATGTTTCTATTAGAAACAGTAACTTTTCATTTAACTTCCACCCATATATTAGAACCTTCCTCTAAAATGTTTGAGTCAACAAGTGCCTCCTTTCAGTGATCTTCTGAATTCACTCTTACAGATATCAACACAGGATAAAAACAGGGACATTCTCTCCCTTCAGCAGCAGTAAAGTTGTTCGAGATGCATGTTCAACCTTGGAACATAATGAGCTTTAGCTGCTACTTGACCATGCTGTAAATCAGTGTTAATAAAAATACACTATAAATAATTAACAGTAATTTAAATATTAATATGTTGTTGGGGGCAAGGCCTTTTATCAGACAGTTGAAGAAACATTACTGAACCATGATATATTTCACCAAGGTTAACTTGAACCTAAAAATGCTACCCTAGTGCATGAAGTAATAAGACTTGAGAATGGCCACCAGACAGTTTGTTAACACATAACAAAAACATTCTTACTTGATAAAGTACAATTTCAGAAATGGTTTATTCATAGGAGCAAGCTTTAAAAAAAAATAATGGAATCATTCATTACATTTGATTCATCCTGATATACATTTATATATTTTTTTCCTATTCTTTTTTTGTCCAGGAAAGTGGTTTTTCTTCCACAGCATTGGAAATGTCACCTCAAATTGTCACATGAAGTTAGAATTGCTCCTGAGACAAATGATCCTGCATGTAACTGCAAAAACAGTCTCCCTCAGGTGACTTTAGGAACTGTGGTTTCCTCTTCTGTAGGTGCTCAGATATGAGCTGGATCTGAACAGAATCTGGATCTGAACAGAAGGCCAGTATTGAGCATATGCTGTCCTACCCATATGCACATGTGACTTGATATTTACATTATCCATACCCACAGTGATAACACTAAACAAAACCTCTGAGTCTAAATACAGGAGTGATGCTGGAACAAGATTTTTGCATCTCCCTTTATATGTAGCTTTAGTAAGAGATTCCTGTCCCCGGGTGCAGATGCAATACTGACAATGAACTGGATTCAGTGGTGCTATTAACCCCTTACTAGGAAAATTAAATACAAAAACATCTTTAATTGCTTTGAAAAAAACCACAATGAGCTAATAATTATTACTTTTTAAATATGAAATACTGAAAGTAAAATTTTATAAATATGAAAACCCAATGTTCCAATAGCATTAGTAGTTCATTTGAATTTCTCATCTGTAATATTGACTAGTCAAGCTTTATCTCGTTAAATGAATGGTCTGATGCCTTTCAGTTCATATTAAATTTATTTACTAAAGTATACAAGACAGACTTAGCAGTTAGAGCAAGGAGCCATAGTTAGCCAGGCCACCTTATGAAACCGTTGAATAGTGGACTTATAAATGAAACCAAAGAAACAGAACACCAAACTCAAAGAAACCATTTCATGCACTGAAAAATGTGATTTCTTCATAATACAGTTGCAGAGGAGGAGCTGTAATAAGTGTAGTCAGGTTTCCAACAAGGAAATTAATCACAAATGCCACCTCAAATGAGTGGTCCAGTGCAGTTCAGAAACATTGCTCTAGTTCTTGGCATTTGACGGCGCTGTGTTCATGCCCTAGTCCTGCACATGATGACTTGGGGCCAAAAGGTCTGAAATTCTTACCGCATTACAGGAGGGACTTTATTCACCTCTTCGCAGTACTGTGCTTTAATAAGACATTTAAACACCTGCTATAATGCAGGTATGGCTGCCTGGTATCCAAAAATAGCTAAAATGGGATTTGACATAGTTTATCTGTTGGGCATTTTCAAAACAAAAGACATCTGCTAAGCTTTTCACAGCAGATCCTACCAGGAAGATTTGGAATTGTTTCTCCCTCACATTCTTTCCAGAGTCAGACCCCAAGTGCTAGGACCTGTACAGAGCACAAAGTGCTAATGTTGCAGTTCATTTGCAAGTTTGCAACATTTGCAAACAGCTTGCAAAGCACCCTTCAGCAACTTGCTCTTTTTTTCATATCATCCTGCAAATAAACCAACAGGAAAGCCCACACAGACCAAGTGGGAAGAGGAGCTCATGCAGAACAGCTGTCTCCAGTCAGGTGTACCTGGGTTTATCCTGAAAGCTTGGCAGCTTGGCACCACTTCATAGGAACACTAACTAGGGACATCAGCTCTTGTTCAGGAATGGAGGCAAATCTTTCCTCAGCTGTCATTCTTGTTCATAAATTTTTTTCATTATTTGTTCCATTATTATTGTTATTTTAGCCCACTGCTAAAGAACAACTTCATAAAGGAACAGCATACCAAATATCAGGTTTTGGACTTCCTAATGTTTGTTCTGTTTCCCAATATGTGTAATAAGTGTGTACATCTTCCCTACTTGGTATGAACAGAATTAGTCTATGATTTGCACAAAGAGAGGTAGAACATCCAGATTTCATTCCTGATTTTACTACACTATTGGGCAAAGTACTGCCTGTTTCAAACAACTCACCATATAACAGGAGTCTTTAAACTAGCAACTAACAAAGATGAATTTTGGAAGTGTTTTGAGATCCCTGAATGACCAATGCTAGGCGAGAAAAAAGTGTACCACTGCAGGGTAAAAAATGAGAGCCATATCAATATAGGAGTGTAATTTTTTGTAATAAAAACAAAAACAGTAAAGAAGAATTCTGTTACTTTATAACCATTTCTTGAATGGTTATAAAGTATTTGCTCCCAGAGTTTATGTGGGAAGGTCACAGCTATCCTGACGGGCTTGACTTTCGCTGAACTGATTTTTAAAATGTAGGTGGGTTCAAAGATCACTTTTTAAATTCGGGTAGGGAGTATTTCCAAGTTCATCTCCTGAACCTCTGACACACCCTGTAAGTCACTTTCCTGGGCCTCAAAACCACTGTTAAGTCTACCCTCTTGTAATTACTGGGCAGCCACTGCCTCAGGATAAATCTAATAGAGTTTTTGGCACTGTCGTATTAAAACTTACCTATCAACTCACTGCACAGCTTTAGCTCTCCCTAAATATGTAGCTGGGAGGGAATTTATAAGCAGGAATTGGATTTTGCAAAATGATTAAAGTTACCAAACATCCATAAAAAGTTGCAGTAGTATATACCATTTTTTTGAAAGTCTACTTAATTTATGAGAGGTGGAAGGTTTATTGCCATTAAGAGTCTACAGTGATGCAGCAGTTTAGCATTTTGCTGAAGCTGTACACAGCTGCTGCCTCATTTATGAATTTTACATGTTTGTAAATTGCCATGTTTGTAAGGGGGGGCATCTGCATGCTGGAAAGGGTGGAGGGAAGCAGACTCTCCTTATTGTTTACTGCCTTACTGTTAAAATGTTGAGTAGGTCATGTTCCTTCTAACAAGACTGTGAACCATGCAGTGAGTTCCAACACTTGCTCTAAAAACAGAACATCCCTCTCTCTTGTCCTGTCATCAAGCATCACAAGAAGACCATGCATTATCTTTATCCTCCCTTCAGATACTCATATTAATAAGATGCCCCCCAGCATCTGCAGCTTGAAGTCTGCTGTGTCACCAGGTGAAAGGTAATACTCTCACTGTTTACTTGCACCTACTGCCTGGTGGGAATTGGCAACCTTGTAGAGCATCAGGCAGTGAGAGCATTTTTCCACATTTAGAGATGTACACATCAAAAGCTAAGCTCTTACAGTCCAAGTTTTTGACTCCACATGCAGGTCAGTTCCTTCCTCACTGGGAGGCAAATTCACCCTGACCCTTCCACAGATTTGGACAGAGGCCTGGAGAGTTTCAATTAAACAGCAATTAAAGCTACCAACACTGTGTTAAAGACAGACAAAACCAACAGAAATTGAGTCAGTGTAAACACTGGACATGGAAAATGGGCAAATACCTGCTTGCGAAATGTTTTTCTTATTATTTATTGTTTTAGAAGGTTTATTCCCATTTTCAAATTGAGCAATGAGATTGGACACAAAATGTCTTGATCACCATCCACTTCCCTACAGCTGCTCTCCATACAGTCTGCAGCTTGTTAGGGTTCTGACAAGCATGACCACTGTCATGTGCTTATCAGAACCAAACACTGAAACTTCCAAGATCACATTATCTGTGAACAGATATCCATGCTAAGAGCTGTGCAGTAGAGTACAGAGATGCTTTACCTATCTGCCTACCCTTCTGTCATCAATAATTCCTTTATCTTGTGTTAATTTTTTTCATTTTACCAATCTAGACTTGTTTATAACTGAAAACTAATCAAACACATTTTGATTTTTCTCTAAGAAATCCAGCGTCTGCTCCTTAAACCTTATTAATTTTCCAACTTGATTGAATGCTATATTGTGTTTATGATGTAATTTTAAAAATCCTTAAAAAACCCCAATCCAAAAATTAAAAAGCTCTTTTCACTACTTCTGAATTTCTTTTGCGAGAGTGTTTTATCTATGGAGAAGACTAGAGTTCCTGTCAATTGTAATAAAATCCAAATGCTTCTTAATATCTGAAGTCAAAGGGAGGCACAACGAGGCATTAGAGATTAGCAGCAGTAATCATGGACTAATTGAAATAATAACCTATTAACTGGTGTTTTGGCAGTTCTAGCAGACACAGGAAGCTATATGTAACCAATGCTGGCATTACTAAGCATATACATTTTGTCGTAATGAAATCTTTGCTTTACCAGGAAGAAACCTCACACTTTCCCTTTCTGTGAGAAACTAAATGCCAGTGATTAGCATTTTGTATAAGTTTCACAATCAGGGGCACATCTCATGTGAAAGAACTACAAAATAGCTATTTTGAAAAAATACATCTTTGCTCTGCAGCTGTAACAGACACAGAGATGTAAATTCTTGCTTTGTAAGCAAATTATTTTGTTGTCTTAGTTTGTTTCCAGAGTAGGTAGATATCATATATCATATCATATCATATCATAAAGATATAGCACATTTAAGTAATTAAATAAATATTAACAGAGTGAGCATTAACATGTCAGCTTCAAAAAAGCAGCTACAGGGAGTGTTTGAAAAGGTCACCCCTTTTGAGGACGCCCAACAGTGTCACTGCTTTCCAGTTTACAGCACAGAGTGATTTATTCTGTAAGGGATGCAGTTGCCATTGCAGAGAGTCCCCTGCAATGCAGAAAACACGTCTGTCACTTGACAGAAACTCAGCATCTGCCTGTATTTCATTCCCCACAGAGGACCAGGCTTGGTCCTCTTGTTTGAAGAGTAGATATGGGCAGTGCCCCCAGCTGTCATCAGTCCATACCCAAATAATTCACTACAAAACTTTGTCTACCTGTGCGAAACGCGGGACCTGTTCACTAATGCATCTGATACCAGAGAAGAAAGACTTGGCAGAATTAAGCTATTCAAAAATAAACAATCCTTGGAAACAAAAACGAGGGGAAATTGCTAACATTTACCCCAATAATTCTAGAAAGAGACTGAGCAGCAGCACAAGCTGCCCTGCAGTATCTGTAGACTAGACCTGTATATGATGTAAATGTTGTACATCATAAAAATCAATGGTTCTTTTGCTAAGTGGTCAATATTTATTTAACTTTAGCATTGTTTAATTCAATGTATCAATTAAAGATAGTGTAATGTCTTTGGTCCCAAGCTGCTGTTTCTGTTTGTCGTTACCTCATCTGTTTGATATTGCTCATGTCTTTAAATCTCTGCTCTTTTGTCCCCTTGCATAACTCAAGGACAGAAGTAATTGACATGAAACTTTTAAAAATTAATTTCACCGCATGTGCCACTAACAGACAGTGCAAGTTCTCAGAATCATTTATAACTTCATGGTGATTGGCCCTGACAAAACAATACCTTAAAAACTCACTAAAGTAAATTATGGTCCAGGCAAATGGCTGGATGCGAGCTGGGCTCAAGACCTGGAGCACAGCCAGGCAAAAACAAAGTAATACGCTTTTGATATTAATAACAGAGATGATATTGATCCACAAGCCAGTGTCACTTCTATGCTCAGGCAAGGAGATTGCTTCAGGCATTTAGCCCACTGAAAGCCACTTTCCATGTAGGCCATTTAATTCTGTGAGTCTTTAATTATATGTAATGGAACCTAGTTAAAGGGCCAGATACCTATTTACTCATCTTGGATATGGGCTGTGATTCAGGAAGCTGTCAAAAAGGTATATAACTCAATTCTTAGATTTCAAAAAGCAGCTGTCCTTTTGTATGTTTATTTCATCTGTGTATTTCTTTGGCTCAGAGCCTGCTGGGGATTTGTAGGCACATGGACTCAAATTATAGGATGGTATTTTTCAGAAGACCTGAAGCTACTCTTCTAATCTTCCTTTTTTTGTTGTTGTTTTTTTGGTTTTTTGTAAATGTCTGGGTTTTTTTTTTTTTTTCTTCCCCACACCATAAAAGCAGCAGTTAGGTAAAGTTAACATCTCATGCTCTCATGCTAAAACAGAGTGTGCTAGGAAAGAGACCATACAGACCTACAGTTTGAAAATACCTTTTGTCACATATGTTTGCACACACCTGAAAATGCACTCCTTATGCTCAAACAAAAGTGATCCCCTGCCTTAAATCTACTAGAAGAGTTTGTCCCTTAAAATTTTTTCCCCAGAGAAGGATACTGAGGAGTGCCAGGGATTGCTCATATTTTTGCTATATCCTTATTTGCTTTGAGTTCAGAATTTTCTAGGGCTATGGGAAGAGGAACTGCATCAAGGGAAAACTTGGGTAACCAGTGAAAATGAAGGTCTGCTGCAAAACTGTGCTTCTAATTTGGTTCCTACTTCGAGCTCCAACCTCAAAAGTAGCAACAATTTATGTGTTAAATATACGACAATATTTCACAATAGCAAGGTCAAGACAAAGGAAATTGGGCAGTCAGCAACTTCAGACAGCTTGTCTGTTGAGGTAATTCTACAAGGAAAGTTGCAGCTCCTCTTCCAGTGTGGAGGGTAAGTCCAGCTGTTGAAGATAGAGAAAATACAAGTCCACCAACTGTTATTTAGGAGACTGAAAGTTATAAATCTTGCCTTGTGGTTGTGGTGTATTATTGTCATTCTGTATATTCTTGGGGTCAGAGACAAGAAGACAGAAACAATCAAGATTTCCAAGAAATGACTAATTGTTTTTGTTGGTCTACTGTCTAATTTAGACATTCAGGAGGCTGCAAGAAAGAGAGTCTGCTGATTTATGTGGAGAGCACCCCTGCTACCTCTCTCAAAATGGATATATTGGTACAAAGTGAGCAAAATACCAAATGACAAAATGTGTCAGAAAACAGTAAAAACAAAACCACTGTGCTACAAATTTTGGCAGCCAAGCATCCGCAAATATACTGTCTGCAGTCAACATTCATTCAATTTAATAAGAGTAGTTGGGAAGGAGAAAGGCAAAAAGGATTTGGTGCTAAGCCAGCATATGTTTTTTCCTCTGTAATTTCTCACATTTCTCTCTTAATTTCTGAAAATAAGCAAGACTGGGCACTTGCCTATTTTGGGTAGAGATGTTTGGAAACCCTCTTACATCTCTACTGCTTTTTACTGGGAACCTCCCAAATGAAAGGGTTAACTCACTTTCTATATTAAATATTTACATAAAAATGTTCAGGAAGGTGTGTGTAAATTATAAATAATGTAAAGTAGGACTGGTCTCGGTTAGAGCTAAGAGACCCAAATTGTATCATCATAATACATTATTCACATATAATGCATCTATTCTCCTCCATTAGTGTTACTAGAAAAAGCCCCTGAGTGCTTAACTTGAATTTTGAAGAGTGTAATAAATGTGAGATAAACAAATAGCAGTGGGGATGCATCTGTAGTTAAACAACTGTAAATTAAAGCTCAGTTTAATTCCTCCAAACTACATTTAGGACAAACATGATGCTCTCCAGGAACAAAAGATCAGTTACAAACTGCAAAAAAACCCCAAAACCCCCACAACACATCCAAATTATTTGATACAGTTTCCTCTCCATTGCACTCCACCCTCACCCCTCAAAGACAAAAAAGGCTTCATGGCAATCCAAACCCTGGATTTTTCTGCTCAGTCTGTGAGCCAAATTGCAGTGGTAAGGGAAACATTTCCAGACACAAAAGAAAGGCAAGAAGGAAGAGAAGGTGGTCACACCAGCTGAGAGCGTGGAGGGAAAGCAGATTCGGCGGATACTTGCTGGCAGGACACATCCTGCAACAGGCACTCCACAGTAAAGGGTCTGGCGTCGTGCAAATTCAGGAAAGCCACCCCTTTTTGTGCCCCATATTTTCTCTTCAACAAAAGAGCACTTCCTCCCTAGATCCCGAAAAAAATATCAGCTGCTGAATACTGAGAGCTTGAAAAGGGATTATTAATTTCCCACTTACTCTCAGCTGTGGAACAGGACTGCATTCAGCAGCAGTCACTGACTCCTTGAACTGGTTTTGCCAGGTGCTTCCTGGAGCCTCAAGCTTCTGTTTCTTTTTCACATGGATTCATATAACTGCAATGTACAGAATTGTTCTGGTAATTCTTGGGGCAATTTTTTTTTTTTTTTTTTTTTTTTTTTTTTTTTTTTGGTAAGTGAAGCGTTTCCTGGGCCTGGAAAGTGTTTAGAGATCTCCAGGTGAAAATGTTATAGTAAGAACACAGAATATCCTCATTACTAATTATCAGTGCTGTGCATTCAGTCCAGCAGGGCCTAGAACACTGCACTGTGGTGCAGAGCTCAGGGTCCTCTCAGAAAGGCTTCATAAACATTAATCATTGAAATGAGAAAGTCAAGCACTATGTGAATAGTGTTACTGCTATTCTGCAAGGCTTTTTAAAATACCTATTGCTGCTAACTATAGATGTTCAAGTTTAAGAAGTAAGCACTGCTCCCAAATGCAAAGTTTGAATGACTTCTGTTTGGCAAGGAATTTTGCTGTGAGGATGAGACTTAAGGCAGTGGCATAGCTCTTTTGCTTCCTTCGTTCAGAGCTCAGAGGACCCTTGCAAAAATCATGAGATTTATTATTAGTGCAAGGAGAATGAGAGTAAAATGGTTGCGTGGCTAGTGACATATCTTGAACAGATAACATTTCCAGGACAAGGGAACTGTCTGAAGAGTGAGTTGGGGGAAAAATACTTAATAAAGAATCTTTAATGGGATTTTTTAATAGCATTTATAAGTTACATTGTATGCAATTATTAGGTCTAGTGCTGAAAAACTGCACAGTGATGAACATGCAGTTGACAAACAGGGATTTCCTCAGTCACCAGAAGAGCAGAAAATTCAGTAAAATACAAAAAAAAAAAAAAAAAAATTGTGTCTGAATGCAGCTCTTACTTGCCTGTTGATTCAATTCAGTGTCTACTAGCATGAGTTCTGGGGATGGAAAATGGAATGCAGATGAGGAACGTCTTTCAGGTATGACAGCAGGGGTGAGAGAGGTGGTACCCAATGCTTAGACATGCATCATCTCCACACCTTTCCAAAAAATCTCTTTGATGTCATACCAAAAATCTTTATATGTCACAGAAAATCTTCAGGGTCAAGAAATGTCTCCAGAAATCCTCAACAAAGTTTAAAGCATTGATCCCATCTGTACAAAAGAGCAATAGAAATAACAATATGAAAAAAGCTAATAAAGCTTCCCAAAAAGCTACTGTAGAACTATATGAAGGCTTCAGCCTCATTTTTTCAGTGCTACAAATTGGTTTTCTAGGTGTTTTCAAGCTGTACATTCCTCAGATGATGGGAGTCAGACACATACTTTGGTAAAATGTCCAGCACAATAGAACACAAATTGCAAGCAGGCTACATGTATGTTAATTTAAATATTATTTAACAGCTCTATGATATCCTAGAACATACCCCAGGCAAAGCCTACAGAAAAAAGCATGAATCACTAGAGAATGTAGTCTTCAAATAGAGGACACTTTTCCCTCTATTTATTCTCCTCCATTCATTAACATCCAATTAGCTCCTGAGCCCTTTACCTAGTGCTAAGCACTGCTTTACAACAAACAAAACAAAACAGTATTGCAAAACAAAACAACAAAGAACCCTAACCCCAAACAAAACCCGCAGTGTAATTAATTAATACAAAGACAGATTCACAGAAAAGCTGAAAGCACAGTCACAGCAACAGAGAAATCCCCCAAAAAGCTACTGAGACTCAGTAAAGCTGCTGCCTGCCCAAAACATGTTACAGCCCATGGGGACGGCGACGGTGACCCTCAAACAGGTTTACTTTGCAGTCGAAGATCTGGCAGATCCACTGTTACAGCTTCTTTCTACTCCAGAAGATTGCCCTGCCATTCCTGCACTGATTAAAAAGTGTCCATGAAATTATAGCATGTATTTGTGCCAGCAAGGGACTGTGCATCTGTGTGTAGCTATGAAATATTACCAAAACCTCATTTAATAATAGAGTTTAAATAGTCATTTAACAAATTAAGCAGTATTTTCTCTATCCATCATTGTGTTTTCTCAATACATTCTTTGTTGTTTTCTTCACTCTTCATTATGTAATCTTGGTCTCTACCTTACTAAAGAATTTCATAAACAAATTACAAGAATTACTTATAAACAGCCTGATTTAAAAAGATGTAAGGATGACTGTAAAATCGCTCTAGTTCCATTATCCTGCTAAAATTCACTAAATTATTACATTAAGTGAATTTATAGAGTTGCATAAAATAAAAAGGTGATGAAGAAAGAAAGATTTGAGGCCCTCATATATGAAGATAATTTCTCCTGAAAAAGGCTAGGTGAATGTCCTAAAAATTTTTAGTTTTGCTAAATGACATAGTTCTCTAATGACATCCATCTTCAACAAATTTGCTTTTTTTGGTCCTATTTCCATAAGCAATTTACTAGAAATAGAACTAGTTTTTTTAAGTTCAAACACTCCCTTGAAATATTTCATCCCAGTCTCCCACTGGAGCAGGACACAATATTCAGATCCTGAATATTGACTAAAAAGAAATGGTAAAAGACCTGATTTTTTCCTAGTTTTTGGAAAGTGCAAAGAACAGCCTGAAGTGTGAAAAATTATGTGATTTTCACAATTACCTCGTTGCAAACAGATGAGGATGTTAACAAAGAAAAAATACTTTTTCCATAATTTCCACAGGAATAGCATTACTTGTGGGTATATTTATATGCTTATTTAATGTGAGAGTATCCCTTTAAGTAAACCTGTCACAGAAGATTTACTTTTCTCCCTATTGTCTGAGACTACAGCATGAGGAGCACAAAAGGTCCAGTGCCCAGGACACAAACCCTGGAGGCTTTGGCTAACAAAGGGGCTGACAAGGAGAGCCTGGGTGACAGTGAGTGAAGTATTCAAGAGATCCTTTGGTTACAGATAGCAGAAATATAAACAATATTTGATTCAAAGAAATTAGGAATTATGTGAGCATCAAAACCACTGAAATTGCAGTGTCCGGGTTCTGGAAAAGATGGTGGATATCAACCATTTAGTTATTCCAAATACTTTCTCAAATATCTAGAAACAATTACTCAATTTTATGCCACTTTCATAGAAACCTGTTTCATTATTTTCTTAATTTTTTTTAAACTTTTTTTTCATCATTCTCTTCTGTTTAATGAATACATGGATTTTGAATATTAGATGAATAGTCCTTGCAACTGAACACAAAGGGGAAATGATGCAGACAGCATTATGGTCCCGCTTCCTCTTCTTGCATTAGGGTGGAAATTATATGCAGCAGGGATTACACTTTGTTTAAAACTGTGCCTCTGTCTCTAAAAGAACACATTATACAAATTTTCTAATGTTGTTGAAATTCCCCAAAACTTGATTGTGTCAGACATAATGTGGCAATGAGGCTCTTATCCCTACCTTATGCCGAATAAATATCCAATATCAGGGAGTATAACCTTGGAAAAGTATACACCAGGGAATATCCCTCACGTCAATAATTCATTGTGCTGTTGGTGGGAAGGTGCATTCAGTGAGCCCCTGACATTACACAGAATACATTAATGCCCATGCAGCCTCAGCCTGAGGAGCCAGGGAGGAGAGAGCACAAGGGGACCGACTTCCCTTCAGGCCCATTAGAAAAAAAAAACACCTCAGAATTATTCAAAGTAGCACTCCGTCTAAAAGCAAACCAAGACTCCCTCCTCACCAATTCCATAATCAGGATTATCTGAGAGTGAGAGCATGTGAAATACAAATCTTTACACGTGCGTGTGAGACAGAGATTGTCTTACATCTTCCAGCTGTAAGACAAAGTCTGAGCTCCACTGATCCAGCACAGACAGAATACACTGCCGAGAATCGGGAGTAACATGCTGATGAATGAGGTCCCCAGAAGTCCACATATTAATTCTACTAATGTAAATACTAAAAATCAATAAATTTGGGTTCAGTGATGTTTCTATAGGCAAAAATGCAGATGGTATTCAAATGAGATCAAAACAAGTAAGACGATTTTCTGATAGTATGTATCTGCCTTAAAGATGATTGCAATTTTAATTATAGACAAAATGGTAATAGATTTCAATACATTCCTATTTGCTCTTTTGCTGTTATGTTTTTAATGATTTAGCAGAAGCAAGAATAACTAAGAAACCCAACAGTCATTATCTCGAATAATGAGAGTTTTTAATGCAAAATCAATGTTTGTTATAACGAAAATAGACTCCTCAGCTCCTGCAGGGATATGTACAATTCTTTTTCACTGTTAAATAGAATGTGATTGCTTATTTTCACCAATATAATGAACATTTTTATTCAGGAGTAAAAATAAAATGTCAGAATTTATTTACTGTTACTAAGCACATATATTTAACCAGAAGCTCCCACCATATGACTGAAGCTGAGCAAACTGGGAATAATTTTCTGTGAAATTTCAGAAGCTTGAGGGAGAAGTGCAAAATTTCCAAAAAGTAATGAAAAAGCTCACTCTGGGGAAAAAATGGTTCTGTTCAGATGGTTGACCAAACTCTAAATTTGTTATGTCAAATGAACCAAATTCAAAAGCTAATAAAAATATCTTAAGCAGGCTTAATGAAGTAAAACAAACACTTCTTTCATACCAACATATCAAAACTGTTTTCAATGCTGAGGGAATTATTATTATCATAATTATGATTTTGATCATTATGATTTAGAGTCAATGCATGTATTTATGGTCATTTTTGATCTCACAACATTGGGAAAAGCGTTCACATTAATTCTTCTGAACTATGTTCTATCAAAAATCCAAATTATCTAAAAGGATGCATGGGAACTCAGAGGCTTAAATGCTTCCTTTGGAAACATTGTATTTCTGTATTTCTGTTCTCTTTGGCTTGGTTTTCATGCAATGCCTAAAAGAAAGTGTAAAAACCAGAAAATGAGCAGCAAAGCTGCAAATGAATACCCTTTGAAATTATTTCTTAGGTGGTTGAGTAACAGGTGAAGAAAAAGTTCTCACTGGAATCGAACTACAACGGCAGCAGATCAGCATGTGAACGCACAGGTACTCACAGAAAGAGGTTTGGGACCTGTGAAGGGTTTATGATCTCAGTTTGTACCAATTATTCTAATACTGCTATCTTAAATAATTTCCCCCACCCCCTTTTTTTTTTGGCAGCTGCAATCTTTAAGGGTGCCTTTTGCACAAATGAGGTGACAAAATGTATCATTCAGGCATCTATGCATAGGAAAAATTTCTTAGAGTGATACAAATGTTTAGGAAAAATTTTATCTGTCTTGTCTGGGTGCTCAGACAAGCAGAGCATAGACCTTTGAGCATAGGCAGCAAACACAATCAAAGCAGAGTGACCTAGAGCAAGCTGCTATGGGCAGTGTCCAGTTAGCCTTTGTTCTTGTCCTCTTTAATGTTACGTAATTTAATTTGTTCATGAGGCACAGCACTGTTTGAAACCATGACAGTCTTATCTTTGGAAGTTCTAACTGAAGAAAGTCTTAAGCACGACTGGTGTGAAAGCTTGGCAAATCCTACTGTTCAATAACAAAAAAACTTGAAGAGAACATGTATACTTATTCCATACTGTTTGCAGAGGCTATGTCCATAGGCAGAATTGCTTCTGGACTGCTGCACTCTTCTGGAGCAATAGCACTTATGAACCAGTTCAACCTCAGCTGCAAGCCAGTCACTTAATTATGAAGACTCCACAACTAGAATTAGACATAGAGTTTCCATAAGGACGTTCTCCCTTTTGTGATTTGATAAAGCTGTCCCTTTCCTTCTTACTAATGATAATTTTCAATGAATATTGGAGAAATGGAACTTTATGTGGATGACTTATTAATGAAAAACAAATTGCAATCCACAGAGGCATTTGTAGAAAGAAATGTAAGAGTTCTATGAGCAAGAAACTCTTACTGGAAACTCTTTTGTGCTTATTTAGTAAAACACAATATTAATTTTATGTCAGACAATAATTTCAGTCACAGACAAACTTTACAGGTCAAACTTGATGGTTTGTTCTCAAGGCTGATAAAAAACATTAGAAAAATACTTTCAAGGAAGAGTATTACTAGTATGATTTTGAGCAAATAATCATCTGCTCATAGGAATGATCCAGACAGAAGACTGAATTCTTAAGTTACTGACTGTGATTTATTTTTTCATTTTCAAAATAACTGTGATTGATATTAAATAGAAAACTGTATTTTTTGCCTACAATGGCAGAATTCAGATCATTAGAATAATATATAACTAACCAAGAAATGCAGTTATGCAGGAGCTTTCCCTAATTTGCATGTTCTTTGCAACAAAACATGCAGGGCCCCACATTATAGAATCTGTACACATTTGCATAAGCTGTTCCATTGTGGTGCATGCTCATATATATCTTTCTGAAACAACTTTCATGATTGAAAGGTATTTTAATTACAGGATACAAGCTACCAGTGTTGCACTATATCTGCTTTAATTATTACATAAAGCATATGAAATAGTTACATGTCTCTGCCATATAGCAGATTTGTTAATAAATGACATATATTGAAGGGAGTCACAGACTTATGCAGTGTTTCAGAAGACTTAAAGAAACATTCCTAAGAAGCTGGCTGGTTCCTGACTGTATAATAGTACCTGAAGTACCTTAAGAGAAGGAATTCTTAGAAATGGTTCAGGTGGCGCTACTTTAAATGAACCGTTTTTCCTAATATTATTCATCTTCATTGTTGAAATCATACATTTCAGTAAGAAATGGGACTAACCAAGACTTATAACCAGGAGTGATATTTGAAATACAATACATGAATATATTCACTTCAGAGGCAACACTGAGGCAGTTTTCCAACAGAACTTAGAACAAACATGCATAACAAAAACTGAGCCTTTCTTGAAAGCTTTAGTGTAGAAGAACAGCTTTTCTTCTCTTCTTTCTGTCTCTTTAGAATTTAGGAGTTTGGAAATCCATGCTGCATCTTTTCCAATATGCAGGTGTATTCACTTCCAGCTGAACTGAAGGCCCAATCAGCATACATAAACCTTGCCCCTAAGCAGTCTGTACTGGTTTATATGGAGATCAGGATTGCTTTGAATTACACATGCAATCAGAACATTTCATAGAACAAATTGTGGTCATTTTGACAACTATACAGCAAGCTTAATTTCAGTCCAAATATACACGATATTCAGAAATACAATGAGGTGATTTAACATTTTAAAAGAGCACTATATAGTATATATTAGTAGAAAAATCATGACACAAACTTGTTCTAAAGATGTATTGTTCCTTTTTCTTCAGAAATAAAACCCCACCCCCACAAAAGAAAAACCAACACCACACCACCTCCAACCCACAAATTTCTATTAAGAATAAATTAGCCACTAAAGAAGAATTCCACTGATATACAATTCATACCGGAAATCTATTTTAAACTTGGAAAAGGAAGGCAGGGAAAAGAGGGAAAGAAAGTAGGAGGAAAAGAATTATCAACACTGTTTTCAGCACAAATCCAAAATACAGTCACATACTTGCTACTGAGAAGAAAATTAACTTTACCTCAGCCAAAACCAGCATGCATAAATGTTGGATCAGTAAGAGATCAAATGCCAGAGAAGAATATGTAAGATAGGACATATTGATTCCTAGGACTTACCATGTTCTTTAGCAATGATAAGGCTGCTCTCAACTGCACAGCTCTCATATGAGAAACATCAATGGTTTTTCATTAATTTCTGCTACAGTCTGTCACTTATCCAGTATCTCTTTGCAATTAAAGATTTGTGTCAAAGATTTGTGTTGAAACACATAAAACCTAAACTTTTGTTTTATAAAACTTGTTATCTGGAATTATGGAAAATTTTTCACATTTTGATTGATAGCAACATCATCATTATAGTATGATTTATCACTCAACACTTTATACTCCTGCTAAAAGGGCTTAAAAGCTGTCCCTTTCCAAACATTTACTACCTGGCCTTTCTGTAGCTACCCTGACAAATTTTTAGATTTCTGTATTCTTTAAGAGGCACCATGCAAAATGCTGGAATCTTCTAATTTCTTTAAACTGTGTCTTCCCAATTATTTATTTAAGTACTGTGTAGATTAGCTCTCCATTCTCACCTAGATTGGTGATAAGAGAGGAAATGGCCTTTTTGGAGTGTCTCTGCTTTTTAAAGCAGATAGAAATAAGGTTGACAAAGAAAAAAGGAAAATTAGGCATTATGAGGGTAATAACTTAGAAAAGTGTCAGATTCAGAATAATTGAATCCAATGACATTTAATGCTATGGAAAACAATAGCAGCAGCCTAGCCGCCCATCTGATTCATGTCTAGTTCATGTTTAACAAAACAAGGCTAAGGGTCATGCAGTCATGAGTCCCATAAATAACCTGTTAATGGGATTTCCAAACAAGCTGTCCTCAAAATGGTTTTTCATCGCACAGAAAGAATATTAAAATGCAAATGGATTCGGGCTGTGTCCTCATAAACAACCATGTTCATTTAACCTCTGACCTCAACGTTTAACTGCCCATTCCAGCAATTTGTATGGTATTAGCCACAAAGTACCACTCCAAAGTGCTAACTTTGAGAAAAGAGGACTAAATGAATAGATTACTATCTGTGATGCCCAGTTAACCATGTCAAACTTACTTTATAGGCATAAAAATATTATTTTAAAACTTGCCTTTAGTTAGTTGACATTTTTTTCTACGGGAAAAAAAGGTGCCAAGAAAGGTGCTCTGAAACATTATTGATTGCACAGCACCGTGTGCCAGCTCAGCAGATCAGCTGGAGAGTTTTGGCAGAGACTGCCATGCACCATCACCTGCCTTCACCTCCCTGCTTCCCTTGGCCAGCTACCAGGACCACTTGGTGAAGCACTTTGTATTCTATAGCACAATGTCCAGACTTTCTTGACCCTTTTCTGTAGCAGGATATTCCAGCCCTTCCCTCAGCATCTTCAGTCACACTTGAAGAAGAATGTAGCTCTTTTTCTTACAATATTAAAAGGAGCCCACCTGCTTGACATGAATAATGAAAAAATCATTCTTTGTTCAAATTCAGCCACATCTCTCCTACCTGATACTCCTCATAGGTCTCAAGGGGAGACCTTCAAAGGGCCTATGGGAGCTTGCCTGACCATGGACAATGGCAAATTAAAACAGCAACATGCAAAATATCTGGAAACTGTTCCCAGTTAAAAGTATCATGTAAATCACAGTAAATATCCATTCAAACCAATTTAAAGTATGAAGGATGCTCTTAACAACTTGGTTTTAAAGGAAGAAATTAATTCTTCTTTGAAAGCACATCACTTCCGAGAAAAGGGTAAGAGTCCCTTTGCAGTGAACTGTTTGTTCCAGAGGGAAAGGAGTAGTTGGGATGTCAGAGTACTCACCTGACTGGGTGTCTACATTTTCTCATCACAGAATTTCTATTCCAAAATACTCACAGCACTTCAGAGTTTATCAGAAATTTGTAATTTCTAGGGAAAACTGCCACAGCTGAGACTGAATCTAAAAGTTGTTTCAAAGTTTGCTGCACAACAATGATGAGAAGGAAGTAATCTGAACCAACAGTGTTTAAAAAGGAATGATTATTTTCATGTTTGCTAACATTGGACAATGCCCAATGATACTCTCAGTTGATTATTCACCTGGACTGATTTTTCTCATCAGTTTTGGATTTAGATTTTTTCTCAATAAGTAAATCCCTTCCTGTAAACAGTTTTCAGGGGCACAGTTTCAGGTAGCACTCATTGCAGGTCACTGATTTGTCTTATTTTGCTCACACTGATTGGCAGTAAAGTCTCTGAATACCAGAGTTTCAGTTGCTAGCACTTTTGTGGAATGTATCCACTTTCTTGTCCAAGAAAAGTCTAAGTGATGACTTCTGTCCTAGAAGAGGTGATAGCAGGTCTTTTTATCTCATCTCTAATTGACTTGCAATTTTCTTTTTGAACATAACTCCGAAGGAAAAGAGAGTAGAGGCCTTAGACTGTTCACGGTCTGAATTAAAGATCTGTACACGGCGTATATTAAAGATTTATGTTTCGTTAGCCATACCACTGGCTTACACAGGACCACTCCTTAAAAGTTAAATCTAAGGCCAGAAACGTTAGAACTGCAAACTTTTTTTTCTGAAACAGGCTGAAAGCCGAGTCATTAATGCTGCGATCGGTCTAATCCAGAGCATTTGTTGCCACTAATTATTACGGACAAGCCTCTTTATTGAACCACATCCTTTTATCAACATTAGGATGCATGAGCCGAGGCTGTTGTTTTAAACGCACTCATTAACCACACAAATCAGCCCTGTTGACAGAGCGCTTTTGAATTAAGCATCAGACTGTAGTCATTGGACAAGGAGCAATTTATAATGCCATTAGCAACACTTGCGAAGGTTACAGGCATCAAAAATTGTTCAGCCGTAATTATTCTTAATGGATACAAGGAATAAACTGACGCAGGACAGCTTTTTCATTAGCTTTCAATCAAGCCTGATGGCTTTGAGAAATGTACAGTAAATGCATTTTGGGGAGAAATAATGATGTTGCAGCACCTTTCACTGGAAAATGCTCTCAGTTCAGAACTTAACTTATAATAACCTTAATTTGATATAATTAAAAAATATGATTTGCTTTGAAGATTTTGCAACAAATTGTTCTGGTTACTGTTTAACCAGTTTTCAAGTGTTCATCCTACACATGAAAAGAAAAAAGGATAAAAATCTTCATATGTTTCAGATTCTCATGAAAAGCATTAGACTTTCAATTTCCTAAAGCCAGAGTAATGAGGACAGATTTTTAAAGTGAACTCAGAGCACTTAGAGAATGAAAGAAATTTTAGGAAGTTTACCTACCCCAAAAAAGCATCAGCATACACAACATTCTCCATAATATTCAGTCACAGACTCAAAAACACGTGATCTATCACTTTGTCACAGGTAAAATGGTGGAAAAATAACTTCAAAAAACCCAAACAAACAAAAAACCAAAAGAAAAGAAAACAAAACAGAAACACAACTTAGTTTTAAACTGAGTTTGATGCATTTAAAATCACATTACCATATTTCTAAAAAGCAAAAACCTTCATAAATCAGTCCTCATTTCATATCCTATCACAGCTGCTATTAACAGCAGGAACTGCCTGTCAGGATCACCTTCTTTTTGTAACAAGGGTCTTTCCAGACAGATTTAGGATATTGGCCAAATGGACTATTAGTCACATCTGATTCAAGCCTTAAAACCAATCAGAAGCTCTTCTGGTCTTCAGCACTATATGTGTTTTAGCTCATATGTTTCTGTATTTTCACCCTGAGATCTCTTCACTATTTTTTCCTTATACTTATGCAGATCAAAGAAAAGAGATAATGAAGAAAATTACTCTAAGAGAAGGCAAGAATGTGGTTTACTGTCCTTCTGTGCTTGTCAGATCACAGGTCAGGATAGAAATGCAGCAGTACCTCTGCTGCTTAAGCAGCCAAACTTGAGCTGTAGCACCACTTTGCAGGTGTGTGAGTCACACAGAGCAACAGAAAGTAGATGCTTTTAAAATATTGTTTGCAGAGTTGCTGAGAGTATGGGATGTCTGACACAAAGCTAATGAGAGGAAATAACCTATAACTTCCATTTCAGTCAGGAGATGCAAAGACAGGCCTTGAAATCAAATTTGAAATTGATAGATACCAATGCAAATTACAAACAAAGCAGG
Organism: Monarcha castaneiventris obscurior; assembly: GCA_026261815.1. Lineage (NCBI taxonomy): Eukaryota > Metazoa > Chordata > Aves > Passeriformes > Monarchidae > Monarcha > Monarcha castaneiventris. Next base: position 1,739,976 of record JAMPIT010000511.1, on the reverse strand, counting down.
ATGTCAGATTGCACCAGAATGGGAGTTCAAGGGTGACTTCATATACATGTAAATTTCAGCAATAGTTGTACAAAATTTTATCACACAATTTGTGCTGTGTTTAGTCATAAATGCTCAGACCAGATTATTAAACAGAGTAATATTCCTTAAGAGAAAATGTTTCTAGCATGCACACTTGAAAACAGCAGAAAACAGTGGGTGCAAATATGGACAGTTCAAAAAACCAGAAAGCAAACAAGATATCTAAAGTTGATGTATTTTTTAAAATATACATATTCCCAAGACATCTTATGATTTTCTTATCTAGTGCATAACATTAAAGCCAATTTTGGTCCAAAAAAGTTACCATTGCAATTAACCCTTGCAATACTCTACACTAGTAGTGGTGGCTACAAAACAGATACAAATACTATACTTATCTGTGCCTGTTAAAAAATTACTGCCTTACTAAAGGTTGACAGCCCAGTAAAATTATTCAGGGGAAACTCTGACTTCTACTTCTTCCTACTGTTGTTTTACTCATAAGACAATAATTTTGAGTATCTACATTGTTGTAATGCAAAGATGCACTGGAGGGAAGAGGTAATAGTCATATTTGGGGATTTACAGAGTAAGGAAGAAGAAACAAGCAGAACATAGATCCACACTAAATTGCTCAGAATCTAATAAAATGTGTTTTTCTTGATTTATAGGAGTCATGTGTATGATGGTATCAGACCCCTAGCCTACAGTTCAGAGCACTTAGAGGGGAAAAATCCATCCCTCCTTTGATCTTCCCTTTTCCCATGCTGGTATTATCCCACACTTACCCAACTGACTCCCAAATTCCCAATTTTATTTCCCCTAGGCTACAAAATATAAGAAAGCTTATGCTTAGCCCAGTGAGCCTCTTTTCTGATGCCACACTGATTACTTTTCTAAGAATTCTTTCTGTAAGAGACAGATGAATAAGAGCAACACTGAAATTAGACTGAAATGTTACTGCATGTATCATTAAAAGACCAGCAATGATCTTTGCTTTTGTTCTCTATTTTTAGAACAATCCATTCCACTTTTTAATGACTGACCTTGAAATTATTCCTCAAGGACATTATAGGAGTTTGTTTCTGTTTCCTTTTTTCAGATGTCAGACTGTGCAGCACAGTCCCAATCACATTCACAAATGCTGTAATTCTGACACTTAGTAACATGTCCCTCTCCTATGAAATCATTTACCTAAAATGATACACTTAATGGCATTACATCAAGGTAGAGGGAGCAAAATTCTCCAATTTTTTAATACACACACTTGCTTACATACATACATATATTATCAAAATGAACTCTTGATAAATGAACCATTAACTCTACCACCCTCACTTTGCATCTAGATTGCAGTTTCATGGCACTTTGGAATGAACCTGAATATGCACAAAAAAATAATGTATCTGCCACACAAAGCTATAGGAAAGAGCATTACAACTTTGGTCAAACATCATGCTTTTACTCAGTTTGAATAAAATCTGCAGAATCTACTGGACTACATCTTGCAGCTTAAGCAGGTCCCTGCAAAGATGTACTCACATGAATCATAGAGTCACAGAATAGTTCGGGTTGGAAGGGACCTTAAAGGCCATCCAGTTCCACCCCTGCCATGGGCAGGTATCCCAGGTTGCTCCAAGCCCCGTCCAACCTGGTCTGGGACACTTCAAGGGATAGGGAAGCCACAGCTTCCCTGGGCAGCCTGTGCCAGAGCCTCCCTACCCTCACAGGGAAGAATTTCTTCCCAATATCTGAAACTATCTGTCATCGAAGCCAGTGCTCCTTGTCCTTCTACTGCATGTTCTTTCAAATAATCTCTATCTTTCTTCTAGGCTTCCTTCAGGAACTTATGTACCTTCAGGTACACAAACTTGGCTTTCAGCTCTGTAATCTAAAATGATTTTGTTCTTTAAAAACAAGTACTTCCCAAAGACTGATTCAGAACATTTAAAATCCGTATTTACAGTGATTAAAATCGTCAAGCCTAGAGGACTCATCCTTTTACCACCATGTGTTCATCTTCACTAGATGGTTCTCGTATACCTACCCTCTTTTCCATCCTCACCATCATACCTGGCTGCCTGAAAAAAAAGGCAGCTGCTGCCCATCTCTCTTTTGCACATTAATTAAAAGGCAATCACTGAACATGCAGCAACAGGATTACTTTGAATAATTGCCTTGGTTGAGTTTATCTGGTAAAACTGAAGATGACCCTAAGTGGAAGAGCCAAATAGTTTTTAATTTAGGAAGCTCATTTCAGGTTTATCTATGACTTTTAAAATAATCCTTCTTTTAATAAAATGAATTATGTCGTCCAGTTACAGTAATAACGTAATATCTGATTCTAATGTTATCTTCAGCTTCTAACAATGGATGGGATAGAGGTCCTGCTCCAGTCTATCAGAAGAATGTAATGACCATTAAAAGGCGAGCAAAGACTCATATCACTCAGTTGTTCAGTGTCATTGTTCCAGTCTCCACAGTGGAGAAACAGCACATTTCTTTTAAGTAAAATATTACTGGGAACTCACTGCTTCAGCAATTACCCCGAAATACATTGTTTTCTCAAAGCCATTAACATGTCAGATCATGGCAGTGCTTGACATTCAAACACGCCTTGGAGGGCTGCAATTCAATTTAAGGATCACCTCCTCTGAGCAGGCTAACCTGCAAATTTCACAAAATCTGAGAGAAAATCTCAGGGCACATTTTGATCATGCTGCTTCCTAAATTAAAAACAAAGCTGTAAGCGTTAAACATCTTTAACACAACATTAAACCTCAGCCATAACCTAGGAAGGGTCCCTTAATGAGTAATGACATATGTTGTGAAGGCAGTTATCTCCTAATGTTCAGCGCTCAAGCAGTACAATGGAATGGTACAGTATGCAGAAGGGATGTATCATCACTAATGAGGATAATTTGAAGCTCCTCTTCTGAGAACCCCAGAGAAGATTGCTGTAGGATGGAGAAGGATGCAACACTTCTTCTTATCACACACTTCCAAGAAGAATGGGAAGCAAAAAGGTGATAGAACAAGAGCTGAGGCAGAAACAGAAAATGAGTTTGGACATTGGGAGAGTCCCTGGAAAGGTTACCTGCCGAGTCCCTCAGCCCCTCGACCGGATAGCTGCAGATGTATGAGGGAGCCGCGGCGACTCAGCCGTGTTCTGCTGCCACAGTCCGCCGGCAGCCGCTTGTCAGAGCTGCACTCCCCTGGGGCAGTCCTCCCGAGAGGTTGCCTGGTGGAGCGGCGAGCCGAGGTGCAGAGACAAAGCCGGGAGAGACTTTCCATATGATACCCAGGAACAGGTTCATTGCCGGGATGGGACAGTGACGGATAAGCCCCGAATCAGGCTTCGGGAACAACTTTTAAGGGAAGGAGGTGTGGTTAACAGTGCCGGCTGGGGACCAACGGGAAAGTAGGGAACCGGGGACAGACAACTGCGATATCCAAGAACAGCGTTTAGGAGGTAGGAACAAAGAGCCTTAGCTAATGAAATTACAGAACTGGGAGAATTTTCTAGAGAGAGAGGCGGTGGCTCTAGGTCTCGTCCTCGCCCCCTGATACACCCTCAGAGGATGGCTTGTCTACCCATTGTATAGCGAGAAACTGATGGGCATCAGGAGAGCACATCCCGGGGCTGGGCTGAGCCACCGCAGCAGTTACCCTCCTTTGCTCCCCCAAGAATATCGTGGTGCAAAGTACTCATATCTCCTTACTCTTTTCCACTCAGCTGACCACTAAGGGCATACTAGACATTGCTGTCCTAAAGGGCAGTGTGTCATGGGTGTAGGGCTGCTGGGAACACACACAACATACTGCAAAAGGAGTTGAGGTTGGGGAAGAGCCCAAGAAGTGATGGATGAGAGCCATGCTCAAAGGCAGAAGAAGAATCCAATTCTTATATTAAAAAAAAAAAAAAAAAATAGAGAACTCTTCAAAATTATGTTTCGAAGTTTTTACTCTCATTTCTTAACAATAACTTCTTCCAACATGTTATAACTAGTCGTTATATTGGGAAGACTATGAACTCTGCAGGGAAACAGGGTGAAAGAAAGGGCTCTTGCAGATAACAAGCAGACCTTGATGGTAGAGACAGGAAGTCGGGGGTACACACAGGAACAAAAAACTAGAATTGGGGAGGCAAGGAGAAAAAAGAGCTTCCAGTCACAGGCAGTCCTGGGTTTGTTGGCAAGGACTTTTGTTGGGCTGGGAAGAGCAGGGAGTTTATGACATTTCAGCTCTTCCATTCGCCTTCTCATTCTGATGTATGTGCCTGGCCAGAGAGAAACACTGGGAGCTGTGATGTGTTCACAGGACAGCCTCACCTGGCTCCAAGATAAACTGTTGCAAATTCAGGTAGGTTATTCATTCCATTCTTCTTTTTCCTTCTGTAAACTGTGACTTAAAAGTAGCAATGACTTTTTCAGGTGATACAAATATTCAAGGCCAATAACGGTACAGTACCCTGTAGATGATGTTTTTATTTTGCCACCCACACCTTTCTCCCCCCATTTAGTAGATGGAAGTGACTATTTGTTCTTGACTATTTGTGCCAGGGGAGGTTTAGATTGAATATTATGACCAATTTCTTAATTGAAAGGGTGACATTGGAACAGGCTGCCCAGAGAAATGGTGGAGTCACCATCCCTGAAATGTTTGTAAGGTGTATGGCTGTGTCACCTGGGTAAATGGGTTACTGGCAAAGACAGTAGGGCTGGATTAATGGTTGGACCCAATGATCTTAGAGGGCTTTTCCAACCTTAATGATTATATGATTCTGTGTTGATTCTAAGAAGTAATAATAAAATTTTTAAAACCTCACAATTTAATAAGAAATGTCACTTATTATGAGCAGAATTAATAGGGAAAAAGACAATGATCCTGATAATTTTGTATACCACCTCTTTATGTGAAAAGCTGTTAAAGTCCACATAACCTCTACACATGCTATTACTGATGTTTTTATGGAATCCTAATGAATTTTATCTCCTGACCAAAGGGACTAGCATGCACTGAACTGCACACTGCTGTCATCTCTTTAGTCACTGATTCCTTGCTCTGCAAGACAGCTTTACATACAGAGAAGAGAGATGTCTAAATTTTTGCCCTCTCTATTGGACTTAAGGCAGAGGAGACAGCTCAGCCCCTCCAACAGGGAAGGAATACATGGCTGAGAAGGGATAGGGGATTCAACCAAAGCTAACAGACATTCGAACCAAAGTCTGCCTGTGATTTTATGTACTCATGCAAAATTGTCATTCCCTGTCCAGCATCTTTTTTACTTTGGTGTTTTTTTGATTGATTGTTTTCTTTTTTTTGAGGCCTATCTTCAGTGATTTAAAAGGAAAGCTGCTGAAGACCACTTGTAAATGCTTCTTGCATTACTGAAAAAGCCTCGATTTGGTGACATAGTGTTTAATAATCATCGATATGAAATGTGTAGCTCAGCCCTCCTCCCTTGACCCTTCCCCTCATGTAAAGACATCTGCAAATTAAGTGAATAACAATCAATTTGAGATGTTGCCATTTGCTGAAACAGGCATTACTGGTTTCTACCTGCATCTAAATCAAGGGAACTGCTTCCAGAGACAGTGATGAGTTGACACTACATTGCGAAAATTATGAAAAGTATCAGAGCTTTGGTGAACCTGTATCGTGCTTACTAAACTGCGGTTGTTAAAGTTATAAATCTGCAGCGCTTGGCGATTTGGTAGAGAAGATATTTTAGATGAAGCCCAGCTAGCCTAATAGCCTGTCCCTGGCAGTGGGCTATAGTTTATTCCTAAGGAGGAATATCAGAACAGGCTTACTATCTGGTGATTCTTTGCCAAAATTTGTCCCCACCTTCTAGTATTTAGTAACAGGAGGGCTTCTTGAGCCAAGGTCATGTGTGAAGAAGTTCTACAGCTCTCTTAATTTTGTATGTGGTAAATTACCCTTCATACAATGCCCTGCAGATTGCTCATGGACAGGAACAGCCAGCATACAGCCAGTCTTTTTCAGCTGCTGTCTCTGCTGATGCCTCTGTTTCTGCTGATGCCTCTTTCAGGCTCACTCTGTCATTTCTCACACAAAAGCAGGGTATGGCCCCTCTCTAGCATTGGTGTCATACACTGGTTCATTCCCAGTTCTACCATGTGTTTTTTAGAGACGGTCTTTAAAACTACGTAATACTTGCTGTGCTGGATGCCACAGATTTATACTGTTATAGCAACCCTTTTCCACTTTGCTATTTCTTTCCCAACTGTTTGAAGCATTCATATTCCGTTTTTTTGGCAACTATCAATTACTGATTTGACATTTCACAGATGCTAAGATAGCTAAGATAGCTAAGATAGCTTCAATATCTCAGTCCTTGGCAACAGCAAACAGCTCAGAGAACAACACTTCTAATGTGGAGTTAGGATTTTCTTTTTTAAATCAATTACTTCAAAAATTAAACTTAACTGAGTTAAAAATTGCAATACCTAGGATTTGAGGTGATTACCTGAAATTCAGACTTCAAACTCACATTATTGACCAAAAGGTCTTCACCTCTGCTTTTGTCTTTTTTATTTTTGTTTTGTTTGGGTTTTTTCCCCCTGGTCACCTGATTCCCCATTTTCCTAGATGACTGCCCTGCTTTAAGCAAGGAAGAGACACCTCTTCTTTTTGCTGTGGTGTACAGCCTTCACTCCCCTCCCAAGTGGAGAAACAGAAGGGGAGCTTAAACACTCATGGGGGCAGAAAGAAAGACAAGAAAACCATCTTTGTTCCAGGAATACAGTATGAGGTCATGTTACTGTGGCAGCATGAGCCATTTCCCCTCTTTCTAGCTCATAGAACTTTGCCCATAGTTTATTCCCTGGGAAGCTTAATCCAGAGTTCAGGCTGGGGGTTGGGAGAGTGCGTTTAGAGGTCAACAGCAATGTGAAAATAGCCTAGTCAAGACAAAAGAAGGCTATGATATAGAAGAATCAAGGAGTTGGCTCCCCAATTGCTAGGGGCTGGCTCATACAGAGAGGTTAGAATTTGTCCCCTCACTTTAGCCTAAATTTCCTGATTTAGCTGTTCTGTGCTCAGCATACAGAAAGCTTGAATGATGAACCATAAAGATCACAGTAGAGCGAACAGTAACATGAGAAGGCAGTGCTCACAGGAAAACTGTGGATCATGTGCCCAGTGCCATATTGTATTTACTGGCAAAATTACTGTTGTATTTACAGGCATCTTAGACTAATGCCGTTATTTTTCCTGCTTCATTCTTATGATTGTGAGTAACATACTAAAAGGATAGAACTTCTCCACACAGAGGCTTCAAGCAGAGAAGCGGGAGTTTCTGAATAAACATGTGTATGTATGCATGCATCCATGTGTGGGTAAATGCTCCCATAAAAAGGGACAAGCATAGACTCTAAAATATTATAAAAAAGCAAGAGGTAAAATTTACATGTGAGTTAAAGCACTAACCTCATAATCCTTGAAAAAAAGAAAGAATTGTGATTGGTTTTTTTTCACTTGGTAGTCCAGGGAAAAAGAAAAGACAGGCAAGAAAGTAAAGAAATTCACTGTTAAAACTGACAAGAACAAAGATCTGTGAGATGAGGATTCTCAATAATGGTCTCTACACTACAGTCCTGAGAAATATTTATAAGGAAATCTGGAATTCCAACAGCAGCACAGAAATTGCAAATGACTCAGGGAAAGCAACATGTAAGACGCCAAAGTGAACAACTGTTTTCTAAATATTCACAGGCATTTTTAGCTCAGTTGATCAAAGCATGGTGTTAATAATGCCAAGGTTGTGGGTTCGATCCCCATATGAGCCATTTACTTAAGAGCTGGACTCAACAATACTTGTGGGTCCCTTTAACTCTGAATATTCTGTGATTATTTTAAGGAACTTCTGTGATTATTAGTCCAAACCAAAAGATTTATTTTTCTCATAAAAAGGGCTACAAATATTTTCATCATCCAAGGTCTGAAATATCTTTTAAATCCAGCAGCATGTCACTGAACACTTGAAATGATGAAAAGAATTCTACTAATACCCCAAATACGTGAGAACACCATAATGGCATATCCTTAACTAACAGCCCATGGGCACTGCTCTATTTCTGGACAAGGGGGAATTACATTACACTAAAAACATTTCCAATTAAGGAGGAAAGTAATGTAAGACAAATTAAATACAGTAAAGAGCTGCTGTTGAAAAGGACTGCATTTATTAAGGTAAGACACTATAGAACTGTCCACTTACGGTGCAACAATGATTTAAAAGACCACTCTGGTCTCACTGGAGCTCAGATACTTAATTTAGGTCTTTCAGCAGCTAACATTACACAGACTTCCTCTACCCCTCCCGCAATATTTTTCCTTTAATGTGTGACAATAAGGCTCATGTACATGAAGATATCCATTGCGTAGCTTGAATTAAGCCATTTAACCTCCACCAAAATCCCACCAAGAAAAATCAATCCATACTCAGCTTTATACTACAGAAATTAAACTGTGATTGGTACCTGAGCTAGACAGCCTTAAATTAAATCAGGTACATCTACGTTGTACTGTAATCATTTCTGTGACTGCAGGGTAGACATCTGTAGCCTCTGGAGAATTACTGTCAAGGCCTCAGGAAAAACCTGTCCAATGCTTTTCTGTAGCAGATTAATGCAGTGAGGGATTTTCCCAGAGAGAAAGCTGCAGGTGTGTAAATTGACAGAATTCCTGGAAAAACCTAACATGCACACCTTATTTCAGTTGTAGGGGTGGTAACAACTTGCTGCAGTGCTATTGCTGGCCACCACACTGTCTTAAGCACTGGGCAATCTTCCACCTGCCCCGGGTGGGGGGGATGGAAGCCGATCGTGGCACAGGAGGGCAGGCGAAGCTCTGGCTCAGGTTCGTCTTGCCCACCGATGGCAAGGGGCACAAAGGAGGTAGGAATGAGGCAGAGGGGCTTCTTAATCTGCGCAGGGAAGGGTTTACTAGAGAACAAAAAAACCCATGAAGAAAGCCAAGAAAATGAGGCTGGTGTAGGGTTTTATATCCCTACATAATGGATGTGGAGAACACATAATAACCAATAAAATATCAGTTAGGGGGTGTTACAAGGATGGGGAGAAGGGATTAGAGCATATGGGAGAAGGAGTGGGGAAAGAGTAACAGAGGCCAACCAACTATCAAGTAATTCTGGAGAAATAACCAAATATGAAACATAAGGGGAGGGGAGGGCAGCAGCCAATGGTCAGCATGTTTTACACAGCCTTTTGGGTGCTCACTTTACCTGCAAGCCGTGGAGCTGTGGAGGCATCAAACCAATGGACCTTTTGGTCTGCTTGGTCCAGCTGACCATGGCTTACGCCATGGCTCACCGCAACATAATTCCCTATCTGTAATGTGAAGACTGACTAGCCCTGTCCTATTAGAAAGAGATTTGGCAGCTAGAGAGATTTACAGACATAATTCCTCTTGCCATGCACAAGGTCAGATGATATGGGACGAAAGGATCTTGCAGCCTATTCCACAGGAGGCACCACAGTTACAAAGGAAAATGGAAATGCATCCCTCTTTCACACTACAGCACTGATGTAGTCATTTACAGCACAGTTGCAGTCATGGACATTGTAAAACTGTTCTTTTCTTGGTCATCATCGCAACTCAGTGTTGTGGTTTGACACTGGCCAAATGCCAGGCACCTGGGAAAGTCACTCACTCACCCTCCCCTGCCATAGCTGGGCAGAGGAGAGAAAAATTTAGTAAAGGTTTCATGAGTTGAGATAAGGACAGGGAGAAAACACTCCAAAGGTAAAACAGGCTCAACTTAGAAGCACAAAGTGAATTTATTACTAACAAAATCAGAGGAGGATAATGAGAAGTAAAATAAGCCCTTAGAAACACCTTTTCTTCTCCCAACCCCTCCCCTCCTTCCCACCAATAGCTCAGGGAGACAGAGCGTGGGGGTTTTGGTCAGTTTGTCACCCTAGGTTTTTCCTCCACTGCTCAGGGAGAGAAGTCCTCCCCCTGCTGTGCCATGGGGTCCCTCCCATGGGAGACAGTTCTCCGCTAATTTCTCCAGCATGGTTCCAATCTTGTGAGCAGCAGTCCTGCCAAAACTGCTGTAACGTGAGCCCCTCCCACAGGCAAACAGTCCTCCCAAAACTGCTGTGGCATGGGTCACTCCTCCATGGGGTGCAGCCCTCCAAGGACAGGCTGCTCCAGCTTGGAACCAGGGGCCCCCTCTCTCCCACTGGATCACAGCCTCACCCAGGCACCCACCTGCTCTGGCATGAGCACCTCCCCCATGGGCTGCGGGTGGATCTCTGCATCCCCCATGGATCCCCATGGGCTGCAAGGGGACAACCTGCTTCATCATGGTCATCACCACGGCCTGCAGAGGAATCTTGGCTCCGGCACCTGGAGTACCTCCTCCCCCTCTGTGGAGGGGCAGGCCCCAACTGTGGTGGCTGCCACTCACTCCGACTCCGCCTCCGACTCCGCCTCTGGGGACAGAGACTCCTCCTGGGAGGAGGACTCCATGGGCGGCACCACCGTATAAACCCAGCTCAGGTTCCAGAAAGTTCCCCAGAGGGCGTCGTGTGATTGGTTAAAATGTGATTGATGTGTATGTACCACCCCATTGAAAAAATTTTGTTGGCCCTCAGATGTTGTACCCTCCTACCCCCTGATTCCCTATTGGTTAGCTATCCGGAGCCCCCTCCCATGTTCACCCTCCTTAAAAGATCGTGCACCCCTGTCCCAGACGGGATTTCTCCTCTGCCCCTGCTCCTGTCCAAAACCCTCGACCCCCTACCTCAATAAAGGAGCTAACGGGGAGACCCCCTCTCGCAGCCCTTCGCTTCGTCTCCTCTGTTATGCGCCTTGCCTCTCCTCTCTTGGAGCCGACCTACCTCTGCGGGAACCAGCCCCGCTCACCCTGAAACACTGAAGCCTGGTGAGGCGTCCAGGGTTCTCTCGGGCCGGCGTCCTCTGCTGAGGGCAGTAAGGATAGCCAGGAAACAAGTGGCGCCCGAACAGGGACTCCATCTTATCCTATTCGCCTGACCATCGCCGCGGTGCTGTCGCTTCCCCTGCGTGAAGCACACTCAGTTTCAGTGAGCGGTGCTCCCAGGGCTGGACCTCTGGGACTGACTGGGACGGACAGCGTGCCCCATTCCTGCGCCAGGACCAGAAGATCCACACAAGAGGAGGACCCAGTGTCTGTTTTTCGTCTCTCTCCTACAGAAGACCCTGGAAGGGTAAGAAGATTTTTGTGCCCCCTACCCTCGTTATTGTTCAGTTTTCTATTTTCAGACACTGCGGGTGGGTGTTCTCCAGAATGGGCAACTGCCTGTCTGGAGAACAGCGGGAGTTTTATTCCCAAGTTAGAGACTCCCTAGTTAATCATAAGTTAAAGTTTTCTAAAAGCCTCCTCAAAGGGTTTTGTGTTTGGATTTTTAAAGAATTTCCCAGGACAAGCCGGGATGACGCATTTTCTTTTGATTTTTGGGAAAAGATTAAGAGGAGGATGGTGTTTTTACAGGGCTGTGGGGATGGCTCAGTAGAGTGCTTTTTCATGCTCCTGACCCTGATAAAGAGCTTTGTCAAAACCCCAAAAAAGAGAGTTAAAACCCCAGTTCACCCTTCCCCGTTACCCGTCCCCCGTCTCTCCCATTCCCCCAGCCATGTTAGAAGAAGAGCGGCGAGTGTTCAAAGCCTAAGTGCTCAGGGTTGCCACCTGCTCCCTGACACTCCCGGCGCTTCTCCTTACCCCGCTCGGAAGGGACCCGCGCAACCCTCTCCGAGCACCCCTAAAAAATCTTCCCTTAAACCCGCTTCCCCAGTTGGTTCTCCCAAGGTTAATTCCCCAAAAAATAAAAAGAGAGTTTCCCCCTGTGCTCCTTCCCCAGTTAATTCCCCAGCTAACCCCCCAAGGCGTGTTACCCCTTTTAATTTTCAAAATGGAGAGGAGAGCCTGTCAAAGCCACAAAATGGCTGCGGCGGAAGCTCTCCCTCACAACCATCTTCTTCTCTCCCCATAATTCCCCTTTTCCCGCCTTTCCAGCCTCCCGTTTTCCCGCCTCGAGCAACCCATTCCACCCCCATGATGTCACCCCTGACCCTCCTTCCTATTACCCTAACCCCTCCCCCTGGGCGGCGACTGACACAGTAGGCGGTTCCCTGTTTCCCTGCCCCAAAAATCCCTTCCTGGTTCCCAGCCCCTCCCCTTTCCCACGCCACACCCCTTCTGTCCCTGACCCCTCCCCGGAGGCCAGTTCTTCTGGTTCCCACGGTCCCCCTTCCGGTTCCCACGCCAGAAGGGACGCCATCTTGGACCGGGACCCGGAAGACCTCGAAATCCCCTTTGCGGCACCGGTACAGTACAGCCGAACGGGCTTGAACCCCACATGGAAACCCTTTGGGTATGAGAACATACAGGATCTTTGTCGAACTGAGAAAGAGTTCGGGCGGGATCATAAATATTTCAAAGCCTTGCTGCACGGAACATTTACCGGCAGCACTCTAGTTCCCCATGACGTTAAAACCGTCATGGCATGCCTCCTCTCTCCCACAGAATACCGAGTGTGGGAGAGAAAGTGGAAGCATGCGGTAAGGGAACTAATCCCGACCCTTTCCCAGATGGATGGTACTCAGGAGTACCCCTTCGATTTACTTGTGGGAGAGGGGGATTATGCTAAACCCCAAGTTCAGGCGCAGCGGCTTCCCGCTGACGTTTTGGTTGCTGTGTCGGGAGCGGCAGAGAGGATATTCCTCGGTATGCCCTCCATCTCCTTGCCCCTGGTTTCCTATTCCAACATTTACCAAGGGCCCTATGAGCCCTTCAGGGCCTTTGCAGATAAAATGCGGGCCTCCATTGAAAAACCAGGTGCCTGACCCTAAGATCCGGGAGAGCCTGCTAGAGGAGCTCGTCAAAACTAGGGCCAACCAGGTGTGCAAGGAGATCATCTTTGCCCTTCCCCACGACCCCCCGCCTACTGTGGATCAGATGGCAGAAGCCTGTGCCCGGCTGATGCCACTAAAGCAGGCCGTGCCGCGAACAACACCGACCCAAGAAATCACCGTGTCCGCACTGGACATGAGAGAGGTCACCTGTCACCGCTGTGGCCGCAAGGGTCACTTCGCGAAGCAGTGCCGCGCTGCTCAGCCCCTATCCTCCAACCTAACCCCCCAATACTCAACCCCAGGGAGTCATCCTGTTGCGTCCCACCCCCCTAATCCTACCCCTGCTTCCCCTACCCCAATCCAACCAGCCCAGGGAAACTAAAGTTGCAGCGTCTGGAGGCGGAACAGCGTCGCAACCACCCTGCGGCTTCTGCCAGAAAACCATTTCTGAAAGCTTTTCCTGTGGACAATACAAACTTTACCGGACTTGACTTTGTTGTTCTCACATTGCAGACGACCGCAGTTGATGTTTTTGCCCTCGTCCTGCCAGATGCCACACAAGGACCCAAGGAACTAGAGATCGTTCCTGCCTTTGTGAAGATCGAAACTGATGGTACCTTCCCATTGAAGTTGGCATGCGCTAACCCGCCGTTTTTTCTTTCTCGGGACCAGGTCATGGCTAGAGTGAAACTGTATCCTGTCCAGGAGCTTCTTATGGACTACCCTTTCGTTGCCTGGGCAGAAGAGACAAGGCCGACAAGGACAGGCCAATCGTTACCTGCAGGCTCTCCCACCAGGGCACTGACATCGATGCCCTTGGTATGTTGGACACTGGAGCGGACGTCACGGTCATTTCTTCCACCCAGTGGCCGTCGACGTGGGTGAAGCAACCTGTGGTAGGTGCCATCCGCGGTGTGGGAGGATACACTCCGGCTGAGAGGAGCACCAATTTGGTGCAGATAGAGGGACCTGACGGACGTATTGCTTCAATACATCCCTTTATCATCAAGTCAGGTTTCAACCTTTGGGGCAGAGACGTTATGTCTCAATGGGGCACCCAGATCGAATTGACTCCCACGGTCCGAGATTTTTAATTGGGGCCACTGAGGAGCGCCAGACCCTACCCCTCAAATGGACCACTGATTCGGCGGTGTGGGTTGATCAGTGGCCCCTCCACCGAGAAAAATTAATGGCGCTCAATAAGCTCGTGGATGAGCAACTGGAGAAGGGTCACATCGTCCCTTCTACCAGCCCTTGGAACTCCCCAGTTTTTGTTATTCGAAAGCCAGGGGGGGGACAAATGGAGGCTCCTCCACGACCTTAGGAAAATTAATGCCCACATTGAGGACATGGGGTCCCTGCAACCAGGGTTGCCTTCCCCCTCTATGCTCCCCCGGAACTGGAAAATTGCGGTTATCGACATCAAGGACTGCTTTTTCCAGATCCCCCTACACCCGGATGATGCCCCCCGGTTTGCCTTTTCTGTGCCTTCCATCAACAGGCACGAGCCATGCGCCGCTTCCATTGGCGGGTGCTCCCTCAGGGGATGAAGAACTCCCCCATCATCTGCCAGTGGTATGTCGCGCGCATCCTCTCCCCTGTCCGGAAGCTTGCAGCTAATGCCATCATCGTTCATTACATGGACGATGTATTGGTCTGTGCCCCGACTCAGAATTATTTGGACTGGGCGCTTTCCAAAGTCGTGGGGGCCTTGGAAAGTAGCGGGTCTGAGATACAGTCCTCAAAAGTCCAGAAGGCTAGCCCGTGGAACTACCTGGGCATGATGATACAGGAGCAGACTGTCACACCCCAGCAAATTAAGATTTTGGACAACCCCAAAACATTACATGAATTACAACAATTATGCGGCTCTCTAAATTGGATTCGGCCCTACTTGAGGGTGACGTCTGAAGATCTGGCCCCAATTTTTAACCTCCTTAGGGGAGACACCGACCTGAACTCACCGAGGACCATGACCCAGGATGCACGCGACGCACTCGAGCATGTCCAGAAGGCGCTGTCAACGAAACAGTGTCATCGATTTGACCCTAAATTGCCCTTTCAATTGGCTATAAAAGGTAAAATGCCTCACCTGCACGGGCTCATCCATCAGTGGGATGAGAGTCAGAAGGATACGCTCCTTATCATCGAGTGGGTCTTTCTCTCCAATCATCCCACCAGGAAACTGACAACACCTCAGCAACGAATGGCGCAGGTAATTAGAAAAGCAAGGTCCCGTCTAGCCACCCTAGCGGGATGTGACTTTTCGTGCATCTACATGCCAATTACAATTGACTCTATGGAATTTTGCCTCCAAAACAATGTGGAGCTCCAATTCGCACTGGACTCCTACTCCGGCCAGCTTTCAATTCACTATCCAAAGCACAAAATTTTCAGCATGGATCTGAACATTGTTCAGAAGCCAGTGCAGAGCCGTGAACCCCTCAAGGCCTTAACACTTTTCACAGATGGATCTGGCGCCTCAGGCAAGTCAGTCATCACGTGGCTGAACCCCTCCACTCAGGAGTGGGAATCTGACGTGGAAGCGGTTAAAGGGTCGCCACAGGTGGCCGAGTTGGCAGTGGCGGTTAGGGCCTTCGACAGGCTCAAAGAGCCCTTCAATTTAGTAACAGATTCGGCTTATATGGCAGGAATAGTTTCCAGGGCAGAAAGTGCTTGGCTGGGAGAATCTCGCAACCCCAAAATTCACTTGTTGCTCTCGAGACTGTTAAATTTAATTTCCCACTGGGAGCAACCTTTTTATGTGAGGCACGTCAGGTCACATACCGACCTTCCGGGTATCATCGCGGAAGGTAATAGGAGAGCAGACGCCTTAGCCGCGCCAGTGCAGCTGGCCAGCTTGCCAGATGTATTCCAGCAGGCAAAGCTGAGCCACGCTTTGTTTCACCAAAACGTTCCTGCTCTGGTCTGCATGTTCGGGTTAAAAAGGGACCAAGCCAGAGCAATTGTTGCCACATGTCCAAATTGTCAACCCCTTCAACTCCCCTCCATGGGGACAGGAGTAAACCCCAGAGGGCTTGGCAGTGGGGAGCTGTGGCAGATGGATGTGACCCATGTGCCTGAATTCGGCCGACAAAAATACATACACGTTTCAATTGACACGTTTTCTGGCGCTATGTTTGCCTCCGCGCATTCAGGTGAGAAAGCTAAGGATGTTATTTCCCATTTAATTCAAGCTTTCTCGGTCCTTGGAGTCCCAAAGGAGATCAAAACGGACAACGGTCCGGCCTACATCTCGGACCGATTGCGGAAATTTTTCCAGGAGTGGGGGATATCCCATGTCACCGGGATACCACACTCTGCAACGGGTCAAGCCCTAGTGGAAAGGGCCCATCAGTCTCTAAAGAGGATGCTACTTCAACAAAAAGGGGGAGTAGAAGTAGAGTCTCCTGCAATCAGGCTAGCGAGAGCTCTTTTTACTCTAAATTTTCTGAATTGCTCTGAGAACGAGCCCGATCCCCCTGTTCTCAGACATTTTCATAACTCTACTTGGGCAAAGCTGAAAGAGCACCCCCTTGTCCTCACAAAGGAACCAGACTCCCTGAAAATCACCGGCCCCTATCCACTTATCACCTGGGGTAGAGGGTATGGATGTGTTTCCACCCCAGGGGGTCCGAAATGGGTCCCGGGCAAATTCATCAAGCCCTTCCATCCCAGCTCTCCTAAGTCACCAAAAAAGGAGGACACAAGCAAGCAGACAGAAGCGTGGAAGAAAAGAGGAAAAAAGGAGGAACAGTAGACGAGCGGCAGAAACAGGAAAGAACCAAAGTCGAGTCCGGGGAAAGTGAATCGGATAACGGCTCCCTTGACCTTTCTTTCCCTGATCCCTCTCCCCCTTAAAGTTTTCGGGTCCCTCTCTCCCCTTCTCCCCTGTTACCACTCCCAAATCTATTAAGTCTTCGATACATTCACCTGCTTATGTTTGTTTTTAAGTTCCCGATGGCCCGCCTGAAGCTGTCCGTGCTGCTACTCCTCGCCATCCTTGTGCCAGAGATTACGGAAGCGTGGATAGTGCCACAACCCAGGAAGAATGTGTGGGTCACGCTCGCCCAGGCCATGAACGAATCTGAGATGTGCCTCTCCACCGATGCGGCAAAAAATCCACTATCCACCAGCCTGGTCGGGGTTCCTGTTCCAGCCAGTGAGTACCCCCAGTCCTTGTTAAATCTCCACAAATTTGTCAACAATAACCCCAGCAGTAACAAAAACCAAAATCCCCCCTTTTATTCCTATATCCAAGACCGCATCACTTACAAAGTCAATCTGCCGGTACAGAATCCGCTTCTTTTGTGGAGGCTGTGGGTCCCCAAATTAAAGAAATTGGCTAAAGAACTCACAGAATTGGACTTAGTGGGTTCTCTCAAAGCACCGCATTGTGTGCAGTTCGAATTTTATCCTGACCCGTACTACCACGAGGTGAAAACGTTTCAGCGTGTTCATCAGTTCAAATTTGAATTCTCGGCCAGTCAGTGGTTTACGGATTTTGCAAAGGTCAATCTCCCCTCCACGAGAGATCTGTACCACCCCAACCCTCTTTCCCTTCCCTGTGGAATTTTCCTGATTTGTGGAGATCAAGCATGGCAAGGAATCCCCTCTAAACTTGTAGGAGGCCCCTGCACCCTAGGGCGTCTGACGCTTGCATCCAAAAACAAGACAAAGATTCTGATTCGGGAAAATAGAAGAATTTTGAAAAGAGGTGCAGACAACAATCGGGACCATTACTGTGATACCTGTGTATCACTGGTCAAAGTCTAAGCGCATCGCAGTTTCAATCTTTTTACCTTGGGTGGCCGCTGTGAAGTCACTTAATGAATTAGGCCATTTAGAATGCTGGGTCACCAAGCAAGCGGAATTAACTTCGAACGCCCTAAGTGACCTCCTCAAGGAGGAGCAATTGACCAGGCAGGCCACCCTTCAAAATCAGGCGGCCATTGACTTCCTTTTGCTGGCACACGGTCACGGATGCGAGGAGTTCGCAGGCATGTGTTGTTTTAATTTGTCCACCAAGTCCCAAAGCATCCATGCTTCAATAAACCAACTAAGAACTCTTATCAAAGATATTAAGTATGAATCCCAAGAGTGGATGCGCCAGATGCTGAACAAGACCATGCACCAACTCTCCCACTCCATTGGAGAGGTCGCAGAAGCCTCAGGCAGCTGGCTTCGGAAATTCCTTGAAGGACTTGGACTTTCGGAATGGGGAACATCTCTGTTACGGGACCTTGGGCTTGTTGTTTTGTTTCTTCTTGTCATTGGCATCTGTTTTGTTGTTCTGAAGAAAGTTTTAATCAATCAAATTCTTCATCAAATTAATAAAGACGAGGGAGGTGTGGAGGGGCAGGCCCCAACTGTGGCGGCTGCCACTCACTCCGACTCCGCCTCCGACTCCGCCTCTGGGGACAGAGACTCCTCCTGGGAGGAGGACTCCATGGGCGGCACCACCGTATAAACCCAGCCCAGGTTCCAGAAAGTTCCCCAGAGGGCGTCGTGTGATTGGTTAAAATGTGATTGATGTGTATGTACCACCCCATTGAAAAAATTTTGTTGGCCCTCAGATGTTGTACCCTCCTACCCCCTGATTCCCTATTGGTTAGCTATCCGGAGCCCCCTCCCATGTTCACCCTCCTTAAAAGATCGTGCACCCCTGTCCCAGACGGGATTTCTCCTCTGCCCCTGCTCCTGTCCAAAACCCTCGACCCCCTACCTCAATAACGGAGCTAACGGGGAGACCCCCTCTCGCAGCCCTTCGCTTCGTCTCCTCTGTTATGCGCCTTGCCTCTCCTCTCTTGGCGCCGACCTACCTCTGCGGGAACCAGCCCCGCTCACCCTGAAACACCGAAGCCTGGTGAGGCGTCCAGGGTTCTCTCGGGCCGGCGTCCTCTGCTGAGGGCAGTAAGGATAGCCAGGCAACACCCCTCCTTCTCCACTGACCTTGGTGTCTCCATGTTGTTTCCCTCACATGTTCTCACCTCCTCCTCTTCTCCAGCTGGAATTAACAGTGTGTCTCACCTTTGTTTTGATTTTCTTCTTAAATATGTTGTCACAGAGCCAATACCATCATCTGTAATTGGCCCAGGCCAGCATGTCTATCTTCAGAGCCATCAGGGATTGGCTCTGCCGGACATAGTGGAAGCTTCCAGCAGCCTCTCACAGAAGCCACCTCTGTGCCCACCCCCACTACCAAAAACCAGGCCATGCAAAACCAAAACACTCAGTGTATTGTGTGAGGGGGATGGAGTCTGGAGGGAAAATAGGGCATGCTAAGATTTAGTGACCCAAGTTAGTCACCACCTTCACATGGCATTTTCTTTCATTATTTGGAAAAGAATGGCATAGTTCAATTGGAAGGGAACTACAATGGTCCTCTAGTCCAACAGATGTTAGCAGCAGATATGGAAAAGCAGTCTCATTTCGTACCACCCGTAAGAAAAGCAAATTGCTCTATGGAAATGAAGGTGAGAGGAATAGGTGGATGTTAATAGCATAGAATTTCACACTCTAAAGTGCATAATGAAACTAACTGGATTGCTAACTGGATGAGTTTACTTAGAATGAAGGAAATTCAAACTTGCAAGAACCACTACCATTCAAACAATAACTACATCGATAGTAGGCTAGCACAGCAATGTAAGTTCTTTAGACCAGACATATTTGCAAGACTCAAATGCATCTTAAGGAGTCAATTGCTAAGAGTCTGTAGGTTAGACTTAGGTATTTTAGTAGTTATTTAAATATTTGACTATACCCTTTAATTTAGATGTACGAATTGTAAACACTGGAAATCAAAATACGCAAGAGAGAAAAAAGCATGTCAATGCTTACTGCCAAATGGAGGCATTCGACAAAATGGTCCTTTTTTTCTCGGGCTTTAGGACAGACAGCATTTTCCTCAAAGAAGACTGCGAAGATTCATACATATGCATCTGCAAAGTATAGAATCTATTTTTCTTTATTCTCTATTGGAAGCTGCTAAATAATTTCCATTCTTCAGGTAGTAAGCTACTGAAACTTCTGAAGGAAGTTTTATAATTTTCTGTAGTTGCTAAATGCATAACCAAAGGATTAAATTGGCCAAAACACTGTCTGACTAAGTTTAAAATGTCTCTCTGGTCAAGACGTAAACTAAAGATAAATTATGTAGGTCTGGGGCCAGATTATCTTCAGAAGGATCAGGTTTATTTACTGAACATGCAGGATGCATTGAAGTCAGCAGGAAGCATTTATTGATTAGCCATAAACAGCACTGTGTTACCCAAGTGCACCATATTATTGAATATGTTTACTTGTGTTTCTCTAAGATACTGTTTCCTACAAGTGAACAGTATAATGGCTTTTGCAGAGAAGCAAGACTGGAGAATATAAAGACATAAAAAGTCTCCCTGACAAAGGGCCCAGGGCAGCTGTGTTCAATTCCTAAACTGAGAGGAGATAATCCATTAATCCTGAACAGAATAGCATAGACCATGCCTGCCACCCAAGCACCAGGAAAGATTTCTGTACAAGAAAAGAAGCACCTTTCCCTTTGACATCAGAGGTCACGGATGTTATTTCATCTGGCTTTGCCTGGGACTAGTACTTCTTTGCATCGTGAGCATTCTTTTCCATTGCAGGATGAGTCTGCTGTTTTCTGAGAAGGATTTACTTTCAATTTCTCTCTAATTTTGAGGAATACCAATTCAGAGGAAATGAAGCAATTTGGTACTCTAAGAGCCTGCTTTCATCTTTTTCTTGCATTCTGAAGTAATTTTGCTACTTCACATTTTAGTAAGTGAATTATGTCAAACTGATCTGTTCTTAAGGATGGGCAAAGCATACCCCTTACCTAAAGGTGTGTTAACCAACTGAGATAAGAACCTGCTTTAGCTGTTGTTCTAAGTCCAACAAAATCTTCAAATACTCTGCTAGGTTTGATATAATTAATGCAGAAATCCCCTTTGCTGGTGGGCACTTCTCAGTCTCATTTCTGTGCTATAGTCCCACACAGGCTTAGTTACACAGTAATACTAACTATTCCACTTGGAAATCAAAACTTTATATTCTAAGGCAATTGTCTGCATCTCTCACATGGCCTGAGTCATTACCCACTTGTAAAAGCTTATAGCAGGTGTATTCTATTTAATGAATTAGGACTTAAGCAAGACTGCCAGATGGGGTAAATTCGCAGAACCATAGAAACACGGAATGACTTCAGGGGGAAGGGACCCCCAAAGATCATCTCATTTCAATGGGCAGGGACACCTTCCACTATCCCAGGGTGCCCCAAGTCCCATCCAACCTGGCCTTGGAGACTTCCAGGGATGGGGCAGCGTCCCAGTTTGAGACAGATAAAGGGAAACACTCTGGAAGGAACATCTCCAAAGAAGGCAGGTTTCAGCTGCCCTCCCCCACAGGTTTGGGAAGAAATTCCTCAGAGGAAAATGGAAAAGAAGTTATTTATTTAACAAACAGAGTGCACGCAGGCACAGAAAAAGAATAATGCTAAATAATAAAATCTCTCACTCTGGAGAGAACCTGGTAAAATTCAAAGTCCTTTGTAGGTGTGGCCCTGCTCTCTCTCTCCGGAGCTGGGGTTTGGTGTGGGCCTCTCCAGGCTGTGGCGTAGGGCCTCCTGGTGATGTTCTGATGTTGCTGAACAGTCCAGACGAGAAGAAGAAGAAGCCAAAGTCCCAGGAAAACCTTTTTACTCAGCTAATGAATGAGAAGCTAGCTAAGAAGCAAGAGAATGCCACTGTCTTCCTTGCTGCAGAAGGGAAGAGATCTGAGAAGAGAGAGAACAAGTTATCGGTCTTTTTGAACACAGCACTGAAGGAATTCCACCACCTGCCCCTCCCCCCCGCCGCTTCGGGTCTGCCTTAAAGATTCATGCACAGGATTCATGTCTGGACATAGAGCAGGCGATATACAGCATCATAAAGTCACCCCAAGACAGGCAGCAACAGCTTCCCTCTGACCAAAGAATTTCCTCATAACATAATTTAAATATCTCCTTTTTTTGTTTTGAAAGCATTCTCCATTGTTCTGTCACTATCTGCCCATGTAAAAAGTTGCTCTCCCTCCTTTTCACAAGCCCCATTTAAATGCTGGCAGGCTGTGATGAGGTCTTCCCAGAGCCTTCTCTTCTCCAGGCTGAACATCAGTAACTCTCAGCCTGTCTTCATAGCAGAGATGCTCCAGACCTCTGACCATCTTTGGGACCCTCATCGAAGACCTAGAAATATTTTTATTAGCAGTTAGAACATTTTTAATAGTAAAATAGCTTGCATTTTTTTTTCCTTTTCTTAAAAAAAGAATAAAACGGTTATCCTTGCTTTCACCACCTGCAGATGGTCCTGGCAACTGACCAAGAGTCTGAGGGTTGCATTTAATTTGCATAAATCAGAGCTGATTACAGTTACTTTCCTCATTAATACACTGAGTACTGATTAATAATCGGCAATACACAGAATGTACTGATGCATTTGCCAGGGACTGAATGCAGTTTGATGCCAGACATGTTTCTAAAAACAAAACTCCTTTTCCACAATGCTCCTGCTCAACACACAAAGGACAACCAATCTACATCACAATGCAGTCTTTGTTCTGAAAGGAAGAGAAAGTCCTGAGAGTTTCTTTAGTTCTTACCGGCCATATCTTCATTTTAAACCCGGGTGGGGAGGTGCAGAGATGTGAGCTACTTTCCTGGCCCCTCTCATTCCATACAGACGCTTAAAGGAAAACTCCACACTCCTTACTGCTACAGTTGCAGGTCCTGTCGCCCACATATTCTGCACCAGCAGCTGAGTTGCATTCAACAAGAAAAACACAGTCAAGAGGAGTAAACTGTTTTCTTCTTGCCTGTACAGGCCAGATGCAAGAAGCACATTCAACACAGCACACCTCTCATTTCATTATGACAATATACATCATCAGCTTATATAGATGTGAAGTTTTTACATGAAAAATTGATTTATCTATTGGATAATTAGTAAACTTCAATAATTGCAAAAACCTCTTAGCAATCAACTGACATTTAATTAACATACAATAACTGTCTTATTAAATCACCATTAAATACCTGTTAGAGTTAATTAAAACCCATGATTCCATGATTCCTGGAGAAACCACATTATAGTTAAACAATAAGCTGCCTGGAACAGAGTTGCTTGCTTATTTCTGTTGCAATGAGTTGCTCTAGTTTAAGGTAAGGACAATACTATATTTCTAACACTTCGTGGTTATGTAAAAACATGATATGAAAAACATGAATGGAAAAACATGAAATGCTCCAAGATTTTTAGCTGGACTCAGTGACAAACCCATTTTTTTAAAACGTGTGTGAAATTCATGCCTCAAGCATGTCTCAAGTCAATAATGGCTCTTGTGTTGCAACAGATCTTTAAAAACCATGATAAACTTTGTGTAGAGGGACAAATGAATAGCCCACTGTGTTCTTTTGTATGTTACTATAATAAGACTACTTGGAATTTTGGTCTAAATTTGTTCCCTTATCCCCTGAGACCTTTTTTGCTGACTTCTGCTGAGGTTGAAGCATCATCTTCTGGATGATCAGATAGATAAAAATTGGATTATACAGAAAACTTCCAAAACATTAGGCAAAATAAATTATACTTGGGATTTTCTTCTACTCAGCCCACTCAAAGGTGTAAATGAAATAGAAAAATCCCAACCAAAGAAAATCCTAGCCTTTTCTTCTTGCAAGAGAAAAAAAATGCAAACATTAAGCACTGCAGTTTGATCTGCAGCACATGAACAACTTCAAGCAAGTATAAGATCCTTTAAAATGGAAATCAAATATAATAGCACTCATATTTGCGCATGTTGCTGCCTAAAGTAAGTCAAAGTCAGAATAAAGTCAGTTCACAGAAAATACCATTAATAAGACTTCGGGAATCTACCTCCTTCTGGTCGACCTAGGCTTATAGTATTCAGAACTTCTCTTTCACATACAGGAATTTTCTGAGCACCTAAGCATATATATAAAAGTGAAATCAAATGATTGCCTCAGACTTGACAGAACTGCTGAACTAAGAACCATGCACTGTCCTCTGTTAAAGGGCATCACCTTGAGAAGATAAAGGTTTATAAATGTTGCTCTAGAAGTTAGCATTCTCTGCTATTGCCTATTATTTATATCTATAGAGGTAGAAATAATGATCTTCAAAGATGTTGCCTAATCACCTTTTATGCAACCTTTACAAAACCCAGAAATCAGTACTGTGATTTATCAGAGCAGAAACATAGATTTATCCCTATCAAGGTACTAATGTGTCAAAAAAAGGGATCCTGTTTTTGAAAATAACAAAACAGATACTGAAAAGGAAAACAAACCTATAGTCAGACAGATAATACTGGGTAAGTGTGAGTGGCTTACTCACAGTAATCTAGCAACAGATTCAGTTTATAATGAGAGGACACGATGCATTAGTTGTGAGTTAACTTTGGTCTGAGGTCCCTGAATAATTAACCTGCTTTGTTTCAATTCATTTAAATGTCTACATTCTACTGTTTATGAAATTGGAATGTGTCCTAAAAAATAAAGTCACACTGCTTCCAGAGTTGTACAGAGACCAATAAGAAATACGTTATTCATTATGAATCTTATGATTCAAGTATTTTGTTTACAACAAGAATTAACATAGCCATTTAAAACTAATGTTGAGGGCAAGTATTTTATCCTAATTAAAAAAGAATATAATTTTTATATTGACATTATATCCACTTTACTTTCTATAAAAGTCTCATATAAACCAGGTTAGCTTATTAAAATATATATAAATACATAAAAATTGAATAAGTAGTTTAAAATTAATAAATTATCAAAAGGCTGTTATGGAAAGATTTGAGTGCAGCTAATAATACTGTAAATGATGATCACTGGTACTCTGCAACTGAAAAGGTGCTATGCATATGTAAGCAGAAACTAAGGTAAAGAGTATATGTTTACAAATTCAAATTTTCCAGTTGTACCATGAAGGATATTGAACATTTCTAGCATTCCACTTCGTGTTATTATCCTCTTATATTTTAAACCATGCCTTTTTTAAATTCTCCTATTTTTCCTCATGGCTGCATCTCTGCCATGCAAACTTGTTTCCCTAACCATTAAGAAATATTCGTACTGCTGGAAATTCATCTGTCATTTTACAAATCTTTTTCAAAGGAAGAAATAAAAGGTTGTCTCAGAGAAATAACTTAGAAACAGAAATAGGACACATTTTGCTCCCACTGGGACAAACGTGCCAGACTGTGCCAGTTTGGCATGATAAACAAAGTGTTACAACTAATGGCTCTGTAAATAGGAAATTCAGAAGAGAAGAATCCTGGTAGAATCGAGAGAAAATTGCATCAATTTTCAGCTGCCAATTTTTATGAAACATCTTGATTTTTTAAGTCTGTATTTATGGAGCTGTGTATGATAGCAGCACCTCTGCCATTAGTATAATCTTTTTTTCATTATTGCCAGGATTTCTCCTGAAGAATTATCAACAGATTCCTGCACAGAAACAAATAAGGTAGATTATGCAGAGGACATTTGCAATGACAGCTATATTTTGGAGAGCAGAGTAAAAGCAAATCCAGCATCGGAAGGAGCCCAGCCTCCAAAGAAAACACACAAGTATCCTTATGAAGCACTCAGGTAAAGGGGGCCTAGGACAGAGAAAAATAAATGCCTGTTTCACAGTATTCCTTTCTCTCCAGCAGTGGATCAAAGGCAGGATAAAAATATAGCATAGGCAAGACTTCAAAGATGTATCAGAATGTGTGAGAATCAGCCTTGTGCCTGGTGCATATACCTTCTACACACCAAGGCAAGCTATTTTCTAGGATGGAGAAGACAGAGTAGGTTACTGCTGCAGTGCACCAGCCCGCTAGTGGGCTTTGGCAGGCAGATGTCCATCAGATCCTCGCCCTCCAATAGGCGAGGGACTCGGAGTGCAAGGGAATGTCCGGGGGTGGCACTGCAGTACAAGCAGCACCTTTCTAGCTAGAAAATTCTCCCCAGGTTACTTTCTTATTGGTTGCTGTGTTATATTCCCTCCTATGTTCTGTAGTGATTTATTGTCACGTCTGTCACACATTCTTACATTGTGATCCTATTGGATTTTACCCCTTTGCTCCTCCCAAACTTATGCCAGTACAAAACCTGTTGCACGAGCCTGATTTTGGCAGTTAATAGAGTTATCAGTTAAGAGTTAGTTGAGAGTTATCCGTGAGTTCTGTAGTTCTACCCCCTTTCATCTGTGGAATAAACCTGTGGATTTTTTATACAGAAACTATCTCTCACCTCCTTTACTCACGGGGACTTAGGGGGTCTGAGCTGGGGGCAACAAGCCAGCACCATAACCAGCGAAGACCCAAAGATCGGTGGCCGAGACCGGTGAGAGACACTGCCCGGCAGGTTCGCTGTCGACCTACATGCGGCCCCGTGGATCCAGAGACGACGCCCCAGTGGCGAGAAGCAGTGGGTTACACCAAAGTACTGGTTTACAAAGAAACTGTTTACAACTTAACATTATCACACAGCAGAAAACCAGCATGTGTTAAATAGGTGGGCATCAGTGAGGTCAAGGTGTCTTGGTTTGAAAGACAGGTGTCTGCTAAGGAAGGCAGGAGCCTCCCTTGGAATGGAAAATGTATGTCACTTCCCTCCAAATTATTATAGTTTTGAAATTAAGGGGCTTTTAGGCAAAGAGACGAGAAATAGGAGTAACAGTTCTTTACTAATACATATAAACCAAGGCAAACAACCAACAGCAGCTATGGCAGTAACAGCAAACAGAACCACAAACAGAGCCACAAACCCCGTGCCGGCCTCTCTCGGCCTCAGGCCCTTTCCCTTGGGTGCAGTTCCGCTCACGGCCGGCAGGGGCGCTGGCGGCTCCCGGTGAGCAGGGCGGGTGCGATGGTTCCCCCGCGGCTGTGGGGGGCGCTGTGGCGCCAGCTCAGCCCTCACGCGGTAATGGCGGCTTGGCCGAGCCGGGAAGGGATGGAGGAAAGGCTTCACAGACCCCTGGGCAGCTGATCCCGGTGCCCCAGCAGGACTCGCTGGAACAGCAGGAATGAGCACAAAATCCCAGGTGGTAGATGAGATGTATCAAACTCCGGAGCTGCAGTGGGAACCTCGGGAGGTCTGGGCAGGCAGGGGATGCAGAGCTACAGCATAGCGAAGGCTCAGAGCAGTGGCAAACGAACGGTGGGGGCAGGGCAGCAGCGGCCTGGCTCCCAGCATGGCATGGAAAGGCGGGCTTGGGATCACCGGGTTTTTCCCATGAGGCACCCCAGCAGATGGTGAAAAAGTCCTTCTTCCAGTGAGGTAGGGCATTAAATAGGGTCCCAATGCAATGGCCGCTCCCTCAAGCAGGGCTCCACTCACAGTAGAACAAAGGCAGCAGAATGCAGAACCCCACGGTGGTGACGAGTTCTCCCCACAGCGACCGCAGCTTCTCTCCCCTCCAAATGCCGAGAGAACAAGAGGCAGCTAGGGGCTGCCCAACCCCATTTGCCCAGTCCAAGTCTTGTGGTATCTCTGCCCTCCAAGAAACCCCCAGCTAAAAGAGAGAGTAGCCAGCTGCACCCCTCCCCTGAGCTGTGATTTCTTTTGTCTCTCTTAAGTATCCAGTCGTTATTATCTCCTAGCAACATGTATGGAGGAAAATTCCTAAAGAGGAAAAAAAAGGCCAACTCTTAAAACCCCTATACAAGGGAAGAATGCGCATTAAACAACTGCAGATGTTCAATGAGAAGCGGAAAATTCTTCTGAAATTCTAATTTATTTGAAGATAAACTGACAGCACCAAATTTCTGAGTATTTTCTTCTAAAAGCATCTCTCAGGTGATCATTCTCCATGAAGTATACTTTTGTGCTATTAACTCCCATTATTTCTGACAACGGAACTGATGCTACACATGCCTAATCCCACCTCTAAAATGGAAACTCACAATGGTATGAATGTGTCCCCTTCTATGTGGTCAGCTCTTGCTGGCACAGAGTATTTAATTTTGCTCTAATTAGTGTATTATTTAAGAAATTCAAGTTGATTAGAGTCTGAGCCTATGTCTTTCCTGCAATGATGATTAATAAACACATACTCAGAACCAAAATGAAAAAATATGCAGTCGTGTAAAACCTTACAATGCAGTTTTGTAATCATCCTAGATGGACACCAGCACTTAGAATTAGAATTCAATGCTAAAGAAAAAAATTTCCCAAAATAAAACATGCAAAGATTACAATCTAAATACAATATTGTTAGCTGAAAGAAATTAATGTAGAGTATTGAATGTTCAAAATTGTGTTGAATTAGATAAGCAAATCCCATGTAGACTTTGTTAATGATTCATAATCAGCTAATAAGCTCATCTCTAGTAGAATAATGATACATGGACCTGTTAGCTCATTTATCACTATGTTTTACAACACCGGCAAAGAAACTAATTAAATACCAGCATCATTACACAGAATTCCTTTTAATAGAGATACAATGATGCACTAGAGGCTACAGATTACACTGCAAATTGTACCCAGAGAGTCTGGACAGCAAGTTTTAATTAACACGTTAACAAGAAGATACCCACTTAAATAATAACTATCTAGGAAACATCTGCACACTCCAAAACTTTGGAGGAAGGAGAGAGTAATGAAAGGAGCATGATGTGAAGTATGGAAATTTTAGGTTTTTCTATCCACAGCAAAAAGCTGTTGCTGTTCACCAACTGCATTCATTATCCAACATAAATGAGGAGTCAGAGCTCTGGCTCCAGATCAGTGTTGAAGATACTGACAGAGGCATGCATAACAGGTTATGAAAAAAAAATCTGTGCAGCATCAACACTAGGCTAGTGCAGCTGGAGCATCTCCCAGAATGCAGTAAGGATTAACAAGGCACAAATGAATCCTTAAGAGAAAGAGTACAAGAAGTTTTTATGTAATTTTGTTCATTGTGGGAGAGAAGACAAGTGTGTAACTGCCCAGATGAACAGCTTTCTGTTGTGCAAGCAAAAGAGTAGGAAGAACTTAAGAGACAGCACAGAATGAAAAAAGACTGAAAGACTGAAAGTCCAACACTGGTATTCAAAGGAAAGACGACTCTAATAGTGGGCAAACAACAGAAAGTAGTCATTAGTTTAACCTTGTCTTAGGTTACAATGTAAGATGTAACCAACAGTATGTATTCTATCACCATCTGTTAAAAGCAGGTGGGGCAGTGTTCTTTATCTCTTCTGTGGCACACCCCTGGTAACTACCTCCAGGAGATATCTTCTGTTAATGGGCCATCAAGTCTCACTGCATGACTCATAAAATTATATCGTCCCATTGTGAGATGCTCCGCCCAGGGGGAGGAACCAAGCACTCTACCTGGATATAATCTGAGGTTTGGAACACCACAGTCAGCCCTGACCTAGTGCATTCCCAGAGGACAAGAGCTACATAACCAGCACTGGACCTTCAGAGGAAGACTAGACCCTTCTAGAGGATCACCACTTTGACAGAACCATTTCTATCACTTCAAAGAGGACTGCAGCCACCACTTATTGGACTGCTACCACCACGCTGCCCGACAGGGTGTCAGGTCATACCCTGACTCTGTCAGTTTAAGCCAGTGTTTCTGTATTATTGCCTTATATTATATGTACTAGTAAGGAACTGTTATTCCTATTTCTCATATCTTTGCCTGAAAGCCCCTTAATTTCAAAATTATAATAATTTGGAGGGAAGTGACATACATTTTCCATTCCAAGGGAGGCTCCTGCCTTCCTTAGCAGACATCTGTCTTTCAAACCAAAACAACCTTTTGCCTTGAACATCCCAACCTAGAGTAAGAAGCACAAACAAATTCTACAGTGAATCTGAGCCAAGAAACTGTGTTTGCAAGCATCTTTCAAATGCAAAGGAATATGCAGCCCCCAAAATGGTGAGCTGTTGCTATGACTGTTGAGAAAGTAATCAAAAAGGCAAGACTCTCTACCAAAATACCTCAGGCTTTGTTGTTTTAACTTCTTTATTTCTGAGACTAGTGATTATTCAGTGAAACACAGGCACATCTCAAAATGCTTAACAGGTCAGATAAGTCAGACAATATTTTGAGACAGCTTGTAACATGGAACAGTGAGTCAGTGAAAATACTGCTCACCACAAGAGATAATGATCAGAAAAGAGGCAGCCAAGAACGACTAAGTAAAATTCTCCATTCCTATTGGAACCCTACTTTAAGACAGAATGTCTTATCTTCAGCAGGTATCCTCTTTCCAAACCAGAAACAGCCCAGAACTCTGCTTGAGAGCACATGCCTAGTTTTTAGATGTTCAAATCAGAATAGAGAAATGCCATTCCAGTTATCTACAAATCTGGACTATTATGACAAAGGGAAATCAGTTTTTTCCCAGTTAATATTTCCTATTTGAAACACAGTTTGAAAATATCTAAAAAAAATTAAAAGCTTGTCAGTGTATCTTTTTCTTTTCACAGTTGAATTAATGCAAAAGGAGAAGCAAATAGGATAAATCTGAGATGGATCTGTTTTATAGTTAGCTCTCAAAGACTTTTGCAGGAATTTATTACTTAAGAGTGTAGCGTTCAAAGAAATTTTCTATCCGAGCAACTCCAGCAGAATCACCACCATCTTGTGGATTTTTCTGAGGTTTTTATTGTCTGATGAAATGCAATTAAAGATTCCCATCTTGACAATTAAAGACTTGAAAGAACTGACTTTGGTATTCACATTATTAGGTGGAAAAATGCAGCAATGCTGTAAATATCCATCAGCCATTACGGTTCTCATTAGTCCCTAAAACCAACTCATTAGTGTCCTTAGACACAACAAGCAAGTACAGCAAATGAGATAAATCTATCAATATATTCAGTGTGTTTAAAATCAGGGCTTCCATCATCATATTCACACAGTGACAATCAGTTAAATGCTCCTTCTACAAGTAATAAATATAAGAGCATCTAGCCAGAGTGTAGAATGATGCATGGTGAAATAACCAAGACATCAGATGTTTCAGTTATACCTTACGGTAGGTTCATGTGAAGTCCTGCTTGGTATGAACAGTCACAGTTGTTTATCCAATGCTAAATTTTACACAACATATTGATTTAACTTAAACTGCTGTAACTTACAGTTATTTCAGAACTGAGGGCTGTCAGTTTGTGGAATTTGATGGAGACTTCTGGTTGTGTAAAGAAAACCTCAGTAGATCATTTAAGGGCTGGAGACACATCCAGAAGTGATACAGCCCATCACAGTGCACAAGTCAGAACACTGCACACTGCTGAAGATGCCAGTGTTAGACCAAGGAACACTTTCCAGCAAGAGATACTGAAGCTCCAACCACTACCAACCACATTCTGAGTATAGACACATAGTTTTTCATATTAATATCGCACTTACGAGCTATTTTTCATTCTTCTTTCTTCCATCTCTCTGCACCTTTGCTTGATGAACTCTTTTGACAAAAGCCTGTCATTAGATCATTTTCTTGTACATCTGGTGATTTCCACCAATGTCTTTACCTTTTTAACATTACATATTCACCTTTTCACAGCTACCTTTCAGGGTTCTCAGTTGAGAGGAAAACTCTACAGTCTTTTGCTGAAGTGCAGCATAGTCAGAAAAGCAAAACGACTGAATTAGACAGAAACCAAAAGTGCTAATAATAATGCCACTGTTTAAATCAAGAGCATGGCCTTGCCCAGAATAGTGGTTTTGTTTTTGTTTGCTTTTTCCCAGAAACAGAGCAGGAAGAGAAAGAATTCAAAGATAGGTCACAAAAATGGTGCCAGGCCAGCAGGAATTAACTGCAAGGCATAATTAGAATATGGGTCTGCTTACTTCAGGAGAAAAAAGATCTCATGCAGTTATGCAAAAAACCCAAACTGCATAGGGATTAAAATAAGAGTTCCTACTTGCTACATCTAGGAATACAGGCATATGATAAATAAATCTGAAAAGCAAGTAGTACCTTTATTGCAATCATTAAGAAAGACTGGAGAATGAATGGAATGAAAATCCAGTAGGGCATAACACAAGACGTATTGCTGTAGATAAAGTAAACATCTGCAAATGAAAGGCTGGTAGCACCATTGATGTGATGACTCAAAAATAATTTAGAGATCCTAGCCATGCCAGGCTAAATGATTGTTCCAGAGATTTGAGACAGATGTGAATACAGCCTCTGAAACTATTCTACCTTATCAGTTTAGGAAAGGGTTTGGCAATTCCACAGGTGTAGAAAGCATATTCTGTAGCCCTCTCTATAAGGATCAAGACAGTGATCTCCCACAGGTCCTGATACATCAGGCTGGTACCACCGACAGCACTAACGAGACTTTGCCTCCTGGTTCCCATGACTGCAAGAAATCCACATGTGTTTCTGTGTATGTCTATAAGCTTCTCCTCTGTGTTCAAATGGAAAAGCATAAATTGGATTTTTGCCATTCTTTGTAGAGTGGAATCTATTTTAAATGCATAGTGTGATTTAGAAGACATTTCAAAAATACCATCCACATTTCAAAATGGTCTTCTTTAACTGGATGGTCGCAATTTCTACACCTTGTCCACCACCAAGTCTCTTGCAACCACAGTTCTAGCTACACCAGCTTATCACAGGATGAAAGGTAAGTTCTGAATCAAAAGCAAACATGCAGTCACTCCAAATCACTTTAACACTGTGTACTCCAGCAGTAGTAGAAAAAAAATTTCAAGTGATACTGTGACCTTACTGCCCTCTATTCTGAATCTTAAGAAATTACAACATTCCCTTAAACCATACATTTGGCAAGTTGAATTAACTGTTCAGCAGGGACAGGAAAGAGTTCCCCCGAAAAGAAAGTGGCAGTGGAGATGTAATTTTTCTTAGTTCCTTAAAAATTGTCATTCCTATATGCTCTCTGTATACCCTGATGTAGAAGATGTGGCCACTTTATGCAGAAAGTACTCCGGGGAATGAGCTCATTTTTATCCTGAACTAGTCTTTGTAACTCTTTGGAATAAAAGGCTAGCAACATCCAAACACATCCAGGTAGGTAGACCCAAGACACACAGGGTATATCACTCTAACTCTTTCTATCATACTGGAGTATTTTTTATTTTTCTCTTCTTGATGCATGGAGAATATATTATATAGTCATTAATGTACTAAAGACCTCAGAAAAAGTCCAAGACTTACACATTTTCCCATATTTGCTTCCCTCTTCCCTGCCCTCCCCAAGTAAATATCTCCTAGGGTGTCAGCTGCATTTGTCATTTCTTTTTCCTCCAACACTATGGGCCCCTTGTCATCATCAGTTCACGTGGCCAAAAACTAACAGGTTAGTACATGCTGCAGCAGAGGCATCATCTGAGAAATTTAACTGAGAATATGCAGGACCATTTCTCTTGAAATACTGAGTGCTCTACACGTTTAAAGAATTGAGGGTACCCAGCTCTTTATACAGCAAGAATGGGATTCAAGATCACAAGGTCCATATTGTGCAAAAGAACTGGATATTCATACACACATCCACATGCTCATTCTATTTCAATCTATTTCAATTTCCCAGCCAGCTTACTGGACTTTATCTGGAAACTGATTTGTTTATTCTACTTGTTATTAGAGGAAACAATAACCCCAAATTTTGCTATTGTTTATACTTTATGCTCAAACTCAATTGTTATGAATTCAATTGTTATGGACACAGTGTTACCAGAGGAGAAGTATCTCAGTTTTATTGAACACATCCTTTTGAGTGAAAAAGGAAAAAAAAAACCATCAACAAACCAAAGAGCCCTTTCCCCACAAAAAGCATTCAAGTCTTGCATTGGCCTCTTTTATGTCTGTAACAGAATCCTCAGCCTCTAAACAGTGAATGGGAAATAAGTGAACAATCCCAAAACACACACTGGCATTTGCTCAGCACACTGTTCCGACCCTGGTTGCATGAGCACCAGGACCAGAAGAATATCTGTAAGAGTCAACAGGTGCATTTAATACTGTGATTAATCAGAATAACGTTGCCATTATAGGGTTATTTCTTTGTAAGTGTATTTCCTTTGAGGTACTTCAGATTTCAATATGGCAATTCTTCAACCTTGGTTTCCTTTTGTCCTATTCAAATTACACCAAGTGGGATGACATGGGTATTGTTTATTCTACAACCAGATAACTGACACAGAAGCTTTATTGATTTCCACAAATCATGGTAGCAACAACTGATTTTATACTTACATTGAATTGTTTTTCATTTTTTAAATTAAAAGAATCTTAGCTTTTGAATAAAATGCTTTTTTTTTCACAAAATCAAACATAATTTTTTAATAGATAAACCAGTTCTCACACTCTCTTCTTCCACCAAAAAAGTCTTAAATTTTAAGTACAACTCAATCCTAATGCACAAGGCTAATTCACAGTTAAGTGTATTAATGCCAAGGTGACTAGAATGCTTGTAAGAATACAGGATTTGGGGGATGAATAATGACATTATTTTCCTTTTAGAAGTTTTCTTTGTTTTCTGTTTCAGAGTTATTCCTCATAAAGCAAATATCCCTGCCCTTCTCTGCTCCCAGGCTCACATATTTTACCTATGTTTCTTGCACACAAAAATTTCTATGACAATTATTCCACAAGGAAGAACTTTCCAAATAAAGTAAAACACAAACAAATTACTTTTCTAATATCAAAACATATTAGGCAGACCTCACACTCTTTTTGTTGGATTTTGAAGGGGATTCTGGAGGAACAACGAAGCTTAGTTTTGAGCAAAGGTAATTTTGAAAGGTGGAATCACAGCTTATGAAACTCTCCAGAGAATTTTCTTGATGCAAAGCTAAGAAGACTTTGTGATAATTTCTTAGGAGCTGGCCTCATTCCAAGTTGGATCTTAAACACAGATTATAAGGCAAATACCATCCCCCACAAGTATTAAGAAAGAAGAAAATAACAGAATGGGGGCTGCAGAAATGGTCTCTATTGTGGGACAAAAACCTGTCAATCAACCAAGTTGACAGGCATCACAGATTGACAGACAGGCCCTCTCTCTTGACTTCAGTTATCTAGGGGAATGGGAAAAGAGTCTGCAAGAACACGTTAAATTGCCAAAGTCATTACCAGTCACCAATTACCAAAGAAAAGATAACAAGATGTATTTTAGAAAAATCGATGCAACAACATGCATTTCAATACAGCGAGTTTTTCAGAACTTTAGAAAACAAAATGAACTATTTCGGGAATACATGATGGTTTTTTCATAGAATACCAAGCACTTTACTGTGTCAGCAGGCTTTGGAGATTCATCACTATTCTCCCTATATTTTGTATGAGGTCCAGAGGTCAACCAACAGATATGTCCCTTTGTCTTTTCTTAGTCTTAACCTACAGAAAGAAAATAATCTCTCTGTCCCTATGATTAATTCCAGGTTCTGTGCTTGGAAAAACTAGAGTCCAAACAACATTTTGGTTCCCAAGTGCATTTATTCTAGTTACAAGAGTAAATTCTATAACGTGTTAATTAATTACTAAGAAAAGACAAAAGGATCTTGGTGTTTTCTGCCAGATTTGATTTTTTCATTCACCCAGGTTAAAAAGGCCCCTTATGAATTGTGTTGGGCCCATGGCAATACCTTCAGACAGGCTGCCTAAACTTGGAGTACCAGATTTCTCTCACATTATTCAAAATTTTTCTGTAGTCATGACCTAAATCAAATGGAATGAAATTTATTCTGACACAAAAATTAAGAAGCCGACAACTAAGGCTCTGCGAAAATGAAGTCTTTGCTGTGATAGAAGAAGGCAGCCCCCTTGTTTATGTCACCTTCCTTCTGCCAGCACAATCAAGAGAAAGCAGGACAACCCTTTTTGACATAAATAAAAGTGTTCACTTACTGGAAATTTAAGTGTATTTACCTTCAGATTTCCAAGGTCTCATAACAGTAATTAAATATCACTGCAAATATGTTGAGCACATTAAATGAATTAATTTTTTCTAGATTGCTTCCGGCTCATTTTTTGTTGAAGTATTCCAAGTGATTTCCTTCTTTTAATTTATCTGGCTTTAGGTGGTTCACTTTCAGGAGCTGCTTCCACTTTCAGTGAAAACAAAAGGCGGTTTTCTACTACTGCTGATCCAGCTGTGGTCTGCAAGACCATTGGATCCACAGACTTCAAATGGGTCCTCTTAGGCATCATCTCTCCCTCCCTCTCTGTCCAGTAATGCACAACATAATCTGTATCTCCTTCTGCACCCTCCATTATGACCCATGCAGAAAAGTATGGAAACTGCTGCTCCAGGATTTATTTGCATATCTCTTGGATACCTCCTCAGGATTGTGATGACTTCTATTAATCTTTCTTATCTACGTAACTTTTGCGACTTTTTCTAAAAAAGAAAAATTATCTGCTTTGATGATCCCACATGCATCTTATACCCTTAAATTCCTGCAACTCTCTCAAATAGTTCTTTTGGACAACATACAGTAAAGAACTCAACACTTTACCTCAAGAGCAGCTTGTATCCACATTTGTCACACATCAGACCATATCTCTGTGCTTTCAGTGAATCACAGAATTATAAACTGAGTTAGCCTAGAATGGAAGGGACCTCTGGAGGTAATCTAGACCCCATCTCAGCTCAAAGCAGGTCTAATAAGATCAGCTTGCTTAGGTATCTGTCTAGTCAAATTTTGGGAACATCTCCAAGGATGAAAATTTACTGATAGGGTTAGGAAAAAAATATTAATAAAACTATTTTACTGTATCTAAGTGGAATGCTCCATGTTCCAAACTGTGACCATTGTCTCTCATCCTGCTGCTGTGCACCCTTAGCAAGAGTGTCTTCTGCCTTCTCTTAGTTCTTGACTCACTAGTGTTAGGACAAAAATATTCAGAACACTTACTTTTACAGTGAAGGGGAGAAAATACAAGAAGACTGAAAATGCCTTGTGAAGATCTCTCAGAATATACAACTCAAGAGCTAAAAATTATTTAACTAGCTAAATTAATTAGCTGAACCATAGATGGGGGACCATAATGCTTCCATGTTTCTAATAGTAACCTTGCACAGATGTGCATTAAGAAG
Source organism: Monarcha castaneiventris obscurior (assembly GCA_026261815.1). Classification (NCBI taxonomy): domain Eukaryota; kingdom Metazoa; phylum Chordata; class Aves; order Passeriformes; family Monarchidae; genus Monarcha; species Monarcha castaneiventris. The sequence continues at coordinate 1,702,994 of JAMPIT010000511.1, read as the reverse complement.
AACGTGAACATTATTTCTCCTTAACACCAGAAAAATGCCTCCATAGTGAGCACCTAAATCCTGCAGAAGCTCTGTTTTGTTGGCTTAACCTTGTACTGTTCATCTCTAGATGAAAGATGCCCCAGGAACTTTATGACCTTGAGGTGACCAGCTCCTTATGGCACATATGGCTCTGATTGTCAAAGGGGAAGCCATCTCTGACACTTAGTAATAAAGCAGGACAAAATCAACATCCACTCATCATACTGAAGAATAGAAAGATACCAATCCCGAAAATGCTTTCTACTGATACTCTTTTTAAATTTTCATTACACTGCTATTTTTATGAAACTTAGGTGGTATATAGACTAATTGCCACTAGCATGCTTTTGGGGTTTTAGGAGACCTCCTTTTTTTTTTTCTTTAGGAATTTTCCTCCATACATGTTGCTAGGAGATAATAACGACTGGATACTTAAGAGAGACAAAAGAAATCACAGCTCAGGGGAGGGGTGCAGCTGGCTACTCTCTCTTTTAGCTGGGGGTTTCTTGGAGGGCAGAGATACCACAAGACTTGGACTGGGCAAATGGGGTTGGGCAGCCCCTAGCTGCCTCTTGTTCTCTCGGCATTTGGAGGGGAGAGAAGCTGCGGTCGCTGTGGGGAGAACTCGTCACCACCGTGGGGTTCTGCATTCTGCTGCCTTTGTTCTACTGTGAGTGGAGCCCTGCTTGAGGGAGCGGCCATTGCATTGGGACCCTATTTAATGCCCTACCTCACTGGAAGAAGGACTTTTTCACCATCTGCTGGGGTGCCTCATGGGAAAAACCCGGTGATCCCAAGCCCGCCTTTCCATGCCATGCTGGGAGCTCGCGCCACAGCGCCCCCCACAGCCGCGGGGGAACCATCGCACCCGCCCTGCTCACCGGGAGCCGCCAGCGCCCCTGCCGGCCGTGAGCGGAACTGCACCCAAGGGAAAGGGCCTGAGGCCGAGAGAGGCCGGCACGGGGTTTGTGGCTCTGTTTGTGGTTCTGTTTGCTGATACTGCCATAGCTGCTGTTGGTTGTTTGCCCTGGTTTATATGTATTAGTAAAGAACTGTTATTCCTATTTCTCATCTCTTTGCCTAAAAGCCCCTTAATTTCAAAACTATAATAATTTGGAGGGAAGTGACATACATTTTCCATTCCAAGGGAGGCTCCTGCCTTCCTTAGCAGACACCTGTCTTTCAGACTGTTGGGGTTTAGGAGTTACCCTGTTTTTCTTTTTCTCTTAAAGAATTTTCCCCATATTTGTTGCCAGGGGACAAATTACTGGGTGCTTAAGAGAAACAAAAGACCTGGCCACAGGGGTGGGGTCCAGCTGGCCACCCTTTTGTCACCTGGGGGTTGGGACACCCAGGGGGCTGGCTGGTGTTCTCAGCATTCAGTTGGAGAGCTGCCTGCCATCGCGGTGGACGGTCTTCATCAGCACTGCAAAACTTCTGCTTTTTCAGCTGCTTGCTTTCTACGGGAAAACCTCCAGGATTCCCAAGCCTGTCTTTCCCTGCCCTGCTGGGAGCCGGGCCGCTGCCGCTCTGCCCCTGCCGCTGCTCAGAGCTGTTGCTACTTTGTAGCTCACACGCTCTGACAGCTGAGACCTGCTGAGGTTCCTGCTGCAGCACCAGAGTTTGATACATCTCCTCGGCCACCCGGGATCTGTGCTCGCCCCTGCTGTTCCAGCCTGCTGCTCCCGACACCGGGATCAGCTGCCCAGGGGGTTGGTGAAGCTTTTTGTCCATCCCTTCCCGGGACCCCGCGCCGCCATTGCCGTGTGCCCCCCGAGCTCGCTCCAGAGCGCCCCCTGCAGCCGCGGGGGAACCATCGCACCCGCCCTGCTCACCGGGAGCCGCCCCGGAGGAACTGCGCCCAGGGGAAAGGGCCTGAGGCCGAGAGGCTGCACTGGGTTTGTGCTGCTGTTTGCTGTTACTGCCACAGTTATTGTTGTTTGTTTGCCTTGTTATACTTATATATTTATTAGTAAAGAACTGTTATTCCTATCCCTCATTTCTTTGCCTGAAAACCCCTTTATTTCAAAATTATAATAATTCGGAGGGAAGGAGGTTGTCTTTTCCATTTCGGGGGAGGCTCTTGCCTTCCTTGACAGACACTTACAAACCAAGACACATGTCTGCACAGTGCCTTTTGGAGGCAAATTTGGTTACAGGGAACACTCTAAAGCAGCCACGCTTTGGTTTAGAACATTCTAGCTCCTAGCTTCCTAGAAGCTCCTAGCTTCAAGGAGACCCATATTTAGCAGCATATTTCAGACTTGTAGCACAACCTTTGCCAACACTTGGGACTTCTTTGGAGGATCTGAATATACACTCTTGATCCTCTGCAGTCTCCATACCTAGGCAGGCTAACGTTTGACTTACATACCTCTGCCTTCCTGCAGAACCCTCACACCAGATAGTGTGATTGAATGAAAACTACTTTCCATACAATTATAAAACATAACAGACCACAGTCAAAAATGTAAAACCTCCAAAGCAGCTCAAAGCTGATTAATTTCTATTACCAGTGGAAGAAGAACCACTTACAGTGCCTTTTCTTATTTAAATTACCATTGACAGCTCCTGGGTTTTTTTGTTGTTTTCTTTTTTTACTCCTGGGAATTCCCGTTACAATACTAGTTAAATTCTGTATGACTGTAGAATTTATGAAGATAAGGCAATTACCATTGCAAAAAAAAAATCCCAGGTTACAATTTATGGCAAAAAGAAAAGAGTTATGGTGTTCTGTTAAGTCATTCAGTGATGCATTTCATACTTAGTTAAACCCTCTAGTTGTGAAAATTTAGGGCTAACTAGTGTCACTGCATTAAGTAATTAATTATTTTATTTCATTAATGGATCCTTCATCTATATATTGCTAAGCAGTAATGCAACTTAATAAACAGCAAATGTATAAGCCCCGTAGCAACCATATAATCAATATAGACAACCAACAAGCAAAAGCATAATTCCATAAACCTTTGATTTCCATTCACAACAATGGCAGAGTTGAACCTGTGTTCAGAAGCAACTTCTGACTGAGAAGTCTAACACTGTCTAGCAAGAGTTGATTTTGCTGGCAGAGAACAATTGTGAGTGTGGACTCAATTAGAGGGCACATTTCCTTGGTATTTTGTACCAAAAAATCATTCCAAGAATTTAACAAAAATTATAAACCATGAAAAATTCTACCGAAAAGTTGTGATTGAAGCTGTCTGAACTGTAGCATTGCCTTGTCTGGAAGAACCATGCTATACAGAAAAAACCAAAGGAATCATCTTTTCTGGACTGGGGACCTATCTGAAGTAGCTCACTTCATTAATGTATGCCATATGATTATGGTACACAATTTTGCATTGCCTTTATTTAGCTATGCAGAGTTTTGTATTTTTCAAGACAATCTCCTCTGCCACCTGCTTCTCAAATATGTGGTGAAGGAAAAATACCCATTATCTTTATTAAAGATTTAGATGTTAAGGAAAAAACTCATGACTTTTTTTAGTTTAAATTGATTATCTTCTACTGGCTCTTTTTGACTTTCCCCATGGTTCAAGCTCACATTTCAAAGCTACCTGATTTCTCTGTAGGATGTCTCTGTGAATATTTATTAAAAAGACTACAGGAATTACCTTCTATATTAATCACCTTCTGTCAAAAAACTGAAGGCAAGCAAGCAACCATCTCCAGTTGTGGAGTAGTCAATAGATTTGCTTTTCTTAATTAATTTAGGAATTTCTAAGTCAACTTCCCCCAGTAGTAAGAAGCTTGTCCATTGTGTTTTAATGCAAACATCACGAAAAGTGAGACTGTAAGATAGGGAGTCTACACCAAAGTACCATGTGTTCATCTTTCATGTCCTCAGACAACTAACTTTGGTCAAAATGAGTAATAGTTCACAATTACTATCAGCGTCCAATTAATTTTAGGAAATGTAATTTAAACAAAAATTTTACCTGTTATATTTTTGCTATTTTTTCCTATTACAATAAAAACCCTTTCTGGACCATGATAAATACCATGTGTCCTGCAAATCCAGATGGAAAGTGCGGAAGGAAGATAAATGAAGAGAATCCAAACAAACAAAACCCTTAAACCCCTCAACTAACATAAAGGATAACCAATAGATTCACTCTCCAAGATGAGTCTTGCAGGGCAGAAGAAGTTAATGTTGGAATTTCAGATTTAATCCTTTCCTAAGCAGGAAGAGCAATCACTTTGGCCTTAACCTCAGCTTTGAAAACACTGTTCTGCATACATGCTGTTTCAACATTTCTGGGTTGCAATTCAGCATCAAATAATCAATATTCAAGCCTGTTCCCCTTGCAGCCTCCCTGACTTAATTCCACCTTCTACAAGAGCATTGACACCATTTGAAATTGCAGAACAAATTTTGCATATCTCCATGTCTCAAAGGACATTTTTTTGCAATAGAGATGATACGTTATGAATTTTTGTAAGTTCTTGCTATATGCACACCAATTTCCATTCTTTTGATTGCTGTCACTAATTCCTATGTTTCCCAAAGAGCAACAGGAATGCAGTACTGTAAATGCAACACACACATGAAAATTCAGATATTGATAGAATTCACCACGTCAGGAAACATTTGCATGGTTAAAGTAATAGTCTCTGTATTGCAGTTTTAGCAGAAATTTGGAGAAGATTTTCTCCACTTTTGGTGCAGCAGAGCTGCCCCGATCAGAAATCCAAATATCTTCTGCTGTTTTATAACTGATTTTTGGTACAATGATAGGTATACCATCTTTTTATAGCTGGCATGTACTGGAAGAAATTTGCAAATATAATTACATGAAAAAGTATTTTATCTTCATTCAGATAAGCTCTCTTTTTTGTAGAACATTGCTATAATGCCTAAACTGCGACTGGGAGTTCATTAGCAAAATTTCTGCATAACAGAAACATATTTGAAAATATATTTAGACAGGTGTAAAGGAGATGGGATTTATCATCTGCTTTTTCTGTAAAAGTTCTCCAACATAATCAGAAAATTAACCATGAGAGAGTAAAATTTAATATTTTTTTTTGCAAAATCCTACTTCAAAATTTTCAAGACTTTTCTTGTCCTCTTTTTGTGACAATAGTGCATTTCCCAGATAAAAGCAATTACAAACTGAAAGTCCTAATTAAACATGGTAAAAATAATGCTTTTCAAGGAGAATCTAGAGAGAGAGGTGCCGTGGCAATTACATTTTCTGTGTTTGTTAAGCACATAAAGAGCTTAGGAAAGAAATCAAAAAGACAAAGCTATGCTGTAGCTTCCTCCAGAGATGTACTCAAGCTGCATTTTTTCCCACCTACTTGGGAAAAACTGGTAGCACTGGAAGTATTTGTGACAGTTTCCTGTACTGTGTGACAAAATGAAACATGTTTTTAATGTAAAACAAAAACTGGACTGGTACCTTTTATGTAGGTGCATGTCTGCAGCTAAACCTGCACCAGATGTCCCAGTCTGGGTTGACTCTGGCTCCCACTGAGCCAACTGAAAGGCTCCTCATAGTCTTTAGAAACACCACTAGCTGTTGACAACCATCCTCAGCCTTCTTGTGGAAGATGAACACAGCTCAGCATGGTCAAGTCAGAATGTGTTGGCAATTACCAGTTTTTCTTGTCACAATAGAACTTCAACAACATCAGTGACTAGTACTGGGGTGTCTGCAGAATATTCAATTTTGTATTCATCATTATCTAAAATCAGAAGAATTCCCATATATCATTACAGTTGAGTAGAGAACTACTATAACTCTTGGCACAGTGGCACTTAACATGGGGATTCTGACTACTCTACCCCTTCTCATTCCAGGGGTTCCTGTATATGTAATGCTACCCCATGGCTCCCCTCAGCAGTACAGAAATAGTTAAGGTCACAACAGAGTGCTGCTATGTAAAGGAGAAATTTCCTTGTCCTTGCCTAAGTGAATGTCTGGGATTAAACTGACAGCCCACCTTAGTGATGGTGGAATAATTGGTTGTTCAGCTCTGTCCTTGTCAAGCTCTGACAGTTCTGCAGATGTCCTGCTCGGCTCTCCAAAGGTTAGCCTCAGCTGAAGTTAGTGTTCATTAATCATTCCTTCCTGACAGGACTCAGAGCAGCCCACATCTGCCACTCTGTCCCCCTCAATCCCTGATGCACCTAGCTTGTGTGTAATCACTGATGGTTTTCTTAACAGGATACCTGATAAGGGAAAATGCATTTAACTATGAGACTCATGGTGTTGCCTTCTTTCTTGGTAATTTTTTCAGCAAAGGACAAGTAATATGAATTTGGTGTCTTTGTTCAAGACAGTCTTGTACAAAAAGAGTGAAATGTGGACTGGGTGTACAAGGATTACACAGTATACCAATCTTTTTATAGTGTCTTTAATGCCTTCACATAATAATACTTTTCAGTCTAGTACCATAATCACACTGAAGATGGAAGGACGTGGTACTCACTAACCTTGCATAGGTACATGATGGCTCCCTACAGCTCCTGAGTTGGAAGAAGTGGAAAAATCCCCACCACCATGAACAAATGGGGAAAGAAAAGCCTCAATACACTCTTCTGATCTTGTAATTTTTTTCCAACCACTGGATTTCTCTGGACTACAACATTTGCTTCACTGTCTCTTTGTGGAGACGGTGACTGAAAAATCCCATCATCAGCTCTGCTTTAACCCAGAAGAACTAGATAATTTTCAGAAGTTTACACAGGACTAATTTCTTTGCAGTATTCTGACTGCTTTTGCCAGAACCTGTGTCACCCATAATTAGTACTCACCTTAGAAAAATCAGAGAACTACTAAGATAATTCCCAGCAATTTCAAGTATACATCAGAATTTCAAGTGTGCCCCAGAATAAACAGTACATCTTACAGTTACACAAAACCACAAATATATTACTGATGACTCTTGAGTAAATTGGAATAACTGTCCACACACAGACTGCCAGTGTATTATAGTGGCCAAGATTGTGTAAGAAATTAAATTGACCATTTCAAAATCTTATTACAGGATTGCCCACTGACTTTTCTTAGCCTGCTGTGTTCATATGTGAGCATTGCAGGAATCATCATTTCAAATAATTGATTAACTGTCTAGTCTACAAAGTTTAAAAAGGAGCAAACAAGGACATTAAGTGATTAGCATTCTTCCATTTAATTTGCAAATCCTGTCTTCGCAACTAAAAAGCCAAATGCCTCAGGCTACATCTCAGGCACACAGATCCCAACAAGCCTGACAGTAGAAAGAAGTTGCTACAGGGGCACATAACTGACATGCTGGATTAAAGCAATCAACACATTGACCACTAATCACGACAGAAGGCTTTACAGTACACTTAGAGACTGGCAGTGGGCCTATTCTAGAAGGTAGTAGCAGTGATGCTGACTTTCAAACTGCTGAGCCCACCCACTAATGTGATTTGTTCAACTCAAGCCTTTATAGCAGAAGAGGTTCAGTTAACTCCAGTAAATCCTGGATTTAGATGAAAAGAGAAACCACCAAGTAATGGACTGCCTTTTAAGTTCCACAACACTGACTTTACCAGGGAAGCCTCAGTAATCAAACCAAGTCTAAATGATGTACTCATAACCAGAGTCTTCACCATGTATAGCTCTTCTCCCATTGCTCAGCCGATGATGATACTTTGTAGTGCTGCCTCCAATGGATGTATCAAATTTAAAATCTGAAGGGCAGGAGAAGGTATAACCACTTGCAAACCATTTTGATTCCTTTCAGGACTGAGAGTGCTTGTTAGTCACAGAAAGGTGTGTGCTCCGTTGCTAAATGGCATATATTGTGAAAACTATGAACATTTCTATCAGCTATGTCAATAACCTCATTGTTGGGGACTGCAATAGGGCATATAAAAGAAACTTACAGGGTAAGGGATTAAAACACTGAAGTGGATGAGGACGAATTTTATTGCTTTAGGATTTTGTCATTCCTGTTATCCGTATGCATTACAGCAGGACCCAGTTAATGAGTTACTCAAATGCAAAACAAGAAGTTGGGAAATGACTGCTACTTGGACAACAGTTTTGAAACCAAAGGAACGGATCCAGTAAAATATGACTACAATTGTGTCTGTAAGCAACAGTCAGACTTGAAATGTTCACTATGATCTGTGTGCACGTATAACAGGAAGGCCTTCTCTTAACAAAGGATGTACAACCTATCTCCCTGATTTTCCTTGGAACTACTGATTCAATCAGTATTAATGATCAAATGATCAAATTAGTAAGACTTTTTTTAAGTCAGTAAATACTGCATTTCTGTCATGCTTAAACAAAGATTCTGCAGGCTACTAAATAACTTGAGCATCTGCATTAGATTATCTAGTATTCCACCACAAAATATTGTCATTTTTTCCTGTATTCTCAATGGCAGGTACAGAAAATATGGAACATTTCTTATTTTGAAAACTAGCCTTTTCCCTGTTTTTCTATTTCTTGTATTTATGCTCTCCCACCTCACCACACACTTCACTTAGCAGTAAATTGGACTTGCAACAATGACATACCTGAAGAAATATTTTAAATTCTTGGACTGCAGGCAAGTAGACGTATCAGTAAAATTACTTTTTTTTATCGTGCTCCCTCTGCTGGCTCTGAAAAAATCATTGTTGGAAAAAACCTATTTCTGGAACTACACTGATGTCTGTGTTTACCAATACACAAAAGCTGGATATTGAAAATGCCTCAATATTTTGGTTTAAGGTTCTTAAAATTCAGAGAAAGAGACTTCTGTGTTTTTCCAAAGAAAAAGAAGGACAATACCAAGCACCGCTGTAGGTGCTACCTAAAGCTTAGGAAAACTTTCCTCGACTTTCATTTAGATATATAGAAAGGCACCAAGAGTCTTCATGCAGAGCTGTGACATATTTTGGTCATCATATATATTACCCGCAAGTGTCCCAAAGCATCAGCTCAAATAACATCTGTCCAGGTAAACAGCAACATATGAACCCAGTTTCTCAAAATACACAAACTATAGCACAAAAAATATCATGTGCATGTCATGTTGAAAGGAATCTAGTATTGAGTAGAGTTTATAATGTATTTTATTATCTCCTCAGCTCCGTCATAAGTGAAAATCAAGGAGAGCAGCCCAATCTACTTTGGATCATCTCAGAGCAGTGGGTTGGACAGCTAACCTTCAGAGGTCTCTTTCCACCTATATTAAATTTTGATTCTGTGTTTTGTTGGAAGTTCAGCCAGGGTTGAGTTACTGATGTTGTTCACTTTTGGGACACTACTGATTCCAGAGTAGCAGGATTTATTCTTTTTTTTTTTTTGCTTATAATTATAGATATGGTGACTACAAGCTGAGAGGATTTGGAATTTTTTACCTCTATGCATTGCTAAAAACTGCAAATCTGCTTCTTTTGTTGCATGACAGGTATTTTTTCTTTCCAGACAATTCCTCTGTTTTGCAAGCTTGGTGAAAGACAGTACGTTTTTTATAACTTCTAATATGAGACCCGGCTACTGATTGTCTATGAAAATAAACCTCATCTGACATACAAAGAGGGATTAGACATAACCCAAATTTCAATTTTTTGGATGGCTATCTAACATCTTGGTTATGTAGAAATGTCATATGTTAAAATGGCTTGGAAACCATGACAACACTAGCTCTCCAGAGCTCACACAAGCTCAATCAAGCCATAATCAAGGATTTCCTTACATGATTGTCTATTATCTCCTTCTCAGTCAGAGATGCACATTAAAGGAGAGAAAAGATCAGAGTGGAATCACCAGCAATAATTACGTGCTAGACTAGACCTGTCTTCCTGGAGGAGCTGTCAAAAAGGATTTGGAGTACCTGTAGGACATTCAGAGTAGTCCTCTATTGATTATGCATGAACTGTAAAACCAAAATAAAAAAGATTAGCATGCGCCAGGTCACTGAAAATATATTAATTTCTTCATATCTGATAAGAGTCTATTCAACTCTGTGAACACCGATGCATTCCATAATGCCTATTATGTCTTTCTAATGATGAGAAGGTGCAATTATAGCAAAAGTGAAATGTGCTTACGATGAAGAACAACAATTTTAGACTAGATCATTCTCGAGTAGATTAATTAGAATAAAGGCTTGTTAAAATAAATGCAGTCATTTTAAGCCTGTACTAAAGAGAAGTATTTTTTCCTTTGTAAGGCTATCTGAAGTGCACAACCTTCTTCAGACTTGTTCTTTAGGTAAACTTCCTGAAACAATCCAAGTTAAGAAAGAGTTCAGTGAATATCTACTTTTTCCTATGTCCAAAGGGAAAAATAATATTTACTTATTTATTTTTAAATCAACAGCCGAAGTACGGAGTTGATTAGTAACTTGGAATCCTTAAATGTCTTGAAGTTCAGTGATACAGCAACACAGATTTCAAGGAAGAAACTGTGAAAGATGTCAGTAAAGAATATAGCAGTTCAACAAATCATGAACCAGTTGCATATCTTTCTTTGCTGAAGTTACAAGTATTTAATCTCCCTGCCATGTCCTTTTCACAAAGGTTATTGTACAACAGCAAAACAAACAAAAACAACAAACAAACAAACAAGCAAAAAAGGAGCTCCTCAGAACTACAGCAGAACTTCAGTAACTAAAATACACAGACAGAGCTCACAGCATTTAAAGTTTAGAGAATACACTATGGACCATGAGGAGACCAGAGACAGCAATGAAGGCTCAAGAAGACAAAAGCAGAGAGACCATCCAAGAAATATATTCAGCAAGTGATACAACTGTTCAACACTCAGACCTTTAGTTGTTCAGTATTTATACATGTATAAATGTACAACCAGGATCAAAGGATGCAAAAGAAAAAAAAAGAACAAAAAAAAATAAGCCATACCATGTGACATATACAGCCAAAGAAAGCCGCACAAGAATAAATAATTAAATATTAACAACAAACAAATGCAAAGAGCATGGGAACTACTCATGGATTTTTCATGAAGTGAAAAAGAAATTTGTCAGACAAATTATTTGCTCTGGAATATTCACTGTAATTATGGCCACTGGCAGGCAGTGAAACCAGTAACTTGGACTGATGATTTCTGAGCTTTTCAGCAAATCCTTCCCATGATCTCAAGGAAAAAAGCCTTTTTGCTGTATTTGCAAAAGTACGTTTTGTTCGGGCCACAGTCACTACATGACTATCTGCAGTCACTATGACCCTAAGTCAAAATTTTACTGTTGTTGAAGCCATCGCCTTAGATACTGTATCACCTGGCAATTTTCTCACTTTGTAATCTACACTCTGCTTCCCCAAGGAAGTAAGTATTTGACAGGGGGTTGCGTTCTTTCACCCCATTATACTGGTAAGGAGGTAAAGATTGTATTACTAAAGAGACACTGCACTTCTTTTCTATATTTGATTTTCCTAACCTTTTTATTTGCCCCGTCCTCTGGGTTTGTCTGTACCAAGTAGCAGTGTAAGGGACACAAGGACACAATTTATCTCTTGATGTGATACCCTGAAGGGCAACACACCTCCAGGTGAAACGGGTCACAAAAAAGACCTCACCGTGTCTTCCAAGAAACCAGGAGTAAGAAATTAGTCAGACAGCACATGGACCTGACATTTGTCTATTTCAACATTCATGCATTTTTTCCACATTTATATCCATACTGGCGAGAACTTAAACTAAAATTTTTACTTGCTAGATTTATCTACAAATTGGTCCATATAAAGAGCACATCCTGACACAGGGATATATGTACCATGAGTACCATACAGTCTCACTAATAACCACAAGCTTTTCCGTGTATATGCATATAGCCGCCATAAATAAAGCTGCCTCCAAACTGGTTATGGTGTTGAAGTAAAATGAATTTTTTAGCTTCTGCTAAACCGACCGTAAAAAGCTACCAGACATTAACAAAGATTCCAGTTTCACATCTAATATTACTGACTAATCGTGATAACAAAATATTTACCACAGTTTCTCACCCCAGATATTTTACCTATTGAACAGAATAAGCATAAAGTGCGCATAAAAGGGAAAGAAGTATTTATTTACAAAAATCAACTATTTCAGCATAATGATTATTCTGAGTGATTAACTTTGTCTACACTAAAAACTCTATAACACTAGAGAATTCCGAGAAGCACTCAAACTTACCTATGGCCCACAAGTGAAAGTCCTAACTTTGCTAAAATTTGTGCTTCTGGGGGTGTATTCTGCCACTCCAGACACACTGTGTTAATGTCTAAGACAAAGGTCCTTCTACACTGCAGCAAGGTAGACAGACAAAAATTCTAGGCCCCCATATTTGAGCAAAATGCTGCCAATATGTTTTGTTCATATGAAAAACAGTCTTGTAGCTAAACTTCATAAAATACTATAGCAGTTCTTTTCTCATCCTATGCATCGACTGATTAAATTACTCAAATTTATGATACTTCTTTCAGCAGTTTTCCTAGTTTTGTGTACTTTTTCAGTCCTTGCCCCTAAAATTTTTCATGTACTGAAAACATGTTCTTCATCTACCTATTCAAAACAACTAAAAAAGTGTTTTCCTTCTAGAATTTCCTTTCTGTGCCACACTGATGAGATTAGGCATTTGAGGAGGAACAGAAGCTAATTGTTTCTCACATTCCTCTGCCATCTGAATCTACTGAGGGTGGCCAGGAGAAACAAGGAGAATTCTGTCGTCAGACCCCACAGGGTGCAACTGAAGGCACTGTGTGCTCTCTTGCTTCTCTGAGAGAACGTATTTCACAGCACAGCATAAACAGTAACATAGAATACAGAAAAACAAATTTAAAAACCATGAGTTTCATATAAAGCCAGAAAAAAAATCTCCTAAACTGTTTGCAATTGGTGACAAGAAAAGTGAACAAGGTATCATAACTGTGAAAAAAGTTTCTTGATTCTGAGGCAGAACATTGGTGACCAGCTGAGCTCAGCACAGTGCAGCTTTGTGCAATGTAACATGGAAATGAAAGAGTTGCTATTAGGAAAAACTGTCTGCCATGAGTATTGACTTAATGTGTCAAAAATGGGTTTTGTGAATGCAGACTTAACCCTGTACTTAATGGAAAAGGCAAGCTCTAGAATTATTTGGCATGATGATGAGGACATACCTGCAGAGTACTTTTAAAAAAGAAAGAGTAGGCTCTGACGCTCAGTGCTGCTTTTCTGAAAGTAGAAATTGGTCTACAGCTAGGCTTCTCAAAATACGTTAATCCATAAGTGGAGAGTTGAGAAGAAAAAATATATCTGGAAACCTGAATAAACTTAAATAATAAGAATAATAATTATTAATAAATTATTTAAAATAATTAATAAAAATAACTATGAAACACTTATCGGCAAAGCGTTCTGCTGTTCCACTGAGAACATACTGCTCGTCCCAGGGACATTTTCTCTCATTTTTAAATAAAAACCTGAACTTCCATCTTATTAAATGATAACCTAAAAAAGAGACCTGTTACTACAAAAATCTGTTACTAAACCTGAAATAAAATAAACCAAATAAAGGTCGCCTTGAGTGAAAACCTCCTGACTGACACTCTGAGGGTGTTATAACCATTAACTGGAAAAATTTCAAAGCTTTATGCAGATAAAGCACTACATTAATTTAGAGAGTTGCATTTCTCACATTGATGGGCTTGTGAAAACGCCTCCAAAGAAACTTCTCAATGTGTATATCTAGCTGATTATCAGGCAGTTCTTTGTACAACTTGTCACGTTTCAAATGGTACTACCAGGGCTTTAAACTGAGAGGAATCAACCCAAGTCAGAAGTTGCATTCACAAATGTGGGTAAAAAGAAACAATCTCAGGCAACATTTGTTTTCTTTGAGAGTAGAGTGACAGAGTGCAGAACTGTACCATAGACTTTATCCTGGCAAGAACCCTCAGGACATTTACAGAAGGAAATGGGACTGAATATGGGCAGGAAACCTGGTGATACTTTTACATAAGCAAAAGCAAAAATAAAATATAAGTAAGGAAAATATTATTAATTTCCATTCAAATAGACTTACAAATTGAGAAAGATCAGGGAATCATAAAAGGTATAGCTATAACTTTCAGGGGTGCATTCTTTTAAATTTAAGTGAATTATCTTCACCACTTCTGGGATAATTGATTGCTCCCATACTTCTCCCCAGCATCATCTCTTCTTATACAGGCTCCTACAAGCTCCCTCACAACAATGAGAGTCACATCTGCTAGAAAACTCCCTGACTGCATGAGCATCTTTAGAAAATCTTTCCCAAGGGGGGGCCTATCTTCAGTTAAAACCTTGGGTGCAGTGACAAGTTTGCTGCAAGGTTGGCCAATACTACCGCCAGCACTTTCCTGGCAGCACTACACTCTGCCTGCGCAGCACCTCCTGTTCTCAGGAACTGTTAGAGTGGCTGGCAGAAATTGCTATCGACATTGTTCAGAGCCTTGCCTCACTGCCAAACACAAACATTTCATTCATGAAGAAGTGCTTGTTAGGCCATTGCTGGACTCCAAACCCACTTAAATAATTTGGCAAAAAAAAGTTGTTTAGCTGTGGCGGGAAATTTGCACACAAAAGCCAGTGGCTGAGCCATTCCCTCACTATTGTGTCTCTCAAACAGTTTTGCAAAACAACAGGCTCTCTCCTCTATCCCTTTCCTTCTAGCCACTGCAAAGGCAGTGGTGACACTCATTAAAAGATCAGTTCGTTATGGAATGTTTTCCCCATGATTCACTAACAGGGGTTTTCTCCTCATCAATCAAGGGTTCATAATTGCTTTGTAAGCACCCTCCAAGGGCTGTCAGCATCAAGAGTTTTAGAAGTAAAAAGTGTAAACAGGTACATAGAAAAAACATCCTTTGAGCAGTTATGTAAACACACCCAAAGCAATAAAAAAAACTTACTAGATGAAACTGGCAAGTCAGCCTTACTAAATGTATTCACATACACCTTTTTGCAGACACCTCCAGAACAACACTGGGTCAGAGCCTAGAGGCTGATGGCAAACATACAGTGCAGGGCTAAGGAACAGTTAGTGGGAGTACAAAGAACAACAAACAAGCTGTTTTGTGAAGGGGGCATGAGGAAATGGAGTAAGAGCTGAACACAGTACTTGAGCAGATTTGGCTTTGGCCTCATCCCGCAATTTTTGGTCTTTACCTTGCCTTAAAAATTAACGTGATTTTTTGCTGTTGTTTGCTTTAGGTTTTTTTCTTGTGTATTTGCTTGTTTGTTTTAACATCTATTTAATTTTAACCCTTTGTGGACAGTGCATGCATGTCTGATTATCACAAAAATAACAGAAATTGACACTATTAATAATGAATTGCTAGAGCATATCATAAAAAATCACATGGAAAGTGTCACTAACTGCAAATGTTTTTTCTCTGCACGTAGTCCCTTTCTGTATGAATAACGATCTGTTCTATACTAACAAATCATCACTGCATAACTTTTCTTTTATATGGTAAGTCATATTCTGAGTAAAATTACCTTATTCTCTATGACAGTTACCTTCTGTTCTTTCTACGAAATTCTCTACTATAATTCAATATTGATTTACATAAAGCAAAATGCTTTTGTCATTATGTGAAACATAAGAAATTAGTAGGAACAATATTGTCATTTTTTTTGAGATTTCATAGCGTCAACCACTGAGAGAAGTAAATTAAAATGGTAAAGCTAGGAGTCAAAGAAAAACTACAATCTGTCCCAAAATTTAAAAAAATGTGCTTATCTTATTGTTTCTATCCTTACAAAATCCTTAGGTTTTTAACAGAAAAAGTACTACAGATAAAATTAAATTTATCTACAGATAAATACTTCTTGTCACACCACTTGATGTGTTATATAGTATATATGTAAGAAACATGAGGCACATTTGATGCTAAAATACTTTGCAAGAGTTGATTTCTGCTTGTCACAAAAGACATTAAGCCTTACCTGTATCAGGCCTTTAAAATTCAAAACAAAAATATTTCAGAATCTTTCCATTCAGAAGACAACTCTTCTGCCTCTCAATGACAAATGAAATAGTAATGCCATTGAGTGAGCTCTCTTTTTTCAGTGCTTTTCTGACAACTCTGAGTAAAGAAAAAAGATCGTCGTCAGAAAATTATTGGTAAAGTATATTATTTTTTTGTCCAGTGCATTGTTGTAAATACTAAGGTGGCTGATTGGACTACCTGAGGTTCTCAGAAATTCAAGTTTATATCCTGGATTGTGGTTTTTTTCCTTATAACATGGACATAAAAACATGGTATTCTATTTATGTGTGTTTGTATTCAAAATGCTGTTTAATATTTTCAGAAGACAACAAATCTGAAATTTTATGTGATAGAAAATTTGAAATAAGTATGATTATTTGCTATCTGTACTTGAAGATACCGACTTTTTTAAAAACAGTTTACTTAGAGGGCAATGAAAAAAGTACTCCTGATAGTTTTGACCTATCTTTCCTCCTGGCCTTTTTTCTATGCCCCACGGAGGAAAGAAGTAATTCTCAAGAGTAAATGTAAGAAATCAGAAATCACAGTTTTGACACTAGTTTAATCATAATAATAAAAAATGAACTGTTTACTCTACTCGTTTTTACGTAACTCTTTCTACCTTCACTTCTGAACTGCATATTAAATGAATATTGTAAAGTAATTTCCATCAGGCTGATTTTCAACTTTCCTAAAACAAACTAGAAGATATAATGTGTACCTAAGCACAAGGTAATTAGAATCCAAGATCAGAAGTTATTCTTTTGGGGGGATGAATAATTGAGATTAGTCTTTTGTAACCTGTGTAAACCAAGCAAACATTTTAAAACAGTATAATGGTGGAATTTATTTTTTATCTCCTTTCCTGTATTGTAGGCCACCAAAGTTTTCTTTATAAGTGTAGAAACACCGTTCAAATTTTTAATCGTTCTTCACTTTTGTTGGCAAAAAGATCCACAAAAGCAATATTTTTCAGAAAATGAGAACTAAGCAGAAAAATACATGGATTTGTAAACCTATGCTAGAGTCTATTGCTTACCATATTGCTCCTACACTTTCTCATAAGAAAACCAGGATTATCAAAAGATGCCTGAAGTTTCCAAAGTCACTTCATATAAGTGACATTTCAATAGACCTTTGACCGTGTCCCAAGGCAGTGTGTAGGTGAGGTGCTAGTTGCATTCTGATCAAGGAAAAGACATTTGTCAAGCTAATAATTGATTATAACAGCTCGCTTCACAGGCATATATGGTAACAACTGCCACAGGAGGTTTTCAAAATAACTATAATAATTAAATTTTTAAAATATCTGTGTGAATGTCTGTGCCTATTTATCTCTAGGAGGAAAAACACTTCCCTATTACAATACAGGGAAGGATACAATGTCCCAAGCCCTTTCTTAACAATAGCCTTCAAACATTTGAGGTTCAAAAGCAAAATAATAGACTGAAAATCCTCCTCACCCTTCCTCCATATAACCAAAGCCATTAAAGGAAACTGTTAAGATAATTTATATTATATTAAGTTGTCTGCGCATTCTGAAAAGGGGCATCTCAAGTGAGATGGAAGAGAACATGAAATAAGGAGGGTTTCCCATACTCTTTAATTTCTTTGAAAGCACGGAAACCATAGCTCTCCTTTGCCAGTAACACAACAAATGCAGGACATCAACCTTTTTCATGCCAGAGTCACAGGCACAGAAACAGGCTCCATTGTCTTTGTATAGTTCTTTTCCTCTACTAGTATTTATCTGGTCACAGAATCCCAGAACGCTTTAGGTTGGAAGGGCTCTCAAAACTCATCTTATTCCAACCTCTGCCAAGGGCAGGGACACTTTCCAATTTCTACTACACCGGGGTGCCTTAAGCCCCATTTAACCAGGACTTGAACACTTCCAGGGTATGGGGAAGCAACAATTTCCCTGGGCATCCAGTGCCAAGGCCTCCCTAAACCCCACAGAAAAAAATACCTTGCTAATATCCCTTCTAATTTTACCCTCTAACAGTTATATCTGGTAGTACTGAGTTGTATGCCTTATGTCCATTATTGTGATTTACTTTCGGAACAGTTTGGGAATTTCCAAGTGCCAATTACAGAGCTTCCTGCAAAAATGACTTCTTATCTATCCACAGTATATAGAAATCCCAGAAAAGACAGGAGATAAACTGTCTTATCTTTAAAGTGTTTGGCTGGTAGTGATGACAAAAACAGATATTGTGGCCCTTATAAAACAAAACAAACCCTAAATTGTCGCACTACCAGTAAAAAGATTTTGCCCATGGCCTTTAACAATATGATAGTTTATTTGAAATAGCTACAGTGTTGAAATGTCCTACTTGAAATTATTAAAAAAATTTTGTCCTTATTTTTGCTGTCCATGAAACAAGCAATGCCTTTTGAGTATGCAGGCTCTTCAGATGTAATTAACATGATTGGCTTCCACTGAAATACAGTTTTTTGTGGTTAAGGGAGTTGAATGCAGAAATTACTCAGGTCGATTTAATACGCTTGGGAAAAAAGCAACAGTTCTCAGTGCAACTGACAATAGTGCCGTTACTAATCCCTTTTTCTGAGAAAGTCATTTAAGTTTTCCTTATTAAAGTAGGAAATCGCAAGATATTGGAGCCAAACAAGGCTGAAAAATGTGGGTTGGGTAACAAAAAAGAAAAAAAAGCATATATCCACTTACAGTAAAAATAGACATGCTGTTCATTTAATTAGAAGCTTTTTAACAAGTGTTATGGACAATCATTTGACCATCACAGCATGGGCCTCATTAACCCAGTACAAGACGCCCAGTTCCACCAAATGACCAGCAAATACCTAACCTTAAGGAAAAGAGAATGCAACTGAATACATGATGACATCAGTAGTCAGACCAAGAAGGTTTGAGCACTTACCAAAAAAATCAATTACTGTTGAATGCTTAAATGTTTACATCTTTCCTTTCTAGTGGTTAAAATCCCTAGAGCCACCTCAAACTATTACTCCTGTCTTTTCTGTAAAATTCCTCCTTTTTCTGCAAAGAGTAAAAAGGGAAATTCTAAAATCACAGGCAAGCAAAGAAGAAAAAGAAACTTTTGCTATAATAAAGGCTCGCATTCAGCTATCATTATCTTGACAGCTTAAATGGAGAATGTGTCTTTGAGTGAGTCCATGAGGCCATGAGCTTATTAAACAACAGTAAAAATTCAGTTTGGAGTATTGTAAAGATTTCTTTAGTTTCCTGTTTGCATTTATTCAGGGTTAGAGTGTGTAGTAAGAGGGATATAGAGAAGTATATCAAGTATTCTAAAAGCCACAAGCAAATACCAGTTGGTTATTGTCAAGGTGGTTTTAAGTTTTGAAAACAAACAAAAAAATAAGGACAAACACCTTACTTTTAAAAAGGTAGAAGAGAATAAAAAGCTAAGAGCCTCAGGCTTGATCACAAAAAAGCCTTTTGCTGCTGCTTCACATTATATGCACCCTGCAAAAACAAGGTGCAAACCAGTTCAGGAACTGCAATCTTAAGAGTCCCCAGTAGATAACTTCCTGGTAACCCACAGAATCCTGTTAAGCATTAGCAATTTCCAGCAATTTCATGGTTAGTTTAGATAAAGGAATAGACTACTCCTCACGTAATTCTCAAATCACTCCTAACAGAAGGGGCAACAAACTCATTTTCAGTCACTTTGGTTACTCGTATTTATCTTAAACTGTCACACAAACACACAAAAAAGGCAAGAAAAATAAATATTACTCTTCTGTAAGTAAAATCAAATGTGCTAAAAACTGAATAGCATAGTGGACAGAGGAGGAATCTTAGGGATGAAAGAAACCGTAACATAAGGCTTGATGACGTGTTTTTAAGCATTAAAGTATCATTTAAGCATTCAAAATATCAATCAGAAATAATCCTACTTATGGGCCCATATATAAATAAAGTTTATATTATACGAAAACTATCTCCCTGCCCACTACTGGTGAATCTTGGACAGGGACTGCCTCAGGGTTTTGGTGCTGCACTTTAGAGGTACACTGCAAAACGGTGAGATTGCTCAGAAGAAAACAATTTCACACTCCTGGCTAGGATAAAACAAACAAAGAGATTTTCTATTCAGTGACTACAGACTTTGCAAGTGTTCCATTCTGCTGAGCAATATTAACACAGGGTGAACAGACCTGCCATTCCAACTGCTGAGGCTCAGAATGAAATCTTGTTACTGTTTACTAATTGAAGAAGTCTTCCCCCTCCTTCTTGCAAACTACAATACTCTACATTACAAGAAACAGAAAAATGACTAAATTTTAAAAATAACAACGAAAACAAGAGAGAGATACAGAGCATTATAGGAGATTGTGTTTTGTTTGAATAAAAAAATGGGAGGATATGGTAAAGACTGAATCACAGGCAAGAGTTTTAAAGTACAAAACATAAGCTTTCTTTACTTCGCTTTGCTCCCATCCTTTACTAAAACACAGACAATATGAACCTATTAATACGGCTTATTTTTTTACCTTGCATGAACTGTGGTTTATTATTTAGTTTGTGAAGGTGCTAAAATTCTCATTCCTTCCCTGATATATATTTGATTTTTACCAGAAAAAGTTTAGAACTTACCTTAAACCCATAAATCAATCTGTTTAGTGTCTGAAGCAAAGCAGAAAGGTTTGCTTAATTCTCACTTCCTGATAGGCAGGAGAAGACAAAACAACTAAGATTCAGAAAAGGAAACCAAATTTGCTCTTAAGAAAATTCTGTGAGAAGGCTGATTAAGTACTGGAAGAGATCACCAAAAAACTGACCAACAAGGCTGCTTTTAAAGTACTTTAGTCAGGAACACTTTACTACAAAATTGCCCTGCTGTGTGTGGGTGAATGGGTGGGATGTGCTTTAGCAGTCCTTTCTTGTCTCCATTGTATGGTTTGTATGTTTACTTTTTTGTACAGCGATGCACACAGAAAAAAGTAACAACTCTTCAACAGGTTCAATAAGTGGAAAACACACAGAGGGAACTGCAAAGAAAAGATTAAATATGGGTACATCAGGAAACACCAAGGACTTGATACTCGGATGCACTGCTGCCACTGTAAGCAAACACCATTGTAATGTATTCTTTACTTAAAGCTCTTCCAACATTCTTACCAAACCTATGTACTTAGGCCATTTGTACTTAAGGCCTTTAAGATCTTCGTAATTAGAGGCCAAATAAATCCACTTTCTCCCGAGTTTCTGCGGTGTAACAGTGACACCCAGTGACAAATTTACACTTTAGCTTCCTGTGAGTATCCACAAATTACCATCACTCTACTGTTTACAGGGAAAAGGAAAAATGGCTTGGTTTACCATATACAAATGTCCTCCGTGAGGTTCATATGAGAATCCCAGATGGCGCTCAGCCTGGGAAGAAAACACTTTGCTCCATTCCCTGCTTAAACTAAGAGTTCAGCTGCAGTCCCCTCCTTAATATCATCTCTTTGTGTTGAAACGATAGCTTATTAAGAAATAATTCACATGCATAGAACAATTAGTACTAGCTCAAGAAAAGGTATGGCATGTAAATAATTTTGACAAAGATTGAGAATTCAAAAGTGTTTTAAGAAGAGCTCACTTAAATACAGTAATGTATTACATACAAGTGGAAGATAAAATATTGTCAGGAACAATGTGTTAAAGAAGAAACATTCAGACCTGAGCCTAAATTTGATACTTTCTTTACCCAGGTAGGCACCATACAAAAATTTCATTATACTTCCTTACTAAAACTAGAAAAAATAATCCTGAAGACCTGACACACCAAAAGCCACATCTGTAACTCTACCTCTTTATATACCAATAAAACACTATATTATTATATTTTTATTCCTTCTTTGAAGAATTAAATTTTACAACTGTCTCACTCCAAATTACTGGTTAGGCGATTCATAATATTTGGCTGAACTATTCCAAACCACAGGTAGTGTGCGGCCCTAATTTGGTTTGAATGCTTGGTCACCACAGTTAAAAAGTTAACTGCTGCTCAATAACCTAATTCAAAAAAATCTCGATCCTGAGTCATTTTTCTGAGTCCTTTCTCTATAATGCTGCTAGCAGACCGGCATGTATTCCCACTGAGGAACAGGCGGTACCTCACTCGCTGTGCCTTCCTTGATGCAGCAGAGGAACAGCATGGCAAAGGACCACAGAAACTGTCACTGCAGGATATAGAAAAGCAGTACCTCTTTTATCCTGAAAGCACCAGAATTTAGTATTCTAGACATCACTTTATATTTCTGACTTTTTGCAGTGCTTTCTAGTGCCTTGCAAATGCTTTATTTTGTGAAAAACCTTTTACAGAAATGGGCTCTGTATGTCTGCTGGTAGCGTTGCTGTAATTATTTCTTCTTGGTCTTTGATAAAATATAAGGCAAAGGAAGAGCCAGAGTAACAGATGTTTGAATATTATTTTCAAGATGATATTGGTAAAAAAGCAGCTAATATATTACTCACAGAGAAAAAACTGAAGAGGAAGGGAAAATTACAGAGATTTGGTAGAAAAGAGGTTATCAAAAACACCGAGTTAAAAGGCAAGTGTTGGTAAAACGCAGAGATTTGTATAGCTGTACATGCCTCTGATAGTGGTCCATGACTTGAAGAGGTTGACCAAAAATACAGTGCAATCTGCACCTGTAGGGGTATTCAGATCCTGACTGAATGCAGTTCCTGGGCAACTTGTTCCAGGTGACACGGCTTGAGCAAACGGCTTGTTTAAATGACCTTCAGCAGTCCCTTCCAGAAAAAATGATGAAATGAATCCCTGAAACCTCAGTGATGTTTGGGATCATTTAATGAATGGTGGGTACAAGAGATATCTATACCGCAAAGAAAATAATCTGCTACCAAACTTTGTGCAAGTCTTACAAAGCCCAGCTGGTAGTGCTTTGACTGAATTTGAGGACAGAAACTGCTTTGATTTCCGAGCCACAAAATTACTTCACAAAAGAGATGGCCACTAATATATTGCTTTTCTAGACATGACAAAAGAGTATGTTATTTTGGCATTAACACATGATCTCTGTGAAGAGACTTACGATACTTTACGTGAGACTATTTACATGTGTATCCTACCTTACAAGCAATATATCTTTTGTGTTTCAGAGAATAACATATTTTACAAAAAAAAAAATTTTTGCTTCTTCTCATGAGGATGCAGAGCTAGTTCCTTGTCCTTAAGGAAATATCAATTGATTTTTTCAGCTGCTGCTGTTAAAAAATTCCTATAGAAAAAGAAGATACATGACACGTAATTTAGAGGGGTGACTGAAAAGAGCAGGTCCAAAGGCAATAAACGGCTAGAACTTGCTTCTGCTAGTAAAGCGTAAGGCAAATGAGAGATGGGGCCCTTCTGACAAAAACGGCCAAGGAGTTGGACAAAGTGGTTTCACTTAGCCAAGAGCTTAAAGGAGTAATGGAATGCACTAAAACACCTAGGAAAAGGTACTGCAGTTGCATACCCAGTGAACTAAGATGTAGAGAAATGAAAGAATAATTAAGACATTCAGACCGACAGAACAGTAACTGGTAGTTACTATATGAAGCAGCTACAGCTATACGAGACAAAGCAAAATAATTTGGCCCGGGCAAGATTTTATTGGAGATAAAATAATTCAGGCCTCTTCTTGATGATACGTGAGTGACCGCAGGCTTGAGATCCTGCTTTGTTGGAAGCAAGAGAGAGGAAGCCATCTGGACCAAGACGTTGAAACTCCAGCAGAGAAGCTCACACTCAAACCCTACCAAAGCAGACAGTTGCTAGCAGCATAGAGCTTGGATGACAAAACATTCCGGGCCTGAAAGAAGAGAAACAAGTTAAGTACTACCGGTTAGTACTTTTTTCAAAGACTGAAGCAGGAACTAAATAACACCTTTGTTTTTCTAATGAATTTCCTGGAATTGTTAAGCTCAATGTTTGCACAATTACCCGACCTACACGAGCCAACAATGTGCATCTGGCTTAGTCATGGTTGTAAAAGTAAGTCATTTGAGATTCTGAGATAAATTAAAACAGATTAGACAATTTTTTCTTGGACTACTGATATTTCTAAAAAGAAAGAAGCCCTTTATTAATGCTCCATCCGTTTTTTACTTTTTACCGTTAAAGAATTTCACAGCTTTACAGATATATGCACAGGAGTTGCAGTATAATTCCCTTCCTCTAGCTAAAGAATAGTAACAAGAGGCATAAGTTCTTTTTAACATTGACTCACAACGACAGGTTTTCAGTACCTATACCACTACATGAATAAGAGGGAAAATATTCCCATAAAAAACCTCTCTGAAGTTTATATGGTCTATCAGGCTGATGGTTTTTTTGAACGTAGGTTTTTTTTTTAAATGATTTTTAGCAACTTAAAATGTCGGCTAAAGTAAATTATGCAGCACTTCTTGGGAGTCAGAAAGCTGTAGTTTTTAAAAGCACAAGCAACAAGCTATAGCAGCATTCAGGTAGCACGGTACCTCAGGCCAAAATGCAAAATGTCTCCTTACATATGAAAAACAGCAAATCAGGGGCCCTACAACTCCGTAATTACATTTTCTCCAAAGTTCATTGTTCTGTATCTTCTATCCCCTGCCGCGAATATAGCAGATATATACTTTCAAAATAATAGCTTTAGAGACCCCTATTACATTAAAAACAAATACCTTTCACATGTGAAGGATAATATAAGCAATCCCAGAGCACACAAGTCCCTTAAAAATTTTTTAGATCGATCGCTAAATTACCTAATTCATCCAAATCCAAAAGACTGATTAAGAGTTCCTAAATCTTTACTTACACTCATCTCGACTAGAGTTAAACCAAAAAAGAGATAAAAATTCTGAAAACCCAGTCAATCTGAAGGAAATTTGCAGCAGTACCATACCGTTCCAAAAGAGATAAATCGGAGTCAGTGGGATGAGAGAAAAGATTACTCACGCTAATACCTCTAAATAGCAATTTGGAAAGTCATTTTCCCGTCTAGGTGGACTAGATAAGTAAAAGAATTAGACACACACGGCAAGTAATACTACTTCTTCTAAAATCTAACCACTTTATCCTATTACGGTTGTGGGAATGCAATCACAAATTCTCTGAGGAAATGAGGCTAAATAGTCCAAAAGGAAAGGAGCCTTGGCTTTTTCTCCTCTGTTGGGTTGTCACTATCAAGACGCTTGAGTCCTTTTTAACACTATCTCTTTTAAACTTAGAGCTGGCCGTTGTTCAGTTGCGTATGAGCAAAAGAGAGAGTTTGTGGCATGAGTACGCGGTCATAGACAAATTTACCTTGTCCCCAGGATGCTTGAACTTTTAAGCGGGTGAAGGTGACTATTAGTAAAAAGGAATAATACACCAGAAAACTGAATAAAGACCAATATGAGAAAAATAGACCTTTAGCAGTTAAAAGTTCTAATAAGAGAGCTTAGCATGCACAAGGACCACTGCATAAAAGCTAAAGTATAATTTTGCAAGAACATCCGAAGTTAAAACAAAACCGTGACTCATGGAAAAAAATAACAAAAGGAAGGATCAGAAAAAGTGCTATTTTCACTCAGCTCTACTGTACAGGATTTTTATAACTTTTCTCTTTGATAGCCATCTTCCCAGGAATATGTCAAAAGAGGTCGGCTGTATCCCAAGAAAAACTGCAGGAAAATATAAGCAAAATATTCCCTAAGAGTAGCAAGTTTCCAACGGTGGACTTTACAATATAATTAGAACAACGAGAGAAATACACTTTTAGCTGCAGTAATTTCTTGACGCCTAAGAAAGAGAAGATGGAAAGTTTACACAAATTTTTGTGTCATCACTGGGAACACTGTAATCACTTAGGCTAACAACAAGGAAAATAGGAATGTGGGTATCCTCCACCACATAATGCACTATATATTAAAAGTTATGTGAGAAAAAGGTGGTATTTCCCACTTAAAAAGTCTCCCCTTTTGGAATTAGGAACCACAGAAATATCATGATGCACTTGCTGTATTTACTTTCTCCTTCCTACCTCTGACACCACTTGTAGGCTACTAAGATTTGTAGACCTTTTGTCTGATCCAGGGGTATAATGAGACGTATAGACGTAAGAGCGCACACAACTAAAAGATAAGTAAAGACTTGCAGTCTATTGCAGCATAAATTGTCTAAAAGTACTCTTCTACAAGAAGAAGAGCATAATGGAAAAATACACTTAAATTTATGTACCCTTTAGAAAAATCGACAAGGCCCAAAACGTCTGTTATCACTCAAGAAAAAATATCAGAAAAAGTGGACGGTAATTTTATGGAGAAAAACTTGTTCAGCAGCAATCAACAAGCAAGCAAAAAAACTAGAAAACTTTTTCACGTGAGAAAGGAAACAAATACCTGCCACTTTTTCAGCATTCTTGCCAATGTATTGGCAAATGCACTTACTAGAACACGGAAAAGCAAAAAAACGAACTCAGAAATAAATAGGTGAATGGCATTTAAAATGGCCTGTAAAAGAGCAGTTTTTGGCCAGAGAAAAATTACTGGTTTTTCAACATCAAAGGACCTGAGAAAGGGCTACTTGAATATAAGGAAGCAGACTCCACAGATGGATTGCATATTATTTTTATGTGGCATACTTGCAACGTGCTCACCACCAAGAGATCTTACCCTACGGGTTTATACACAAACGAAAAGCACCAGGACAAACACCAAAAGAAATCTTTTTTCTCTTCATACTTTTCCTTAGGATTCCAAGATTGGCTACTGCTGGAGATAGGAGGTTTTATTAAACGGTGGTATATTCCACAGCCAAGTATATTCCTGCCACTAGAACTATATACGCGCATGTTTTGTTCTCTTTTGAGTAAATATTTTTGATCTCTGCTACAATATGTTGCAAGCACCTGCATACACAATAGTAGTGGAGACAGCTGAAGGAGTCTGGACAGCAAAGAATCACTCTCACTGAAAAAACTTTGCCTCTTAAAACGCGTTTTCTCAGCACACACAGCAGGTATCCACAATTCCACTACTGTCTGCTTTAATTCTTCCGATATATGAGAGTTCCTAGAGATGCATTCACTGCATCTGTTTTTGTGATACTAAGGACGTCTGCGACATGAGAAGGTGCAGCCAGTATATTATGCTCTTAGTCACACTCAAAATATCTACCAAATTGATGTGTCCAACTTTATAAATTCAGCTGTGGCATTTCAGAAAAAATCAAACAGGAAATCTCAATGGCTGTCGGGAAAGCGGAATTCAAGTCCTCAGGCGAGTCATGTACTGAAATACAAAACATCACAAAATGCGGATGGTTTTTCAGGGAAACCAGGTGACAATCTGTGACGGAGTTTAGCGTTTAAATTTATTACCATTTCCTATATTCGCACCTTGACATCTGACGTATTTGCCCCTAGTATGCCAAAACACGCAAGAAACTATGAGACAGGAATGTGGAAAGAGCTGGATATGAATAAAAATATCATGAGACATACTGCCGTACAGAAAAATTTCGAAAAAAGTCCAATTTTGCAAAGAAGCAAAGTAAGGAACACATATATCTGAGTAAAATGGTTTAATCACAGGGAGTATAACACCATAAAGCAGTTACGTTTCCTGTTCTTATTACAGCAGGAGTAACGTCGTTGAACACACTAGAACATTTCAAGAAGGCTGATGGACCTGGAAAGAAACAGCTGATTCCACCTGCCTCCCTACAGAGCATAACGGGCCTGCTGTAAGTTGCCGTCCTAAAACAGTAAACTTTTCTAAAGAGAAAATTATATGACATAAATAGAAATATAAGGAGATATTTTAAGACGAGAAAAGTACTAAAACCTTGGTTCAGGAATTAAATTGTTGCTAATATTAAAATTAAACTAAACTATGATGACATGACCGACTTTTGTCAGCCTTGTCCTATATTACAGGAC
Organism: Monarcha castaneiventris obscurior; assembly: GCA_026261815.1. Lineage (NCBI taxonomy): Eukaryota > Metazoa > Chordata > Aves > Passeriformes > Monarchidae > Monarcha > Monarcha castaneiventris. The sequence goes on along the minus strand of JAMPIT010000511.1, from coordinate 1,675,132 downwards.
TGTCCCTGTGAGGCATTGCCGCTAAGTGTTCCTAACCATTCCCCAGTGATACCAAATTTTTCAATTCAGTTTGAAAAACACTATAAGCAGAGTCAGCAGGTGTCTGCCACACATTCAGTGTTAAGGACAAATAACAAAATGGTTAGCAACAACAGAAAAATAACAGTAACGAAAACAGAAAGCACAACTCTCTCTTGCGAATATTGTACTCAAACAAAACCAGTCAGGTTCCGATGAGGATATGTGATATTTTTCTTTAAGCAGAAGGGATCATGTCCACAAAACTAAGGACTTTTTCCATTTTGGCTTCATAATATGGATGATTTCTTCTGAAGTTTGTTTGTAACATGCACCATCTTGCCATAATCAAAATATCCTCAAAAAAAAGAAAGTTCTTTACAGACGCAACCCTGAAAGACATAAACATCACAAGTCATAAGGCAGCGTCTCCAGAAGGAAGAGCACATCCCATTTATCAAGAACATGCAAACGCTTCATATATAGCACACTTCATATTATAAAATTTTTGGAACTCTACCCGTCATCCTCCCTTTACCCCATAAGTGTCTTTCATGCCGTCTTTTTATTACTAGGTTCACAGAAAACCACTATATAAAATACGGAAAACAACTAACTTTTTGATATTCCTCTGGTTTTCTTCTTGTTACTCTGTTCTAATAAAGCAATTTCCTCTTTTATTTATATGGCCTCTTCCATACTGTTGGATTAGGAATTACGCCATTTCTAACTTCGTTGAAAGATAAAGGAATTCCCATTAACCTCAATTTACAGAAAAAAGAACAAGCAATTATGTCTTATTTTTCCATTTCATTAATAAATTAATTTTTTGTGTATTCAGGAGAAGGGCAGATCTACGCCTTACAGATTCCTTAAAGGACTTTTTTACTTCTTGTTACACGCCAGTATTCCTCTGAGGACCAATTAGCCGAAAAGTTTTTATGAGAGTTAGAGAAAACGTTGCATTTTTTGCTAAAATTCATGGTGTTTTTTCTTTTCCATTTCAGTCTTGACCGAAATGCTGAAAATCTCTAAATTACCAGTGAGCCAAAGAAAACGTCTTACTACTAAGAAATGTAACGCGATGTGGAGCATTTTCTAGATGAAGCATTTGCTTTTAGGTGTAACCTGTAATTTCAGAGGAGACGGATTGACAACATAAGGAAAAAAAGAAGATCAAAAAGAAGACATTGAGTGTTGGGAGACCGGCACCGGAATCAAGAGACGACTCTATACGAGTTAGTAGCTTGTTCCTTTTATTGCTTGATTCGGCTTCCTTATATGTGATCCTAGAGTCGTTTTTCTTAGGTACCCTTCTAATTATAACACATGTGGTCAGTAAGACTATTATTAGTTACAAAGCCTTATAAAGGCAAATAACTATTAGGTGTAATCAATAAATTATGCATTTCCTACTAATTATTTGTGGTTTAACAGTATCTTGTTTTTACATAATATCTGTCCATGGCCCAGCGCCCAATTGTTTCCACTATCAGCTCACAGATAGTTCAAGGACTCCCGGTTGGTGTGAGCTCAGCGTTCGTGCTAGCTCAGAATCCCAGTTAGGGTTTTGCAGGCCTTTCAGTGACCCATGTCCCAGCGATGCAAGCCACCCCTGTAAAATTCCCCCGCTTTTCTTTTACACAACCATAACGTTGTTAGTAACTTTTACAAACATGCGTCTTAACAGCAACAACATACAGCTAACACACCGTATGCCTTTACACATTATCAGCTGAGTCTTACACAAAATTTTTGCCCACCCGGTCAGCCCAAACCAATTTGTCAGGCCTTCGTGGCCAAAAAACCCCGTATCTTGTTTTAGCTGCTGTGTGTGTTGCATAAGCTATTGATTCTCAGCATGAATAGCCTTCGAATGATCGCTTATATCCATGCAACACAAGCCTTGGACATCTTCACTGCCGTGACCGTGGACCAACAACAAAAAATCGATTGCAGCTCGGTTTTGCACTACTACATGCTGGACTTCAGACAAATCAACCGCCATTTCAGCCAATACTCTACTCCTGCCATTTGCTTGTTTTTCAACCCAACAACTCAATCTCTCTAAGTTTCTATGGGCCCTAGCTGCAGTCCTCCCAGGCAAAAATATCGAAGTAAGCGCCACTTGCCACTCTTCCCACAGGGTGACGTCATTCTCACAATCCTTCATTAATATCTGGGACAATTCTCGCTTCCAGCGAACAGGATGGGTGTAGTTTAGGTGGTGGTGAGGCATTGTCATGCTAAGCTTTCCAAAAGTGCGTGACCCTCCTACTGGCCGAGAAAGAATGCAGGACCAGGCCCGGTCCCCACAAATTAAAAAATATCTTAAAGGTAACTTGCGCGGGAGTTGAACACCTAAAGCAGGGTGGCTGGCATTTCCATGCGGAATAATTTCAAGCGGGAGTAATCTTGGTGCCCATTGGACTAGTTCCGTTACCCCGTTTTCTTTGAGCGTTACTAACAAATATGCATTGTTGTGCATCCAAAGAATCTACTAATTCTACTTCTTGGGGTTCTCATCCTATAGGTAGTTTGAAACCCCAATCCTCAAAGTTGAGCATTGCTTCACCAAAAGATATGTTTGCCCCTCTCATCCAAACTGTATACGGCTGTACCAGTTGTATTAAACCCTCCCTCATACTAGGATAGTCGCTTTCATTTAGCAGTACTCCTAATAAACGTGTTAAAAAAGGTGTAATTGGAGAGGCCAAACTGGCACAAAAGGTAGTCGTATTTAAGCTACTGCTAAGCGATGCCTATATATTTTGTCGAAGGTTAAATACTCCTTTCAAACTGCCTGCTCTAACCCCTCCCTCAGAAAGAAGCAGGGTAAAACTGAGCACGAAGAACCATGCTCGTATCCCACTCATTATGAGGAATAATCCAAACCCGGGGAACCTTAATTCCTTGTCCACACCTCGCATCTATTGGTCTTGTCGTTTTTCTCACTTGTATAAGGCTAATAACATGTTATACTCTAAAAGCTGCAAGTGCTCTTTCTCTTGCCTCTTTATCTTTTCATTAGCTAAGCAAATAACTTTGCAGTTAAAACTCCCCTAAATAAACGCTTAATTCCCTTACTGGGTTTAAATGATGGATTCTGCTAAAACACCTAAGAAAACCCTGGTGTGGCTGTGTTGACTGTGACTGCCACAGGTCACTGTTGCGTCCTCTGCAGACAATTCTTTCTCAGCGGCAATCCTTTTTACTACACCTGTCGCACACAGGCCAATTATCTTTATAAAAGTTCAGCTTTTGTAGCTCGCGTACCCAACTACTACTAGGTCTTCCCTTTGGTAATCTATCTGTATCCTTAGCAGTTTTCCAGCGGCGTTTGCTAGAGGTTCAAGGAGCTGCTTCCATCTCCAGGCTTCACGCTTTTGGGCCTCCATACATAGTGAACTTCCTTGTCCCTGGTTGAGGCGCGGCTCCATTTACTCGGTACCCATAGTGGCCCTGTAGGGGTTTCAACAAACATAAAACCACAACCATTAAATAACACTTTTCCTGGACCCCCCGTATCCCTGTTTTCGGGTCCCTATAATAAATTTGTAACTCTGGTGCAAACGTTGCCCCAATAAGATATGTATTGTGAATGACAGCTGGGGGATCTTGGGTCTCTCCAAACACACAGATGATTCAAAATAAATAGCCTTTCCTTAGGGTCCTGCATTCCTCTCAACTTCTCCAAATATTCTTTCAGGGTACGATTAACCCATTCCACTACTGCCTGTCTTTTTGTGGAGTTAGGAAATCCCCTTATGTGTTTCCCTCCCTAGAACTGCATGAACTTCCTTATAGTCTTGCTAACATAGGCCGGAGGGTTGTCTGTTTTAATCTGTTCGGGAACCCCCATAACTGCAAAACATTGTGTCAGGTGTCTTTTAATAAGTAGACTCTTTTCTCCGCTCTGAGCTGTGGCCCACACAAATTTCGAGTAAGTGTCCTCAGTGACATGCACATATTTCAACCTTCCAAATTCAGGAATGTGTGTGACGTCCATTTGCCATAACTCTAAAGCCTTTAGTCCCTTTGGGTTGACAGCTATTCCTAGTCCCGACAATGGTGACTGCATTGAGGGCAAGTTTGCACTATGCCCTATGCGTCCGATAAGGACAGCGAAAACTGGCATTGTAGCCCTTTTGCATTATGATGAAAGTACTCATGGGACACACGGGCTGCCTGAAAGTTGTTCAGTGGAGCACTTTTCCTTGCCCAACTGACAAGCTGGTCTGCCACATGATTGCTTAGACCAAGCCCTTCCTTAAGCTTGTGGCTCCTGATGTGTATGACAAAATAAGCAGCTGTGAGAAGACGTGTGGCTTGTTGCATTTGCTGGAAAAGTTTAATAACCGCTTATTCTGTTTTTCCTTAATGGCTTCATCTTCTATCCGTCGAACCACGCCAGCCATGTATAATGAATCAGTCACTACATTCAGATCCTGCTGTAGCCACCAGGCCATGGACCAGCACACTGCTGCTAGTTCAAGGGTCTGCAGGCTATCTTGCACCTCATCTAGAATATGCTAGTATCATTGGCCTTTTTGATTCCACACAATTGCTGCTTTTTGGGGTGCTTTTCCCTCATCTGTGAAGACCGTTAGCATTTCTTTTCAGCCGTGTCTGAGAATACTTCGGTAGGCACACACAGTTTTAGTTTTTTTAACATATGTATTTCCTTCCCTTCCGGCATTTCCGTTGACACCTGTCCTTCATCCACAAGCAGCTCTAGTTGCAGGGGCCAAGAATGGCGAAGCGACCGTTCGAGGTCTGCTTTGCTCATAGGTAGATGCACCGTTTCATGTTCTTTGCCCGCGATCGCCAGTATCTGATCCCGACCATTTCTGATGACCTATCCAGTGTGTTCCATTCGAGTTGTTAAACTACATTTCTGTTACATTGAGGTGAAGACCCATTCTAGAAGAAAGAGCTGGCATTCTTTTCCATTTGTCTTTTGCCATTGTGCAACAAGGGCGAAGACTGATGTGGCCTGGAAAGAACTACCAATCCAAGGGGGAGATGGAGGAGAAACCGAGAAGACCACCTGCTTGACAATAACTATGACAGATCCTGAAGGCATAAGTGTTGCTAGGGGTTAAGGGTTACCGGCATAGCTGGATTCACTCCTTTTAGGAGGGGTCACACATGTGCTAGGTAATCATTCGTAATGTCCACCACTGGGCAAACCCACTGTATGTCGCCCAGAAAGGTCTGAACATCAGTAAGCGTGTGCAGTTCTGCTGCTATTGTGGTCTTCAATGATCTGATCACCCTTCAGTAATTTGCCGACCTAGATACTTTCATGGTGCCGAACGCTGAACCTTTTCAGGAGCGATATGCAGGCCCCCAGCGCTAAGCTCCAGTGGCAGCATGTGGAGCTGATAATCACTTAAAAGGACTGGCTTGAGCGACGAGGATGTCATACATATAATGGTAGATGATTGCATGCGGCCACACATCTCTTACCGATGGTAGGACTTTGGCGACAAATAATTGGCACATGGTAGAACAGTTTCGCACGCGTTGTGGAAGAATGACCCGCTCCAATCGGGCACTTGTTCTGTCCTTGTTGATCGCAGACAAGGTGAAGGCAAACCTCAGGGTATCCTCTGGGTGCAAGGAATGGTAAAAAAAATCATCTTTGAGGCCCACAATCAATAATGGCCAACATCCCGGCAACATAGGGGGAGATACTAGGCCAGGCTGTAGGGAGCCCAAAGGCTGCATTTGGTCCTTAACATTCAGAAGATCAGGTAGCAATCTCCTTTTGCTTGTTTTCTCTGGGATTACAAAAATTGGGGTATTCCAGGGACTAGTGGATGGCTTGATATGCCCTGTAGCAAGTCGTGCTTGAACCAGCTCATGAGCTTTCTGCAGCCTCTCCTGGCTCAGCGGCCACTGCTCAACCCATACGGGGACGTCGCCTTTCCAGGTTAACTTTAATGGGTTCGGCTGCCTAGCAGAGGCCGCTGTGAAAACACCGAATCCGTAGTGGCCAATACTACACCCCATTGAGTTAAGCACTCTCTGTCAATGAGGGCATTTACGCCTTCTTGCAAGGGAATTACTATTGCCATTACATGGGCCTTTTTTCCTTCCATTGTGAAAGTAATCTGTCTCGGCGACATCAGAGCAAGGAGGGACACCCCTCCAATACCCACCACTGCGAAGTTGTTGCTTAAAGTGGCCAATGTCGTGGCTATACAGAGCGTGAGAAAAGAGTGATATCTGCACCCGTATAGAGCAGCGCCTTGATCACTATCTTTTACCCTGCATGTGTCATGGCGACTTCGCGAGTTGGTCTATTATGCATGTTTAAGGTCAAACACTGCACAGGCCCGACAGAGCCGAAACCAGAGTCTCCTTGAAATGGTAGTATAGAGGTAGGTCTTTGCATCTTTGCTGATAACAAAATCTGCATGGGTATAAGCTGCACAATACGCTTTCCCCGCAGGATATACAAGGGCGGATTTAGGGTATACACCACTATGTACACAAGGCCAGTGTAGTTCGCGTCAATTAAGCCTGGCATCACAATTTTGCCTTTCAGTCCTGCCGACGACCGACCAAAAAACAGGGCTCCAATGCCTGACGCAGATGGATAGATGGGTACCTTAAAGCTGGCTGGAACACTCTGTGCCTGATTGTCTATTAGAGTGACAACTACTGCTGCTTCCAGGTCGATCCCCAGGCTCCCTGCCGTGGCTGGAAGTTTCCCGTTGATTCCGGGGCGGCTACTGTTGTCTGTGCGCTGCTCGACTTCGCGCTCCTCTGTCTGTTTCCTGACCGACGACAGAATGTGTGGTGGAATCGCAGGTGTGTCACACCAAACAGCTCTCGTGCACTGCTTCTTCATGTGCCCTGGTCTTCCGCAGAGGAAGCATGTTTCAGTCGAGCGCAGAGGTCCCCCTCTTGCAAGGGGCTTAAGTGCGGCAGCAAGGACTTTCTTTTGTGTTGCTATGGTGTTTGCCATCGTCCAGTTTTGTTCCTTCAACGCAACCGAGATAGCTTCGGTCATAAATTCTGCTTGCTGCTGAAAGGTTGTTTGAGCCATCTTATCAACCATTTAGCCAATCGTTGCAGTGCTTGGTAGCCTAGTTAGTACAACTTCGGTTCTTTGATTCGCATTTTCAAAAGCAAGTGTCTTCAGCATGTGGTCCCTCAAATTAGAAGTAAGGTCTGGTGCACTATTTAGTGAGTTCACCGGTCGATTGAAAAATGAATCATAGGGCCTTTGCAATCCTTGCCTAATGGACAAGTAGCTAGGGGGCTTCTTTTCTGCTGTTGCTCTATACCGTGCTTGCTTGGCTGCTTCGGCGGACGCATTATGGAATGCAGCTGGGAATTTCAATTGCTTTGCTGTTGAGGCAAATATTCCTTTCCCTATCAACATACCAAGGGTGACATTTAGTGACACATCGAGGTGTGATAACAACTACCTTGTTATTCTCTTCCCACGCTCTCTCCCACAACAGGTGATGGGCTGGGGTCAGCAACAATTTAGCCACCGACATACAGCCATCAAGTGAAAGCACTTTCGATGCAAATAGGTAATTCATCATTTGCTTAGATGGCTCTGGCTGCAATCCGTACTGCGATGCAGTAGCTCTCAACTGCTGCATTATCTTCTGGTGAAATGGTTGGTATCTTGCCCCAGGCTGACCGTTGTCTAAAGTCACCTGTTGAACCGGGAAGACGCTAGCTGAGCAAACTGCCGCTGCCTTCAATACCTCTTCCAGAATCGCATCTCCTATTACCCTGGACTACCGGCTCTGTGGGTGGGTAGGACTTATCTCTAGCCCACCTGATGTGATTACTTGCACATCTCTAACCGAATGGGGTTTAAGTGTGGCCATACGATGTGCAATTTCATCGATCGACTGGTCAGCCTGCCGTCTTTGTGTCCGGGGCCGAGAAGGCCGGGAGGTCACCTTTACTTCATTCTCTGTTTCTGACTCCGTCTCTGCCAAGCTTGTAGTATCTGAGTCAGAATTTGTTGGGGCTACATGGCGATGCTGAGGTCCTTTTTCTCCCTTACTTTCTTCCGAGGTCATAGATGGTACTATATTGGTGCCTGTCAAGCTAGAATCTCCAACGACAGCCGCAGCAGAATTACTGGCAAGCTGCTTTCGCACATTCTTTTCCGCTTGGGCTGTGACTTCAGCGGCATTGTTTAACACGGTACGGTTATTCCTTTTGCTGGTACAGGGTTCACAAATAATCGTGAAGTGTCAGACTGGGTGGTGGCTGCTGCATCTGCTTCTCACCCCAGCATCTTTTGAGCTACCGTTTTCTAGAGCAGGAGTGGGTGAGGCTTGAATCCTTTTTTCCTCCTCTCTTTACTTGATTTTACAATAACAAGTGCTAACAAATGCACATAAGTAATTTTTCCAAGGATTAGACTAAACTCTTTGGTTAATTAATACTATCCCAGGCCTTTGAGCTGTTTGTTTAACTCTTGTTTTCTACACTCTCAATTGGAAAAGTTATAGAGTGGAAGAAATTAATCAAGTCACCTAGAAAGAAACTGTCCTAAATATAACAAAAAGACGAAGGCCATAACATTAAAGACAATTCTAAGATAAAAGACTGCCTAGCAATTCCCACTTTTCTTTTTCTCTCTTGATTTTGATGAACTTTATTGTCAGACTCAGAAATTTTGTTTCCTGTAACTTCAGTACACAGAAATTACAGGGAAGGAATCGCTTGCAAATTTTATGTGTTATGGGACTTCTTTTTAGTATACCATGGTATACGATGACATCCGTTTCAGCAACGATGAAACAGGTGCATTTGAATGAGCAGCACTATAAATAGTCAGTGAAGAAAAGGAAAGAACAGCAACTTAAATTTTACAATGGCTGTAAAATAAGTGAGCAGTTATAAGAAAACGCAGAGGTGATAAGGTGACTGTTTACTCCTCCTAATGCTCAGTGAGAACTAAAGAGAGACATAATTCATAAGGTATTTTAAGCACTGCGAGGAAAATCTGTGTCCACACAGAACCAACTGGCTAACGACTGAGACATCTTTAACAACTCACACAACAAAAATTAAGAGTTCCATGGTATCTATAACACGTTAATCTGCTACCATATAGGAAAAGAGAGAAAGCATATCATACCTTCTTTTCACTACATGGCCACACAACTAGCAAAGAAGAAAGATACTGTCTAGAAAGTAGATAAACAAAACACAAATTTTGGCGAAAATACTAGGAAAATGCGACTCGGTTTCCTTTACCTTCTTTATGGTTGGTGTTCTCCTTTACACAGTCTTGACATCTGTTTAGGTTGTATTTGCTCTGCCACCATAATCGAAATCACTTTTTGCAGCTATGGAAAACATACACCCAACAAACTAAAAGAGGAAGAGGTTTTCGCCTCTTCTTCAGCTTCACAAGTCCTTAAAACACCTGTAGTGAGATATCTACGCCTTCCTTTTACTGCTTAAAGGGAAATTGAAGATTATACCCAAATGAAATATTAAAAGAGGATTTAAATTGAAAAGTAAGTCTACTGTATAAAAAGGGAAAGGGACTTTCCCTGTTTTTGCCCCTGAATGTTTAACAGATGCCATAGCAATAGGAATCTTTGTATTTTTTATTTCAGGCCAGTCAAAATGGTGAGATTTCCTTTATGGAAAGTAATACCACCAAGAAAAAATTCTGCCTTGTTGATCAACATACCGGCTTTTCTACGTGTATTCTTTATTACTTTTTTGCGTGCACATCGCTCACAACCCTGCCTTGTGGGAATGCTTACTGCTGCAGCACAATGTCAAAAGCAGCAACGTAAGTCTGTGTAGAAGATACTTTTCCCCTGGAGACAAAAATAATTTCTCAAAATAGCCTGAGTATTCAATCTCAAGAAGAATCAGGCAAAAGGGTTCTGTGATAGCACACGTTTCACAAGACAAGAAGGAGATATAAAATATTCTATGAAGAAAAAGGAAAAATAAACCTGAAAACCTTAGATACATACTCCCAAAAAATTGGTATCCTGATTTTTTTTCCTTGAAAAAAATCACTCATATTAGGTAGTACACTCCCACTCACCATAGATATTTACAGGATACCTTACTTGGAAATTAGAAAGAATGAGGAGGTTTCAATTTGTTAAGGTGTTGTTCTAGAAGTGAAAAAATATAACTCCCCACATTAACAGAATGGTTAGGAACACGGACTGCACTAGGGAAAACTGGAAAAAACACCAATTTAATTTCCAGAAAAATGGGCAAAATCTGTCCAGAAGTTTGCTTGATAAAAAAATTATTGATTATAACAAGCAAATTCAAGCAGAGTAGGATGAGTATCCACAGTAATACACAATTTTAGCAGTGGAGTTGAAAAGCAGTAGAGGAGATTATATAAAATAGTCATTTATTTGAGATATCCAAAAGAGTCTGTGTACTTCAAAGCTTAAAAGGACCTTAGCACTTAAAGCAATGTAGCAAAAAACACATAAGATTGTGTAATATTTCACTATTTATTATTTCCAGCAGATATTATAGGAGGTGCTTACCGAACTGTCGGCATTGATCGTCTTATAATTAGCATTATAAAGAAAGTGGAACATTCTGGTTTCCATTCCGTTACGGCTTTTTAGCAAGTCAAGAGAAACAGGAAAATATTGCATGCAAATTTGACCAAATGCACCTAGAGAAGACTTGTCTTTTTCTGGACAGTAATAATGTACCTCTCTAAAAAATGTTTTGTTTCATTTAAAGAGACATCAAGAGATGCTGTTATTGCTTCATTCCATTAAAACATATATTTATGCCACTTGTTACTGTCTCAATTTGCAAGAGTCAAGTACAAACTTCTAAATCAACAATGTGTCCTTTCTGCTCTTTATGTTATGGCAGAGCACAGTAAAAGTGTTATCACAAAATCTGACCATTTAAAATGAGCCTGATAACTTTAAACATATTAAAGATACATCAGAAATAGTGTTACACCAGGTATATTATTTCTAATATTAATTTACCGGTTGTTAATAAGGCACTGATAATTGCAGGGGTACTAGCCTTTATATTATGGTTGAGCTAATCAAGGAAAAAAAATAAGTTTATGTCCTACAGAAGTACATATTACCTTTCATAATTAAAACTATTTCTTTGTTGTAATAGACGGAAGATCTATACATAGATTGACCAGGACATAGATGCACTTACCCGCTTTTTAAGTTAGCTGTTTTTCAGAACTACTGCCTGTAATCTAAAGAATTCCAAGAACTCATGACAAACTCATAGGAAAACATTTACTTTCCTTACACTACACTAACATCTTAGACAAGTGATTCCAGTAATGTATCCCCTTGTATTTATATCACTTCTTACTTTGGAAAATAATTGAAAATCTCTCAAGCTTCTCCTCTGAATTAAAACCACTTACTTGCAAAAAAATTCCTTAAATGAAAAGATAATTTAATCAAAATTTACCTTGTCTTGTCTAAAAAGAAAATGTTTACAAGCGAGCATTCCCTCTTTGAGAAAAAATCGCTTTGATGAAAAGGCAAGGCTAGACCTATTATTTTCTAAAATATTCTCTACTTTCCATTTAATTAGAAAAAAGTTTAGATATCACATTATTATCAACAGCTATTCTAAAGCCCATGATAAAACAAACAAATCTGCCGTTATTTACATTGGCATTTGGACACAGCTTTTTGCTTGGTATTAAGAAAATTACTGCCATGATATGCCTGAAATAGTACAGTTCTGGCGTTTCTGACACATGTTTTAGAAAAAGAGGATCTCAAGAAAAATCAACCTCATCAATAGAGCAACACACCTAGTCGATTGGAGAAATGGCCAACCCGTTCTTTCAGTACCTTCAGGGTGCTGGAAGTCTTTGGAAAATGAAGTGACAGCTGTGTGTATTGGAAAACTTATTCGATTAGTGAGTGTTGAACTAACCATTGAGAGACCTCCAAGGAGAATAAATTCCAGTATGAGACAATATTCTGGGAAAAACAGCTAATTTTTTGGTACAACATGCTGACAAAAACAGCATGGAAAAGGACTAACTTTATATCTGATCAGTGAAAGGAAAATGCATGAAACTGGTTTAGAATAATCTCAGGCTGTATAACCGGAAAAGATTATCAGCGAATATATTTTCGTAAAGCGGAACAGACCTTCCAGGGAAGCAGTCTCACCGCCAGACTTATGTGAAGAAAAAATTTATCTGAAACTGACAACTAACAAAATAAAATACTTACTCCAGGTGTAACTGATCTGCACTGTGTAGTGTGGGCTGCAAGGTGTAATTTTTAAAAATATACTTTCTCTCAAATGTCGTATTACAATATCCTACATTTGATCTGAAAAACTAAAAGAGAGAGTTGCATTTTGCTTGGGTAAAATAATTCTGCATAAAGATAAAGTCGTATCACTGGAACCAAAAATTATCCTGCCCAGGAATTAGGAAAAAAAAGCATGAGATTTATAGCAATGGTGCTCTTCTCTAGGTCCCTGGGTGTGGAAGACTGCTGCCATATTTCAGGAATAGTCTGTCACCTCTGATCTATTTTGACGTCCATTATGAAATGTTCCTGGGGTTAAATAATGCTTTGATACAAGAAGTTTCACCTCCACTGGAAGGCTTTAAAGATCAAATCAGACATGTATCTCAGGCAAAATATTTTCCAGTAAACTCCCTAAGACTGCACATATTTTTATAGAAAATCTGGCCGAAGGAAAGTCCCCTAAACTATTTCCCATCACCTCCCTTAATCTGTCAGCTTCAATTCGACTTTTCTCGCAGAACTAATTTTCCTGTACTGAGAGGATAAAAAACCGAGCCACTTACTTTTAGATTTATAACCGTAAAAACAAAAGCTGTATTTAGTGTTTAAGCTACTTTCTCAGAGGTCCGAACTCTTCCAACATGCACTATTCACTACGTCACCTGAGACTACTCTCTGTAATAAACATATATCTCTTCTGTACTGCACAAATTTCCAGCACTTTTTTAATATATAGAATAATTTTCGTTATAATTGGATTTTAGCTCTCCATTTTGTTTTTATGCGACTTTGCTCTTGAAAGTGAAATAAATTAAATTTTTCGGAATGGAATTGTCCAAAAATCTTCTTTCCCAGTGTAGCATTTTCGGGAAGAGCACTGTGTTCCAAGGTAAATTGAAAATAAATCTGAAAAAGCATGCAGGTTTGCGTCGAAAAGAAGAGAAGAAAGAAAAGAAATGATACACAAGAACATACCAGTGTTCTACGAATTCTTGTAGGGAATATAGGTAAAAACTTAAAGAAAAAAATAAATACAAATCCTGTCATTTCAAATAGCAAGTAAATTCTCAGGAAATGTTTCCCCACAAATACCGATGCGGGAAAAGCAAGAATTTTGGGGTTTTCTTTTATATAGTCACCATTATGCAAATTTCAAGCCATTTTTCTCCTCCGTCATGGAAGTAAATGAGTAGCCAGGAAATTATATAAGTGAAATATAACAAGTGAGAGTTTCAAAATAAAGCCGGGAAAATACTTTTTCTACGCACTTTGCTGGCCTTTATTCTTATAATTTCATTTCAACTCCCTGATTGAAAAGAACAACCAAATATAAAAAAGCTCTTTTTCATTTCCAGCCTTTTTCACCATTTTTTAACACTTGGTCAAGGTATTTCCCAAGTATTCATGCACTACGAACAAATGTAGTTTTCCGAAAAACAATTCCACAATATTTAGTAAAATTGGGAAAGGCAATCTTCCTTTAGCTGTGTTCTGCTCTGCATTATATTTTTTCCTTTGTTATAAAAAACTTTGAAGCCTCTAAAGTTAGGAAAACATACTGTTTTTATAAGGAGGTGAACACTATTGAAATTACGTGTCTGCATTTCCAAGGAAGGCCGAAGAAATCCAAATATTCTCCATATTCTTACACCTGAATTTCAGAAAACAAGTTTAAAATTAAAAAAAATTGTTCAAGACATCACCTAAGTGGGAAAACATATTTGAAGGACCGGTTTTCTGCTCATGGATAGCTCTTCAGAGTGTTTAGTACCAGGTAATGCACTGCCAGAGGACTGAATAGTGTTTGCACAGGTATCATGGTATAAAGTAAGGAATAAATACCAGAAAAATTCCAAAACTACTCTCCAAAGCAAGCCTTCTTTAATGTCTTCTGTAAAAATAAACCCAGGAAAAACGAAAATGGGTAAGAGATGAAAAGAGGGAAACACAGAAGATTTAAATCTAAACAGAGAACATGGGCACATAAGGACTCAAAAAAGTCCCAGGTTAAATATTTCATAAGCTTTTCTGCCTAAAGGGTTTCCAAGAAGGCCTTTAACACGGCTTGCGCTCCTTGGGGCCAAGGAAAAACAAACAGCATGTTCCAGAGGTTTAGGTAAGCCTTCTTTCTTTGCAAAAAAATTGGAAACCACTAAAAACCCCATCTCAAAGTAATAACTTATCCAAATCTGGTCAGGATATAAAATTGACTTCACCTAGTGATCTTTTCCCTACTTGTCTTTGCCCCGTGTAAAGCATAAACAAAGGTTGAAAGATAGGTAGGGCAACATTCTGGATTAAATTTGGAAAGAGAGCATTCTGAGAGGAATAGCTCGTTCTATTCGTGAAAAACGTTCATTTTAGCAGCAAAATTTTTATCAAAACGTTCATAATTGAGGCCTGAAGTACAGACCATCTGTTTAAATATGTATCCTTTTAATCACTGAAGTGTAAGCCCTGAGTCTATTCCTTAACTGTTCATATTCCATCCTTGTTGTAACGCCAGGTACTGCCTCACAGAAAATACATGAATAGTCCAGATACCTAGGACAAGAAACCATGCTCTTTCTCTTTTGGGCCTGTTCCCCGGGCTGTTCAATTACCCGCAATTTTCCCATGTTTTGTTCCTGCAACAGGAGAGAGCTATGACTTGTATTTGACTTGTTCATGCTATACTGTCTCTGCAGGGAAGTGTTTAGTAGACTAAGCCCTCTGTGACTAACCTTAATACTGTTCTGCCTTCTTATGAGCATGTAGTCTAAACACTGTCACAAAATACAAAAGATTTAGAAGAATGCTTTTTCTTTCAGCCAAAGAATATGGCATCCAGACACGCTGTGTCATTCCAGATAGACAGCAAGCTTAGACGTTCTTCACAGCTGACCATTTGAAGTGTTCACTGAAGATTCTGACTCATTCAATAATAGGTGAACTAAACAAACTAAGTGCGCAGCATGGGTGACCTGTCCCGTCTTCCTGAGACCCATGAAAAGGTACCCTGTTCTACTCTTTTCTTTCTTCTGAACCGCATCCGTACACATTTCATTATACTGCCATTTCATTGCGACTATTCTTGCTCTGCGATTCGTTTTGAAAAATCACCACAAAAAAGTATTAGACGGACAGTATTTTTCGCCGGAATAATTGGTGATGAGTGCACAGAAAGAACAATTATAAATAGCTAAATAATCTAATTTCAATGTGAAAGATAAATATTTCTGTTTTCTCTTCACATATTAAAAGCACCCGCTCTCACAAAGGCATACTTTCTGTTTCCCTCTGATGCAGCTCTGAGTGTCAGGAAACAAAGTTATGTACATTTCCACTTGACCTAAGCTACATTTTTCTGTTCTTTTTTCGTCCACTCACTTTCCCCTTCCATTCCACTTCCTTCGTAGGATAAGCAAGCCAGTATTTCCTTATTGTCATAAACTTTCTAACTTTGTAATAGTGTAACTCTTAACATCCATAAAGACAATCTTTGATTTGGCTTTGGAGGGTTCCCCCACTATAAAGGAAACAGGAGCCCTTCATCTTAGGCGACTCATGGAGTCCAGACTTCGCAGGTGCTGGGCGTGAGTGAAAAAAACCTTATATATTCACTTAATACACTCCTCTCTTCTACCATATGCAGTGTGTTTTTGAGAAAGGGATTACAAAAGTGATCTTAGTTTTCCAGGTAATTTATTCAACGGTAGCGTAAAAATCTTTAGGTGTGCAAAAATCAAATATTACTTCGCTAGTGTATTTTAAGAATCAATTTGAATGACTCTGCGATACTGAAGGTACAGAAATTTTTACAACATGTCCGTTCATTTTAATTCTCTTATTATTTGCGACTTCCCTACTGGTACCAGCGTGACCAAGTACAGCCTCCAGAATCAAAGGAACTTCTGTTTTGCTTGATGAGGATATATCATGTGTTTCTCTCTTCTTTCCCCATTATCCCTGAATGCTGTTACTGCCACTTGCGAAGTAAATTTTTACCAGCCAAACGAAAAGACACACATGCTACGCGATTCACCTGTGGAGAACTAGATTGCAGGAACCCAAGCAAAAAAATGGACATGTGTAGGAAAGCAAGCCCATTACACTTTCACCGTGGAACTCATACGGACT
This sequence comes from Monarcha castaneiventris obscurior, assembly GCA_026261815.1. Taxonomy (NCBI): domain Eukaryota; kingdom Metazoa; phylum Chordata; class Aves; order Passeriformes; family Monarchidae; genus Monarcha; species Monarcha castaneiventris. Next base: position 1,658,738 of record JAMPIT010000511.1, on the reverse strand, counting down.
TTAATAAGAAACGTATTTTTGACTTGCTTTGCTGAAACAGAGAAGTGTATGATTTTAAAATTTTTCTTCCTGTGTGGTCTCACGTATCTCCCTTACTGTAAATCCTTGGACATAGAGTTAGGGATTACCAGGAATCAGGGCTGAGTGTTTTTTGCCAGAAAGAGAAGAAAAATAAAAATTTTTACAGATCCAAGTGTTGTATAAAGTGAAAAAAATTATTATTTTAAAAACTGAAAAAACAGCAGTTACACGAACCTATATTTTATTTTGAAAAACTCTCTTAACACCCTTCTAGCTCAGCATGTTTCAGTTAGAGCTATAAAAACTATATATTGTTTTTTAACTAACTTGTGGGTGACTTTGTTTTCTCAGCCACCAGGGAAGAAAAACGAACCTTTTGAAACCACGTAGGTGTGTTCAAATACCATATAATATTCTAATATCACGAGTATCTCTGCCTAAGTACTTTTGAAGCATAATGAATTGTGTCACGCTTTACTTAAAATATAAGCAACAGGGCAAGCGTGCATCTCTGAGAAAAAGAAAACAGTTCTGGGACCACTACATCACGATTACACATCTTTGCCTTTCATACAAAAGGAAGAAAACAATCTAGTTATTTACACTGATGTATGCTAAGAGTAACAGTGGGAGTCATTCTGTTTTTAGGCCACCCTGTGTTTTCCCGACAGCTTTTTGCCAGCCAGTCCTAATAAAAAAGGGGTGAAAGAGCAAAAAAGCTAAAGTGAGTGTTTCCTTTTCAGCAGTTATGCAACTGTGTTTTCCTTTTTACTCCACTCTACCAAACAAGGAAATTTATTTTATTTAAGTCCTGTCCTAAAGACTGTCTGCCTCTTGTCCAAATTTTTAGGGACCTGATGCTATGATGTAAAATACCAGGCTTTAATCAATTTTCTTAAATAAAGCATTCTCAGACAGCAGGCCTCTGCTTCGATAATCCAAGCCTTAAAAATGTTTGACTGGATAAGACATTTTTAGTTAACCTCAGTGTATAATTTAATAAATACAGATTTCTTCTAATTAAACAATTTCTTCTAAAAATGGATTGAGTTTTAGGAGTCCATTCCGTCTAGAAATCTCATGTGTTCATTTGAAATACAAATAAAGGAAGCTGCTGCAGATGAAAACAACTAGGAGGATAAAAATATGATGATTGTTCTCTCTTAAATGACAGAATTTGTACTCCCAAGGGTTTTTCTTGTTGCAGAGTTGGTAGGTCTGCATACTGGAAAGCCTGTTCCAGTACAGACTTCAGCAGCAAAAGATTGAGCAGTCAGCAGAAAATTTGAGCATAGCACAATGCATGTAAATTTTCTCTTTTTTTCATTTACATAAGAAGAATATTTTTCTCCATGCAGACTTGTGGTGAGAAATTTTAATACACTGAATTGAAAGCTAATAACATCAGCATCGGGGATTACACGTTCAAGCTTCTTATTTATTGCTCAATTTCAAATGCTTTTAAAAGAAAAAATCTCACTTCCACTTCATCTCGAGGTACATATTGGACGCTCCTATACCTTGCTGTGCCTTTCAGCCGTGCTGCATCTACCTTAGTTTCAATGAGCTGTGGGAAACTTCCTCAGTGCATGTGGTTGTCAAACCAAGCCACCTCCAGGAGCTCCTTACCACCACCGGGAATGCGACATGCTAGGTGCGCTCCCAAACCCTGAGAAAATAGAGAGAGTGGAAGCGAATTAAGTAAACCCTTAAAACTGACACTAAACTTCCTGTTATTTGAATATACAAGCAGAGAGCGTCTGCTTTTTTACTTGTCACACAAATTGCTGGCACATTATAGAATAAGGAAGACAAAGGATTCTCAGGCTGCGTTTCACTGCAATAGCTGCAAAACAAGTATCAAAGGACACAAGCATGTAGATAGTCTAGCCGACAAAATACGCAGAGGAAGACACTTGAAAATGCACTATATCAAATAACATACGTGCTCCCACTCTCAAACACTTGGGGTAGAATCTGTAACATTCCTCTGCTAGAGAACTGCAGTCGTATTAAGCTAGGAGCAGTGTCTCCAGGAGAAATGAAGTAATGGTATCTGTACAAACCCTGAAACCCTGCAGAGGTGTTATTCCAAAAGTGCTAGTATCAATGCCTTTTTTGTACAACGTTACTACTTGCGTTAAAATATCCTTTAGCAATGTCTTATCACCTCAAAGATTCTGAACTAATTAATGCAGAAGAAGGTGGGTGCATTGCCTCAGGTGGCTGCATCAGGTGTGTTGAGGCAGTGCTTGGGAAAGCTACAAGTAAGAAATCTTTAGCAGTACCGCGTATTCCACCAAGAGACCATCACTGCGCAGAGCGTCAGAAATAGCTCTTATTATCTTTGTAGAAGCCCCCAAATATATAGTTGCATAAATACGGTTATTTTTCCTCAGATAAAAGAAGTCCTGAATTTATATTCCAAATTAATTTCAGAGGTATGAATCACACCCTTTTGGACTTTGTTTACACACACTGTGTTTTATTTTTCCTCCTCGTTTATTAGATGTGCTGCATAAGGAATACTAGCGACTGAGCCAATAAAGATGTAGGCTATTTTTTTCTCAGACTGTAAAAGCTTGCATAACAATTATGTTAATATTAGTTATTCAAGAAAGTGATTACCTAACCAGAAGAGCAGCAGAAACAGATGCAGTAAATAACTTCAGAATACCAACAGAGGTATTCCAGATATAAAGAGTGGTGGCGATATCACGCACTGCTCCTGGGCTTAGCAGCTCATACTAGTATTTTTCTCACAAAATGTCACGTTGAAAGCAAAACACTCCTTCCGTCTGCTGACCATATATAAACTCAAAGTAGCTTGGCTAGTTCACTGCCAAAAAGGCATAATTTTTCACTCTGCTGGCGTCTAAGGTTGCCAACCCAAACTCTGACATACAGGAATTAGAGGTTGTGACATAAAACTGCTATGGATGCTTGGAATATTAACTGCATCATTCAAAATTGGACTCTCTGGTCTTCGAACACTTTTCTAACTTTCATGATTCCATGACCATACTTACATGATTCTTGATCATGCTATCAGTTCTGAAGTCAAGAAGTTACTGGCTTAAATATTTCCCAGCGCCTTATTCTTTTAGCTAAGTTTTACCGAGTTTGCGGATATTTTACTTCTGCTGCCTTACATCCTGTGTTATTATTCTAACACTTAAGTCTCATATTTTTACCTAAATTCATTATATTTAAGTGGTCTAAAATTTCAAAGCTCAAGAAAACAATTGGACAGTCTATTAGGAAGAAGAAATAAGATGACATTTATGAAAAATTGAACCATTTGTAAGTCACTGGAGGACCTTGTTGAAGACCTGCAGTGTCCCTTCTTCAACCAGGGATTTGAAGGTCAGCTATTTTTCCTTATTCTGGCCTCTCTCAGTAAATTAATATTGCTACAAAGGGACCACTGCTCAGTTGTGTATACAGTCTCTAGGCTCTAGGGTGAACGATGACGACATTAAGAAACATGCCTAGTCACTGCCTCTACATTGTGTAATGACAAAAATCCTATATAGTACTGGAAAGCAAATTCCCTGATGTGCTCTACTATCAAACACTTACAAGGCAGCAGTGGTCCGAAAGACTCTTTTTTTTTGAAATGGATGTATTGTTGTAGGTATCCAGTACTATTGCGCTCTATTCACAGCTGAGAAAGAGAATAGGTTACTTCCAGGAAAATACATGTACAGTCGCAGATACTATTACAAACTTAGCACTTGGCAGGGCTCCTTTTTAAATTTTATACAAAATTTCAAAGAACACATTCTCCAAACAACACTTTCAGCAATATAACTGGAGAGTACTAGGCATAGATATATTCTTTTTCCTTAGAGAAGAATTACAGGTACTGTGTTATAAATTGAAGTTCATCAAAAGAGAGGCCAACGGATTACATGAGTCAGTAACATGAACAAATACATAAAGGCCAATCAGTTTTCAGCTGTTTTCTCTTGTGTACTACACATCATGCTACATATCAAACATCCAGGTAGTTTGCTGCATTTTATAGCTGCAAAACTTATACCTGCTAGTACTGAGAAGAACAACTTAACAACTCATGCTTCCTTTCAAATGCACGGGAACTGAATTTGTCAGAAAATGTTACCTTGGTGTGTAGTCAAGAAATGAGGAAAACCGTTCTCTTGTTTCAGAGGTTTTGACTGTTTTGAGGCCTTTCCTAATTATATCTGTGCTCTGAAGTTGGAAAGTGAGATGAGCTGGCAAAAATTCTACCGAAGTGTGTGCTAGCAGTCCAAGCCATTTTATTTAGTATAGTTATAATAGTTTTTCCCCTCCAGCTAATCTGTACTTATAGGGATGAGGAGCAAAAAAGAATATTTGGGGTAAAGACGTGTGTCCTCAATGTAATAAGCAGATTTCGGTATTTAGTGTTTAGTTAAATTGAAGTATTACAACCCAAACCAAAAACTCAGAAAGGTGGGACTTATAACTAAACAACAAAAAAGTTGCAATCTTAGCTAAAATTCTCCTGCAATCTGGTGGCAAAGAGTTGTGCTTCACCTTATGCATAATTTTGAGTTTTGTTCTCTTTGATGCATTCTTCTAAAACACAGTGGCTCATCCTTAGTCTTTTCTTTATTTGAGGTCCAATATTTGCTTCGTACCTCTCATTTATCAGCTTGCCAGCCACCTCCTTACTCCATCGTGAGCATCAGGCAGGCAAGTGTTCATATCTTATCTGTCCTCTCCGTAAGTATGACCACCGGTTTACTTCTGCCATCTTCATCCTAGGATTACCTTACCCCTTTAGTATTGCATCTAGTGCTAGATTTGTTTGTGCCACTTTCTGTCCTCAATAGCTTTAGCTACATAACCTTTTTTTCTGTATTTTTCCTAAGCAGTTTTTGGTCTGGGTTTGAATTCTAATCTTCTAGGAGTGATATAGCTCTCACATGGATCTTAGTAGCTACTTTATTATAAGCATTCTACAAATGAGTGATCTTCAAACGTGACCTCACACTACATACCGTGTTCTGAGTTTGCCATGGCAGCTCATACTTTGTCATATCTAGTTTTCCGTAATAACATCTGGGTTATTCACCGTCTTCTGTGTAGTGATATTCTTTGCCATAGTAAAAAAATATAATTTTTTCTTTAACAGTTTGTGAAACCAGAAGGTTCTGTTTCAAAAATGTACTACAACTGGAGGACACTATGTCTTTGAAAAAGAAAAGAATATTTTCATAGAACTTCAATCCCCAAAGAATCCATATTTAAAAATAAAAACAATCAGAAATGCTGTCCAAAGGATAGGTGTATATCAGGAAATAATTTTAGCTGTCTAGCTAAAGAGCAGCGTGCTCAGGTTAGCAGATTTTGACTACATTGTCTATAGGTCCTGTGCACGATACCAATAAGAAAACTGTGTCCTTCCTTAACTTTTACTACCTGAGTCTAAGCTTTTCTATTTTATTTTCGTATATAAAAATCTTAATAATTATTAAATTAATAAGACTAAATACACTTGCTAAATTACCAGGAGATTTCATGCGTTTAAATAAGCTATATTGCTTGAGTTTTCTATTTACTGTACCAGGGACAAAAAACTAAAGTGCGAATACACTGTGACATAAAAAGCATTGTCAGGGTCTGAAAGAAGTGTAAAAGATGAGCAGTCTATTCCATCCTGAATGGCTCAGTGCTCTTCAATCTCTCTTCCCATTCCTTAAAATCCGTGGGAAAGCTAAGGTAAAAATGGCACTTGCAGAGAGAGTCCATTCTTTGCCATATTTTTTCTTTTTCTTACAAGGTGAAAGTATCTATGAAAATCTAGGTGAAACTGATTTGTTATGCATCTCAAAACCAAGGATATGTCCCTTTCTAGTCTTTTTATAAGGCTGTATTATTGTGCAATACTGCAGCCAGGTTATGAGGTTACAAAAATTCTTTTATTTTAGCTTAATGCGTCTATAATCATTAGAAATTACGTCTTTGTATGTTCTCGTCAATAAAAGCAGAAGACAGTATTACGAGATGAATACTTGTTTTACAAGGCTCATGGCAATTTATAAACATTGAGGGGAGAGTTCTTAATACGCGTGTTAGTAATATCAAATATGTGCTTTCAAATACGAGAAGTCTGACAAAGGAAGCACCAACTTGAAATGTAACAACAATATTGCATATTACTGAAAGAAAACTCTACACGGGTACCCATGGTTTCAATAACAAACCCAATACTTATAAAAAGTCACATCACAGAATAGTAGGAGATAAAAAAGGACATCTTATTTGTAATAAAATTGAGGTGTAATCTCGGGAAAAATTGCTCAAAATTTCCATTTCCACCTAGGGAACTCCAATACACTGTACCTTATGTGTTTTGCAGTAGGGATATTTTTAGAAACATCCTCTTCTAAATATTACCCTTAGACACAAGGCACTTATTTTAGCTATCTTGTAACATTTCTGTCTATACAAGATCAACCTCTCCAGATTTTTTTCGAACATATCTGAGTGAAACGGCAAAGAGAAATTTGAAAGAGATGATTGAAGCCTTTGTGGGGTATACAGTTACCCACTGAGACAGGAGCATATATGATTTCTGATTTGTAATCATTTCCACTATTAACGATGTCACAGGACATTCTCCTGCTGAGCTCAATTTAGCAAAAGCTTTAGCAAGATCAGTGTAGAGTGTATTACAATCACATTGGCTTGGTGATGTCCAAACTACAACCAATTCGTAACTCAAATTTATAAATAGCCTTAAATCTAAACGTTTCCATACACAGAGAGATTAAATAGATTACGTGTTAATAAAAATTAATAAATGTCCTTAGAGGAATCATTAATTAAGATTTTTTAAAAAAAGATTCTCTTCATGCACTTAGGCAAGCATACTGAAGCCATAATTAACTGCAGGTGGTAAAAAAATGCCTAATTTTAAAACAAACAAAAAAGATGCCAGAAAAGAGAAAAAAATGCCCGACCTCTCTTTTCAGTGGCAGAAATAAACACTTCCACTGCAACCACCCATTTCTTCCGAGTGCACTGAGGGCTGTCCCATTGAATGTCTTGTACAGGATTTGCATTTTAGTCTCTTTTCTTCCTAGGAGGACTGTCTGACTATGCAAACAGGAAATATCTGATGGCTGTAAATACAGAATATTCTCTAAGATTGTTTCTCTTTAGGTTATGCGTATGTAAACAAGCTGAATAAGATATAAGATTATATTTTATTCCCTTTCTATTAATTTGTCTTTTTTTATTATTCTTTGATTGGTGACTTACATAAATTACGTATTTTCCTTTCACCTTTTCTGAGAATAAAGATTTGCTATTTCCTTACTTTAACAATGTAGAATTTGGATTGAAACATTAAATATGACTCGCATTGCACTGTTTTCTAGTTTAGAAAACTTCCTTGTTCTTCATAGCCTAGATTTTGGCAGAAACCTCTCCATAGGAGCAGCAGTTACTCCAGAAATTGAACCAAAATATTTCTTCTAGTTATACTAGCTTGTCCTTTTCTTAAGTTTAGTCTTTGTTTTCACTACACTTTAGTAGAGTTTACTAGTATTTGCACAGAAAAGAGGCAAGTTTGTATTTTAACAGAATTGTGAAATGTGCTGCAGACGAAGTTGAAAACCATATACTTTTTCCTCATGGGAAACCAGCTTATATGGGAAAACCGTTCCAGTAATTTAGTTTAGCCAAATAACAGAAGTCAAGGTGCCTGCGCTGTTATTAGTGTTTTTCTGGTCTTTCTGACACAAACGTGCTGAGCTTTATGGCATTCAACCTTTCAGCAATAGTGAGTTCCCACTAGGTATAGTCCTAATACTCCTAAATATTTTCATTTTGATGTAATTTACGGCCCTAGCTTTTTAAATATCCGCTCTGTAATAATGTTTAATTTCAGGGGTCACTCCGCCAAGGAGTATATTAAAGCCTATAAAACTCATTTCCAAAGCTCAAATAGCAAACTGTGATCAGGTTAGGAGGGCAGCATCCGTGAATATTTCATCTTTTATCACGCTGATAATAAGGAGATGACAGACGCATATTATTACAATAAGAGAATTGTTCATTTCAGCCCTGGCTGCTGGAAGCTGGGGTCTGCAGTGTACACTACTCAATAAAATAAATTCTTATATGAAAAGCAAGTTTACTGAGCCACCACTGTGTCTTATTTGATTGTAATGAATAATATATGGACCCAAGAGCTTGCTCATCTCGTCGGGAGAGGGAAAGGAAAGGGCTTGAGTTTGAGTTCGAAGGGGCATATCAGTGTAAGCAATGATTTATCAAAATTGCGTTTTATCGTTCAGAAGGAATGTTATGGGACCACAAACTTTGAAACTTATAATTTTGAAAACAAATCTTAATGTTCCAGTAACACAAAGAAAGATATTAACTAAAAGTGGAGAGCGTAAAACAATTAATATCTTGCATTTGATTATTTTTGGTCAAAAGATAATGACCGACTAGCATGACAATCTAGTTTACATAATCTCTGCTGCAATTTCTTGTATCTTCTGATTTTTTGCCACGTTTCACACTACTCTCTACTGAAAGAAAAAGAAATTTAAAAAAGAGGCTATCTTAGCATTTGTAAGATAGTAATCACAAATCTATGGACAAAAATATCATCGTATTGAGAGGGACTGCCATGAAAAAAGGCAGACATTTTCTTATATTTTGGTTCATATTATACTACTATTTTTGCTAAAACATTCTTGTACAACTTGAAAACAGCTTACTAAGAAAATTTCAGAGACTAACACATACGTTTTGTCCAAATTTGGTAAATTTAGCTGTTGGTACAGTACATCTCTCCTTCTGGTCAAACATTTGCTTCATGACCAAATGTCAAACTGTAGCAGCTGCCTATCTTGTCAGCCCTGAAAGTAAAATAAACAGCTTCCCCCAAATATACCAATACCGCAAAAAAGTTTTTAGAAAATTTTTAGATTCTCAAATCCGGAGAAGTTTTATGCATTTTTAACCATAAACCGCCATAAAACATAAGACATAGTCTCCATAAGCTGATATACAAATTCTCTGTCTTTATACGCATTCCCTCTTAATTGTTTTTAATAAAAATTATTTTATTTAAACACTACTTAACTGACAATTTTTTCTTATACATTAAATTTTCACATCTTAAAAACCGAAACAACTTCTTACTTCACTGAGTGTCATAAGTGCTGCATGTAATGGTAGCTTTACAAAAGTAAATTATTTGTTAAGCTTTTTTCATAGCAGCATTTCCAGTAAAATGCTCATATGCTTTTTTGTTAGTCAGCTCTTATTCAGCTATTTTAAATAACGCAAATATCTTTTGGATTCTTGGTTTCCACACTCTGTAAATATGACAGTTACCCATCAATCTCTGTGTCACGAAGTACAACTTAAGAATTGGATCTATGGAGTAAGATAGTTCAAGCAATTTCTAGTTTTCAGGACAAGTTAAAAGGCATTATGTTACTGACTTTTTTCTTCCTTTATTTTCCTTCTTTTTTTAATAAACCTTTGTATTCCCCTAAGGTTAGCATTATTTTGATCTGCAGCTCTAAATCAATTTCGTATAGGCAAATGAATCTCAGTATAACTATTTGTTATTAGCAGGAGTGTTAAACTTTTTTCAGACGTTTGAGAAAAAGTGGCCTTAATCACAAAAATAATATGAATTTAAATTGTCATTATTACCATGTGGTAATGACCTATCACTATGGCTCTTTTAAGCCAAGTTTTTTTTCAGCCAGTCTCTTGCTGTAAAACGTATTTTAGTCATTTACGCAGAAATACTTATTCTCCTTGCTTTCATTTCTTTCCCTTTGCTTTCACACCACCAAGTTGAGTAGAGATTAATGTGGGAAGTTTGTTCTATTTTTTTTAATTTTTACTTCTATTCTAGGCATTAAAAGTTCTCTCCCTCTCTTTTATTTTAGGGGTGCATTTGAGTATTGAGGAAATTATTGAATATGAGCATCAGGGATACCCAAGAGTTTACCAAAGGATCCCATTTGGGTTGCAAGGAACTCAAGGAGGTCATCTTTTCTAACCTCTGCGTTGTGCAGAGTTAATTATATAATTAAATCACATTGAGTGCTTACTCACTAACTCTGCTAAAATATCTCCCTAACATAAGATCAGAGCTTCTCCTTGTTGCAGCTTGTGACCATTGAACTTGTCAGAAAAAGGATTCTCTAAGAAGGGCTGGGCAGAGTTGTTTTGGACTCTATCCGCTGGCTTCTCAATGGATGTCCGAGAGAAAAGAAAATTACTAAGACGGAATTGCACGGCACTTTCTCTTACAAGTGAGAGATCCAAGCTTTGGCACTTATTTTTTTAAGGGGAGCCATAGAAAAAACTACATGTCAAACCATCAGGACGGGTTAAAGAAGGCCTGTCTCATCTTCAGCAATAACATATAAAACAACCACTAATCTGAACAGACATCATTTTTCTGTTGATAATACTATCACTTGAAGATGAAAGAATTGAAGTTATCCACAATAAACAATCAGCAGAACAATGCACCTTCTTCTTAGTTAAACCTACACAGAGAATAGGATCAAAACACAGTATCCTCAAGGTTTTTTAATTTCAATAGTGAAACAGAAGCATTATTTAGAGAGATCTGTGTGGGAAGTAATTGCCTTGAAAATAAAGACCAAGGTACTTTAAAAATAAATAAATAAATAAAAAAACTGCATACATCCTGCACCGGCACCTACCCCTGAAGAACAGGTTTAAGTTTTGATAATCTGGGATTTGTTGATCGTAGTAAAAGATCACAAAATCTTCTTCTTCTACCCTAAAACTCTAAAAATGTATCACTTTATATTAGAATTATGCATGCATAGTACTAAGTCAATTTTATTTAAACGGTCATTTCACAGCAATTAAATCTCAACAATGATGACTTCTCCTACAGCAGGGAGAGTTATTTTTGTCAAAAATGACTATTACAACAGCAATGTTCTCTTGCTATCCTCAAAAATTCCCTCAAAATACAGGTCCTCAAATCAAGACTTATTTCACAGAATTACAGAATGACAGAATCAGTGAGGTTGGAAGGGACCATAGTAGGTCATCTGGTTCAACCTCCCTGTTCGAGCAGGCTCATCCTAGGGCAAATTCCTTACCGTTTTGCTCCTGTTCCTGGAATTGTCCCTAAAACAGTGTAATCGTGGTGACCTCCATTTATGACCAAAATGAAAAAATATAAAAAAATTATAAAAAGATGGCTTCACATTGGTTCAATTTCAAAAACTTGACTAAAAAAAATAGCATAATTAGCCATTTGAAAATATATTCTTATTTTTAAGTATTATTACAGTGTCTCCCTGTGTTCTGCAGTGTTTCGATGTTTTTATTCCTGTCGTAGAATTTCTCATGCATTCTCTATAAACATAGTCCTTGTCTTCCTATCTAGCCTATATTGTTTTAAGTTTCTGTATTGTTTTGAATTCCTTTCTCCTAAGGCAGAGAAAGATGATAGACTGTGTCTGTGACCTGTGGAGTTGGAGAGGTGGTACATCTTCCAATCCACAGTAGTCTTTAGAAACATATAAAAATGACTGAATAAAGACGGGCAGGGCTTTTCCTGCCTGGTGGGCCTATCCTGAATGCCTGAGTCTGCATGCTTTTTCATGTTCAAGTGCGACATTACAGCTCAGAAGGTTTCACTATTAATTGTAGAAGCAGCACTTACTAGAGAGTATATAACCTTAAATATTTCATTAAAAAGTTCTATTTTAATTTACAGAAGATGGTAGTGTAGTCAGTAACTTTTAAAGGTTTTGTTAATGATTCAATCTTTTCATTCATCATCAAAATATTTTAAAACTAAAAGATGTGGTTTTTTAATTTAAGGGAAGAAATACACTTATTCAGCTGTAACAGCCCACTTGCAAATGATATTTGCTTTTTAACATATATTTTTGATATTCAATGGTTATAACAGTCTTACTAATAGAATAATAACTAGACTAATGTCATTAGCACACCTTGGATGACAGGATGCTCATCTGTCGATGTTTAAGAGTGGTATTCTCCAATGTCATGCTTCCACTTAAACCATGCCCTGCTCACTCACTTCTCCCTCCCTCTCATCCTCCCTGCTTTGGAGGACTGGGGAGGAGAATTGGAGGCACAAAAGGCAAAGATCACAGGTTGTGAAAGAAGAAAAATTTACTGGAAACAGGAGTGCGATAAGAAAATGAATGGTAACAGCCACACTATTAATAACAAAAGTGCACAAAGGAGAGAAAGAGAGCTATATGCACAACCCTCACCATGGAGCTCAATCGACCACTGCCATGCTACCACAACTCAGAAGCCAGCCCTTTCGCCATTCCCAGAAAAGGACGTTATGTGGTACAGAATAACCACCAGGTCATGGCCATCCCTCCTCCTGGCTACTGCAAAAATTAACCCTATCCTGGACGGAACATCACACTATCACACTCATGACAAATCCAAAGTTGCAGCCATGTAAAAAGTTCAAGGGAAGCTGTATACTAAATAGCCACCCTTAATTATCAAACTGCAAGACCTCAGCTCATCGCAAAGAGAAGGGTATAGTAGCGCTGGAGATAAGGACTTCATTTCTTAGAGTCTTATGTCTGCGAAGGATAAAAGAGATCCCTAGAAAACAACAAGAGAAGTACAGCATCCTAGTCCCTCCCTATCTCTTATACCCTTCCATTGTCTTGTGTAACTACAGCCAACTAAGTTTGGCTCCAGGGTCATCTGTATCCATAGAGGAACATAGAGATATGGATTTGGGTAACTGATACAAGGGGTGCAGGGGCAAGAGTGATTCTTGTTAGATAACACTGAAAATTAATTATCAGCATTGAGGGGAATAAAAACAGTAAAATCTTGTTTAGAGCCCTAACAAATTAGTTGTTGCAATTTTGCATTCTTACACATCTGCTAAAGCTTAGGCCAAAGCCCACACTCCTTACAGAATAAGTGTTTCCTTTCCGTTCACTTTCCTGTTCACTAATTATTACCTATAAAAGCTTTAGATAGTACACTGCAGAGAGAAGATATTTAGATCAGCCTTACAGAGAAATAGCTTTTACCTCTCATACAAAAATGTTCCATGCAAGAAAAATTCATTCTGCACACATTAGAGAAGTAGTTTTTGAAAGGGCGGGGATATATAAAGCACAAAAAAGAACCCCAAACCAACAAAAAAAATCCAAACAAAACCCGAAATACCACAATGCTCATCTTGGATACATTATTTTCACTTTTCCTACCACAATCAAGCTGATGTAGAAGAGCTAATTGGTATTATTCATTACAATTTTCAATTACACTCTTGTAAATGGCACCCCCAGAGTTCTTCACAGGATTCTTACTATTACAGTCATTTGAGTAAGAGGTGGTTAACCTTAAATAAGTTGTTTCATATAGCTATAGGCCATGACTATACAGGCCTGTCACTGCTATTCTTGTTAGTGCTGGAATAACTGGATTGTAACTGAATGGTGACTGTTCATGCATCTATCGCACTGCAGCCTATTTATTTTCTCTTGCAAAATAAGACTGTACTAATTTTACATGCTGTAGAGCTAGTGTCTTTTTATTCCGCTTAGAGATATGACCCTTTTTGTGTCAAGTTTAAAAAAGACTTTGTTTAAAAGGCAACCATCACTCCCTAGTGACAATATTAGAGAAGACCATCTGCAGGCTGTACTAGTCATTTTCCCACATATAAAAGAAGGCTTCTGCCACCTACATATTTCATAATTCCCTACCTTATTTATATACAGATGCACAATACTGTCCGGATAGCATAAGGGCTTGGGCAAGAATCTGACAGGAGCGGGCTTATCTCCTCTTAGGGACTTTGGCCTTCTCTTTGTGGCTGTCACAGAATTACTGTGATTAAGAGAAGGTATGCTAAGGTCATTATTAATACGACACATAAATAAGCTTATCGATAGTCTGAATAAAATCTATGTATATCACTGTTTCTAAAGAGGATAATCTATTTAAGCGAGAGTCCATATTTTCAGTAAAAAAAGAATGGAAAGAAAGAATAAAAAAAAGTACCAAAAAAAGAATTTTCCTAGTTAGCAAAGAGAGTGCTGTATAGCTTTCTTCAACTGGTTTCTAAAATTCTTAAAAAAATTGTAAAGCAGAAACATTTCATCAATGGTCAGAGATTTAAATTCTCATTGCTGCTTTTGCACCTTAGGTAGCAGAATTTTTCTCAAATTTAAGAATTTTTTACTGTTGTTCCTTTCTAAGCGTTAGCATCATTGTTTTGCAGAAGCAGAAGCATTTGCACTATGCATGACCTATATAGCTATGAAAATGAAAGAGTATTCATCAATGCACTTCTCACAATATTGAAAGCAAATTCACACACTTCATCTTACAGAAACTGAGTTGTTTTCTTAAGGAAAAATACTTTTCTTTTTTTCCATGAAGGTTAAACATAGCCATCATTAGTAGCAGTAATAGGCTTTAGGTGCCTAGTTCAGCTTAGAGGATATATTTTAGCATATAAATGACCATTGGTGGCTGCTTGGTTTTTACCTATTTTATGTTTCAGTGTGGCATCACAATGCACTTAGCAAGAAATATGAGGTGGGCAATGAGATATGTGCTCTGAGGAGGAGTTCTGTAATATGATTGTTCTGTAGAGGGAGCACCCATTTTTGCTATTTAGAAACATCACCTGTTCTTAAGTTACTGAGTTTTATGGTTACTATATCATTCAGATAGTCTAATAAATGGGTTATACAGAGCAATATGTCAGGGTTAGAAGAAGGTTCTTTGGTTTATTCAGGGGCTTTTTCCAGAGACTACGAGAATATTTCAAGGCAATGCATTTTCTATATGATGAATACGATTGTTTATTTATTTTATATTTATCTGAAATCGATCTAAAATAATTTCTGCCTTTTTATTGATGGAAAATAGTGAAAAGCAAGGTGTCGTTGTTACCCTGTCAGCACTACTTTCATGCAATATGTTTCCTCATGGGACAAAGACAGGGAAGGAAAGCCATGAGCTTTCCCTATCCTCCGTTTTAGACTGACCTTCAATATTTACTGCTTTAAAATGTTAATCATCATGTGTGACATTTTTTATGTCACTAAGTGGATTGCAGCAGCAGAGGGAGAAACGCTTTTTTAACAACATTCCGCTCAGCCAAGGAGCAGTGACTCAAGGCAGAGAGCATAGGTGAGAAGATGGCTCCTCTAGGGGAGCCGTAAAGGCAAACACACTTAAATGCATACTTGTGAGGTACGTGAGGAAGGCCTGTAGGAAAACAAACGTGCCTTGTTGCTTCTGTAAAACCTTTACTGAATCACAGCAAGCAAGTGGTGCAACAGCACCTTTCAACCTCTTGCTGGTTCAGGCTCTCAACACACAAGAGCACTAGGCAAGATTACATGACCACTCTGGAACCAGAAGCACGTTACACCATGCTCAGAAATGGCAGACTGTTCCTTCACAATCACCCCAAGCAGGTAAGCGGAAAGTGTACCTGTCTTTGGAGCTGCAACAGGCAAATGCATCCAGGCAATTTCGGGGGAATTAAGACATTACCCAGGAAATCTCACTAATGTGTATCAGATTTAGCAGGTAACGTCATAAAAATAAGCTAGTCATCATGAAAAAGCAACTAACTTCTGACACTAAATAGTCTGAGTCCTGAATTTTTTAGGCTCCCTCTGTAATCACATGTACTGTAGGATGAAAGAGAGCCATTCTATGATTCTGTGTTCTCCCAGACAATTCATACTCTTCTGGAGAAGCTACTGGCAGCACCTAAAACTCTATTAGGGTCTGGCATTCAAGTAACTGAATCCAACTGTTCATATCGGTGTGTTTTCTTTTGAAAAAAGGAACTTTACATGCACATCTTGCATGCTATTTCTTCATCCTGATTCCTAACAAACCAATCTCTCATGTTCCAAAAGGCTTTTTAAAATTAGAAAGCAGCCAATACTGTGGACAATGCCTTCATGGATGCTACTTTTGAAGAGTCTGCCTGTCAATACTAAGCCCTTCTAATCAAAGCTGAGAATCTTTGTTCACCTACCTTCCTTCTTACGCCTTAGGCCGAAGTGTTCATTCATTCAACAACAAAATTATTAGGTCCACAAGGGGCACAGTAAAAAATAATTTCTTGCAACACAAGTGCCAATTTTTGAAAAATATTGTTCAATAAGTACAATAAGAGATTTTTAGATTGGGCTGATTAAAATAGTCATTAAAAGCATTAATGTTTAATTATCAACAAAACATTGGAAGAAATTATATATCAGTCTCATCACTTTCAAAATTACCATCCCACTCTCAGTCAATCAAGTAAAAGAAAGGTCAAAGACCTCTATCTTTTACCAAATACAATTCTTGATTCATTACATTAATCACAAATTTTAGATTGCAGAAATCTGATATAACGCTACTATCCTGTCTGCATCATTATAATTTTTAAATATTATTTCATCTCCATGACCTTTGCATTATGGTTTACACAGAATGAAGCAGGGCCAATACTTTTCAAATGAAACAGGAACCCTAACCAGGCACTCTCTTCTTGATTAAAAGAGCTGCTGAAAGGAATTATTCTTAAAATTAGTGAAGTCTACTTCTATGGCTTTTAAGTCACTAAACCAGAAAAAAAGCATTTTTACAGTAAAGGGAGAAAGATGGAAGGATCATACAATATATTGCTTCTTAAAATAAGCAGCTTAGCACCCTGATAATACAGGGGTTTAACAAACATACCAGAAATCTTATCTGCTGAATAACACATCTTGTCTATTATAAACACCAAAATGGTAATATATTTTTCTTCAAGAAGCTTTGTGAGCTCATTAACAACTAGTTAGTTTGCATGACATTGGAGACACCACTGTTTTCCTCTCTACCTCCAAATTTTGAGCCTGCATTGACATAATAATGAATAAAAATCAATCCATGCACTTCCCTTTAACAGCTGTATCCAAGAGAGTTAAAGGGACCAAACTAACTAACCAACCAGAAACAAAACAACAATGAAAAAACCAACATCAGATATCATTTAAATTTCTTTTTCCCAGACAAAGAATATTTTTCACATATAAATATTTTGCCCTTTCCAAAAATCTGTTGTAATTAACACCATAATTACTTTCATATAGTTTGTTTAAAAATATGCCTGGCAGTGAGGCAAATATTGGCTTAATGATCAGAAGTGTGAAAGTCCCACAAAAACAAGGATTGAATGTCACTATATATTGTGAGTATGACAGTGCTTCCAAATGTTTCTAATGCACAGCTTAACCATTAAGCTAATTTTGCAGCCAGAATTATGTTGGTTTATGATCTCTCTATAGCCACATAATTAGAGAAGGAAACTGAATGGAAACTGAACAAGGGCACAATAATTCTTTTGCAAGGGAGCACACCTTGATAGCACATGATAGCTGAATTGTTTGTCTGTGGCAGAAGAACTCAAGGAGGTATAAACATGTCAGCCATTGTATGCCATAAATCAGGCTCCTCTTAGGTAAACTTTGTGCTCTTGTTTTAATGAGACAATTTTCCCCTTTGTGGAAGAAGCTAGCAACAAGAGAAGTGTCTTTGATGGGATTCATATACATCTTTATTTTCAATTGGAGCAGCTTTGTTGCAGGCCCTCTCCCTTTCATCTCACAGAAAAATCTAACGTCTGACTTGAAAAAAAGGGGGATTTTAATAGGCATTCCCAGTTCATCTGACTAGGTAAACAAATGGTTCTTCTTTTACTCTCATGGTGATCACTAAAAAAATCTTGGTCTGAATGAGATTTTTGTTCATTTCCCTTCTTTAAACAGATGAGAAAATACATACTTCACAACTGATTCTATTATGCAGCCATGTACTTTTTGCAAACGTAAGCATTTGAAGAAAATATACATCAGGTCAGAAAAATTTTATTGTGATGTGAAGAGTTACCAAAAATCCTCCCAAAATATTTTTTTTTTAAATCAGAATATTCGTAGACTACAACCTCCATCTTGAAAACCCTTTGATCCTTTGATTCTTCAGTTATAAGCAAGACAGGCAAAAGGATACTTATGAATTCTTGAATTACCTTAAGCAAAACTTAATGACACCCTGAACTATCTGCTTTACTTCCAAGTATACTACTTGAAATTGAACCAAAATGGAAAACCCTTCTCTTCAATGAAGATCTAACACAGTGCATATAAAAATGAAAATAAAGATTTTGTACAAGTAGTGTGCCACTAAGTTATCTTTAGAGACTGGAAGTATCTTCATAGAAAGATAAACATACATAAGGAAAAGCAATAAACCAGCAAATATTTGTACTAATGCATTTAAGAGCATGCCTACATTCTTGTCAGACTATTTAGTGTTGTTGTAATAATCTTTATTCTCTTAATGCTTTCTCATTGATGAAACAACAACGTGTAAACATTACCATGTGATCACACACTGTGGAAGTCAAGTGAAAAACGAAAGTTGATTTCCACCAGGGATACATCTGGCTGCAGAGCTGTAACCTCGTCAGTAGCGTTCTCATTTTCTGAAACCCCACCTTGCCAAGTCAAGTATAGATACAATATTGTTTGGTATCTCAAGGTAACAAAGAATGAAATTCCACTAAAATACTTAAATGGTTTTCCAATTGATACTTAGCACCTTGAAGAAATAAGATTAGAAACAGCTTAATCATATACATATTTTAGAAGGGCAAACTATGGTGAAATTTGCCCACTTGTTTCACTGCCTTTCAGTTTAAACTGACACATTTCATATGTTCACTGTTCCTGTGATTTTCCTTACCACAGGCTTATTTCAACTCTCCACATGAATTAACTTATTCAACTTAATTTGAGAAAACAAACCAAAGGCATAGACCAATATAAAGTGTGCTTATAAGGGACAAAATCAGAGGAGAAAAAGCCTTGCAAGGAAAGAACCAAACTATCGCTCAGCACATCCCATGCTATCCAAAATATTAATGGTACACTTATATTTCTATATAGTAATTCACATGTAACTTGGGACTTCAAAAGAAGAAGAAGAAGAAGAAGAAGAAGAAGAAGAAGAAGAAGAAACTCTACACAGAGTTAGGAAATTTAACACTGCTCTGACTCCAGGAAAAAATACCTAATCTCCTTCTTCCTATTGGAAGGTAATTCAGTATTCTATTGCAAAAACAACCCAGAAACCTATTTCACATTCTGTTGACTGACTGGATGGGAAATGTACTGCCAAGACAGACAAGTCTCCTGAGTGCAAAAACATCTGTAATCATAATTAACTGTAAAGTGCTGGCAGCATCTGTTTCCTCATATCCCTGCAGGGCTTATGTGCAGAGGTGATCTTATGTCCAGGGCTTTGAGGTGATCTCAGTATACTGGCTAAAAGGGTTAATTACTGTACAACGGGAAGGAGAAAAAGTAACACTCTGAGGGGAAGGTATCACAGAGGAAATGTGCATTACTGGATCAATGGCCATTAAAGGAAGAACAGATTCATAGCAGGCTGTTACTGATGAGACAAATATTACAGCTAGAGACATCTTTCTGGCAAGGTTATCAGCTCAGAAGTAATAATAATGAGGCAGCACACACTAGAATGGATCTGTAAACAAAAAAAAAGAGAGAAGGAAAGAAAATTATGAAGATGGAAAAGAGATGTTCTCAGCTGATAATTACTCATTCCATTAAGTACTGTGAGTCAAACACAGTGGTGGGGGGAGGTTCCCCCCTTCTGTCTCTATCAAAACTGTCTCTATGGAGGTCTGTGTTGCAAAGCAGTCCATAAAACTTAAGGAGATTTAAAGGGTCACGTTCACAGGGCCAGACACATATATTCCATTATAGGGGTTGAACTTATAAAAATGTGTCATTTTGAATTTTGAAGATGAAGTATAACACAGTGAGATATGTTTAGTTTCCTAATGCCTTAAGAATATTTTGTTCACTGTATAGTTACCACACACATTTCTCCAAGGCACGCTGCCTCTTGTACATGTCAGCTGAAACGACAGCAGCCCTATTCAAAGACAGATGATGTACCTCCTGCTGTGCTAGCAAACAGACACTCAACAAGACTTGACTTTCACTGCTAACAGGCATGAACAGTGAACTTTGCAAATGAAGCCTCAGACTGAAAAAATGTGTCCAAAAAGCCCAAAGCTTCAGTCTCCAAGTTGTAGTCTCTGCCCCCAGCTTGATCAAAGCAGCTCTCTCAGTTGGCCTTGTTCTTTCTGGATCTTTTAATCAAATTGTGAATCAAGTAAATATTTGAAATGGGAAAACGCACACACAACTGGACTACCGACAGTCCAAAATAAAACATTTTGGAAAATCAACATAGTTTAATAAGAGGGTGATGTGATTTTCTCCTTAAAATAAAACAATAAGTCTGCTTTAGTTTTGAAATATTATACCATTATTTTGCATAAGAGCTTTTTCTTAAAAAAATTGCAGTAACTGAAATAACTTTGTATGCTGAACTTTATTTCACTATAGTAATACAGAATTTTCTAGTTAATTTACCTAAATAATTACTTGGAAGACAAGCAGGGAGATCATCCATGACTCTTTCCCGGAAGAGGATGACAGTGATTGTGCACTTATATCTGCATTACTTAAAATAATTTTAGCCTGATGACTGACAAGACATTCTTAAAACAAAATGAAAGAATAGTCAAGAAGCTAAAGCATGAAAGTTCTTTTCAAATGCCAGCAGCCAATTCTATCCTTTAAGTATGCACATTCTTGATGTTTATGGTAATCAAAAAAAGCATTAATGTTTGGTACTTTTGAACACTCAGATCACATAAGGAACAACTTTTTCACCACATTTCTAGTAGCATATGGTAAAAGACATTCTGAAAAAGCAAGCAGGAGAAAGCAGGACAGCATTCTTGATACCTCAAGGAAGACCTTTATTATGCAAAATCTGAGCATGTTCTTTTAGTCAATACTATTCAATAAAAAATATATAAAAGCATGCTGGGATTTTTTAAGTCAGCAATTATCTGAAATTGCTACCACTAAAAGAAAAAAATACATCAATAAATGTTTCTGTCTTATAGATACCTTCAGAGCACAAAATATAGAGAGACAGTATTAGGGTCTACTATTTACCACAATGTAAAGCAAGAGCTAGTCAGAGGAATCCAGTGCAGATATTCAAGTGTAAAATGGTTTAATTTGGAAGTGAATAGAGCCATATGAGAAGGGCAGAGGGAGAACGATGACAATAGCTTTCCTTCCAACAGAGCTTTACAGCTTTATAAATGACAATAGTCATCTATCCCTGCCCAATGATTGCTTTCATCGGGTTAATTAACTGCAAGCAAATTTGGCAGAAGAATTAAAACACAAAGCTCTTTTCAACGTAATTTTTTAAAAAACCCTACCAAACAAAACCCAGCAAAAAACCAAAACCATGCCTAACCATACCAGCCAACCAAACAAAATCCCCCCCAAACAAAACAGGAAAGAGAAAAAATCTTCCAAAAAACTAACAGATAAATAGAGGGAAAACATCCAATTTATTGCCCCATTGAAGTAAACTCTATACTGTAAACTCTGTAATTGGTCATCCTTCGGCAGCAAATCTACATATGGCATCTTTGGATTTGGTCACAATACTGTTCTGCCACAGGCTATTATTAGCTTAATGACGTAAGAGGTAGGTGCAGGTAGAGGAAGAGCTCAGGGCACTCAGAACTAGTTAGCACCAGTAAGAAGTGAGGACTATTTTCTTGCATATTGACTTGCTTAGAGCTTTATCGCTCTTGGATATAAGTCTGTTCCTATGGGATTTGCATTAGAAATAAACAAAAAAAGAGCATACACTCACACTGCTGAGACAGACTACTCAAAATTAAGGATTCTGTAAAATAGCATGGCAGCCTCTATGTTCTCACAGACAAATAATAAATCCCAGCTGATTTAAAAGCTAGTGCAAATTTTCATTTAAACTTATTATAATCACACCACAAAAAAAGCACAAGTGAAAGCAACAAAGAACAAGCAATAAATTATGATCTCCATATTTTCATAAAAACTACTTTTTTAACATTCACAGACAGACGGGTTTTCTTTCATTTTTCCCATTCTCTGGCAAACTGATGAGTCTGCTTTTCTTTGGCATATCACTACAAAATATGGTGTGTTTCTGATTGAGGTATTAGGAAACTAATAGAAGTGGAAAAAAAACCCCAATACCAGAAATAAAAGGGAGTATTTTTTTCCTATTTGCTCTCCAGAATAAGTGGGTTGTTAGAATGCTGCTGTTAGGCTTAAATTCAATACTGAAAATGAAACAACATATACTACAGCTCCAGTTAGTGTCCATTTTTACTTTGATGGACTGGTTATGGGATTCCTGAGAATAGAATATGTTGTAAAGGAAATCAAAGTCAAAATTTACCTGATGATAACAGAACAACACTTTAAATAAAAAAAAAGATGGTTCTTACTAGATAACACACTTCCGCTTTTACAGACAATATATCAGGGGTTCACAGCTCTAATCTATGTGTTATTGATAGGGATTGATACCATCCGTCACCTTTTTTCAGGTTGACAAAATCTATACTTGGAAGAAAACAAATATTTCATCTATCATAAAAAGTAAAGCTGGAGTTCAGGAACACAGTTGCTAAATAAATTTTGGGATTTTGAAAGGAATTAATAGAATAGAGCCAATTATAGTCTAATCACTTTCCTTAAATGCAAGATAGACTCAATATGCAAAGTACATGAAAATCTTATAGACTTGTGATTGCTCTAAATAATAAAATCCAATATAGTAACTACTAATTATAACTAACTCAAGGTACAGTGTGTCTTGAGTTAGTTAGATTTAGATGACACTATAAATCTCTGCATTCTGCCTATTTAAAATTGTATTGTCTCACAACTGTCAGACTCCTGAATCCCTCATGCAGTTACATTTTTAACTGTCATAAGTGAAAGGGTTTACTGTATTTTCTTAACATATTATGTTACCTACAGTCATAGTTTTGTGGAGCTTTGGGTTAAGAAGATATTACCACTCTCCAGCTAAGTTTACCTTCTATCTTCAGCTCTATGATTAATCATAAAATCTCATTCTCTTGCAGAAAGCTAAAGAACACTAAAAGCTCCTACAACACAGGAAGGAAAAAATACCCCTTCTCATAACCAGATTTTTCAAGGTTTACAGGTCTCCAAATATGAAGACCAAGATGAAGTTTTAAACAAACTGAGAAAAGCTTATAGATTCATATAAACAGTTATCTTTCCCAGACTGTTTTTACACTTCAGATTTAGAAAGTCATATTGTTTCTGTGTTCTGGTGCTACTAACAAACAAACAACAATTTAGGATTGCCCTCTATTTTTCCTGACTTAAAACCAAAAGATTGCTATTATTTGGGAAGTTTGAAATGGAAGCATTTGATTTTATACAGCTACCTTATTCATTTTGTGTCAGCTGATGTTTCATTTCATGCTGCTGAACAAGAGCTGTAATCTTCCCTTAACAGTATCATCACACCTATATATATTTCAGATGCAAACAGCAGTTAAGACAAGAAAGTCCAACAATGTTTAGCCACAGGCAAAAAATTAAACATATCATTAAATATTGAAATGAAAATTTAATCCAAACATCTGGATTTAAGAAGGAAGAAATTATCAAGTCAATTATAAACAAACCCTGTGGGAATCCAGAGTGCAGAGAATATTCCTCTGCCTGTTTTAAAGAATTTGACCCCCCTGGACAATATTGTTTTTGACCTTTATCCGTGGAGAAAACTGCCTACACTCTGGGAATAATTAAAGTCTACACCAATGTGAACTAGATAATAGAGTATTATATGAGAATGTCACAGGGTGAAGAATTTGGAGGTTTTGGGTTTGTTTGTGTAGTAAATATATAAATAGTGAGGTTTCCAAAATGGTGGACGTTTACATCATTTTAGACATCGTGCTCCTTCTTCAAGACCTCAGTTTTCTGCAGTAGAAGTAGTTTAGTATGATTGGGTAGAATTTACAGCAGTTCCTGTCTGCGTTACAAGGTGATTTACTGGACATTGGTGGAAAAGTAAAAATATCTGTCTTTTCAAACTTCTATTGGGTAAAATGCCTTTAAAAGGGTTGCAAAATCTTGATACCAGGCCACTGGCAGCTTTTCTCTACTCTCGCTACGTTCCTTGTAACCTTGTAGCTGATAACAACAAACAACTATCTAAGAGCAAAGAAGGCCGAAGGTCCACTTTGTCTCTTAAGACTCCTGGCAAGGACTCTAACAAATCTCTCCCATCCGGGGAGGTCTAGTTAAGGCACAAACTGTGTCAAAACCAAACTTGTAACATATTTACCAGTTGAAGATGTGACAGTTTAACATCCTAAGAACTTCAAATTACTGCATTCCTACAAAAATGAAAGTGTTTGACTGTATCAGATATACCCAACAGGTTTTTGATTTAGGTTGAAGAAGAAAATCAGCAGACTAGCAAACACCTTTGGCCTACAGGAACAGTGCAAGAGTGAACATTTGTGTCCTATAATTCCCTATGTTCCCAGCAAACACTAAGATGAATATTTTGAATTATTTTACTACAAAAGATAGCTAACTTTCCATTTGTGTTGCTTTCTTATTGCAACAGGTTAGAAAAGTAGAAACCTACATGACATGATCTTCAAAGATGGTGATAAATCACACATAATCAGTAAAATTACAAAGAGAAAAAATACAACAAAATTTTTTGGCAATAAATTCAAAACTAAATAAAATTTAAACCAGATTTTAGAAAGAAAAAATTATAGAGGTTAAGCACGTTATTTATTTTGCCTTTGATTTGCTTGTATTTTTGCTACAAAAGTAGGTTTGTCAGCTTTTTGTTGCCATAAACATAGACCAAAAAAGTGTCATTGTGTAACAGATCCCTTTCATAGCTATGCAGAAATGTCAGAAAGTTTGATTCTATTTAACCCTTCAATTTACACTCATAGGAAAACTCAAAAGTAATTTTAAATCCACTTCTTTGAAAAATATACTTCAAAACCATAGCAAGATATGCTGCAATTTGACTGATGAACATTTGAACCCTCAAAATCCCAGTCTTACTTTTTGCGTAAAAGTGTACACATCAAGCACAAATTTCCTTAAGCTTTATTTTTAAAGAACCACATAGTAAAAAAGTCAGTCTATTCATTCTTCATTTTATGAGAGGGAATGAGAACTGGAGAAACCAGTCATAGAAAAGACTTATCAGAGGGAAACTGCAAACCATAAAATCGGATATAAACAAAAAGCCCTTCTTTGTCATAACTGGCATTTGACAATACTGCAACCATACTCAAACACGTGAATAACCCAACATGTATTTTGTATAGAAGCTATTCTAAAATACAATTTGAAGATGCTTAAATCTAGAGCAAATAAATGCCTGCCAATGGGATCCCAGTGATTTTGGAACCCTTTACTTCAAACATTGCAATGGTGGGGCTCTTCCATACAGAATAGCTCCACTCAACCTTGTAGGGTTGTATTTCCTTCCTGGCCTGACAGGCAAAGCAGTAGAGATTTTAGCACCATAATACAGCAAAAGAACTGTAACAGTAAGATGGAAGCTAACCAAGCCTTCCTACAGACAAACTCTTTTGTGACTGAATCTGTTCAATTTCCTCTTTGTCTATCACACTGAACAACCTGTGCATGAAGATTAGCTGATCACTTAAAAAAAAACTACAGAAATTTACTGAATTTTTAAAAAAATAGCAAACTCAAATTTAAAGCATTGTATTTATCACTATAAACATAGTAAGGGCTGTTATGCAGAGATCAAAAATGGAGTTTCTTCCGGTGTTTTGTTCATTCTACATCTGATACCTTTCTATATTGCCAGGCAATCCAAAATATATAGCTAGAGAAAACATAGGAAGGGGTTCAAAATGAAAAAGGAAACAGGAATAAAATTCAACATAGATCTCCTCTACTAAGTATACAATATTTGATTAACAAAAGACCTCACCTTAGAGCTTCACAAAACAGTGCAAAAATAACATCCTTAAAGTACTACTACAGCGTCTGTGGGAATTTGTTGGAGCAGCAATTCTATTCTTTTCTGTGGTCTCATATGCTAGAGGGAAGAAAGTAGGCAATTATGAATGGATCACAAAATTTCTTTTTATATGCATGGTAGGGTAAGTCCTACTTCCTGTTAAATGGAAATGCCTTGGTATCTAATATTTCACAACTGCAATTTGATAGAAGTTTTGGATAAACATATTTTGCTTATACTAATGTTACTTAGACGAAAAGAAAATAAAACAAAAGAAAACCTAAAAAGAATTATACTCTCAAGTCTTCCCAAACATTGAAGGCTCTTAGTATTATGAAATGAGACTCACAAAAAATTAATTCTATTTGCACCCGTTTTCACAAAACAAATAATCTACAATTAGCTAAAGTGATGAAATTACTATGTTAAGCATGTTACAATAATTTCCTTACATACATCTACCTTTCCGAATGCAGGATCTAGTTGGCTTGTCTTTGTTGTTTCATGTAAAATTTTACATTACAAATCAGTTTTACGCATGGTGTTAAAAAAAAACTCCTACAGTTTACTATCTCTGTCAAAACCAACCTATAATACAGTCTTAAATTATAAAACATTTCCAAATATTTTTTCTGCATTTGGAAATATAAAAAATGCAACATTGTTACATTACCATTCAAAATTTCAATATAGAGAGAAAATAATGCAATATTTCTTCTTTTCCAACAGACAGAAAGACAGATTAATTACATAGAGCTATGTCAGTATGCTGGTCTACACTCTTTCGCTCAGCCACAGATAGGTGAAATCATCTCACTGTGTATGGATCTCTACATTACTACGGGAAAAAAAAACCCCTGCAGTTAAGAAAACGACTGGCTAATAATATATTTAAAACCCCACCTGACATGATAAATGAAAGAGAATAAATGTATACAGGTAGTGAAACTTCCAGGGAACAGGGGGAGACTTCAACACTTTTGCTGACAGTGACTTTACTGTCAGTGGTCTGTCTCTCTTGGAGGCAGCTGTCAATCACAGCCCATCCTTCTCTCCCAGAGGAGTTCATCGTGCCTGCAGACAGTTGTGGAATAACTGCTCCTAGGCGTCAGAGCGGCAGATGGAGTGTATCTGTCAATCATTGTCACTAATTATTAACTTCTGTCACTCAGAGCAAGGCAACATATCTCCGCCTGATCCTCTGTGATTTGATCTGCTACGCCACCTCAGAGACAGACAGTTCAACCTTTCATTACATGTCACACACATAGCGCACTGCTGGGTCAGCCCTCCTGACTCAGTGCTCCAGAAGAATTCTGTTTTAGCCACCGAATGTTACAGAGAGAAGCTGGAATGAAGGACATGTTCTCTGTTAAAATACAGTGGTCACTCATTTTCTGTAAACATTTTGAAGGTAGTGAAGCACAGAAATAACAGTGCCCTAAGTTTCAAAAAAGGGGAAGAAAAATAATCTAAATATAAGCAAGTAACTCAGATTTTCACATGATAAGTTGCCCACTATAATTTACTAAGATGTTAATTATCTCAGAAGAGTTACCCTTAAAAAACTACCTTCTTTTAATGGCAATAATTTAAAACCACTAACAAGGTTAATGGAGGTAGGACAGAAAATAAGGATCACCCCTTCTTTTTTCGTTGGCCAAAAGAAGTACAAGAAATTATAAGCAGTGATTTCTGATTTATTTTATGTTTATCTGTTTTTTCTATCTTGGAATCACGGGCACTTCCA
Source organism: Monarcha castaneiventris obscurior (assembly GCA_026261815.1). Taxonomy (NCBI): domain Eukaryota; kingdom Metazoa; phylum Chordata; class Aves; order Passeriformes; family Monarchidae; genus Monarcha; species Monarcha castaneiventris. The sequence continues at coordinate 1,630,927 of JAMPIT010000511.1, read as the reverse complement.
TTAAAGTGCCGAGCAACAACATTGGCAGTACTCACTAAAGGATCAATAACTGAAACACATCGCTGAAGGAAAAGCACGTTCTGTCTTTCTTTACATTTTCAAGTAAGCACTTGATATAGCTGTAGAAATGCTACTTAGCCAAACCAAATGCAGTATCCCAAGGTTGATCCACAGCATTTATTATACAGAGTTTATTATATAAAATAAATCAGAATACCTACAGTACTTAAAATTCCAACAATCCAAGAGGCTTCAGACACTTTCTATAAAAGTATAAGACTTCACAATTTTTCTTCAAGCATTTCTACTTCAGGAAAAGTCTTATGCACAAAACTATTTAAATAAACACACCTCTCTGCACTTAAGCTGTCTCTCTCCATTTGTTTATATTATTGGCGAAGTTGTTTATAATGAAAACATTCACTCAGGCATAAAACCTGGTGTGGATTTTTTTAAAAGTACCACCCCTATATTCTATTTTATTGTACTCTAATACAACAAACTGTAAAAATGTGGCTATCAAAAAGGGATACAGATACAGATACAGATACAGATACAGATACAGATACAGATACAGATACAGATACAGATGATACAGATTAGGGGACACTTAGGGAAGCAGTCCAATCTAAGCTTCCATTGCAACATTGTGGAAAAATGGATGAAGGCAATAACTGGGTGCACATGAGAATAGAGAAGACAAGAGGAAACTACACTGTTATTGCAGTTTGCATCAATTAATCAAAACAAAAGGAACACAAATAGGTTTTCCTATTTAAAAGGACCAAAAAAGAATTGCAGAAATAACTTCACCATTACAATAGACTTGCAGAATTCAGTACTTTATGAAAAGACTCGGAGAATTAATTTCATCATGTGCAAGGATCATCATAGAAAGAAAAGAAAATGACAAACATTCTGCAGGCTTTTGAAAACCGGTCTGAAAAGAAAGGAGACAGGACTAAATATGTACAAATTAGACATGCTGAAAAAACACAAATGCTGTGCATCAGCACTTTTTAATAGTAGAGATGATCTGTTTTCAACAGTGCTTTTGAACATTTTCCTTTCCAGACAACCCAATTTAGCTGAGTACAGGGCACATTTAAAACATTAATGGGTTCAAGAAGGCATCAATGGTTTAAATACAGTATTAGTGTGTCACATTTCCATTGTTATCTGTCTTGAAGTCTCCTAAAACATTAAACTTCAAGGTTTTAAAAATTCAAGTAGTTCAGAACTGCTAAGATTTTGTTCTCATATTGAATTCTATTAACTCCTTTACCCAATACCACTTAGCCTGACTATATCTTAATAATTAGCTATGCCACTTTATTTCCTTTGCTTCAAATAAAAATGAGAAAAAAAGAAAAAAGTAACCAATAAAGTTTAAATCTTAAAGACTTTTCCATACCAAAGGATATGGATCCTAACCAGCGCCAGGTTTAGTGCTTCCCTCTCTCCACACAAAAAAAAAAAACAGCAAGCAAACAACAAAAAAATAGATTTATTTACATATTTACTTTTAAACACTCATTGCTGTCTGGATAAGTCTTTTGAAGATCCTTCTCCACTATTCTCAGAATACTTCTTACTCAAAAACAAATCAAATTTCAAACTGGTAAACAAAGGAATAACAAGGAAAATCTGAAAAGGGGAACTATTATTGGAAATGGCACAGCAAACTGATATTCCAAATTTATTTCCTTACACAAGCCCATTGAAAAGAACATACCTTTCACTGCCTCTAATTATAGGGACTTCTGATAATGTAGAGTTTTCTTTGGAAAATAGGAACTAAAAGAGGCCATGAGAATATTTCTATTTCTTCTGATTTAGACCCTGACCATCTGTTGTCATTACAGGTCAAAGAATATTTAATTTCCTTTCATTACCTTTGAGAACAAGAATCACTAACAAAATTTTAGTTGAAGAAACTTTTATAAAATTTTACAAATCAAATAAATTGCATTAACACATCAGAACCTCTAAATGCAACACAGTGGAAAACACAGTAGTTCTTTATTTTACCAATTGTCTGGTCATATATAAATCATTTATGACTAAAACAAAAAGTATTGAGAGTGCTATTTATCCAGAGTTAGCAAAAGGAATTATTTGACAGTTGAAAATCAAAAACTACTAATGAGCATTACAATGTATTGCAGAGTTTAAACAATGTGATTAAGGAAACTTTTGCAATAGTAAGGAGTGTATGTGATTCTATTTTACCTTGCTAAAAAAAATCCTCTGGAATTTCTTACTCTGTTATACAACAACTAAACTGGAATATTATGTTAAACATAACAATCTACCTCTGTTCAGTATATATGTAAAACCAAGAAATAAAGTTCTTTCAACTTATTGCCCTTCACTAAAGCATCCATATTTTCTCTCAAGTTATTTGCCCAAAGCAGTAAGTAGAGCAGAAGGAAAGTCTAAAAGCCCTTACTAATGCTTTGACCACTTAGATGTTCAAGACATGCACTGTAAACACATTTAAATCATCTTTTACAAATCCATTTTTAAGACATAAATCTAGAAATTCTTCAGAAAGACTGAGTAGAAATTTCAGAGAGGGAATACAGCGATGAGATGGTGGAAAATAAAGCATTTACCATATCTCCTGCTGTGAGAAGCCTGTAACAAAACAAAAGCAAAAGAAACAAACAAATCCTGCAGTTTAATTCTTCATGAAGAAAACACCACCAAAAATGAAAGGAGAACAGCAGCACAGACAATAATTACATTGTCTATACTGTTCTGTTAATGTTTAGAGAATTAAATACACAAATTTATAAAAACAGATACAAATTTATAAAACAAATACAAATACAAATCACGCAAGATATGCCCAAGAAGAATGGTGCAGATAAGAAGAGCAAAATTTGTCACTTATGTTATGTGCTGTGGTCAGCACTGATTAGACTCTATCTAGGCACTAAAACATTAGCAAGATACAGAGATTAGATCAGATGACTGTTACTGAAATGCAAGACTCGACAAGAGCCTCACATCAACTAGAAAACACCACACCTGATAGATACTGTATTCCTAAATTATACTGAATTACAATTTCTTTGTATTTGCATTAAGCCTAGTTTTTAAACAGTATTTATGTTCTTTGATTAAGTTTACTTAGGGCACTATTTGAAAGTATTCACTGATGAGCAAAATATTCCAATAACTGCTGTTATTTGGTGCTATCAACATGTCATTTGAACCAGCAGCTTCACTAAAACCAAAGCAGAGTCAAAGCCAAAATCCTCAAATTTAAAGTTTTCTATAAATTTCTTAAGTTTGTGTATTGAAATCTGCAAATCATTGGCAAGTATTCTGGCCATGCAGCTCACAATTACTATTTAGCACTCAGTAAGTCCAGATACACAAATACTTTCTAGCCTAGTACAGTGCTCTGGTAAGTTACCATTCTAAACCACAACAAAATTTTCAAAGAAAACAAAATGCACACATGCAGAAATAATGTTTTCCAAGCTCCAAACAATTAAATGATTACCCAACACTATTTCAAATACTTAAAGTTCAAAATTATATGCATCTGAATCAGCATATGCATTCCACTGCAGAGTTATAAAGGAATGATGAAAATTCACAAAAATGCATCCAAATCTAGCTCTTCATTTTGCTCAGATTTTAAACCCAGCCACAAGGAGGTTAAATTCATAGTTCTATATAACTGCTGTTTATGTCAAGTAGGTTGTCACACGAACATACGAGGGTGGAGTTTATCCTACATTTCAAATTAATTTCAGCCAGACAAAGCAAACCGAAGCCTCTGACACTCCCTCCTTTATACTATCTTTGGTTTAATCACCTTTCAACCTACAGTGCTTTTCTTCAAACCATTCCTGGATTCAATATATTTCAAATACAAGCAATAGAGGAAGTAAGATAGGAAAAGCATGTGTCTTGACCATTTGGTTTAGAAAACAATATACTCAGTCTTGACAGTTCATGTTTCCAAGCTAGACAATTAAAAATGGTGGGAACACATAACTGTTGTTCCTAGCATAAATACATTTTATTGGTTTGGTCATGTATACAGGAACAAAGAACCACATGTTCTTTTCTCAGATCTTCAGAAAAAGGAAATACAGAACTCACAAAAGAACCATTTGGCAATAAATTTCTAAGTGGGACCTATCACCCTAATTCCCAAATGCTCCACTCAGTTGCCAGTCAGCTCTGAATTCCCTGTGTATTTAAATTTCCACTGGCCATGTTCCTAGTGCGCTTGAATTCCTGCCTATCAATAATGGGTATAAGTGAACCTTCTCCTTGCTGTATTCTCTATGAAGAAAAGACTCGCCTGCCTCAGTTGCTTAATGAAGTAAGACATCCAAATCCTTAACAAAGTGGAATCTTAAACCCATCATTTTATTTGGTATTTTCTCTTTGCTGATTAACACAATTTAGTAAACAGGCTGTTTGCGCAGCCCAGTTCTGGTCAGTGGGCATTTTCTTTATATGGTACAATGGACATGAGATATTTAAGATTGGACTTCCCATGTCACAGTAAAGAAATGCAAGGGCTTTCCAGTATCATCATTGGAAAAAGGACAGGCTATATGTTGTGCCATAAAACATAAGATATGAGAACTATGATGCTGAAATAACAGCCTACTGTGAACCCACCTTTAATGGCTTTCTCAGGCTTTAGTCTTCCCTCCCGTGAAGCCCTCCCATGCTTCCAATTAACATCAAATTCTGTTCTCTTTATGGACAGTTATAGACACAGATTGCTACCTAAGAAGGCACAACATGGTAAAGACCATAAGGAAACTGGAATTCTATTCAAATTTTAAGAGGCTTTTAGATACGACAGTAACAAATCTGAAGCGTTATTAAGTGACCAAGGATGAATACCCTTATCATTACACAAAAGGAGTTGTGTGTGTGGCAGCCACATTATGCAAAGTTACTGAAACTATCAGGAAGAGAAAATGAACACAAGGTAGAAAATTTTTAGACTTAGGCTAATATTATAATTCCCGTGCTGTCACTATAATGATGGAGAGCAGCACCAGAAGGATATTCATTCTAGTAATGCCTTTCCTAGGCTAATAGGAAAACATTATTCTAATGTTGAAAATGAACATCCTGCCCTGTCCAAATCAGAGAAATAATTTACAAAATAAAATGTCAGATTTTCAGCAGTTCCAGAGGGACATTTTCTTATTCCCCAGAGAACTGAAGCTGGTAAAAATGATAATAATTTTTATTATTGCTACAACAACAGCATTTCATACTCAGTAAGCTGGGATGCTTTGTGTTCTTATAGAAATGCATGGAACCTTGATAGTCTTAATGTTTGATTCTGAATATGTCTGTCAGGAAACAAACGCAAGCCTTCAGCAGCCGAGCCTGCCTGATTAGTTTCACAGTCACTCCAACGAGCTATCAGCTTCTCAGCGTGAAGTTCTCCTGCATCACTGCTCCAAGCCTTTAGGCAAAGGATTCTAATAATGAGTCACAGTGCCGTGACTGAGGCCACACTTCTGCTCTGGTGAGCTGCTTGCTGAGAGGGACTGCACACTCCCTCATTATCATTTTACAGTCCTTTTTCTATTATTTATTTTTATTTATTCTTTTGTACTCCTGTTCCTTCCTCCAAATGCTTGGTGCATTGCAGTGAGAATACTAAGTGCTACCACCAGGACAGAAGTCATATGCTCATGTTTAATAACCTTTTGGTGTGGGGTAGTCGCACATCTTTACACGGAGTATTATGTGGAAGAACAAGTTAAGATACAGTCTTCTATCACATCCTAATAAACAGATGTAGACATCCTCCTTCCCAGCAACAGAGGTTACACCCTCTGTTACTTTACACGTTTCTCTTCTGTAAATGGAATCATGCAGAATTAAAAACAAAACAAAAAAAGGTGACTCACTTATTTAGCTGCACCTTAGCAGCTAGAATAAAAACCAGATCTTTTTATCCCCCTACCTATTTTCTTATGCACTGTTGGAACAGGAATTCCTTTGGAATTTGATTAATGTTACTTACACCAAAATGTGGTTGTATCAGTTACATCTCACACATACACAGAGTGGTACCAATTTTCCATTTATTAATCTTTTGGCAGCATCAACTCAACAAACATTCTGGACAAACTTGACATCAGACTTTAAATATTTCATGCTGTTATACCTAATAAACATCCCACTATTTCAGGATATATCCGGATTACATGCAGTGTCCTGTGATAATAATACTATTTTTTCTTGTTCATACTTCGTGTTATTAGAAACCTCTTGTTTTAATGTTCTTTATGTAAGACCTAGATTTACTTGAGTGCTAGCACACTTTATAGTTACTTTTCTAGAGAGGAAGCATGATAGTAAAAAAATGAAAGATTTAGAATATGCACATATAGTTGTGATTGACTGAATCCCCAAGCAAAACCAGGAAATAAAGAAGTGATTGTAGAGCAGAAAGTAAATAGCATGAGTAGACTATCATATATGAGGAATGTTGAAATTGACTTACAGATATGCCATCTACATGTTTAAAACAAAACAGAAGAGCTACCACCAATTTTCTACAGAACTACATACTTTTACATATATATACACACACATACTTTATCATTCCATTTTCAGATATTAAAAAGGAAATTCAGTGAGAGTAAAAGGTGGGAACTTCAATAAAATTGCAGTAAACCTTTCCTATTTTATCAAGAGTTACACGTAGTAGCTTCTGTACAGGGTAAGCATAACCTGGACACCCAACTGACTGACTGCAAGACCCACAAGACGTGTTCCAACACATTGCAGGGTCAGATATCCACGTAAAGTACACCACTGACCTGAAAAAAAAACCAGTGAAACTTTTAAAGTTCACTTTCAACTTTTATAACAAAATTTTCTGAAAAAAAGTTTTTTAGAGCTATATATGTACAGAACATGTGGAACATTTACATGTGGTGTCTGGCTTTGATCATTCTCCTGTCTATTTTATGGTTGCTTTTTTTGTGTGTTCTGGCAATTAGGCAAGAGTAAGTCAAAAGCCACTCAGTTCCCTTACACTAATGGCAAATGCTGCAAATATTTTTATTTGACTTTCCAGCTAAGCAGGGGAAAAAATTAAAGGAGATCACACTAGAATTTGCGTATTTTCTCATACACAGAACCTAACAACACTGTTACTAGAGAGAATGAGAGCAGCATGTTAAAGACAAAAAAATTAAGTTAGCAATGATCTCGAACAGCATTTGTGTACAATCAGAGAGCAGCAGAACTAGAGAAACACTGAATATGACAGCACAACCTCACATTTCCCTTAATTTTACATAACTGGAAACCTCAGATATTTTAATCATACATCTTTCCTTGGGACGTAGCTACCTTCAAATCAATCAAGTGTACTGTATAGTTTGGATGGATCTTAGAATATTCCAAATACATTATTATTCTCTGCACTTCTCTAACATGTGCTGCAATTTCACTATAGCATCAAAATGTTAGTGTCATCCAAGTGAACTCATTTAAAGATGGCTCTGGTGGACCTGCTGCAGCCATTAAAACTGCAATTCTGTATCCAAATTTCCCTTTTTTCCTTCACTTCAATATCAAGCATACTTTCACACTAAAATCACATGGTGGATGCAAAGGAGTAAGCTTCACAGACAGAAAACATAAGAAAGAAAAATCAAATGGGCGATGGGAGAAAAGCCTTGCAACAATGAGGCTGTGAAAAAGTTAATCATTGCCTAGTGTGCTTATCTTACACTGAAAGTCTTACAACACTGGTATTTTCAGCATGATTTTTCTCACGTTAACTATATGGCATTAAAAGGAAGGAGTAATGCAAAAACTTGGAAGAGACATGATCGGCTTGGTTATGTGTTCTCCTATCTGTTGGTCTGAAAGGTGCACAGCTGGACCATGAACTCAGAGCTTCATTTAAATTTACACTGTCCTTATGGTATTTTCAATTAAGTTTTTAGTGAAGGACATGGTCTTGTCGATCTCTTGACATTTTGAACAAGTATATTCTGCAAAAGGCACTATCAGAAAAAACAGAAAGAATGCAACACAGAGAAAAATGATTACCCAACTTTTGACTGAAGGACTTTGCTGCAGACACTGAAGTAAAAAAATCATCTTTTTTTTCTGTTGAAAACATTTTTTCCAAAGACAAGACCTCCCCCAACAACTCTTACATTCATTTACTTTTGACACATTTCAGGGATCATCCTCTCTTCAAACACTACTGCTTTCATTATCACTACGCCTGGTGACACATCATTCTCACACAAATACAGCTGCGCAATGAATAAACCTTAAACTTTCTCCTGCTCCTTCTGATTTATTTTCTTTTTAGAGTAAACAGCTCAGGTTATCAAGCATTTCTAAAAGTCAAAATTAATGTAGGTTTTGAAGCTTTTTAATAATATTACCAAGCCATTAAAACTGTAATTCTGTACCCACAACATTTCCCTTTTTTTCTTCACTTCAATATCTACTTCATTGGAAATATATTTAAATTAAGTAGACTTGAAAATTCTATAAAAACAAATAATTTAATAAAGTCAAATGTAAACCTTGTGGTATTTTTTTCTTAACCTCAAAAGACTCTTATTTGACTTTTGATTTTTTTAAGTGAACTAACCATTTATCCTTATCCTAGTACCTGAGAAGCTGTGTGACCTAATTACACTATATTTAACCTTTTGCCCCTAAGAGAGTTCTGTGATATAATTCTGTGTAAAAGTGCAGTTAACTTATTCACTAACAGATGCAGGTATTCTTTAAGACTGATGTGCTGTGAGCCATTACCAGCCAGGTTAAGCTGACAGACTCTATTAATGCACATTACTGTCATGGAAATTCTGATCCTCCAAGTGGATGTGATGGATACCAACTATTTTGCTCTTTTTTCGTAAAAAAGCTGTATGATAAAGGAGTTGTTATGAATGACTGATAAGATCACTTAATGCTTTACATCATGTTTTTCAACCATGATTTATCTTAATCATGGAGTAAGGATAGCTGCTTTTCCTTCACAGAATCAAAGAATGGATGAGGTTTGAAGGGACCACAATGGGTCGTCTGGTCCAACCTCCCTGTTCAAGCTGTGTCATCCTAGAAAACATTGCCTCCAGACGGTTCTGGAGTATCTTCAGTGAGAGTCTCTACAACAGGTCAGGGCAACCTGTTCCAGTGCTCAGTCACACTCCCAGGAAAGAAGTTCTTCCAGTGGAACTTCCTGTACATCAGTTTCTGCCCATTGCCTTGTGTCCTGTTGCTGGGCACCACCAGGCAAAGACTGGCTCTAGCCTCTGACACCTTCCTGCAGATACTGACAGACATTGATACAACCCCCTCTCAATTGTCTCTTCTTGAGGCTGAACAGCTCTAGCTGTCTCAGCCTTTCCTCATAAGAGAGATGCTCCACTCCCTTCATCATCTTTATTGCCCTTTGTTGGATCTGCTCCAGGAGCTCCAGGCCTCTCTTGAACTGAGGAGCCCAGGACTGGACACAGTCATGCCCCAGTAAGGTTGAGCAGCAGAGCAGGAGCACTTCCCTCAACCACTGGGCAATGTTCTTTTCATATGCCCCAAGAGCCCATTGGCCTACCTAGCAACAAGGCCACGCTGCTGGCTCACAGACAGCTCATTGTCCACCAGGACTCCCAGATCCTTCTCCACAGAGCTACTCTTCATCAGGTCAGCCCTCGGCCCTTTTTGGTGCATGGGATTATTTTACCCCAGGTGCAGAGCCCTGCATTTGCCTTTGTTAAATGCAGGAGAGGCAGATTAAGGCAGTCACTTTCTAACCAATGTTGCTAATTGTCACTTATGGAAAATGACATTTTTCTTTGTGACAGCAGAAGGATGTTTAAAAATCTTTTGATCTCCCCTTCAGAAACATTAACTTCTTAGGGAGTCTTTTCCAGAAAGCAATTATTTTAATCAATGATAAATCATGTAAGTTATCATCCCTTAACAATTGTCTTTAACAGCAATTAACTAGACAGTAGCTTCTAAACACCCTAAGATCAGTGCTGCAGTAAAAAGGAGGGCACTTCCTGTTTAGTGTGACACTTCCTGAGAAAATTCCATTTTTAGTAGTTCAGAAGCAGAAAAAAAATATATGTAAAAACATTAAAAAACAAAAGAAACTGTGAAAAGTAAATTTCTTCATTACTGTTGGAGGTTAGGATTTTTTTCTTTTCTTTTTTTCTTTTTTTTCTCTCAGAGAATTTTCTCGAATTTGTTGCTTAAGAGATGATAATGACCGGTACTTAACAGACAAACGAAGTGGCCAAGGTGGGGGGAAGGGTGCAGCTGGCTACAGTCTCTTAGCTCAGGGGCTTTCTCTTTGGAAGTGCAGAGATGTGGTGAGATTTTGGCTGGGGGTTGAGGGACTGGGCTCAGCTCCTCACTTTCTCTCACTCTCGGAACCCAAGGAGTCAGTGCTGTTGCTGCTGTGGAGAGAACTTGCTGCCACCGTGGGTTCCGTCCTTTACTGCTTCTTCCTTCCTGTGGGTGAGGCTTTGCTCCTAAGAGCAGCCGTTGAACTGGGACCTTATTAACACCCGATCTCACTGGAAAGGACCCTCACCATCTACTTGGGTGCCTCGGGGGAAAACCCGGGACCCTGACACCCTCCCCAGCCCTCCAAGGGAGCGTCTCCCGGCTGTTTGCAGGAGCCCGGCTGCTGCTGCTGCCCAGCCTCGCTGTTTTCTGCTGCTGCTTTGGGGTTTTTTGCTACACTTTAGCTCGACATTCTGTGTCTGCCCCATCCCCTGTGGCTCCTGCTATGGCCATGGAGTTTCTGCTACATTCTGTTTGCCACCCTGGGGTCTGCTCGTCCCTGCCATTCCAGCCTGCTGCTTCGAAGTCCCTGCTACAGCCCATCTTCCCATCCGGAGGGGCACTGGGCCCAGCTGCGGCTGTGCGTTTGCCAAGGAAGCCTCTTTGCCATCTCTTCTGCCAGCTCCCCGCCATTACTGCGTGGGGAGAGATGGCCAAGTTCGCGCCACAGCGCCCCCTGCAGCCGCGGGGGAACCATCGCACCCGCCCTGCCCGGCCGGGAGCCACCAGCGCCCCTGCCGGCCGTGAGCGGAACTGCACTGAGGGGAAGGGCCCGACAGCTGAGAGATGGCTGCGGCTGGGTATCTGTGTTTGCTGTTGCTGCTGTTGTTGCTTGTTTGCCTTGGTATACATATATATACACACACACTACTAAAACCTGTTGTTCCTTTTCCCGTATCTTTGGCTGAAAGCCCCATAATTTCAAAGTTAAAATCGTTTGGAGGGAAGGGGGTCATATTTTCTGTTCCAAGGGAGGTTCCCACCTTCCTTGGCAGACAGCTGTCTTTCAAACCAGGACAATCACAGTTCAGAAAACTGGGCAATAGATCCTTATGCCTCTCTGTACTTACTCACAGCAAATACCAAGTCTCATTCTAAGTATTTATACATTTTCTTGTGTTTTTTGATATAATGGAAAGTTTATTAGGAAATACTTTCAATTCTATGAAACAAGTTAGTGCATACCCACGTCCTGCCCAGAAGAAGAAAACATATCAGCTGACAGTTGCTCACAACAGATTTTCAATAGCCACATATAATTTTTGTTCATAAACTTTAAAGTACATGGCAAATACACAAACATGTAAAAACTGAGACTAATTAGATAAACTTTCTCTCTTACAGCTCTACTGGACTGTGTAGTATTCTTTCAAAGAGAACAAGACAGCCATCTAGAGGGCATGAGAGATAAACTATCTTTAGGTCACAGGGGAGCATGGAATAACCAATTCACGCACTGCAAGCCAGAAAGAGTGAAATGGATCCACACTACTTTTATCCACCAGGGCGTTTAATTTTACTTGCTATTTCAACATGAGTCGGCTACTCAATAACCTTGAACCCCGAAAGTGATAATTTTTTACTTTTAGGGTGTTAACTTATACAGAAAGTATGGATTTTTCTAAAGCAAAATTATTTTCACTATATGATACAGACATCTAAAAAATTAAAAGCACATAATTTGGGATAGACATATCAGTTCTGTCTAGTTTCATACCTACCATAAGTAGGTACTCATCATTTCCATTTCCTGTACTGACTCTGGTACAGAACAAAACACAGCACAAAAAGGCAGCTAAAGAAGTAAGCTTCTGTACAGCAGTATTGTAAACCAGCATTTATGACCATACTGCCCATAAGAGTTTGCAACTTCTAAGTTTGTGAATCTTCACAGTGTCCTGGGGTGACTGTATGATACTGTATTCCCTATCGTCTGCTTATTGCCCAGACATGAATCCTGAGCCTTTCAGCTAGGTCCGGGAGAGGTGGGGGAAAGCCAGTGGAATTCTTTCAAAAGCCTGTGTTCAAAACCACAGGTAACTCACTTGCTCTCTCCCCAGCTCTCATCTCTGCAGGAGGGAAAAGAGTTGCAGTCTTTTGCTTTTTTAGCTAGCTTCTTGTTCATTAGCTGAGGCAAGTCCTGGGACTGTGGCTTCTTCTTCTCCTGGGACTGTTCAGCTTTGCTCCGGTCCAGAACACCATCACAGGGAGGCACCACACTGTGGGAATCCAGAGTGCAGAGAATATTCCTCTGCCTGTTTTAAAGAATTTGACCCCCCTGGACAATATTGTTTTTGACCTTTATCCGTGGAGAAAACTGCCTACACTCTGGGAATAATTAAAGTCTACACCAATGTGAACTAGATAATAGAGTATTATATGAGAATGTCACAGGGTGAAGAATTTGGAGGTTTTGGGTTTGTTTGTGTAGTAAATATATAAATAGTGAGGTTTCCAAAATGGTGGACGTTTACATCATTTTAGACATCGTGCTCCTTCTTCAAGACCTCAGTTTTCTGCAGTAGAAGTAGTTTAGTATGATTGGGTAGAATTTACAGCAGTTCCTGTCTGCGTTACAAGGTGATTTACTGGACATTGGTGGAAAAGTAAAAATATCTGTCTTTTCAAACTTCTATTGGGTAAAATGCCTTTAAAAGGGTTGCAAAATCTTGATACCAGGCCACTGGCAGCTTTTCTCTACTCTCGCTACGTTCCTTGTAACCTTGTAGCTGATAACAACAAACAACTATCTAAGAGCAAAGAAGGCCGAAGGTCCACTTTGTCTCTTAAGACTCCTGGCAAGGACTCTAACAAATCTCTCCCATCTGGAGAGGTCTAGTTAAGGCACAAACTGTGTCACCACACTGTGGTCCGGAGGGGCCCACGCCACACTCCAGCTCTGGAGAGAGCAGAGCCGCACCTATAGAAAGGACTCTCAATCTACCAGGTCTTCTCCACAGTGAGAGGTTTATTATCTAACATTATTCTTTTTTTATTCCTTCTTGTGCCTGCATGCACCCTGCTTGTTAAATGAACAGGTTTTTTTTCCACTTTCCTCCTAGGCATTCCTTTCGTAACTGCAAGCCAGAAAGAGTGAAATGGATCCACACTACTTTTATCCACCGGGGGGTTTAATTTTACTTGATATTTCAACATGAGTTGGAGAGGCTGCCAAAACCTGCTTTCCATTAGAGGATACGTTCATCTCAGGATGTTTCCTCCTAATTTGTCTCAAACAGAGACACACACAGGAAGAAAGAGAAGTGAGATTTCCAAATAAAGCATCTTTGCAAGTAGTTATTTCTTGATACATCAGAGAATAGGATAAATATGGGGACTACAGCCCAGTGGGAAAGGATTCTAAATAATTCTTACTGTTTACTCCTGGCAGTGAGAAAGCTTAGTACAGTTCTAATTGGCTGTTTCACAACAGATGTTATGGATGAAGAAAAATGTGCAGAAGAGCCAAATTATCAGTTCAGAATTATCAGAACAAAGTACAGAAAAAAATACTTGTAGAGTTCTGATTCAGACTAGGAAAAGGGAAGATTGTGGAATGAAACAAATAATTAATCAGTAATGCTTATCTCTGTGTGGACCAGTTTCCTTTCTGCTAGTTTCACATTCTGCCCTGCCAGAGATCTAAAGGTTCTTAATGTATCCAGCCCACTGTGACACTGCAGGCATCTCTTAAGTCTATTACAGGTACCTGCTATTGTTTTTCATTGTACGCAGACAAACACACAGAAAATTCTCTCACCTCTCTTGTTATTTACGCCATATGGAGTAAAGGTCTTGAGTTGTCACTCAAGAATTGGGGCGACAGGGGAGTGCATGGGGTGTGGAAGAATATTTAATGCTACTGTATACTGATTAGGAAAAAGTCTACAGAAGACAATTCACACTGAGGTACTTCATCCTCTGAATTTCTGGATGAGCCTGAGACATTTCACACCATTCCTTAATGACCAGCAAGAAATAGTCTTTGAATTACATCCAAAAGAGTTCTTTAGAATATTATTTACACTGGTCCTCTAATTATGATATCTTCCCAGATTTTTCAACAGTTTCAGCTGGCTTTTTTCATCATTGGTATAGCTATAAAATTAAACCGCCTCCTCCTGATAAATTTTAAATTTTAAATTTTATTATTAATCAGATAGAAGTCAAACTCCCTCAGGAACCATAAAAGTTGGGGTTTGGCTCTTTCAGCCAATAATAGGTTGCTACAGATTCACTCCTTCAGGAGACAGTCTAATAAAGTGTGTACCTTGTACTTGGATGATGAAAGATATTTCCAATTAATATTTTTTTAATAAATTCTTTCATTTTAAACAGTACTCTCTCAGGAGTTCCTCTGTTGTTCTGGTTTTGGTGTTGGTCTTTTTTTCCTTAATTTCTTATTAGTCTTTGAACAGTATTTTAAAAATAGTGAACTGAAATGACAAGCTCAGACCAAGATACTGTCTTACAGTAATTATCTGTTTAACATTTAGGTCATCCTTCAATGGGATCAAAACCCATCTGCTCATCACTCAGTAGCTCCAAATTGTAATATAACCTCTGCTCTATAGAGTGTCATTTTTCAAGAGCCATTAACATCAGTATTTATATCAAATAGTATATATAGCAAATATATCAAAGGGGGTATTTAAAAAAAATCCACACAACAAAAACCAAACCAAACCAACAACAAACAGGGAAGGAGTGAAGGGGAGGAAAGACTGATCACCAAATCAGATCACCTTCCAGGTCAAAAACTATTTGGCCTAACACGTGGTTGATCTTCAAATGAAATTTGAAACCCTGAGTGACTGCAGCAGCTCATAGGATGACTCTGAGCAATGAACATGACCAGCCTGGGAGCATGTTTTCATACCAGCTCAGTGAATGTAAGCTACCAGGTATGTGACCTGTGAGAACAGCAACAGCCCTGAGATCCTGGGCACTAGAAGTGTTACAAACAGTATCCAGATCGTTTTTCTGATTTCCAGCGCTTTATTGAACAATAACTGGGACGGGGTACAAGGGAGTAGCCCTAATAACACAAACAAGGCAGACCTGACAGCGCAGCAACGCTGGGTGCTCCTTTAGTAACAGCGTTACCTTCGGAGGACACAGTCATCTGACAAGCTCCTTTTTGTATTCCCTGACTCAGTCCTTGATTGGTCAGTTCACTCTTAATCCTTCATTTGAATATAGTCCTGATTGGTCTGTTCCATTGCTCGTTCCGGGCCAATCATTCGTCTAGGGGATGATTTGATTGGTCACTCTCACTGTCCAATCCATGTAGCTCCTGAAACTGTTCTGGTGATGTCAGGTCTCAAAACTTTTAGCCAATCTGTGCCGCCTGTGGAGTCGCAACTTCTTCAACTTTGTTTCCAGTGCATGCTCCCACAAGTTCTAACTGCCCGTGCCCAAACAGAACTATATCATCTCTTAACATTTAACTCATTTGTATCCAGACGCTTAGACCATTCAACTTCTTAGCTACCTTTAACTCCTAAACAACATTTCAACCATTTAATAGCCTTACCCACCCTGGCTCCTGAAACAAACATTTTAGCAACTTAACAGCCTTGTAACTAAAGCTTCCAAAGAGTCTAATATCCTTTTTACAGAAGGGTGACACTTGGAGCCTCACAGAATTTTTTGAGAGTGAACATGCATATGGAGAAGTGAGATTTTCCCTTGCTTTCAATGGAAATCAAAATTATCAACCTCCCAAAACCCTTAAAATTGATAGGCTTATAAATGCAAATATTCCCTCTTTGTTTTTCTCTTACAGATTTCATGTACCTGCCTACAAGAATAATCAGGTAGCCGCCTGAAAGATATCTGAGGGCAGGGGAATTGATGGTGGGAGAGAGGGATGGGCACAACGTCAACAATAAAAACTCTATTGTAAAAATCAAAGTCAGAAGCAAGGTGTGGACAGACTGGAATAGCTTCTCTTTTATTTGCCCCTAAGTGACATAAAAGCAGGGAATTAACATCAAAGTACCTTACATCCAGTATAGGATACATTACTTCAGTTCACAGCAGGTTTTGAAACTCAAATGGTAAATGATGGGATATTGATCTATTCGTCTGTGAAATAATGAAATTTGAGGATTTAAAAAGCAGATTATAAGATAGTTCTCGTTTCAGTGACCTTTCTTTTCATGACATATACGTTATTATAAATCCTTTAATTAATATTTCTCCCCAAACACAACCATCTGTGCTGCAGTGAGCTTTGGCAGGCAGAGATCCATCAGATCCTCACCCTCCAATAGGCGAGGAGACATCTGGGGGTGGCACTGCAGAATAAGCTGCTCCTTTCTATCTAGAAAATTCTCCCAGTTACTTTCTTATTGGCTGTTGTGTTATATTCCCTCCTATGCTCTGTAGTGATTTATTGTCACCCCTGTCACATATTGTTAAATTGTGATCCTATTGGTTATTACCCCTTTGCTCCTCACCAACTTATGCCAGTACAAGATCTGCTGCATGAGCCTTAGGAGGGCAGTTCATTCTGGGGGTTCAGTTAGTTCTGTAGTTCTGTCTGTTAGTTCTACCCCCTTTCGTCTGTGGAATAAACCTGCGGATTTATTATACGGAAACTATCTCTCGCCTCCTTTACTCCCAGGACTTTGGGGTCTGAGACAGCTAGTCTCTGGGGGCAACGAGCCTGCACTGTAACCAGCAAGACCCAAAGATCAGTGGCCGAGAGCCGTGAGAGGCACTGCCAGGCAGCTAACTGATGCTTACACGCGGCTCCGCAGCTCCAGAGGTGACCTTCCAGTGGTGAGAAGCCGCGCATCTGGAAGGCAAATCACAGAAACAAAACAGTAGCTGCTTATGCCCAAAAAAATTATAGCTTTCAAAACAAGTATCAGAGTAGAGTGCAAAGGAGGAAGATATCCAAACTGAAAAGTAGCAACTTCAGCTTCTATTTAGAATTACAAAAATGGTTGTTTTTAAAACAAACTCTTAAATTCAAAAAGCCATCTGCTTCCTGACTAAAACTGGGAAGAATTTAAAAGTTCAAATAAAATCACACCAAGACTATGAAATCTTCTCTGTCAAATGGCTTTCCCTCTTAGTTTTACACAGTCTACATTTTTATAATGGCACCATTAGTAAAGCTGTACACAAACACCCACTAGCACCATATTTACATGGATTTCAAAATGTACACAGAAAACAAGCTAGGGTTAATTCAGGGTTAATTAAAACTAAAGAAATAGGTATTTTTTTTCCTTCTCATGCTTAAGAGATATTTCTTTACACATTAAGACCAAACTGGGCAGCAACATACGGCTTTAAAGCTCAGGAGCAGTGAAGCATGCCAATTCTTAAATTCAGATGTAAGTGCAGTTAGCATGGTCATATGTAAAGAAATAGATAAAAAGGTACAGAGATATACATTTTATTTTGTCTTTAATTTAAAAAAGATTGTATATTCTTTATTTTGCCTTTACGGCTTAATCCTGTACAATGTTAACATTAGTAGAAAGCTTTATTCCTAACAATAATCAAACATTTGCTTGCTCCTTGGGGAATAATACCAAAACATCTAGAGAAAAAAACCCCAAACATTTCATTACTTTTAAACACAGTGCATGCAACAAACCACACATGTACGCCTGGTGGCCCTGCCACTGATCTCTCTTCAATGATATTGTATTTTGAATTGCACATTAGCCACAATTTATAAAATGTATCCTGTGTTGCTTATACTAGCAGAGATTAAAATATTTTGCAGCTTCAGAGAACTGTGGGATGTATGGAACCCCTGAATGTCATGATGTCTAACCACCTTCTCAAAACTTGGTCAGGTCAGCCCTAGATTTTCCCAGCTGAAACTTGAAAACATGTGAGGATGGAAACCCACAACTCTTTAGGTAACCTGTTTGAAGTACTGCATCACCTTCTCACAGTGAAGACCTTTTTACTTACTGTCTAAATCTGTGGGAGATAAGAAAACCCTTACAGAATAAGGGCCTTTTTCACCTTTGTTAAATCCTGCTCACTTCTGTTCACTCTTGTTCACAAAAAAGCACTCTGGGAAAGGTTCAGCTATAACCAGAGAACAAGTTGCATGGCTGGTGTTTGGTCGCCATGTGTATGGGGGAGTGATTGGTTGGTGAGATGTGTGAACACTACGTGATCAAGGAGGTGGTGTCACGATCTGCTTAGGACAAGCGGGGTTCGTGATGGTTCGTCAACCAAATCTCAAAGTGCAAAAGAAACACAAACGGGGAAAATATTAATTTTAATCAGCATAAGAAACTTTATTGAGTACCAACGTTGTGTAATTGCAATAGAGAGGGGAGAGAGAAGGAAAGAAAGAGGGGGAGGGGAGGGTTATAGCTACCAACGGCCAGCGGAGTCCTCGTGGTCTTCCGTCTTCTTCCGTGGGGAGATCTCAACTGGGGTCTTCTTAGAGAGTCTTTTTGTACCCTTTTCGGGAGCGAGGGGCAAGTGGCCAAACAGGTGAGAGAACAATGCCCACTGTCTTTGGTTAATGGCACAGAACAGGTAGCGGGCAGCACGTCCCGCGCTGTCCCCGCTGCTGTCACAGCAGGACCAACACGGCTCACTGCAAACAGGTGCACCCCCGGCACGTTGTGCTTGGTTGGCTCTCCACCTCGGGCAGGTCCAGGCTCAGCGTCTCGCTCTCCATAGATGATTGTGAGACAGATGAAGGGTCTTCAGACCATCTCTTACACCACCCCGTGGCTCACGATCGTCATCAGGAATGCTCGGGGTCTTCTGTCGAAGTCTTCAGGACTCGCCAACGTCAGCAGCAAAACCCAGGAGGCAGGGATAAGGGAAGGGAAAAAGGGGAGAAGGAGGGGTACAAGGGAAAATCAACAATGTTAATCAAGGCACGCAATCAATTTTTCATTTAAATACGTGTAGTTCGTTTAGTGTCAATAGCTTTAGGAGTGCCCCTGGTGAATGGGACATCCACTAAATTGTATACATTCGTTACAGATGCCAAGCTTGTTATTCGTTTCATGATTCTCCAATTCAAGATAAACAAAACAGCAGACAAGATAAAGCCAATCAAAGTTAAAATCAAGAGAACAATGATAGGATGACACAACTTATTCAGGGCACCTGTAGCAGTGAGGGACCACCCAAAAAGAGTGTCCCACCAATGGGATTCAGCGTCCTTCTTTACCCTTTCTAAGACACGATGTATTTCTTGTACATCGTGGTGAACAGTTATCAAAGTGTTTTGTCCATTTTTCTTGATCTTTTCTAGGATTCTAATTAGATCTTGGTGAAGCAAAAATTGCTTTACCAAAGTGAGATTCATTCCAATGGGGTAGGCAAAAGTTGATCAATTAGTGTATAATTGGATTGCAAAAGGTGATGAGAAGTAACTGGAGCTAAATAGGAAAAATCACATCCTCCAATTTTGGTAAAGTTACATACACAAAAATTTGAGTGATTTTTAGTATCAACTTCTAATTGGTCTACAAATATTCTATCACAAGCAGTTCTTAAACATGCACAACCATTACCTGTATACACAAGCACTGTCTCAGAATTCTCATTAGGATGAATTTCAAAATAACCGATATTTTGCTCTGTGTCTAAGAAAATGTCTTGGGCTCTGATTGCATTACTTTCACAGATGAACCCTTGCTGCTCTCGAACAATGCAAGCTTCCAAGTTAACAGTTTGCCATTTTTCATTAATTTGATGGGCCCATTCCCTGTGCTCAGAAGGATAGAGAATAGCTCCATCATGATTCAGCCCTAATGCAATGATAGGGAATATTGAATACACTGAAGCATTGCGTATGGTTAGTATGAAGGCAGTAGCTGTGTTTGTGGTGGGATTGTAGGTAAAATTCACTAAATTCCACCACGATTGAAAATCAAATTATTTTCCGAATTTCAGTGGGAAAAGTGCCTTCTTCGCCTTCTCTTATGATTGAGGCAGCAACTTACTACATCCACAATCTTGCTTGGACGCAGCTAAGAGCCAAAGAAATGTTGCTCTGGGTAGCATTGAGTGCATTAATTATCAATTTGTGGTCATCTATATTTACCTTTTCCCAATTTGGTGATATGTTTGATAACAACCACTGTGGGTTGACAGCAGTGGTTGTTGTGATTTGGTCAAATTTCTGGTTGTAGCAGCCAATTTATTCATCAGAATTCATCAGAATCAATGCTATTCAAAACTCTTAATTTTGTTCCCACAACACCGGTTATGTCTCTTGGCATTCGTTTCTAAAAAGAATTTCTGAGACATTGTTTTGCATCAGTAATTTGACTTGTTTGAGAGACCATGCCAGATTAAACATTATTTGTAATTATGTAGTGTCCAATTTAAAAAAAAATTCTCAGGCTTAGCATAACCGGTGGTTGGGTGGTAGGTGCTACAACATTATCACTGTTTATGTGGTCCTCATATCCCACGGAGTTCTTCTGTGAAAAGCAAACACAACAGAATCTGCCGCCAAGAGGCAGAGAATTAATATGATGGTATTCAATTTCTTGAAACACAGCATAGGAATTGGTGTAGATATAGACAAGAGAAGTATTAAAACACTCCAAAGAGCTGTCAGCTTACCAGCTTGGGTGCTGCCTTCCCCCCTGTAATAATTTGCTTACCAGAGGAAGTGTGGAGGGCTACAGCCTTGTATTTCCACACCGTTCCTTCTTGCTTGGCAGAAGCATCGGTAAACCAAGAATTTGCTGATTGTTCAGGTGAAAAAGGAGGGGCTACTTTGATGACTGAGGCAGGTTTGTCTTGGCTGCTACCCAAGCCTTCCGTTTCTTGTATTGCCAGATCTTTTACAGCTCCTTCAGTTATTGAAAAAGTATTACAATGATGTTCAATTTGAGCATACCACTTCCTTACTGAGACCCTCTGGGCCACCCCGTCAGGTGGGGAAGTACCAGTAAATCCCCATTCCACCTGAAAAGGATCTGTAGGGTGAATAGGACCCAGGGCTTGAGGAGCTGTTGCTTCAAAAATCAACAAGTGCAATGCTTCTTGAGAAGCAGTCCATTCCCATTTTACCCCTTTTCTCAGCAAGTTATAAAAAGGTCCTAAAACATGTTGGAGATCTTTCCTGGATTCAGGCATTTTAATCTGATCTAAAGAGGTTAGAGTATTTGGTTCATTGCCCGAATGTTGAGGGAGAGGTTGGTTTGGCTCACTGCCCAGCTTCAGAGGCAGGAGGGGTGCACTAGGTTGAACAGGTGGATTCAGTAGAATCAAATCCTCTGCAACCTCACTCCGTGTCCAAACTTTGCAATCACCGGTAGGTAAATTCTGTTGTGAACCTGGTGGCTGGGAGGATGTTGAATATGGAGTAAACCCAGGATCAGTAGATCCGCTTTGGTTGCTCAGGTTTCCAAGGAATTTATCCAGCTTTTCTACGGGACCTACAGCCGCTATGGTTTTCTGAAGGAGAATTGTTGTAGGTTTAAGTGATTCAGGAGGGCCTTGAATTAAAGGGGCTATTATTTCAGGCCTCACAGGTAATTGCATCAGGGATTCAAATCCAGGAGTTAACTTCTTTTCATGTATCATTTGCAAGCAAGTGGCTTTGTGGACGCTTTCTAGAAGTTGGTTGGGAGTACCAGCTATAGCTAGAGGGTCTCCCATTTTTAGAGGGTTGAGTCCCTCAGCCCAGAAAGCTGCATGCTCAGTTAGGGACCATGTGTCACATTTATCTCCTGTTGTTAAGAAAACTCCATGTCCCCAATATCCACTGGCCTTTTGTTCAGTCAATTGACTTTGGTCTCCCCCAGTAAGGGACACTTGGAACACACATTCCGTTTCAGATTCATGGGGGAGCCATCCATACTCCTTTCTTAATTTGGCTAATTCAGTAGTAGTGAATGGTGTTTGTTTAGTGGTGATATGCAGTTCAGAGTCCTCATCATTGGCATAAAAGTATTCAGTTTTAGTTAAGGGTCTCATATGAGGACAACAATTTTCTGCACAGTTTTTTGCCAGAATTAAACCTTTCGGGGGCTAAATTTGGCTAATGTGAAGGGTTTCTTTTTCTTCTGTTTCTTCTGGTGAGTCAGAATCTCTTAAGGCAGCCTGCAGCAAATGAATCTCATTCATTTTCTCATCCAGTTGTTTCTGCAGGATTTCTACTAAGTTTTGAAGGGAATCCATTATTACTTTTTCTTCATTGCGGCGCTTAAGGCGGTGATCTATAGCTGCCTTAAGACATGCTCCTAAGACAGAGCAAATTATGGACTTGTTTTGGCCAAATTTGAATTTTGCCTCATGTTCTAAAGAACATATTCTATCAGTTACACTTTCTAGGTTGAACCAGTTATTTTGTGCCCATTCCTCACCTCCTGGAGAAGGTTTGGCATTGTGTTTTGCTAGTAGAGCATAAAATGCAGCTGTATTTTTTGCACCAGAGTTAGAAATCATTTTTGTGAAGGGACAAAAAGCCACTACAGGGAGTTAAAACTTGATTACACACTGCACCACCCAGCATTGGGCTGTGTTTCCCTTCGCTTCCCTGAGTGGGTGAAGAGGCCAAAATCTGCCTGGGAGGTTCTACTTAGTTACCAATAGTCGCCTCTTTGCTACACCAAGCAGACCAAAAGTCCTGCACACTCTCTTTAGGAAAAACAACAACAGAACAGTCCCCCTTTTGCACTAGGAGATAATTTTGTGGATTTCCGAAGACAGAGCCCTCAATCGAGTTTGGGGTGCCAACTTTTGGGAATGTACAATTTGCGGGAAATTCGAGTCACCCCCCTTGCTTTCTAGACACTGCTCACCCTTCCGGGTGTCAGGCTAGGTGCAGCTGGAGTGAAACGTCCTTCCCCTGTTACAGATTGCACAGAACCCTGCAGCCCCTTCTGTCTGTTAGGAATCCTGTCCGTGACGCCAATTAATGTCATGATCCGCTTAGGACAAGCGGGGTTCGTGATGGTTCGTTAACCAAATCTCAAAGTGCAAAAGAAACACAAATCCTCGTGGTCTTCCGTCTTCTTCCGTGGGGAGATCTCAACTGGGGTCTTCTTAGAGAGTCTTTTTGTACCCTTTTCGGGAGCGAGGGGCAAGTGGCCAAACAGGTGAGAGAACAATGCCCACTGTCTTTGGTTAATGGCACAGAACAGGTAGCGGGCAGCACGTCCCGCGCTGTCCCCGCTGCTGTCACAGCAGGACCAACACGGCTCACTGCAAACAGGTGCACCACCAGCACGTTGTGCTTGGTTGGCTCTCCACCTCGGGCAGGTCCAGGCTCAGCGTCTCGCTCTCTGTAGATGATCGTGAGACAGATGAAGGGTCTTCGGACCGTCTCTTACAGGTGGTTGGCTGGAGGGACGCAGGAGTGGCGACACCGCAGTGGCAGTCAGCCACTGCATGCTTGTTTTGCTTAAGTTTAGAGCATAAAAAGGCTTGGTTTGTTGCAATAAAAATGATCTTTGGAGCAAGTAAGAAGGAGGTCCGTGTGTCTTTGCTCCCCATTGCTACATAAATCTGAATTGCCCATGCTGTAGGTTCATGCCCCTCTCCCTCTTCATACCATCAGCCATTATCAAAAATAGTTTGGCTCTGTCGTCTCTGTACCTCCCCTTTGATGGTCCATTCACATGGCAAGAACAAAAGCTGTCTTGGGGTGACTTTATGATGTGTATCCCCTATCACCACTCTATGCCCAGAAATTAATTTTGTGCCTTTCTGTGTCTTTAAAACTGGCTTCAAGAGAAAGAAAAGAAAACGAGTGAACTTTTCAAAGCAGTTTGTGTTCAAGGACACAGACATAGCTGCTTCTAGAGCAGAGCAGAGGAAGCACCCTGCTTGCTTTTCAGCCGGCTTTCCGCTCAGTCTTCTCCAGAGAGAGACGGAGAGTTAAATAACTTTTTTTTTCCTGGGACTTTGGTTTCTTCTTCTTCTCTTCTGGAACTGTTGAGAACACCAGAACTCACTGGGAGAGCTTCCCACTGAAGCCTGGAGGGGCCTACGTTGAACCCAGCTGCAGAGAAGAGAGAGAGAGAGGGAGAGAGAGACCACACCCATAGAAAGGACTGAAATCTTCCCAGGTTTCTCTCCACAGTGAGAGGTTTTCTTATTTAGCAATATTATTCTTTTCCCTGTTTGTTAAATAAATAGGGGTTTTTTTCTTCACTTTTCTCCAAGGAAATTTTTTTCCTGAACCTGGTGGGGGAGGGGTGGTTGTAACCTGCCTTCTGTCAGAGGATATTTTCCTCCAAATTTGTCTCAAACCAGCACAAATATTGAAGTAAAAAAGGATATTATGTAGTTACAAAAATGAGGTGAACACATACTGAAAATAAGGAAATAAAATAATAGTTCTAGATATGGAAAAATTCTCTGCTCATAACACAAATGAGAAATTCCTAACACAATGGATCTTGGTCAAAAAAGAACATTTACTCTCTGCTTGAATGAATAGACAGGAGGACAAAATCCTATTTATAGAATCATAGAATAACCTGAGTTGGAAGGGACCCACAAGGATAATCAAAGTCCAGCTCCTGGGCTGCACAGGACACCTCAACTATCCCACCCTCTGTCCGAACGCATTGTCCAAATTCTCCCTTGAGCTCTAGCAGGGTTGGGATCATGACCACTGCCCTGAGGAGCCCATTCCAGTGACTCTTTGGGTGAAGAATCTTTTCCTAATATTGAGCCTAACCCTCCCCTGATTCAGCTCCAGCCATTTCCTCAGATCCCATCCCTGGTCGAAGAGAGCAGAGATTGGAGATGTCCCTCTGCTGCACCTTGTGACAAGCTGCAGACCCTGATGAGGTCTGGCCTCAATCTCCCCTTCTCCAGCTGAAGAAGCCAAGTAACCTCTCCTGCTCCTCATATGGTTTCACCTCTAGACCCTTCACCACTTTTGTAGCCCTCATCTCGGACATTTTCTAATAGCCCCTGAGGTGAGGCCACCCCACTCCAGAGCAGAGCAGGACAATCCCCTCCCTCACCCATCCAGTGATGCTGGGCCTAATGCCCCTCAGGACACGGGTGGCCCCCTTCTGGCTGCCAGGGCACTGTTGACTCACATTTGATTTGCCATCAACCAAGGACTCCCAGGTCCCTTTTGAAACAAAGAAATAATTCTACACCGAGATTTGATTAGCATTAAGCAGGCATTCTTTATTAGAGGCCCCAGGGAAGCATTGGGGATTTTCCGTCTGTGCGTGCTCCCCTTGAAAGAGTGATTTCAAGTGGTTTTTATTTACAAAGGTTATTACACATTCATGACAGTTTTTTGATCTATTTTACTTAAATACACTTATTTCCATAGTTATTCATTTGCTATCATTTATGGTGTTTTGCTGCTATTTACTGTTCTTTTCAAGAACACAGGCTCTGTAGTGGTTGTTTACTTCTTCTGGTCACGTGCTCAGTCTCTGTTATCTTGTATTCAAATCACAAAGCTGATTCTTTCTGGTGTTATTTTCCTATCACCTTGGATGGCCTGCTTCACAGCTTTGAAGGCTGGTTGTTGATTGGCTGCTTATTTATTTTAAGCGATATATATCCTTTATACTTAGAAAGGCATTACCTATTCAGTTAGATTTTCTTGAACATCTGTTGGGCCCTGGTTAAACATAATTTATAGAGACTGTTTTAAACAATGCAAAGAAATTTTTCAACATATGCTTGATGCCTTGAAGTGGCTACCTGAAAAGAGAGCATAGACAAGAATAAGAGAACAAAAGTAGGTATTTATTTGAAGGGCCTTCAATGGGCAGTCCAAAGGCTACACCCAAGATGGACTCTGGGTCACGAGTTCTTCACACTTTCATAAGTTTGATCCATTTGCATATCAGGGTTAATTCTCCAATTACAACTTCAATTCATGATGCAATTACCCCAGGTTTGCCCCTCCTCTTTAAAGGCTTTTAGTTTACACATTTTGGTGCCTGGGTCAATCAAAGTGGTTTGGAGAACAAACCTGGAGAGGCTTTGTTATGTCTAACCAGCTGATGTCTATGTAACTCAGGTCACAACAACAAAGTGCTTACATTGCTTGAGATATAAGGTATCTATGTAATCTTAATACCAATATATCCTAAATCATTACTTTTTGTGGGAATCCAGAGTGCAGGGAATATTTATCTTCCTGTTTTGAAGAATCTAACCCCCCTGAACAATGTTGTCTTTGACCTTTATCCATGGAGAAAACTGCCTACTCTCTGGGAGGAATTAAAATCTACACAGATGTGAACTAGGTGATAGAATATGATGTAAGGATGTCACAGGGTGAAGAATTTAGAAGTTTTAGGTTTGTTAATGTAGTAAATAGATAAATAGTAAAAGTTCCAAGATGGAGGAGACCTTGTAGTTTTTAACCTCCATCTTTCTTCTTCTAGTCCCCCATATTTTGCAGCAAAAGTAGTTTAGGATGATTGGATGAAAAATTCCGCAGTTCTGGCCTGAGTGTCAGAGTGATTTACTGAACATTGGAGGAAAAGTAAAAATATCTGTTGTTTCAAGTCTTCATTGGTTAGTTTACCATTAAAAGAGCTGTGAAATCTTGATGAGGCCCTTTTCTCGCCTTCTCTTGCCATGTTCTGCTCTGCTATGTCTTTTTGTCATGGTTTAACGTAGCTGGGAATTGTTAAAGAAGTTAAAAGTTAAAGAAGGCTGCATCTGCCAGGAAGTGATTCTTTGCAAAGAGGTGCTTACAGCTTCCTCTAGACCCAACAGAACCAATCAACTGGCTAGGTTGAATATTGGCAACTTTTTTAAACCACTTAGAGAGCTTGACACGCCTCTGTGATCCACATTTTAAGAAGGAACAGAGCCCGGGAAACTCTCTCTTGCTTCCAGTGGCTGAACAGGTAACTTGGGGCGGGGGGGTGGCCAGGCCGGGCTCTGCCAGCTTGGCTGAGATTGCAGCCGCTCCTGCTTGCCAGACACCCCCCCAGAGGCCAGGATGGCCCTCACCCTTAGTGTGGCTGAAATTCCCCTGAGACTGCTCCTGGCAGGATCATGTGGCCAAGAGATAAGTGAATTCCAAACTCCAGCTGCAAGGCCCGTATGAGATTAACTCTCTTAGTGCTGTAAGATTCTTCCAGACCAGATGAAGCCTGCAGACATCGATCGTCTCCCTGGTCAGAAGACAGCGAAAGGTGAAGGCACGTGAAGGAAACACTATAAAGATGCCCAAGACAGTGGGGAAGAAAAAGCTGAGATCCCGAGGGAGAAGAATGAGGAGATGCTTCAATCCTAGAAGCTGAAATTCTGTTGGAAAAAAACCATGGTGATGGACTATGATATATTAGACTACCCATTGTAACTTCTTGAAAGCATGGGGGGGGGGGGGGGGTGGAGCGTTCAAACTGCAACCGTGAGCAAAAGTACTTGCACTAGAACAAGCAAATGCTGAAGTAGCTGTAACTTGCTGTGAACAACAGTACCTGTGCTGCAATAAGTACGTGCTGAAGTAGCTGTGATTTGATGAGAAATTTGAGCAGAGATCCCACAAGAGAAAAGGGACCTCTGTTCCTAGACCATGCGGATACTCCCAGAGAGGGTCCTTATGCCTTTCAGGCACTTCGATAAGTGAAGAAAACTTCTGTTTCTGAACAGCTCATCCTTCAAAATAGTACCCCCTTAGCTAAAGAAACCCTCAAAGCAGCTGTGGGGGAAGCTGTAAGTCGGGGGATGGGACTTTCACATGCAAGCAGAAAACCATTCCGGGCAGCTGCTTTGCTGTGACACTGAAGCTGCATGAGATTGTTTTGTGCGGAGATGTTTCTGTGGTTTGACTGAGAGAGACTCCTCTCCCTAAGTGAACTGAGAAGCAGAAATTATATAGGTGGTGAACTGACTAAAAATCTCCAGGGTTGTGTTTTCCTTTTAGGTTGTTAGTAGAAGGGAGCAGAGGTGGGGGGGAGGGAGGAGTTCTGAAGGTTTAGTCTGACTTTCTTTTCCCTATTTTAACTCTGTTAATAAACTTGTTTATATTCTTTAAGTTTTGTGCCTGCTTTGTCTTTCCTCCTAATGCTTATCTCACAGAAAGGACATGAGGGGGGGCTACTGCTCGAGTTAACCCTTAAAACCACTACACTAATTGACGTTTCCGCCTGGTTTCCTAACTGAACCCGCTACACTTTTCTATGCCTAGTAGCTGACAATGCTAAAATAAACAACTATCTGAAGAAGCAATTACTGCGAGTTTGCCTTGTTCACCTATCAAATTCCTTGCAAGGACTCTAAAACCTCTCCCATCAAGAGAGGCTGATTTATGGCACTACCAGTGTCAGATGGTGCCTCGTGTTCGGCTCTAATTAACACGATACTCTGCAGAAGAAAACTTGGACAGCAGTCGGCAAACCAGAGGATAAGGAGAAGCCTCAAGGTCACCTGTGAATCTCCTGGGACTTTTCTGCTGTCAGTGCACGAGCAGCAGGAAGGAGACGGTGAACTGCTGGACGGAACATGGACCTGGAAATACCACGACCTGTGTTTCATCTTTTCTGGTAAGCTGTCCAAAACCAGATACAAATAGAAACATGGGGAAGGCCATGTCAAAAGCAGAGACAACAGTAGCTGATAGTTTAGAGTCTCTGGCGAATACTCATCCCTTAAAAATCTCTAGGAAAGACCTGCTGAATTTGCTATCCTGGGTTAAAAAGGAATTCCCGGACACAGTATTAGGGGACTTACATGATTTCTCTTCTTGGGATGTGTAAACGCTGTCTTATATCACGTAACAACCCTACGGAGAGATGATGCGGCTGTGCAGCTTCTCTCGCCAGCACGCGTGATTTATGAAGCCCGTATGTGGTCCCAGACTCCTACTTTTACTGAAAAGGGGTCAGGTGCTACTGCAGCACCCCCGCCGGGACCTTTTAAACCCTCGCTCCCAGCTTCCCCACCCCCACGTAGGAGTCTAGGTACCCACAGCCAAGTCCAGTCCCCTGAAGTTCTTGCTAAAGATGATGACTCCTGCCTTCCCACGTGGCAGACCCCGGGGGGAGGGGGCGTGACTCCAGAAACAAAGTTACAGCTTACAGTTGGTTCCAAGAGTCAAAGAGGTTCACCACTTCCGGGTTCTCTGTCAACTGCGCATGCTCAGGGGAGGGAGGAAGCGGCCCCGGTCACCCCGCAAAGAGAGCCCGCGCCTGGCACAGGCGTGGTTTCTCCTGTGCCCCAACGGCCTGTCCTAGCCGAGACTGAGTGCCGGTCCGTACCTTCCCATTCTGGGGTCACCCCATTCGGCGGATTAGGCACACATCCAAAATTGGGTTTGGGATGCGGCGCGGAACGGCCCGCACCGCCCTGGCACCTCTTTCTGACATCAGCACACGCGCGACCGCCACCGCTTCGCTTCCGCATTCGGAGCAGCTTGCTTCTGCGCCTGCGCAACAAGCCGTAGCCCCGCACCGGTCACTCCCACATCGCGCGCGGCTGCCCCCATCCCCACCCCCATCCCCGCCCTTGGCTCTGCCCCCAGCCCTGGTTTCAGTCCCAGCCAGCCCAGCCCCCAGTCCCTGGCCCCGGCCCCACCCCTGCCGGAGCCTACCGCAGCTACGCTGCTGCCGGACACAGGCAGCCCCACACCTATACTGCCTCTGCTGCTTGCCACACTTCCACTGCAACTGCACAGATGCCTTCAGCTGCTGCATCATGCACGAGCCCTGCCTCGGCTTTGGATGTCTCTCCATTACCACAGCAAGTATCAGCTTATTCTCATGGCATGCCAGCAGCTACTCCCTCGTTGCAAGCAACTACCCCCTCGTTGCTACCGGGTATCCCACCAACAACGACGCTTTTTCAACTACCATATATACTCCCTGACGCTGGAACAGCATCCCCGGCTGGTACTATCAAGCCCCAAGCCCCAGCACAGGATTGGTCTCAATCTTTTTCAAACTCACCTCCGGGACAGCAGGATCAAAAACCAGTAAGCCCTGTCTCGACCTGAGACACATTATTTCAAGCACATTCCTCTCAAGCCTTTTTGGGACAATTTGGAGATTTTCTGGGACTTTTTCAACATCACATTCCTGTCCATGACCTCAGTTCCAACGATACGATTACAATTACAGCTCCATAAGGCATTCCTATACCCTCTCAATCTTCCTTCAGGCCTCAAGTTCCAGACCATCAGCCAGCCAACTTGTCCCACATCATCTCTGCTTCGCTCTCTATTTCCAGATGACTTCATGCGTCCTTTTCTTCTCCGCCTTATGGAATGTGCAAGGGACATCCTCCCTCACCAGGTTGCAGCACCAGGTCCCCAACCCTCAAGCATCCTACATGGTGGCATCATCCCACCCACCTCCATTGCACCTACTCCTTCAACCTCTACTTTAGGGCCACCTGTGACAGCTGTGTCAGCCATTCCCTATCCCCCTCCTGACAGTGCCCAACCACAGGATACACCCCTATTCCTCGGACAAGGGGGTGGGGGTGATAGCATGCAGGGATTCTTCGGTCAAGAAGATTCTGCATACAGTCAAGCTGCAAGTCCACAGGATTTTGTTAAGGACTTGGTCTCACCTGACAAATCTGTTTCAAGAAATACATCTGTTAAAACAGATTGGTCAAGCATTAGGAAGAAAGATCTCAAAGACAGAGACTTTAATATTGCAGACTATATCTATAATGCATAGATAGCATTGTGATGCCGGTTATGTATTCCAGAAATAATCAAAACCCTCCTACATGGGGACCTTTGAAGGATCAAGTTATCAAAATTTAATGGATGCAGTGAAGAATCATGGATTGGGAAGCCCATATTTCAAACAACTTTTAAGAGGCACATTTAACAATCATGACATGGTACCTTTTGACTGTAGAAATTTTGCTTCCACAATTCTAATGGATGCACAACTCCTGCTATGGGATGCAAGATGGAGAAAAGCACTTCATGAGTTGAGACAGATATACAAGAGGAGTGCATGCAGGTATCCCATTAGAGCAATTAGCTGGTGATGAACCTCACAATAGACCTGAAGATCAAGTAGTGCTCTTGCCTAGAGATGTGCTTGATGACATCAAAGCAGTACAAAAGGCAATTTTGCAAATTCCACCAGTCGGAACCCCAGAAGGTATTTATACAGAGATAAAGCAAGGTCCTACTGAAACTTTTACCTCATTCAGCCATCGCCTCAAGCAAGCTGTGGACAGAGAAGTCAGTGATGAAGCAGCAAAGCCACATCTATTACGAAGTCTTGCATTCGCAAATGAGAACGCAGACTGTAAACACATCATAAGTGCCATGCCTGATCAGCTGACCATGGCTGAAATGATAGAGGCATGTAGCAAAGTGGGCACACCTCAGTATGTTGCAAGCATTTTTGGAGAAGGGATTGTGAAAATTCTTCAAGCGCAAAATGAAAACATTTCGAAAACCTCAGCAGTGTTTCATCCAGAATCACGACAACAGAACTCCACAGAAGTGATGGCCACAGAATTAACTGGAGGGCCATGCTTTAAATGTGGCAAACATGGACATATGAAAAAGCATTGTCCAAGACTTGCAAAAGAGGTGAAAGTGATTGGCCTCTGCCCAAGACGCAGAAGAGGAAAACATCATGCTAATCAATGTTGTGCTAAAACAGATGTGGATGGGTCACCCCACCTCTCTCGGGATACTCGAAGAAGAGCGCATTCAGTCATCAGGGCGCTATGACACAAGTGATGGCAATGGCTCAATCCGTGCTCCCACAGCAACTACAATTGGGGAGAGATAATCAAACTCCATCAGACAGACCATCGGTAGATTCTCTAGGGACCCAGAGTTACTGCCCCCAGGGGCGCAATGTGAACTGGCAGCTTCCATATTAGTATGTTTTTTAAATGAAGATCATGCAGTGGTACCCACAGGGGTCACTGGAACATCGTTGAAGAAGCAAAATTTTTTAACTGTAGGCAAGGATAGATGTAGTATCCTAAGGCTCATTGTCTATCCATCAATTGCTTCAGCAGATCTTAATGAAGAGCTAACAGTTTTGGCTCAGCCTCTGCATCCTCCATTGGTCATTCCAGAAAACACTCCAATAGCTAAAGCGAGTGCTTTACCATCTCATGCCACAACACAGATCATGCCATTTGCCGATCCACAGACTTCATTTGGCATTGGTGGACATTCATGCCAGTTGGGTAAAGCAGATAGGGCGTGATCGACCAGCGATTATTTGCAATTTGTCATGTGAAGACAAGACTATCTCAATGAAAGGCATGTTAGACACTAGTGCAGACGTTACAGTCATCTCTTATCTTTTTTGGCCCAAAACATGGCGCTTGAAGGCACCTTTGAATTCCCTCTTGGGTATTGGAGGAAGCGCCATATGCCTACAGAGTGAGCATCCAGTTGTTGTCTCAGGACTAGAAGGAAAGTCAGCAATCATTCATCCTTTCATTGTGCAGAAGCCCATCACAGTATGGGGAAGAGATATCTTATCACAATGGGGAACAAGAATAGAAGTGGATTTTTAATGGGGGTCACTGCAGCACTCGCCGCCTTGAAATTGACCTGGAAGACAGACAAACCTGTCTGGGTGGATCAGTGGCCCCTGGAAGAGAAGAAGCTGAGTGCCCTCAAGAGTTCAGTTGAAGCACAATTGCAGAAAGGCCACATAAAACCAACCACTAGTCCCTGGAATTCTCTGGTATTTGTGATTCGCAAGAAAGCCTCCGGTTCATGGAGATTGCTTCATGACCTCAGGAAAATCAATGAGGTCATTGGAGAAATGGGGCCGCTACAACTTGGACTTCCATCTCTCTCGATGATGCCGAGAGATTGGCCACTTGTGATCATCGATCTCAAAGATTGTTTCCCACATCCCACTTCATCCAGAGGATGCTCCTTGATTTGCATTTTCCATCCCAAGCATCAACAGGAAAGAACCTCTGCAAAGATATCACTGGGTGGTCCTTCCACAGGGCCGTAAAAATTCTCCAACCATTTGTCAATGGTTTGTTGCTGCCTGAATCACACAGGACGAGGGGCCAGGCAGTCCTTTAAGTCGATGATAACGAGAAGCCAGTCTCTGGGAATCATTGATAAAGAAGGAAGTCCAGGTTGAAGGAGTCCCATATATTCGATTACTTCATTAATCTTCCTCAGATCATGAAGTAATCTCCAGGAACCTGAAGTCTTTTTATGGATGACGAACACTGGAGAATTCCAGGGACTATTCGTGGGGGTGATGTGGTCTTTTTGTAGTTGCTCCTCTACTAAATTTTTGAGAATATTTAATTTGTTTTCTGGTAAAGCCCATAGATCAATCCAGACAGGGTCTTCAGTTTTCCAGGACAGCTTTAAAGTGGTGGGCTTTGGCGTGGTTCGCATCACAAGTCCATTTCCAATTTTGCTCCCCACTGGGACAGTACGTCTCTCCACCATACAGTGAGGGGCTTCTGCACGACGAAGGGACGTGCTGTCGCTATCTTTCCTTCAGGACCTGTAATGGTAATCATGGATTCACTTTGCAAACATGCAGTGGCCCCTCCAATCCCTGTGAGTGCACCCATAGGTGTCACCAGATTCCAGTCACTTGGCCAAAACCTGTGAGAAATTACGGTGACATCAGCGCCTGTGTCAGGCATAATTGTGATGGAAACAGTCCTGCCCAGGTGAGTCAGGGTGCAGGTCAGCTCTGGTTGATGAAGGCCCACACGTTCCACCCAAAAGACTTCCGTCCCTGGGGTAGGGTTCTGAAACGGCACAGCTGGGTACACAAGTTTATTAGTTAGCAATGGAGTTTTTTGGTATGTATTTTGCTTGTGGGTATTCACAGGAAAAGCAAATGCAATGGCAATAGGTGTTTGTGGTTGAATTACCAAGGGAACACTGAATGCAAGAGCTAAAATCATTAGCTCTTCATTGCAGTTTGCTGAAACGACAGTCAGGAGGACTGAAAGTCCAATGTCTGTTGTTGTCCTTGCCTATAATTAAGAAGTCTTGTTTCTGTGGTGAAAAGCCAGTGACTCCAGTAGGAATGTAATCATAGCAAAAATTTTTCAGAAGGCATATTAATTTCGAAGTTGTCATCTCAATCCTTGCCCCTGTGGGTAATAGGATGGGGTCACTTGAGGAATGGCTGGTGCTGGAACAAATGACACTTGGCTTGGATTCGCCCCAAGTGGGGACGTGGGGGTATAACTCTCTGGTTGAAATGTCACATCCTGCCACGCTCTTGGGGCATCCAAAACCTGCCCTAATACCCACCCTGCATCTCCAAATCACCAAAATCCTGAAACTCCTGTTTTTTCCGGTTCCCCTCCATCACAAGCCCATGGTGTCACTACAGTTGCGCCGTCCCCCCTCTCTGACACTCCTGTAATCCCTCCCCGGGCTCCTCTCACGTCCCCTCTCCCGTAGGATGGGGAGGGGGCGGTCGAGCGTTCCACACTGCTTTCCATGCCTTCTCCCGATGTAAATCAGCTGCAGCGTCTGGCGAACCAGGGGCGGGGGGACGGCCAGCAGTGGCACTGGGACAGCTGCAGCCACAGCTGTCGGGGCAGCTCAGGCCAATCCAGACCCAGCTCCGCTTCGCTCGGCTCAGTCCCTGCACAGTAACCTGGCGGGAATCACTGGTTGCGGGGAGGAAAGCACTGAAATCCCTGCTGCCTTCCCTGGTATGGGGGGGGCGGGAGGGGGCGGGCAAAGCTGAAAACTGGCTGAGAGCTGGCTTTGTTCCCGCAGATCCAGTGGCGGAGCCGGGCTCAGCCAGGTTGCACTCCCTCGCGTGGAAAGTTGGTGGGGGGAGCGGAGGCAGGAGTGGCCCAGACACAGAATCCTGACTTTATCATAGCCAAATCAAAATTGCTTTTGACTGATGTGCAAACTGAGAATACTAAAAAGACAAATTCGGACATCAAACCACTCTGCTTGCCTGATTGGTCAGAGATACAGTGTAATATTAAGAAAGATTAAAAGTTTGGTCCTTTAAAAGGCCAGCTTCTTGCAATGCCAGTAAGGTATGGCAGAAATAATCATAATCCACAATATGAGACCTTGTCACTCACGATATCAAAGAACTCAGACAAGCAGCTAAAGATAGTGGCTTGTCTTCTGCCTATTTTAATAATGTGGTGAAAAGCATTTTTAATTCTTATGACCTTGTTCCTTGAGACAGTAAAAATGTAGCCTCTATGATTTTGACCAATTCACAATACATTCGGTGGGATTTGGAGTGGAAAAGGCTTCTTGCTAAATTAATAGACAATTATGGGGGTACTCCCTACGGTCATTATACCCTCGCCCAGCTGGCTGGAGATGACCCATATGATAAAGCTGAGGACCAGGCAGAAACACTCCCTAGGAATGTGTTGAATGATGCAAAAAATGCTGCCAGAAAGGCCTTGCTCACTGTTGAGCCTGCAAGAACTCATATGAATGCATACTATACAATCAGGCAAGACGAGAATGAGACTTTTGGAGCTTTCTTAGATCATTTAACACAGGCTGTAGAAAGGCAGCGTCCTGATGAACAGGCTCACCCTTACATTATATGAAGCCTTGCTCTTTCTCATGCTAATGATGATTGCAAGAAAATTATTTTATCTCTACTTGACAGATTTCCCTCTATTCCACAAATGCTTTCTGCTTGCAGCAGGCTTAACACCCCACAGCATCTTGCTAAAGTACAAGCTAATGCGCTTGGGGAACAAATTGCAAAATCTCACGAAGCGTTGGGGGAATCTCTGGGAAATAAATTTCAAAAAAATTTGAAGCACAAACAAAAATCATAGAAAAAACTCTTGCTGTGGTACAAGTGAGCTCTGCCAAGGTGCCTTGTTTTAACTGTGGAAAGCCTAGTCACGTGAAAAAGGACTGTCAGGGAGCAGCTACACAGAACAAATTACCTAGTGTGTGCCCATGATGCCAAAAAGAGAGACATTATGAAAAATATTGTCGTTCCCGATTTGATATTGATGGTAACTCTCTGCAGGTAAACTGCTGCAAACAAAAATAAGCTTCAGAGAAAAACCTATGATAAGTGAAGTACTGTTGAATGCAATAACATTATTCACTGATGGTTCAGGGAAAACACATAGATCAGTGATAACATGGCAGAATGCAACTACAAAACAATGGGAACCAGATATTCAAATAGTACAGGGCTCACCCCAAATTGTGGAATTGGCAGCAGTGGTTCAATCATTTTATTTGTTTCAAGAACCATTCAATTTAATTACAGATTCTGCTTATGTAGCAAATGTAGGCAAAAGAATAGAAGGATCACTTTTGAAAGAAGTTGATCAGGAGAATCTGTATTCTTATTTTATGTGTATAAAAAAATTATTAGATCAAAGAAAGCACAAATATTTTGTTTCTCACATCAGAGCGCACTCCTCTCTTCCAGGATTTTTGGCAGAAGGAAATGCGCAAGCAGATAAATTGACCATGGTAATTTCAAACACTTTGCCAAACATTTTTGAACAAGCAAAATTGAGTCATGCAGTTTTTCATCAGAACGTACAAGTATTTCGCATTTCTAAAGATCAAGTGAAGGCCATCATAGGTGCTTGTCCGGACTGTCAGCTTGTGCAACCCCCTGTATCCACAGCAGCAGTTAACCCGCGAGGATTGAAAAGCCTGCAATTGTGGCAGACAGATGTCACAAAATACCCATCTTTTGGGAGATTTAAAAATGTTCATGTTTCTGTAGACACCTTTTCAGGCGCAGTTTCTGCTTCCCTGCACACAGCACAAACAACAAAACATGCATGTCGGCATTTCTTGCAAGCATTTGCCTCACTGGGCGTTCCTCAAGAAATTAAAACAGACAATGGTCCAACTTACAGAGGACGAGCCCTTGATACATTTCTGAAAAATTGGGGTATTGGCCACATATTTGGCATTCCTAATATTCCTAATATTCCTATTTGGCATTCCTAATTCTTCTACGGGACAAGCCATCATTGAAAGAATACATCACACCCTAAAATCCCCTTTGGATAAACAGAAAAGGGGGGAGGCAGAAGCTACACCTCAGATGCGGCTGAACAAAGCTTTGTATGTTTTAAATTTCTTGAATAGCTCTTTTGCAGAATGTACTCCACCAATTATCAGGCACTTTTCAAATAGTACTCAGATGAAATTGAGAGAAAATCCTTTAGTCTTGATCAAAGATTTAGAGACTGGAAATATCTAGGGTCCATTTTAAACAATAACTTGGGGCAAAGGGTATGCTTGTGTCTCAACAGGTGCAGGACTGAAGTGGATTCCAGCAAAAAACGTGAAACCCTACCGAGTCCAGAAACAAGCAGGAATCAACTCCGGGGACAAAGAAGCAAGCATGCAGACATGAATCAGTATCAACACTGCTGCTGATACCACAGACATCAGTCAACTCTCTGTGCAGGAACTATGGACTGAGTCTGATGTAAAAGGGTGGGAAAGTTAAGGGTGTAAATTTTGCATGTAAAGGTGTTGTATGAGTTGTGTTGCAGATTGGAGATTACTGTGTGAGGTTAAGCTGTTAAACATGAAGTTCAATCAGGTATTGCACTTGTGCCTTATCATCTCACTGATTGCCTTAAGCAATGCAGTCTTCCCAGTGAAACAACACAAAAAAATGTCTGGGAGACTTTGGCCAATGCATCAGGCCTAGACCCCATCTGCCTAACTCATTCAAGGCCAAAGAAACCATTCACAACATGTTTGGTTGGTTTACCAGCAGATGAATGGCTGCCTTCCAAACATGTTCAGTTACAGCTTTCACAATTCAGTTTGAATCCAGAGGAAAGTTGGGATATCTGGACCAAATCCCTTCCTGGAGCTCCTCATGAACCTCAGGAACTGGAAATTCTTGCTTCAGAAAAGATGAAGTTTTGTGTAATGTTCAGTTCTCCAGGGTTAAAATGAAAAAAAAACAAAGTAACAGATGTCACTCCGAATTACGAAGTATATAGAAATGCAACATCTTGGTGTAATTCAACAGTAGAATTGAACACACCCTCCAACCAAGCTCCATTGCAATTACTGTGAGGGATATTTCTCATTTGCAGGAACAGAATCTGGCCTGCAATTCCCTCAAATGTCACATGCGCTCCATGCAGCATTGGAAAGCTTTGTTTGCTAACGCCTGACGCAAAAATGATAAAAGAACATAAGCGTAGGGAAAAGAGATTTATCGATCAATATGCATCTGATTGCAATGACAAATTTTCAGCTTGGAATTTTGGGAAAAGATTTGCTGCAGCTCTCCTTTTACCTGGCAGGGCTGCAGGAGCAGCCTTAAGACAATTAGATCAGTTAGGCTGTTGGCTAAGTAAGAACTCTCATGCTGTCTCTCTCGCACTGAGCGATATGTTAACTGATATTCAAAGTGTGAGACAAGCAACCCTGCAAAACAGAGCAGCGATTGATTTTCTTCTATTAGTGCATGGGCATGGATGTGAAGAATTTGAAGGTATGTGCTGTATGAATTTGTCAGATCATTCGAGATCCATCCATGAAAGTATACAGCAGTTAGAGGATGGAATAGCTAAGCTTGGAGAAGAAAGTGGATCTTTGTTGGATGATATGTTCAATTGGTTTAGTCTCGCACCCTTATGGAGAAAAATTCTGAAGATAGGTTTGTATGTTTTGATTGTTGTTGTTATTCTTTTAGTCTCTATACCCTGTATACTTCACTGTGCTAAACGATCCACGGATAACGTTGCCAAGGCAGTGTTTCCGGTTCAAACAGAAGGGGGAGATGTGGGAATCCAGAGTGCAGGGAATATTTCTCTGCCTGTTTTGAAGAATCTAACCCCCCTGAACAATGTTGTCTTTGACCTTTATCCATGGAGAAAACTGCCTACTCTCTGGGAGGAATTAAAATCTACACAGATGTGAACTAGGTGATAGAATATGATGTAAGGATGTCACAGGGTGAAGAATTTAGAAGTTTTAGGTTTGTTAATGTAGTAAATAGATAAATAGTAAAAGTTCCAAGATGGAGGAGACCTTGTAGTTTTTAACCTCCATCTTTCTTCTTCTAGTCCCCCATATTTTGCAGCAAAAGTAGTTTAGGATGATTGGATGAAAAATTCCGCAGTTCTGGCCTGAGTGTCAGAGTGATTTACTGAACATTGGAGGAAAAGTAAAAATATCTGTTGTTTCAAGTCTTCATTGGTTAGTTTACCATTAAAAGAGCTGTGAAATCTTGATGAGGCCCTTTTCTCGCCTTCTCTTGCCATGTTCTGCTCTGCTATGTCTTTTCTACACTAGTAGCTGATAACGCTAAAATAAACAACTATCTGAAGAAGCAATTATGGTGAATTTGCCTCATTCTTCTATCAAATTCCTTGCAAGGACTCTAAAAGCCTTTCCCATCAAGAGAGGCTAATTTATGGCACTACCAGGGTCAACTTTTATCAATATAACTTGAAGAATATTAATATAACCTGATACCTATAACCTGATGCTTATAACCTGAATCATAATTTCTATACCTATAACCTGATGCTTATAACCTGAATCATAACTTTTGATATCCATATAATCTAATATGAATAACTTCTTATACAATGTAATGGCTAGTAGATAGTTAACTAGTTGCTTATATGCAGAATAGAGAAAAAGAAAACAGATAAAAACTTACCAGGTATATTTTAGAGATAAGTAAGTGTAGTACCAATGAGAAATTCGCAAGCCAAGCCAATTATCCACAAAACCAAGAATTTAGGCCAGTTAAGACCAGATAGACTGAAGGACATCACAACTGCGCATGCTTTGAAGACAAAGTTGAAAAGTTCAAGTGTGAAGAAGACTTTAGTAGCCTTCACCAAAGACCCCTGAAGACCCCCGAATTGGGGAAGTGCATGCCCAGTGCAAAGAATTATCTAATAACCATGAGATCATGCTATGTAAATTAGTTCCGTTGCGAATGTGATGATCCTGTAATGACATAGCAACATTAAGTAAAATTTTACTGTATAAATAAACCACTGCACTTGACAAAGGCAGGTGAGTTAGGAGGAGAAATCTCCCTCACCACCAGCGCTGCAATAAACAAATACCTGCTCTATAGACATCTGTCTATGGGGATTTATTTCCAGCCTATCTTTTGGGCATCACAGCACGAGAGAACAATAGTTAACAGGCCACACAAAACTTCAGAGTTACACACTAGGCAGTAGAGGATTTGAAAAATATAAAAGTTAAAACCTAAGGCATCATGCTCATTCAACTACATTTCCTGAACAGTTGTCAATTCCTGGTTAAACATAATTTTTAATGTTTTTGAAACATTATTCCCTTTATCTTTGTTATGTCATAGGGTAAAATGTATTAAAAACATTTTGTTAATTAATTACAGATTTAACTATATATTAAGAGCAGCAACTTTCACTTTCCATGATTACTCTTCAGCCTCCTGTTTTGTTGCTGTGGTGCTGCACCGGCTAGTACGCTGCCCGGGCCCCGGGCAACACCTCACCTGCTTCGGGTGGAGGGGGCGGAAGCCGATCGCAACGCTGCAGGGCAGGCGAAGCACCTGCTTGTGTTCGCCTTGCCCACCAATGGCAGGGTGTGTGGAGGAGGGGGAAAAAAGTGGAGGGACTCTCTCGTGAAACAGAGAAGGGTTTATTCCAAAGAAAAGCCACAAGGAGAGCCGTTGGAATTTGGAGGGCGCAAGGTTTTATACCCCTACACAGTAGGCAGGGAGATCATACAATAACCAGTAAAATATTAGATATGGGGTCTTACAAAGCGGGGGAGAAGGGACCAGGGCGAATGGGAGAAGATGTGGGGAGTAGAGGGTTAACATGAGCCAATCACCAACCAAGGAACACAGAACTTTCCAGAGACATCACCAAATACGAACTGTAACAGGCAGGGGGAAGGGAGCAGCCAATGATCCCAGCATTCTTCACACAGCAGTTTGGGTGCTCACTGTGCCTTCGAGCCTTTGTGCTGTGGAGGCATCAAACCAATGGGCCTTTTGGTCTGCTTGGTCCAGCTGACCATGGCTCTGGCTATGGCTCACTGCAACATTTCCTAGTCTGTGCAGATGTCCAGGGTTACCCATCCCAGGTACAAAATCCACACTTTGTTGCGTTTCACCCGGTTGGTGATTGCCCCATCCTCTAATTTGTCAAGGTCTTGCTGCAGGGCCTCTGCCTTCGGGGGAGTTGACATCTCCTCCAAATTCAGTGTCATAAGCAAACAATTAGTATCCCTTGAAGGCCTGCGTCCAACTTGTTTATACAGACAGTGCAAGAGAGTAACCTTCAAAAAACATGAGCATTCAGAAAAGGCACCTCTAGAACTCTTTTTTTTAAAGGCTATGTGTAGAGGATCATTATCTGCGCTTACGTGGACATATAGGGAATATGTAGGCATATATATATAGACATACAGTAAATAGGTAGACAGTGAGCAATCCAAACTCATTAGATGAGAAATAAGCTTCTGCATTTAAGTAAGAAATAGGCCTCTGCATTCCTTTTCAAGGCCACTTGTAAAACATCTGTGAGAAAGGGAGCTTAACTCCCAGGTGTCTGAGAAAGAGCTTGGCAGATGAAATTATTATTGTAGCCTTCTGATACTGGGCTTAGAGCGCTAATTAGGATAGAGAAAACTATGTGAAACTTTGTATGGGGAAAGGCACTGTGAGAAAACTTATAACTTTATTTTTAGCACTGTCACTTAAAGTATAAGAGTACTTGTGGCTTTCCAAAAAAATGGCTTCACTTAGATCAGATTGATCGTGTATGTGTTGTCCCATTATTTATTCACAAATGGTGCACCCGACGTGATCGACGATGCCGAGCCTCGCTACGTGATACCACCAGGTGTGAGGGGAGACTCTTGGGTGCATTGGATACTGATATTCAGTGAGATCGAGCACGACTGTAGCGGGTAAGCTGACTGGATCCCTGCTGCCCCGGAAGGAAGCCTTGCACAGATTGGGAAGTGCAAGAAGAAAGGACTCCTCGTTGAAGACAAGAAGCCAGCAGGTGCAGGAAGCCTCACACAGGGATTGTGTGGGAAGCCTCACTGAGGGGGTGAGAAGCCACACACGCTGGTCGTGCGTGAAGCCTTGCATGGGGTGTGCGGGAAGCCTCACACATAAATTGTGTGGGAAGAAAGGTTTTGCAGAGATAGGGTCTGTGAGAAGCCTCCCCGAAAGGGGGGATGCCCCGCCAGGGCACCAGAGAAGGCAGGAAGCCTGTGAACTGAACAGTATGGTCAGGGAGGAGATGGGGAAGGACAAAGAGGACAAAGAGCAGAAAGCAGTCCTAAACCTCCTCCAACATATTATCTCTACGAGAGGATTGAAATGTGATGATTACATTCTTTGGAATCTCTTGAAGTGGGCTTGGGATTGAGATTTTATCCCAAAAGCGGGGGTA
Organism: Monarcha castaneiventris obscurior; assembly: GCA_026261815.1. NCBI lineage: Eukaryota > Metazoa > Chordata > Aves > Passeriformes > Monarchidae > Monarcha > Monarcha castaneiventris. The sequence continues at coordinate 1,588,297 of JAMPIT010000511.1, read as the reverse complement.
GCCTTTCAGATATCCATATGGGAAGCAATTGGGAAAGCTTTGTGGGATGCAATCAGTAGTGGCAAAGCGGCCGCCAAAGAAGCAGCCAAATATTCCACTCACTGGAAGCTTGTACTAGAGACCTTGCAGACAATGAAAGCAGAAAGGCAGGCAGCTGCTTCTGCTTTCGCAGCATTAACCCCTGCAGGCTCGGAGTCAAATGACACCGAAACAGCAACCACTTTCACCTTTTTGACCCGAGTTGTGTTTCCGCTTCCTACTTCTGCAACAACCTTGCCTTCTACCCCTTCTTTACCCGAGCCGATCACCCCAGCAAATGCTACCCAAAGTGCTGAGGAAGTCAAAGGAGAGCTGGCAGCCGTCCAAGAGCCAGCCGCCGTCTGAGAACTGGCAGTTGCCCAAGAGCCGGCAGCCATCCAAGATCCAGCAGCTGCCCGAGAGCAAGCAGCAGCCCAATGCCAGCCACCCGAGCCACCTCTGCAACCTGTTAAAGAAGAAGAACTAAAAGGTGCTGCAGTTGAAGATTTGCTGCGAGATGTGCTTGGAAAGTTAGAGGACTTAACTATACAAAGTCCAGCTGAACAGTCTAATGTAAACCCACAATTAGAGCAGTCACAGACTGAAACAAACTTGCATCATCAGTATTCCTCCGCTCCGCAACTACTGGAAGTGCCGGAGTGGATGTCTCAACAGCAGTAAAAATCACCTTCACCACCACGGCAGTGCAGGTGGTCGACACCAACATAAAAGGACCACTAGGGAAAAATCTGTGTGTGCTGCTATTAGGACATTCTTCTACTAGTCGACAAGGCATTTTTGTTCTACCTGGAGTAATTAATTCAGATTATACCGGAGTCATCAAGGCCATGATTTATACACTCTCTCCACCAGTCTCCATCCCGAGGGATACTCGTATTGCTCAGCTGGTCCCGTTTTTCTCTTGTGTCCCTCATCCCGGAAGTGTCATCAGGAAAGACAAGGGATTTGGATCCACAGGACCACCTCAAGTGTTTTTTGCAACAGACATCACTAGAGGCAAGCCGGAAAACACGGTCATGCTAAGTTCCCATGATGGCCACCGAATAACCTTGAAAATGATCTTAGATACTGGGGCTGATATTACAATCATCTCTTCTTCTTGCTGGCCAGCAATTTGGCCTATGGTATTTCCACAGTTGGTGTCGTGGGAATTGGAGGAACTCAGGCTACGAAAATCAGTAAAGATCCAATAGCTTTTAGATTTCCTGATGGAGTGACCGTGTCAACTCTCCCCTATGTGATAACTACTCCTCTGGGTCTGGTAGGTCTCATTGGCCAGGACATCATGAGCCAAATGAAAGCTACGCTTGTCACTCAGCCTTTTTCATAGCTGCCACTGAGGAGCACTCAATCCTCAAGATTAGATGGAAAACAGACACACCTGTCTAGATTGAACAGTGGCTGCTCACCAGTGAAAAGCTGCTCAAAGTTCATGAACTGGCAGAAGAACAACTCAATGAAGGTCATATTGTTCCTTCCACCAGCGAATGGAATACGCCAATATTTACAATACCAAAAAAGAGTGGAAAATTGAGATTATTGCACGATCTGAGAGTGGTTAATGCTGTAATGATGAACATGGGAGCCTTACAACCAGGTCTTCCTTCTCCCACCATGATCCAGAAGATTGGGAAATTTTAGTTACTGATTTAAAGGACTGTTTTTTCACTATTCCTCTGCACGAAGACGATGCGGAGAGATTCACCTTTTTGGTACCATCCATCAACAAGGCAGAACCTGCCAAGCGGTACCACTGGGTTGTCTTGCCCCAGGGTATGAAAAATTCGCCCACAATGTGCCAAGTTTATGTAGCTTGGGCTCTAGAACCGGTGAGAAAATGGTTTCCTTATCATTTACCACTATATTGATGACATCTTAATAGCTGGGAAAAGCTTAACCGATCTCCTGATCTTGGCTGAAGTTACAGCAACCCTTGAGTCAAGAGGGCTGAAAATTGCTCCAGAAAAGGTGCAGAAACAGTCACCCTGGAAATACCTTGGTTGGATCATCACTGGAAGTCAAATATGCCCGCAGAAGGTCGAAATTGTTAGAGAGATCCAAATGCTGCACGACGTACAAAAATTGGTCGGAGATATTCATATGGGTCCGTAAAAAATGTGGAATTACCAATGACGACTTGAAACTGCTTATCCAGCTTTTAGGAACAACTGCTCAGGCTAATGATAGGCGACACTGGGACCCGAACACCGAGCAGCCCTTGAATGCATCAGCTGTAAGATTGTTAACAGCCACGCCGATCGGATTAGACCTGAGTTACCTGTGAACCTCATGCTTGTCATTACAGATTCACCTCACATGAGGAACCCTCGAGAATATCCTTGTGCCCTCATCATGCAGTGGGACGAGAAACATCCACGGCCATTGCGCATTCTCAAGTGGGTCTTTTTATCCGTCAACCGGCCGAAAACTGTCTCAACCAGGATGGAGTGTTTCGCACAACTGATCATGAAAGGCCGAATGTGTGTTATTGACCTTCTGAGTTGAGATCCAGTCACTATATTTCTTCCAATGGTTCAGTCTTATCTGGAATGAGGCCTTTGACATTCTGATGATCTACATACTGCATTACTTGGATTTACAGGAACCATTTCTAACCAGTACCTTCATTCTAAGCTTTTAACTCTGCTGAAAGGACAAGTAATGGAACAGCGTCTGTGATTATCGGAGACTCCTGTGACTGGCATCAGTGTTTTCACTGATGCTGGAAAGCGTTCCCGAAAAGCAAAATGCACCTGGCTGTCACAACAAGAGACATGGGAACAAAACATTCTAATGGGTGATACAGATGACTCATTACAAACACTTGAGCTCAAAGCCATTGTATGGGCTTTCAGTAATTGGCCCTCAGTTGCTCTTAATATAGTGTCAGATTCTTTGTATGTAGTAGGTATGGTGAGACGTATTGAGCGTGCTATGATAAGAGAAGTGAAAAATCAGGCTCTTAACATCCTTATCATTCATTTAGTGAATCTGGTTAACCAACGCAGTGCCCCTTACTTTATCACTCACATTTGCAGTCATTCCATGCACAGAGGCCTAGCTATTGGCAACGAAGTAGCCGATAGGTTAGTAGCTCCTGCGTGGACAGGTCCACCAATTGACACCTTTGTTCAAGCGCACAATTCCCATGACTTTTTCCATCAGTTCGCAAAGATGCTAGTGAAACAGTTTAGAATCCCGTTGATAAATGCTCAGAGAATTGTCAAGTCTTGTCCATCATGTCAGGAATACGGGTTCGGCCCAGGTGTTGGATTTAACCCTAGGGGATTGAAGCCTTTGCAATTATGGCAAATGGATGTCACCCACATCAATGAATTCCGTTGCCTTAAATACGTTCACGTGTGCATTGATACCTTCTCTCAGGCCATCTGGGCAACAGCTCAGACAGAAGAGACAATCCAACATGTAGAAAGGCACCTATACAGTTGTTTTGCAGTACTTGGTGTCCCGGCAAAGCTCAAAACAGATAATAGGTCAGGCTATAGATCTTTACGCTTTGCTCCATTTTGTAATCTTTGGGGTATTACCCATGACACCGGCATTCCACATGTTCCTACTGGTCAAGCCATTATAGAACGTGCACATCAAACGTTAAAAAGTTTGCTGTTAAAACAAAAGGGGGGAAACACAGGTATGTCTCCACATGAGAAGTTGCATAAAGCCTTATATGTGCTTAACTATTATGTGCTTAACTATCTGAAGCTGGCGAAAGACAGTCAGAAACCACCGATATTAGTACACAGCTTGGTGCTTTGGCCAGGTTCCAGTTCAGTAAGCCAGATGAATAATGGAATCCTAGTGAGGTACAGGGACCCAAAACCAGGTGAGTGGAAAGGGCCTGACACAGTCAAATTAACAAGAAGATTTATGTGTTTGCTTACAGGAGATGGATTGATTTGAATACCAGCAAGATGAATTAAACCATATCACTCTGATGCTGAATCTGGCGCACCTATCCAGAGACCCAGATCACCTGAGATGCCAGCTACCCAGATACCAGCAGACACTGACACCACTGCTGAGACAACTTGATCTGCATTACACCTTCCCAGCAGACTCATCTGGTTAGCAGATTTGCAGATAATAATAGAAGAGCATGGACCCTGCTCCCTAAATAACACAGAGTTACAGAACCAGGCATTAAATGCATGCGTTAGCACAGCTTTTAGAACATGGGTGTGCATGTGTTGTCCGAGAGAGACAGAGAAATTGGAGAGTAGTCCGTCCATAGACATGAATGACAATTGATCCTTCAGTGTTTTATTGTAATCGATGTGCACGTCAATTAGCAAGATGCAGTCTGGCTGACTTTCTTTGTGCCTTTTTAAGACCAAACCACAAGCATCCTGACCCACTTCAACCTTTGCCACCAGCACTGAGTAGACAGTTTAACCTTTTTCAGAATTTGCAGCTTGTGGAAACTTTTAAGTAACATATTTTAAGTTATTTGGTATATAGGTTAGCAAGAAATCTAGCACACAGAAACTTAGTTAATGGCAATAGCATTGTAGACAGTTGTTGTGGGGAAGGAATACGAGTCCCTCGCAGTTGGCAGGTAGATTGACAGGACTGAGAAACACAAAAAAGAAAATGGCGATACAGATGCAGGCCATGGCAGCAGCAGTGATGTTAATAGCTTTAAGTTTATGTGAAGTTTCTGGATTGCATACAATAAACCCCAGACAGAACATGTGGATCACCTGGGCTAATCAAACTAGACAGACATAATTTTGCCTATCTATAGCAACACCATCTGACCCGTTTTGTACTTGTTTGTTAAGAGCTCCCTACCTACAAGATTGGAAAGGATGGGTAAAAACACAGCCATACTAAAAGAGAGTGTTATAAACCAGACATGTTAAACCATCTTTGCCAAAAAGCCCCTCTCGCTGTGTCAATCAAACCGCCATTGCAGCAAGCCTGATAACTAACAACTTCAACCGGCCGATGCCACAAGATTCCATAAGAGCTTGATTTGGTAGGCTCAACCTTTGGAATTAACTCTTGTATTTTTATTGGAAGACCAGCCTTTACAAGAGCAAAGTTTTCTAAACAGCATCATTAGTCATCTTGGACTAATGTATCGAGCACCTCTTAAGTGGTTTAAATATCAAAATAAGAATAGATATTGTAATGGCAGTTTGAGAGCAGAAACGGGAGGCAATAAATGTGCTATTTGGAACAATGACACAGCCAAAGCATTTCCCCCAGGGTACTTTCTAATTTGTGGAGACCAGGAATCCCCAGTCTCCTGCAAAGAATCCCCATAATAGCTTATGGAGGACCTTGCTATATTGGCAAACACACTCTTTTTGCCCCTTCAATGACTGACCTATTTCAGAACGTAAGTAGAACTAGAACAAGGCGATCTATAGAGCAACTAGGCCCTAACTGTAAGGATAAAGTTGAGTTACAGGGAAATTTACAGGGATTGTTGCACAGCAACAGCAGCGGCCGAGCTCAGCTCCGCTCCGGCCTCACATGCGCGACCCGCATTGCCTGGGGCCGCCGCGGCGGAGGAGACCGGTGCTCCGGAGCAGCCGTGGCCGACGGGCGGCACTCTGGCAGCGGCTGCACTGGGCGCTTCGGCGGGAGGCGTTCGCCGCAGGCTGCCGGCCGACCAGAGCTTCCCCCACGCTTCGCTTCCCGCTGCGTGAAGGCAGGATCCCACTCCGCGCAGGCCCACACGGACAGCTGTCTGTGAGATACAGAGCAAGAGACTCAGGGAGGAGGGATTTTTGGGGAGGTCTGAGAAAGACGGCTCTGTCTGCCAGCCAAACGATGGGTGTATTTAGACCTTCAGGACAGCAGAGAGATACCATCTTCGATTACTCTGCCCCCTCTTCCCTGTGCTACAGCTGGTGTCATTGCCAACAGGAGATTCAGCCAGTCATCAGCAACTCCCTGGTGCCAAACAATGCAAAGCTTTGAAAGGTACCTTGCAAGGGATTGCTTTAGTCTTCAACAGAAAGAAATTTTATTCCTTCTCTCAGCAGATGGCTTACCATTTTCCCTATGCCCTCCCCTGTCAGCACTGTTTTTCTCCTAAAAAGGACACGTCCTTACTTGTTTGCAAAAAAAGATTGTAGAACATGCACACCACTACAGAGGATAAAGGGGGGAAAAAAAGGCAGAAAAGTGAAGCCCAAATTCATGGTTTCCTCTACAGTTTCAGTTCTTTTATTGGAGATACTGTGATACTGCGTTCCCTTTTCTCTGACAGGATCTCTCCCTGCTGCAGGTCACCACAGGAAGGAGAGACAAATTCCTTCACAAGGGAGAAAATAAAGCCTTATTCCTATCCCTCCTCCATCCTGGCACCGTAAAAATTTCAGAAGCCAAAAACTGTCTCACTAAAGCAGCAATAGGTTAGTAACACTCTCCTTGTATAACGGCATTTGAGTTGGTTCAGAAGACTAGTTCCAGTAAACTAAAGAAATACTGTACTCCTTACTAGAGACAAATTTAACTTTTAGAGCCAATATTGTGCAGCTAATATTGTGTAATAGTGAAAATGACAGTATTCTTTTTTGAGATGCTACCATTTACCTTTAGTAGATGCAACCATTCAAGAAAAAGGTAAATGCTGACCAAACACCCCCAACAAATCAAAACACCACAACATGCACACCAGAAGGCAGAATTTCAGAACACAGTCTAAAGCTCACTATTAATGAAAAGGACAAGTCACTCGATCATTTATATGCCTTTACTGTCTAAAGTAATTGTCTGAAAATTGAGTATTCAATTTTGAATCAACTTTTAATCAAGATGAAAGCTAAGGCTGACTAAATGGGAATGTAGTATTTAACTTTTTAAGTATACCATAAAGATAATGTAGCTTTTTAAAGTTTGCTTAACCACATAGGCCTGTATAGACTTTTCTCTATAAACACAAGAAGAAACAATAGTGTTACCATTTGACTTTTTTTTTCATTTTATTAGCACAAAATCCTGTAGTAGGTGAAAAGAAAGAGAACATACGCATGTACTTAGAACATGGAAAACTCACTGCACAAATTTCTTCCTGTTATTTTGCCAATTACTTCTCTTACCTTCAGAATCTGAAATGTGATAGTGGTTGCAAACTACAAAACCCAATCTTATGAGCCTCCAGCACTTCCTTAAAAAAGTTCTGCAGTTCCATTAGCAAAAAAGGGGCTCAGCCTAGATTTAAGAGAACAGACCTAGAGCACTTGAATTCCAGTTTCCTGCTGTAAAAAAAACATCTATGCAGTATGTGCATACACCCCAATGTTACTGCATGTATATTCATTTTTACATAGCTCAATGGAATTCCAGTCTATAAGCACAGAAGCAATCCCATGGTTATTTCTGACCACATAAATACACCAGTTGTGGGGATCACTTCAATTAGTTCTTGCAGAAACTTTCCTAGTGGGACTTGTATAGTTGGTCCAATGGCTTTGCAACACCTATACATACATAGGGACAGGTAGAAGGAAGCAAGGTCTTTATGGGCCAATGGCTGGGTCTACTGCACAGCAAGGCTGGTGTAACAGTATGACATCTGCAGTACTAGTACCAGTAAATTAAAGACTTCAGATATACTGCCTGTAGTGTGAAAGTCAGCAGAATTCACAAAATCAGAAAAACCACTATTCTAGTCAGATTGCATAGCGACAAACAAGAAGGTGTTTGTCACAGTACAGAATCAGTGTACTTTCAAAGTCCAGTACTATTAGTAAATTATGGCACAGTGAACTTAATTGCCATGCACAGATAACACCCTCAGACATTTTGCTAGGAATTGTCTTGTTTATCAGTCAGAGAGTGGAGAAAGATCCACCATCAAAACTCAGTAACCTGTCATTTCTTTGCTTGGGAATAGCTAAGTGGTTGCTTTATTCCAACAGATGGCAGACATTTTTAGTTTAGTTAGCCATGCAGCTGTTTCATGAATAGGATTAATAACACAGATTTATGACATCCATATTTTTGCAAAAGAGAACAGGTAGTTTATTTCTGATTTTAATCCTTCCCTTCCATCAAAGGGGACATACCAAGAAGTGTGGTCTGAAAGCAAAGTATCACGATCTCTTTAAAATGAAGCTCCAGGTCAGTTCTCTAAACAAACACATGATCACTAGAACAGAGCTCTATCTTGCATCCACTTAACAAGCACAGAATTCATGAGAACTATGAGCACACCAGCAAGAACAAGAACTACTTAATGGAATGATTTGCGAGACCGGCCTCAGCAAGCAAAAAGCCTGAGTTTCACAAGCCTTAATAACACCAATTTTTTTTTTTGCAGGACAGGAGGTAAACTTAAGCAAAAGAGGATATTCTACAGATTAATTTAAAAAAAATTTTAAAAGTTAAGCAAGTGACTGTTCAGTGTTTCATCCAAAACTCAATTGTTTCTAAGTTTTGACCAGGCAATCAGTCAGACAGAGACTGTTAAAAGAGGACTCCAAACTGAAAACCTACTGCATTTGCAATATAGCTGATTTCAAACTGGTATTTCTAACTCCACTGGCCTCAAAGTATTTTCACAGTGGTTTCAGTTGCCCAGCATGAGTTACAATCTGCTGTTCCACAGTTAGGACCGCTCTTCTCCTCTGAAGCATACTTCAGGCTTTCAGACTACTCTTCTCTTGTTCCACAAAACTTTGGAGTGAAGAGCTGACAAGTCTATCCAAGGTCTTTCGCTTTCCTCTAGACTGCATTCCGAGGTGTGCCATTGTGAGTCACTGCTTTCATATTTGAGGTGCTTGATTGATGGTTGCAGATCCTGTGGGAGGCAACACCTACTTCAAAAACTTCATGAATGGCTTTGCGGAAGCAATGAAAATTGTAGTCTATCAAACCTGTCAAGGAGAGGAAAAACTCTGTTCAGATTGGCATACTTATGTAAACAGAGTTTCAAAATCAATATAAAATTTGACCATTTTTGCTACTTATTTAGTATGAACTTGGACTCAAGATTTAACGAAGTTTTACTGATGCTAGTATTTATTTGGACTGTCTCCGTTTTTTTGAAAACAAGGTACTAATTTGGAATGCAAGGTGTATATTTATGATCAAACAGTAGGTAAGGGGACCGTTACTCCATACTACTGATTCCACTAGAACAGGTGGTAGTGACAGAGCTCACATTAGCTACACAAGTCATTTTGGCAGGACAGTGATTAAAGTGATAATTCACAAATTTAAAAATAAGACCTCATTATATCTATCTCCAAGAAATAAAAAAAATCCTCCCATAAGAAATTACACAAATTGAGTCACACAAAAATCAAACTGACTTGTAAAATCATATTAATATTTTATAGCTCATAAAAAATATTAGATAAAAGCTGTTCAATGGCAGGGAAGTCCTTACCTTTGCGCTCAAAACTCTCTTCTCTAAGAATGCAAACTAACGCCAAAAACTTTGTTACTTCCTTTAAGTACAGGACTGTTGTGTTATTGAGCTTGATAATTGCCATTGACTCTTTATCATAAGCACTTCCAGTGCCATCTTCTTTTAACCTAAAAAAGAACAAGTTAACCCGAGGCATAATCGAATAGGCATGCATATGTAACTTCCAAGACAAATAGCTGTTAAATTCAGTCAGAAGAATACTACTCATACTGAACGTTAAGCAAATGGAGAGCCTGCAGTGGAGGTCTTAATACTATCAATGAGTAAGACCATTATTAGAGCTTCAGTTTCTCAGGAAAGCTAGATCTAAACAGAGCAGAGGCCTTCATCAGATACTGTCTATTGCAGATGAGCAGTTAAGAGCAAGCTAACAGTGTGCATTCTTTTGATGCCAATGGAGTGACATCTCAGTGAAATTATTTTTGGTAAATTAATACAAAGGCTTCCTTAGTGAGGCTGGGGCAGAGGATGCAACATGGAACAGGACATTTTTTGGTCTTAAGCTAAACCAGCCTGTGTGTACAAGAAAAGATGAGTTTGCTGTTTTCTATCTTCAAGTTATTAGTGTTAGTTAAATTACTATAGAAGCAAATGATGTATTGCAAGTTACTTCTAAGCACTCCTGAAAAAAAACCCAAACCAAACAGTTACACAGCTGTGGATCAACCCATCAGGAGACAGACCATTAAATGCTGTGGTATTTTCTTGGTAGCACTGTACTTTCCAGGCTACAACCACAGTTCTAAGATAAGTTGCCACTTCTTCAGAACCACTTCAAAAATCCAGTGTGAAGTATAATTTTGCTGTAAATTGCGAGATACAAACACTATATGCATCCCTCATAGAAAGTCAGCAGGAGACAGAGTTGACTTTGCAAACATTACTCTGTTCAGACTGCAGCAAGTCTCAAAACAATGTCACTGCAAGTTACACTTATGAGCTGTGGCATGCTATTGACCCCAATTATTTGCAGGTATTTATATACTTGCATCCACCACGCCAAACAAGACACAGAAGTATTCCTATTTTACATGAAACACGACTTCTACAAATGTCAGATAGCTGTCTAGGGCCATGAGTGGAGGGAAACAAACCAAGTATAAACGCTGCCAAATCATTTGGATTTATTTTAGTTACCAGTGTGCTCTAAAGACCAATTGATAGCATTTTGCTGCATGACAAAGCCAGCACCACTTGCACAGTTTGCAACCTATTCTACAACTTCTGAAGACTTTTTTTCATAAGATTATTCATCACTTACCCATATATACAGGAAACATCTATCACTACATCAATCATGTCACAGCACAACTCATATGACTGCATGTCCACAGGGGAACTGTCTGTTGCAATGTAGATTTTGCTGACTACATCGAAGAGAAAAGCTTTTTCAATGCCTGAGTTCTTCAGAAAGAGAAAGAATTTAGATGAATTTTTTAAATAACTGCATTTTTAAAATCTCAAGTAGAATTCATACATTTTCACATTCTTAGTAGCAGAAAATGGTTTAAATATAAGCAGTTTAGAGGCTTAAGACAGATTCAAGATTTAGAGCATATACTTTTTAAATACAATACCCTTGTTGCCATAGTACATATCAACATCACACAGCTGACAAAAATAAAACTGGGGACTCTGTTACAGTTCGTTTTAGTTTATTATTTATCTGATCATTTTCCTATGCTTCCAGAATCCATATTCAGCAATTTACCTCTTCTGTGCTTCTATTAACTCCAGAAGAGTCATAACTCACATCCACCTAAAGGACTGGGGTCAGAGATGAGATATTTCATAGTGGTATGCTGACACTTAAATTTTATGCTGGTAGTATCTTGGCAATTCAGTTTCTGTGTGAAGCATTTGCCATGCAGTTTCACCTGCAGAGCAACTAAGTCCGCTTCTGAACTTAAATATCCATTAAAAGTACCACATTATGAAGTTATGAGTATGGAAAAGCACAATACCATTTGTAACTGAGCACAAAGTGCATGTACTCAAAGTTCAGAAGCCTTCTATGGTTCAAGTTACCACATACACACTACTGGCAAAGCTTCTTTTCTATTTATGCATCAGAAGCATACCTTACCTCTTCTTCCCAGCTAGTCTGAAGACCCAGGACAGTGTCCTGAGGACATCCAGACAATCCTTCTGCCATCAGGATTACACGCCACATCCTCATGGCACTGAGAGCAGGGTCAACATGCCCTTTATCTACTGAGCCAGGTTATTACAAACAGTCCTCTACCAACCACAGCAAACAAGCATTATATGGTAGCATGGAGTCATATCCTCTTGGATAGAAATGTTTTTTTCTTTGTTGTCCACGTGCCTGCAACAGCCTCATAGACAACTTATATGAGACTGTCTTGTCTCCAGGGTGATACTTTATTTGAGTAAAAGTATAGAGCAGGAACTTTCTATAACACTAATTCCATGATAAATGCAAACACTAAAAGAATAAGGGTAAAAGTCTCACAGATCACATGAAATTAGACAGCTAAGTTCAAGGCCAAGTTCATATTATCAAAAAAGTCTCTTGCCAGTACAGCTACATTAGACTACTAGTGCCTTAGCAAAGCAATCAGTATACCCTGCTGGCAGGAAACTTCTATATCGGCTGTTATAAGGCAAACTACACTTTGTCAATATTTAGAGAAACCCCACAAAGCACACACCAGTACAATTTAGCTGTGGTAAAGAGCTTTTAACATAGAAAACCAAGTCAGCATAGCACACCTACGAGTGCCACCGAATTCTCTCAAGGGCAGATCTATCCAGCAATCTTTAGCAGAAGGACTTGCTTTACCATTCTGCATATTTCACTCAAAGTTCTGTTAGATGAACACTTACTGATATGAAGATATTAAGTAGATTTTCCAGGGTTGGCAGTTGCGGAATGAGCTTCTGTACCACTTTACTGAAGGCTTCAAATATTGAATGGTCATAGATACTGGTCAAATAAAAGCTGAGATGAGGAGGAAGGGCAAAGAAAGAAAAAAAAAGAAAAAGAAGATTCAAGAGTATTACAGAATTGCAGTAGAAGTGTTAAATTTATGATTTCTAACATTCAGGCCTGCTATTTTGCCTGGGATGCCTTTATCACAAATGTCTGGACACTGCACAAAGAATCTAAGTTCTGAGCAGCTGGAGTACACATTAAACAGATTTTCCCCATCTTTGAGAGATGGGAGACCAAAGATAAAAATTTGAACATTGTTAGAACACACTTAGCCCACAGAATGCTTATCACAAAGGTATAAAAATACTTGATTAGATTTCTTCAAGTCCTGTTCCTGGCCTTCCACTTTGTTCACACTAACATCGAGAGATACTGGCTCCACAAGAATCAAAAGAGCAATAAAACTAGAGAAAAGATAGCTTGTCTGTAGAAGATACCTTAAAAGTGAGCCAAATCTCAAGTAACAGACTAAGCTTTCAGAACCAATCACACTGAAAAGTCAGTGCAAGTCAGGACTAGAAGGCAAGAGCTTCCCCTTTCTTTTCCCAGCCTCTCCAGCCTCCATGTACAAATTTGGCCTGTTACGCTGAATAGGAAAGACTTTGAATTATCCCTGAGTATGAATAAATCTGTTGATTGGAATCTGATAAAGTAGCCTGCCTTTTTTTGTCAGCCTAACAGCTGAGGCTTGTCCATAAATTCAAAGGTGTTATTTTATTAACACAAGTTGGTTCAATATTAAGAAACTACCCAGACCTTGCTCCAGCTGTTCGAGTATTACATCTAAAAGCCTTTAATCTGTATGCTTATCAGCAACAGTAGAATCACATATGCCAGTCTTTAACTCACCTAAGGTGAAGTTTTTCAAGCCCAGCATCTGTAAGATCATCATTAGCCCTCTGATGAATATCCCTCTGAGTTTCTATTTTATGGTCATCTGATAAACCATCAACTTTATGAATAAAAACTTCAAAGTTCATTTCTGGGTTGACCTTGTAGGCTTTTGAAACTGTGATGTGGAGTCTTGTTAAAGCTTCCATGTAGTCATCCTGTAAAGCAGTTTTGGCAGGAATGAATGACAAAGTTTTTGTCTGATAACTATTCCATTCTGCACAAAGACAAAATATTTCAGTGCAAGAACTTCACTTCACTTCTGTAACTAAACAGAAGTATAGGAGAAGAGAATACCTTGACGTGTCATAAATCCTAGCAGCTTAGATTCTGTTATGTCAGTTAAGGTTCATTAGCTCAAGGCTCAGCTACACAAAACTAGACTTCAGAGCAAAAGGTGGGTTACACTTCAGCACAAGGCAGCAGCGATCTCCAAGATGGTCCAAATAACCAGGTAAGCTCCCATGGTGCAATTCCTAGGTCTATTAGAAGCTACCAGATACCTGGTAGTACCAATACCAGAAACTGAGGTCAGAAGTGTGCTGTTATTAAGTGAACTCCACAGCAGAAAAAAACCCAGACAATTCAGACCATCTAGCCAAGCAGGTTCTCACTATCAATGCAGAACATTTAAGTTCAGAGTACAAGCCCTTTTCCACTCTCTCCACCAGTAGCGTATGTTCCAATCACTTCACCAAAATAAAACCACACACCAAAAGTCAGACTGCCAATACATCTCTTCATACACAGCAGAAGTCTTACAAACCTATCTAAAAATATACATTACAGGTCTCTCAATCATTCCTTTCACACGAAAAGCAAAAGTTAAACTTCCTTGTGATTTGTATTTACCTGGGCATCAATAACATATATTAGAGCACCTGTTCCTCTGAAGATCATCTCATAATCAAATGTTGGATCAAAAAAGTCCATCTGTCCAGGAAAATCCCATATCTGGAAGTTCACAAATGAACTGTTGGAAATATCATCCTTGTAGATTTTGTTGGTACTTTCCAAGAACAGAGTCTCATTAGGAGACATTTTGTGAAACACCACCTGTTAAAAGAACACAAATAATAGTCTAGATTTTACCTTATTAGAAGAAATTAGTGAAAGATTTGTGACTTGACTTCTACAAATAGATTTATCCATTCTGAAATGTACAGCTTCCTTTTGGTAAATAGACAGCTTCCTGCATTAGATAAGAAAATTACCTACCTCCTAAAAGAACCAAGCAACTGAATACAGTTAAACATTTTCACAAGTCCAAATAACACTACTGGCTGAAGACACAGATATCCAAGTTACTATTTCTTTCCCTGCAAGGCTAGCACAGTGTTTTCAAATTCTGTTATATTCAGAGCTGGTATAAAGCCACTTAATTAAATAACTGCAAGCTTTTAAGAACCTTTCCTTTCCAGTCTTAGAAATTCCTAAAGGAAACTTCGCTTTTAGTCTGGTGTCAGGTGTTATAACACCTACAATAGAACTGTACTCTCAGTTTCAGGGATCCAGATAGCTAGGTAGTTTGCCATCTATTAACAACTCCTTTTGAGTAGAGAATCACAGAATGGGTAAGGCTGGAAGGGAGCATAGTGGGGTCATCTGATTCAACCTCCCTGCTCAAGCAGGGTCATCCCAGAACACATGACACAGGATTGCATGCAGACAGCTCTTGAGTAGCTTCTGTGAGGGAGACTCCACACCCTCCTGGGGCAGCCTGTTCTAGGGCTCAGTCACCCATAAATACTTCCTCATATGCAGGTGAAACTTCCTGTGAAAGTCCACTAAAGAAAGGATGAAAGATTTCGCACTAGATGGTAAACAGTTTAGCTGCAGGATGACAAACATACTCACTGCTGGAACTCAAAAAGCCCCACTATGAATTTAGCCCTTCCTTGTACAGAACTAGCATGTAACTCCACAGCAAAGCAGCCTGTAGCAAAAGCAGTCAGTGTCAACAGTGAACATTGTGCTAATGCAACTCAACTGGACAATATGAAAGTTACTCAAAACAATGTACTCCAAATAATGCAGTAAAACACTAGGACTGCAAAAATAAAGAAGTTTCATATACAGCACCTGGTAAACCTAAAAACTTCACAACAGGGACTGCAACCTTGATAATTTTGGTTTCTTCAAATGTTTCGTACAGTTACAGAAATCACCCATTAGAGACCTGGTGCAACAAACTGTCAAAAAACTTCCAAGACAAACAGCTCCACACCCAGTACAGTTAATGGATTGTTTAGCGAGGTTCAAAGTAATACTTCAGCCTACATTTTTAAGGCCAGGGGAAAGCATTTATTTCCTTGGGGCAAACATCTTAGGAAGCCAGGGTCTAAATGAGGTTTTAAACAGCACAACATTTGTATGGAGAAGTAAGAACAGAAGATACATAGCAGCTGTACTGCATTCTTCTGGGTTTGCAGTGTAGTTTTAAAACATTCTGAAATCAACATTTTTTTGGAACTGAGCATCTCCTACAAGAGCAGGCCAGAATTAGCAAATTGATTTTAAAGCTGGTAACTCTCTGGGAAGCAATGCTGTCACCTCCTTTTTCCTTTTTTCCCAAAGTAGCACATTTCATCAGATCGATGTTCTCCACCAGAACACCAGTTTCCTATTACATCAGTACAGTACAGTAAGTCCAGTTATGCAAGTCTGCACAAAAATTTGTTTATGAACTGAAGCAATCATCGCATTCCCAAAATCTACCTGCAATTTGCTACTGAATATTCACAGGTTACACCAGTATGGAAAACCCAACTGCCCTAAGGAAAAAAAGAGTCCCCCCCTAAGATCGTAGTTTTTTTCTTTTGCGAGAGGTCTCCTGTCAATACTGCTCTCAACAGAAGCATGAAATGATTTATTAATTCATGTTTTTTACAGAAATTTCTAGGTAATCACAAAGCCAATACTTTCCCCAATACAGTAGTATCTTGCATACACCCCTATTTTCTGGCAAGGGGGGATCAACAGCTAGTGCCCAGACAGAAGGGTTGGGTCTAGTTACGGCCATTTTTGAACTAGAGAGATTTAAGAGCAGGGATGCTGTTAATAAGAAATTTCTTGATATTAGTTTGCTCAGGCAGCATCAAAATGAGCCCCTAGGTATCAGAATCACAGCTTCTAATTCCTAAGCAAGATTGGTAACTGACTGGCAAAAGATAAATTCTATGTCCTCTTACTGCATATTCAACATGACGCTATCCCTTTCCTATACGACTACTGGAATAGGCCCTCAAAGAACTGAAGACTACCAATCCTGGCCATAAAAAAAGTCCAAAAGCTACATCTATATACAGACTTGTAACATCTTAAAATCTATCTGCAATTTGGAGTTCCTGTCTTCCTCCGGCTTTTAGGGTGCACTTTTATCAAGAGTGGATAATACAATAAGGTCTCTAATAAGAGTCTACAACAAATACCAATCACATGACTAAAAGGACTTCAAAAAAGGCTTTCAGTGAAAGCACTACATTTGCACATACAGTGGGAACATTTGACCTAAAAAATGGGGAATAACTGATAAGGCTAAAAAGCAACAACGGTCCAGTCTGCCACTGTATTTCAGCATAGCACAATGGAAAAGATTTCTCACTAACAGAGTCTGAAATCAGCATAGAACTGACTCATTGGTTTCCTGCAGTCTATGGATTACCAAGCAGTCTGCTTAAGATTGCTAAAAGAAGCAGATTCATACCTGCTATACTGCAAAGTCCGAAAAGGCTTCTCTGCATAAAACCTTTATAGAAATCTCTGTAGGTTTTCACACTTGCATCTGAAGCAAATTTGAGGCCCTTAAGTCTAGAGCTGAGACTCATGCATTTCACTAGTTAACATCTTCCCATAAAAGTATCACCTAAAAAGTTCACAAGAGGGACTGCACACATAAAATTCGCACTGAGGAATAAGGATTGTTCTGAGCACTACAATTCTACTGAGCTATGTGGCAAATGAAAATAATCAGTTTTGTCTTATTTTTATTAAGAAACACTAGTGACTAGTAACAAAGCTACCAACAAACCTAAGGCACTGAAACTGTTGTATTTCCTCCTTGACAAGTGACTCTCGTTTACTCTGTCTAGCAAACTAAAGAAAACCAGAGGCTATCTTTCTGTTCACACAAAAGCAGAAGTCTCTTTCAAAGCATCAACAGGCAGAACAACAGCTCAAGTCTTCTTCCGGGTGGAAGCACTAGCTAAACACCACACACCTGTACCACGTAAGAAAACGCCTCATGATAAATTTCACACCAGTATCTTCACTTTTTACTTCTGAAGCCTTAAAAGTGAAGAAATACAAAGGCTACAACCTATGCTACACAGCCTTCCTCTCTAGGGCAGATGATCAGTGTCCATTCTGGAAAGTAAACGTCTTTAAGCAGGATGCTCCCGTCGCTCCAACTTCGCCACATCGGCCCACCAAAAAAAGGAGAAATTGCCCCAACAGCAGCACAGCAGGGAGTACCAGCTCGGCGCCAGAGAGGCAGCGCGGCAGGCAGAGGCGGGGAGCCGCCGGCTGCCCCTCACCTTCTGGATGGAAGACTTCCCGCTGCGCCGCAGCCCCATGAGCAGAATCCGCGGCTTGGAGTCTGCCCCGCCCGCGCCGCCGCCAGGCCCGCCCGCGCCGCCCCCGGGCCCACCGGGCCCTGGGCCTCCCTCCAGCTCCGCCTCCTCCTCCTCCTCCCCGTAGCCGAAGTCCTTGGGGAATGAGTCCGCAGCCCCGAAGCTCCCTCCCACCAACGCCGGCTCCTCAGCTGTGCCTGGCCCGCCCGCCCCGCCGAACTGCAGCGCCATGTCCGCCCAAGCCCGCCGCCCGACAGCCGCCAGCGCCCGTTCCGGGGCCTCCTTCTGCTCGCCCAACCCAAGCCGACACGGCCCAGCCTGTCCCGGATTGGCCGCTGTCAACCTCCGCGCCGCCGATTGGCTCAGGAAAGCAGCGGGGTGGGCTGGCTCCGGTCAGACGACCAGAGTCACCTGACGGCGCTGCCGCACGTGAGCGGCAGGGGCGGGGTGCGCACGGCCCTGCGGGAGCGGCGGCACCGGGCACCGGAGGCGCGCTGCGCGCTCGGGGCCGCCGGCGCCCGCCTCTGCCGCTTCGCTCACGGCGCAAAACCCAGCCGGCAGCCGGGACAGGGGAGCTTTCGCCGAAGCGGCCGCCTAAGCAAACGTTACCTTGCGAAGTAAAATTCTTCATTAAACAGTCATTAATTTTTTTTCTAGCAGCCCTGGTACAAAACAAACTGATGAAATAACAAATATTTGTTAAAACTTCACAATCCTAATTTAAGGTTCACAAGATCCAAGTGCTTTCAGAAGGAAGCAAATAGAGTTTTGAAAACTGTAGGTTTGCACTACTTCCCCGGCACCCGACAGCTCAAGTCAGGAGTCCATGCATGCCCTGCGATGGGCTTGACTAACACCTTTACCTGCCTTGCTGCTTCTTTAGCAAGACATGCCAGTCACATTACCCAGAAACATACTCAGCTGTACAATACCTTTCCCACAGCATTAACCTCTCCCTACTTCCACATGGTGTAACTTAATGCTAGAGCTATGTTTTATCTTACATTCAAGTGAGCTTTCTTCTGTCCTTTGCTCCAGAAGGTGGGATTTTTTTCTTTTTTTCTTTTTTTTTTTTTTTTTTTTTTTTTTGTTTGGCTTTGGTTTGTTGGTTGAGGGTAGTTTTTTCCTAATGAATGCTTTACAGACTTAGAACAGTATTTTCCCCTCATTTGCCTCTCTTCCGGTCTGTTTAGGTCAATAGAGACGGTAGTAAGGTAAGCAATTATTACATTCACTAGCCCTTGATTACAATGACTACCAAAAGTTGTGATCCATCCTACCACATTTTCAAGATAGTTTAGCTTCCTTATTTTTAGGATGGGTTTTGCAGACTAACAGCCAATAAATATAGTACATAAGACAACTGCATTTCATTTCCCCCTTTCTTTATTTTTCATGTCATCAGCTGCCCTTTAAAGTACCTAGTTTTAGGGTAGGAAACAAATGCAGCTCTTTAAAACATTATCACTCTTTTTTTTTTTTTTAATAAAGGTCTACTTTGCATTTCAGAAGAGTCATGAAACCAATTCAGGTGAAAGGGGAGAGAGAACATAGGCAAAATTAATGATCACAAGTCACATCCACGTGCCATCCCCCTTGGATTTTATTTTCTCTGTTAGATGAATCAGAAAGCACAACTCTCCACCCTGCTGTCTTACATGTGCCACTCTTATTACACAGCATTTTTATTACAAGAACAAATTTTGTATTATGTTCAGAACTGCACAGGCAATACCTGGATCAATTCTCCAAAGCCTAGTCTCTGAGATGGGAGCAGAGGCATGAACTGCACAGGAGGAGGTACACCTCGTGCAAATTAAGGTGTAAGTTCAGTAGGTACTTCATTTCAACATTGTGCTAAATCCATCACTTAACTATACTTGCTCATTTTATGCCCCTCTGAGTAGAATATTACCCTATTAGCTTCAGTAAAAGTCTCATTCAGTGTTGAGTACAAACAGAGAAGGTAATTTGAAGGTCCTGCTTTAATTTACAGTTGGTCCATCAGTGTCATGTCATCCCTTTCAGTTAAAACGAAAGAAAATAAAGAGACAGATCAGCAGTTCAACAGGACCATTGACCATGATGTGAAAATTACATGAAGTGGGCAAGCAGAGTTATCTAAAAGTTAATCATAACTGTCATATTTTCTTAAATACAGAAAGCAAGAAAGGGTGGCCAGTATGCTTAACTCAGCAGTTGCCATAGCATCCACATGCTCATGGTAATGCATTCTTTCTTTAAGATGATGAAGTAACAAAGCAGACAATGCAGAGTTCACACACACAAAAGACCACATTTCTCAGGAAGCCCTTTATTAAGTCAAGGCATTAAAGGAAAAACTACTGTTATTCACCATGCTTCTCATCTTGAGGTGGTTCGTATTGAGCCAGCTGTGGATTTAAAGAAAGGAATTTAGTTAGTCACAATATTCCATGTAACACTTTATATTAAGAAGTGTAGGAAAAT
Source organism: Monarcha castaneiventris obscurior (assembly GCA_026261815.1). Taxonomy (NCBI): domain Eukaryota; kingdom Metazoa; phylum Chordata; class Aves; order Passeriformes; family Monarchidae; genus Monarcha; species Monarcha castaneiventris. Next base: position 1,567,956 of record JAMPIT010000511.1, on the reverse strand, counting down.
GTATGGTCTGTTTGTGTGTATTGTTCCATTTACTTTGTGCATTTTAACTCACTCATCTTTATGCAAGTCCATTTTCAAGCCAGGCAATAAAGTAACCCTTCTTCCAAAACATCTATTTCTCACACTGTATAACCATGCAGCCATAACAAGGTGGATTTTAAATGCACTTTGAAGCACACATATGTCTTGCCCTTAACTTTTTGCTGTTTCTTATTCTAGCAGTCATTAAGTACTTTTCATCTTGAACAGCAGTTGATAGTGACGAGTATCCTATAAGCTTTCACTGAAATATGATTAAATGAAACAGTCAGTCATTCTCATTGCAATAGTATCCAACCTAACATTTCTTGTAATCATTCTAGCTCCCATTATACTTTCTGGAGAGCATAGGCTGGGCAACTATGCACTTAAATATGACCTTTACTTGTAAAGTTACTACCAAAGACAGATACAAAGGTGTTCACTTGACCTCAGTGGCACTGAAGATAAGTTCAAGCTTCAAAAACAGTTCAAGAATTAGGACCATCTCTCAGAAATATGCTGGTTCAGTTTACTCAATTAAGATTCCTCTCCTCTGCAAACTGCAGAGTGGGTTAAAAATAAACAAAGTACATACAAATAAATTAAATTTAAAAAGAATAAAATTAAAAATAAATTAAAATATCCATGTGTTCCTTCCTACCAGCAACAGTAAATTGCAGCAATCACTCTGCTGCTAACAAGAACCACTAAAATCGTTTTTTCTCATTGTTGTAGATTTTACTACAACAGATGACTAGTACACAAAGTCAAGTTTTCTTTTCCACCAAGGGCCTAACTGTTGACTTCCTGTCCTCCTCCCAACACACACACACATATATCTGGCATTCTGAGTAATAAAGGTAAGGAAAAAGATTGTCAGATGAATGCAACAGTAGTTACCAATAAATGCACAGATAAAGGCATGTATTTTATGTTAGAGGACTGCTACAAAAAAGGTAAATGGTGGTGCTCTCCCTGCATCTCTCACACATGTTCTCTCTGTGTGAGCTTCTACAGTATGTCAGAATGATGGGTGTTACATTGTAGAGGAAAGACAGCGAAAGAACAAAACCCACTAATACTGAAAAATATGTAAAGAAGGAGTTATCATTTAAAGAATAAAGAACATGGAAGCACAAATGAACCCATGATTACAAAAGGCTTACTTTCCTACACCAAATTTTGACTTCTTGAAAAGACTTCTTTAAACAAAGGCCCAGATTACTCTGCTCTCATCTTCTACTTACTATCAGTTGCATTTTTAAGTCAGCTAAAACAAGTGGCTGGTCTCTGCCTAAAATTCTGTTCTTTGCCATTTTTCCTAGTAAGAAATAACAAATGTAGCTGAGGACTCATAACGGGTAATGGGGAAGAAGGAGAATTACTAGGACAGCAAGATGGCACTCTGGACAAGAAATACAAAGAGGTAACGACCAAGGACACTTTCTCACTGAACTAAAGCGAGGTGGCTGTCTCCCAGTAAAAAACTCAGGGATATTCACAGGTAATGGCCACCATCCTCTTTCAACAAATGCATGGAAACCTGTGGTGGCACACATGCTACTAGCATATTAAGCATCTCACGGGTTTCCCTCTTCAGTGCTGTTAGGAAGCTGTTCACACCTCACCCTGCAGACTCATTGAAGAATGGCCCTGCCTTAACTAGCACTTCAGATTCACTGTTGTTGCAGGTAAGTACCAGGGTCATTTTAGGTAAAAAGCACAAATTATTTCTTCACACGGATCTAAGTGCCTGTATAAGATCCTGACATAATTAAGTCTGTGCCAAGTGACACAAAGTAGTATATAACATTCTTCCTTCAATTTGCCTTTTGAAAGTCTTTATAATGGTACATTACTGTACTTGCTTTCCAAAACTGTCCTGAAAGCATGAGCTACATAATATCAGACAACTTAAACACATCCAGACAAGACTGAATGACAACGTATTAGACTTGATAATAGACTTTCCCTAAATAAAATCTCTAGTTTAGCAAATTTTATGTTATACTCTATAAGAAGTGTTCCATAACAAATAATGATCTTTACTACAACGAATTCTATCAGCATTTCTCAGTCATGAGGCTAAACAATGCAACAATATTTATCAGTTACTCTAATGGAAGAAAGTTAGTTCTATTCTAAGTATTAAAATATTTTTCTTATTGTATAATATGGAGCTATAGAGGAACACCAAGTAGACTTTTACCTTGGTTTTCAGTTTTTTATTTTCTTCCATCACAGCTTCATATTTTTCTTTCATCTCTGCCACTTCCAAGCGAAGTGCCTCTATTTCCGGATTCTCAGGAGCTGAAGCTCCCAGATGATGCTTCAGAAAACTGATATTTTGATGTTAAGTATTTCTTCAGTTATATAACCACATTTTAGTTTTAACACCCATGTTGAAGTTAACACTGCAGTACACATGACCAAAATTGCAGTAAACCATTGAGATTACTACAGTGCTTTCATCCTATGGAAAAAAGTTACCAAAATAAGAGAGCTTTTCAAATTCATAGCTATATTCCTAAAAAGCAAACAGACAAAAACAAGGTATCAGTACAAATTCTTATGTGTTACTACCCCCTTCTTTTCTTTTCTCTTCTTAAATGCAGAAGTTTTGAAGAATTAAAACAAATAACAAAAAAAAAAGCAATACCCAAAATGGAGGCTGCTTAAAACCAGCAAGAAACAAAATGTTAATTCCCCCCCACTTCTTCCTGTATTGAAAAAGAAAACAACCCCAAAACAACCAACTAAAAACTCCAAAAGAAGGATGCGTGAAGAAGCAAACTTCTGAATCCATAGCCATTGCAGGTACTCAAATCTAATCCTGCAGGTCTACAACACTATGTAATGGCCTATAACTCCGCTTCATAATAGCTGGCATACTGAAATACTCAGTTCTCTTGCATCATGTCAGAGTCTGTTAGCTTGTGAAAATGCAATTATTAGGTAAAATGCGTCAATAAAAGTCATATTCTCAATGCAAGGCTTTGAAATGAGCCTATCCAGTTCACTCATGAGTCAGATGCAGTTCTGTGCTTGAAGTCTCAATAAATAAATCACAGCAAAGAAAAAGGATACTCCAGTGCACTATCTGGTTTCTCTGGCTCTTCATATAAGGCTACCAACACTGCAAATAGAAAATATTCAACAATTGCAAGAAGCTCATGCAACCCTAAGTTTTTAAAACACATACCAGCAGTCAGAAAGCATACAAGTTGCATTTTTCCGTTTAACAAGATTTTCACCTGTATACTTTGACATAAGCAACAGGTCTGCTGTACGGAAGGGGACAGAGCATTCTACTTAGTAACAGCTAAATAGAGTTTTCTTGACCCCTAACCCCACACAGTCTTTGGCTATTCTAGCACAGAATGCAAAATGGCCTGAACAATATTTATATATGCCACATGCAACCTAATACTACCTCTTCATAAGACTGAAATTCTAACTATATTGTTCATAAAACTTCTACTTAAGCTACATCTTTGAACCACAAGACATCAGCAGTTCTGTAACTTCTGGCATAAGAGCAAACCTCTATTGAACATCTACAGTTACAAAACTAAATGGCTACTGTCAGACTAGGTGACATTCATAATTTTTACAGATGGGGCCTCTAATGACCAAAAATGCCAGATACAAGCAGCAATACCCCAACAACTTAAATAAAATTAGCTAGACACATAGCAACATAACTGGAGACTCAGTCACATGAACACCCAGAAAGTTCCCAAACATAAGCATTCCCTGCTCCCCACAGGGGCGATGTGCAAGTTTCAGATGTCTGAACTATTCAGTCAAATTGGTTTTAAGCCAAGCACCTCTTAAGTTAAAAGCAAAATTAGGATGCCTCTCTGCTTGGAAGACTTATTTCGCCATCCCATAGGATGGGATTGGGATTGAAAAACCAAATGGTAGTCACATACCAGGCCAAGAGTCTTAGCGCAGCAGCTATTTGCTTGACATCCTAGATCTGCTGCTCCCTCTTTAAACAGCATATTTTCAACATTAACAGAATATTAATTTTTTCAATATTAACTGAAATACTGACAGATTTTTGCCACATACTATTGGAAGGTTCTCAAAAAAACTTTAGAAGGATTTCAAAGATGCCAAGTCACGTGTGTCAAGTTCAGCATCATCATTTTCCCCAGTCTGATAGGGAGTCATTATTTCAGAACTTAGTTTCATTAATTTTAGAAAAAGCACTAAGCTCCACCCAAGAAAGGGTATTAAACAAATGAAGTTTTTTATAAGATAACATTTGCTTTTATTTTGTCTCAAGCATTGATTTCCTCTGTAGAGCTCTGGCAGAATAACAGTCCCCAGAACTTAATGAAAAGCAGGCATTGAAAGAAAAGAAATTAACCAAAAGCACGCACTGAAAGAAGCACGTTGGCCAAGGAAGAGAGGTCTCCAACACACCACGTACGGGGAAAGGAATCGCCTTCCTGTTCTACACACACCTCTGACAATCGACCCCCACACGATGAACGTGCGAAGAATGAACGGTTTGCAGTTCACAGGGCACGTTTCCAGAGGCCCTCTGCCCTCTCCCAGCGTGCACCGCCTCGCCGCCCAGCTCGGACTCCATTTCCAGGCCACGCCGCACCAAGTTTTCCAGGCGAGTTCTTCTGCCGGCCGCCTCGCCGACTGAGGAGAAAAAGCGATCGGCGAGGCGAGGCGGGAAGCCAAGGGAGAGCGGCAAGGCAGCCCGAGGGACGATCGCAACACTGCCGTGCACGGCGGCAGCTACTCCACGGGAGCGGGATACCCTGAGAGGAACGGCACCCGCCCGCAACGCCCCCGAGGAGCGCCCGCCGGCCCCTCGGGCGGTGCGACGCGAGTCGGAGACTTACCCTTGGTGAGCATGTCCAGCACTCCCGACTTCTCCAAGTACTGGCGGAACTGCTCCCGCTTGGAGTCCGCGGCCTGAGGGAGGACGCCCACACGGTCAGATCGGCGGCGCGCCCCGCCTCGACTGCGGAGGCGGCCCTTTGGCCCAGGCCGGTCCCGCTCTCCGCCGCGGAGGCGGCACGAAGGGCCGAGCCGGTGTCGGTCCGCGGCCTGCCGCTCCGCGCAGCCGGCACAGAGAGCGGCACCGCGCCCACGCCGGCGCGCTCCCCCCTACCTTGTAGTGCGCCATCTAACCCGCACCACGCCTGCTCCGGCCGCGCGCCTGCGCCCTGCGCTTTAACGGCGCGAGCGCTTCCCCTCCGTTACCGGAGCGACGGAGCAGCAGCAACGCCCTCGGCCTCGCCCCGCGCGCGACACCCCGCGCGCTGCGCTCGCTCTCCTCAGGGCGTCCTCGCCGTCCCGCTCGCTGCCCAAGGGGAAGCTGAGGCCGGCGTTGTGCCCCCTTTCTTGCGCGGCTCTGGCTCTTCTCCCGCTCTGGCCCTTCTCCCGCTCTGCCCTGCTCTCCTCGCCGGGGACGGAACGGCGTTTTAGACCCGACGGTTCCGGGTCTCGCCTCTGCCTGCAAGGGCTGTGTCACCCGCTGGCCGGGGGACGCCGCCACACGCGCCCCCGGAGCTCCCCGGTGAAAAGGTGAGTTGACGCAGCAGGAATCGTCCGGACCGGAGGGCGACGGAGCGCGGCCGGCCGTGAGCGGGGCTCGAGGCCGCCGTGTCTCCGAGCGGCGGGTGCCGCGGTGCTCGGGCGGAGCGGCGAGCTGTCCTGCTGGCCGCTGGAGCAGTAGCTGCAGCTGACTGAAATCACTGGAGAAAGTTGCAGCAAACAGCAGCTGCAGAGGTGCCTTCCCGAGAGGCTCGAGAGAGTGATATGCGATGAAACCTTCGCATCAAAAGAAAAGTCTTTTGCCTTAGCCTTTTTAAAAAAACCAGAAACGGTTATAGCTGTTTATTTTTCTGAAACACTGTGGTATCTACTGACAGATAAAATTATTTATTATAGAAATAAAATTGAAAAAAAGAAAACAAACCAAAAAACAACCAACCAAATGATCTTGCACATATGATGTTAGAGACTTTCCACACTTTTTCTCCATGCTAATCTGCAATGTTTATATTTTTCAATGGAATTAAGTCACTCTTCTGTTGGCAAGGTGCTGTGATGAAACAGAATATTTGACTCATGTCCAGTCATAAAAAAAAATAATAAAATTCCTCTCGCAGGAGCAGAAAAATTCTTCTGTAACTTGTCTTGAACAACAAAAATACAAATGTCATAACCCATACATAAACATCTAAATGCTAACTTTCTGTGATTTAGACAGCAGGAACAGAGTGCGTTAAATACTAGGGTTTTTATTATAGAGAGATTAAATGCAAAACAGAATTAAATGCAAAAAAGCATTAACAGCTATTGCCCATAGAATCTTACACATCAAGAAATGCAAGAATCAAAGTCACAGCAGCAGCACTAACTTGCCTACTATACATTGCACACTATACATTTATGTCCATTCCAGTACATTATGCAATCTTAAGTTTCACAGTGTAAACACAGTTACGTAGGGCTATATTTATGTATATACATAGAACAATGCTAGAGCTGAAAAGGACACTTGCTGGATAGAAATCTACAGTGAATAGTTTTAATAGTGTGTATTTCTTATGTAGATGGGACCAAATTAATGTTGCTGCTACAAGCAAAAAGCCTTTTAGCTTTTATGGCTCCTTTTATGCTAGTATTGTACAGTTTTCAGTCAATCTGAAACATGGCTGTCCAGTAAGCATAATGACAATGCACTTTAAGAATTTAATTGTGCTGTAACATCATGATGGTACCTCTCACAAATTATTTTTTCAGTACATGTATAGTACGTCAAATCCGCTAGTAAAAAATTCACACAAAAATACTAATGCATTCCAGCTGTGACCACCTCACCAAGTATTTACAGTGTTTCAGTGCTGTGGAACTCAAATAAATGTATTTCATACATAGAAAGCTTGATTACAATGCACCATAGTATTTTGTTCATCTTTGCCTCCTTTATTATTTCAAGATGTTTCATGGAACTTCTTTTACATTATATGGACCTGAACAGCAAGTGGATGAATATCCTAGTATTTTATTATTCCCATAAAAAGCGTAAACATAAATGCTCCTCCTAAACATGTAAAAGCTTTGTTTGATTTAAAAGTTTATCAGAATTTGGGGGAGAGACAAACAGAAAAGGAGTAGTTTTACTGTTTGATAAACCTTTTATGTGTCTTTTGACATTGTAACTGAAAGCAGGAAGGTACTACCATATTCGCTTTTTTTGTTCTCTGTTTTTGGTTTTGTTTTTTTTTCTGTTTTCCATAGTAAGCCTTCTGGTTTGTGAAATTCAAAATGACTGATTAATAAATTTCAGTAACTTGTTTTCTGATTTTGCTATCTCATTAGTGTTATGAAAAATATCAGAATTAAAGCTCACAATGTCTAATTCACAATGTTTTAAAAATGTAGTGGTGTATTGAATTCTGATAATACACTATGAGAAATTCACTTTGATTTTTCTGCTGAGGAAGTTGGTGGCAATACACTGAAAAAAAGGTGTACCATGGAGTCAAAGAATTAGTGATCTGATTTTCAAGTGGTTTTTCTTTTTGTATTCAACACAGTTTGAACAGTGGAATATGTTTGACATGCTGCTTTTGGACAGCTGTCAAATGTCTGTTTGAATTCTCAGACTGATTAACAGGAAGCATGTTTACCAATAAGTTTTCCTGAGAGCACCAGTCCCATCTTTAGCCTAATTTGATTTACTGGTCTTTGTAAGAAATACTGTTAGACTGTAAATTTTATCTTCTACTTTCATTTAGTTTAAATAGTGTCAGCTGTGATTTTATACCTGACTTTTCTTAATACGTGGATTGAAAGGATGTATGTTTTCCTTTTTAGCTGGAGGGTAGAAGTTCATACACTGAGGTCTATGGCACATTTTCATTACAAAGGAGGTAAAGAGACTGTTTAAAATTAGCTACTATTCAGAGGGTTACACAACTTTTCTATCTGTGTAAACAGCTGGTTAAAGTTGAATGATTTAGCTACCCTTACACACAGGTCTGAGTTATATCTCTGTTCAGGAGTTATCCCAGCATTGGTTAGTGCAGCTAATGGGTCAACTCACACTATATTTGAAGATCAGTGGGGGCACGCTTACTGCTGGCATTACTTGACAGTGATAGTTGCCTAGACAGAGAGAAAAGCTTAGGACTATTCCAGTTTCTGCTTTGTGTAGATTCTGAGCTCACCTCCCCCATAGAATCAGAAGTGTCTGATAGGCTGGAATTTTTTACATCAGCATTGTAAGGAATTTTGGCTTTGTTTACACTGAAACTGCTTTGTCTCCTGTCACTGTTCTTTGGAAGGGAATTTGTTGGTGCTCCTGTGCTCCCGACCATTGCCTGTCGTCTACAACTGGTACTAGAAAAAGTTGTATCAAGTTGCAGTAAAGTTTGAGATGGCATCTCAGCAAAGCTTGTCAAGTACATGTTGGAAGCTGTATTTGCATTCTGAGTAACAACAAGAAAATGCTTATTTTCAGCCTCTTTTTGTGCATCATGCGTTTCAGTCCAAAGCTCGCCAAGAAAGCTTTCGTTATTATTTGTGCTAGTATTTTCAGTCTGATTGTCCAAAGCATTTGTCGCTGGCCTCTTTGGAGATTTATTTTCCTCATTGCAATGGGTGTAATTGCTGCTGCTTTCTGTACGGTTATTTTGCACAGACTGAAACATAGAATGAGAGTTTAAAACTGGGTAGAGCATAGTGTCAGTTTGCTTTTCCATCAAAAAGGTGTAACTGCTAAGTGCACAAGGAAGAGTTTTCTGAGGGGTGGTGGATATTCCGAAAGAAGAGTGCGGTATCACAGAGTATTTCTCAGATTTGTTTATGTAGAAATTGTCAGAGTCATCCTTGTTTTTATTCTGTTCACAGAGTCCCATTTTAATTTTTCGGAATCCTAAGTGGGTAATTTCTAGAATATTTAAAAGCAATGACACAGTCGCTATTGATTGCATGAATAATATAAACACTGTCTTTTCTGTTGGTCTGGATACAAAGCAGTCAACTGTGTTTGGACATGGGTCTCTCTGACATTTATAAAGGGGATCTAAGTGAAAGCCATAAAGAAGATACTGCCCAATCATAAAGCCAACTTCCACTGCAGATCTTGTGAAAATATGTATCACATAAGTGCAGAGCAAAGAGCCTCTTAGGGGTGCTTTGTTTAGCTTTTTTTGATCCAATTGCTGGAGTTCTCTCTCCAGTCTTTTACGATTTTCAGTCATTTCTAATTCAGTGCTTTCAAGTTCCACCCTTGCCTGAGCTTTCTTTTTTTGCCTTTCTTTTTCCAAGGCTCTTAGTCTGTATAAGGCATGACCCATATACACCAAGGAAGGAGAAGACACAAATATGACTTGCAAGACCCAGTATCTTATGAGAGAGATGGGAAAAGCCTCATCATAGCACACATTTCTGCAACCAGGCTGTTCAGTATTGCATATAAATTCTGATTGTTCATCATTCCAAACATCCTCGGTTGCCACTCCAAGGACAAGCATTCGAAATATGAAGAGTATCGTTAGCCAAATCTTTCCAATAATAGTGGAATGAATGTGGACCTCCTCTAAAATGCCTCCAAGGAAATTCCAGTCTCCCATGGTTATTCTGCCATATTAACACTAAAATGTATGAGAGAAAAAAGTATCAAACATTGTAAAAGCTGCATTCCTTCCTTAATGTATTATGAAAAAAACCAACACTGGGAAAAACTATTGTATCTCACATTGCAATAATGGCAACATGACCAACTCCTTATTGACAACCTAGGTATTATTTTCTTCATCTACGAGACTGAGAGCTGCATCATCTGCCTGTGTCTACTTTATTATTAACATCCTGATAAGCACATCACTACAAGATATTAAATACCCTCAGTCTGCATCAGATCAGTGGAAACTAGAGTGCCTGATTTGTAGCAGGATTTTAAGTGTATTATGCCATCCATTTGAATCATCATCCAATAGCAATGCGAGACCAGAACGTTTATATTTAGGACACTTATCGAGGTACAGGAATATTTCCTTGTCCTCTTTTTTGGATGTTCCAAGCCCCATGTCACAGCTGTAATTATGGCAGTCTAATTACTGTTTCACAGAGAAAATCAGTTATATAAAGGAGCTTGAGAGGGAATAAATCATCTCACAAAACTGCCATTATTAATTAAAAATACATACTTAAGCATATCATTCTGTGCAGACATTTGCTTTTTGTTTATGGATGTCAACAATAAATAAATAGAACTGCTGTAATTAGTCTAGCTTCCTCTGATCAATGATACCTGCATTTGAAATAGTGAATAGAGTGCCTAAGTGTCAAGCATTACTATCTTTGGCCACAACTCTTTGAAAAATAAATTATTTACACAAAAATTCTTCACCAGCATTTTCCTAAATGACTGTCATCTGAATACAGGTAAACTGGTAATATATGTGTGTAATTGTACATCTCACCTTTCTTTCATATGTTTGTTTCTTCATTAACAGGATACTACATCGTGGACAAGATTTTAAATTCCTTTTCAATATTTACATTATTGTTTAAATATACAATTGTAACACAATTCTTCTTATGTGTGGGGACAAGCAAAACACCTGTAGATTTAACCTTTTCATTGTATGTACAGCACAATTCAGTAGAATAGTATCTTATTTTGGTATTTTTTAGGATAAAGGTGCTTTAGCATAGCATTTTCTCTTCAAAAGGGATTAATTTTCACCCTGTAAAACAGGCATGCTAACAAGTCACGAGAAGCTGGAATCTTATGGCTGCAATACTGATGTCTATAGAGGAATCTTTATGTTAAGCCTTCTAAACGTGAAAATACTTTTGCAAATCAGTATATGAATAGGCAAGTTAGACATTTAGACATTAATTTGTTAGAAACAAATTAAAAATAAATGGTAAATTAAAAATAAAACATACCTTTCTTTACAAAAATGTGTAAAACTAAACATCTGCGACGTCCAATAAAAAGTTACAACCCCTGCCATCTTCTGTGTGTGTGAGTAAATGTACACATTATAAGCAGTTTATTTTGCTACAGGGACAAGTGATAAGAGTGTGAGCTTTGCACACAGAATTTATATTTGCTAGGGCTGAAGGGAGGAGAAAATCGATCTATGATGCAGTCAACTACTGCTCCAAGCATAATTTAACTATGAATGGTAAAAGGTTCTCATTTTTAAAAAGCTAGAAATAAAAAATCTGCAACTTTTAAGCTCTTTGAGATTATCTTCTTTTGCCTCTATAGCACCTTCTAAGTTTTAAGAACTGTCTCAGCCTCAGAAAAACAGAATAAAACAGAACTTTCAAACTAAGTTTTAGTTTACGTATCTCAGTAGTAGCAAACATTCAGCTTGCCTGGGCAAAAGAAGGTAAAACTTCTCAAACACTATAATTGTAAATTCCTGCAGACAGTCTGTTCTCCTGCAAAAACTTAGTACCACACTCCTGATGTAAAAAGAAATCAATAGCAGTACTTTTGGCCCCTCCAAACTCACTCCCTCTTCATAGACAGCATCTTTTATATTCTATGATTTCTGCACTTCTCATTTATTCTCCTGAGGCCATATTACTTGTCATTATGACATCTTTAAAAGACTCCTGAACTTGACAATGGTTTAACTCTTATTTTCCCCATCCATATAGTTCAGTATTTCTTTTTAGGAGCAAATCACTATCATTCCTGTCTTAAGTGTCAGACACACTAAAGATGTCAGTCATTCTTCTTGATAGTGATACTTACATATAGCCTATAAAAATTGACTAGGTGACACAAGTTCCATTTTTAATCCAGACCTTAAGCTACCTATCCGCATAACCTCAGCAGGAAAAATAGTGAGAACAGGCTGAAATATTTTCTGTTAGAAAAGAACGTACAAACTGGCCTGGTCTCAAAGAACATTAATGGATAGAATTTTTCATAGGTTACAATCTATTGTTGTTAACTTTTTATTTTATATTCCTCCCTTTCCTATTCCCTTCTTTACATCAGATGGATTCTCATAGCACAGTTACCCTGTGACTGAGATGAATGCATGGGTTTCTTCTATTAAAGAACATGATTACTTCTGGTAAAACAATTGGTAAACTACGCATTATACATCCTCACCATGTTAGCATGTGGCAGAATTAGAAATGAAACCCACAGTTGTACCTATACTCCACAAAGTCACCATTCTCTGTCTTCCTAGAGGAGGATAAAGATGGAGCCACTGGAACAGAATGAATACTCCTAAATTAGCTTTCACCTAATTTAAACATTTTTGGAAGAATGGCAGCGGAAGTTCCATAGGTTAAAGGTACATAGAATCATAGAATGGTTTGGGTCAGAAGGGACATTAATATACTGCCTAGCCCAAACACCCTTCCATGGGCAGATTCAGCTTTTGCCAGATTGGGTTGCTCAAAGCCTCATCCAAACTGAGTTTGAATGCTTCCAATGATGGGGCATTCACAACTTCTCAGGCAAGGTGTTCCAGTATCTCATCACCCTCATCCTATATAATGTCTTAGTTTGCTCACATCAGAATTCTCAGAGTAAATGCTCTCTTTAAAAATTCCTCTTGGCATCTGGAAATAGATCACAGCTTGTAAGCTGAGATGATGCATGAAATATTTAAGAGAGCTTAAAAATCTACTTGATTTTTTTTTTGAGGCAATTGAACTGCTACAGTCCATTTTGACTACTGATGGTTAGTTGGGGAAAACCCTTTCAAACACTCTAAACATTAAGAAATGTTGGGCAGTGGGGAGGGAAAAGACCTCATTTTACAAAAGGGAAAAAAGAAATAAATATGTTTATTTTGTGTTCAAAAATTTTTCTGGAGCCAGCATTAGCACTGCAATGACCAAGGGCACAGCCTCATTAGGCATGCCTGGTATTAATGTGCAAGTCCACTGCTAGGACCAATATGAGTTAAGAAGCGTATCTAGCACTATAATGTTGTTTTAGGTGATCCTCATCAGCGCTCTGCAAAAGTGTAGTGATGATTCAAATGTACTATAAAGGATGAATAAACTTCCTCTGCTGAGAACTCTAAAAAGCTAATCATTATCTTTTAATTTTGCTGCTGAAGATCAGTCAATAGGTCATGTCCGATTTCATACTTGACAGCTTGCCTGAAAGTACTCAATCATTTTGGCAAGCTAGCAGTCTACAGCCAGACATTTCTATGAAGTACTTAAAGCAGGATTCTAAACGTATGTCTCTTCTATTGAGTATTTAAAGTAGGTTTCTAAATATTTTTCTGTTATTGATAAAAAACCCTAGCTAAGTCTGCTGAAGTGGTCCACAGACACACAAAACCCCCTGCCAGCTTGTGCAAAGATGCTGAAGCTTTGTTTGAAAACCCTATGTGTTTGGTGAGACAACTATAGTGGCTGGAGATTTACTTGCTCTGTAAAACCTAAATGTTAAAACATTTAACGATCTGCACACAGTGTTCTCTCATTTAAAATGGTACTACAGTTAGATGACAACTTGACAAGTCATGAGGAAAAATAAATTCAAGTCCCAACAACAATTTTATAGTGCTGATGCTGCTTTTTACCTTAATTCAGACATGCAAGTCCGACTATTTACACAAACTGTTTATATCAACATTCAGTGTTTAGTAACTTAGTGATGTAAGGAGAGACTATTTGTTTTTCTTCCAGGTCTAGAAGCTACCTCACTGGCTTTGTGGTGGATTCACTGCAAAACATTCCCTAAATTTTTATGACTATATTGTGTTTTCTTAGCCTAGGGTCAAACGTCACAGTAATCCTCCAATCATGGAAATATTGTCTGAAGATCAAGGCCTTTTCATTTCTATACATCAATAATGTTCACTTTATGTGTATAATTGATTTTTATTTTCTACTCCATCTGTCTGACCTACAATGGACAGCTAGATAAGTAGAGGCACAAACATCAGTGATGTGTGTCCTACAGGTTTTCAGGGTAACATGATCTCACTCCTATGGATGCTGAAAAACTCTAGCAGAGAATTTCTTCCGCTCTCTGCTGCATTTTTGTGAGAGTTCTGTCTTTCCCATGCAGATTACTTTGAACAAGATTACAGTATTGTAAATTTCTTGCACCTGCGGGTTGTTTTGCAGTATTGTTATGGCTTTGACCAGAAAAACATTCAGAGATGGATGTCTTAGAACTTGACCAATCCCCTCAGGGGGTGGGTGGCAAAACCAATTCCCTTACGCCACTTAATACACTTTGCGAACTAACATATAAAAGTCTTCTGAGAATTCATTAAAGTGCTTCCTTTTACCCCTGAGCCTGAATTTTGTGTCGTTTCTCTGCTTGTCCGTGGTGAGAACAGTGACACACTCCCATAGTTTTCTTTCAGTAGTGAAGGAGGACCACAAATGATAAACTGCAAAAATAAGAGATTTGGACAACTGTACTACTCAATGTTGTCTTTAGCACCGCCAAATTCAGCAGTAGTGTTTGAAGGCAGACCAGAGATTACCATATAAAGACTGAAGCACATATTCTTCCCATTAGTCTATTTTCTGTGCTGCCTTATAGATTCACTTTTGATTGCTGAGATATACATGCAAATCAGTAGGTGCCTTATAGATTCACTTTTTATTGCTAAGATACACATGCAAATCAGTAGGTGCACATTTATGTTTTCACTTTTACAAGCAAAATTTCTGAAGATGCCCTGGCCTGTATCAGGAAGTTTAAGTGGTTTTTTTTAACAGTTTCTGTCTTCATCTCAGTTCACAGTTGATATTTTTTAATTTATTAATCTCTTAGTTCCTTAGCTTTAAAATTTTGTATTATCTGTATACTTTCATCTAGCTACCAGTCTATTTTCCTCTCTTAATCCCTTGGCTTTAAAATTTTATTTATATATATACACTGGTACTGTATCTTTCTGTGCCTGTTTTTAGTTCTCTCCTGACCTTGCTCCTCTTTGCATTTTCAAGTTTCTTTCCCTGTCTATTAGGCTCCTTCTCTATTTTTTTTTCTCTTTCCTGCCTGTTTTGTAGCTATCTGCTGGGCTCAGGGCCAGTGTCTGTGGCTGGGGCCAGGGGAAGGGAGATGGGCTTCACCTGTAAGCTGTGGCACCTAGGTGGTACTCGTGAGGTGTGAAAATGTCTGAGGCAAGGATTAAAATAGGCTGCAGGAGGGGATAGGCTGGGGCAGCAAAAGGTACAGTTGCAAAGGGCCTGGGCTATAAAAACCACAGTCTCACATCTGGGTGCTTTGCTGTCAGTTGCTGGCAGCTCCTAAGCTGTTTCAACTCTTTGGGCAGGTGTGTTCTGGCATTTAGAGAAGTGGAGCTGTCTGTCTGAGCAAGGCTTCAGGACCGGTACAGGTTCAGCAGTCTATGCAGTAGAAAGTATACTTGTGACACCCCTCTGACCCCCAGTCAGGATCCTGGAGGGAACCCCCCCCAGTCTGTGTCATCCCCAAAATAAAACCACCAGCCTTGGTGGCGCCATGGGTCTTCATGGTCTCAGTGGGTCTGGTTTCCTGGAGCTGGGGATCCCACATGTTAGAGACTCCCACCAAAATCGGGCAGAGGCCCCCCATCCTAAATGGGCCCCACCCCCAAGTGGGTCAGAAACCTCCCGCAAATGGGGCAGAGATCGCCCCAAATGGACAAGACACCCCCCTCCATACCCCCACCAAGTGGGGGTATGGAAGGGAGCACTGACATCCTGCAAATTGTGGGTGGGGGGACAGCCCGATCATCCCTTCTCCAACAAAGGCACCAGCCCTGGGGTCTCCAGAGTCTTCATGGTCTTTGTGGGTCTCCTGATCTTCTGGGGCTGGGGAGACAGAGCCCCCACCTAGAATGGGGAAGAGAGCCCCCCAAATGGGGCAAAGAGCCAAAAAATGGGCCACAAAAAATGATGGGGGGTGGGAGGGACCCTGGATTGTCGCTCCCCATCGGGGCTGATGACGTCATAAGGGAACAACCCAGGACCCGTGACCCCTCCCGATACTCCCCCAGAGGACCCCGGCCCCTGGGTGACCCCGCCACCTTCACCCATCCATTGGGTCCCATGGGCCCCTCGGAAGCTCCTCCTCCCCTCCCCGTGTCACCCGTCGCAACAGTGACACCGCTGGCGTTTTGGTGGCGTTTCCCTCCGGGGCGGGGCTTCCTCCCCCAAGTCCCCCCAAAACGGTCCCCGCGCGCGCCCCGGCCCCATTTGCCCCTGGACCAAGCGGGATGCGGCCCCAGAGAGGTATGGGGGAATATGGGGGGACATGGGGGGAGGGGGCCCTTTAAGACTCGCTTTTAGGGGCCGCTGCCTTTTAAGAGCTCTGGGACGGGGTGCTGGCCCTTTAAAACACCTGGGAGGAAAGGCTGGCCTTTTAAGGGGACACTTTTAGGGGACACTAGCTTTTTAAGGGCTGCTTTTCGGAGACACTGGCCCTTTGAGTCTCGATTTTTGGGGACACAGGCCCTTTAAGAGAGCCAAGAAGGATATGCTGACCCTTTAAGAGACCTGTGGGGGAGGAGGGGGGATACTGGCCCTCCAGGAGCGGGTGAATTCCCGGAGCCGCCCCGCTGGATTCTCCCCGCGGGGGAGGCGGGGGTTCCCCGGGGCGGAGGGGCGGTGCCAGTGGGGGCGGGTGGTGACGCAGTGGGAATCCCCATGACGGCACAACAGGGGGATTCCTTCCTCGCTGGGGGAGAGCCCAGGGGTTTGGGGGGTCCCGGGGGGCCCGGTTGGGACACAGGGGTTTGGGGGACCAGGGGGCTTGAGGGGTCTCAGAAGTTCAGGGGGGGACCCCGAGGGTCTGGGTGAGACACGGGGATTTGGGGGAGGCCTGGGCGTTTGGCGGGGTTCTAGGAGTTTTCAGGGTTCCCCGGCATCCCGGTGATCCCCCAACTCCCCCCTTGCACCCCCCCCAGGTCCCCCCCGCGCCGCTCCGCCCCAGACGGTGAAGCAGCTGCTGAAGGAGCTACGGCAGCAGCAGAGCAGGAAACGGGCGAGATCCCCGGTGGGTGATCCCCCTCTCCCAGGTGACACCTCCCCCCGGGACACCCCCACTCTCCTCGCTGACCCCCTCGCTGTCCCTTCCGCCCCCCAGGTTTTGGCTCTGCCCTCCCCACGCCCCTCGGATGGTGAGTGACCTCTGACCCCCTAGTTCCTACCGGATCCTCCCACCCCCCTGTGCCCCCTAAACGGGCATGGCCCCCCCAATCCCTACCTCCCCCCCAGTCCTCCGTGTGTCCCCCAGTTCCCCTCCATGTCCCTTCCCCCAAATCTTCCCAATCCCCTCCCAGCTCCCTCCCCATGTCCCCCCCATCACCTGGTCTTCCCTCAGATGCCCTCTGGCCCGGCGCCCCACCAGTGATGCCCAACCCCTGTGCGGTCCGACATGTGTTGCCCCATGGCAGCTCGGGGGAGACCCATGGGGGAAGGGCCTCCGATCTGAGGGGGTTTCAGGTGAGGGGGGTTGGAGGGGACAATGGGGGAGGGGGAGAAATGGGGGGTGCAACTGAGAGGTTAACAGGGGGGCAGTTTGGTGAATAGGGATCAATGGGGGAAAATGAGAGGGCAGTGGGGGGAGAATGGAGGGGAATGGGAGACAAAGGGAGGGAATAGGGGAAATGGTGGGAGAATGGGGGGGACACAACTGGGAGGCAATGAGGGGAAATGGGGGGAAATGAAGGAAGCAGCTGGGGGAAGTGGAGGGGCAACAGGGGGGCAATGGGGGCAGCAGTGGGGGGAGATGATGTAAATGGGGGCAGTGGGGTAGCAGCTGGGGGGGGAAAGGGAGGAGAATGGCGGGGGGGTCACTGGGGCAGGATTTGGGGGGCACCTGGAGCCCTGGGGGGTAACCGGGACCAAGCCCTCCTCCACCTTGACTGCTGCTCCCCACCAAGGCTGCTGCCATCCCTGGCCCTGCCTGGCCCCATCCCCCAGAGCTGTGGGGAGAATCTGGCGGCCCCCTGCTGGGAAGGGAGACCTCAGACCCGTATCCTGAACCCCAGGAATTGGCAGCTGCCCGTGCCGCACTGGGGCGTCGAGACCCCCAGGAGCTGTTGTGGCAGGATGAGGAGGGTGACACGTGAGCAGGGGGGACCATGGGAGGGCACTGGGGAGTACGGGGATCATAAGGGGGTACGGGGGTCAAGGAGTCCATGAGGTGTCAATGGGCTAAATGGGAGCAAATGGGGAGCATCAATGGGGGGGGGGGGGGCAGTTGAGGGGGTCAGTGGTGGGAAGGACAGTCAATGGGGCCCATAGGGGGGCAGTGGGAGGGCAATGGGATGTCATTGGAGGTCAATGTGGTGTTCATTGGGAGGCCAATGGGATGAAGTGGGGTCGGTGTGGGGGAGATCAATGTGGGGTAAATAGGAAAGTCAATGTGGAGGTCAGTGGGAGGTCAGTTGGGAGGCACTGGGGTAATCAGTGGGGCAAGAGGAGTGCTGGGGAGCCCCCAGGGGCAGTTGTAAGGCACTGGGAAGGGCCATGGGGTGACAAGTCCTTTTGGGGGCGTCTGTGTTCTGGGTGGAACATGGGGGGTAGGTAGAAGGGCAAGGGGGTCCCCTCTAACCCCCCTCCATCTCCAGGCTGCTACATGTGCTCTGTGCCGGCAGGCTGCGGGCGCCTGCTCGGGCTGCAGCCGAGGCTTTGCGGGACCTGGGGGGACTTGAGGTGCGGGAGCACCTGGGCAAGGTGAGTAGGGGGGCGGGACACACCTGGGGGGCCTGAGGGGGCATCTGGAGGAGATCAGGTGCAGGAGCACCTAGGCAAGTTTGTGGGGGGCAGGAGGCAGAGTGGGCTAGAAGTGCAAGAACATCTGGGAAAGGTGAGGGCATTGGGGATAAAGAAGGGGTTGGAGGGATAATAAGTGGGTCTTACTGGGGCAATAAGGGGGTGATGGGGTAAAAAGATAATAACGGATTGGGGGGCTATGGGGGTAAGGAATAATGGGGGTGGGGTAGTTAATTCTGGGATAATTAATCACAGGGTTCTGCAGCCTACTAACAGGGGGAGTGATGGAGGATAAAGGGGTAATTAATACTGGGGGGTAATAAGGGGTGATTAGTGATGTGTAATTAGAGGCCAATAAAGGGCTAATGAAGGGGCAATTAACAACAAATAATTAATGAGGGATGATAAGGGATTGATAAGGAGGGGCAGAGCAGTGACAGAATACCAGGGTGATAATTTGAGGGTTCAGGGGTTCTTGGTGCCCCCTAGCCACCCCTGACTCCTCAGACTCCTCTGAGCTCCCTTTCTTCCCTGCAAGAGCCGCCAGAACCTCTTTACCCCCTAGACATCTAACTCCTCCAAGGAGTCACTCAGACCCCCCTTCATTCTCTCCCTGACCCCCCCCATTTTATCCCCCAGACTCCACTGCTGGTAGCAGCAGCGGCTGCAGCCCCAGAGATTGTGCGGGACCTGCTTGTCCTGGGGGCCGATCCTGATGCCGCTGACCATGAGGGCCGCACGGCCCTGCACCTGGCCACAGCCTATGGGCACCCTGAAATCCTTCAGGTGAGACCCCCAAACACCCAAATTCTCCAGGTGAGAGCTCCAAATTCTCCAGGTGAGGCTTCCAAACCCCAAATCTTTCATGAGAGACACAAAAAGGCTGAGAGAATTGGGATTGTTCAGCTTGGAAAAGAGAAGCTTTAGCATGACCTAATTGCCCCTTTCAGTATCTGAAGGCAACTTTCAGGAAAGATGGAGCAACACTATTTACGAAGGCCTGGAGCGACTGAACAAGGGGAAATGGTTTCAAATTGAAAGACAAGAGGTTTAGATTAGGTGTTAGGAAAAAACTCTTCCCTCTGAGGGTGGTGAGGCCCTGGCACAGGGTGCCCAGAGAAGCTGTGGCTGCTCCTGGATCCCTGGAAGTGTCCAAGGCCAGGCTGGACAGGGTTTGGAGCAGCCTGGGATAGTGGAAGGTGTCCCTGCCCATGGCAGGGGACTGGAACAAGATGATCTTCAAGGTCCCTTACAACCCAAACCATTCTATGATTCTATTCTATTCAACCTCAAATCCTGCTGGTATAACCCCTAAATCCCTCTAGGCCCCCTAAAATCCTACCGTTGAGACCCCAGATCCTCCAAGTGTAACCCAAACATGTCCCCCTGGGGCCCCAAATCCTAACAGGGGAGACCCCAAATCTTCCAGGTGAGACCCCCAAACCCTCCCAGCCTCCCCAGATCCTCCAGGTGTGACCCCAACCCCTCCTTGGGCTATCCCAAATCCTCCAGGTGAGACCCCAAATTCCCCAGGCTGCCCAAATCCTACAGGTGAGACCTCCAAACCCTGCAAATCCTCCAGGTGAGACCCAAACCCCCTACAGGCTCCCCCAATCTTCAAATCCTCTAGACTCCAAACCCCTAAATCCTACAAGTGAGATCCCCAAAGCCTCCAGGTGCAACCCAAAACCCCCCTTGGGCTCTCCCAAATCCTGCAGGTGAGACTCCAAATCCCACAGGTGAGACACCCCACCACCTCCCAAATCATCCAGGTGCAAGTCCCAACTCCCTGTGGGCTCCTGGAAATCCTCCGAGTGCAACCCCAACCCCCATGAGGACTGGGCAACCATGGGGACCACAAAATGGGCTCAGAAGAGACCCGGTTCTCCTGGGACACCAGAAAACTGGGCCATGGAATACCCAGGTGTCCCTATGGGATCCTAAACCCCCTTGAGGGACCCCAAAGCCCTCCCCAAAGGGTTCCAGGTCTCTTGTGTCGACCCAAACCTCCCATGGGGGACCCCAAAACTGACCCACACATGTTCCAGTTGTTTGGAAGGGACCCCAGCCCCAGGGGAGGGAACACAAAGAAGGCCCAGTACAGGTGTCCTGGGAAACCAGGAACCGGCCTAGGGGGGTCCATGGTATCCAGGGGGACCCTAAATCTCTGCCCTTGCCTTCCCAGGCCATGATGTCCTCAGGGGTCCCTGTCAACGTGGAGGCCAGAAATTTTGAGGGTCAGCAAATCTGGAGGGGGGCAAGGGTGGTGGAGGGGCTTGGGGTGGGTCCCTGGTTTTGGGGTGGGAGTGATTCTTGGGGAGTCCTTGTTTGGGTGGGACCAGGTAGAGTTCAGTGAGTGGGTCCCCAGCTAGGGAAGAGGGGGAATCAGGGGTCCCTGATTTGGGGTATCTGGTGAGTCCCCTATTTCAGGATGTCTTGGGAGAGTCTCACTTGAGGGGTACTCAACATAGAAGGGACTTGGGGGTCCCTGGTTGGAGGGGACCCTGGGGATCCCCATTTTTTGGTAGCTCTTGGGGGGATTCCTGGTGAATGCATCCCTGTTTTGGGGGGATGGGGGGGTCTCCAGTTTGGGGGTCCTAGTTGATGGCGGGAGGGTCCTAGGGGCTGGGTCTATACTTTGACGGGGTCCCTAGGAGGGTTCCCAATTCCAGGGGAGCCCTGTTTGGGGGAGGGGCCCTTCCTGACCCCTCTTGGTTCCCCCCCAGGCCAGACCCCTCTGCACTGTGCTGTCCTGGCCCACAATGCCTCGCTGCAGGGAGGGTACACCCCTGCGGGGGGCCCTGGAGGGGGGTCCCCCACTCCCCAGGACCGACTCCGCTGTGTTGAGCTGCTATTGCAGATGGGGGCGGACAGCAGCAGTCAGGTACAGACCCCCCAAGGACCCCCAGGTACCCCATGACCCTCCAGGTGTCCCTCAGATCCCCTGGGTTCCTCCCCCAGACCTCTGTGCCCCTCAAAGACGACTGTTTCTCACCTCAAGGTCCCTGTGGGCTGGGTAGACCTCAGATCCTGGCCACTGGGCTCCGTTGGGGTACCTTGGGAGGGCTGGGGAGGGGGGTGGGACCCCCACAACACCTGGGTGTCCCCCAAAGACCCCTGTGTCTCCCTTCAGGGTCCCTGTGGGCTGGGTAGACTTGAGTACGCAGGCATTAGGATCTCTTGGGGTCCCTTTGGGGAGGTTAAGGAGGTTGTACCTGTGGGGCCCCCCAACCCCTGTCTTGCCCCCAGGACACCAAAAGCAGCCTGACAGCACTGCACCTGGCCGTGCGGGGAGGCAACCTTGCCCTGGCCCACCTACTGCTGCGCCAACCTGGCATGGCCCCCCGCCTTGTCAACATGAAGGTTTGAGGGACTTGTGGGGCTGGGGGGAGCTCTGAGGGGCTCTATGGGGGGCTCTGGGGTCCCCCTAGGGCTTTGTGGGGCACTTGGGGCTGGGGGACCTCTTGGAGTCTCTGGAGGTTGATTGGAGGCATCTGAGGAGCTCTTTGGGGGCCTTTGAGGTTCCTTTAGTGGCTATGGGGGGGTTGAAGTGGCTCTGGGAGGTTCAGAGGGATCAAAAGGGCACTGGGAGCTTTGGGGTGTCTGTGGAGACTCTGGGGGGGCTGGAGGTATCGGTATCAGATCTTGAGGGTCTCTGAGGT
Source organism: Monarcha castaneiventris obscurior (assembly GCA_026261815.1). Taxonomy (NCBI): domain Eukaryota; kingdom Metazoa; phylum Chordata; class Aves; order Passeriformes; family Monarchidae; genus Monarcha; species Monarcha castaneiventris. Next base: position 1,545,562 of record JAMPIT010000511.1, on the reverse strand, counting down.
ACCTCTGAGGAGCCTGGAGGGTGACTTGTGGATGCCCTGAGCCTCCTCACATCCTCCAGGCCCACGGGAACACACCCCTGCACATGGCAGCAGCACTACCTGGGACCCCCAGCCAGGAGCCCCTTGTGAGGCTGCTCCTGGCCTGGGGGGCTGACCCCAGTGCCCGCAACCTGGAGCATGACCTGCCTCAGGGCCTGCTACCCCCTGGGTCCCCTGGAGACCAGGTGAGACCCCCAGATCACCCTCACACCCAGCACCATCCCCAGCATCCCGCTGCGCCCTAAAACTTCCTGCTGATGGGAGGAAATGCCTGAAATTGCTCCTGAAACCCATTGTCTTGCTTCAGATCCCTGTTCCTATGCCCCCAAATCCTGCTGTTGTACCCCAAATCCTGTTGTTTTACCCCATATCAGTCATAGTCATCATGGCTTCATGATGGGAAAGTCCTGCTTGTTGAACCTGATTTCCTGCTACAACAGGGTAACCCACCTAATTGATTTAGGAAAGCCAGTAGATGGAATCTTTTCGGATTTCAGCAAAGATTTTGATATAGTCTCTCATAGTGTCCTTCGGGACAAACTGTCCAGTCCACAGCTGGATAAACACGTCATGCCATGGGTCAGCAATTGCCTCACGGGTCAGTGGCAAAGGGTTATAGTGAATGGGGTGACATCAGGCTGGCGTCCAGTCACTGGTGGGGTTCCGAAGGGCTCAATCCTTGGCCCAGTTCTCTTTAACATCTTCATTAACAACTTAGACACAGGACTTCAAGGGATAATGACTTGGCTGGCAACACTAAATTGGAAGAGCTGTCAACTCCCTTGAGGGCAGAAAGGCCTGGACGAATTAAAGATATGGACAATCACCAAGTGTATCAAGTTTAACCAGGGCAAGTGCACCTGGGATGGGGCAGCCCTGGATGTACAGACAGACTGTGGAATGATAGGCTGGTGGGTGGTGCTGTGGAAAAGGACCTGGGGGTCCTGATTAATGGCAAGTTGGATATGAGTCGGCCATGCCCTGGCAGCCAGGAGGAGCATCTTTGTCCTGGGGATCATCTGGCACAGCTTTGCCAGTGGGTCAAAGGATGTGATTGTCCTGCTCTGCTTTGCACTGGGGTGGCCTCATCTTGAATATTGTGCGCAGTTTTGGCACCACAATATGAAAAAGATATTAAGCTATAGGAGACCATCCAAAGGAAGGCCACGAGGATGGAAAAGGGTCTGGAGGGGAAGCCTTATGAGGAGTAGATGAGGCAAGTGTTTGTTCAGCTTGGAGAAGACTGAGGTCAGACCTCATTGGGGCCTTCAACATCCTCCCAAGGGGCAGTGCAGGGACAGGTACCAATCTCTCGGTCACTCCTATGACCAGTAACAGGACTGGAGGAAACAGCTGGAGCCATGTGAGGAGAGGTTTAGGTTGGATATCAGGAAAAGGTTTTTCACCCAAAGGGTGATGAGGCACTGGAACAGGCTCCCTAGGGAAGTGGTGACAGCACAAAGCCTGTCTGAGTTCAAGAAGCATTTTGGACAAGACTCTCAGGCACATGATGTGATTCTTGGGGTGCTCTGTGCAGGGCCAGGAGTTGGACTTCATGATCCTGGTGGGTCTCTTCCTATTTAGCATATTCTATGATTTTATGATATCCTGCTGCTCTACCCCAAATCCCGGAGCTTACTCCCAAATCCCACTGGTTTGTCCCAAAATCCTGCTGCTATGCCCAAAAGTTCTGCTGTTGTACTCCAAAACCCTGCTGCTTTATGCCGAAATCCTGCTGGTTTACCCCCTCATTTTCACAACCCCCCCAACATTGGGTGACATCCCTGTATTCTGGGGTAGAACCCCAAGATTAGGGGACTTCCCTGAACCCTTTGTCTCCCACAGCTCCGCCTCCTTCTGAGGAGCCGCCGGGGGTCCTATCGCCCCCTCCCCACCGCCAAGTGACATCAGAGGGGCGGGGTCTCCCGGGTATGAGATGGGGGGATACCCCCATATTGGGGGATTTCCCTCATCATGTTAATTCTTCCTGATTTCAATGAAATTGCCCCCAAATTTCTGTGAAATGAGTCTGAACCACATTGGTTTGGTGGGGGGAGGAGCATGGGGGGGGGGTCCAGCTCGCCCTTCACCCCCTCAGTAAAGCCCTCCCCCCCAGCCTCATTAATGCGGGCTGCTAATGAGGGGTGTCTCCTCCAAACTGGGAGAGTTGGGGTGGAGGATGCCAAATTGGAGGGGAAACTCAAAAACTGAGGGAATTCTGGAATTAAATAAAAACTTTGTTAAAATCTGAGTCTCTTTTTTCCAATGCTCTCAGTGTCTCCTCAATTCCTCCCAGTGCATCCCAGTCCCATCCAGACCCCAGGAAAAGGAGGGAGTTCAGGGACAAAGGGCTTTAAATTGTGAGGGGAAAAAGCTTCTTTTCTGTTATTTTAAGGATTAAGTAATTGAAAACCCCTCCTTTGACACTATTTTAAGGCTTAAATTAAGGGGGAAATAGTAGGAAGCATGAAGAGAAAAGATCAGGAAACCTGAGGGAGAAAGGGTGGGAAATACCAGGGGAAAGAGGGTGATAACCATGAGCCAGTTGGGGTGACTCCCAGAGGTGCCCCCAAATGCTGAGGTTTTCCCCCTCCCTGGACCTAGGAGTGCTCTAGGGGAACTGGGGAGGGGAGCATCCCTTAGAACCATCAAAACCCTCACTGCACCCACCAAATCCCTTCACAGCACCCCCTCAAACCATCCCAGCTCCCACAATCCACATTCAAACCTTCCCAACATCACCCAAAACCATTTTAGCCAGCTATAGCTCCTCTTCAGCACCCTCAAACCTCACCCAGCACCACTGAAAGGACAATTGATACCACCAAATCAATCCCTCTCAAAACTCTCTAAATCTACTTTAACACCACTGAACCACCTCCTAGCATCTCCAACACCATACCAGCACCTTACAAAACCCCACCTAAGAGATGGAAATTATGGAACTTTCTTAATCAATTTTTCTACTTAATGGCGTTGATTAACTTTCAATTAATTGTTTTAATTAATAATAAGCAGTGTAATTTTCCACTTTAGCCAGCATGTACTAAGGTTTTTTCCAGACTGCTATTGTAAAAACAGTTTGGGACAATTACTGAAATTTTAAGTTTTGCTAAACCAACCTTGATATGCTTCAATTAACAAAGCCTGAGGGAGAGAAATGATGCTGATAACTTGTTTTGCCAATTGACAGGGCAATTTAAAGGACACAGATACTAATGGAAAGAATGGTCTTACTTTACTATGAATATTAAGGCAACAACAAAAGTAAAATGATACATTCAAGAAAACTACATACTTGGCTTTAGCAACAAGCAAAAATTAACAAGGTAATGCATCTAATCATTACTACATGAGAGACAGGACAGTGATTGAGAAAGATACATCACCAATTGCCTAAATACTGAACTCCAGAGTCCTTAGTCGCTGGGAAGACCCATTTTGCAGCAAGGACCTGGAGAACCCTTCCTGGCAATAGTGAAAATCTTACACAGTGTGTCCACTTGTAGGTGAGGTCTCCAACTTTGCTCCAAAAATAGGTCCAGTTTTCATAAGCCCAAATCAACAAGTTGAAGTTATTTGGTTATATTTTTGACACAGAAACACCTTGATCTGATGGCACACTTCCTGAACAGCAGTGGCCAGGGCTTGGCCAGAGCCCCGGCCTCAGTTGGGAGGGTTTCCCCTAAAATATCTTACAAACAAGTTTATATTCATGTTAGTTGGGAAAATTTCTTAAAATTATATATTTCTTGCAGATAACTACACAAGGTTATGTGAAAGTTTCTAAAGCAGCTGGTTTGGTGTTAAACAGCTAGGATAAGTGTCTCTGTCACGTATTTTTAGCTAAATAATACTGATTGTGTTAGTCACATAATGCCCAAGGTTCATCTTGTAAGTCAGCTCTGGCTGAGGCCTGCTGCTAGGGCCTAAGCACATCTGAATGGGACACCAGGAATGCAAAATTTACAGTCTATAAGAACATGTTGCAGAATGTTTGCGGAGTGCCATATGAATGTAGGTCATCCTCTGGCTTTACTAGGGAGGTGTGACCAGTGGCTGTGTTTCCATGCTGTTCTTTGTCTTTATTTTCAGGAAGTAAAGTTGGCTATCAGCACTCAAGGTAAATTGAGCAATGGTGAGCAATGATTGGTACACAGAAGTATAAGTGAAAAGTCATTAAATGAAGTTTCATCTCCATTATGTCTCTCTTTCTTTTGTCTCCCTTAGAGTCTCTCCCCCTTTCTGCCTCTGTCCCCATTCTCTTTGCATCTCTCCTTCTCTCCTCTGTATTTCCTACCCCCTCTCCACCTCTCCATCTCTCTCTTCCTTCTTTGGCCCTTAGTCTCTCTCTCCCTCCTCTCTGTCTTTTAGACTTACACTCCCCTTTGCATCTCTTAACCTCTCTCCCCTCTTTGCCCCCCTTAGCTCCTCCCTCCCTTAAAATATCTCCCTCTCTTCTTTTTGTTTCCTTCCCTCTTTGCCTCTGTCTCTCCTCTTTGTCTCCCTCTTGTCTCTCTTCTTTTGTGTCTCTTACTTGCCTTATTTTCTTTATTGTCTCTCTTGTCTTTTCTCTCCTTGTCTCACCTTCTTGATTTTGAAATAAAAGCAGCTGGAGAAAATGGCTTGCTCACCAACCGTGCTCTTCAGCCATTCATAGTAACAGACCAGGATAGTTTTGACAGTTGCTTCTAGTAACAGTTCATTCTGTCAGTATCTTTTATCAGGCTCCTTAGAGCCTTGTTGGCTCACTGCTACAGTCCCATAGGTCATCCTTGCTCAACAACATCTTGGTTCTTGCAGTCATTGTGCTTGCTGAGTGTTTTTCTCTTGTCATTGTCATCTCGCATCTAAAGGGTGTCTCGGTGTGTTTGGTCTGGAGCTGCTCTGCCCTGATGCGTAGACTGGGGGAATGGGTGGACTAGTGATAAGGGTCTCATGCTAACGTGTTGATAAGCTCAGCCGGTTGAGACGATGCTCCCGCAGTCCTCTCAGTCCAAGCTGCAAGTTGCATACTGAAGCCTTGAAGTTCAATCAGCTTTCATTAGTTGTACCACAGACTGGACTCCAGAAGGTATTCCTAAATTGACACAAGATGTGGAGAACTGTTATCATGGAGCATTTTGGTGACTTCAGTAATTTTACTTCAGATGCGAGAAGGTAGTTGATTGTGAACATGTAGAACACCATCGGGTGTGTGCAGTTTAGAGACTGCAAGAAAGTGACGAATGCCACTTCAATGCAGCCTGAGTGCAAATTAGCGATTGTAACAGGGAAAATCATCCAATGCTTCCTATACTGGCATGTTTTCTTAAGTGCTCCTGATGGGAACTATTCCATTCAGATGCAGATGGATTAAATCCATAACAAAGCGCTAAGCAAAGTGTCGTATGGAAAATACGTCATCTTCTGGCTTTGCTGGGGAGGTGTGACAAGTGGTTATGTTACCATGTTGTTCTTTGTCTTTATTTTTAAGAAGAAAAGCCTGAGATCAGCTCTCAAGATAAATTGGGCAAGGTAAGCAATGACTGGTGGACAGAAGCAGTTGTTCTTGCTTAGGTATCAAATATTTGGTGCAGCTTAAGCATCCCTTGTTGTTTGTTTTAGGTGGTACATTTTCAAGGTATTTCAGCCCAGGGTGGGTGAGCAGTTAATCCGAGCAGGCAGGTTGTACTATGACATTGTATCTCAGCATGTGTATTTTGCTTTTTTTTTTTTTTTTTGCAGGTGCTGCAGTCAGTCTCAGAAGATTGCAGCCACATGCTCATGAGAAGATGTGAGCAGGTGAAGTGGTATTCAGGGATGATGTCTAATAAACAGTCATTACATGGCAGTGTCCCCAAGCATGTACCTTTTTGATTTTGCATGTGTTGTCTAGGCGACCTGTGGAATTGAATGAGCATTTGAGGCCAGTTAGGGCAGCAGTGGCGAGGAGCAGAGGGATGACTTTTCTCAAGGCCCAATGTGCTTCTGAGGGAGACATACACTGCAGAAGTGGTCCCATTTGCACCACAATATCCCTTCTGTATTCACTGTCTCAATTTTGGTGTTGGTCTATGTCTTTTGCAGCTGCCGAAATGGACTCTACTGAATGAGGGAACACGCCACCGTGGACACGTTCTTTTTCCTTGAGGAAAACTTTGGCCCGTTTGTCTTCCAAAAGCTAAGTCATGGGACCAGGGGCTGGGAGAAGAGCAAAGAGTTCAGAATCACAGGGAGGGAATTTGAAATTAGATTAGGGGAGGTGGCCGCAGCAAGACAAGCTCCTTAGAAAGGTAAAGGGAGCGGGTTTCTCTTCAGCACCATGTAAGTTGTCAACAGGTAGGGCAGTTCCAACCTATCTCTGTGCCGTTGTGATTTGCATTATCTGTCTTCTGCATCATAGGCCTTCCTCGAGTCTCAATGTTGCCCTGGGTCTTCTTGCCTGAGAAGCATATTTTTAGGCTCAGATGCAATCCCCAGTGTTTTGAGCTTTCCTACTCATAGCTCCTCTCCCATGCCTCTTTACACACAGCATGCATACATCTTGTGTCTCAGGCATTTTATGGCTGGTTATCTTTAGTGACATTCCAGACTTCATCAGCAGAGGCACTTTCTAGCAGTCCAGATACTGCTTGGTACTTATTCCCTGCATCCCTATGATCTTACTTCACAAGGCCAGGATTCTTAAACATCCTTCTTAGCCATTTTGCCACTAACTTCTTGTAACAAGCAATTCCATTCCACTCTTAACTAGGGCTGCCATAGAGCCTTTTTGTTTCAACATCATAGAAAAATAAGTGATCTTGCATACAGAATTTCAGGTCTGTAAGGTGAGTATGCAGGGTAGTTTCAACATGTCTATGCTGTGTAGTTTGTGTGGTCCATCCTCTGCATCATAGACCTCCCTTCTCTTCTTGATGTCATCGTGGCTCTTCTTGCCCAAGGAGCACATCATCAGGCTCAGGTGCCTGGGTCTTTAATGCCTGTACTCATAGGTGTAGTGCTCCTCTTTTTGTGCACAGCATGCCCCTGCTTCACATCGCAGAGGTTTTTGGCCAGTCTACTTTAGCAGCACTGCTCCAGGCTGCATCAGCCACTGTTGTCTTTAACCATGTATTTTTTCAGATTGAAATTATTCCGGCATCTTTACATTCTCACTTCTTGACGCCAGAAGTACAGAAGAAATTCTCATGTATCCTCCTTCTCAGTTTTGGAAGTATCTTCTTGTAGGGGATTTTTTTTTTTGCCTGAGTGAGTGGGTTTTTTTCTGATCCTGGCCACTCTGTGAGGCAATATTTGTCACCAGGGTTTGGGCTCAGGGTTAAAGGTACCATTTAAGTTAGGGTTAGGGTTAGTTTTAGGTTATAGCTAGTGTTTGTTCAGGTGAAAAGCAAGTGTTATGTTTAGGATTAGGGTTATAGTTATGTAATATTTAGTGTTCTATTAGGTGAAGATCTAGGATTATGGTTAGCATTATAATTATGGTCAGGTTTAAGGCATAAAGGTCCCTCTCTGCCATGGCAGCTTTAGTCTGGGAGTAATTGATTTGTGTGTATTGAATTTTGAAGATAAAAGCTAAAGGATCTGCCGGTTTGGCTGGCCTAATTTCAGAATGTCTCGGTACCCCACTGGCCGCTGGCCCCTCCCGGCTGTCTCTTTCTGGAGCCTGCTTCTGAAATTTCCGTTCCACCTCAGAAATTATGTATGTGCCAGGATTGCTCCCATGCAAAAGGTTTGAAGCCAAAGCAAAGAGACTTAGAAGAGTCCTGAAGTGTATGGGAATCCCCCAATTTTAACCCTTAAAATGCCAGAAAAAGAGGGAGTAAATTGAAAAATTTAACCCCTTAAAATGGGGGAACATGGAATGTTTACCTCGAACCAATAAAATAGCAGATATATGCCTTCTTCCTTTTAATACCCCTAAATCTCAGAAAAAGAGGGTTTCCCTCAATTTAAATCTTCCAAATAATGTGAAAAGGGGGATTTTTCCTTCAGTGTAAACCTTTAAAAAGAGGGACAAGAGGGCTTTCCTTTGAATTTCAACCTGAATATGATGAAAATGAAGGAGTTACACTTAATTCAAACCCATAAAATGGCTTCATAAATATATTCTTCCATTTAAAGGTAAAATAATAGAAAATGAAGATTCCCTGTCAATTGATATCCTTTACATCATGAGAAAGGCAGGTTTTCCTTCAATTTATAACCATTAAAATCACAGATGAAGTGGGATCCTCTCAAATTTATACACAGACAATAAAGGAAAAGGAGTTTTTCCCCCCATCAATTTAAATGCCTTTCTTCCCTGTAGCCCCCCTTTTTTCTGGGGCACTGAGAAGGGTCAGCACCAAGGACACAAACAGCAGTTTAAAGAATAAGTCTAACTTACTACAGTTTAAAAGCAGGAAAGAATTAGGAAAGGATAAGCTAAGCAATGCATCTAATCATTACCGGTTAGGCTAATGCTTTATGGTCATCCAGAGATGCACATCAGATGGTGAGCCCCCATCACTGCGTAATACTGGAGAACCATTGGTAACTGGGAATTCTTATGTGGTGTGTCCACTCACAGGTGAGGTTTCCACATTTGCCCTCGGAGGGCCCAGCTTTTACATCGCTTGATAAACAAGTCGACATAACTCCTAGTGGAGGAATATCTGCTTTCATCCTCTTGGGTACCACAAAATGCCTGGCCAAAGCTTAAGGAGGAACCAAGCCAGCTGATTTTGACTATGTAGCTCCAAACAAGGCCAGATGTCTGATTCACTGGCCCTGTCCCGCTTCTCAATATGAAAAGTAAATACATGTTTTGTTAATGAGTGGATGCCTTAATCATAATGCTACTACTCCGTCAGGTTCGCACATCTGGCCACTTTCACTCTTGCATAGTCCAAATTGTGGTGGTTTGGGGAAAGGCTTGGATAGCATGACTAATCCAGCAATTGCTTTTGTCCTGGCACATTTCTCTGAGCTAGAGGTAGATGGGCAGTTTGGACTTTGCGACACTGAGTGTATGACAGTATATATAGCTGAGGGAAAAAAGTGCAAAGCGCAATGGGATGTGTTCAGGATACACGCTGCAAAGGCAATGCCACTGATGGGCTTCGGGTCGTAGACTGGGATCTGCAAGGGTGAAAATGTGACGTTCCATATAGCTTAGAAAGAAGGTGCACAGACCCAGGGTGTGGTGTGCAGTTGAAAAGTTGACATGAAAAGAGGTAGTGCAGTGTTTCTCTACTGACATACTTTTTCCCTGTGTGAAATGGGCACTTTTTGAGCCTGACAGTGCATGATGATGTTCAGGTAGTTGATTGTGAACATGTAGAACACCATCGGGTGTGTGCAGTTTAGAGACTGCAAGAAAGTGACGAATGCCACTTCAATGCAGCCTGAGTGCAAATTAGCGATTGTAACAGGGAAAATCATCCAATGCTTCCTATACTGGCATGTTTTCTTAAGTGCTCCTGATGGGAACTATTCCATTTAGTTTCAGGCTCTGAATGTTTAACATGATATGATTGCTGAGAAGTACATTAACAGCATTGCATTTGGTGTGCTTTTACAGGCTACAAGGGGAATGTGCATGACTGACCACTTTTATGGGCGAAGCTCCTGGATGCCTTGAAGTTCGGCTCAGCAAGGGAGTCCATGTAGCTGAAAAGGAGGGAGCATAGCCCCCCATATGAGTTTTATCTTGTTGAAATGCTGCTGCGAGTAAGAGACACCCAGCAACTTCCGTTCTGGCACATCTTTTTATATAGAAGTACACGGACATGTTGTTCTCTACAAAACTGAGAGAGCGACTGGCTGAGCAAGAAATGGCCGAGCCCAACTGTGCAGTTCAGGACCTGCAAGACAAAAGAGGACTACCACTTGATTGTGGAGCAAATAAAAATTTCCCTGCTTAAGTGGCAAAGTCAGAGCAAGCTTCTTAACCAGGCATATTTATCTGAGTAAGAACTAGCCAAAGACTTTTCATTTTAAATTTAGACTATAATAGTGACAGACTGTGATGGTACGTAAAGCTGACAAGGAAAGTGTATGTCACCAGCTTGTTTAGACAGAAGGAGTGAGCTAGACCTCTTCAGTGCTGGCATATTGTTCTGTGTGAGACATTTCTAACCCTAGGAGAATGAAAGTGCATGATGCTACGTAAGGCTGATAATGAAACTGCGGAACATCATGGTTGTGTGCATACCTTAAGGGCTGCAAGAGGAGCGTGACTGCTGCTCGATTGTCCTCCAAATTCAAGTTTTTAATCGTAAGTGAGAAACTCAGGGAAATCAAACTCGGCTGGTAGATTCCTCTCTGAGCCCTATGGAGAAACAATTTGGTTTAGCTTCAGACTCTGAGATTTTGGAGTCTTTTAAATGGGAGCAACTGCTGGAAATTTGAAAGAGGCCTGAGAGAGTGGAATTGTGATGGTACACATACCTGAGAAGGAAGGGACATAGCCTGTTGTGTGCAGTGTAAAAGCTGCTAGGAGAAGGGGTAATTTGCCTCCTGTCCTGACATTTACTTCTCTGTGAGATACAGTCAGTTGCACTCTGCGTCCCTGAAGGTGTACGAATGTGATTGCACTGCAAATAAAAATTTTCACGCTTAAGGGGGACGGTCAGGGAATGCTTTCTGTCTTGGCACATTTATCTGGCAGAACTAGAACAGGAAACTTTATTTTAGCTGTGGACTCTGTGACTTTGAAGAGAACTTGATGCGATATATACTTCTGAAAAGTGCAAATCACCTGTGTGTTTGGACCAGTTTATACGTTGTAAGGGGAGGGTGAAGGTCAGGCACTGTTTTTTCGTTCTAGTACTTTTTGTATGAGATGAGGTACTGGGTGGAACTCCTGTTGCCAATGGATTCTGGTGCAAAGTAATAATTTCAAATGAAAGCTGACACTTCCCCTAAACTGCATGTTGAATCCTATCTTTCAGACTGGCATAGAGACCTTCAGCATCCGCTGCCTTAAGAAAAAGCTGCAGCATTAAAATGCGAAACACGCATTGGTATTACGGTTTTTTATTTTCGCTCCTTCCAGTTTTACGTGTTTGTTCTCTTGCTGAACCCAGTTCCATAATTTTAATCTGGAAACAAAAGAGGAGAAACATTTTCTGAGTTACGCATTCACTTCAAAGGATTTCAACACCACCATATCAACCAAGGCTATGATCTTACTTTTCTAATTAAATGTGTTATCATTTTATTTCTTTCAATAATGCAGCAGTCCCAAACGTAATTTTTTTCAAGTATAAGTACTGGTCACAAAAGCTGGCCCCTCTGCAAGATACTGCTGTCTCCACATCAACTCGTATCCTGTGAAAAGCAACACACACCCTAGAGCTATCCACTTTCCTGCTCCTGCTGCGTGTAACATCACATTATTTCATGCTTGCATAGCCCAGATTCAAAACTTGTGTTCAGCATGTGCTCCCATTCCAAAGGTCTTACCAAGAACAGTAAGCCCTTACCTGCATGTTCCTTTTGCAACTTATAAAGAGCATCTCACACAGCACTCTGTGCTCAGCTCTACGTAACCGCATGCACTTTCAGTCTCGCAGAGTCCACTTACACAGCTAAGAAAGTTCAGCAACTGGTCGCAAAGAAAACCTTCTAGACGAAAGAGGCAGTGCCAGTCAGCAGAATCTTTTTGTCATGACCCAGTATATTGGAAAGCAGGGAGGTATTCAACCGTTACCTGCCGTTTGGGTGATTTTGCGAGGCTAAGGTTGTTTCCTTCTTTTGCAAGTCGACAGCACCATCGTGTGGTGGCTTTGTGAGGGGTGACAATGAGCAGGCAAAAGGTAAGAACTTTTCTGGCATCGTTAATGTGGGAGCAGTTAGTGCAAGGGGACCCCCTTGTGCACGGTGGCTCTTCCAGACTGAAGGGGTGTGATCCTGCGAATGGCTGGGAAAGGAGGCGAATCACCTCATTGTTGGCTGCATTGTATAGTCTGCAAAAGAAAAGTGAATGCTAGCACTGTTTCTTTCTTCTAGAACTATTTCTGTGTGGCCAGCTGCTCAAAGTTCTTAGCTTTGCAAGTGGACACAGGCACCTTCTGTCAATTCCAGAGTTAAAAGCTTTTCTCTGCCAGTTTTCCTGTTTGTGAGTAAGCATGGGTGGTGTTTTTTTAGATGAAAATGAGAAAATCCCTCCTAACAGCCCATTAGAGTTGATAATAAAATACTGTGTGCATGTGGGTACACAGAGCTGAGTGCATAGAACTGCTTGTGATGAACTTCTTTAAGCGGCAAAAGGAAGGTGCAGCTAAGCGCTTGCTTTCAGTCGCGTGAAGTCTAGGGTGTATCTAACACTAGCTCAGGGAAAGGTGCTAGGACAAAAGTAGTTGCTGCAATAGTACTTCCATCTCCAAGTATTTCCAAAACCCCCACATTCTGGGCCTATGCAAGACCGAAAGGGCGCACCATCATGTGGTATGTGTGTATGTTGTAAGGGGAACAGGAGTGTCATGTTTGTGGTGCAAATGGAAGTTTACAAAAGTCAGCAAGAGGAAGCTCACCAAAAGCTATGCATCCCTTTGAGGGAACTGGAAACTCTCAACTTTGTTTTCTACAAGTTTGAGAAGGTGTTATGCTACATATAACTGAGAAGCAAAGGGAATAGAACCACTGTGTTTAGTGTCTTTTATATGTTCCAAAGTGAATGTGAAAGCCAGATTTGGTTTCTTCAGGACCTTTTTTATGGGATCAATTCCTGGATATTTAAGGACTATTTAAGGAAACGAAGATCTGCAAGGGTTTAGAAAAACACTCCCAGCTGACAATAAACATCTTACTGTGGAAGTGAGATCTGGAAAGATAGGCTGGATTTCTGACACCTCACTTTACAAACTATGAAAGCTACACCAAGCTTTCACAAAGCAGAAGTCTTCTGCACATTCCCTAGAGATGCCTGGAGTTTCTCCCCAGAGCAGGAATGCCTGCTTTGAGGTTACTCCTCTGGAGGTTGAGTGAAAGGACTCTGTGTACATTTATTGTCATTTTGGTGGTAAGTAACATTTGACTGCTAATCAATATTATTTCCTTGGCTAGCTTTAATGCTACCTTGATAACGTAGCACTCTCTTATGTAATCTACTCGTAATCCTTTTTGGTTTATATTCTGTAGTAAGTAACTCTGATTAAGATCTTTTTTCTGTTATCTATTTTCTGTTCAATAAATAACTCATTTTATAAATAGAACTGATCTACCATCCTTAGAACTTGCAGGTCAGTGGTTTCTTAAATTTAAGTTGTTGCCAAAAACCTGAGGCTAAGGTAAGGCTTGTCTGAAGCTCCCATTCATCCCTTGACAAAGGGCTGACTTTCCATTTCGAAGGGTATGCAGAAGAGAGTATCCTTATCCACAAGAGTGAACTGCTTATCAGATTCCTTAATTGTGGTTAAAAGTGTGTAAGAATCTGCTGCCGTGGGGTATAGGTCTCGCACGATTTTATTAAACACTCTGAGATCTTGGACTAGCCTGTATTCATTAGTGTGTGCCTTCTTTACCAGTAGGAGAGGCCTCAGATTCCCTTACTAATCCATGTTGCACAATTTAGAAATCAATTTTTCCAACCCTTTTCTAGCTTCTAATTATTCTTCTATCAAATAAAGGATATTGTTTCTGCCTTACTGGTCTGGCATAAGGTTTCAACTGTATTCTTCCTGGTTCTGCTGCTTTTGATTTCCCTGGAATTCTGGTGGTCAGAGTGATAGCATTCTTCACCTTCTCTGGGATTCCTTCTGTTCCATTTGGTTGCTGTAATAACATAAAAATCTGGGCCTCCAGAGCTTTACTTTCTGGAATGCATACTCGCATTTGTCCGTTTTCAAATATTGTTTGTGCATTTAAACTGCTTAAAATACCCCTTCCTAACAAATGCAATATGCATTCAGGCATACACAGAAATTGATGTGTTAACCACTGTTTACCTATCTTGAATTGTAAAGTGTCTTGGTTTGAAAGACAGGTGTCAGACAAGAAAGGCAGGAGCCTCCCCTGAAATGGAAAATGCAACCCCCTTCCCCTCCGAATTATTATAAATTTGAAATTAAGGGGCTTTCAGGTAAAGATATGAGGGATAGGAATAACAGTTCTTTACTAACATATATATATATAACAACACAAACAAACAACAGTAACTGTGGCAGTAACAGCAGACAGCAGCACAAACCCAGTGCAGCCTCTCTCGGCCTCAGGCCCTTTCCCCTGGGCGCAGTTCCTCTGGGGCGGCTCCCGGTGAGCAGGGCGGGTGCGATGGTTCCCCCGCGGCTGCAGGGGGCGCTCCGGAGCGAGCTCGGGCAGCACCGGTAATGGCGGCGCGGGGTCCCGGGAGGGGTGGATGAAAAACCTCACAAACCCCCGGGCGTCTGGCTGGATCCTCAGGAGCAGCAGGCTGGAACAGCAGGGGTGAGCACAGATCCCGGGTGGCAGTGAGAGGTATCAAACTCCGGCGCTGCAGCAGGAACCCGGCAGGTCTCTCAGTCGGCAGAGCATAGGAGCTACAGAGTAGCGAAAGCGCTGAGCCGCGGCGGAGCCGGACGGCAACAGCTCCGTTCCCAGACGGGACAGGGAGAAGAGCAGGCTTAGAAATCCCGGGGTTTGTCCATAGAAAGCAAACAGCCGAAGAAGCAGAAGCTTGCAGTGCTGACTGAGACGTCCACACCGAAAGCAGGCAGCTCCCAGACTGAACGCTGAGCACCCAGGCAGCCCCCCGGGTGTCCCAATCCCCCAGGTGACAAAAGGGTGGCTCGTTGGACCCCGCCCCTGTGGCCAGGTCTTTTGTTTCTTTTAAGTACCCAATAGTTTGTCCCCTGGCAACTAGTATGGGGAAAAATTCTTTTAAGAGAAAAAAAAAAAAAACAGGCTAAAATCCTAAACCCCAACATTATCCACCCCGAATTTTTCCCATACTGACATGTTACATCAAACTTAACTTTTTTAACCATATACATACATGCATCACCATAATTATATACATATGTACATGCAGATATGATACAAGTACAATGCCATGGGCAGTTCACCCTAAAACAAGGTCCCCTTGCGGTACACATCGGGTCTCTCCATCCTTCTGCATCACCCACCAGGTGCAACCTGGTCCCTGGCCGAAGACCACCCCATGGATAGGCTGGTCTTTGCTCGAGGCAGAATTGACCCAAACAGTTTTTCCAAGCATACCTCTCATGTGCACCACTGGAACCTTATCCCCATCTGTTGTTTGTAGCAGTTCAGATTGAGCAGGGCCTGCTCGGTTGGTAGAGCCTCGGGTGTTAACTAACCAGATGGCCTTTGCTAGATGCTGTTCCCAGTTTTTGAAAGTTCCCCCACCCAGTGCCTTCAAGGTGGTTTTAAGCAATCCATTGCATCGTTCCACTTTGCCAGCAGCTGGTGCATGGTAAGGGATGTGGTACACCCATTCAATGCCATGTTCCCTAGCCCAGGTGTTTATGAGGCTATTCTTGAAATGAGTCCCATTGTCAGATTCAATTCTCTCAGGGGTACCATGCCTCCAAAGGACTTGCTTTTCAAGGCCCAAGATGGTGTTCTGGGCTGTAGCATGAGGCACAGGGTAGGTCTCCAGCCATCCCGTGGTGGCTTCTACCATTGTGAGCACATAACGCTTGCCTTGGCGTGTTTGAGGCAGTGTGATGTAGTCAATCTGCCAGGCCTCCCCATACTTGTATTTGGACCACCGCCCACCATACCACAGAGGTTTCACTCGCTTCGCCTGCTTGATTGCAGCACACGTCTCACAATCATGGATCACCTGGGAGATACTGTCCATGGTTAGATCCACCCCTCAGTCTCGTGCCCACTTATAGGTGGCATCTCTGCCTTGATGACCTGAGGCATCATGGGCCCATCGAGCTAGGAACAACTCTCCTTTATGTTGCCAGTCCAAGTCTATCTGGGACACCTCTGTTTTTGCAGCCTGATCTACCTGTTTGTTGTTCTGATGTTCTTCATTAGCCCGGCTCTTGGGAACATGAGCATCCACATGGCGGACTCTCACGGGTAGGTTCTCTACCCGAGTGGCAATACCCTTCCACTCATCATCAGCCCAGATTGGTTTTCCTCTACGTTGCCAGTTAGCCTTCTTCCACCTTTCCAACCAACCCCACAGAGCATTGGCTACCATCCATGAGTCAGTGTAGAGGTAGAGCTTTGGCCACTTCTCTTTCAGCTATGTCCAGAGCTAATTGGACAGCTTTGAGTTCAGCAAATTGGCTCAATCCACCTTCTCCTTCTGTAGCTTGTGCAACTTGCCGTGTGGGACTCCATACTGCAGCTTTCCATTTCCAGCTAGCACCTACAATTCGGCAGGAACCATCAGTGAAGAGGGTGTATTGTCTTTCACTCTCCGGCAGCTCATTATATGGCGGGGCTTCTTCTGCACGGGTTACTTGCTCTTCCTCTTCTTCAGAAGATAACCCAAAAGTTTCACCTTCTGGCCAGTGTGTAATTATTTCCAAGATCCCAGGGCGATTTGGGTTTCCAATTCGGGCGCGCTGAGTGATGAGGGCAATCCATTTGCTCCAAGTTGCATCAGTAGCATGATGGGTGGAAGGAACCTTTCCCTTGAACATCCACCCCAGCACTGGTAGTTGGGGTGCCAGGAGGAGTTGTGCCTCTGTGCCAATTACTTCTGAGGCAGCTTGGACTCCTTCATAGGCGGCCAAGATCTCCTTCTCTGTCGGAGTGTAGTTGGCTTCGGACTCTCTGTAGCTCCGGCTCCAGAATCCCAGTGGTCGGCCACGAGTCTCACCAGACACCTTCTGCCAAAGGCTCCAGGACAGACCATGGCTCCTGGCTGCGGAGTAAAGCACATTCTTTACCTCTGGTCCTGTCCTGACTGGACCAAGGGCTACCGCATGAGCGATTTCCTGCTTGATCTGGGCAAAGGCTTGCTGCTGTTCAGGGCCCCAGTGGAAATCGTTCTTCTTGCGGGTGACCAGGTAGAGAGGACTCACAATCTGGCTGTACTCAGGAATGTGCATTCTCCAAAAGCCTATGGCGCCTAGGAAAGCTTGTGTTTCCTTCTTGTTAGTCAGCAGAGACATAGCAGTGATCTTATTGATGACCTCAGTGGGAATCTGACGCCGTCCATCTTGCCATTTCACTCCCAGGAACTGGATCTCTCGAGCAGGTCCCTTGACTTTGCTCTCCTTGATGGCAAAACCGGCTTCCAGGAGAATCTGGATGATTTTCTCTCCTTTCTCAAACACTTCTGCTGCGGTGTTCCCCCACACAATAATGTCATCGATGTACTGCAGATGTTCTGGAGCCTCACCCTTTTCCAGTGCAGTCTGGATCAGTCCATGGCAGATGGTGGGACTGTGCTTCCCCCCTGGGGCAGTCGGTTCCAGGTGTACTGCACGCCCCTCCAGGTGAAGGCAAACTGAGGCCTGCTCTCTGGTGCCGAAGGAATGGAGAAAAATGCATTAGCAATGTCAATAGTGGCATACCACTTTGCTGCCT
The DNA here is from genome assembly GCA_026261815.1 of Monarcha castaneiventris obscurior. Lineage (NCBI taxonomy): Eukaryota > Metazoa > Chordata > Aves > Passeriformes > Monarchidae > Monarcha > Monarcha castaneiventris. The sequence continues at coordinate 1,528,057 of JAMPIT010000511.1, read as the reverse complement.
TGGACTCCAGCTCGTAATGGAGCTCCAACATGTCCGGCACAGCAGCACTCAACGGTGGAGTCACTTCATTCAAGGCACGATAGTCCACAGTCAATCTCCATTCCCCTTCAGACTTGCGCACAGGCCAGATGGGGCTGTTGAAGGGTGAGTGGGTCTTGCGGACCACCCCTTGGCTCTCCAGCTCGCGGATCATTTTGTGGATGGGGATCACAGCATCTCGATTTGTCCGATACTGCCGGCGATGCACAGTCGAGGTGGCAATTGGCACTTGTTGCTCTTCCACTTTCAGAAGCCCAACTGCAGAGGGATTCTCAGATAGTCCAGGCAGGGCACTCAGTTGCTTAATGCCCTCTGCCTCCACAGCAGCTATTCCAAATGCCCACTTGAGTCCTTTTGGGTCTTTGTAATAACCGTTCCAGAGGGAGTCTATGCCCAGAATACACGGGGCCTCTGGGCCAGTCACAATCGGATGCTTTTGCCACTCCTTCCCAGTCAGGCTCACCTCAGCTTCCAACAGGGTCAAATCCTGTGATCCCCCAGTCACCCCAGCAATAGAAACGGGTTCTGCCCCCATGTGTCCCGATGGCATTAAAGTACATTGTGCACCAGTATCAACCAAAGCTTCATATTTCTGTGGCTCTGATGTGCCAGGCCATCGGATCCACACTGTCCAAAAAACCCGATTTTCCCGTGCCTTTTCCTGGCCAGAGGCAGGGCCCCTCTAGCACTGGTTATCATTTCCTCCCTGGGCATACATGCTTGAGGTTCCTTCAAGGGGATCTGACATATCATCCTCCCTTCTGTAATACCTGGCAGCTTGGTCATGGGAGGCTGAGGCTACTTTCACCCTAGCAGAACCCCCTCGGTTAGCGTCTCTCTCCTTGAGTTCACGCACCCGTGCTGCCAGGACAGAAGTGGGTTTCCTATCCCACCTGCTCATGTCTTCTCCATGGTCACACAGGAAAAACCACAGCTCATCTCGTGAGGTGTACCCTCTCTCTCTAGCTGGGGGAGGTCGGGCTCTGATTTGAGGGCGTGTGACCCGCACTGGTGCCACATTGATCCTCCTCAACTCCTCCTCCTCTTTGAGGTCCTTAACCACAGCAGAGACCTGAGCTTTCAGCGGGCCATTGACCATACTGTCATAATTTCTGAGCTTGTTGGCGACAGAACCCACTGTTTCTCGGTTGTCCTCTGCATTAATGGTTGCAATGAAAGTGGTGTATTGGGATGGCCCTAGCTTTGCCAAGTTCCATAACATCTGCCCCGTGCACCTGACCTTGTTGGGGTCATTATCATGCTGTCCATCCCTCCCAAAGAGTACTTCTAATACTGCCACCTCTCTTAGCTGTGGGATCCCTTCCTCAAGTGTCTTCCATTGCATTCTATGATGGTACTCCTGCATTCTCTCTTTGTTGACAAACCTCTCTCTCACACTCGTTATAAGCCGCTCCCAGAGAGAAAGGGGCCCTGGCTCCCTCACAAATATCTGATCCACACCTGGGTCCTGGGTCAAAGATCCCAAATACCTTGCCTCACCACTATCCAGCTGAACACCTGTACCCATAAGGTCCCAAACCCGAAGTAACCAGGTTGTATAAGCCTCACGTCCCCTCCGCACGATGTCTTTTCGCATATTACGGAGACTGTCATACAACAGGGACTCAGTGATGATTTCAGGCTCTGGCTCCCCTGCTGGTTGTGAGGGCCCTGGTTCCCCATCATCATTCACTGGGCGCACTGATTTGGCCTTGTATTTCCTCCTCTGCACAGGGGCAACTGCTGCTGGCTGGGATTGCCCTTGTGGTTCAGCTGGAGCCTGGACAGTTGTAACATCCACAGGTTCCACTGCTGCACCATCAGACTCTCCCTCACTGGGGCAGGGAGAGGGTTTCCCAACAGCTGAGAAAATGCACTCTTTCAGCATCTGGGCCATCTCACGTATCTCCTTTACCAGTGCCCCCACTAAATCTGGGTGGTTTATTTCTGAGGTGGGCTGTTGGGCAGTATCAGGCTGTGGGACAGGATTTCTAGTCTCCGGGGCAGGGTCTCTAGTCTCCGGGGCAGGATCTCTAGTCTCTGGGGTCCTGTCAGGCTCTGGGGCAGGATCTCGAGTCTCTGGGGCCCTGTCAGGTTCTGTGGCAGCATCCCTAGCCCCTGGGGTAGGTATCAGGGTGGTTATCCAAGTCAATTTCCCCTTATCTCTGAGTACTAAGTAGAATAGGCCTATCAGCAACACCATCGACTGTACAATATCATTAGCATCTAGGGAAGATCTGAATCCTTCGAAAACTGGTGGAGTGGACCCAAAGAGATGGGTTAAGGGTTGGGAGAAAGTTTGCCCCGGTGTCATCTCCTCACAGTAGGTCCCATTATTAAAGTAACCCCAAAAGCATACAGTTAGTGTGTGATAGCCCTGTATCCATGTGCTCACATTCCGGAGGAAGTTAAAAACCCATGAATTCCTCACCTTATCAACCCATAGGGCAAACTGGATAACAGCAACAGTGGCCTTAGTCAGAGGACCCATGTTTAGAAAAGGAGCTGCAAAAGGGAGAAATATAACCACGACCACATGCCACCCGAACCAGGGCAAACTGGACCACATAGTGCTGCCTAGCAAGGTTTCTATATTCAGCACACAGAACTGAGTTATCCAAGAACTGTTATTCCTTTTTCAGCCCTTTCTCTCAATGCCCTCAGGCCGCACGTTGGGCGCCAAGATCTGTCTTGGTTTGAAAGACAGATGTCAGACAAGAAAGGCAGGAGCCTCCCCTGAAATGGAAAATGCAACCCCCTTCCCTCCGAATTATTATAGATTTGAAAATAAGGGGCTTTCAGGCAAAGATATGAAGGATAGGAATAACAGTTCTTTACTAATAAATACATATGTATAACAACACAAACAAACAGCAATAACTGTGGCAGTCACAGCAAACAGCAGCACAAACCCAGTGCAGCCTCTCTCGGCCTCAGGCCCTTTCCCCTGGGCGCAGTTCCTCTGGGGCGGCTCCCGGTGAGCAGGGCGGGTGCGATGGTTCCCCCGCGGCTGCAGGGGGCGCTCCGGAGCGAGCTCGGGGAGCACCGGTAATGGCGGCGCGGGGTCCCGGGAGGGGTGGATGAAAAGCCTCACAAACCCCTGGGCGTCTGGCTGGATCCTCGAGAACAGCAGGCTGGAACAGCAGGGGCGAGCGCAGATCCCGGGTGGCAGTGAGAGGTATCAAACTCCGGCGCTGCAGCAGGAACCCGGCAGGTCTCTCAGTCGGCAGGGCGCACGAGTTACAGAGTAGTGAAAGCTCCGAGCTGGACGGGACAGGGAGAAGAGCAGGCTTAGAAATCCCGGGGTTTGTCCATAGAAAGCAAACAGCCGAAGAAGCAGAAGCTTGCAGTGCTGACTGAGACGTCCACACCGAAAGCAGGCAGCTCCCAGACTGAACGCTGAGCACCCAGGCAGCCCCCCGGGTGTCCCAATCCCCCAGGTGACAAAAGGGTGGCTCGTTGGACCCCGCCCCTGTGGCCAGGTCTTTTGTTTCTTTTAAGTACCCAATAGTTTGTCCCCTGGCAACTAGTATGGGGAAAAGCTTTTAAGGGGAAAAAAAAAAAAAACAGGCTAAAATCCTAAACCCCAACATAAAGGTTGGAAAAATGGTAGATTTTCACTCTCCCCAGTGGCACCAAAGGCATTTAATAGTCTCCTTACTAAATTTTCCTTTACATGCACATAAAACCAAAAACACCACTCCAGTATCCACTAGAATTCAATTTTCTCATTCCTCAGCATTAATGTAACCAAGGGATCAGCTGGGGATGACTCCCCCAGTTTTCTTTGTGCTTCACCTATAGTCATTAATTTCACTGCTTGTAAAGCAGGATCCAAGTCTGTATACTTTCCAGCTGTCTTCATTAATTGTTCACAGAAATCCCTCTCTTGCTTTATCCGGTATGATTTAAATAGATTAATCCCCTTTAGAATAGCATGTTTCATTACAAATATAATCAGTCTTTGATAATGCATTAATAACTCCCATTGAACCTAATTATTAGGATCCCACCCCAGGGTCAGCGCATGAAATATGATCATCTACTGTCTCCTGCTTCTTGAACAGGTTTCCTTTTTGTCCTTCCCCTGCAGTGTTTCCCCTGCCCTTTTTGGGCTTTGTTCCACTAATGCAGCTACAGCTTTCGCATCTGACTATTGGACACTCTCCACACCGCTCGCTAACAACTTACTCAAATTCCTAGCAACAACAAATCCAAATATCACTGGCCTATCTTTCTAGTCAGGAGTATTTTAAATACCATCCATAGCTTTCTTGGGTTAAGTCCCTACTATCATACTTTCATCGGTTTCCAGGCTGAAAATCCTTCCACTCCTCTGTCAGCTACTCTCTTCTTCATTCCAGGAGCTACCAACAGTTCCATATCCTCTTTCTCAAGTCCCGATTGACTCTCAATTCAAAGAACAAATCTAAGTATTTCCATTTCACTTCTCTTTTCTTTTGGCAAAATAACATCAATTGCAAAGCCATATTATAACCCCTTGATAATCTAATGGATACTCTGGGCACTTATGATACCAGATCTCTAATTTGCTGACAACCACTTTAGTACTGAATTCACAATTAACACAAATCCAGACCTTGCATTTACTTAAAACAACTGAAGATTAAACTGACACAATAATTAACTAAAACAGTAACTTATCACTGTGCCAACACTAGAGAGTGCTCTAAACACACAGTCCTAGATTAGGAGCCACTTCATCAATTTACGTTCCTTAATAAACATTTAATACACACCAAACACTTTAAAATTCAGACAATAAAAAAAAAACCACTTAACACTCTTACAGCAATTTTTCTTTTTATATATCTACTATGGGCCAGACAGACTCAATAATACCATAAGACTCACAAAACACTTTACATTTCAGGCATTAACACTTATCATAGAGTTTAATAAGCACAGACAACTGGCAAACCCCACTACAATGGGGCTCCTGCGCTCATGGCACTGTGTCCAACTAATATGTAGGCAAGTGGGACTGGGACCCGCAAGTGTGCATGGTGTTAACCACACACACAGTTTTCTAACTAGGTGGTAGGACTTGAACCTGCACCCTTTGATATTCACTTATATGGTTTTACAATTATATTTTAAAAGAAAATAGCAAGTTATATAATCACTAGTGTTTTCTTTTTATAACCCAAATATCACACTCCTTTTTTTAACAGTTATATCACCACTTTTATAACCCAATTATATTATATTATAGAGGTCAATTTCTGCAGGGATTTTTGGTCACAGCTTATGGTTATGTTCACCTTTTATATTGTTGGGGTTTAGGAGTTCGCCTGTTTTTCTCTTAAAGAATTTTCCCCATATTTGTTGCCAGGGGACAAATTACTGGGCGCTTAAGAGAAACAAAAGACCTGGCCACTGGGGCGGGGTCCCACTAGCCACCCTTTTGTCACCTGAGGGTTGGGTACACCCGGGGGCTGGCTGGTGTTCTCAGAGTGCAGTCTGAGGAGCTGCTGCCATTGGTATGGACGGTCTTTGTCAGCACTGCAAACTTCTGCTTTGGGCTGCTTGCTTTCTATGGGGGAACCCCGGGATTTTCAAGCCTGCCTTTCCCTGTCCTGCTGGGAGCCGGGCCGCTGCCGCTCTGCCCCTGCCGCTGCTCGGAGCTTTCGCAACTCTGTAGCTCCTACGCTATGCTGCCTGAGACCTGCCGAGGTTCCCGCTGCAGCGCCAGAGTTTGGTGCATCTCGCCTGCCAGCCGGGATCTGTGCTCACCCCTGCTGTTCCAGCCTGCTGTTCCCGAGGGTCCGGCCGGATGCCAGGATCGGCTGCCCAGGGGTTTGTGGGGCTTTTCATCCATCCCTTCTGAGACCTTAGGCCGCCATTACCGGTGCGCCCCAAGCTAGCTCCGGAGCGCCCCCTGCAGCCGCGGGGGAACCATCGCACCCGCCCTGCTCACCGGGAGCCGCCAGCGCCCCTGCCGGCCGTGAGCGGAACTGCACCCAGGGGAAAGGGCCTGAGGCCGAGAGAGGCTGCACTGGGTTTGTGCTGCTGTCTGCTGTTACTGCCACAGTTACTGTTGTTTGTTTGTGTTGTTATATATATATATGTTAGTAAAGAACTGTTATTCCTATCCCTCATATCTTTACCTGAAAGCCCCTTAATTTCAAATTTATAATAATTCGGAGGGGAAGGGGGTTGCATTTTCCATTTCAGGGGAGACTCCTGCCTTTCTTGTCTGACACCTGTCTTTCAAACCAAGACATATAGCCTCAGTAATGCCTTAATAAAATCCCAGGGGTTTTGCCCTGAACTCACCAGATCTGGGGATCAAGGACCTCCTCGAAAAATCTTCGGTGCATGCTGGAGCTCCTCTTGATCCCATGAATCCATGGAGCATCAGAAGCAGAGCCCCACCTGTGTAGTCAAAAATTGTCATTGAATACGTCACCTGACACTATTTTTTAGTGTTAGGAAGCGGGCATTACTTTATTCAGGCCAGGGTGCATAGTAAATAAATCCATCCACACGCAACACATTCAAAACTTTTCACTTATTTATACATTTTTAGCAAACAAAGAAATTAATGTTCATTGCTTCTGAATTACATAATTATCTTCATTAATTAATATTCTGTCCTCTGTTGGTTATTGATTTCTCACTTCTCATGCTAATTAGTCTACATTTTTCAGCCCTTTTATCATCTTTTTCTCAGACAGGGAATCTCTAGCTGAAGTACTGAGACCTGAACAACACGCCCTGAGCCAAAGCTGACCTCTAGATGAACCTTCCAACCAAACATTATAGTTGTATCTGCTCATTAATGGAATATGGATGATCATTAATGTTATGATATATGTATCTGCTCATTAGTGAAATATGCATGATCACTAGCAAAATATGTGGTGAGATAAGAATATATTTACCTTTCCATATTTAGAAGCCAGACAAGGTCATGAAATCAGATACCTGGCCTTGTTTGGGGGTGTATGGTCAAAGCCAACTCCCTTGGTTCCTCCTTTAGCCCTGGCCAGGCTTTGGGAGGAACCCAAGGGAAGGATGAAACCAGATGTTTCCACAGAAGTTATGTTAGCTTGTTTATTTATGTTAACAATATAAAAGCTGGGCCCTCTCACAGCGAAAATGAATACCTCGCCTATGGGTGGGCACACCACATAGGATTTCCCAGTTACCAGGAGTGGTTCTCCAAATCCTTGGTTGTGACTGGGGCTCCCCAGCTGATGTGCAGATCTGGGTGATAGAAAAATACTAGGGTAGCTGGTGATGTATCTTTCTTAATCACTACAGGCACTCTTTTGTAGTAATGGTAAGGTGCATTACTTAGCTTATCCTTTATAATTCGTTGCAGTTTCGCACTATAGTAAATTACACTTATTCCTTAAAGTTAGCGTCTGTCTTTTGTGCTGACCTTGTTTTCTGGCAAAACACCAGAGCATGTTGGATCATCTTTGTTAGTCTCTTCTTTATCTTCTGGTTACTCCAACATGTCCTTGGAGGGCCATAAATTTTGGATCCCAAGTGTCAAGCTTTTAACTCCCTCAGGCTTTATTCATTGAAGCTTATCAGGGTTAGTCAGTATCTCGGTCAAATGTGTCTGGCAGGCTGCTGGGGTTCCCTCTTGAGCACAGTGTGAGAGAGAAACAAACCAGGGACTAATGTTAACCAGAGGTCCTTGGGGCCATCACAAGCCAGCCAGCTCTACCAGATGGTCTGGTGTCCTAGTCATTCTTTGTTGGCTTTGTGGCTCTGCCATGAGGACACCTCTAACAGCAGAGACTGAACAAGTTTTTTAGCACTCCACTCCTTAGCCATCCTCGTATTTTAAAAGTTTTTCCTTATAATCAAGACTCCATGTTGTGCAAGGAGGGCACTTGCCCAGATTTTGGAAAAGGATATGGGTCTCTTCTGGAGACGGAACAAGAGCCCTCCCCAGCAGATTTCTCATGCAGACTGCTTGCTCTTCACCCTATCGTGCAACCTAGACTGGTATCGGAAACATGCTCTCCCAACATGAAAGCTACAGAACCATTTAACTTGTAGGAGAATAATGGGGATGTGCAAAAGCTTAGGGGCAGATCTGTGGTTCAAGCTCTTATATTTTTTCTGTCCTTCCTAGGACACCTCTTAAGGCCTCCATTGGCTTAAAATCTTCAGGAGGATAGTTTTGTTATTCCTAACCCACTCTTAGTTTTCACCCATCTCTCCAAATGTCCAAAAGGACTCCATTTGCTCTGCACCACAAAGAAAAGCTGTGAACCGAAATCATACATTGTGCATACGGCTAGGGGAAGTTTCTTAGGTGATTCCATTCCATTCACCCCAGGTATTCCCAACTTTGCCATTTCTCTCCTTTTCTCATCTGCCTTGCAGATAAAGGTGGAAAAACCCAGGTAATTTTTACCATGTAGCCGTAGACATGCTTCCCTCCCGCTGTTCATGCCTAGCAAGGCAAAAGTTTGAAAAGCAAAAAGGAGATTCTTATCTCACTGGAGGGCAGAAACCCCAACCACGTGTTCATAAACAAGCCAGGGGCCTCCCCGACTTCAATTCTGAAACGAAAAAAGGAACTAGCACACCTTTTAGCTACTCAGACTAGAACCAAAGGAAAATGCTTTGTTTGCAATTTCTGCTTGTTTACTTTTTCTCTTCAGAAAGCCCTGGGGCTTCACCTCCCCTCATTCCTAAGAAAAATGAAGACAGACAAAATGCCTGTCAGCAGATTTCCGACATGGGAGCTCCGGGCAACTGCACACCAATTCAGCCTCTACTTCTGTGTGGCTTTCGGGTATTCCCTTTCAGTCAGACAGGGTAAAAGCAAGCCTGGTTGGCTCTGATTACTTTCTGTGAGATTTCATAATCTCTGCTGCTGTCCTGCCCATTTTTTTACCCCAGCAGGTCAACTTTTCCCACAGGACTCAGGGCAACACACTGCTTTCCAACCCATGGGCCTAGCATCTCATGTCACCAGACACACTGCAAATTCTTGGTGTGATACATATTTGTTATAATACTGGCTTTCTGCAAATGTTAAAATGAATGATGTTAAAGTAGCTTTTGTAATAGAGGCTTTCTACAAATAGATGCTACATGTAAGAGTAGCTTTGTTACAAATTGATGCTATATGTAAGAGTAGCTTTGTTACAAATAGATGCTGTATGTATAATGTAGCTTTGTTATGAAGATGTAGTTTTGTAGCAATAACCAATGCCTTTATTTCTGTCATTTAACTAAAAACTTACACATAATAGTGAAATAGCTAATATAGTTATGCTTGTGAGCTGTCTGCTTGGTTGGGTAACATCCAACCAACATGTGCTGAAGACCCCTGCTACTGACATGCCAACTATCAGCAACTGCTGTCTGCAGAAACCATGGATCAAAGCCCACTCTGGGAGTGATAATAAAAACTGACTAAAACCAGAGCTAAGAAATGTGCATGCTCTAAAAAAGGCGGACCCAAGGAGGAGCCATGCTAAACAATTCCTGGAACATTAAACTAGTTTGGGGAAAAATTTGAATATGCATAATTGATTATGAATATGCACTGGGCTGATGTGTATGTAAAGGGTGTCTCCGAAATAGCAGGTGTGCTCTTGGCCGAGTGCCAAAGCACCCAGCGCTGTGAATTTTGCTTTATTATCTTTGTTCCTTATTGTCCTCTATTAAACTTTTTAAATCCTAACAGGAGAGTGAACCTCGTTTTTCACATTGGTAAAAGCTATTTACCATCCTCCCTGTTCCCGTGTCTGGGCAAGAGCCTCTCCAGGGCCATCCTAGAGACACGAACGTTCTGCTTTCCATAACGTGCTGTTAATGGGAAATTAAAATAACGGTAATCTAAGTTAAAAAGTTGACTCTGGCCGGCGTCCATTATTATCTGTCAAGTGCCCTAGCCCCGCAGTCACCTTTATCCAAGCCGCCGCCACGCCGCTCCGGCCGCGGGCACCCAGCGGGGCCGCTCCGGCCGCGGGCACCCAGCGGGGCCGCTCCGGCCGCGGGCACCCAGCGGGGCCGGGGGGAGGGGCTGCGGCGGCCGCCGGCCCCGCCCCCTGCGCCACCGGCCCGTCACGTGCGGCAGCGCGCGAGGCGCGTCCCCTGCCTGCCCCGACTGGCGGCGCTCGCGGAGAGCGACGCGTCACGTGCGCGTGTCACGTGACCGCGTCCCGGGCCGATGAGGTCAGTCCCGGCTCACGTGACCGGTGCCTACGCGCCGTAGGGCCGGGTGCAGATGGCGGACGCGGAGGCCGAGGCGGCGGCGCGGCCTGAGGTGTCGCGGGTGGTGTCGGCGCTCCGCGCTCGCCTCTGGCAGCTGCAGGCAGAGCTGCGCGAGCAGGAGGTGTCGGAGGCCTCGTCCCGAGCCTACTGCCGAGGCTTCTGCCAGGTAGGAGCCGGGCGTGGCGGGCCGCGGCGCGGGCTGCAGGCCGGGTGCGGGCAGCGGGGATGCGGCCGGGGCAAGCACGCAGGAGCTGCCGCCCTGAGCGCTCGCTCTTCCTAAGCTGGCAGTGCGCGGGGCTCGCGGCACCGTGCCCCGCTGCCGAGCGGGGCTGTGCACGCCTTGCCGGGGGCGCCCCGTGGGCTCTGCGCCGCCAGCCCGGAGCGGGGGCCGAGGGGACTGCTCGCCTTTGGGCTTTGGCATCGCTTTGGACCGGGACATCCTGTGGCCCTCGGCTGGGTCTCTGGGGTGAGCGGGCCGCACCGCGTTTTCTCGGTGCAGTTTTGGCTCGGTTCCGAGACGTCCGGGTGTCTGTGTTTCACTTGTCTCGGAATCAAATCTGTGTATTCTCGTCTTGTTTGAGATGTGCTGTGGGGGTGCAAGGAGTGCTTGCTGGCCTGTAGGGGCCTGTAGTGCCATTAAATCACTGAATGAGCTGTGGTTTGGATATCTTGTCTTGAATACTTGCTTAGTGCAACACAGAGGAAGATCACCAATTTCTGAATCGAGGCCTTAAATTCCAGAAGAAGATCTTGATGAAACCCACAGTGATGGAGATAGCTCATTCTTAAGTAAACTCTTCCAATGGTTAAATAGTTCTTGCTCTCCTCACAGCATAATTTACTGTGAGCTCTAGGTTGAAAAATTATTGTTATGATGCTGGCTTGGAGAGTTATCCCTGTTCAGTCTGAAGAAATTGTGGGTTTTAAAGTAAGAAATAAAAAATCTGTTTTCTAAGCTAGTTTACAACACCTTAGCTGAAAAAGCTATAGTATTTGACTGGTCAATGGCAAAATCAGAAAAAAAAGCTTGCTGGTGTGCTACAAATTATGTATAAGTGGTGTTACTCTTCACAGTCTTCCATTTTGCATCCACAGGTTGTGTGCTTTGCCATACCATTCTGGGAGGATGTTTAGCTCGTCCCTTACTGAAACAACAGAATAAGTATATTTACTAGATTTCAACATTCTTTCTTCTCAGGGTGCAGGGTGCAGCTGCATACTGCTGTGTTCATCCCAAGTTCAGTATATGGTAAAGAACTGTGACCTTGCATTGATATGGAGCCTCCTACAACCATGTTTAGGTTTTGCTGAAATTGTTTCCACTGGTGTACATTGTGCCAGAACATTGATGCAAATATTCAGGTAACACTTAATAGTGGTTGTCAAGATGATCAGTGTGTGTACACATCCAGTTTTCCAGATTAGTTTGGTATAGAAGAAGCTTTAGAGATACTTGATCAGTGGAGTTTGGTGAAAGACAGTTCTGCTACCTAAAAAAAAAAAAAGCACACAGTGACAAACCCCAAACTATGTCCCACAAAATATGTAGCCCTCTAGGTCCTTGTGCTGTTATTGTAGTCTGGTTTTCAAATACTGTGATAGCACAGATAAAAATGGAAAAGATTGCTTTTGAGTTGCCATCAGTCTGGGACTTTTCAGATTGTTGTGCCAGTACTCCAGGAGATGCAATGGGAGATGTGGAACTGCTGATCTGTCCTGCAGCAGCTTCAGCAAAGGATGAATTTGTGATGTCATTGTGCAGTCAGACCACTGTGGGTAGGATGTAATTTTATGTCTGGGTTTCTCCTGACAGTTTGTGATAACTTAAATAACTTAAGATCTGCCCATAAGTGAAATTTAAGGGGCTCTACTTAATTTTGTATTAATTACTTGGAGGGTACCACTGATACCTTGTTATAAGCTTATTAAGCTACAGCAGAATGTGCCTAGAAAGAAGCTGAATTTATCTGGGTTTAAATTTGATTTTGGGAAATAGCTGACATAAGGAGAGCTGAAATGTTTTAGGTTTGCCATCCTGGTAGTATAGCTGAGGCAGGGGCCTGGAAGGTGCTTGCTTTGCTGTGGAAATTACCATGGCTGTCAGGCAAACTGTGAACCAAATTAGTACATTTCCTATGCTTTGAGCTATCTGAATGATGTTTTGTTACATGTAAGCTTGTGCTGCTGTGTGCAGTTTTCCAGTGGCTCTTACAAGGAGTGATGCTGGATGACACAATTTTCATGAAGATCCCTATTTTCAAGCAGGGAAATAGTACTGTTGTCCAGGGTAACAAAACAAAGAAACTGTTGAAGCCGAAATAATGGGTTGACTCTGCAACTTTATATTGTACAGGCATGAATGCTTTGCACATTCACCTTGGGGAAAACATGTCTGTTGTGGAGTGCAGTATGTACCCAAACAGCCAGGTAGAACAACGAAGGTGGGGGGGTATTTGAGGCTGTGCTGTCATAAATAGGAAGAACAGTTATCAGTGAAGTGGAGGTTGTATGTCATCAAAGCATCCCATCTGCCAGTGCCCAGCAGCTGTTGGCTTTCTGAAGTTTTTGAAGGTGGTGCGTTGAGTGCAATCAGATATGGTTAAGAAGAGGAGGAAATGTTTTTCTTAAACAGAGACTCAAAGCTGTAGCAACAGGTCAGGAAACTTGAGATCTTTGTCTTTAAATTGAGTCTGAGCAAAAGAATTACACTTTTGAGGAAGTGCAGCTAAGCATCTGTTCTGTCACTGCAGAACATGAAAATCTGTGCAGTATGGAGGGCCAAGGCTAGTCTATACGTTATGTGTTAGGTGGATATGGCCTCTGCACTTCTCACCCACTTGCCAATCAGATGTGTTACTGGAGTCAAAGAGGATGATGGGATGAAGTGTAAGTGGGTGTGTATTACCCAGACTTTAAATGCTTGAATACTCTTGTCAGTATTTAGATGTCAGTATTTGTATGTCAGTATTTATATCTCGTTGGTAATTAGACTGTAAGGTAGTAATTGCTTCTGAATTGTTACTTGAGAATCCCTTAAGCATGTAGATGATCTAGTTCGTCAAGTTAATAGTTTTTCCATATTAGCTTTTATATAGACTGCCAGGAGAAATCTGTAGTGGACAACTAAACAATTATTTATATTGCTTGTGAAATAGCAAAAGGGCTTTGAAGAACTTCTTTAATACAGTTACTACATTTGGCTTATTTGTCGGTATGCTAATGGTAATAGTATCATAATGTTCAAAACTACAGATCCTCAAAGTTTAAACTATTAATAAGTCTGTCACCTCAAATCTGTTTTTTACACTGAAACCATTCTTCATGTACTTGTCAAGAAGTTTCTCTTAAGTGGTTACTCATGTGAATTCCTAACGTTAGCTTTAAGACTTTGATGCTGGTACTCAGATTGTGCTTGAGCAAGGGTGTAGTGTTTACTAGAAAATTTATTTAATCTTAGAAAGTGTTTTGCTGTGTTTCATGGTTTACACAGACCAGGTAGTTTATGATTGAAGTGTCTGTCAAAGTAATTGAGTACTAAATTTGGTGTTTTAAATAGATTGGTTTTAATGGATGTATTTTTAGAAAAGTTCGGGGATGGGTGTGTTTGATCTGTTTCTGTAGTCACTATAATGGTACTGTTACTGCTGGCTTTACTAAAGAGCTGATTTATGATAGTCATCAGTTGACTACCTCTGGGGATTGCAGCTTGACAGTCTTTGAATGTGTTTTAATGCTACAAAGCCATACATGATTTGAGTTAAGTTATCAAATCCTTCATTAATTTGTTACATAAGCTTGAAAACTGGTATTACTCACCATTCACTTCTGCAACTAATGATCTTTGTGCTGCGCTTAAGGATGATTTCTGCAAACTTCCATTTCCCCTCCCCCCCCCCCCCCCCACTTATGTCTTTATAACTGTTAATGTTATGTGGGTTTTTTGGAAAGTTTGTAACTTCCATTCACCCAGAAGTTCTGTTACTGAATTGTTGGAGAACAATCCACAAAACAGCGGATTACTGATTCTTAGATGGTATTTTTTATAGATTTCTTTTTCTTAAGTATACACATGATTCTGCTAGGCTAAAGGACATCTGCATTGTTTACAGGCTAGTACTAGTATAGTATAGTTACATCACTGATGTAACGTTGGATACTGGCCGCTTATTTCTTGCTACGCTGGAGGGTAGGTTTTGTCTTAGAAGTTTTTGGTCATCATTATGACTGCATTTGATTTTAGCAAGCTCATAGTAGGTTTTGTTCAGTACTGTCCTCCATCCATTCAGCATCTGATATGATCATGTGGGTTTTTTTAAGGTGTTAAAATAAGTTTGTTGTGTCAGAGTCCCAACATGAAGTGATTTGAAAACTGATATGGCCTCACCATCCTTGTAGGACAATTTGACTTGTTTTGAATGGTAGGGTGAAGCACTCTGAACTCTTTTTTTTCCCCTGCAGTCTTGGCAACCCTAAGGGTTCCAAAAGCACAGCCTCTTTCTTTTGGTTTTGTTTTCTTTGCAGCTGGCTTTGATCACGATTGTTACCTTTTTTAGTCTATTGAGGGTACCACATGGGAGAGGGAACTGGTAGGAATAGAAGCATCACTGTTCTGGAGGTGTAGGGGGTTGTTCAGGAAAGGGCTGTTATCTGTGAAGCAAGCTGTCAGTAGAGTGAAGGTGTCCTCAGCTCAGTGCCCTACTTGCTCTCAAATTGTACTTCATAGCCTGTCAGAGCATAGCATGCTAGTGTAGGTAAGTTTTAAAAAGGTTGGGAGATACTAGTGTTGTCCCTGTATTGATGTGATTTCTCTTAAACCTGGCTAGAGTTTATATTGCTGCTTTAGTACTGTGTCTGGGTAATGTAAGATTGCTGTGGTCAAGGAGTAAAATCTAGGGTAATTTTGCATGTTAAAAATGCCTACGTAATGGTCTGATCTGAATTTTGTATCCCTTTCTGGTGGCATCATGTTTGCGGTGTGGGTAATGCATGTTAAAATACTACACCTGTAGTAATGTTCTTAATCTTGAGTTTCTTCCTATTTTTCCTGCATTCTCACTAGTAATAAAGATTCCAGTGTTACATACATGGTTCTGTCTCCATGGTAGTTGTACAAAAGGAGCTGAGTGTAGGACTTCTCCCTGAATTTTCTGCTTAATAGTTCACATTTCTGCCAGTTGCATCTAGCTTTCTCCCCAGTAGAAATTCTGATAACTGTATCAAAATAATGAAGTAAATAAAATATATTTCAATAAAAGGGAGAATTTCTGTTGAGGTGAAAAGCTGCCACTTTAAATTCTCCTTCAGAGTAAAAATTTCTCGCTTCCAGAATTATTCCACTGTATGTGTTTGATATTGTATATTGATATTTGTTTTTAAGCAAAAGTGTGTTATAAGAACTTCTAATGATAACTCATTCTGTTTCAGACACTGCTCCAGTATGCTGGCAGTCGGGGTGCATCGGAACATATTTTACCTTTTTTGGAAGTGTATCGAATCTCCATCCAAAGCTTTGCTAATGCAAGACCTTACTTGACTACAGAATGTGAAGATGTTCTTTTGGTACTTGGCAGGCTAGTGCTGTAAGTTTTAAGTTGGTATATTAATTTTTTTTTGTTTAAAAAAGGACTGCACTTTTTAAATTAAAGGGCAAGCTGTTGAAATAGTGTATTGCTTAATTTGACAACTATATTTGTGATTTATCATCTAGTAAGTGTCTTTAGTACATTTTTAATCATACCACAAAAATGTATTTGAGCATTTAATTAATTAACATGTACAAGTTCTAAGGCTTTGTTCTTCTGTATTTGGATAATCATGTAGGTATTAGGAAGGTTTGCTCTTTCTGTTCATTCTTAAAACATTCTGCAAGTATTTTCTGTTGAAGAAACTTAGTGTAGTGCTCTTTAAACAGAAGCTTCAATATTAGACCTTCATGCATGGATTAATAAACCTTTACCCCTTGCTCTGCAGTTTCAGCTTTGTGTGTTCTGTCCCCTTTAGTGCAGCGGCATTCTGAACGTGTCCCTTGTTGAAAAGGACAAGCTGATTTGTGTTCATGGCAGTCTGAGTTGAGCTATAAGATTGCAAAGCAGACTAGACATGACTTAAAGCACAGCAATTCCTGGAACAGAATAGAGAACCATCTTACAGTCCATCAGCTGAGTTCGGATGACTTGTAGTTCCTCAAAGGTTGTCTTAAATGCAAAGCAGCTTTTTGTAATTGAAGAGTCTAGCCTGAGGGCTCTCATGTGCACTGGAGTATAATCAATATAACCTGAGAAGGATAAGGTGATGTGCTGTCATTCCTTGCTAGTGAGGTTTCATTTGAGGAGGGAGGGTGAAGAACCTTGAATGTGAAGATCATCATAGCATAATGATCTGTGACTGTTCTTGTGGGGGTTTTTTTGTTGTTGTTGTTGTCAGTCTCTTGTTTTGTAGTCTGAACTCAGGTATTCTCTTTAAGAAGGACTTTAGCAGTGAACTCCTTGGTCAAATGCTTTATTTTGTGATGGACTGACTTGAAATATAAATGAACAGCTCAGAACCAGGTATCTCCAAATGATGCCTTGAATTATTTTCTTTTTAATTGTGAGAAATATGTGAACTAGGAGTGTTGTTGGGTTTTTTGAAAACATGTGAAATCAGGAGAAGGGTGTGTTACGTTCGTACTATGGAAATCCAAGACTTTAACTGCTAAATCATTTACCTGGTACGTAATACACATTTTTGGCAAAATATCTTTATTATTTTTGCAGACTGTCCTCTTAAGGATAGAGTATTGTTGTCTTCATCATGTCATCATTAATTAGCTTGTGTATTTGATTGTTACCTACTTATGTAATTTTAAAAGTTTGTCTTTTAGCGTCTCTTTGCAGAGCATCTCTACTTGGAGTATTTTCTATATATTTTGCCACTTAGATACGTTAGTATCTTTGTTAGTTAGTTACTTTATTAGATACGTTGGGGTGTAAATCCCACTTCTGTATCAAAATTGCTTTTCTCTTGTTGAGAAATATCAGAGTATTCTGCTTTTGCTAATATGGTTTCTTCCAGCTTTCAATGTGAGGAGTTTGTTGTAGCTTGTATATTCAGAATACCTTGTGTTAGAGGATAGTAGAAAAGCTGACTTGCTGGAATCTCCTCTTTCTTGTAATGATTACATTTGAAAGGAATCTAAAGAATGAGAAATACAAGGACTGAGGTGGGAAGATAGGGTGAGGTAAATGGCAAAACTGAATTAACTCTCCCACTTTTTTCTTTTTCATAAGTTTCCAAGGGAATGAGAGAGAAGTTAGAGCAGGGAATTAAAGATAAAAATTGAGGTTCCATGAAGGAGGAAGATTGTTACCTAGTTAGGGATACGAAAGCATTCTGTTCCCATGTAACTGTGAATTTTGGGGGGACAGTTGGGTTACCCACAGCTGTCATACACACTGTTTTCAGACTTGACCCTTGATCGGACGTGAAATGAGCAAACTTGCTGTTTCAAAGCAGAAGTGCTCTACTTCATATTGAAATCCTCCTTCCCTTCCAACATTCCTCCTGGAAAAGAGGAAAAGAACTTCCTCCTCCGGACATCCTTCTCAGCAGGGTGAGCCAGTAACAGCAAAACTCAGTATACTGTGCTTTTCCCTGCTGCCTGCTGAGGTCCTTTGTGTGTTCACAGTACAGCTGACATGATGTGGGGACTGTGCCTCCCATAAGAAACATGATGATCTTGCAGTGTGAGATATTGTTGGTCTACTGTCTAACATTAGGAAACAAAAGGAAAGCTTGGAGTGGTGGCTCTTGTAGATTGCAGATGTGACAAACGATTGGAGGTGTGTGTGTGTGGGGGGGAAACAGGAATGTTCCTTTTGGCCATGGCCATGAAGTGACTGACCTGCTTTGCTTAAGTGGAACTTGGACAGGTTATCTCACAGCCCCAAAGCACAGTGCATTCCCCTCACCCCTCAGTATTACTATTTCAAAGGTATTGCCTCTGTAGAAGAATTAATAAAGAATTAGCCATATCAGAGATGTCTTTCACTGACAGTTGCTGGCTATCTTTGTGAATCTCAGGAGACCTTTGAAGCTGGTTGTTCACACAAACTTCTGTGAGTGCTTTATTCTGAGGCTGCTGTGAGGGGGAAGGTGTCGTGTTACCATCAGTATGAAAATTTTACTTCCATCTGAGAATGGTTTATATGATACTAAGACTAATATATTGAAGTTGAAAAAGAAGAAATATTTAGTCATAAGTCACGTTGTGTTTGCCATTAACTGTGATTTGACTGCTTTCCACTTTCTCCCGTGTGCTGTGATGGCACTGAACTGAAAGGGAGCTTACCACTTCTACAACTTTGAGAAGGTGCTTGTATGTTTTTTTTCAACCATAAGAAGAGAAAGGAGATTTGAGTGCCATCTGGTTTTAGCAAAACGATATTGAACCAGTAAGACCAGTCTGCCTCAAGCTTGGAGCTCTATCTCACCTACTGGTTGTACCTATGTAACAGATGTTGCTTCCAGGAAGAGTGTGCTTCCTTCCCACGGCGCTCTGTGAGCAGACACACCTAACGCTTAGCTGTTTCTCTAATAAAGCAGTTCTCATCCCTAATAAAGCCCAATACACTGTTGCAGTTCGATTCACTAGCTTGCATTTACCACTCTGCTGTCTATCATTAAGGGCTAATTCAACTCTAATAAGCACAGGATAATTCCTGTCAACAAGTGAACAATTCCTGCTGATAATCCAATGTATAATGAGTCATCTTTCTGTCTCTAAGAAGATCAGAATAGGAAAACCGAAAGATGAACACAGTTCTGAAAGCTTTTAAAATTTAATTTTAAAACTTTCTGTGAATGAGGTATAAAGTGATTACAGAAAAATTGTATGCAAACAATATGTTGAATTTTGCATAGTTATTTGTTCCAAAATAAAGCAATTCATGTCTAGGACACCTCTTCCTAAAAGATATTTTGAAGTTGAGGGTTTCAGATGAATAGTATTTTTTCTAATAATGTAAAAATTCAAGCACCCATTACAGTTTATTTGCAAAATTTATGATTAAAGTTTGGAATTGAGTTTTGTATAGGTAGGCATTGTGGTAGTACTGGTAGAGTAGGGTTAGAAAGGCTTGACTTCATAGCATGATCCTGGTATTTTGATTTGTGGCCTAGCCATGACATGTAAACTTCATTTTGTTGCATTACAATAAAGAGGGAAGTGGGATTTCAGTGACAGAGGTGTGTTTTAAAGTATTGTATAATAAGGACCGAAAGAAAGAATTAAGCTAAGCAGTCTGTTGTCCCTCTTGGCAGTAGGAAAGGCTGTCTAGTTTTTATGCAGCTGTGTGTTTGAATCAATTCTGACAAAAAAACTTAGTTAATTGATTTAGAATCTTAATTATTTTTCTGCCAAGGAAATTGTGATTGGAATATCCTGGATATTACTTTTACAATTGTGCTCTAAGTTGTTTTATGTGGTGGCTTATATATCTGGAGCTCCAGATTTCTTATGGAGTGACTTCCAGACCAGAGTGCTCTGTGTTGGGATCCTGAGAAAGACTTGTGGACTTGTAGCAAAAGAACTTTTGCCTTTTGATTCAGATCAGTCCTGTGTTACTACAACAGGCAATAATTCTGAAGGCATGAATTAAATCCTCTTGTCTTCCTAGACTATCTCACTTTGTATACACAATACTTTGAAAATGTAATTGCAGATTTTTTCACTGTACAAGTAGTGATTTAATGCTTAAGTTTAGAAAAATGGTGTTTAAAAGCTTGCTTTGTCATTTTGTTCAAGGACGTGACGTGACGTGATGTGACGTGATGTGACTACCAATATCATATATATGAAAAAGTAATGTTCTAGAAAAAGTAATGGTAGGAGTTGAAAGTGGACATAGGTAGGATTAAGTCTGAAAGTGAAGTGTACATCAAAAGACTTTACAAAAGCACATTGACCATGAAGTTTGCAAATGTGTTACGGGGTGTAGAGTCTTTGTGTGACATGGATGAAAACAGGACCCAGGGATTTTCTTGGTTGGTTGGTTTGTTGTTGGTTTTTTGTTTGGGATTTTTTGTTAGTTTTCGTGTTGTGGTTTTTTTGTGGGGTTTTTTTGGTTTGGTTTTGTGGGTTTGTTATGTTTTTGTTGGTTTTTTGTTGTTGTTGTTAAAATAGAGTTCAGGTGCTTTGTAAAGTTGGTTTTGATAGCCTATTAGCAACTACCTGGGTCTAAGCATTTGGGCTGGTGGATTAACTGCCAAGGTGTAGTACAAGGCAAAACAAAGCCGGGACTATTTTATTAAATTGAGACCTATGACAGTGGGACTATCTGGTGGTTCTGTTGCCTGCTTTTTCATCAACAGCCAAGTCCCGTGCCTAATGATGTGAATAATGATGGAATGACAGTGGGTGAAGGCTGTTGTATTTTCTGCCAATCTAATAAAAGTGCTTAGAGCTTTTGCAGGTCTAAACCTCTATTTCAAGGAACCAGTATTGGGAGTGAACTCAAACTTAGGAAATGTGAAAAGGGTGGCTAGGTGCTTATTCAGTGTTCATCCATTTAGTCTTGTTGATGTACGTGACTGCTGAATCTGGCTAAAAACTGAGTAGGCATAGCATTTGGTACGTATCTGTTCAATGTATTTATCAGAAGTCAGGAGGAAGATGGACATTTCTTTTTGAGTACTAAGCAAATCTGAAACTCATGTGTGCTTTATGGTCATCTCTTCCTTTTCCACTTCCCCAAGCTCAGTTCTCCTGTCTCTGTCTGTCTATCTATCAGTCTGTCTGTCTATCTAATCTATCTACCATAGGACCGAATGCGTTGCCCTGTCATTCTTCTATTTAGTATTACAGAGAGGATGTTTTGAAGAAAAATTAGCAAGAGTTGAAACTATCTAACAGTGTAGATGTAGCTTATAGCAGTGATTCAGTGCTTTTTCATAGGTAGTGTCCTAGATTAGTTTTCTTTCCTTATATTGTCATGGTTTATGAAAACACTTCTGCTGTGTGTAAGTCTTGTGAATCTCTAGACAGAGTGTCATGGTTAACACTTTTAGTTTGACTAGGTCTAATTGCTCAGTAGGGTTTTAGGCAATCTGTGTGTCCCTTACAAGGTTGGATAGGTCCTGTTTGAGAATGTATATAGGCAGCAGTCCTGCTATGGCAGGTCGCAGTTTGTGCTGTAGGTATTGGAATGCTCCCCCAGTTGGTATCAAAGGCTCATAAGGTGTTTCTAAGTGCTGATGCTCCTCTATAAATTTAAATAAAAGGTTGTGGGGGTTATAGGGTGGATGGAGGTGGTTGCTTTGTTCCCCAAACTGCCTCGTGAGAGGGGCAGTATGGGTGCAGCAGGCTGCTAGGTTGCCTCTCCTTTGCCCTGCGCAGCTGGAAGCGCTGGTGGTATGCACCCCACACCTTATGCCGGATTAGCTCAATATTACCAGAGACAAGGAGTCAACGAGGGCCCAAATGCCGCCCAGGAATTCCACGGAGCAGGTTTATTTCATCCGCAGGCACAGACAGGCGAAGTCTGTCAGAGAAGAGAGCAAGCACATGGCCGGGGCAGCCCTTAGGTAATGTCCAGGATCTGAGGGCACAGGGGCGGTACTGAGGCAGGGCCAGGGAGAGGAGCCGCTGAGCAGAGGGAAGAGGCAGGGCAGGGGACCAGGGCAGGAAGCAGCCACACAGGCTGCTGGGAGAGGTAGTTTTACATTCAGCAGGGTCTGGGGGTAAGGTTACATTCCAACCGCAAGGGCTTGTGGGAGAGGCTATTCCTTTAGAGGTCAGGAGAGATATTTCAAATGCCTAGGTTTTTCCACCAGCTGGTCTCAGCCATTTTCCTTGGCTTACCAGCTGGCCCAGTGACCTCAACACTCCTCCTGACATAACTTGTCCAGATCCATTTTTGTGCTGATGTGTGTGTCTTCTGTCAAGCTGTTTTTCAGTTTTATTTTCTTATATATGTCACTGCTGAAATGTTGAGTTAGGTGAAGCTGGCTTTCATTCTCCCTCGAGGCAGAGACCATGCTGGACTCCAGTGAGCTTTATTTAGAATGGTTATTAGGTTTCCCTTGAGAAGAAAGAACAGAAATTCTGTGATGCAATGTTCCTGAGCCACATTGAATGTACTATCTTGTATGATAAGAGTAGCTACAATCTTAAATTAGCAAGCTTGTGTGTAGTAAAAAGGAGCACTATTTCCATATGATGAATCATTCCTGATTTACAGGCTGTTTCAGGCCTTTAATTGATGTGCACAATCTAACATGTTTGAATGTTACTGTCATTTCTTGTCTGAATGCTAAGTAGTATGTGTCACAAATGTTATTTAATGTAACAAGAGGATGTGTTCAGGTAGCTTGTTCACTTGCCTTTTCCTTTTCCAGGAGTTGTTTTGAGCTACTGCTTTCAGTTCCTGAAAGTGAATTGCCACATGAGGTGTGGCTAGGATTCCATCAATCCATTCAGGTAAGTGTTCTGAATTTCTTTTTTGCAGTTTGCATATTAAAAAAAAAAAAAAGGCTGCAGTTGTATTCCTTCTCTTCCGCCCTTCCCCTGAGTTCCTCTTGTCCTGCATTGCTGTTACCTAGGCAGCAAGAATTTCTGAGCAGCAAAAAACTGCGACAACTGCATTGGGAGTCTTAAGGCCCAACAGCATATTTATCGCCACACAGTTGATGGCAACTTAAGCAAGAGAACATTAGTAAGTCTTGATCTAATGATTTGTGTGAGAGACAGACTGAGTTAAATGAAATAATTTAACAGCTCTGAAGCATTACTTTGATGATAAAAGAGCTTATGTGGAGGTCTGAGTGGCAGGTTAGTGTCTGTACCTGATTTGAGAGGGATGGAAATGGTAGGACAAGTCTTTAGTCCAGGTGGTTCTTCGAAGTGTTTCTTTGGAGGTGATGCTGAAATAAGCTCATACTGCTACATTCCTACACTCAAATCAAGATGGCTAATGTAGGATGTGTAGGAAGAAGAGATGTTTTCTGGGTAGTCTGGAGGTAGTACCTAGCTGTCTGCAAGAATTGGTGTTCCTTATGGAGCTGAAAGACAGGAGTGATATTGCTGTATTCATATTGATGGGCCCTTCCAGGACCAGGGACTGCTCTGTTTCTGCTATTGGCCTATTCTGGCTTTAACTGAGTGGTGAACTTGGAAGCTAATCTCAGTTATAAGTTACTTAAGTGAAGACTTTGGCAGGAAGTAGTTGGAAGTGAACTTAGACCTTGCAGCTGTCTTTATCACAAGACCTTATACCCCTTTGACTGGGGATTTTCTCAGTCCTTGAGGCTTGAATTAGCATTATTGCATTAGCAATTGCATTAGCTCTGAAGATGCTAGTTCTGAGCTTCTACTTTTGTTTTGCCTGCAGTCAAGGAAACAGGAGGTGTGAAAACTTTTCAGTAGACTGAAGATGAATAAACCTGTCACTTTAAACTGAGAGAAGCCGTCTAGTAGAGCTATGTAGTCCTGCTAGTAGTGGAAGAGACAGAGATGGTCTGTGCTTGAGTGATTTCCAGGTGTGGAGAAAACTCCTTTTCCTGAAATAGCATGGAATATTTATTATCATGGGAACTCTAAAAACAGTTGGGTGTGGCATGTACTTGGTAATAGAAAGAAATGCGGTAGGTACAGTTTAAATCCTGTTGCCTTAGTGGTGTCAAGGATTTGTCCTTAATTTTGAGTGCGTAAGTCCTGCGACTTCTTTAGTGACTGCAGCACAGCACGATGGACATTGCAGCACTCCAGAGCCAGGTTTGAAGATGTATCAGGTCGTTTTGACAATGCCCAACTATGCTGTCTGTTTGGCTGTTGGCCAAAGGCTGGGTCTGTGCTCTCAACCTGTTCGTTTGTGGGGATGCCACAGATAAGGGTGGTCAGCCACGGTTTCATCTTTTGTGTTAGGACAGGTGCAAGACATTGAAACTTACTGTTTCCAAAGTAGCTCTTTTTTAATTTACTAATACAGTCATCGTAGGGTAAAGAGGAGTGAATCAGAATCACAGAATATTAGGTTGAAAGTACCTCAAGGATCATCTGGTCCAACCTTTCTTGGACAAAGGCAGGATCTATACAAGATAGCGGATCACTCTGCCCAGCTAAATCTTTAAATTGTCCAATGTTGGAGAATACACTACTTCCATGGGGAGATTATTCCAGTGGCTGAATCTTCTCATTATGAAAAATTTTCCTTGATTGTCCAATCAGAATTTCCCCAGGAGTAACTTGTACTCATTACCCCATGTCTTTTCCATGTGAGTTCTTGTAAAAAGGGGATATCCGTCATTTTTTGTGGCTACCCATTAAATACTGGAACATGGTGATAAGGTCTCCCCTAAGCCTTGTGATCTTATCATGCGCTAAAAGGCCTATATGTTTGTAACTGAGATGGCCTAGACATGAAACAAGATGTTCTCTCGTATTCAGCATATGGGAGGGCATATACAGGCTTTTTGCGTTATAGCAGAGTTACAATGCAGTTCTAAAAGTTGTTTGCTTTTAACTGGAGGGATCTGCAAGGAGAATTCTTGTTACCAAGTTTAGTAATTTCTATGGTGTAACAAACCTGTGCATTTCTAGGATTTTGAAGCAAGTGATCAAACTTTGATACTTCTGTCAATAGAGAGCAGGTTTTTAGTCTGATGAGATGGCTCTATTTATGCTGAATAGGTTGGAAGGGAACTGTTAAATTCCAGTGGTAGAAGTGTGATATCCCACTTTTAAGAGGGACAGAGCATCCAAGATTCATAAATGCTTGTGGCCTTAGGGATCTACAAAAGTCAGAGGATGCATAAAAACTCACAAAGTTTTATTAGTAAATTACATGCTCGACATGGAAATTGGTATGTTAGTCCTTGACCTGCAATATAAGCACACAGCAGTGGGGGTTGGATAAAGGGGTAAAGCAAGAAAGAAGAGAGAGAACAAAAGAGAAAAAGAGATCACCAGTCCTGGTTCCACTGTTGGTCCAGCTGATCCTGGAGCTCCCACCCAGGCTTATTTGGGGTACCTTTTTATAGATAGGTTTTCCTGCCCTGAAGACAGGTTTCTCACTTTGTATGCAAATTAGCTGTGTAGTCATGTGCAGTCCAGTTTTTCAGACCCCTCTGAAAATGGGTCAGAGGGCTTCAGGGGTCTTGGCTGGTCTTGTTTCTGCTGCTACCATCCATCCCCACTTCTCAATCTCATTCCTGAACTTGTGCTGAATTGTATTGTGCTTATCTCCAGGAGCAAGAACAAGGATGTTTTTCACAGAAAAGTGCTGCCCTACGTCCACATGGCTCCTTCTCCAGCCACATTTTATTCTTTCTCACAGTGTGTTATTACCAACAATCCTTGTGTACTATTACCAACAATCCTTGTGTACTGTTACCAGCAATCCTTGGTTGGGTCCTCAGCATCTCACTATTGGTGTTTTGAGACATACACAAGCCCTTATCTTCTGGGGTTCTGCAAAGGGTGGTCCAAGCTCAGATCTCTCATGTCAACTTTTAGAACTAAGGAAAATTTAAGATGTGCTGCTGCCAGGAGTAGTAATATATACCTGGCTTTTGTAGTGACTTTTTGAAGCTGCGTCTTCCAGGTTTAGCACGCACCTAATGCTCCCCATAGTTCAGACAGTGAACTGGTTAAACATGGTGGTTTTCTGAAACCTTGCTGAAGAGGTTTGTGGACTTTTACGAACAGGTGTTTCTAATAAGATTTTGAAGTAGCACTCTGGCAGAAATATGACAATGAGAACGCTTGTGCCCTGCCTTGGAATACAGTAGGAGGATGTTAGTCGTATGGAGGGCAATAGAGACCTTCAGACAGGAATCACTTATAGGCTGTCTTGTAGGTTTAAAGCCTGTGTGTGACCGTGTTAATGTGCAGATCTCTCTCTGCATCCAGTAGGAAAGCACCTCAGAATAGTATGTTAGCACATCCCCAAGACTGATGGATATAAATGTGCTTATTGCTTTCCTAACAAAACGGACAAGTGTGGCTTTTGAGGACTATAACTCCTAATATGGGAGGTATTTTTCAGATCTGCCTGCAGTAATTGTTGCTCTGTAACAATCTACGCAGATAATGGGAGTCAGTGAAACTTCAAATAAATTTTCATCCCGGGAATGTGAAAGGTGAGTGAGGGCTTGCATTTCAAAGCACCAAGGTGAGGGGACTGTCATAGACCTGAAAGTGGAGTGTCACTGATATCCAGCTTATGTACAAAATGCTGTCAAAATCTTTATTTGGTGTCTGAACCTGTTTGTTCTGTTATCCTAAATAACAGCAGTTAAGTCCTGCAGTCACCCATGAGTCTAGTTTTCCTTATCCCTAAGCAAGATCAGAGGAAGCTTGGCAAAATGAAAACTAGATGTGAGATTGTATGGCAGGAGTATCAGCATGGATTTATGCAGTGGCAGCAAGCAAAAGGGTGCAGACACAAGTGGGGAAACACTGTAAAATATGAGTGAAAGGATTGGGGCAGAATTACGACAGGGCTCTTGATACAAGAAAATTGTTAATCTGAGGGAGGAGCTCAGTGGAGAGGTACTGTGTGGATTGATATAATCTGGACAGGTGAAGGTGTAAAACTATGCATTCAAAGATGTCTTCAGTGGGAGGAGGGATGTGTCATTCTGGGTATTGAATATGGATTTTGGAACAGGATTCCCTTCGAGCTTTACAAAGAGCATCAATGCTTTATTTAGAAAAGCTGTGAGTTGAGGGTGAGCATAAGCCAAAAACTTTTCTGAAGCTGTGGTAGATGCTGATCACTTTAAACTGCCAGGACTGAAAAGTCCTGGTGTCTTCAGTAAACTGTTTCAAGGCTTGTCTTTTCTTTTGAACTTTGTCCATAGGCTCTTACTATATTATTCTTTCCTAACTTCATCTAGAATGAGATGTTTTATGTCCTTCTCTTTAGAACCTGTTCATGGTGTTGTCCTAACTTAATGAGATATGTATACGTAAATGTTGCATTAGATTTCTTCAAAG
Source organism: Monarcha castaneiventris obscurior (assembly GCA_026261815.1). Taxonomy (NCBI): domain Eukaryota; kingdom Metazoa; phylum Chordata; class Aves; order Passeriformes; family Monarchidae; genus Monarcha; species Monarcha castaneiventris. The sequence continues at coordinate 1,500,825 of JAMPIT010000511.1, read as the reverse complement.
ACTTTTGATGTATTCATAATAGATTTTTGCAAACATTCCCATTAATATTAGCTTTATATTCTTCAGCAGGTCCAATGAGATTCAGCTAAGCACTGTAATGGAAGGGGAGTGTACTGACAGTAGGTAGTTAGTTATGCTACCTATGTTGGTGAATTTTATATTTGGTATTTTGGTATTGACACCCTGAATCTCAAACACAATGCTGACTCAGCAAATCAGTTTGCTTGTATCAAAAGCCCCTTCTTTCTCACCTTCTAAGGTCCTTTCAGCCCTTAATACAGAGGTACTGAAATGATGATCCTCATAATTGGACTGGGCTCTGCTGGCTGTGTACTGTGTCCTGAAGCCCTCAGATTAGGGAACAGTTGCTATTGGGCAGACATTGTTTAAATTGGATGTCTGGATTACTGAATGTCATAATCTGAGGGACAGTGGTATTTTCAGTAGCAGTACCTCACCTGGGTCCGGGTTGTATGATTTCTTTGAATTTTTTTTGTCAGCCATGTCATTCCAGTAGTGATGGCGAATAAGTGGCTGTTTCTGAGGCTGTGGCTTCTAGCTTCTAAATACTTTGATGGGTAGTTCCACTCCTTTCTAGGGCATAACACCCGTGTTGAATGCCTTTGCGGAGCTGGGTAAAGCTCATTGAGTTCAGTCTTGCAGGTGAAGTTTGAACACATAGGCTGTTAAATGCTTATGGTTTTTTGGAGTTAGTCTTTGACCTGATCTATGCTTGAGACTGAGCGAGGTTAATGCTGTAACGTTAGTGTGAGGGAAGAGAATGCATACTGGATGCTCTGGCAACCTGTTGTGTTGAAAAGACTTAAAGCTGTGTGACATGTATGTAGTTGGGAAAGACCTAAAGTAGAGGTTTTTAAAATGGGCTTCTATTGAATTTTTTAGGTAAGATCCAGTATCTCTTCTAAATGCACACCTGTAGCTGTTTTCTTAATCTTCCTCAAGACTAAAAATAATATACGTAGACTTCCCATAGGAGGTAACTGCTGGTTACAGAAACTGGGCTGTGGTTACATATTTCATGGATGCAAAGTTAGATCAGTTTGTTGTTTTTCAGTGATGTTTTTAAAGCTGTCCTGAGGCTACAACTTGAGCATCTTTTGGCAGTGGCATTGTATTAAACATTGTGTGTCATTCACCTGGCTGATTCTATTGGAATGCCATTTAGCTCAGTGTAAACTGGGGAGTTGATCATGCTTTAGTTTTAAAAAGCAAAACAAAACAAAAAAACCCCACTTCTTCCCTGACGGTCTTTGTGATGAGTTTTGTTCACTGTTCCAGCTTGCGCTGGAAGCAAAGACTTGAGAGGAGGAACAGCTGTGTGAGCCTAAGGATTGCTTAAGTGATGTTCTCAAATGCTTAAACACAGCCTGAAACCTTTGTGTGTCCATCTCTCAGTGCTGTTAGCTAAGAGCAGTTTGAGTTCTGGTCAAGAGCATGTGAAGTCACTTGCATCTTTAGGGTCCAGCTGTGACACTCCACAATTACTTTTAACTTTGTGAGTAACATTTCAGGCTCAAGGCCAGAAATCAGTCATTGCAAGCAGCCTACTTGGCTATCTTTGCATCTGCCAATTAGCACTAACTCCTCTACCAATATCAAGACCTGATTTTTGAGGTGATCTTACCAATAACTCACTCACTAGTTTTATTTTCCTTATATTCATTTTTAGAGTTAGTACAGTCTTTAATGATTTCAGGTAGCAGGTTGCTATGATCTAACAGCTGGAACACAGTTACAACAGTTATCTAAAAATAAAATTAACTTTGGGGCAATATCTACAGAAAATCTTCGGTACTGCTAAGGAAGATGAGATTGTTAAAGTTTTCAAAACCACTTGATTGTTGCATTCAGCTATGAGACTTCTATTTTTATGGTTCTTAGAAGGTGGAAGTCTGTACTATAGTTTTGCATTTGGAAAGAACTCCTAATGTGTGCTCTTTTGCTCACTTCTGGTGTTGATTTGTTTTTTTCTTGCAGTTGCAAAAATACTCATGGTAGGACAGAAGCACTGACTTCCACAAAGTGTGGTTGTACCATATGCAGCACTTTCATTTGCCTCTGTTGAGCTTCACTGAGTCCCTGTCAGTGATGTTCTGCAGCCTGTTGAATCTCTTAATGGCTGCCTGCCCAGCAGTGTCAGCTGCTCTCCAGGTTCCCTCTAACCTGTGGGCTGGCAGAGAATGAATGTGCTTTGTCCCATTATTCAGATAATAAATGTGTTAAAAATACCAGCTCACTGTTGACCCTGAGAAGTGCTACTGGGAGACAGCTGCCAGCTGGGTTTTGTGGAGTTTGTCACAAGCCTTTTAAGTCTGGCTTTTGAGCTGGTGTTTCCACCTGTATTTTGTCCACTTTTCCTTATTTTAACAATTTGATTTTAAAGATACTATGGGAGATTGTCAGAAGCCTTGCCAAGTATGACTAATGTCATCTGTAGCTTGTTATCACAGCAGGTAGTCAGATTACTGGATGTAGTTTCCAGGAGAATTTGTCCCATGTTCTTTCTGGAGACAGACTGACTGGCCTGTAGTTCCCCAGGGTTTCTTACTCCTGGTGATTTCTTCAAGTCACTAGAAACCTTTCCCCGGTGACTATGACCTTACAGAACCTAGTACAGGACTTGCAGTGACATCCATAATCTCCATTTACACCTTTGGCTTCTGTTTGATACCATGGATGTGATTAAGATCTTCTCTGGCATGCTGGTTCATGCCTCTTCCCCACCTCCAGCTCTGCTGCTGTTGACAGGGACCAGGAAGGCCAGAGTGCATACCTTGACAGGAAAACTTGAGGCAAAGTTATGGAGTACCTCAGCCTCTCCAGTGTCTTCTGTTACTTGATGTCCTGTTCAGCTATTCTCAAGATTTTCTTGGTCCATCCTTCTGTAGGCCAAGTGAAGAAAACTGGAGAGATCCACGTGTCTGTCAGCTTGGCTCCTAGAGCTTTGCATTTCCTCAGAGAAATTTGATTTGTGTCCAGGTGTTCGAGCAGCAAGTGATGATAGTCTTAGAGCAAGCCTTGACAGCTTCTCTGCAATATCCCCCATCCAAGTCCCTGTCAAACCTTATGAGACAGGGAGGCTAATTAGCGGCTGAAGATTGTGAATGCGTAGATAGGACTTTAACACTGACAGCTGATAGCTTGCTTTGTTTCCTTTCTCCTCTCCCCTCTGGCCTATTACATTAAAGGCTGGTTGTAGCTGGAAATCCTGTTTATTTAAAGGTGAGTCAGAACGTTATGTTACTTTAATGTCATGACTATCATAGGAAGATTAGCTTAGCTATGGAATACAGTAATACCCATTTCTAGCATCAGGGGTACATTCAGGTGCTACCTTATCAGCTTACACAGAAACATAGAAAATACGATGTACTTTTTCTTGACTTCCTTATGCTGCTTCTGGGATCTCCTGCAGATACTCAACACCCTGTGCTGCAGAACGCCACCCAGTGTTCTTGCTGTCCCTTTAAAATTTCACAATTCATTGTGTGCTAGATGAGCAAGCAGTAAGTTGTCTGCTATAATGAGCTTTGTGGAAATGTCTACATCTTTTTGTGGTCCTGTTTGGATTGTTGGAATCTTCATTTGGTATTTGCTCGGAATGATTTTCTTCTAACTTTGCCTGTGTTCTCAGCTTAGTGAAAGAATGCCCCAAAGTTATGCACAGGCTCTCTAGAGAGGTTAATACACATAATTTTCTACTGTAGAGACAGACTGTTCAGAGAACAAATGGATCTGTATAAACTTGCTGCTGGACATAGACTTCAGTGGTGCTCTAATACTTGAGTTTATTACATAAAATACACAAATACACTATGGGGTACTTGGAGCAGACACATGTAATCAGGGAGTGAGGAGAGAAGAACCCTGTGTTCTTCTCTGAAATCTCTGTCTCTGAAGTCTCCTATGCTTCACTTTAATTTGGGATTTATTAAGTACCATATCTGATAGGATGGTTTCATAGGTAATCAAGAGGAGTCCTTCAAGAAACTTGAGAGAGTTGTGGATCAATGTAAGTGAACCCTTCACTGTAAGAATGTAGTTTTCCTATCATGATTCTTTTACTGTGAATAAAGCCTCACTCCTTAGGGGGAGATGTTTTGCCCAAGAGTTAAAATACAAGTTCTCTTGTGCAGAGATTAGTGCAGTACAGTTTGCTGCAGTATTAGAAAGGAAATAGACTATTGTATCAAAATAGTGAAGATGGTCTGAAATTACATCTGATATTGAACATCAATATCTGATTTATTAAAAGACATCTAATCGTTAAATGCAAGTATTCCCTTTCTTGTGAATGGTTGATGGAAAAATCTTGGTCATTTTCATAGCAGATTCCTTTGGTTGTAGAAGGTAACTCATGGACTTAACCATGTCTTGCGTGTTGCAGTGTGGAAAGCGGTTCATTGGTGTCTTTCGATAGTTCTTTGGTTACTCTCATGTTTTTAGTGGTCATAGCACTAGCGTCATTTAATTCTGATCATTCAGAAGAGAGAATTGATTCCAGTATATCTGAAGGATACAACAGAGGCTATCAAAAGTAAGCCTGAGGTTAAAGATTGTTAAAAATACAAACAGCTTGAAACACAGCTCACCAGAACTAGGGGGCATTGCCACGTATTGAACTTAAGATCTGCTGTGAGAAGCATTTTTACTGAAGGTGTAGCCACAAATTGCTTACAGTTAGTTTATTTGTCAGCATTAGGAAATTCTGAAAGGTGATATTTTAGTTCTTTGAGTTCAAGTCACCCAACATCTGCTTTTCTACTAGGGACATGAAATGCCTGCAATTTGTTTCAATTTCCTTTCTTTTCCTTGTTAGACTCTAGATTTTTCCCATGTGTAATGTCTTTTTTTAATTCCTCCTTTACTCCTCAGATTTCCAGAATTCAAAGTGGTAGGGCCCTGATCACTCTGTGCTATGTATAGAGGTTTTGTGAGTGAACTTCACCTGGAGGCCTGCTGCTTGTGGAGAGTCTCTGGATGAGGCTTCACAGCAACAAATCTGTTAGGATCAGAAACACCTGGATCTTAAGAGTAAACACACTGGACATAGATTGGTTTCTAAGAAAATTGCATCTTCATATCCAGTAGAAGGATGTTTTCATCTTAATGATGAAATCTCCCGTGGCATTCTTCAACTAGTCACTGATGTCTTTCATGATTCTCGAAGTGAATTGACCAGCTCATCTTTAGTGTTAATACTAAATGTACAATTTTAGACTCTTACCATTTTGTTACTCATTTTGAAAACTATTTAGTCTTCTGAGTTCTTCAGTAGCATTATATGCTTTGATACAAAATCATCCTTTGTCTTCTATACAATTCTTGTTATTTTTTTATATATACACATGTACACGGAGAAACATAAAAATTGCAGAAGAGTTACAACTGCAGAATAGGCTTTTTGATTTAAGCCATTTCGGTCAACTCAGTAGTCTGAAATAGGAAAGTTTTGCTGTAGGATTAGAGAAGCAAAAGGACATGGAACTATTAAAATCCCAATGAAAACATGTCAAAGCGGTAATAACTGAGAGGAATAGTGTGAAAGTATTAGAATATAGTGAAATATTAGGATAGATAATGTAAAATTACATTGGCTTAATTTTTAGCTAAGACTTTTAATGACTTTTTTTTACATTTTATAGGACTCACATGATGCTTTACTGGAATTTGGGAATAACAACCTCCAAATATTGGTGGATATCACAAGGGAAGGGGTATGGAAAAATCCAGTTCTTGTTAAAATTCTATCCCAGCAACCAGTAGAAACTGAGGAAGGTAAGACCGTGTTTTTAGAGATGAAGTGTGGTTGTTCAGAAATAACTTGGTGCAGTTTTGGTGGGTAAGCAATGATTTGAAGTCAGAAGAGAGTTGCATTTTAAATTGTACTGTGCAGTAGTATTCATATATTGCTAAATAACAATTATTATGAAACTGTCTCACTGGCATTTTGAATAATGCATCCAATTGTACCACCAATGCATCTCTGCTTGGGCCGTACTATCCTTCAGTTTGAATATTTTGAAACTCCATTTAAGAATTATTTCTTTTTCTATCCTAAAAATATAGACATTTTTCTTCCTGAGGTGGTTTGTTTCTCATAACTGTGCTTTTAAATGTTTTCCTGAATGCTTTACAGGGAGGAATTGAGTATGTCCACACTTTTCAGAGGCATAAAAGATTCATGTGGAATGGCAGTGTGGAGTATTATTAACTCTAGGCTGGGAAGCGCTTTGTGTTTAGACTATGGAAATAAGATCTTGAATCAGAAACTGTTGGGAGGTGAGGAAATGGAGGTGCTAGTGTCACTTTATGTAATATAGTCTTTCTAATGTCTTCTGTTAAATTCTTCCTTTACTCTGAATTTTTTTCCCATTAGTGGTACCATTAAGTACTTGTAGATATTTTACCTCTTTCATTAACAGTGCAGTTTACCTCTGGTAGTCTAAAGTTAAAAATAACATAGAAGGGAAGAAGAGTTTAAAATACTGTCTTAAAAATTAAAGGAGATTGGTATTGGAATTCCATCCACGGAACTGAATGGCATTAACAGCCTCCGTAGGCAGGAGGATATGGCAGGCTGGATTTGGGTGCACTTACAAACCCAGTAAACATTTGAACTGTTGTTATGGTTTAAACTCAGCTGGAAACATTAAGCCCCATTCAGCTCCCTTTTCCCCCACCCCCTCTGGTTAGAGGGAGACAAAGGCAGAGTTGAGAGAAGAACTTGAAAACAGCAATGAGATAAAAAAATGAACAGTGACAACAACAACAGTACCAATAACAACAGTTTACAAAAGAAGGTGATTACATGCAAAAATGCTCTCTAAGAAACTCAGCAGGACCAAAGACCACACCACTGCACCTCTCAAGACAATTAAAAAGGCAGTGTCAGCACACCCATGTCTTTTCCCCAAGCCCCAAACAATGAAAAAAGAAACAATAGTGGCAAATTATCCTCACTCATATTCCTTTCCCAAGCCTGAGACAATGAAAACAATGATGGACAAACCCGTCTGGTAGGACTGGAGCCACCCCACCATTCCATTTGCCACTTGCTTCCCTTGAAGAAAGGAACAAGAGTGATGGCAGTTCCTCTGCACATTCTCTTTTTCCTCCACCCAAAGCCATGCTACCTTCTTCCCAGAAGTGTGAATCCTTTACTTCCCCACTGCAGTGATGAAGTGGGAGTAATAGAATAACAGCCTAGACCCATATAGCTCCAGGCTCTGCCCCCCTCTCATCCTTGGCCAAAAAAACTAAGACAACTCCAAACAGCATTCAATCCCATCTCCAGCAGATCTTGAAAAGAATTGTGTTCCATACTAACATCTTGCCTTGAAGTTTTTCATTGGCAGCGTTGATAGGCCATCCAGTTGAATGAACAGTTAGTGCTTTAAGTGTATTTCTGCTTAAAAGGACTTCCATTTCAAAATCAGCCCGTATTCCTGAAAACCTCCATCTGTTGAAGAGTTCCTTACTTGAGAAGTTGTGTACCAGGAAGGATTAAGGGTTAGCTGGCTTTGCAAACTTCCTTTACATGTGACAGGCCAAGAGCTGTTCTGTAGGACTGTAGTGAATTCCAGTAGGATTGATGTCCTTATATGCATTTGTGTGGACTCCATTATAGATTAATTTCCTTCTTACCCATGTGGCTTATTTTAGCAGCAGCTATATTATTGATTGCTGCTATGCATCTTTGTTTCAGCGTGGAATGACCTTTGATATAGGTCAGACTTCTTGACTTCATCAGGAATAGGACAGAATAGTTTGTTTAGTGCTTTGGCTTTAAATTTAGTTTGAAGTTTTTGCTGACAAACTGATTGTTTGATGCATCTCTTACTGTGCTGAATTGGGCAGTATGTAGGTGTCCATTTCTGAGATCACCTGGCAACCTGAAACTATTGATTTCTTAGAGGTCATTATTTAGTACATATTTGTCTATATAGCTAGATCTGAATAGATGCTCAGAAGAGTTGTCCTCGCTGGTGTGTCTTTCATTGGATGCAAGCAAAGGCAACAGTATACCTTTTTCCACTGCTGGTTGTCCAGGCTGGCAGCGATGAGGTTGACAAGAGGGCACCAGGGTAATTAAAAAGGACTTCAAGGGTCTGGTTCAATTGGTTGATGGGGCAGGAGTGCAGGTGGTGTTCTGCTTGGTTTCTTTAGTAGCTGAGATGAATGATGAAAGCAACAGGACAACCCATGTTGTCAATGAATTGCTTATGGGCTGGTGCCATCAGCAGAATTTTGGGTTTTTTGATCATGGGGCAACTTTTATGGCACCTGGCCTGCTAGAGTCAAATGAGCTCCATCTATCTTAACAAGGGCAAAAGGATTCTAGTCCATGAGTTGGCAGGGTTGACTAAGAGGGTTTTAAACTAAATTCGAAGGGGGAACAGGATGAAACCAGGCTCTCCAGAGATGAGCCCAAGTGTGGTTAAGCCGGAGTCAGGGTTGAAATCAGCAGCACTGTTGAAGTGCATGTACACTAATGCATGCAGCATGGGTTTTGGAGGTTGGGATAATTTTTTTTTCTTTCTCTCAGGGAATTTTCTCTCATTTGTTGCTTAAGAGATGATAATGACCGGTACTTAACAGACAAAAGAAGTGGCCAAGGTGGGGGGAAGGGTGCAGCTGGCTACAGTCTCTTAGCTCAGGGGCTTTCTCTTTGGAAGTGCAGAGATATGGTGAGATTTTGGCTGGGGGTTGAGGGACTGGGCTCAGCTCCTCACTTTCTCTCACTCTCGGAACCCAAGGAGTCAGTGCTGTTGCTGCTGTGGAGAGAACTTGCTGCCACCGTGGGTTCCGTCCTTTACTGCTTCTTCCTTCCTGTGGGTGAGGCTTTGCTCCTAAGAGCAGCCGTTGAACTGGGACCTTATTAACACCCGATCTCACTGGAAAGGACCCTCACCATCTACTTGGGTGCCTCGGGGGAAAACCCGGGACCCTGACACCCTCCCCAGCCCTCCAAGGGAGCGTCTCCCGGCTGTTTGCAGGAGCCCGGCTGCTGCTGCTGCCCAGCCTCGCTGTTTTCTGCTGCTGCTTTTGGGTTTTTTGCTACACTTTAGCTCGACATTCTGTGTCTGCCCCATCCCCTGTGGCTCCTGCTATGGCCATGGAGTTTCTGCTACATTCTGTTTGCCACCCTGGGGTCTGCTCGTCCCTGCCATTCCAGCCTGCTGCTTCGAAGTCCCTGCTACAGCCCATCTTCCCATCCAGAGGGGCACTGGGCCCAGCTGCGGCTGTGCGTTTGCCAAGGAAGCCTCTTTGCCATCTCTTCTGCCAGCTCCCCGCCATTACTGCGTGGGGAGAGATGGCCAAGTTCGCGCCACAGCGCCCCCTGCAGCCGCGGGGGAACCATCGCACCCGCCCTGCCCGGCCGGGAGCCACCAGCGCCCCTGCCGGCCGTGAGCGGAACTGCACTGAGGGGAAGGGCCCGACAGCTGAGAGACGGCTGCTGCTGGGTATCTGTGTTTGCTGTTGCTGCTGTTGTTGCTTGTTTGCCTTGGTATACATATATATATACACACACACACTACTAAAACCTGTTGTTCCTTTTCCCGTATCTTTGGCTGAAAGCCCCATAATTTCAAAGTTAAAATCGTTTGGAGGGAAGGGGGTCATATTTTCTATTCCAAGGGAGGTTCCCACCTTCCTTGGCAGACAGCTGTCCTTTAAACCGGAGCAATGGGTAACAAACAAAAGGAGCTGCAAGCCATGGTACAGAAGGAGAGCTTTGATGTAGTTGCCATCAAGGAAATGTGGTGGGATGACATGCATGACAGGAGCGCTGCAATGGATGGCTACAAGCTCTTCAGAAGAGACAGGGGAGGGAGAAGAGGTGGTGAAGTGGCCCTGTCTATTAGGGAGGCTCTTGATGCCATGGAACTTTAGATTAATAACAGTAAGTTCGAGTGCCTATGGGTAAGAATCAGGGAGGGCCAACACGATTGACATCCTGGTGGGATTCTGTTATAGACCCCACAGACAGGATGAAGAGGTGGATGTATTATTCTACAAGCAGCTGGAGGATGTCTCAAGATCACCAGCCCTTGTTCTTGTATGAGACTTTAACCTGCCAGATATCTGCTGGGAACTCAGCACAGCAGAGCAGAGGCAGTCTAGGAGGTTCTTAGAGTGTATGGAGGATAGCTGGTGAATAAGTCCACCAGGGAGGGAGTTCCACTAGACCTGCTGTTTACAGAGAAGGGCTGGTGGGACATAGGGGGGGTTGGAGGCCATCTGGGGTACAGTGACCATGAAATAAGAGTTCTCAATATTTGGTGAAACAAGGACGGGCATTAACAAAACTTGTACTCTGGACTTCTGGAGGGTGGACTTTGGCCTGTTTGAGAGACTGATTCAGAGAGTACCTTGGATAACAAACCTTAAAAACAAAGGGGTCCAGGAAGGATGGACATGCTTCAAGAAGGAAATCTTGAAGGTGCAGGAGCAGACTGTGTCCCTATGTGCCAAAAGATGAGCTGATGGGGAAGACAACTGGCTTGGATGGGCAAGGAGCTTTTGAAAGAGCTAAGGGGGAAAAAGAGGGTGTATCGCCTTTGGAAAGAGGGGCAGATAATTCAGGAAGTGTTTAAGGATGTCGCTAGGTCATGTAGGAAGAAAATTAGAGAGGCAAAAGCCCAATTAGAATTTAATCTGGCCGCTTCTGTGAAGGATAATAAAAAATGTTTTTATACATACATTAATGGCAAAAGGAGAGGCAAGGGCAACCTCCATTCTTTATTGGATGCGGGGGGTGGGGGGAATATAGTAAATAAAGATGAGGAAAAGGCTGAGGTACTTAGCACCTTCTTTGCCTCAGTGTTCAACAGAAAGACAGGTTGTCCTCAGGACAGGTGGCCTCCTGAGCTGGTGGATGGGGAGCAGAATAGCTCCTCCCTGTAATCCAGGAGAAAGCAGTTAGAGACCTGCTGAACCACTTAGATGCTCACAAGTCTGTGGGACCAGATGGGATCCATCCTAAGGTGATGAGGGAGCTGTCAGAAGAGCTCACCAAACCGCTCTCTATCATTTATCATCAGTCCTGGCTCACTGGGAAGGTCCCAGATGACTATAAGCTGGCCGATGTGACACCCATTCACAAGAACGGCCAGAAGGAGGATCCAGGAAACTTCAGGCCTTTCAGCCTGACCTCAGCTCAGGCAAGGTTATGGAGCAGAGCGTCCTGAGTGCGATCACATGGACAGGTGATACAGGACATCAAGGGGATCAGACCCAGCTATCACGGGTTTAGGAGGGGCAGGTCCTGCCTGACCAACCTGATCTCATTTTATGGCCAGGTGACCTGCTTGGTGGATGCAGGGAAGGCTGTGGATGTTGCCTACCTGGGCTTCAGCAGAGCTTTTGACACCGTCTCCCATAGCGTACTCCTGGAAAAGCTGTCAGCCCACAGCTTGGACAGGTGCACCTCTTCTCTGGGTTAGAAACTAGCTGGACATCCAGGCTCAGAGAGTGGTGGTGAATGGTTCACATCCACTAGCAGTGTCCCCTAGGGATAAGTGTTGGGCCCAGTCCTGTTAAATATCTTTCTTGATGATCTGGATGAGGAGATTGAGTCCACCATCAGCAAATTTGCAGATGACACCAAGCTGCATGTGAGCGTCAATCTGTTGGGAGGGTAGAAGAGCTCTGCAGAGGGATCTGGACAGGCTGGATCGATAAGCTGAATCCAGCAGTATGAGGTTTAGCAAGTCCGAGTGCTGGGTCCTACACTTTGGCCACAAAACCCCCTTGCAGCACTGCAGGTTGGGGACAGAGTGGCTGGACAGCAGCCAGGCAGTAAAGGACCTGGGGTTACTGGTTGACAGCCAGCTGAAGATGAGCCAGCAGTGGGTCCATGTGGACAAGAAAGCCAGTGGCATCCTGGCCTGTATCAGGAATGATGTGGCCAGCAGGACTAGGGAAGTGCTTCTGCCACTGTACTTGGCAGTGGTTGGGCCGCACCTTGGGTGTTGTGTCCAGTTCTGGGCCTCCCAGTTTAGGAAGGATGTTGTGATGTTCAAACGTGTCCAGAGAAGGGCAACAAGGCTAGTGAATGAGGAACGGCTGAGGAAGCTGCGGTTGTTTAGCCTGGAAAAAAGTTGGCTCAGGGGAGACCTGATCACACTCTACAGCTCCCTGAAAGGTTGTAGTCAGGTGGGGGTCGACCTCTTCCAGGCAACCACTGGCAGGCCAAGACGACAGAGTCTTAAGCTGCACCAGGGATAGTTTGGGCTGGACAATGGGAAAAAATTCTTCACAGAAGGAGTGATTGGGCACTGGGATGGTCTGCCCAGGGAGGTGGTGGAGTCACTGTCCCTGGAGATGTTTAAAAACAGACTGGATGTGATGCTCAGTGCCTTGGTTTAGTTGATAAGGTAGTGTTAGGTCATAGGTTGGACTTGATGATCTCAAAAGTCTTTTCCAACATAATTGATTCTGTGACATTCATTGGAGCTCTTCTGCACAGGTGCATTTTCAGGTAGTCTGGAATAGTTCATAGGCATGCCTAAACAGTCTGAATGTGACTCTGGAATCCTGTATTAGACAAATCTGGAAAAAGCACATTTTTCAAGTGAAGTGTTAGACATTTTAAGTAAAGGGTACTTCTGAGAAGTTGAATATCTGCCTAAAATGTTGCTTCTACTGTGTGTCTTGCATTTGTGGCAATCTCAGCAACCTTGGTTTGGTTTTTTGCTTGCTTTCAGGGTATCAAAGAGCAGATAAACTGAGAAAAGTGTCATCCTTGTGGCCTGTGGACATGCAGTGTAGCTGCTTAGACAATAGTTAGATGATCTTTCTGAGCTGAGTGTGTCTTCTTAGCACTGAAGCAGGATGGTTTAGATATTTCTTGAGTGTTTTCAACTAACAGTGCAGGGAGCAGTAAATAGTAGCAGAGCTCAGTGTGGTATCAGACATGTAGAAAGTCAGTGAGAGCACTACGTGAGAGTGCTGTCCTGTTCTGCTGTACTCCTTTGGCTTGCAGCAAGTACTGTGAAAATAGTAGATAGTAGTAGCATTATTAGCAGTGGAAATGGGAAAATAAGGAGATGGGGAATGGCAATATTTAATAGCTATACATACTGTAAAGTAATGCTTCAGTAGTTAAATAATTTAGTGTCATTGCATTACATGGGATGGAAGGAGTTTTATTTGGTGCTTTTTGGTTTTGTTAGCCTTTTGGAAGAGTAAGATACAGTATAGTGAAGAGGTATTGAAGACTTGCAGCAAGTTGTAGGAAAGAACATAAGGCTGTGAAAGACAACAAAGGGCATAAAATTCAGTCTCCTGTAGTTGTTGCCAGCTATCTAATAACATTTCAAAGAAGTCAAAATAATGCGTATTGTGAGTCATAAAACTTTAAAGTGATGCAGGAGAAGTAGTCCTGTGAGGAGCAGGGAGTTGGACTGATAACCTTTACGGGTCCCTTCTACCTCGAGATATTGTATGATTCTAAGTAGATTGAGGCCATATGCAAAGTTTTCTTTTTTCTCAGAAGGTAAGATTTATGTGCCAGACTTGTTACCCTATGCTCTGGTATACGGCAAAATGAAAATTTAAAGAAATCCTACTCTCTATGCCATTATGGCATATTATGGCATGGAAAATATTTTGACGCCTAGATTGTGCTGCTAATGTAACTGGTTTATCTTACTGTTATCATGAGACAAATGTGATTCAGTGACTACAGAAGTTAACTGCTGACATATGAACTGATCCATGAAGCTGTATTATACCATGGGTTACGATTAGTAAAATCTTGGTTTTGTTTTACTTCCTTTTCTTTATTCAATCCTGTCTTTTCTCTCTGTCAGGCAGTCAAATGCCGCTGTGATTTTATTTCTCTTGCAGAAACTGAGCAGCTGGAATTAGTCTCTTGGCCTCATGTAGGTTGGAGCTGGTATTAAGCAACTATCTCTAGATGTCTACTAAATTAACTTAGTCCTTTTTTATCTTCAAAATCATATCAAGTAAAAGCTAGTTTCTGTAGTAGATCATAAGTCACTGATGAGTTACAAGGTTTGTCTTCCTTCTTTCACTTGTGTCACGTCTTTGATCTGTATGATGTTCTGTGCTAGTAAGCTCCATTTGATAGAAATAGGAGGAATCAAAATGTACTTCCTGCAGGTCTCAGAAGGGATGGCAGTTCTGCTCTTAGGCTTGGGAGTAGAGACTGCAGAAGGGGCTCCAGTGCAATGGACTTTCAGTTGCCTTAGTCAAACTGCCATTTTACCCTACATTACAACAGCAGCTTCACAAAGTGTCTTTTTCAGTCATCTAAATCTTAGTTTCTTTGAGTAGTTTGTATTTCATGCTTTCTGGGTTTTTGTGATGAGTACCTGAAAAGCATTCCTAGTTTTTGCTGCTGTCAGTCACTGGTAAGCCAGATGTGAGAGTTGCTCAGTTTGCCTAGCTGTCACCAAAACTGTGGGAAAAACAAAAAACCCTCCAACAACATTTTTAATGTTAGAGAGTCAAGGCATTACTTTATTTTCTGGCCGGGATGTACCACAGAAATCATCTCATCCACACTACCCAGGTGTGCAGAGAGAATCATTCCATGACACATGACCTTTAGTAGATTTTTCAGATTTTTTATACAGTCAAAACTCACGGAAACTAATTGGGTCAGTGTTCATTGGTCTCAAGTTGTATAGTTCGTAGTATTTGGTCTCCTACTGGATCCGGATTTCTTTGCTTCTGATGTTAATTAGACCTTCATTCCTTGATTTTCTTATCTGTCTTTTCCTTCGGAGATGTCTCCAATTCTGCCAGAGGCAGAGTCTGGGGTAGATGTTTGTAGATAGATGGCCGCTGATGTTCCGTTGATGTTCCATCCATGGCCTTGTTGGGGCTACTCCCAGTCTGTTGAAATGCTAAGCCCATCAGGCCTCACCTAGAGAAAGAGTGCCCTGGAAAGAAGCTTCAGTTCCCTTCCCCTGGGGCAAAGATGAACAAACTTGGCTAAAGTCATATATAAAAAATTTTAAACTGGTATGTTTTCCAACATAGCTGGAGCTGTTTTGTGAACTGGTAGCTCCCGTTAACGATCATCAGATGCTTACTTGAGTGAACAGTCCTGAAGGTGTGTCAGGTTCCTGCCTTTCTTGTTTACAGTTCTTAATTGTAATTCTTTTTTTTTTAATGCACTGGCCTGGAAAAGGAACTGACATCAAATATAAATATGGTTTGCCAAATTTGTTCCAGCAAAAGTTTCACAGCAGCTTGGGTTCTGTCTGGCTGCTTCTATAGCTGTTAATAAATTGCACTGCTGTGTGCTAGGCTGGTGGTTCCTGATTTTTACTGTCAGCTGGCTGAGGTTGGTTGTTTGGGGCATTAATATTTGCTTGAGGAAGGGCTATTAAAAAAATAATTTCAACTTAGGCCTTTTAGGTGACTAAATGATACCAGCATCCTGATGTGACCATAATTGATGCTGTTCAGCAGTTATATTCATGCTTTATAAAGGTTATATTCACAATATCGTGGTGTAACTTTAATTATCTTTTACTGCAAGTCTTTTGGGTGAGACGGGAGTCTCTTATCCTTACTTTTTGGTCCTGGCTTAAGAGAGCTCTTAAGATATGTGTAGAGTTTGAAACTGCACTGCCCTTTTGGCTAAAGGGTTTGGAAGAAAGGAAGGGTTGCAGGGTGTCTGCACTGATTTTTATGGCAAGCTGGTTTAGTCTTGAGATGTTTGATAGAACACTGTGACAGAACATAAAACAGCAGGAGATGTAGGAAGAGAAGGAACAAGAAAGTCTGTTCATGGACATGTATGGAAATGTAACAGATTTAGGATTGAGTACAAAATTAGGTTCTCTGAGAGAAAACAGCTCTTCTCAGTTTGATGTCTATTCCTCAGGTTTTGTTCCTTTTTCAGGAAAAGAGGGAACTTTCCACTTTAGAATAAAGCTAAGTGCTAAGATAGATTTCTGACTAGTGACTAATTTCTGAATTTTGCTCCTACCATCATCACTTAAATCTGCATGACAGAGGAGCTCCGTTTGTCATTTGCCTCCTTTGCAGAGTTCACTACACACTCCCTTAGGTATGAAGGAATTGGCCCGAGGGCACAGACCTGCCACCCTTGGGGAGCATGTGCTTATTGACTACTCTCAAAGACTGCAGCAAGTTGAGACTCTCTTGTGCATACTGGCAGAGTCCACCTTCATCAAAGTTTCTCTCGTTTGTGCTGGGAGATAGAAGTGTTACTGTTAAACTGAAAGTGTTTAATTTGGCTGACTGTACGTATTCTTAAAATACTTCCCATGTCTTAACTAGCTGGCTCTGACATGTCAGTAAAACTTCATTTAAGGAGTTGCCATGTGCATGTCTAGCTGTGTAAACAAGAGGAATCTAAATAATACTTAGAGGAGGTAAAAAGAGTATTTTTATTCTTTTATTCCTCTTACGGACCTGAAAAAAGAAAGTATTCTGTGAGCCAAGAGGTGTAGAAAGAGGTACTTACAGAGTTGCTTTGAATTGCTTGTGGGCACTAAACCCCATTCCTGCTAGGCCCATGAATAGCAGTTTCCACTTAGAGAGGTGACTGATCTGATACTGGGTAAGCCAGCTTTCTGGGAGTTTTCCCTCAGCAGTGGTCTCCTGGCCATTGTGTTGTGGTAGCAGTCTCTTACATCAGATATCTATATTAAAGCACTGTTAGCTTTCCTTGATAACTATTCAAGCACAGTGTCATACAGATGCAATTTTTAAGGAAGAGAGGAGGCTTGTTTCCTAGCAACCTGAGATGTTACTGTGGGCTGCCTCTTGGTCAGGCAGTTCTTCTTGCTTTATCCGTTGAAGTTCCTTTAATGTGAAGTGTCAGCTGGGTCAAGAGTTTAATGGTCAGAGATTTTTCCTGTGAAAAACGGAAACCATTACCATAGACTTAAAATTATTCTCTAATGGACCACTAAGCTGGCTCCTGTAGAATACAACTAAGTTTCACTACAGGCATGTGGTAGGTACCTGGTGCCTGTGTCCCAAATGAATGTGCTTGAGATCACTCAAAAAATCTCAATCACACTGCAGCCTGGAAAGGAGTGGGGGAGGGGGAATACACCACCACAGCCTGAAATAAATTTTCTGTTCAGGTGCACATTGTGGGTTTTCTGCCAACTAGTGTAGCGTCTGTTAGAACACACTGTTCTGTTTGGGCAATAATTTAAGTGCAGAAAGCATGAAAACTTTCTTGTTCTGTGTTATGTGCACTACTCTCTTTCAGAAATTTATGTACAGTTGGTTTGTTAACTACACATCTTGCATAGTAATAATAAGATGCTAACATAGTGGAAGAGCCGTTGAATAGAAGTATTTTCACTAAGTTGTTAGTCTAAAGCAAGCATTCTTTTTTGACTAAGCTAGAGTCTCTTGCAGGCACCAGAGGTAACTGATTGACTACAGTTGCTGCAGAACACCATTCTAGTATGTATTTTATCAGAATGTCTCATGCATTTCCATGATTTCTTCTACATTTCATCAGCCAGTTTGTTCCTTGGTTCATATGCATTACTACATGTAGTATAAGAATGTGTTGAATCGTCTCTCTTAATTCGCAAGAGTCTTTTGAATGATGTACAGATCTGGAGACTCTTATCAAGGCTTTCTGTAGATGTTTACGTTAAGCTGGAAATAGCACCACAGCTGTTTTGTTTTTGATTGGTTTTGCACGTACTGGTTCTTGGTAATGGGAGGGCCATGGACGTGGCTTCTGTAAGAAGCTGCTAGAAGCTTTTGCCATGTCTGGCAGAGCCAATCCCTCATGGCTCTGAAGATGGACATGCTGCTGGCTAAGCCTGGGCCAATTAAAGATGATGGTAATGCCTCTGTGATAACATATTTAAGAAGAAAATCAAAACAAAGTGGGGGCAATTTGAATTCCAGCTAGAGAAGAGGAGGAGGTGAGAACATGTGAGGGAAACAACATGGAGACACCAAGGTCAGTGGAGAAGGAGGGGGAGGAGGTACTCCAGGTGCCGGAGCCAAGATTCCTCTGCAGGCTGTGGTGATGACCATGATGAAGCAGGTTGTCCCCTTGCAGCCCGTGGGGATCCATGGGGGATGCAGAGATCCACCCGCAGCCCATGGGGGAGGTGCTCATGCCAGAGCAGGTGGGTGCCTGGGTGAGGCTGTGATCCAGTGGGAGAGAGGGGGCCCCTGCTTCCAAGCTGGAGCAGCCTGTCCTTGGAGGGCTGCACCCCATGGAGGAGTGACCCATGCCACAGCAGTTTTGGGAGGGCTGTTTGCCTGTGGGAGGGGCTCACGTTGCAGCAGTTTTGGCAGGACTGCTGCTCATGAGATTGGAACCATGCTGGAGAAATTAGCGGAGAACTGTCTCCCATGGGAGGGACCCCATGGCACAGCAGGGGAAAGACTTCTCTCCCTGAACAGTAGAAGATGAACTGACCAAAACCCCCATGCTCTGTCTCCCTGCACTGTTGGTGGGAAGGAGGGAGGGGTTGGGAGAAGAAAAGGTGTTTCTAAGGGCTTATTTTACTTCTCATTATCCTCCTCTGATTTTGTTAGTAATAAATTCACATTGTACCTCTAAGTTGATCCTGTTTTGCCCTTGGAGTGTTTTCTCCTGGTTTTCCTTTGTGTTAACTGATGAAGGCTTCATTAAATTTTTCTCTCCTCTGCCCAGCTGTAGCAGGGCTTCGAAGGGTGAATGAGCAACTTTCATGGGTGCCTGGCGCTTGGCCAGTGTCAAACCATGACAACCAGCCAAGGCAAAGTACATGTACTTTATCAAAACTTTTGATGCTGTCTCTCACAGCATCCCTGGATTAAATGTCCAGGACACAGCTTGATAAGTCCATTGTATGTTGAGTGAGAAGTGAGATGAAAGGTCAGGTGCAAAGGGTTATAGTAAATGAGATTATGTCAGGCTAGTGACCAGTCACTGGTAGGGTTTCTTTAGTGTTTTCTTAAATTATCTTGGTGCAGAAGTTGAATGTACGTGAAATAAATTTGCTGATGATACAATGTTAGGAGGATCTGTGATCTCCTTTGAGAGCAGAGGCCTTATAGAGAGATCCAGATAGACCAGAGAGCTGGGCAGTCGCCAGCCATATGAAATTTAACAAGAGTAAGTAATGAGTTCTCCACCTGGGACATGGTAATCCTGGTTGTATGGACAAACTAGGAGATGGAGAGCAGTCCTGTGGAAAGGGATCTGGAGGGTTTGGGTTGATGGCAACTTGAATATGGGTAAGCAGTAGGCCCTGGCAGCCAGAGGGGCCAACTGTGTCCTGTGGTGCATCAGGCACAGCATCACCAGCCAGTCAAAGGGGAGGTGACTATCCAACTCTCTTCTGTGCTGAGGTGGCTTCACCTCGAGTCCTGTTTTGGGTTGAGGAGTTTTGAGTGCTTCAGTACAGGAAGGACATCAGATTACTAGATTGTGACCAAGGTGGGGAGAGGCCTTGAGGCTCCTCCTTATGAGAAGCAGCTGAGGTCACTTGGCCTGTTGGGCCTGGAGAAGAGAATGCTGAAGGGTGATCCCATCACAGTCTCCACCTTCCTCAAGAACGCCATGAGGAGGAGGTGCTGATCTCCTCTCTCTGGCGACTAGCAACGAGACAGGAGGACATGGAATGAAGCTGTGTCAGGGTAAGCGCAGGTTAGACATTAGGAAAAGGTTCTTCACCCCAAGGGTGGTTGGATACTGGAACAAACTCCCCACAAAAGTGATCACAGCACCAAACCTGCCAGAGTTCAGGGAGCATTTGGCCAATGCTCTTAGTCATGCAGTTTGATTTGAGGTAGTCCTTTGAGGGGCAGGACTTGTGGATCCCTTCCAACTGAATTCTGTTTCTATGATAAACACCTGGGAAGAGAATGAAACTAAATCTGTGAGGTGTTTAATCCAAATAAGTAAATTTTGCTAGCTATTTACAAAAATAATCTGAAGTGGCATTTTTACTATTGAATTAGTTCATCAAGTCTCATAATGATTAGTTGTATCTGCTTGTTTAAGAGCATAAGCCTAGTATGTCTTAAACACGATTCTTCAAAAGTACCACGAAGATAATATTTTCACCCTCAACTTCATTTTACACATTTTGGCATTACATGGGGTTTTAACAGCTTGGGTGGAAAACTTTCCATTTGAAAAGCATGTAATGATTGGCTTGAAATATTTTTCGATTTTTGGAATATAAAGCTACAGTTAAAAGGTGGTGATTCTGAACTTCAGTCAAACTACTGGTATCTGTCTGGTGTGATCAGTATCCTTTAGCCATTGCTGTGGCATACATCTTAATGGTACTATCTTTCTGGGGGGCATGGTGGGGGGTGGCTGTGTCATCTGTTTTCTGTAGTCCAGCATTCTCTTCCTACAGAGTTTGGGAGAAGATAGTCCATTGCTGTCACTTGCAATCATGCCTAGAGTTTCCTAAGAACACTGACCATACACAAATTTGTAAAAATGTGAATGCAGTGAGACAATTTCATTTAAGTGTCACTTGTAAACTGGTCTATTCTCAAAGGATTTTTTCTTTTCCTAGCTAATAAATTGATTACACGAGAAGGGCCTTCCTTTCTGCAGATGCGAATAAAACACTTGATGAAGTCAAACTGCATCCCCCAAGCCACTTTCTTGTCAAAATTATGTGCAGATTCTCCAGAAATTGCAAACGTTTCATCTTTTCGCCAAGCCTACATCACATGTGTGTGTTCAATGCTGCCTAATGAAGACTCCATTAAGGAGGTTAGTAACCTATAGTCCCTTTTTAATATATATATTTATGAAGCATTTTAGAATTTATTTATGTAATACTAAGAACTGAAGCTGAAGAGTGAAACTGTTGCAGCAGAGTTCCAAAAGAGGAAGGATCTATTGCAGACTGCAGTACAAAAGGAACTTTTGTATGAACTGCTGCTGTGGATAAGTATGTATGTATGCTTGATTAGATGTGTTTGAAAGCTTAAAAATTACTACTTCAGTTGCGATAGTAAGCAAAATATAATTGGAAAGCTGTCTTTTCTGACTCAAGCACTGGTACCAGAGCAGTTACTTTTCATCTAGTCGTTCTGACCTAAGAAAAGTCTTAAGAACAAAAGAATCACGAAACAAACAAAACACACTTTAGAGTTGTTCTTCCTGAACTCTAAACTCGTTTTTGGCAGTCTTCCTGTTACAGTAACAATCATAGCAATGATTTATGTTCACGCATAACTGCTGTAGCACAACTGACTCTTGCCTCTGTTGCCTCTTGATGTCACACAACTGTTATGGGATCAGTCTCACTTGTAGGCATTTGGTATAGTTTTAAATGTGAGACTTGGACATTTTGAGTGAGCCTTAGTGAAACCGGGAGAAGCTTGAGATACAAAAAAAAAGCAACTCTCGTATCTGCACTTCCTCTGTGAGTGCCAGAGTGATCTTGTTGTACATGTAAACTATTTTGGAAAACATTCCTTTAAAAATACTTCTTGTGAAAAATAAATATTTGCAGAGGTGTTCTTCAGTCTGCACTTTGAGCCAGATTCCCCTCAGAGTGCTGTAGGAGCAGAGAATGTATTTAACTCTCAAAATACATATTTAATGTATTAACCCAAGCTCACTTCAGACATGATCTATGCATTGAAAGCTTTGGAGTTGATGGGTAGCTTACAGCATGTTCTCTGATTGGATTGGCTGCTAATGAGGAATGGTAGAGAAATCACATTAAATTCTGTTCCCTTTTCAGTTTAATTTGAGGGTTGTGAAGTGTTGCTGTAGCTGTTTTACCTTGATACTCAGAACAGTCTTTTCTTGCCAGTCAAGTATAAAAGTTGGAACACAGATTGATGAATTGAATCAGGTTTATTGCTTAATTAATCTTTTTATGGGAAAACAAAGCCACAAAGCATCAAAGCAATGTCTTAAAGCCGTACAGTTTATTGACTTAACTGGACCTGTAGCCAAAACTGTGAAAAGTATAAAGTCAGTGGTGTTCCAGTGCCAGAAAGTTAACTTTAATAGCTGGCAGCATGAAGATTTGCATGGCATGTTTCTTTGCATGCTTGTTCACAGGTGTTGTATACTTGGCACCCTTACAGAATTGCTGAAGTCTGAGACTTCTGAAACACTTTCATTTACACCTTTGTTTTACGAGGCAAGGAATGTGTTGTATCATCATATTACCTACTATCTTCCTCGGGTAGAAAGTTGTCAGGTGTAATGAGAAGTGGGAAAAAGGGATGGGAAAAGGTGAAAAATGAAAAAATAAGAGTTCAAAAAATGGCAGCCTTTGGGGAATGATAGGTGGCAATAACCAAAACCCTACCAGGGGAAGAGGGAATAAGCTGTAATAAAACAAACAAGAGTTAAGTGAAATTTGAAGTTCAGAGTAGGATGGGGTAGGTAGAGGAACAGAGCTTGGCTAAGAAAGTAAATATTACAGAAAGCTTGAATAGGAGTGAAGATAGCTTGGGGAGGATTGAAGAGAAAGAATTTGTTTTGGAAGATTAGACAATGTGTGGTCATCCCTTTCCAGGAATTGGATGTGGTTGGGGTGGCTAAGTCAGGTGTGGAAGTTAAATTGCTGAGCTCCTACAAATTAAACTACTTCTATCTATATCTATAAGCAATAGCATATATATACACACACAAGTGTATACACGTATCTGTATGTGCGTGCATCTATAGAGGTATGTAAACACATGTATATGTATGTCTATGTATAACATACATCTGTGTGTGTGTGTATACACACTGTGTATGAAGTTGTTCCCTGCCTTTTTGGTACTTCCTGGTACCCTGAATTGATTCTGAGGCACACATGTAACAGGAAATATAACTATAGAGTTGTTTGTTCACTGCTGCTCTGTGCGAATGTAGAAAGTAGAATTAAGGATCTCTGTCAGACTTCCAATGTTTGGCTTGAATTTGCCAATTTATTGAACCAATTAAAATGCTAATTAAAGCAGTTCTACACAGTGATTTACTATTGCAAAAGCATGAAGCCCCAAATTTTCTGTGGTCTACGATGGTTTTCTCTGCAAGAGAGAGCATGCATGCCAGCCACATGTAACAATAAAAAAGCATTTTGAAATTCAACAACCAGTTAATATTAAAGCCATATTGAGAGTTTTAATCGTAACTGGTCATTTCTGCCGAATGTCAGTGTGAGTGTTTGCTGGAACACATAGGAGCTTCATATAGCCATCTTAAATTGTCAAAGTAGGTTTTGTTTAATTTGGAATTCCTTTGGGAAAGACTGATCTAAAGTCAGCAGGTAGAGCTCTTCGGGGAGTCAATTTAAGCAAATACCCATTATCCCATTAATAAAAAATTCAGTTGTGAAACAAGCAGTCATCTCTTGGAGGCCTTCTCCAAATAAAGAGTATCGACATCGTGTCCTACTAAAAAATGGTAGAAGGCTTAGGTTAGTGGTAGGAAATTTTTATGATGACATAAAAAATAAAATATCACTGTAATATTACAACTTCTCCTTCAAACTAAAGTAACACGGAAAACAAAGACAAGTTAAATCTTACATGGTTATATGGTCTTCGGAATAACTTTGAGGAGTAAACTGGCATGCTTGTTAATGGAACATGGGGAGGATGGCATCATTTTTCAACAATTCTGATTTAAAATATCTTAGCAGTGTTCATTCTGTAGTCTCCTAACTCTCAATGAGTTGTTGTTCTAGTTGGGTTTGTAACAGAGTAACTGTGGTCAGCATTTCAGGTTTAGTAAAGACTTCAATAAATGTCTGGTTTGTCATTTAAGTGACTGACTGGTTATGTTGGATGAATGCAAGATGTGCATTTGGACTTCTTGTCTTAAATATTAAAAAAAAAATCTCACAAGCAATCTCCCAGCAAAAAAGATCTCACAAACAAAAAGCAAAATTCGAAGATCTGAAATGAGATGGATTATCATTGACCAAGTTTGAGATAAATGGGACTTGAAACCAATTGCCTTGTTACTTACTTAGTCGTTAATGTCCTGAATGCAAGTGACCTTGTCCAAAAAGAATCAAATTTCTATGGGGGGGAGAACGGCTCTGATGTACTGTGTAGCTGTAGGTCGCTCCGAGTGCCAGGCCGTGTTTGTGCTGGAGCTGGTTGTTGGCGCCTGCTGGTCCAGTGCACAACAGAAGTTCTGGGTCTTGTTACAATGTAAGTCTGACTGAGGAATAACTGATGACTATTAAAAATAGGGAATTTATAATTATATGGCCTCAGAAACCCTAGTAAATAGGTTTTAATTTTGTAGTTTTTAAAACAGTGGTGGTGGTGTTCAGTGATTGTTGTTTTAATGGAACTGGTGATCAGCGTGGTCTCTGTCAAGTAATGTCACAGTAGAGTAGCTCACAGGTAGCCTGCCACATTGCCTTCAGATCTGTGAAGGAAACATGTCCCATACTTACATGCACTGACAATATTTGTGTTTCTAAAACCCAAGACTTGGAAGATCAGAATTTTGTCAAACTGCTGCAGGCAGCCTCTGCATTATTTAAGAATATTTGCTGTAGTATTGAGGAGATGGCAGTGTGTAATTGTGGAAATTATCAAAGACAGAAGTTTGTGTCACTTAGCTTTAAATTTAAATTTTATCTTTTTAAATTTGCCTTGAAAAATGTACTGATTGAAATTGTTGTCTATAAAGAAGAGGAATGGCTGAGTGGTGAGAGATGGTAGAATACTTGTGAGAAGGCTGGAGTTGCTCAGCTGTCAGACTTCTCACCCAAGCTGCAAGGCCTGTGTGGCTGTAGGTACCAAAGGTTGATGATGGTGTAAGAAAGGTGCTGCTGGCAAGGAATGTTGGGAGGAGATGGTGTGCAGCAGCATCCTGTTACCTACAAGAGCCCCTTTCTCTCCTGGGCAGTGATCAACACCTTCACAATTCTGTCATGTGGCTATTGGTATGGGCTCACTTCTCAACCCTCCCCTGCCTGCTGGAGGTGACACTTGATTTACAGATACTGTATGGGCTTACCTTTGACATGCAAGGAGCAATGATGTCTGTTCCCTTAGACAGCAAAGCATTGTCACTTAAATAATTTTCTGAGGTTTCTCTCTTGCCAGGGATGAGTCAGTGACAACTTCCCCCCCGCCCCCCACCCAAAAATCTGCTGTATTTTACTTTATCAAATGCAAGACTGACATATCTGCAAGCCCTTGCATCTTGTGAATTGCTCTATAAATGTCTGCTGCAAGAGGTCAGTTTCTGGGTCTCAAGTTGAACACCAAAAGTCAGTGGACCCTAGAAAATGTTGACATTGCTCAACGAACTCCACTGTCAAGCCTGAATGGGAAACTGGGTTAATATCCCTGCTTCTGCTCTTCCTGCTGAATGAGATGTCCATGAAAATTAGTTTAACTTCCTGTTATTTGTTCTCTGTCATTGTTCTTCATGATGAACAAGAAGTTTGAAATGTTTGTAATATCAACAGCTGTTTAAAGTACGTATTGCTAGAACACAGTCTGTTCTGTGAAGTGAAATGGTTCCTGTGGAAAAATGTATTAAAACCTAGTGTTATCTTAGTAGTAAAAGCTCTTCATAATTACTGTTTGTGGCTTATATCCAGGCTAACACCCTGGTTTGATATACAGATATGTACTACCTTAAGTAGACATTCCAGAACTTCCTTGGGATTTATTTCCTTGCTCTGGTTTAACTGTAGCTAGGCCCAGGCCCTTTGTAGCTGCTTGCTCAATTCCCCTACCAGCAGTACCAGGTACCAAAGTGGAAGGGTAAAAGTGAGAAAACTTGTAGGTAGAGGTAAAGACAATGCAATAGGTGAAGCAAAAGCCAAGCACACAAACAAAGCAAAACCAAGAATTAATTCACTGCTACCCATGGGCAGGCGCCTCCAGGAGCGCAAGGCACAATCATGCATAACAGAGACGGGAAGACAAATGCCGTCTCTCTCAACGTGCTTCCCTTCCTCCTTCTTCCCCTCACTGTATATAATGAGCATGATGTCATGGTCTGGAATATCCCTTTGGTCAGTTGGGGTCACCTGTGCTGGCTGTTTTTCCTTCCAACCTCCTGTGCACTCCCAGCTTCCTTGGCTCTGTGTAAGCGCTGCTCAGCAATAACAAAAACATCTCTATATTACCAACTTTGTGTCCAGCAGAAATCCCAAATGCAGCCCCATATCAGCCACTAGGAAAAAAATTAAGTCTACCCCAGCTAAAATCAGCACACTACTCCAAACACTTTTGTTTCTAACATCATGTTTTGAAATGTGGTTGGTCAGAATCAGCACCTAGGGATGAAGAGAACAAGAGGCCAGCTTTTTCACAACTCTTGATCTTTTTGGACTTGGGTTCTAATTTTCAAAAGTAACACGAGAATCCCTGTAAGTGCAGAGAGACAGAATGGGAAGTTCTAGATAGATGGTTGCCTGCGTGCAAGTATTTAGCTAAGCTGCCAAAAATGGAAGGTTGTCCCAAAGAAAACTAATATTGAGAAGGGATCAGAACTAACAGGTGAACTTCTCATACTGTTTTGTAGCTGAAAGGTGTGGCATGATCTCTGTGTATGGGAGATGTTTTATTTGTGCATTTGTTAGACTTTGATACAGTAAATGTGCATTTCTTTTGTAAACATACTGAGAATAAAGTGCCTTTTCTTTTTAATTTTCTTTTTATTTAAAGATTGCAAAGGTGGATTGCAAGGAGGTACTGGACATCATATGTAATCTGGAATCTGAGGGACAAGAAAACACTGCATTTATTCTTTGCACAACATATCTTACTCATCAGCTTCAAACAGCAAATGTGTATTGCTCTTGGTAAGTATAAGTATTGCTGCTTCTGCTAACTGTTCCCCACTGGCTAGAATTGAGCTAAGATAGTACAAAAATATGTAGAGGAGGTGGATTTATCCTTTGCTTGAGAAGTGCATCAGATTGAAGCACTTTCTAGATAATTACTTATTTTGTCACAAGTTGCTAAGCTAATAGAGACAAAAGTAATGTTTAAACAATTTAAAAGTGAAACAGCACTATTGGCATGAATGCTGATACTTCTGTGGGGTAGTAGATCTGTCGGTAGTGGGTCAGTGCTCTCAGGGTTGATATTAAACCCCTAGCTTTGTGGTTCCACAAAGTGTATGTTGTCAGTCTGTTCTTCCCTTGGGAATACTTGTCCCCATGAAAGTCTGGTGCATTCTGCAGAGATGTCAGTACTAGGAATGAGAAGAGGCAACACCCTGTAACAACTTCTGCCCACTTCCCCCTCAAGAGCCTTTTTATGTTTTTATAATTTCTGTAACTCCAAGAATTGTAGTACTAGATTTTAGCCTGATCGTGACAGTAAACTCTGCCCTCTTAACTGGCTGGAGATACAGAACCTTCTGCACCTCTGTTTCAGTAGTGGTAAACTTGTAGAGCCAAAGCAGAGGGGCTGGTTTCTGTCCTTCAGAAAATGGGTTTGTAGTTTTGGCTTTCAAGGCATGGCTAAATATGTAGTTTTCTCCCATTTAAATCCCCATCTGGATAAAGCTTTACATGGCCAGACATTTCAAGAATATATTGAGAATTTGGATTTGGTTAGCTATGGCATTGTTCATTTACTCCATGATTTAAAGTCATTAAAAAAAGTTTTTACAGCACTTCAGTGTCTGCAGGATGATTGACAGTTCAGCCTGGTCCAGTCATCCATACAAAAAGGCCAGAAATGTCTTTTTGAGCAAAGCATACCTTGTAGAAAGAAATGAACCTCTTGGAAGACTCAGGAGGGGAGAGTTCACCACACTTGAAGTTCTAGAGGATGTTTTTCCACTATAGAATTAGGTCATTAGAGATTAGAGTAGAATTGTGTCCAAAGAAGTACAAGGCTAGAGTCACCCCCTTGTTCTCTTTTCAAAGAGAGGAACAAACAACTAACATTCTTCTAGGGTAAGTTATATTACTTGCTTTTGTCCAAGAAGACATATTCCATTCTAAGAGCTGTATCCCTAGGGTGCAAATGAAGAGGGTCGGACTTTGTGTTGTGGGGCTGTTGGGACTGGAGAACAGTCTTGAGGATGTAGCACCTATTGTTACAGAATAACATTTCTTTTTTGTGACAACAAATGTGGGTATATTTTTTTGCTTGCAGCATGAAGTCTGAACTGAAACTCTTTAGCATTGGAATGCAATTTTCAGGCCCTGTAGCTCTAACTCAGACGTGTAGATTTCTCATATCCGTGTCAGTCTGACTCCCAGCTGAGGCCTACCTGAGGCTAACGCTACACAAAACGTCATGCAACTGTAACATGCAATTTGCACATCAGCTTTAAACTTGGCTAGCCTAGGTGACAGGCATTGAAGGCTGGAGGATAAAAATGGTAGCACAGTCCAGCAACATAAGTATGTCCCTACTTACAGAAGGTTAGCAGGTTTGTGTCATATCGTTACGTCTACATTGTTTTCAGTCATTCTGAGGAAAGGTGCTGGGTCAAACTGTGCTGCCCTGTCCATGCATAGTTGCCCCCTCTGCTGCCATACTGACAGGTTTCTCAAGTTTCAGCTACCTTCCCTGGGGATGAGATTGGGAGAATGAAGTCTTCTGTCCAGTTGTAACACTGACATTGTATAGATGTATAAATTGAAGTTCTAGTACTGTACCTAGCAGTCCTTGTACAACAGCATTGGACTTGGCCATTGCCATCTGGACGAACTGAAGAGCAAAGCTTCCAGGATGCTGGAGCACAGATGGAAGAAGTTCATCTTCTGATGGACCCCTGTATTGTGAAACTGGTGTAATACTTCTTGACCATCAGACTGCTTTCTCACTCTGAGACTGTATAAGTCTATTTAAAAAGTACAGTTGCTTGAAAGTCAGGATGCCTTGCTGTTGGTGGAAAGTTCAGTGGAGTGGCCTTTTCACTGACCTCCAGCTGTGTTCCTGGGCACAGATGTGGATCAAACAATTATTTAGCTACAAAGTCGATGAAGTCAAGTGGCTGATAAGACATAAAACTTAATTTGGAGGATTGCTTTTATCAGATCAGCCAGCTTGACTGATATTCCATGATATTTCATGTTACAGATGTAGTGGGCATGCATTATGGCTAACAAAAATGAGGCTCTCTGCTCCATACAAACTATGGCACTCACTGTAGGGCTGATTTTGAGCAGTACTCTGGAAAAGATTTAAGATAATATTCTCTATATTGGTGAACTAAGCTCCATCGAAAGCATGACAAAATGCCAGAGCGGGCTGGAAAGACAGGAAATGGGAAGATGGACTCACTGCAATATGCATAGTTAGTATCATCCTGCAGCTACAGCTAATGTAGAGTAATGACATGCTAGCAGGTGCTTGCAAGCCATTATATAGGCTTAAATACAACATAAATATACACTTAGAAGAATGAGTTAAGTTGAATACATGCATTGAGACATTCTTCTTTCTATGACCAGATGCTGGTTTTAACGGGGCAGAAATTTCTTAATTCACTTTTGTGTTCATTTAAGACAATTTAAAGGGTGGACACTCCAAAATTAATTACTTGCCCTTTTATTTTTAACCGCTTCCTTTTTCACCAATAAGGAAAGATGAATGCAAGAAGATAAAAGTGAAATAATAACAAGTTACTTAAAAAAAGAAACATCAACAAATACAAAATAACAGTAAATAACATAGAACCGTAAATAACAAAATGACACTAGTAATCACTAGATACAAAGTTGCTGAATCTCAGACTTCCAGGGAACAAAAGAGAAACAAAATGGCAGAGAAACCCCTCCCTCACGATGGCGCCCTCCGCAGACGACCCCGTGTGGAGAGAAAAGGGCAAAGATAGCAGACAAACACTGCTTGGCTCAACCTTCCCCCTGGAACAAAACTGGGAAGGTAGGAGTTTATGAAGCAGTTCCGGTGGCAGATGGTAATTGCTGGTTTTGCCTGGGAAGCTCTGGCTGTGCAGTGTCAGCCTCCACTGCTTCCTTTTGACCATCGTGGCGGTGCATGTGTGCGTGTGTGTGAAGTCAGTTCTGCCCCTTGCTGCCTCCTGTTACCTGCTGGAGTCCACTGGTGTTGTCGCTGCTGTCTTGGATCGCTGCCCCAGTAAGTAGGTGGCGGGGGAAGAAAACAGACTCACCAAGCACCAAAGAATGGTGGCCCAGCCCTGACTGGCTCTGACTCTGCACTGGGGGATGGGTATTTACGGAATTCACTCTGAAACAGTTTTGGATTGCAAAATGCAACTTCTTGGGTTGCTACTGTTGCTACTCAGAGACCTACCTGAAGCAACCCCCTCCAGAGCTCAGAGAAGAGCAAAAGAAGGCTTCTGCCTTGTGCTGTCCCAGCTTCCCCGCAAGAACAAAAAGGAAAGAGCTTCTGTGGGAGCAACCCCAGCTTTAAAAGGACCTAGCACCCCTGACCTCTGTGGTTCCATTTCTGGATGCCAGGTCTTAAAGAGAGATTAACAATTTGGGGCGGACTGGTGTAGCACAGATATTGAATACAATATACCTAAAGTCCTGTATGGTTCAAAAAGGGTTGTAGTTGAATGGTTTTTTTACTCTACTTGATGTGCTGATTTGGATTCTACTTAAAGTTTTTGTAGCAATGTCATTAACACCTTTTGGATTTTGATTGCTACAAGAAAGTGTAACTTTTTTGTATTTAATCATAAACCTGCATAATGGTGTCTCAAGTCAATAAATGATTTAAGCTTTAATCACCTTTCCTAGTGTACTTCTGGTGTATTATGTAATTTGATAGACCAGGACTGAGTGGTGGCTAAAACATTTACCTACGATCTTTGAGAGGAGAGCAGAGAGTAAGAAAAGCCAAGACTGTCTGGTACAGAGTAATTTGCAGGTCAGCTTCCCTTTGTTCTGTTACAGATTAGGGTCAACAGGCAAGCCCTAGCATTTCTGTGTACTTGGGTTGGTTCCGGTCATCTGGAGGGTCCTTAAATTAATGGTTTCCTGTAATCATGTCCCTCTTGATTTTTAGAGCAGCAGTATGTTGATGAAAGATTCTCTGCTAGCTCCTGGCTGGCCTGTCACAGATGCTGCTGGCCAGGGCAGTCGTGCTGGCTGCCAGCCAGCCCTCCCATTCCCCTTGTTCTGCTCCATACCTTGCTTTATGCAGTGTCAGAGAGAGCCAGTATAAATTATGCAAATTGAAAGTATTCTGGTTAAAACAAAGGAAAAGACGTGTTGGACAGCTGTGAACTGCAAGTGTAAACAGAAAATGTGTTTGGCACGCTTTCATTTTGGATTGCATCGTGATAAAGCTGAAGCTTTGGTACCATACTCATACTTAAGCCAATCCTGACAGTTTGCTACTGCTGGAGAGCAGAAGGTCCATTCTAGCCCTGTTTTGGTGCATTATTTGTTGTCCTGACTGACCCTTCTAACCTGTAGTAAGCACATTATCTTATCCGGCCAAAACTAGATAGCATTCTGCAGATTAGTGCTGATTACCCAGTGGTCAGACAAGTTCCAGGGAAGGCGCAGCACTGGGGCTTCTGGAAAGTGTTAAACCTCTTCAGCTGTAACATCACTTTTAATTTAGGAAGGGAAAATCTACCTCCCTTCGCTCCTGTCTTCTGTGTTCCACTTCTTTGCAGTGGTAACTCCCCCGCCTGGCACAAACTTCTGACTGTGATTCTTGCATATTTGGAGAGGTTGAGCCATTTCAATAGCTTAGCCCAGCTCATCCTGGAGCCTCAAGTAGATGCCTCCAGGAGATCAGTAATGGTCTGTGAGTTTGAGCTCTTGGTGTCAAGCTTCATCTCACAGCTGAAGATGAAAGCAGATTTAGGTTTGTATATGTTAATCCTCACCAAAGTTGGAAAATTTTACACTGGTTCTTGCTGAGATTCATAAAACGTTATGTAATACTGCTTTTAAGACTGAAGTTACTTTCTGAATTTGGAACTTTGTCACAGAAGTGGTGCTGCTTTGGGCAGTGGTTTTGAGCAGGCTGATGGCTGCAGTCTCCAGGGAGCCAGGCAATTCATCACTTCATAAAATAATCTATGTTTACCATTAGCACAAGCAGCCTTAATTGTTAACTGGAGCTAAGCACAACTTCAAAAAATTCTTTGTGGTCTGATATGTTGGTAAGCTTTTTAATTTTTTTTTTTACTTCTAAGTATTACTTAAAAGCTATCTGTCTGGAGATACTTCTGTTCTCAGCACTGCCTCACATCACCTTTGAAGTGGAAAATTGCCCAAATACTTGGAATTGTCCTTTTTTGCTTTTCTTCATGTGCGAAGATTATCTGAGGAATACTTCTACATCATCATCCTTAAGGATCCCTTCCAGCAACATACTTCAGCTTTGCATAAAAGGTGGTATAAAGAGAGAACAGGACGAGTACTGAAAACTTACTGCTCTGTCAAGAAGTCTTGGGAATAAGAGGTTATCCAGAGAATAATTATCTTGCTGTTCTCCCAGCTCCCAACTACATAAATGTACAAAATAGACATACAAAATCAGTGATAAACTGTATTTCAAATTTCTTTTGTTGTGGTAATGCTGAATTAAATTTTTTTTAATAGTTGCAGTATACAGGTTCCTCGTGAGGGGAAGAGGAGGGCCAGACACTGATCTCTTCTCTATGGTGACCCATGACAAGTGGCCAAGGGAATGGCGTAAAGTTGTGTCAGAGGAGGTTTAGATTAGATGTTAGAAAAAGATTCTTCACCCAGAGGGTGGTTAGGCACTGGAAAAGGCTCCCAAGGGCAGTGGTTACAGTACTAAGCCTGACAGAGTTCAAGAAGTGTTTGGACAACACTCAGCCCCATTGGTGTGACTCTTGGGGATGGTCCTGTGCAGGGCCAGGAATTGGACTTGATAATCCTTGTGGGTCCATTCCAACTCTGCATATTCTGTGGTATATTCTCTGCTTTCCTTGCCTAAGCTTCCCTTCATACAGTTCTTCCATGTTAATCACCCTGATGTTCAATTAAATTTTACATTTTTTCAGTTTTTAGGGGTTAAAGGGCAGTAGAAAACACTGCCAATACTCTGAGTGTTTCTTTTTTTTTTTTTTTTTTTTCTTTCTCTCTCTGGTTCTGTTTTAGCATTTAAAATTTTAACATCTTGAGTTATACTGCTTGTGTGGTAATTTCTATGTAATTGCTATAGGCCTGTCTGTCTGACTTCTCAGCTGTCTCTTCCTGGCTATGAAAGGCTGTTAATTACATTTTTAGGCCTGTAAATAAAACAGACGAAAAATTCCAAACAAAATCTCCCCAAAACTTACCAGTAAACATTGTCCACTTTTTGTGCAATAAAATGATATGCCTGGTCTGATCCAGGACAGGAATTTTCCCTAGGCTTAGCATTCAAGAGTAGGATTGCAGTAATTCAGAGGAAGAACCTCGCTGGTGTTTGGTCCTGGGTGTATTTTCTTGATGGTTGGTTCTCAAGACTGTGACTGACCTTGCAGTCAGAAGCCTCTGTGTGTAGTTGATGTGGATACGTTAGCAAAGGTGAAGTTTACCAAAGGAAGAGAAGTTTTTTCAAGTGATACAAGAGATACAAATCCTATGGCTCTGCTACTTTTGGACAGTCTATGTGCTGGCAGAACAACAGCAAGTGACAGGTTGTATCCTTAAGTGGCTGTGGTGCCTTGGGTATAATAAATTGCTTAATAGAATGGTTTTGTGCTCTCATGGTATGAATGGAAAAGCACATAACAGCACAGAGACAGCAGACAGCCTTCAGCTTACAGATCCCTTACATGATGCTTTGCAAAGGGTGGCTCTGTAAGAGGCCCTTTTAATGGCAGCCACGTCACCTGGCTGCAGGTGTCAGCAGCTAAGCTGCTTGTTTGTTGGAAGAGAAGTGGCAACTTTCTGTTATGATTCATCTTACCCATTTTAAATTTCTATGTGAGAGGTAAAGACTGGAAGTGTGGGACTGTTTTTCTTGTCTAGAAAGGAAGTCTGCGCAGCTATAGATGTGTGCATTAAGTGAGATGAATCCCAGTGCCAGTGTCTTTCCCCAGTAAGTATCAGGAGATATACTGGGGTTTGATCTGGTGGTGGAGTAGGGCACAGGAACAGTTCTTTTCAGTGACACTTGGAGATTAGGACCTAATTGAAATGTGTGCTGTCCTTGAATAACGCATTTTTCTTGGCATTGGCTCTGAACTGACACACTGTGACTGCACAAATTGTGTGTATCTGCAATATTCTTACATTCTGCTTTCAACTCTTCACAGGGAACTGACGCTTTTCTGGAGCAAGCTGCAGAGAAGAATAGATCCTTCTTTAGACTCCTTTTTGGAGAGATGTCGTCAGTTTGGTATCATTGCCAAGACACTACAGCATCTCTTTTTCTTGATAAGAGTCATACAATCGGAAGTAAGTAAGATACAGTCCTGAGTCTTTAGACACAGCCAGAACTGTTTACATGAATTTATTATTTTTTAAAATAATTAAACTGAAAAAAATATAGCTTATTTCATTATTAATACTTTCTGATTAAGTGCCTAATAACATACTAATAAAAATCTCTGGAAAGTGCCTGCCATTGTAGTTTTGTGTCAGCTTGATCCCATGAAGTGACCTTCAGTCAATGTGGAGGGGTAGGTTTGTTGCTTTGTAAGTACAGTATGACAGGATTTTGCAAACAAAGCATAGCTGTGTTTTAATCTGGTGCTTGTTCAGAAGCAAGGCACATGAGAATTTTCCACAGCATCTCTAAGAGGTGGAGACTTGACTGAAATGTCTCATATTTTTATATTCCAAG
The DNA here is from genome assembly GCA_026261815.1 of Monarcha castaneiventris obscurior. Classification (NCBI taxonomy): domain Eukaryota; kingdom Metazoa; phylum Chordata; class Aves; order Passeriformes; family Monarchidae; genus Monarcha; species Monarcha castaneiventris. The sequence continues at coordinate 1,466,139 of JAMPIT010000511.1, read as the reverse complement.
AAAATACCTTTTCTTCAAAACATGTGGTGCAGTCACATCTGGATTTCTACCTTCTGTTCTGAAGCCTGTCTTTAGAAAATCACAGAAAGGTGAAAAAGATGTTTGACAGCATTTTTTATACTCATCATCTCTGTTTAACGAGTAATGGAAAGATCCTAATTGATCCCAGCACGCTCCTTGTGAGCAGAACTGCCGGATAGCTTGGCCTCCCCTGGCTGGCTGTTCAGTGGCATGTCTCTGTCTGCCTTCAGTGGCTGCACTGGCTCTTGCAGTTGGTTGTGCGGAAATTTCCTGTTTCTGGTATACGAGAGTAAATTTATGGAGGGCAATTAAGAATGAAAATTATTCAGGCACACTTTATTGGGGGAAAAAGAAGCTAGCTGACAGTAACAGGATTTAAACTTTCAGTAGCAGTACAACATGGATCATAGACCTTAAATTAGATATGGGATTTTTCCTTAGGAAAAAATTCCCCATTCCCATACGTTTTCCAATGTTTCTTCCTGAAAAACAGCCTAGTTTTGCACACATAGAGTAGAATTAGCCACATGAACTTCAGTTTTATGAATGTTGCAATTAACAGTACCCTCTCCAGTTTGATTATTCCTTTGCATTCTGACATGATCATGAATTTATTCAGAGTTAAGATAGATTATGGATAAAACATACAAGATTCCTTTTTTCAGTTACATTTCTCTCCAATTTTTTTTTGCCCAGTAGTCTCTTTCACTGGCTGGAGTTAATACTCTGACCCAAGTGAGTTGCCAAGTGTGATTTGACGAGAGCAGGGCAGGTGCCAGAGCCCTGGTTTAGAGTCAGAGTAGGATCAGAAGGATTACATGATTGTCCTCTTCACATATTACAGAGTCCAGAACTCTGTTCTGCTAAGGACTGCAGAGAGATGTTTGGTCCTCGTTTCTGTAGAGTTGGCCTGTTTCTTAATTTTAAGATGTGCATGAATGTATACTTTATCTGTTAATCATAATACATTGGTAACTACATACCAGGTTTTCTGTGTTTCCTGCTAAACCATACTAAAATTTCTTCTGGAGAAATAGATTCCAACTCTTACTGAATTAAAGAAGCATGGCATGATGTCTGGTGGGCCGTGAATGCTGAGTATAAAAGCTTGCTAATTCTCTTAACTTGTTTGTAGTTGTTTTGGATCGTTACAGTCTGGGCTGGTGCAGGTGTAGTTGGGGTAGCCACGTGTCAGCTTTCTAAGTTATTCATAAGTATCTTCACTGTTACTTACCTTTACTAATAATGGCTAAATAGTTACTTCATGCATTTGGATTCTTTGTGCTGAAAAATACACTTTTGGAACAAGGTAGCCTTCAATTTTGTCCATGTAGAATTTGGAATATACCATATTTTAAATTAGCATGTGATTAATATAGGCATCTTCCCAATGCTGCTGAGCAGTAGCTTAGAGTTGCACAAACTCCGTAGAAAGTGTTTGGAAGTGAAATGGTAGTTATGTTCATCAAGAATAATTTCTGCTGTGGTACTGCTTATGCTGCTGAATGTTATTTTGTTTCAAGGTGTGAATTTACGTGAGTTTCCTTATTATACAGTACTTCATATTTTAAATTAATATCCCATGTGGATGCTGCAGGAAGAATGCAAATGCACATGGAAGATTTACACCATTCTCTTTTAGAAATCTGGCTTAGTTATGGTTGAGAGTCACTCAGTTAAGAGAGAGAGGGGTTAGAGAAGTGTTTTGCAACGTCTCATGCCTAAACTAGTTTGCATGACTCCTCCAGAGTGCACTAAGTGTGCAGTGATTCCCATCAGATGAAAAGGAGAAGAGGTTCCTTGTGTAAGATAAACTACAGTTCCCTAGAGGGTGCTCTGTGACTCAGCCACTTAATGCTCAGGAACCTGAATACATTTGGAATGGGGTGTTGGCTGTTGGATGCTCTCAGTGCATGTTTTTTTTCTAGAAAGAATGTATTTTTCAGAGAAAAATAACATTTGTTTTGTGACTGTTGGTTTTTTTTTTTTCTCTTTTCTGCAAACAGGCAGAGGAAGCGGGACTTGCCGTGTCTGTTTTGTTGTGTGTGAGAGCCCTTCAGATCAGGTCCAACGGAAGTGATGAAATGAAGACCTCAGTGTGTAAAACAATTGCATGCCTTTTACCAGAAGACCTTGAAGTTAGAAGAGCCTGTCAGCTTACAGAATTCTTACTTGAGCCAACTTTGAGTGGATTTAATGCATTGGAAGAGCTCTATATGCAGCCAGACCAAAAATTTGATGAAGAAAATGCACTGGTTCCAAATTCACTCCGCTGTGAACTGTTGTTAGCTTTGAAAGCATATTGGCCATTTGATCCTGAATTTTGGGACTGGAAGACTTTAAAGCGGCATTGTCTTAAACTATTAGGGAGGGTAGCTTCTGATTCTGAGGATGATGCAGGTTGTCATATGTCACTCAATGAAACTGACATGTTAGAAACTTTCTTTAGTGACTATGATGAGACAAAAGAACACAAGTACTATGATGGGAAAGACACAATGAACCACCCTAAGGAAAAAGCAAGAGTAAAAAAACCAATTGGTTCTTCAGAAAGATACCAGAGATGGCTTCAATACAAGTTTTTTTGTGTGCTCTGCAAAAGGGAGTGTATAGAGGCCAGAATACTGCATCATTCTAAGATGCACATGGAAGATGGTATTTATACATGTCCTGTTTGCACAAAAAAGTTCAAGAGAAAGGAATTTTTTGTACCACATGTAATGGAACATGTTAAAATGCCACCTAGTAGAACACACAGACCTAAAAAGAAAATAATTCTGAAAAAAGAGAGGTCACCGCAAAAGGCAACAGCTTCCAGCAGCCCGCCCCCAGCATTTCCAGAAAGGTCACACCAGCCACAGCTCCCTGAAAGCTTTGACGATGACACACAGGAATATGTCACATTCAGCCAACTGGAAAATTGCCAGCTGCAAGATAGAGACATCTACCCATGTCCTGGGACAGATTGTTCTAGAGTATTTAAACAGTTTAAGTACTTAAGCGTACATCTGAAAGCTGAACATCAGAACAATGATGAGAATGCAAAACACTACTTGGATATGAAAAACAGGAGGGAGAAGTGTGCTTTCTGCCGCCGGCACTTCATGACGTCCTTTCACTTGCGGGAGCACGAGCGCGTGCACTGCGGGCCTCAGCCTTACATGTGTGTGTCTATGGACTGTTACGCTAGGTTTGGGTCAGTTAATGAGCTTCTCAATCACAAACAAACACACGATGATCTTCGGTATAAATGTGAGCTAAATGGTTGTAATATTGTTTTCAGTGACTTAGGGCAGCTTTACCATCACGAGGCACAACACTTCAGAGATGCATCATACACCTGCAACTACTTTGGTTGCAAAAAGTTTTATTATTCAAAAGCTGAATTTCAGAATCACCTTGCAGCACATGATATCCAAGTGTCAAATGGGGAAGGGAAGCAAACGCTGAACCTTGAAGGGTCGGTTACAGAAGACAAACCCAGTTACCTTCCGGAGTCTCAGCTGCTTGAACAATCTGAAAATTCCAATCTGAATGATAACTTGGATCCCTCAGGCTCTCAGGAAATTCCACAGGTGAAGGAAGAATCTCTCTCTGACAGTGAAGATCTAAACAGTGAAAGTAATTGCAGCCTGCACTGTGGGGAGCACAGGACAGATGCTGCAGTAAGCCAAGGTCAGACATCTCCTCGACTGCTTGGAACAGTGGCTCACAACCAGTCAGTTCCAGGTTTTGTTGTGTCCCAGGAAGGAGTCTTCCATCCAGCAGATGTGAAACAACAGTGTTCCAATGTGGCAGTTTGCTTTGATGAAAAAAACCTTTCCTGTGGTTTTGAAGGCTGCTGTTCGACCCACAAAAATTCCAGAAGTTTGCAAAAACACCTTCGAAGGGCCCATCCATACAACTTTAAAGGTAAAAGAAATATGGAAGTGAAAGCTAAATACTTTCTCGATCTGTTGAGTGATGCTCAGGACAGTAAATCCCCTACATACATGAGTACGGAGTTAGGTCATAATTCTGATACAAATGCCGACTCTCCAGAGAGCGTGTGTTGTGCTGTAGATGTTAAAGGAAGCAGTTGCCTGAGGGAGGAAACTTGTCCTTCTTCCCCCGAAACATCTTTTTATGACAGTTCTAAAGAGCCAAATATCGAAGATAACATGGTGGAGCTAATGTTAGGCTTGAAACATCTAAGCTTAAAAAATATTAACATTCAGAATTCTTCAAGACAGAAACCTTTTCTGGGCTATTCATCTAGGGATGTCAAGTGCCCTGAGACAGTTGATGAAACTACCTCAAAATTTCAGCTTCAAGAGCAACAAAATAATTTACCCAGCCAGTACCTTACTCAACTGGCAGCTAAACCATTTTTCTGTGAATGTCAAGGATGTACATGTGAGTTTGTGACCAGAGAAGCTCTCTTAATGCATTATGTTAGAAAGCATAACTATTCAAAGGAAATGGTTCTTCAGCTAAATATGTTCCAGCATCGGTATTCACCATTTAAGTGTCATATTTGCCAAAGATCGTTTACAAGAAAAACACATCTTCGAATTCACTATAGAAACAAACATCAAATTGGCTGTGAGAGGGTAGCTCACAAAGTGTGTCCTAATGATCATGTAGGTTTATGTACAGAGGACAGAGGGCATAAGAATAGCACTGCTCCAGTGTCTGCCTGTGTGAACAGTGTTGGGTTCCCTGGACATTCAGACTCTGAACAGCTGTGTCACCCAAAAAAGGATGACTGCTGTTCTGAGACTGATTTGGAGTCCAATGAAGAGACAGACAATGATGTAACAAGAAAAACATCTAACATAACTTCTCTGGACAGTCATAGGGAAGAACTGGAAGCAAGACAGGGAAGAGGAAGCAAAAGAACGGTTGCTAAAGGAAACTTATGTTACATATTGCATAAGTACCACAAACCATTTCATTGTATACATAAAAGCTGCAACTCGGCATTCACAAACCAGAAAGGTTTGATTCGCCATTACAGAACTGTTCACCAGTATAATAAGGAACAGCTCTGCTTAGAAAAAGACAAAGCAAGAACAAAAAGGGAACTTGTCAAATGTAAAAAAATATTTGCATGCAAACACAAAGAGTGTGGTAAGCGTTTTCTGTGTTCTAAAGCTCTTGCTAAACATTGTAGTGACTTCCACAATGAAATCTTAGAGGATCAAAAACTGCTTTCTGAAGCTGAGTCTGCCAGATTTGCTTGCAACCAAGCCCACTGCCCTGCTGTATTTTATACATTTAATAAGCTTAAGCAGCATCTAATAGAAGAACATGCCAATGAAGAAAAATTAAACAAAGTTTTTGAAATCCATTGTGACCTTAATGGCTGCAATCGAATTTTCACAAATTACAGTCACTATTCTCAACACGTTTATTTCAAACACAGTGAATATTATGATAGTCTCTTTGGAAATCAGAAAGAAGAGGAAGATAATGAAGATAAAGATAAAAATGAGCAAAATTATTTGAAAGACAGCTTTGGAACAAGCAAGCAGAATGGGAAGCAATTAAAAGAAAAAGCTAAAAGAATTAGCAGAAGTAGAGAAAAGCATTTGCTGAATTTCAAAACAAAAGAGGAAGCCCTACAAATGTGCAAAGAGAAGTCTAACCAGACACAGTACCCCTGCATGGTCCAGGGGTGCCTGTCTGTTGTCAAACTGGAAAGCAGCATAGTGAGGCACTACAAGCGCACACACCAGATGACCAACATGTACATTGAGCAGCGCCTTCAGAAACTTGTTCTTTGTGTTAAATGTGGCATCATGATTGAAAAGCAGTCTTGCTCTGACACAGCTTCAGACTTGGATAAAAAAGGTGTAGAAGTTAACGAGGATAAATCAGCTAATTCCGAGCCTGTGCAGGAAAGCGACAAACCCCTTGTTCCAAACCCTGCCTGTGATCCTCCACATATGAGTAATGAAGACCAAAAACAATGCCCACCGAGTAGTATGAATTTCGATGCCAATGCCTTTGCGTATTCAGGCACTTTAAAATATAACCACAGTTCAAAGAACACCTGTTTTGAAGAGCCCAACACCAGGGAGACAACTATGTCTAAAACTGAAGAGTTTTCTGAAAGCAGTGAAAGAGAGAACAGCTCTTGTTTCTCCAGTTTACAATTAGAGTTGCCAAGAGAGAAAGACCCAGAAGGATGTCAACATAGTGCAGTTAATCAGAATGCAAAAAGAAATGTACTTTGTGCTACAAAAGACAAATTTCAAAAGCCTCCGGTGTCCAAACCATTTGATTTAAAGACCTATAAACCAATGGGATTTGAGTCTTCATTTTTAAAATTTATTCAGGAAAGTGAGGGAAAAGATGATGATGATGATGATGATGATGATGATGATTGTGATGAGGTAGTAGAATGGGAGTCTCCTGAGCAGTTGTCGGTAGATGAAATGTTGCAAAAAGAGGGAGACACTCAAGGGGATACACCTGTAAACAACTTCGTAAGTGATGAAAATGTAATCATAACCCCGAATAATCCTGGGCAGCTAACAGAGATCCAACCCTTGCTGTCAGAGTCCTCATCTGCCCCTTCTTTAGAAAATCTGAGGGCAATCTTGGACAAGGCCCTAACGGACTGTGGAGACCTTGCCTTAAAACAGCTGCATTACTTACGACCTGTAGTTGTTCTTGAAAGATCCAAGTTTTCCACACCTCTCATAGATTTATTTCCAACAAAAAAAGCAGATGAGCTGTGTGTAGGAAGTTCATAAGTAGCTTTGCTTAGAGCAGATAGCCTCCACTACTGCTGTACGGGGAGAACTTCAAATTAGAACAGTAATTGTTACAGTACACACTTTTTAGGTTAGTTTTGACTGTTTATTCCATGAATGTATAATATCTGTCAAAAGTAATGGCCAAGTTAATTTAGCTCCCCATTTTCTTCAACGAACAATGCTGATTTTGGTGCTATTTAACACATCAGAATACTGGGGGCTTCCTCTTGAAGAGTAAATGTGCATGATTGTATATGGAACAAGTACTGGGGTACCAGGGTTTGGGGGGCGATGGAGTTATTACTTGACTTGAATGTGCACCCCAGGGTGCTTTGTGTAACATATTGTACACTACAGCATCTTATATTTTTTGAGTTATGAGTTTCAATAAATTACAGTTTTTCACCCATTTGTTTACTGTACAGTAAATCTTTAATGTGCTTTACTTGTAATAGAGTTTGGGACCATTCTGAGTGCATTGGACAATGTTGCTTGAGTTTTATGCATTTGTAGATAATTTATCAGACTGATGAAATAGATACAGAAAAGTAAAGTATTACATTTTATTTTACAGCATTCTCTGTGCTTTTTTCAGACTTGAAAGAACTATAATTAGTACAGGCAGAAAGCACTTATGCATGGGAAAGTCCATGTTCCTTTAAAGGCAGAGGGTGCTTTCTGAGACTGTCTGACACCACCTGAGTGTGTGATGAGTCTTGCCAGGGTTCCAAGCAGGTTGTGTCACATGAAAGTACCAGTATACATTTAGGGTTCCCTAGTTAGCTTTTTTGACAATGAATGAAACCTAGCTAGATGATTAACGAGAAGAGTCAGCTGATATTTTAAGCTTTGTTTCTTGTTCTGTGTCGCGTTTCTTGCCACACATGGCTACATCATGAGGCCCAGAATCGCTGTCCCCTATAGGAGGTATTTCGCCATCTCCATGGGTATTCTAATGAGCCAGCAGCAATCACAGCTTCATAGTGATTGAGGGCTTGGGTATTGTTGGGGCTTCTGGGTTTTTAAACTGTGATCTGAAAAGCAGCAGTGGAAAGGAAATGAAAAAAGCTGTGGGAAATGTTTAAAACAGAGCATGAGTATTGGCTGGGTGCAGGAACGATGGCAGCTATCAACTGTCTAGTGAACTGTGGTATGACCAAAACTAGGCAGAAATGGCATCTCTGTACTACATTTAGAAAAAAAAGTTATTTGGGCATCCTTAAAAGTTAGGTTAAAAATCATACACCAAGCAAGAGAAGTGTAGTTTGCTGCCTAGCCTTTTCATGTAATTTCCTCTCTCTAAACTCGAAGCTTCTTGTAATAAAAGAAATACAGTGCATCAATCTTCTCACAAAGTTCTAAAAATGGAAGTTGTGTCAAAAGGTTAAATACTGCAACAGGGTCACACACCCTTCAGTGTGTTCCACAGTAATTTCTCTCTCTAAAATAACAAAGTACCTTTTAATGTCAAGGTCGAGTCATGTTTTAACATACTTAAATCTTCAAGATCTCAAAACAGGAGAAGAGTTTAACAGCAAACTTAGTAGGCATGTGATGACTGGTTCAGGTGTTGTGCCAGGGAGACCCTGTTACCCTCTTGGGGTTTGAGTATCCCACAAAGCAACCTGTCCCTTCGTGGTCAGCCTGAATAGTAAATTCCTTGAGGTTTGGAGCCTTCAGTTTCAGGTCAAGCAGCTGTATTTCCACTAGATAACCAGCTTCGCATATGACAATATTTAAGAATTCAAACCTGTAAAATACTTAGCTTTGAATAAGGAAAATCGAATGAGAATGCAGGATGAAATGAGATTGAAGATACGTTTACATATGCCCCAGACCAGGGAAGTGGTGAGACACAGGCAATGTGCAAACTTTGGCTTTGTGTAGTCCTAAAAATAACCCAAATATTTTAAAAAGTAGTTTTGATGTCATTGATGGCTTCCTACAATTTAAAATGTGGTGAGTATAGTCAGAAAAATGGCAATGATTATATGCAAGACCAATACTGAATGTGGTGATACATTACCTGACTTGTTAGAGACCAGTAAAGGACTTTCTACATGGAGAACAGCAGAGAGAGATTCCACCAAAGCAACTATCTGCAATCTTAAAAGGCAGGAGACGGTTTTCTGATGACTCCTGAGGCTGGCAGAGTCCTCCTTGAAGGTAACAGAATCGTGTGTTCCTGAGACAATTGTGTCATGTAGGATGATGGCAGCCATTTCATCCCTGAGCGCTCCTGTAGGGAAATCTGCTCTGTGCCAGAACGTGAAGCTGTCCTCAGCAACTTGGGTATGACTTGGTTTTCTTAAGAAATTTGAAAGTTAGTACTGCTTGTTTACACCAGCCAGGAGCCAGAAGAAAATTTAAAAATTAAAAATGGAATTTATTCTCAAGGTGCTGCTTTATGATGTAGATGCAGATTTTGGTAAATAGACTGTTTAGGGTATTATGTTACAAATAATGTAAAGTTACAGATTTTTTATATATATATATAGTTTTTGATTAGTTACAGTAGGTTTGCAAACCTGAAGGCTTTTAAACACAGAGGTTTTGCTTTCCGCTTCCATTGGACAGTTGGCACTAGGCTGACAGGTGAAAATTTGTTTACCTGGGGTAACAGTTCAGTGTGATCTTTTAACCTATGTACACAAGAAAACCTTTTAGAGAGGTTTGTATTGATTCCTTTAGACTTCATACTTCATTCCCAGTGAACAACCTCATGGAGTTTGTGAATTAATTATTAGAAAGATTCTGGGACCACATAAGTTGTCCAAAAATAAGGAACAAAAGAATTTCTGCTTGGCATGGCTGAAGCTTTTCTGCTTCATAATAAATCTGTGAATTTGAGTTTGCATTTTCTGTATGCTGTTCATGTAAGTTCTGCTGCAAACTTGCCACTAAAGAACTCTGCAAAATCATGGAAAATTACCCTTTATACAATCCTAATGTGCTTTAGCTGTGTATTAAGCTTCAGAGTTCAGTTTTCCTATTAAAAATTTAATCCTGCCATTTGATGTATAAACAATTTTACATTTTACACATTAATTATGTGACAGTTCTTTAATCCCACAAAACAAGTTGCATGTGAAACTCACTTCCTCAAATGCGATTCTGCTTTTACCAAATGAGTTACTGTGTGCCTGCAAACCACACACAGTGCAGACTGCACCATGCGTGCTGGGCAGACTGGTACCCGCTGCACCTCTGGTGTTACGGAGCCTGAGTAGGCACCTGCTGTTCAGCCACTGCTATTTCCATAGGCTGGGATATACCACAGGACAAGATAGACACTATTTCTGTCTACCAGGTATGGAGACAAGTCCTGCGACACTCCTCAATCCAAGAGTTCCATTTAGAAAATGGTTGAGTCACTTTGGGCTGCGCAAAAGCAGCTTGGAGGCATTCTCCTGTGGTAATGTGGCACCCTGTGTACTGCCAGGACTTTTAGTAATGTGGGCTCGGGGTGTTGGTACTTCAGTTGAAAGATACCAATACAGCACTTTACAAAAATTGTATCTTGCCTATTTCAGAGACTGACAGCATGTTTCAGTCTTTGAACTCCATCATCTACAAAATGCACTACTGTCTCAGTGAGGTAATAGGTGTCACACCATCAAAACTGTACAGCGTGAATCTACACCTTTATCCCAATTTCTTCTTGGGCTTTTTTATCTGATCTAGTTGCCTGGCACAGATGGGTATTGGAGAAGGAGGCCACAAAGGGGTTTGAAGAGTTTTCACTATTTCTGTTTTCATGCCATGAGGTAGGCCATCATTTTCCCTCCCAAGTGCTACCAGAATTTGTCTTACAATGATGTGACATTTCCAGCTTCTTGCTTTCAAGCATACGGGAGAAACATTTTGTTCTGCAGTAAAGGAACACCATTGCATTGACTCCCAAAAAAAGAAGAGCAGATACCTCAGAAAACACAGTTCATAGGGAATGTTGCTTCCATTTTTAAAATTGTCTTCAAGTGTGTGGATTTTATAGGACAAAAACGTGTTTATGGGTTGTGCATACCTAAATTCCCCAAGGCTGTGGGCTGCCCTGCCGTGTTCCCATGGGTAGTAAAAAACTGTAAATATCTTTACAAAGAGAGACCTTCCATACTGACTTCTTTCTAGCAGGGCTCTCAGCAGAGCCAACAGGTTTTTCTTGCATGTTGTTTTTCTGGTTGTCTTTGCTTGTGCAAGGTCTTCACATTTTATGATGCTGGTAAAGCCTTGTGACACTGTTTTGCAAATTCTGAATCTTGGCTGCAGTGAAGTAATTTAGAGAAATTCAATTTCCAGTTAAGTCCTCACATATCTTGTCAAGAATCTGAGCATGGTTATGGCAGAAAGCAGAGGAACCTGAATTGAAACCAGCTTGCCTTGGCCTGGCCCTGGCAGGTGCTAAGCCTGGTCTCCCCTCTAAAGTTTACTGCTGGTGCCCTTTAGCCCTTCAGTTCTCCCAACTCCCCACTGCATAGGGAACTATGCTCACATGAGTTTACAGGGAGTGAGGTGGGATAGGAGAGCTGTTGCTTTTCTTGAAAATGTCTTAAGATTTACAATTATAGGGAAGGAAGTAGGTAAGAGATTAGTTAGGATCCAGTGCAGTGTACACCAGGCTTCTGGTGTGGCCCTCTTGGATGAATTTCTAGAGCTTCCTCTGTGAAAGGAGAAGAGTGCCAGCCGGTAGGAGGGCTCACCGGGAGCAGCACTTCCTCATCTACCCTGTTCTTCTGCAGGGATATATCAGGTTACAGAAAACGCTGGGCTTCAATATATTTGACAGGTCATTCTTCTAAATAGTTAAAAAAAAGGTAACTGATAGATAATGAGAAAATTAAGTTAGCATTATTTTATTAAAAGTTAATGACTTAAAAATCCACAGACATGTTCTGTTATACTTTAGACTGGTAGAAATTAGATGATAGATATGCCACTTCTAGATATGAAGGTACATATCTAGAAGTGGCTAAACGTTAACACCCATCTTAGTGCGTCTTTGTCAGATTACACAGTCCCTATGCTCTGCATGGCACTCTTGTCCCCAGTGCTGCTGGGCGAGCTCTGGATTTCAGCAGCACCATGCTGTCTTCACTGAGAATTACAGAGACCAGATCTGAGGTGGCCATTTCGGCTTTAAATAAATCAGCAAGTACTAGAGTAGTCAGTGTTAATTTTTGTACTTCTCTTAGTGTTTCTGTAAAAGGTTTTGAACAAGTATTAGCGAGGCCTTATATGCACGGTCTGAGTAAATTATACTGAAGAAAAGTAATTTAAACATCTACCCAGATCCTCGCCATTCTGCCCCGCACACGCCTCGTCCTAGTCCTGCGGGCGCCTGACTGGGGTGGCCGAGCCAAGCCTGAGCCAAGCGGAGTCGTGCCGGGCAGAGCTGAGCCGGAGCTTCCCCCACAGCTCACGGAGCCCACACGGAGCCCGCCCGGCCGCCCCTCAGCGCCGCCCCTCAGCACCGCCCCTCCCGCGGCTCCTCCGGCCGCCAGGCGGCGCCGCAGCGTGCGGCGGGTGGAGCGGTCATGGCGCTGCCCGGCGACTTGTGGGCCGAGCTGCCGGCCGAGCGCCGCATCTTCTGCTCCGTCCTGCTCTTCTCGTGGGGCGTTTACCTCTGGGAGGCCTTCCTGGCGCACCGGCAGGTCGGTGGTGCTCTGGCGGGGACGGTCGCTGGCGAGCCGGGGCTGTGCCAGGCCCGGCCCGGCCTCACGTGGCGGGTGGCCGGGGCCGGGGCCGGGGCCGGGGCCGAGCGACGCGGGGCCTGTCGCCTGCCTGGGGAGGGCTCGGCCCTGTCCCGGGGCGCGGCCTCAGCGCGCTGTAGCGGGTGGTGAGAGCACTCTCAGCGGCGAGCTGGGGGAGTGCGATAGGGTCACCGGCGGCTCAGCACCCCCGGCAGCTCGGTCCTCCTCCCCGGGGCAGCTGAGAGAGAGCGCTATGAGCAAAAATGAGAAAATGCGTGAGTTTAAATAACGACAGTTTTAACAGGTGAAGGAAACAGGAGGGAAACGCCGCAAAAGCTGCATAGGCCGCACTCACCGCCTCCCCGAGCAGGCGATGTTTGGGCAGCCTCCGAGTGATAGTCACCCTGGAAGGCACATTCCAGCCCTCTCTTTTTATTATAGAATAAATACGACATAGAGGACGGAGTGTTCCTTCGGTCAGGTCCCGGCTGTCGCCTGCCAGCCGCATCTCCACCCCCAGCCTGCCCACCTGGCAGGTTTAGCAGCAGCCACACACCGGGGTGTTTCCAGCCCCAGGAACGCGAAGCATCCGCGCGCACCCGTCCCTGCCAGACCCAGTGTAGTGGGGAGCGCCGCGGAGGTCAGGGAGCGGTGCTGCCCGCTCCTTTGAGCCCTGGGATCGGGGACACTGCATCCTGGTGCCCCGGACAGGGGAGAATGTGTTTCGAAGTTACAAATGGTAGGAGTTTTTCCTTAAAGAACAGGTAAGTATACTAAAACAAGACAGCAGAGGGAAAAGACTTTAGTCGTTAAAAATGTTCAAGTGACAAGTTCTTAAAATGAAATAGCACCTCATTTGTGCAGCAACTCCGTAGGTATGTATTCTGGTGAAGTCATATGGCTCGCACGGGAGGATCTAGTGTTTGGTTTCAAAATCAGCTTACTCGTTAACTCTGGTGCAATAAGTCACATCCTGTGGAAAAATCAGTTTGTGTGATCTGTATTTGAACTATTCTAAATAAGTTATTAAGCCAGAAGTTCAGTTCCTGGTTACAACATAATAATTATGCTTCAGTTTTATATTTAGAACTTGATAAAAAAACAGAATTCAGGAATATTTGTTCCTTTGTGTGTTGTTTTTTATTTTTATTTTTTAAACTTTCTGCGATGGCCCATGGGATCATTTTATGTGTTACTTTTAAATCTTATTTCTCTCCTTTAAAATATTACATGTAGACTAAGTTTTGTCTTCAATTTTTCAGAGGCGGGTGTATAGAACAACAACACATGTACCACAGGAACTGGGACAGATCATGGACTCAGAAACATTTGAAAAATCTCGTCTCTATCAGCTAGACAAAAGTACTTTCAGCTTTTGGTCAGGCCTCTATTCAGAGGTTGAGGGCACTGTAAGTACCTTTCATACGATATTTTTCATGCACTCGAACTGTGAAATGCTGTGGTTCTTAGTGGTTCTTTGTGCAGCTACACCATTGGCATTCTGGTGTCTTACGGTGAACACTGACATTTATAGTCTGTTTTTGTTTGTGGCTGTATTTGCTACACAAAAGGAAGTAATTATGCAGAAAGTATGTCATTTCTTTCTGTAGTGCTGAGTCATACTGCACGACTACAGTGTTAGCTTACATTTTAATTATGTTCTGTTACAGTTTCTGTTGCAAAATTAGTTAGCAGCATGAGAGTTATTTTAAATTGTTAAAATACAGACCTTTCCCTGTGTTTGGAGGAATGCAACTACTTTCATTTTTAGATAAAATTTAAGTAGAAGGTAAAAAGAGCAGCCTTTGAGAACAGGGAGTGTACCAATGGATACTTCTGAAGTATAAGAAGAATTACACTGGGCAAGTAATGTTCACATATCTGAAAAAACAGAACCATTAAATTAGAACAAGATATTCACGTGTGTGAATTACAGTCTTAGGAGAAGAGAAACCTCTTCTAACTCACTACTGAAATACCATTGCTCATCAGTACCACAAAAAGGAATCCTGAAGTGCCTGGCATTTTAAAGTAAAATTGAAATATCCTACTTCATGATAAACCTAAGCAAGCATAAATGTCAGGTATAAAAGTTAATGAAAATAGGATTGTAAAATAGGGTCAGTCATGTAACTGTAGAACAATGATGCAAACCCAGTACTCAGAGATTTGTGATACCGCTTAACTTTTGCATTTCCTGATCTCCTTTGTACCTGTCCTTCATTTCCTTTTGGAGGACTTCACGTAGATGAAAAACTGGCCATGAGTTGGCAATGTATGATTGCAGCCCAGAGAGCCAACCGTGTGCTGGGCTGATCCCCAGCAGCATGGGCAGCAGGGTGAACCTGCCCCTCTGCTTCCCTAAGGTGAGACCCCACTTGCAGTGCTGCCTCCAGCTGTGGGGTCTCCTGTGCATGAAAGACACAGACCTGTCAGAGTGGGTCCAGAGGAGGCCGCAAGAAATGGTCAGAGGGCTAGAGCACCTCACCTTCAAAGACAGGCTAAGATAGTTGGGGTTGTTTGGAGCTGGTGGTAACCCACAAAAGGCTGTCTCCTCGATCATCCAAACTTTACACCATTTATACATATTAGCAAACAAAATTGTGGTTCATTGACTAAAATTTACATAGTTCTTTTACTAATTAGTATTCTACCTTCTGTTGATTAAATTATTCTTTTGCTTCTCATGCTAATTCTCAGTCTTTCTCTTGTGAGTTGGTGGGTTTCTTGGGTCAGTGGTCCATGAATCAGTGGTTGTGATCTGCCCCTGCTGGAATTATCTGTTACCCAGTCAGAGCTGATTTCAGCACAGTTGCTGAATTGGCTTTCTTGGTTTCATCTTAACTTGGTGGTTCTGCCAAATATCCTTGTGGTTCAGAAATTCAGCATTCTCTCCTGTGTACATCCTTCTGCCCAAGCTTTGGTAACTTTTCTCTGGGGCTGAGATCATTAAAGCATGTCAAGCCCTAGACTTTAACAAGGCAATTTTACAAACACATAATTTATCTTTCTAATACCTGGACATCATGGGGAGGCCTTAAGAGTCCCTAAAGGGGTTCCAGGAGAGCTGGAGAGAGTCTTTGAAAGAGGGCCTGGAGTGACAGGACAAGGAGGGATGGCATCACAATGGACAGAGGACAGGATTAACTTATTGGGAAGAAATTCTTTCCTGTGAAGGTGGTGAGGCCCTGGCACAGACTACCCAGAGAAGTTGTGGCTGCCTTATCCCTGGAAGTGTTCAAGTTGGATGCAGCTTGGGGCAGCCTGGTCTAGTGGAAAGTATCCCTGCCTGTGGCAGGGGGATTAGAACAAGATGATCCTTAAAGTCCCTTCCCACCCAAACCATTCTGTGGTATTTAGAGGTTCCTTCTTACCCAAACCATTGGATGATTGTGCTTGCCTGTGTAGGAAAAGCATAGCTTTAGCTTTCTTATGTGACATTTTCTTTCTGTTCCATCCCTGTTTCTGTAATAACAGATCCACAATGATTTTGGCAGCCGATTGATTTATTAAGGAAATTAGTGCATCCAGCTGTCTTCCACATCTGAGCCACAGAATCCAGACTATGCTGTTGATTTCTAAGTAGCAGCCAAAGTCAGTTACTAAGTCAACAGGCATCTTTGTATATTGTTCCACTGTTACAGCTGTGATGGTGTTAGCTAGAAAATAGGTATGCCTCAAACTGCTGCTGCCATTAATGAATTGATTGTGTTGCGTGTACAAAAGGCAAGTGAAAAACTATGGAATATGTGAGTTAAAGCTTCGAGCTAATTATTTGAGTGGTGGCCTGAATAAAGACGTTGTGGAGCAATCTGTTTCCACATCCTGCCCTTGGGTCACAATAGCTCCAGGCAGTGCTCCATACTGGGGGCAGAGTGGCTGGAGAGTGGCCCTGGTCAGCTTGTGAACATGAGCTGGCATGTGCCCAGGTGGCCAAGAAAACCAAGGGCATCCTGGCATGTAGGGTGTCGGTCTCTTCTTCTCCGAGGTAACAAGCGACTGCACCAGAGGAAATGGCCTCAAGTTGCAATAGAGGAGGTTTAGATTGGATATTGTATTTCTTAACTGAAAGGGTGGCCAAGTACTGGAACAGAGAATAAGAGGAAATGGTCTCAAATTAAACCCTCCTCCAGGGGAGGTTTATCTGGGATGAGAAATTTCTCCCGTCTGCCCAGGGCAGAGGTGGAGTCCTGGAGGGATTTAAAAAATATGTGAATGGGACATGGGTTAGTGGTGGGCTTGGCAGTGCTGGTTTGGACTCAATGATCTTAGAATGATTTTCCAACCTAAAAGTTTCTATGATTATATTTTGCAAAGTGGATAGCCCTCATGTGTAGGGTATGTACGGCTTCTTCTCTACATGTCTGTGATGGTGAGTTATTGCTCCTGTGTGTGATGCTGAGGTCTGTCTTTCTGTTTCTCAGAATCTGTCCTGCGTTTATCAGATTCCATCTGAGGTGAGGTGGCCTTCACTGTCTGGGTTTGTCACTTTTTTTGAGCATAAAATACATTCTTTATTGGCTTTGGGAACTGTCTGAACTTGAAAGAGGCTGTTGTGGCCAAAGTTGATGAAACTGAATGCCAGTTTTGCAAGCTTTTGCCTTTAATAGGTTGAAGTATGATTCGTTGACCCAGCAAATTAATTGAAGGGGAGGTGCTGTGTTAGAATTACTAGAATGCTTTAATTCAGCCATTAATTATTTGGGTTTCTTTTTAACTAATTAGTATCAACAACATGCTAATAGCTGTCTTTGTTCAGGGTGGTACTTCTGGGATTGTCAGGTCTAAAACTTACAGGTAGCCTTTAGAGGAGGAACAAACTTGCTCTTACAGTTACAAAACAAGGGGAGTGGAGCTTCAGTGTTGAGTATTCAATACCACCATGTCATGTTGGAAGAGGGGATGGTTTTCATCAAGAAAGATGAAGTGGAAGGGTCATGGTTCTCTTTGTCTGGGGCTGGTGAGAGGAAAGAGTGCAGGGCCGGGATTCCTGCAATACCCGCATGACCGCTGTCACCTGCCATCTTTGCCACCTCGGATAGAGGCACTGCAGGTCGGAGCCGCCCCGGACTGTGCAGCCACTGGGGGGGACAGATCTTGCCCGAGACTGTGCTGTGCTGCCGCTGGTACTACTGCCTTTGGAGAGTGTCTTGGTTTGAAAGACAAGAAAGGCAGGAGCCTCCCCTGAAATGGAAAATGCAACCCCCTTCCCTCCGAATTATTATAGATCTGAAAATAAGGGGCTTTCAGGCAAAGATATGAGGGATAGGAATAACAGTTCTTTACTAATAAATATATATGTATAACAACACAAACAAACAACAGTAACTGTGGCAGTCACAGCAGACAGCAGCACAAACCCAGTGCAGCCTCTCTCGGCCTCAGGCCCTTTCCCCTGGGCGCAGTTCCTCCGGGACGGCTCCCGGTGAGCAGGGCGGGTGCGATGGTTCCCCCGCGGCTGCAGGGGGCGCTCCGGAGCGAGCTCGGGGAGCACCGGTAATGGCGGCGCGGGGTCCCGGGAGGAATGGATGAAAAACCTCACAAACCCCCGGGCGTCTGGCTGGATCCTCAGGAGCAGCAGGCTGGAACAGCAGGGGCGAGTGCAGATCCCGGGTGGCAGTGAGATGCACCAAACTCTGGCGCTGCACCAGGAACCCGGCAGGTCTCTCAGTCGGCAGGGCGCACGAGCTACAGAGTAGCGAAAACTCCGAGCAGCGGCGGAGCAGGATGGCAACGGCTCCACTCCCGGACGGGACAGGGAAAGGCAGGCTTGGGAATCCCGGGGTTCTTCCGTAGAAAAGCAAGCAGCCCAAAGCAGAAGTCTGCAGTGCTGACCAAAACGTCCACACCGAAGGCAAGCAGCTCTCAGACTGCACGCTGAGAACACCAGGCAGCCCCCCGGGTGTCCCAACCCCCCAGGTGACAAAAGGGTGGCCCGTTGCACCCCGCCCCTGTGGCCAGGTCTTTTGTTTCTTTTAAGTACTTTTAAGTTCTTTAGTTTGTCCCCTGGCAACCAGTATGGGGAAAATTCTTTAAGAGAAAAACAGGCTAAAATCCTAAACCCCAGCAGAGGGACACAGGGACCCAAGGTGTTGGGCCGAGTGGCGTGGAGTGAGCAGCTTGTCAGCATAGTTCCTTATTAAAACTAGCTCTCCGGGTTTTGTTTAGTTTGTTTTCCGTTGTTTCCAGGCTGGGGGGAGGTGGTTGAGCTGCAACATCCTCTCCAGCGTGCTGCCTTTGTTCTCCTGGGCGCCACCGTTTTGCCTTTGTGTGGAAACAACAGTCGGGCTCTCTCTCTTGAGGAAGCAATTTTGTTTGGTGGTAAATACAGTTGTGGGTGGAGCACTCTCTTTTCTGCCCTCTTTTATTGATACTGTTGTGTTTATTCACATTGTTCTTTGTTTTCTCAGCCCACAAGGTCTAGCGCCGAGGTCCTCTGCCATCTTGTTTTTGCCCTAGGGGGGACCAGGCAGTATCTCGTATTGGTTGGTTAAACCAGTTCTCTCTTTTGTACAGTTTTCTTTTTAGCATTGTGTTTACTACTGTTTTCTTTACTAAATTGTGACTCTAATGTATAATCACTCTGAGTTGGGTTTTTTCTTGTTTCCCTCCAGTATTGAAAGGGTACAGTTTAAATGGCTTTAATTTCTCCGCTGAGCTTTTAAAACCACCACACTTGCTTTGGTCCTTTCCATCTCCTGCTGACACTGAAAATGCACCCTAACAGTTAGGTTGTAAAAGTAAGCCTTTTCAAAATAAATAAGTAACCCCCTGGTATTATCAATATTGGAAGGCTACTTACTTGAAAACTGATTTTTATATATATAGTGATGCATCACTTGCTAAGAGAGCAAACATGAAATATTTTCAAGTTGAGCTGTATAAGAAATGCTGCCAGGCCTGGCCGTGAGCTGCCGTGAGCTCTTGCTTCAGTAGCTCTAGCTTGGGCATTTCTTTGATGGTGGTGTATCCCAAATGTTCACTCCCTGTTCCTTGGCAGCCAGTATGTCAGGAGACCTTGGGAGCAGGCACAAGGAGGAGACCATGAAGCTTTCTTCAAAATGGCTGTAGCAGCTCCAGTAGTGAAAGTGAAATTGGGGCTTTTCTCTGGGCAGGGAACACAGGTGAACTTCTGCTCTAGGAGAGGAGGGTGGCTCCTCTTCAAGATGAGAGGCTGCAGTATGGATATGTGTATGTGGTTATACAACCACAGGGCACACGAGCTTTAAGGTCTTCTGAAAATATCCCCTATGTCTGAGCTATTATAGCAGCAAAGTCTACAGAAAATAGGCTCGGAAATATGCTAGTCTTTTACAGGGAAAAAAAATTACCCGCTCTCTACTTCTGTAAAGGAAAAATTAACTATTGCCAGATATTCAAGATCCGGCAATATTAAGATCAGAGGGTTGGCAAAAAGCTAATTATAAAACTTGTCTTATTCACCCTTAAAGGTTCTTACCGTGCTGAAATTTTAGGAGACTAAGATGACAGTGTGTTTCATACTGTCTCTGTGGTATGTGGTTTTGTTTTCAAGATGATTCTCCTCTGTGGAGGAATTCCTTTTCTCTGGAAACTGTCTGGTCAGATCTCTGGTCGTGCTGGGTTTGGACCAGAATATGAGGTAAGTAAGCTTTAAATTTCTGTGAAAGTATTTGGTCCCTACTGCAGCAATAATTTTATTTTTTTAGTTGGTGTTTAGTTAAAAGTGAGATGTAGCTAACCTAGTAAAAGTATTTTCTGGTGCACACAGTGACTGTGTGATTCTGAGAACTGGTAACAGTAAATTAGCTTGCTTTTAAATTAGATTACTAATTAAAACAGCCTTATATGTTAAAAGCAAAGTCTGGTATCTGCTTGAATCAAATGAGGTGGTGGGCTGGATTTTTGGGAGCTCTTTATTTGGGTGTTTTCTATTTACTAGTACTAGAATTGATCTACCTGCACGCTAAAAGGGTAAGAAGTTTGAGGCTACTGCTTATGTCGCGTTTGTGCTGTGGATGAGGCATGTATCCAAATTTGTGTTCCAAATCCTTAGCAAGCTATTATAGTGAGATTATTATCTAATCATCGTGAACAAGTTAATTCTGTGAATTTATCATCTTCTAACTGGTTTTGGTTAAACCTGACCTAAAAGCCATTTTTAACATCCAGAATATTTGTTAGTATGAGTCAGTAAATATCAGGTGGTTTTGTTTTGTTTTGTTTTTTAGATTGTTCAGTCATTGGTATTTCTGCTGCTTGCAACACTCTTCAGTGCAGTGACTGGTCTCCCATGGAGTTTATATAATACGTTTGTCATAGAAGAGAAACATGGCTTCAATCAACAGGTATTGCAGAGAGCACTTGTGCTGACCTGATGGGTTCATATTGGTTAGGTAGACTGGTCTGTCCACATCTGTGCCAAAGATCATTAGTTTTAGGGACATTTCTACTCACACTGCATAAGAATCAGTTTTATTAGCGGCTGTTGCCCATGCAGCAACAGGCTCTGTGTGAGCCCATGCCTCTGAGCGTAGAGATGTGTGTTCTAGGGGTGGGACAAAGAATGTTTCATGCCTCAGCTGTTCATTTTTGGATGAACCCTACATCTGCCTTTCCTGAGAAGTTTGGATCATTTGCTTGATAGGGGCACTCCTGATTTATGGTCAATGACCAGGTGAAAGGAAACCAAGAAATTACTTTCCTCTCATTTTGTTTCACTTACTGATTTCTTAAATCAGTCTTTACTAGATTGGAGAATTCAGCTCTTCATTTGTACCTATATAATATCAGCCCTGGTTTTCTTAATTGCTTTTACCATCTTGGTTTCACCTGTGTCAGGATCGGTTTCTCATGAGATGAAATATTCTTTGAGAGAAGAACCTCAATCTGGAGCCCATCATTAGCCATTTCATGCCAGAGCATAAGATTTGTTCCTGCTTTTGGAGCCAGCTGGTGTTGTCTACAGTACTTTCTGTTCCAAGTCTACTAGGAAGTTGTTGTTTGGCTGTTTTGTTTGTTTGGTTTTTTTACGGTAGAATGAAATTTAGATGGGTGGCAGATGTGGTTCATTTTAATATCAGTGGAGATACTATTTGCCAGTTTCATCTTCCAGTCTCTATGGAGGCAGGAAGACTAAAGAAGTGAAATCAGTTTGTTTCTAAACTCCTTATGTTCCTGGTAGATTGATACATTGATGTTTCTTACTCCTTTTTATAAACAAGAAAGGAAATAAGTAGTAAAAAGGGCTTTAAATGCACTGATCCAGTTTGCACCCTTTAAAACAGAAATGTGTAGATCCTGACACATACGGTATTATTTTGGGTCACATAAATTTATTTAGTGGCATACTGTTTTCCTTCCAGGGAAGACCAACTATGAAAATTCTCACTGCACAGTTTTTCTGTTAAATCTGTGTGTTCTTCCCAGAAAACAGCAAGGCTGGTTTAGCTGTGTGTCCCCTCACCTCTGATGGTCAATACTGTGTCAATGGCAGCTCCTGCTCCAGGCCTTGGGAAGGAAATCTGATGATTGTCCTAATTAGTCATAAACCTTGAGCTTGTGACCAACTCAGAACTCCATTTAGCTCTCTAGTCTTGTGTAAAAACCTCGTACTTCTAGAAACCTGTGTGTCATTTTTTTTCTCACAAGCGAGGAGATCCTCACTGTCAGATTGAGGGTGCCTGTGTTCATGTCCCAGGTGGTTCTGAGATACAGTCCCGGGGCTCCTAATCCCTTCTGCAGACTTGACAGTGAGCACACTAGCAGTCTAGCATCCTGCTCCTAGCACGGAAGGAAGGAATGTTCCCATATTTCCAGAGCATGAGTCAATCAGTCCTTTCTCCATGGGCAATATCTGTTTAATGTATTGTGGTTGTTCTCTGGCTATCACTTCTGTTCTGCATTCCTGAAAAATTGTAAAGGCTGGCAGAGTCCTAATTCTTGCAATGTGCTTATGCCCTGGCCTAGCCTAGCAATCCTTTTGACATTCAGAATCCTCAAACACACATCAAATGCTATCTCTCGCTCTTGTCTCTCATACCAGTCCTTAGTAGTCACATCAGGCCTACACCTCGATTGCTTCTCCTACCTTAGTAGGAGTGAGTTCTGTCTTGGTGCAGAAGCTGCAAGCCCTTTTATGTCCAGCACACGAAAGTCTGTCTGACAGAAAGACTGTCAGTAGAATTAGAGCCAATCGGCACAGTAGCTGATGAATGGAGAACCTGACTTGATCAGGCCCTGCCTTTCTGCAGAAGGAAAGTGTCAAATACTGCACTTAACAGCTTGGGCTTCTTTAAGAAGTGCCTTGAGAGCTTGCAGAATCCATGTGGTTTCATTGTTGCTTTAGGCAAGGTAAGCAGTATTCTGGGTGTATCAGAACATTTACTCCTGAGAGCTGTGCTCTCTGCATGCTTCACTGTTTTAAGTGCATAATCAAACAAGAAAAGGAAGACTTGGTGCTGACACCTATAGAGATTAAATGCTTGACTGAGCTACCTCATGGTCTTTTACAAGCGTTTTTTCATGGAGGTGGTCATCGTGCTATGAGCTAAAGGCTGAGTCCATGTCTTAGATACCGTATGTCTTACAGTCAAATCTCCACCTTCCATTTCAGATTGATGGTCTGGGTCCCTTAGTGAATAAGCCAAATTCACACCTGCTACCGGCCCAGACTTAGGAATTTCTAGCAATGATTCTCAGCTGATCTTCAAATAGACTCTTCTTTCTGTAGGAGTGGCTTGCTGAAAATGAGGATTTTCCTCAAAGTCACATTTGCCTTAGGAAGCAAGGAAGAGACTAAGCAAAGATGAAATACACCATGCAATTTGCTAGCTCTACTCTTCCTAGATGTGGAGCTGGAAATAAAGAGAGATTTAAAATGAAAATACAAGCTGAATGGATTGTACTTGACCTGTTTTTCTTTCCAGGGCTTTTCAGTACAGCCTTGTTTGAAAGATCTTTACATACTAATCCTTTAGAGCTTGATGGGTGTCTTAATTGTGTTGCAGAGTCACTAGATCAGATTCATTCAGATAGAGGTCTTTGAAATTTCTATTGCTTCTGTTAAAGTTATGCTAACTTTAAAACCTGAGATAGCTACTTGGTAGTAACTGCATGTTAGTGGAAGCTTGGAGTAAAATGCCCCATGTATTGCTGAAAATCTGTAATAGAATTTCTGTGTATTTCCAGTTTGGACAATTAGCTTAGTGGTACCTGAATGTTAAGACCAACTGGGGCAGCTGTTCAATGAAAGAGAAAACATTTTACAGTAGCAGTGTTTGTTTGAGAGTTTCTTATTTTCTAAGAATCCATAATGTGTGGGATATAGATTGGTAAAGGAAGTAAGGGGCAGATAAGCTTAAATTTTTCTTTCGTCCTTTAATGAATGTGTAACACAAAAGAATTCTTTGGGTCAGGCCTTACTAAGGAAGAGTGCATCTGCAAGGGCTTGAGACGGTGTGGTTGTACGGAGCTGCTAGGAGAGCTCCTTTTAGACTGACTCTGCTTTTCTTATGACACTGGCATTGCTGTTTTGCCATTTGTCTTAACTGAAGGGATCAGTTCACTAACCAGAATGGCATATTAATATTTGCATTGACATATTACTGATATAATTTATCCTTTCTTTGCAGACGCTGGGATTTTTTTTTAAGGATGCTATCAAGAAGTTTGTTGTGACTCAGTGTATTCTGTTGCCAGTGACATCCCTTCTGCTTTACATTATTAAAATAGGGGGAGACTACTTCTTTATCTATGCCTGGCTCTTCACATTAGTTGTTTCCTTGGTAAGTACAAGATGTTTAGATTTCTTCCAGACTCCAGCTTACTGGCATGGCTCAGCGTGCTGAACACAGCTGAAAGGAAATTAAGGAAAATCTAAATATCTTGTGAATTTTAATATCTACAAACTTTAACAATGTGTCTTGCTCTCAATGTACTTGTTTAGGAATAATAACTCAGTTGTCCACATTAATGTCATATGTATTTAATCTATGTAATACTGGAGTGTCTTCATCAATTGAAAGACAAGCCCTGAAAAAGCTTTAGAATAAGTACTGGAAATACAGCAGTATGTGGTAATAGGTTTTTCTTTCTCTTAAATATAGAAAGGGCACAAGGACAAGTGCCAGTAGATTGGCAAGGCAAAGCAGATTGTGCTTTCATCAGTGGTGTTTCCATTGGGCATTTCTTGTAGGTTATTGCACGGCTCAGTGCATTGCTTGGTATTAAGAGAAGTAGCAATGTTTCATTGTTCTGCTTATATAGCTGCCATCATACACTGAATTGCAGCTGATGTTTTTAGGGTTTATGTAAAATACTGTTTTATCTATATCATGAGTATTTGATACTTTCTATTGTTACTCTGAGGGCTGTATTTTTGTCTCTTTCAGCATAGTGCTCTGTTGCCTTTTTGCTCAATATACAAACCAGTGCTCACCCGAGGCAGAAATTACACAAGTACTGTTGTATATAGTCATTCATTTTTAGATTAAAAAAGCACTTTAACAAGTAAAAGAATAAACGACTATGTTACAGTGATGTAATAAAACCTGCCATGTTAGCCTAACAGTAAATATGGGTCGGTCAATCCCTAGTTCTCAGCTGAAGTTCATACTTCCAGGTTGAAGTGGAGTGCGCTATCAAGAAAATTTTTATGAATATTTGTATAGGAAGTCATGATAGTTTTCTGTCTTCTCATTCATGACTTAAGTAAGCGTTGCTTTTTATCTTCTCCCTGCTTCTAGATTCAGATCACTATTATAGCTTTCTTGGACTTTTGATTTGTCAGGTTTCTCTCTAAAGCAGAGGCATTGGCTGGCTACATATGTACAAAAATGTGTTGATAATGCTGTGTGGGATTCCTGCAATTAACACAGGAAAATCTGATTTTCCACTTGCATAATCTGATACCTGAATTGATTTTCTCAGATATGACAGCATGGAAGGAATTGTGGCTCATTTTAAGTCATGACTGCAAGTTTTTTCATAATACTGTTTTTATGGGATACAGATCTCATTATCTGAATTGTATTTGTTGCTTGCTAGTATTTTTGCTTCACTGATGCTTAACATGTAACTGAAGGAAATCCTGTGTGGGTTAGTGGATTTCTGTATGGCCACTAACTCTGGCACAGTGCAGTCCACAAGCATGTGTTTCTAAGAAGCTTGATGACAATAGTGCAGTAGCAGAAGTACCCCACTTAGGTGGTAAGTTCAGCTTAACATTGCTACTTTGAATTCTTTCAAGCTTTTGTTTGTTGGCTTAATTATACAATGTTTCTGTTGTTTTATTATTCTGGCTCCTGCTTTTTCTAGTCCAGGTGTCCTTATGCTCTGACATCTTCCCTTTTTTTTTGTTGGGGTGTTTTTTTGGGGTTTTTTTTTGTTTTTTGAATGCATTTTGAAAAATCACAGTGTTAGGTGTCAAAAATGCAAGGTCACATGTATTGAAGTTACTGTA
The DNA here is from genome assembly GCA_026261815.1 of Monarcha castaneiventris obscurior. Taxonomy (NCBI): domain Eukaryota; kingdom Metazoa; phylum Chordata; class Aves; order Passeriformes; family Monarchidae; genus Monarcha; species Monarcha castaneiventris. The sequence goes on along the minus strand of JAMPIT010000511.1, from coordinate 1,440,244 downwards.
ACAGAAAGATTTGTTCAGACAGTAGTTCTTAAAGAGCTGTTTTTTTTCTTGCAAGCTTTGATCAGCAGCACACTCTTAAATTCTAACTCATCATTTGAGCTACTTCTCTCTTAATTTGCAGGAAATAGTTCATACTTACAGACTTTTCCAGTGTAGCCTTATTATTTGCAAAATTGGATATTAGTTCTTTATGTGATATCCAGTTCATATGTTAAGTGTTTAGTGTTAAAGGCTTTAAAGACTTACTTTTTCATTGAAGGATTAAGTTGAAATTTTAAAATAAGTGCATGAAAGACAGGATTTTCTGAAGTGGCCTGCCCTCATTTGTACACTGAAAGTGAAAAGTTTTTTTTTTTATCTTCCTTTATACCAGTTGTTGACTGTATTTATTCTTGCTATCTTTTCTTAAAATACAGATTGTAAAAAATATTGCATGATCTCATATAAGAAACTTTCTGAATGCCCCTTTTGTAGTCTTTAACAAGCAGGCTGAGTAGAAAGATGTAGGTGAGTAGTACCAAGCACTAAATTTCAAGCTGAGAACCAGAACATATGCAGCTGAAGCCACATTTCTCTCTCTAACTTTCCTGTCACAAACTAGTACTTTACTTTTGTTCTGCCCGCACCTTCCCGTTGAGCTGTCCACATAGATTTTGTCCTGAGGTGCTACAGATACTTTAGAACCTGATATAACAGAGTTTGGTCTATCTTTTATACAACAAAAGGTAGAAAATAAAACATCTTGGCAGAGCTGCAAACTTCTGTACTGAAGGAATACTTAGCATTCTTGGCTCACTCTTCTCCTCTGATCCCCCTCCACACCTCAACTTCATAGTGTTGCAACTCTATAGGGTTTCAGGCCTTTATGTGTTTGAACAGCCTCTGAAATGCGAAATCATCCAAAGAGGTATTAGATTTACCCTTTGGAGTCTGGTTTAGGGAAAAATTCCAGTTCCATAACTCTGTCATCACAGTTTCTTCCTATTAGTCTGTTTTGCCTGCTGATACCAAGGCATTACACAAAGACCTGAGATAAAACCTTGCAATTAGTCCCCACATGCTATATGGTCTGAAACACTAGTCTGGACTGAAAAGCTGATTTCTACTCTATGAAATACCCTCCTACACCTTCTGCAAAATATCTGCAGAGGTTTAAGCCTCTAAAAATGACAGCAACAAAAATAACTTATTTTTAGTGGTGTTTCATATTGATGCCCTCACTTGCTGTGACTTCACAAAAGTCAGTTTTTCTGATTTTTATTTCACTTCAACAGTGCACACACTGTCAAAAGTCCAGGTACATGTTTTCAGTGAAATAAAATGTACCAAGATAATTTTGAAGTTAATGTTGATGTCCATTTACCTCTCATGTCCTGTTCCTTTTTTGCTAAGCAGAATTTAAACTTTTAAAATAAATAAATAAAAATAATTTTGTGAAGATCCAGAGTGTGATGAAAGGGAGTTCAGCTCTCCTTTCCATCACATTATTCTAGTTCTGGCTTTCTCATCTGGGCTGCAGCTGATGCCAGTTTGAAGAGATGCGGGTGCACTGCAGTGATGTTGTTGGGTCAAGGCTGTTAGTCATTGTGGAACCAGAGGCATCAGGCAGTCAGCTGCCTTAGCCCTGCAGGCAGCTGGGAGGTGGAAAGAAAACAGGGGACATGAAATTTCTTGCCTCTCTTTAGACAGTTGCTTTGCAAGTTATTAGGAATTAGTCCCACTTCTTCTATCTCCTGGTTCCTTCATCTCTACAGCTGAGTATGAAGCACTTCAGAGCTTTCCAGGATTGGTGAAGTACGTGGAAGTGACAACCTGTCACTGATGAGCCCCCTGCTCCCAGCTGCCCAGAGGCCTTGTCTTCTGCGCTGTTCACACCAGTTCTGCTGAAGTGCATAGTTGGTTTGTGCACCTGCCCTTGCCCCATCCTGTTGCTGAGCTGTGGACTGGTCACCAAAGTAGCCCATAGAGAGCCTGGCTACAGATCGCACTTCATACAGGACTCTACTTTATCAAGTGTTTTTTCTGAAATTGTGCCCTCTTTTGGAACTTTTTGCTCCACCTTTAGTAGTAAACACATTTACATGCCCTGTTCTTAATATCTGCATGTGTTTGCAGGTGCTTGTTACAATCTATGCAGACTATATTGCACCTTTGTTTGATAAATTCATTCCACTTCCGGAGGGAGAGCTCAAGCAACAAATTGAAACAATGGCAAAGAGCATTGACTTCCCATTGACTAAGGTGTATGTTGTTGAAGGTGAGGTTTTTTTGGTTTTTTGCTTAATAAAAAGGCTTTGTAATTTTAAATTTGTGGGTTTTTAGCATTGATTGTGGATGCCATAGTAGGGCAGTTGCTTGCATTGCTCAGATACTGCAATACTTGCCAATGTCTGTAGCATTTTCCTGCTCTTTTTCCTGAAGTTCAGTGCACAGCCTGAACTCAGCCTCTGGTTGGAAGCATTGTCCTGGGTCTGTGGAATGGAAATACACAGGTTGGTCAGGTCAGGAAGCACAAAAGTAGTCAAGATTACGATTTTAGAACTGTGAAACAAATGGAATAGCTTTTTAACTTTTCGAGTCTCGGTTTAGCCTTAATTGTCTCAAAGTCCTTGGTAAAACAGTTGAAAAAGTCTTGAAAATTAAAAATACCTATTTCTTGAAATGTTCACAGGGATGGTTTCTTATGCTGTAGCTGGATGGTCTCACACCTACTTGAGACAAATTCTTTTCACTTTCTAATACGGAGTTTCTCAGGTCATGGAATATAACATGGAGCATGCCAGCTGCCATGTCACTTCAATTCCATGTTCATGGAGTACTTAATTGTTTCACATTTCCACTATTACTTATTTTTCTCCTGTCTGAACTTGATTTCAGGGGCTTTCCCAAATTTTGTATTGGTTTTGTGTCCCATCTGTGAGGCTCAGAAGTGTTTTTTATTGACTTTGTGAAAGCAGTATGAGATGCCATAAAGACCTAAAATGGTAGAAGTTTGCTGTTGGAGAGGGTAGTGAAGGCTTTATTTAGCCTAGAAGCTAAACTTTGGACTGGTCAAATCTTGCCAGCATTCTGCCTCAGTGCTGCTCAGAACCACTGATACACTTGGGGCACATGAAATGCTTCTCTTTTCAAGCCGAGCTAAAGCTTTTCAAGCCTGAGAGTCAGCGCAGGGGTTTGCCAAACAGGTACGGTTTTCCCAGATGTATTGCTCTCAGTATCCCAGTTTTTAACAATGGTAAAAGTACCATGAACCAGTTGTTGGTACTGCAGCCCCTGTTCAGTGTCCTGCGTTGGCTTCTGCAGGATGTATGCTTACATGCAGGGAGCTGCACTGGAGGCTGCCAAACCTCCAAATACTGTCCCCCCTCACTGCCCCCCTCCCCCCCCTTTTTTTTTTGTAGCATTCTTAAGAGTGTTGAGCCAGCACCATTCCCTTTTGACATGGGGGACTGAATGTGGGAACATCTTTTTACTGGTGTTTTTCTGCACTCTGTCTTGGCTCTTCCTGCTCCAGAACTGACTTCTTGGTAAAATGTGCAACCAAGTCATTTACTTTCAGGGTTCATTCTGTAAGAGGCAGATTACAAAGGTTCCTTCTCTACCTTAGTGAAGGATGAAGATTTTTATTACATACAGAAAGGAAACCTTGCTATTCTGTGAGTGTTCAGATTTCTTCACTGGGAAGGGACCAGATGCTGAGGTGTCATACTCTGACCAGTCTCTTTCTCTGTTAATCTGTCGTGGTTTGGTGCTGAAGGTCACAAAGACCATCTACAGGTTGGCTTCTGTCCTGGGGTGACATTATGAGAGCACTTTATTCCTCAACCGTCCGCTCAATGCCCAAGGACGCTGTTTCTTTAAGATGGGCCTAGGGGACGGGGCCCCAGGACCCGGGTGCGGGGGCAGTTTAACGGGGTCCGACGGCTTGGGGGCTCTGGGGCTCAGCAGGGAGTGCACCGGGAGCGCTGTGCTGCCCTTTGGGTTTTTTTTTTGTCCTGGCTAGTTGGAAAAAGGTTGTGTTGTTTTTGTCTTGTTCTTTTTCCCTTCCCTCCCTTGCCTCACTGCCTCCCTTCCCTTCCCGCCGGGCTGGTGGAGCCTGCGGAAGTGGGGGGGGGGGGTGGCCCTGGCAGGCCCACGGGGGTGGCTCCAGCTCGTCCGAGCCTGAGTGTCTGTTCCCTCTCTGGGAATTTTGTTGTATTTTGAGGTTTTTTTTATCCTGGTCTACCTGTTTTGTTTATGTGTTAATAAACAGTTTGGGTTTTTTTCCCCCACTTTTACGTCTTGTGACCCACTTGTTTTATTGGTGGAGGAGGAGGGGAGGCCCTTTTCCTCCCAAAGTTTTGTCTCCAAAACCAAGACAGCTTCAAATCGAGCAATGGACATTTGTGCCCTAAGAGGTTTATGCAGTTCATTCATTTATACTGAGTGTTTTAAGGCAAATGCCTTCCAACTTATCCTTTGCTGCAGAAAACCCAGGGGAATCCACATCTGCTCTCATGGAGACATCCTTCGGTCATGATGTTGCTACAGCTTCTGTCCATAAGCAAAAATAAGCTTTTTAATCAACTGAAACTGTCCACATTCCATGGAAAGAGATGAGTTTCTTGGCCCTAGGTGTATTGATGGTAGAAACAGTCCATGACTGACCTGACCTAGATAAAGGTAGCTGTAAAAAATGGCCTATTGCAAACAAAAGCGACATTGAGGGACTGTGTTATCTGTAGTCCATCTCTTCTCCTTATCTGTTTCAAAAGTCTTCATATTTATCTGTTTCCATTCATCTTTGCTGGCACATTTGAAAGAATTCTGCATAATTTGGCAGAAGCAGTGTCTGGAGTGTCCTTTGCCTGGAGCTGTGTCAATGCAGAATGCTCTTTCCACTCTAAATCTGAAATTGCAATAGAATTTGCTCTTCTTCTTGGACATTAGATGTCCGAGACTGCTCGGTCTTAGTGCTTTTAGTGATTACACGCAACACTTCTCTATTGGAGTCATCGTTACTTAGATTTTAGAATATGCTTCAGCTTGCGGGCAGATGTGCTTGAGTTTGTCTACTGTTCATTTGGGGACTTTGAGAATTCCTGTGGAAGAATCTGGTCTGTGTCATACCTTACAGGTTTCAGTGCGTGGGATTATTCAGATCATGGTCTTTATATTTTCCCCATCAGGTTCTAAGCGTTCTTCCCACAGCAATGCTTATTTCTATGGATTCTTCAAGAATAAGCGGATAGTACTCTTTGACACGCTCCTGGAAGACTATTCTGCTTTGAACAAAGAACCAGCAGAAGGAGAAGATGGTGAGAATGACGAAACAAGGTCTAAAACCAAAGTGAGTTTGTTTTTCATTGTGTTATGTATATTAACTTCTTGGTGAGATATTCTCTTATGTTTTCTAAAGTATTTTAAAAGTCCTGAGTAAGTTGCTAAAACCCAAACCCTAAGGATTTCAACACCGAAGTATGCCTGGTTTGCTAATTGGAATTTCTGGGGCTGTGTGAGTTGTGCAGATAGCACCAGAGACTGTAAAAATCCACAGGGGCTCTAGCAAAACATTAGCTCCCTGCATGTGAAAACTAGACCTTCCTTATAATTTAGGGACCTGTTCAGGGTTTATAATTTAAGGGACCTGTTCAGGGTTTTAGCTCATCTTCTTCTGGGACTGCCACACCAAAGCTTCCCTTTGAAGGAAATACTTTTAATTCTCAGTGTGTTATTTATGTGCCTTTTACTGCATGCAGAGTTTTTGGTGCAGGAGGCACACCACACAAACAGATTGCACATGTGCATCCTCCCGTGCCCTGGTCAGGATCAGGATGGTGGCCTGACACTGGCCTCTCCTTTGATGTGCAGCTGCACATCATGAGTCTGCTGAAACAGCTGTTGTGGCCTCAGAAGAATATGGAAATGACTAAAGTTAATGGAATACTTTCTGAAAAACCTGAAGAAGGAATTCTGAGAAAAACAAATGGCCTTGTGCAGCCTAAGCTTAGACCAAGGTCTAGACTGTTGTTCAGTCCAGCTTCTGTTCCTTGAGACCATGTTAGTGGTGCCCAGAGTTTTGTTTGGCAAATACTGCAAGAGTGGGTGATGAGAGGAGGGGATGTTGAGCTCACCTGATCTAGTCATAATGAGAGTCTGTGTTCCATAGCAGGTTCTTCAGCCTTTGTGTTTCCTTCTGACTTGCTAATGGATCTTTAAATGTGCAGATGTCCTTCCTAACTATAGCTTTAAGGAATGTCATAGGGCTTTTTGAAGAGGACAGTTCTTTTTTAAAGGGATGGAAGCCTCCTTGGGAGGAAGGCTACATGTTGAGTGTTGAAGGAAGTAGGAACAGGGCTTTGCTCTCAGTTTTCCTCTGAAAGTCTGGAGCTCTGAATACCTGCTTCCCATGTAATGCTTTGCTTGAGTAAAGAAACAGGATGAGAACAAGGGATGGTAGGAGAGTGTTTAGAAGGCAGATCTTCAGTGTTTTTTCATGTTTGCATCAGCATGTCTGCATACACAGAAATAAGAAAACACCACCTCATAGTAGAAATCTTCTTAAAAGATAATATTTTTGTAAGTATCTTCATGAAAAAGGCTCAGCAAGAAATCATACGTGTGTTTCTGCTGTTAGAAGGGAATGGCCTGATACAGGGATGCTAAAATGACCAAGGAAAAAACAAACGAGTAAGAAATTTATTTGGTTGTGTTCAGATATGCCTGATAATACTTCTGCTTTGTTATTCCCTCAGAATAAGAAACAAGGATGTAAAAATGAAGAAGTTCTGGCTGTACTCGGTCATGAATTGGGTCACTGGAAACTAGGTCATACTGTCAAAAATATAATCATCAGCCAGGTAAGTTATTATAAACTCTTTTTTTTCCTGGAACGTCTGTAATTATAGCTGTTTCCAAATACCCTCTTCCAGATTTGTTGGTGTACATTCACCTGATATACTTACGCTGTGTGACAGAAAGTTTGGGTTTTTTTCTTTGCTCTATCTACAGTGAACATATACTGGCCTTCCTGTTCCCTCCCTTGCTTCATCTGGTTGGTAGTAAGCATCTCAGAAAGCATGTCTACTGCCATTTTAATTCATCTGAGCAGCCTTCTGAAGTTGTGTCATGGTTTATGAATAGTCCTCCCTAATTCAGTGCCCTCACCAAGACTTCAAAACCACTCTCTCACTTCCCTGCTTTTCCCCTCCCCTCTGTGGCAGATTGAAGAGGAGAATTGGAGGCGTAAAACGCAAAGATCACTCACTGGTTGAGATAAGAACAGCAATGCAATAAGAAAACAAACAGTAACAGCAACAATACTGATGACAGTGGGTGCAAGAAAATAAAGGATTCATACTGAAAAAAACAACCATACAGTAGACAATACTGGACACCTCCCTCTGCCATGTTTCCTCGACTGGTAGGAACCCCTTCTCCCTGGGAAAGCCTTTCTTTTCCCTATCTCCAGCAATGATGGGAGGTGGTATAGAATAACCTCCTTGTCCTGGCCATGGCCCCTCATGGCTACTGCAAAAATTAACTCTGTCTTGGCCAGAACCAGGGCATTAGCCACCCCTTATTCTGTATCGACTACAACGTTCCCAGACCCTACACCTTCCAACTATATATATACTTAGATATATGTGTGTGGACATATACACAAACAAGTGCAGCTATCATTTCCATAGTTGGTGACTGTACCTCCAAGGTGTCTGTTGAGTTCATTTAGTCCATGGCTGTGGGTTCTATTGGTCCTAGATGTTTTCCAGGGCAGGAGGGCTGGTGTGCTGTTGGCTGGTTGCAAGCTGCATCGGGAACTCACAACTTGTGTATCTGATGTACTCCATACTCATTGTTCATGGTAGTTATGGCACACAGTGGCAGTGTCATTGAGCAAACCATATTGTATAATTCAACATTACAGACTGTTCACCCAAAAATCAAATCCCCTTGAGGTACACATCATGTTTCACAGAATCACAGAATAAGCTGAGTTGGAAGGGACCCACAAGGATCACCGAGTCCAATTTCTGGCCCTGCATAGCACCCTTTTGCATTACCCACCAAGTGCATGCAGGTCATTGAGCAAAACCAGTCTCACAGATGGGTTTGCCTTTGCCTGATGCAGAACTAATGCAAACTGTCTTCCCTAACACATTTCTCATACACACCACAAGGACTTTGTCCCCTTCTACACTATGTAGAGGTTTTGTTTGGGCAGGGCCAGCTCGATTGGTAGAGCCTCTGGTGTTAACTAACCAGATGGTCTTCGCTAAATGTAGATCCCAATGTTTGTAGGTCCCACCACCCATTGCTTTCAATGTGGTTTTTAACAGTCCATTGTACTGTTCAGTTTTCCCAGAGGCTGGTACATGATAGGGAATATGAAGCACCCACTCAACCCTGTGCTCTGTGACCCAGGTGTCTATGAGGCTGCTTTTGAAATGGGTCCCGTTGTCTGACTCAATTCCTTCTGGGATGCCATGCCACCACAGGACTTGCTTTTCAAGGCCCAGGATGGTGTTCTGGGCAGTGCCGTGAGGCACAGGGCGCTTCTCCAGCCATCCAGGGGTTGTTCCTGCCATTGTCAGCACATAGCACTTGCCTTGGAGGCTCTGTGGGAGTGTGATGTCATTGATCTGCCAGGCCTGCCCAGATTGATATTTTGACCATTGACACCCAGACCACAGAGGCTTTACCCTTTGGGCCCTGCTTGATCACAGCACATTTCACAGCTATGGATAACCTGGGAGATGGTGTCCATGGTTAAGTCCACCCCTGGATCATGAGCCCATCTCTGTGTTGCATCTCTTTCCTAATGATCTGAGGCATCTTGGGCCCACCAAGCCAGAAATGACTCACCCTTATGTTGCTACTCCAGATCCAACCCTCCCCAGTCTAGATCAGTCCATGACAAATAGTTGGGCTGTGTTTCCTCCCTTGGGGCAGGCAGTTCACCGGTCCAGGTGAAAGCAAACTGTGGCCTGCACTCTGCTGCCAGAGGAATGGAGAAGAGCACATTAGCAGTATCGATGGTGGCACCACTCTGCTGCCTTGGACTCCAGCTCGTACTGAAGTTCCAGCATGTCCGGCACAGCAGCACTCAGTGGTGGTGTGACTTCATTCAGGCCACGATAGTCCACTGTCAGTCTCCACTCTCTGGTGGACTTATGCACAAGCCATATGGGGCTACTGAAGGATGAACGAGTCTTGATGAGAAGTCTCTGGCTCTCCAGTTCATGAATCCTCTCATGGATGGGGGGCATGGAGTCCCAGTTGGTGCTGTATTGTTGACGATGCACTGTTGTGGTAGCGACTGGTACCTGTTGTTCTTTGACGCTCAGCAGTCCCACAGAAGAAGGGTCCTGTGAGAGATCAGGCAAGGGATTCATCTGTCAAATTTCCTCTGTCTGTGCAGCAGTTATCCTGAAAGGCCAATGATGCCCTGCTGGGTCCTGGAAATAACATCTCCTGAGGTCATTTTTGCCCAGGATGAACAGGGTCTCTGAACCAGTCACAATGGGGGGTTTTTGCCATTCATTCCCAGTTAGGCACACTTCAGCTGTTGGGATCCCTCTGTCACCCCAGAAACAGAGATAGATTCTGCCCCTAGGTATCTTGATGGCACCAAGATGCCCTGGTGTCCACTAAAGCCTTATACTCTTGTGGGTCTGATGTGCCAGGCCATTAGATCCACACAGTCCGTTAGATCCAATTGTCCCTTTCCTCCACCTGGCTGGAGCCAGGGCCCTTTTAGTCTTGGTCATAGTACTCATTGCTCACCTCTTGTAAATATGAACTGGATGTCCCTTCGAGAGGATTGGAAGTAACATCAGCTATTCCATTTTGTCTGAGGAACTTCCCACTGGAAGCAGGAGCAGCTTTTATCCTTGTAGAATTTCCTGCAGTGGTTGTTCTACCTCTCAACTCACGTACTCTTGCTGCTAGGGCACAGGTGGGTTTTCCATCCCACTTTGTGTAGTCTCCATTGTCACACAGGTAAAACCACAGGTTTCCTCGTGGTGTGTACCCTCTCTTTTGAGCAGAGGGGGGGGTTGCTCCCAATAGACTCTGGTCTGTACTGGTGGGACATGGGACATTTCCTCTTGAACTTGTTCAAGTCTGTTTGAAGTCTTGGACAGTCTTTCCACAGCCAAGGCGCAGGTTGGTAGGGAGGAAAAAGATCATCATATTGCCAGAGTCAGGTAGTCACGTGAAGCACTGTTTTGTTCTCCTTTCATTGACATCCAAGTCAGTGAGTTGGCATACGGCGATGGCACGCTCCCTACGAACTTCCACAATGTGGATTGTGTACGTTGGACCTCATCTGGATCTACAGGGGACTGCTTGTTACTTAAATCCTTATAGAGTACCTCCAGCACAGCTCTCAGACACTGGAAACCTTTCTCTATGGTGTTCCGCTTGCCTTGGTGCACTAGTAGATCATCCTAGAAGGGGTATCTTTTCCTTATGCTTGACAGGAGTTGCCTACAGAGGTTGAGAGTCTCTGTCCTCTTCCCAATCCCCTTGTGAGTGTCCACATCCTGGAACAGGGATCCCAGTTGCTGGGCTTCACTACCTTCTAGTTTCACGTCATGGGCTGTGATATTCCAGCACTGGAGCAGCTGGGCCACCAGAGTCTCACACAATTGGTGGCTGAAATCGTTTTTATGTATCTTGCAGCTCACCCAGGGATAAGTCCTGGCTTTGCCTCTCCTTCCTGTTTTGAGGGCTTTGCTTCCTCTTCATCCTTCACTAGGCAAACTGATTTGGTCTTGTATTTCTTCTGTATAGAGACGATTGCTACTGGCACGGGTTGTTCCTCAGGTTCAGCTGCAGTTTGAGTGGCCACAGTGGCTGTTGCTCTGCTTTCCTCCTCCTCCCCCTGAGGGTACTGTCTAGTGATGAGCAGTGTCTGATAAATAGTAGCCAGGGCCCAGCATACTGAAATAAGCTGCTTCTCTCAGGAGTTGCCCCAGCTTTGCTTTGCAATAATTCTGTCACTTTATCAGGGTCCTGTAGTTGTTCAGGGGAGAACTGCCAAACCACTGGAGCAGAGAATTTCCCCCAAAACTGGCTCATTTTTCCCCATATTCTGTGCTACTCATCCATGCTTTGGGCAGGTCTCTGAATGACATTCCTAGAAAACTCTGTCCCAGCTCTTGAACATGTTGTGGACCGTACTGAAGAGGCCTGGCAGATTTATCAGCCAGCTTTCCCTAAAATCCAAGGGGAATTCAGAATTCTCAAGAGGTGTTTTAAAAGGCCTGAAGGAGAAAAAGGGTCTGGAAAGCTGGGGAAAACCATCCTCTGCTTGCCCCACAGGCTCGGTACTCTTATTAACGGCCTCTCAAAAGTAGCACCTGAGGTAAGGGTAGGAGAGAAACACTGAACACACATCCCAAATCTCTCCATGCCCTTGATGGTATCATGTCATAAACTGATATCACACAGTACATCAACAGAGCAATCCTGATCCCTCTCCCTGCACTGAAAAATAATCATCATGAGGAGCACATGGTGAATTAAAGGGAATACATACAGGGTTAGGACCACACCCACATGAACAGACCAAGCAACATTGTGATCAGTGGCTCCTTACCTGATACAGCAAATCTTTAATTCAAATGTGTTTCCAGCTTGGTCTGGGTAGATCTGTTCTTATGTCAACCCTTCATGCCACACAGGCACTAAATAAGGCTGTGGTGGTTTAGGAATGTTGCTCCCCAACTCAGTGCCCCCAGGACTTCAAGACTACTCTCTTGCTTCCCCACTTTTCCCCTTCCCCTCCCTGCTGTGGTGGATTGGAGAATTGGAGGCACAAAAGGCAAAGATCACAGGTTGAGATAAGGACAATCCACTGGAAACAGCAATGAGATAAGAAAATGAACAGTAACAACAATACTGATGACAGAGGGTACAAGGAAAAAAATTACTCATATGGAAAAAACCAACCCTGATAATAGACAGTAATGGACGACTCCCATTGCCAAGTTTTCTCCACTGGAAGGAACCCCTTCTCCTTGGGAGAGCCTCTCTGCCCCCCAACAATGATGTGAGGTGGTATAGAATAACGTCCATGTCCTGGCCATGGCCTTTCCTGGCTACTGCAAAAATTAATTCTGTCCTGGCTGGAACCAAGGCAAGTTGAGACACGTATATCTTGCTCTTTAACACTTATTTCTTGTCCGTTTTAATCTCACAGCCTTTTCAGAAGGTCTGTTTCCATCCCTGTGCTAGGTCTAGGACTGGATGCATCCTGACTCCCAGCCTGCATAGGTTTTTGCTGTTACCTCTGAGAAAGCTTTGCTGCATGTGTCTGAGAGCATCTATCATCCTCATTCCTTTAAGAGCTGGCAAGAAATGTGATTGAGGAAATCTGATACAGGAGGGTATTTGTACTTACTTATATTTTATTCTCTTACCTTGTACACTGGTGAATAACTTCATTGTTCCATTCTTGGTGCATGCCCAAATGGGGGTGAACAATGAAGCGATCTCTGTAGAAATACGTAATTACTTTGTTAATAGATCTGTGTTGTTCTAGGTATCACTCACGCTTCTTTTCTTCAAGTTCTCAGCCTTTTCTGTTCTGTTTGTTTGAGCTGCCCTCCTACACACCTTATGTAATTTCATCATAGAATCCCAGAATATCCTGATTTGGAAGGCATCTCACAAGTCCATTTCCATGTCCTGCACAGGACTATCCCCAAGAGCCACACCATGTGGCTGAGAGCATTGTCTAAATGCTTCTTGAATTCTTTCAGGCATAGTGCTTTGACCACTTCTTGAGGGAGCTCATTCCAGTGCCCTTCCACTCTCTGGGTGAAGAACCTTTTTCTATTATCTAATCTAAACCTCCCCTGATACAACTTCAGGCCATTCCCTCGGGTCCTGTCACTGGTGACCACAAAGAAGAGATCAGTGTGCCCCTCTTCCTCTCTTGAGGAAGTTGTAATTGCAAGGAGTCTCCCCTCAGTCTCCTCTTCTCCAGACTGAACAGACCACGTGGTCTCAGTTGCTTCTCACAGAGCAGTCAACAATGGGCAACATAGGCCCATCAGCTTTTTTGTTGCCTTCCTTTGGATGCTCTCTAATAGTTTAATGTCTTTCTTATGTTGTGGTGACCAAATCTGCTCACAATATTCAAGCTGAGGCTGCCCAGCCCAGAGCAGAGCAGGACAATCCCTCCCTGGCCCAGCCAGCAATGCTGTCCCTGATGTTTCCCAGAACAGGGATGTCCCTCCTGGCTGCTAGAGCACTGCTGACTCAGATCCAGCTGGCCATCAGCCAGGACCTCCAGGTCCCTTTCCGTAGCGCTGCTTTCCATCTCATTCCCCACTCTGTCCATATATCCCAGGTTGCCCCATCCCATGTGCAGAATCTGGCACTTTGCCTTGTTACTTCATATGGTTCGTGATTGCCCAGCCCTCTAATTGGTTGAGGTCTCTCTGCAGGGCCTCCCTGACTTCCATGGAGTCAACAGCTCCTCCCAGTTTTGTGTCATCTGCGAACTTGTTTAATAAATCATGTCTTTCTTGAGATGTGTGCACTGTTCCAGGAATGCTGTTCTGTTCTTTTTCAAAGGCTATTCACAAGCTTTTCAGGCTGTAAACATCACTATTAAGCTCCTGTTAAGGAAACTGCTTCCATACTGGCTTCTTACCTGTGCAGCTGAATGTTTCAGTGAGGCCCTTTCTGCTTTATGCTTTAAGGCAATTACCTTCCAATATCTTGTATTAGCATTGATCCCTGCTAGCTAGTAACTAGTACACTGCTTTTGCCACTTAGCTCATGTAATTTGTCTTTGGATACATTTTCTAGATACTACTGTTTTGCTGTGATAGACTTTATCCTCACCTTCAGAAATTTTCCCAAATTCTTCTGCAAAGTCTTATGCTTTTTCTCTTGGTTGTTTGCTATCACAGCCATCCTTCTTTTCTGTTCCATGTGTTTCAATAACAAACAGTATTCTGGCACCTTCCCTATTACTCTAAAAAGACCAAACAACTACTTGGATAGCTTGAAAATGTACTAATTGCCCCTCTAGAAACTTGGTAAGGCATGGTCCTGCCTCTTGGCTCTGAAAAGCCAGGCAAGCACAGTGCTTGTACATGGCACTGCGCAGCTTAGATAGAAGCACAGATTGTTTCCAGGAATAGAAGTACAACACAGCGCAGACACATTTTGTTTGGCTTTAAAGTTTTTAGAACCTATGCTTAATTCCAAGGAAATGGGTCCTACCCTGTTCTCCCTCCCCACTTCTCTTCTTGCTTTTTCATTTCCCTTCATTACTTTTTTTTCTGCTCGCTGACAGAAAATAGTGGTTCTTTTACCTGTTGCATTTTCAGAAGCAGGTAAAGACCAGATGTTTGTTCCTCTCTGTATTTTACTTCAAAAGTAATCAACTTGGTTTTTTACAGTGGCATCCCTGTGCAAATCTGTAACATGATGTTATGTAATGACTTTTCTTAATCAAGAATGTTTTTTCTTTTCTCTAGATGAATTCCTTCCTTTGCTTCTTCTTGTTTGCTGTGCTAATTGGTCAAAAAGAACTCTTTGCTGCATTTGGTTTCTATGACACCCAGCCTACCCTGATAGGCTTGATGATTATTTTCCAGTTCATTTTTTCACCTTACAATGAGGTAATGACACTGAAGTATCATCCTATTTAAATGATGATTCTGTTTTGTCAGGGGAAGTTAGAAGTTCTAGGGGCTGTATTGGGTGTCTCATTTTGATAATCAGGCATAGTGCTGCATGTTGGGTAGGATTCCCAGTTTGAGGTGTGGCTTGGATAAAGCTCAGTGAGATCAGTCTGCAGCCACAGTGTTGTGTGGGATGTGGGAAGCTAGATATGCATAGGTTCTAAAAAGTATTTACTGGCACTGAAGGGATTTGCAAATAGCTGAATTTTAAAATAATTTTTAATACATTTCTCTCCACAGGTTCTCTCATTTTGTTTGACTGTATTAAGCCGACGATTTGAGTTTCAAGCAGATGCATTTGCCAAGGAACTTGGGAAGGCTAAGGACCTATATTCTGCTTTGATCAAGCTAAACAAAGATAATTTAGGATTCCCTGTTTCTGACTGGATCTTTTCAATGTGGCATTACTCCCACCCACCCCTTTTAGAAAGACTTCAGGCCTTGAAAGATGCAAAGCAAGAGTGACAGCAATGATTGCTGGTTCAGAGACAGTGCTTCCATCTCAGAAGCAAAGTTCAGAGCTGCTTTTTAATTTTTTTTAATGGATAATGCAAATTAAGTGCACTGTTAACAGCACCACAGATCTGAGTATCCTGAAGCAGGTATTAAATTATAAATGACTTATTTTTAACAAAAACAAAACTGTGGAACTTAATTTAGAAAAAGTGCTGGGTGAAGCTCTTCCCCCCCCCCCCCCCACTGACTTTTATTTCCATATCATGGTATAGACTTTTAAAGGGACGAAAACAAGTATAGACTTCAAAGCACCTTTTTCTTCAGTTTGTGTATGCCTTGAACATTGCTTTTGATCCTTTTTCTATTCTCAGCATTCTGTGAACCTTCCCAGTCTCACCCTCTTCAAAGTGAAGAGGCTTTGGGTGACTTGATTTCCTGTGTAATGATACGTGTACTTGCCCATGTGTTTTAAAAAGCTGAATGCAGCTGCAGGCTTTTCTCCTGCATTCATGTCTGTCATAATGAAAAATGCTACTTAATAAAACCCTCTTTTTCTGAAGCATGGGAAGAAGGATGAATTGTAGCTGAGGAAATGTACCATGTCTTCCTTGAAAATGAGCACTAGGTGGTATTTAGTAGCATTATAGTGGGCTCCTGTTGCCCACAGTGCTGCTGGAGGTGTGGGAAGGATGTTACAGGGAATCAGGACTGGACCCACGTGTTTGAGAAAATTGCTAATTCTCTCTTGTTCTCCTTTTTTCCACATCTCAGTTCCTCCATTTCTGTTGTACTTTGCCTAGATTTTTTGTGTATATGGAAGTGTCCGCTTGCTCAGCCAGTGTATCAGAGCCATGCTTTCATTCTGAGGGGGCTTATCCTCCATTCCATTGAAGGTTTTTCATTAATATGAATCCAGCTGAAATAGTAGTGCTGACATACTTATTCTTCATCACTGTTCTTATATATAAAAATTATTACATATAAAAAGCCCAGGGAACAATTTGCCCATATCAGTTACTGAAGAACAAAGTGGGTAAATGTGGGAATTGCTTCGGCACTGATTATCTCAGACTTCTCTGATGAAAAATAGGATTATATTTACTTTTGTTGAAGTAAAATTAAAAGTAAAATATAAGTTTGCATGTGCATACAAATGTTTTGAACCAGCCTCAATGCACATACTCCATATAAATATCAGATTTTCTATTTGCAGTAAATGAAAAAGTTCTGCTCAGCTCTGTACAAAGAGACAAGTCATTGAAGCAAATTGTCATTGTTTCACATGTCAGAATACTCTCGTATGTTTTATTGTTAGCTTACATCTGTTTTTCTGATCATAAGGAAAAATGCCTTATAAGATGATGGGCACAATGATGTCTTGGGTGAAACAAGATGTTGCTGAAAGCCCTTTGTACGCCTTATTCTAATTGTGTTTATACCCCAGCAAATATGGAGTTAAACTATAGATACAGATTTAGGAGACAGTTTTACAAATATGGAGAGCCTATATTTGTCATGTTAACTGTATTTAATAAAAGGCCCTCAGAAATAAAAGCATTAACTTGAATATGTCTATTCAGAAGAATAAATGTGTCATGTTTTGAATGAGATGTTGGTTGGTGTAAAGCTATGGAAAACATGTTAAGTGTGCTTCGAGAAAACCATTTGTCTCATCCATTAGGTAAAAATTGTATGCAAAAATTAGTTTTCTGGCTATTTCAGAAATTTGGGTAAATGCAAACAAAAGGAGATTAAAGTGGGAAGATGAAGGAAATGCCAGTTTCTATGGAAGCATGAAATACTTAAAATACTTAGCTTACAGGCGAAGATAGTGTTCTTATAGCAGTTGCTTGTTACTTTCTTTTCTCCCCTATCACTGTTTAGTTATCTCTGCAGTTCTTCTGGCTGGATTTCATATATAACTACTGAACAAGGTTTCAGAGTTGGTTCCATTCTTCTCCAGTTGCTTCTCAGCACTGCAGTTGTTTGTCAGAGCATGCTGCTGACCTTTTACCTGCCCACATTACTACTGGGCATCCGGAGTGCATCAGCTACATCTTGCAGACCTTCTACAGCCTCTAGTTGCTTCCTGTCTCCCTGAGAATGGTCAAAATTACACCTAAATCTTCCTGTGCAACTTCTGCCTTCCCAGGTACCTAAATGCTCTTACAATATCTATACAGCCATGTGATGAGCCAGTACCAGCTTCATGATGAAGTAGGTCTGCTAATGACCAGTTTGAAGGAGAGAGGCAAGAAAATTAGCGAGTGTGCATATAATTTTCTGTTACCTTTAGCAAATACTCTTCAGATACTCAAGGGAACCCAGAGCAGAACATCTCTGGCAGTGTGCTCCTCCAAGGCATCTGTGGGCTGGGCATTGATCGGTAGTATCCTGTCCAAAGGCTGGAGTTTCAACTTCCTGTTTCCTGCCTTACCAGCTTTTTCTACTAAGTAGAAACCTGAGAGAAGACATGCTGAGGAAAAGTCCCAGACCTTGAAAGGTGACAGAAGGACTGAAATTGAATCCTTTGTGAACATGAAGCTTGATGTGTCTTGGTAATGTGTGCTGGCAGCCCAGAGACCCAAGGGCCCTGGGCTGATCCCTAGCAGCATGGGCAGGACAAGGGAGGGGATTCTACCCCTCTGCTCCACTAGGGTGAGACCCCATCTGCAGAGCTGTATCCAGCTCTGGCATCCCCAATATAAGAGCGACATAGGCCTGTTGGAATGAGTGTAGAGGAGGCCACAGAGATGTTCCAAATGTTGGAGCCCCTCTGCTCTGGAGACAGGCTGGGAGAGCTGGGTGTGTTCACCTGGAGAAGAGAAGGCTCCAGGGAGACCTTAGAGCCCTTTCCAGGGCCTAAATGAGCTCCAAGAGAGCTGACAGGGATTTTGGACAAGAGCCTGGAGTGACAGGACAGGGAGGGATGGCTTTAAGCTGAAGGAAGGTAGATTTAGATTAGATATTATGAAGAAATTCTTTACTGAGTGACAACTGGCACAGGTTGCCCAGAGAAGTTGTGACTGCCCATCCCTGAAAGTGTCCAAGGCCGGGTTGGACAGGCTTGGAGCAACGTGGGATAGTGGAAGGTGTCCTTGCCCATGCTTTAAGATGAACTTTAAGGTCTCTTCCAATCCAAACCATTCTGTGATTCTGTGATCAAATAGGCATAAACGTCTCCCTTTCAACGCGTTTCAAGGGCCTCCATTTGTTCACGCAGGACTGTTAATGGCCAGGACTCTTTACTGCTCTCAGTCGCCAGCAGGTCCTGCTGCAGTGCACGTGGATCAGGTGTGCAGGCTGGGGGGCAGTGGGAAAGCTGTGTGTGCGGGGTCCGTTTATGATGGCCGGGAGCGATGTGCGAGGCCTGTGCTCGCTCAGGGTCCTATGGGGGCGAGCGAGGGCCGCGGGCTCGAAACCGGCGGCGCTCCGCGGCTCGGGCGCGGGTACAGAGACGATGCACGAGCCCCAGTCGGCGCTGCGCGCTTAGGACCCGCCCACGGGGCTGCAGCGCCCCCTGCTGTCCCCGGGGCTGCCCTGCAGAGCCGGCACGAGCGCCTCGGTGCGCGCGCGCGGCGGCCCGGATGTGACGTAGAGCTGGGGCCGCAGCCCTCCGGGCGGTTGCTTTGTGCGGCCGGGGCGATGCTGGCGAGCGGCAAGAAAGGCGCGGAGGCGGCGGCGGGCGGCGAGGCCGGGCCAGAGGCGCCGGTGCCCCCGTCCGCCGCCGCCGGGGCCCTGGGTTCCTCTTCGGATAGCGGCGGGGCTTCGGAGCGCACGCCCCGCAAGAAGGAGCCGCCGCGGGCCTCGCCTCCGGGCGGTGTTTCCGAGCCGTCGGCCGTCGGGGCCACCCCTGCGCCCGGCGCCGAAACCACCGGCATCGCCGAGACCCCCGAGGGTCGCAGGACCAGCCGCCGCAAGCGAGCCAAAGTAGGTGTGGGACGGTCTGGTTGCGGGCCCCGCTGGCGCCTCGTGCGCGACGTGCTCGGACCGGCAGGCCCCGGCCCTGCTCGGGGCAGCTCTTCCTCAGGGCGTCCCGGGCCCTGCCGGGGCGAGGAGCCCAGCATGGGATCGGGCCCCGCCGAAAGGGGCGGGGAGTATGCCTGTGAGCGGGGGCTCCGCTGTCGTGAGTGCAAAGGACACACACGCGGGCGCCCAGGAATCCGCATTGCCGTAAGATTGAGATCAAGATTCCCTGTTGTCCTAGCTCACCTCTGGGGAGGACTCGTGCCCTGTCATAAAGGAGAGGTGTCTGCAGCTGTTCAGAAACTTCTTGCGGTTCCTGACTGGTTACCGAGCAGTAAAAACACCCCAAATCCATAGCAGTGCATTGTAGCGCTCATGAGCTTACATTTTATCAGCAAATTCGTCTGTTACTGTGGTATGTGGATGTAGCCTCTGGAGGCTCATGTGCGTGGGATGGTGCTGGTTTTGTAGGACTGTGAAGGTGATGGCCATGCTCAGTCCAGCGTTCCTCACCTTCCCTCCATTGGCATTGGAGGGCTAAGTCAAGGCTGTGTAAGGGTGAGATTTAGCAATGCAATCTGAAGGCTGTAAAGGGTCTCAAATACTTTGGGTTTGTAGTATGTCATTTTTATCTGTTGTTCTGAATATGTGAGAATATTACCTTTTTTACGTGAAACTTTTTCTTGGAACCTGGTTTCAGAGGATATTGAAGATCTTGGCTGTGTCCGGGATTGGGGTGTTTGTCATGGAAGCTAAAATTACTTTTTGGAACTGTTCTGTCTTGTGGCATTGAATGTGGCTCTTCAGAGCCGTTGTGTGATGTGATAACTGGACTGGTTCTTCGCACACAGGAGCTGTTGGGTAGGGCAGTGTGGTGCATCTTTTAAATCAAAATAAGGTAGATGTAGACTGGTCATAAGGCATTTTTTACAGTGAGAGTATTGAGGCCCTTGGACATGTTCAGAGAAGCTGTGGCTGCCTCATCCCTGGAAGTGTTCATGGACATGTTGGACAGGGCTTGGAGCAACCTGGTCTAGTAAAAGGTGTCCCTGCCCACCGCAGGGTGGGTGGAGTGAGATGGGTTTGAATGTCCCTTCCAGTCCAGACCATTCTGTAAGCTTCAGAGGCAACATTCGTGCTTTATAGTGGTCTGTTAACAAGTAGGAATTAGTGCTCTGTGTGGGTTGTGTGTTAGTGATGTTTCTTTGCACTGACAGTATCTATCTGCAAAGGGTATTTGTCTCTTGTGACACCATCTGTCCCCTTGAGTATTCAGGCCAGCGTGAGACCTTCCCATGAATTTGTGTGGTGTGAACATAGTTTGGGAGGGTATCTAGGTTAAAAATAAATCTAGGGAAAAGCTTAAGGTTTTTTATTGGACTTGATTGTTCTTTGAAAGTTGTGGCAGCTCAAAGGGAATGGGCAACTTCAGAGGGCCCTTGGACAGAAGTAGTGTGTGTGTGGCTTCAAATACCCATGTATGGATGTGCTGAGTGGTCACTGTTACTTACTTCAGAGTGGGAGTTCACAGAAGGTCCTGGAGGTACAACAGTGTGAAAAACTGAATATACTGGACATTGTGGATTGTAAATATTTAAAAGATAGCAGATCATGGAGTATGTTAGTGTCTTGAAGAATCCAGGGTTTCCTGTATGCAGGCTTCCCAAAGCTACTTTGAATTGTGCCCATTATTGCCCTTTCTTAGTGACTGAACTTTGACTGAACTTTGACTATGAAAGATTTTTTTGTTCTTTTGGTGAGAAATCCAGAGCTGTTTTTGTCATTTCCTGGGGGAAGCTGACCTGTCAGATGTTGGAGGGTCACTAGCTGCTTTCTTTTTATTTTTCCCATGGCTGCATATTGAGAAGTGCTTTTTTCCTTTCCAATCAGTAGGGAAATTCAACACCAGTGTACAAAGTTTTGTTACTTTTGGATTAAAGCTTGATGGACTAAGCAGTGCGAGATGCAGCCCTTCCAGGCGAGTTCTTGGGGTTTCCATGTTCCTTCAAGTTGCAGTGAGTCATTTTGGCTGGTAGTTTTATTTATTTTTACTGGAGAATGGAATAAAACATACATGGCAATAAAGATTGGGGGGGATGAGAGAAAGGGATGTTTCTTGTGTTGAGCCACTAGTGTGACCATTCTGGAGAGGAAGCAGCTGTGAGCCTCTGTACCAGCGCAAGATTCTCAGTAAGCAGGAGACCATATAGGACACAGGTGGGATTTCCGCAGGAAATCTTGTGTACACTTCTGATTATCTGTGCGTAGCTGATGAAATTCAAGTTTGAACATATGGAGTAGACATAGAGGCTGCTGGTTATCGCTGAGTTTGGCAGGGATGTGAAGGAAGGGAAGAAAACCAGAGAGGTTAAATGATAATATAACAAATACACATAATCTGGGCTTGATGTGAGTAGAAAGTTCCTACTATAGGGTGCTGAAGATTTTTTTTTTAGGTAGTGGCAAAAACATTTGGAACTTGTTAAGCTTTGTTGCATTTTATAACATGGTACCTGTGATAAGACTCTGCATAAGGTAATTCAAGCCTTTTCTTTAAACTGTAAGCAATTTTGTTACTTGCAACATTAATGTTAGTAGCCTGACTTACAGACATTTTCAGTGTGTTTATGTTCTGTTGTGCTTTTTACAGGTGGAGTATAGAGAGATGGATGAGAGTCTTGCAAACCTGTCAGAAGATGAGTATTACTCTGAAGAAGAGAGAAATGCTAAAGCTGAGAAAGAGAAAAAACTACCCCCACCACCTCCACCAGCTCCTGCAGAAGAAGAGAATGAAAGTGAGCCAGAGGAGCCGTCTGGTGAGTGAAGAGAGACCTTCTCCTCTGACACTATTTACCTGATTTGTTAACAGAAATTAGGTAGGGCCGGGTGTGGCATGATGAATCCCACGTCTGGTTTCCATCTGGTTTTGAATAATTGTTCTACAGTGTTTTATTTGCTGGCCCCATATGTGGAAGGAGGGGGGAAACACAGAACAACCCAATAAAGAGAGAAATATGCATTAATCCAATTCCAAATGAAGCCAAACCTCTTGTGCTATATTCTCATGATCCTTACTGACTTGTCTTTGGAAGCTTATTGACCAGAATAGCCTCTCTGGCTCTCTGCTGCCACACCTGCTCATGTATGAACATTCACATATTCCTTGGAGAGAGAAGAGGTTGGGTTTATGGGGGGTTTGTTATGCAGAAGAACAGATTTAATCTACTGTGATTCCTGTGGCTTTAAACTATGACTCTAATCTTAAATTCTGGTTGGATATGGTTTGCTTAAGTTTTAGTGCTTTCCTTATTACCTTTGACAGAGCTTCTCTTTACATTGAGAAGTTTTTTGGTTAGTCTTGTTCAGGAGGCAGCTTTTGAAATACGTAGTAGTAGTACCCTATTCTTTACCTCCATTGTGTTTACAGTTACCACCATTAGTGAGATCTCTTGGTGGGGTATCACTCAGCTGCCTAGAAGGTCATGCTTTTGCAAAGTTCAGAGTCAAGAGATTTCATGAGATAACATGTATACTAGTTGGTTTTAGACAAGAGCTGAAATCTAGTAGTTGAGTCTTTGCAGGTTCATCACTTACGTGAGTCACTGTTAGTCGTCATCTTAATTTTCTTTCTGGCTGGAAGGTTTGAGAATGTAGGCATAGCACTGATGTTAACTTGGGGGTACCTACCTTCAGTTGCAGAAAAAGTATTAAAAGCTATGGGTGTGTTTTATCTCTTAGGATTTGCTATTGTAACCTTTCCTTGTTGCAGCTGTTGGCTCCTGCCTTGATACAGGAATACTATAGCTCATATGCTTGACTGAAATACTTGCAGTGATAAAAATCCTGCCTCCCCAGTTGTAGCTGATGTAGCAAAAATGGAATTTTAATAGGTGTAATTAAGCAGATATTTTAAGCTTACTATTTAATTTAGCTTAGACATTTTGTTTAATCCTTGAGACCTAATATTAATGCATTTTTTATTTCTCTCAGATTCCATTTTGTACCTCTAAGAATGATTATTGAAATCAGTTTGAGGCGAAATCAGTGAAGTACAGTGGAACAGGTTTTATCCCATGAAGGAAGAAACATGGAACATCAGCAGTGACGAGTCATGCTATTCTATACACACAACAGCCTGTTAAACAGTTATTTTGCAGGCACTGTCTTTTAGCCATCTTAATACAATCAATTTTCAAACAGGCTGTATCTAGCTGCCTAGAAATGAGTATATTTCAGGTCATCATATAATTTCTCTATTCGTAGAAATTCTGTGATATGTGTGAAGCAGTAAAGTAGAAAGAAGACAAATTTCAAGTTGTTATTCCATAGCTAATCTTGCTGTAATTTTAAAGGTTTATGAGACTATATGTGTTTGTGGATCTCTCTGTTTTTGTCTTTATTAATGTAGGCATCAAGAACATCAGGTCATCTTATGCTGGCTGTTAAAAGTGCATTGAAACTTCTAATTCAGCTACCCTTTAGAAGGAGGAGGCGGCATGGAGTCTGCTGTATATAAAAGCAGTGTTTATAGTTGAGGCTTTCTCTCTCTCTCTGGCAGTTTGAAGGAAAAATTGAAGTGTTCAATAAGAAATACTAAATTGGACAGTAATACTAGAATAGGATTGCATACTGAAAATCTAGGAAAATTTTAGTTAGCTTGTGTATTGCTGTTAATTTATTCTCATTGCAGACCTTAAAAAATTCCTTTCTGTGTTTAAAGCCTGTAAAAATGCAGGTAATGCAGTAGAGGCATAAAGCTGCTGCATTACAGCTTTTGAATTGAAAAGCCTGATTGTGCAACTTAAAAATGACCTGGTGCCAGTGTCTGGTATTTCATTAGCCTGTCCCCACAGACAGCTTACAGTGAAGGGGATTATTAAGTGTCACACTTCAGGTGACAGCAAAACGGTGGTCTTCTCTGAGTAAACACATCCATGTGTTCATCTGTGGGGAATTCCAGGTGTTTTGGCTATTACAGTCTGGATTTGCAAGATATACTGCATGCTATTGCAGAGCAGTTTTAAAAGGTGTGACAGTATTCATGGTTAAGAGAATTCCCTTAGAGTATCTCTTCTCTTTTTAGTTGAGGAATATTGTCTAATAGCAAAAAGCTTCCAAACTCCCTTTCAGTGCTGAATGATGACATTTGTGTTTTTGTTTGCCAGTATCCCTTTTGGAATCAAAGAGCTTGCTTATTTTGGGGTTTTTTTTTGCCTCTAAGGATCTTAGTTTTGTTTTTCCTCACCAAACTGGATTTTCATTTTTAGAACTACAGAATATTTTCTTTACTAGCTCCTGGGTTTTTAGTGTTGTCAGTATTCATACTTCGTGGTAATCCTATATTTTTAGGTGCTGTTTTCCAATGAACTGAATACGATGAAGATTAACATCAAGGGAATAGTCAAACTTAGTGGTGCTCTGTCTCTTTATTTTATCTGACTTGTCTGTTTTCCTAAATAAGTTCTGTGATACTTGTGCGCTGCTATTCTTAATTCTGAGACAGTGGATAAATATATGAAGTAGATTCCTTTGTGGACCTTCTTCCTGATTGCTCTTCAGCTTGGTCTGTTGTTCTGTTGTATTGAGACTTAGAGCAGATTCTGCTCTTCGCACATGTTCTGTTGAGCTGCAATAGTTTGATGTTAACATGGATCAGCGGTTTGCTTGCTGCTAGTTCCTTTACAAATAGAACCTTCCTTCCAGGGAAGGAGAGGCAGTCTTCACTAGCAGGCCTTGTTTACACACTTCTCTGCTCAGATGGAGTAGCATTTAGAGTTGTGTCCACGCAATCAGTAATAGTGATGAGAAGAGGAAGATACAGATTTCTTTCTGTAAGTAAGCCGAGGGCAGTTTTTTCTCCCTCTGCTCATTGTCAGTGTTAATTCAGGGATTATGAATGCTGTAGAGTGATGTCAGAATCTTTTGTTTCTTAACTTGGGGAAGACACAGGTGAAACTTTTATGGCAAATTAATGGCCTATGCTTGAGTGTAAATATTTATGTTTCAGTGGTGTTAGTCTCTCCCAGAATGGAAGCAGGTCTTGAAATGTTCTCAGCAATATAAAGTACTTGCAATCAAGATCAAGTAAAGAATTTTATCTTGCTGTTTCAGATATGTGTATTCATAGAACCATAATTTGGGTCTTGTGAGGCCTGTCAAAATACAATTATTTGTCACAGTCTCTCTGTGAGTTTTTGACTTCCCTGCTGGCAGACTGATTTTATACAAGTACTAACTATTGCTCCTCTGCTGTACAGAGTGAAAATGTCTGTCCTGTTTCAGTTCCTATTTTGTTTAATCTGTAGATGTTTAGTGTTGTGACATTCTAGATTAATCCAATTTAGCACAATATGGAAACATTTATTTAACTTTCTGTGTCTTGCTTTAGGGGTTGAATCTGTAGTTCAGATGAAATTCTTCTCAGTTAGTGTATCCCCTAAGAGCCTTAAATTACAGTCTGGCTGAATTGTCCACCCAGACTGTAAAGAGTATTAACAATTGTGTGTTTAGCCTCAGGTTAGACCTTGCTCTTACCTGTTTGGAGATTACACTTGAATGGTTGTGCTCTAGGAAGTGGCTGTTCCATTCCAGTGACTATTGCGGTGTGTTTCAGTGCATGTTGGTTTGGACTTGCTGACTGTTGAAGTGTGTGGTTTGAAGGAGCCTTGGTACAGCAGGAGCCAGATGAACAGCACTGGGCCATCTCTGGAGTGTGCCATGGCTTCCTGAGCTCTGCAGGTGACGGGACTTCAGGCAAACCTCTGATTGTGGAATAATATTGCTCATGAGCTCAGCTCAGAGCTAGTGTCTCCTGTGAAGTGAGCAGTGTGTGAGGTGTGTAATGGCTTTGTTCCTGCAGACACTGCAGCTGTACTCATCTCTCTTCTCAATGTGCTCTGTTCCTGTTTGTATTGCAGTCCTGTTTAGGACTTACGTGCAGGCGAAGGTAATTCTGAGACTTCTTCAGATCTTTCGGATGAGTACTTAGCCTTTCCTCATGTTTCCATCACTGGGAATGTTGAAAGACTGATGTCTTTCAGTGCCGGGTATTGATCACATCACTGATCAATGGTATGATGGGTATTTGGCTTCAAAGGCAATCTTAGTGTGTTAGAACACTTACGGTGTATCAGGGGTACGGAAGCCAAAATAAGTGGTCTGAGCCTTTCAAGAAATGTTCTAGCATCAAGCTTAAAGGAAGGGTTTATGACTGAAAAAAAAAAAAAAAGGGTCTCCTATTTTGAACATAAGAGGCTTTTCAAAATGCTTTAAACTGTCTCCTTGGGATCTGGGGAGACTTGGGAGCACCAAAGACAAGATTATCATTCCTAGGGTTTGAGATCCATAGAATCTGATGGTATCCATCCACCAGATCATAAGTATTTAGCCACCAGCAATTCTACGTATGGTGTACTTCTTTATTTCCCATAAAATCTGATGTAAAGCGTTCCAGTAACATGGATAACACTTTAGAACATAATTTTTTGGTGCCCTGAACCTAGGTTCCAGAAGATGGGATTCTCAGCAAATGGGTTTAGTTAGTTGGTGAAATTTAATACCTAAAACGCCAACTGCCCGGCCTTTATGTCCAGTATGGTTTAACTTATGGAGTAAGGTCCCTGAGTTCTCCTCTTTCCTTCCACAGGGCAAGCAGGAGGACTTCAAGACGACAGTTCTGGAGGGTATGGAGACGGCCAAGCATCAGGTGAGGGTGGCGTTTGATGCTTGCCACTGAGTAGCAAGAGCCGCCAAGTTAGGGATTGATGCTTGCAAGTGCGCATGGGTGTGGTTGTCCCGAATTTAGCAAGAGATGCAGGAGTTGTGTACCCACTTGTTTAAAAAGTGTGGGTTATTCAGATTTCAGTTGAGGTCTATAACAACTGCGGAAAAGGGCACTAGCTAATCTGTGTTGAAATGCCTCAGGCCGATCTCTCATCCCTCCACTCCTCTCCATGTTCAGAGGAGTTTAATCTTTAAAAAAGCTGTTTCTTACCTAGCCAGTCTGTACCGCCTAGATTGACACACAGAGCCCTGGGCTTTAGAACAGTATACCCTTTTTTATAATCTGCTGAAGAAACATGGCATGGAGTACCTTTTTGCTCATTTCATTTTGTCTTTTGAAAGGCTTTGTGTTTGACCTGTGTGCCAGCACTTAGCCCAGGAGATTGTCTGCTGGGCAGATTCATAGTCTGTTGCTCAGTGGACTGGATTGTGAATTGCATTCGCCATTTGGCCTTGGTACTGCTGCTGGCAGTACTCACTGCTTCGTTCACAGGATTGATGTCTTTACTCTTAAGTACTTGGAGTGCTACTTAAAATCTTCCTCCAACTCTGCTGCTTTTGCTCTCACTTCAGGATTAGGATTTTAAACGAAAGAGTCAAAGGCTCCAGAACCTATTCGGTACCTCCAAGTTGCTCTTTTTGACGCAAATAGAACTTCAAGATACTCATCTAAGAGCACATCCTTTGCTGTTGTAAGTAAGGGAGCCAAATACTGTTACAGATGTTACCACTTGCATGGAACTGCTGGCTATTATGGCTCATGGGCTTAAGGATGCATTGCCTATTTCATTTTTAGGCAGGCATTGGTTGATTGGAAATTCTGCATATTTTGCATTTTGTATTATATGCTGACATATAATCTTAGTATTCTCTAACAACTGTCCAGTTCAGCAGCCAGAAACCTTTCAGTGTGTTCATCTGCAGATGTTTTAGTAAGTCTTTAAATGAGCAGCATCCCTCAGGATTTCTTCTGTGGGGAAGGATATAATCAAAACTTCAGCCAATTAGTTGCTAATGGTGAATGTCAGGAAATGGGCAAGTGTGTGTGCGCAAATGTGCGTGAAGAGGAATTGATAATCCAATCTAGGCAGAACCATCCCTTCAGTTGCCTTCCCCAAGGAGAACCATGTAGTTTTGAACTGGTAATCCCTGTAATCTGTGGCTTTCATGAAATATAAGCAGTAAGGGTGTCAAATGGGATTTAGTCAGCCTGAAATCCATTTAGATTTGAGCTGTGTAGTTGCAGAAGTAAATTCTATGACATTTAGTTTTTATAAGATCTTCCAGTGGTTGGCCAAATAAAACTGGTATCTTTGCTATTAATAACTATACTTTTTCTGAATTCTTGTATTGAACGCTCTTGTGGGTTGTTTTTTTTTTTTTTTTTTTTTTTTTTTTTTTTTTTTTTTTTTCTCCTGAATACCTGTGCTCATCTGGAGCTATTCTGTCATTCTAGTTTTAAAGTTTGGGTATTGCCATGAAAGATATATGGCCTTAAAAGCCCCCACAACTCAACTCACCCTGGGAGTTCTTTCCAAAACTGTTAGCAGCACCATATCCTCTGGCTGCTCAGTTTGAAGAAATAAATCTCAAAGCTTTTCAATAAACTGCTGGGTTGCCTTAAATCCACACATCTGAGAGTTTGCTGGTATTTGATGACTACATGGCTTTTTAGCAGGTACCTGGAGGAGCACAATTCTTCTAGCACAAACCTGTAAGAGGGAGTCAGGTTCAACATTTCAGGTCATTAACTGGCTATTCTCTGAAAATCGTGCTGCTGAGCTTTTTGTTAGCATTTGAGGATCTAGAACCTTAATTAAGATTGTTAGCATTAATAAAGTATCAGAGACACGGTAACTGGTTTGATTTCCATGCCCAGTTTTACAGAATTCATAGTTGAACATATGCATTCCTTACACAGATGTTGGCACGCTTGGGTCAGTGTTAGATGGAGGGACAGCAGAAGGGCTGGGGAATGGTTATTGCTGGAGAAACTAAAGTTGTAGTAGAGCTGTGGGTTTCTATTCTGTAGCTGAATATTAGTGCAGGAAACATTGTGGGTGTGTCAACTTCTATGGTTAATTTTATTTTGCTTGCAGTGCTCTGTAGCTTCTGTTACTGATTTATTCATGTTGTAGAAATTGTGTAAATGATTACAGACAGTTTTCTTTACCTTGAGTCATCACAGATATTTTGATTTTTACTTGTGAATGAATTTTTGGTTGTGGTTTTTTTTCGGTTGGTTGTTTTTTTTCTTGTGTTGTTTTGGGTTTTTTTGTTTGGTTGAGGTTTTTGTGTGGGGTTTTTTTTGGTTGGTTTGATTTGGGGGGTTTTGTTTTGGTTTTGGTTTGGGGTTTTTTGTTAGTTTCACAACCATTTCCTTCCTTGATTTTTTTTTTTCAGTACCTTTGGGAAGTAAAAATGCTTGGAAGTTAAAGGGGTGTGTGGTGGCACCAGAATTAAAAGCAGGGAATTCTTCTCCCTGGTACAGTGACATATACTGCTGTACATGAACTTCAAACACTTAAACAGTTGTCTTGGTTAGTGTAACACACTGCAAGCTTATATTTACTTTGCTATTTATTGTAATCTTTTGAACAATTCCAGTTTCAGCAAATGATCTTAATCTCACTGTGTTACTTGTAGGGTTTTCTGCCCCTGGGATGTATTGGCTTCTGTCTTTCTAGATTGAATGCCTTGTTGTCTGTCCTGATTGAAGTCACTTCTAGGACATGGGAGATTTATATTGTTCTTGCTGTATTTCGCATCTCAGTACTTCGTTTTGTTCGCTATGCCTGCAGGATTTGCTTTCTGCACTCTACTTGTGCTGTAGCACTTGATGCAGCTGTGTCTTAGTTTGTCACTTTATCTATAGTACAACATAACAGAGACTGAGGAAAGCAGGGTACAGAAATGTAGTTACATCGCTGCCAGTGTGTGAATTGGTAGAAGTGCAAGTTCCTATATGAATGAAGGCTTTCCATAGAGAAAACCTCTCCTGTATGGATTCAGCATCAGTCTTTTACATGTGGAGCATTTAAAGGGAAAAGTAAGAAATCTGTTGTTTGTAGGCAGCACCTGGGGAGGGAGCACAGGAAATGCATAAGTGTGATTGTATTTTATTGCACTGCCTGCTGTAAATATATCAAATATGCAAAATGAGATTTTAGGGTGGGTTCCTCTAGCTGGAGAAGGTCAATGCAAATTAAACTTTGAGAAGCAGGTGAGGGGAGATGGTAGACACTGTGCTTATGTATTACAGATAGTTTGGCTTTGAACAGGTTCTGAAACGTTTTTCCGATTCTCTTAGAAACTGGAAACCATACAAATTAAGGACAGCATCTAAAATAGTTACGTTTTATTGATACTATATATATGTGTGTGTGTGTGTGTGTGTGTATACATCTGTTATGTATAATATATTGGTATGTGCCCCTGCCCCACTTATTTTTCAGGCTTTGTTTTCTGGGGGTTTTTTGTTTTGTCTCCCCTGTAGTGTAGCTTTTTCATTATCTCTGGATGATACCTGTAATTCAAAGAACTGTTGACTTGGAAACCTGTATGTCTTGCAGAACTAAATAAAAGGACTAAATAAAAGCATCACATGAAATTGGCCACCATATCGTCTCATGGCTGAATGCACTGGCTAGGAAGGGTAGTGTTCCTTTGCAGTGCCTGTAGACTACTTGTCTTTTTATTATAGGTGTGGAGGGTGCAGCTTTCCAGAGTAGACTTCCACATGACCGTATGACATCTCAAGAAGCTGCCTGCTTCCCTGATATAATCAGTGGGCCACAGCAGACTCAGAAGGTGTTTTTGTACATCAGGAACCGCACCGTAAGTTTGTTGTAAAAGTATTGGTGAAAAAAGGGTAGGGAATTTGTGTACCTTGCTAAGACTTTTTGGTAGTTACCATGTCTAGCAGTTGATGGAATTTTTGTTTTTGAGACAGTGAGGTTTCATTTCTGGCATCCTGTCATGCTCTTAAGTTGTTAACAAATGTGCTATCCAGTTCTTGATCAAAGCAGTGCTGTGAGCAGCATATAGAATCTATAGTGTATTTACAATATTCAGGGATCAAGACTTTCTCTGTGTTTTGAAAAGAGTATTTTGGAAAGCTGAAGTCATGTTAGAAAAATTAACAGTAGGAAAGCAAGAAATATTTTGAAAATTGCTGTGTTACCATAAGCTAAGAGACAGAACACCTTAGGCACCACTCAGTTTTTTCATAGACTAAAGATGATCAAGAAGCATTGCAGGGTATTGACTATGGTAACACTCAGTGCTTAATAACTTAAAAGAAGTTATTTAAGATTCATGTGTGGCGGACATCTTCGTGCTAAGAGCATGACTTCTGCTAGTCCTGTAAAATTGTTCTGTTACTCAAGTTCTAACTTTCGGGAAGTCATGAGATGTGTAAAAACAGGCCAGATCATGCCAAAAAGTTTGGAAAACAATTTGCACAAAATGAATAGTGAGTAATCCCTTTATAAGTGTGCTAGAAGCAGAAAAGCCTTCCACTGAAACTAAGAAATTACTGGAGAGAGATATTTGCAGGGAAAAGCAGCATTGCTGGTCTGTGGGCCTTATTCACTACACAGGAACTTGGAGAAGCTCCTGAGCAGGAATCCTGTTTGAGGAAGACTTGTGAGAGGATCTCTTCCAGTGAGGATAGCAGAGACTATGGAACAGCTGATATGAGCCCAACGCTCAGCAGAACTGCAAACTGCAGTCTGCAGCCTCTTAATTAGCCATTTGCCTCAAATAGCCTCCCAAATTATAAGGAAATTATTTCTTAATCATTCCTATTCATTATAGTTGTAGGATTTCCACTTTAATTTGCTATCTGTGAGGAACTGTGAAGCTCAGTAATGCAACTCTAGAGAGATACCCAAGTAAATGACTAATTATGGAATGTAAAATGGTGTGGAGATGCTATGTATGACCTAGATCTAGGCATGGAACAGTAAAATTATTTATTAACTCCTGCCTCTGTGCTACAAAGTAGGAGTTCTGTTGGGAAAACAGTTCTTTTCTAGTATGAATTGCCCTACTGACATATCTGAGACAGTTCTTCCTGCTTGATTTTTGAACTGTAACTGTCCTGGAAATAAGCTTTTTTGTGTATATGTGGCCA
This sequence comes from Monarcha castaneiventris obscurior, assembly GCA_026261815.1. Classification (NCBI taxonomy): domain Eukaryota; kingdom Metazoa; phylum Chordata; class Aves; order Passeriformes; family Monarchidae; genus Monarcha; species Monarcha castaneiventris. The sequence goes on along the minus strand of JAMPIT010000511.1, from coordinate 1,408,213 downwards.
GTGTAGTCCAGGGTAGTGTCTTATATTGGTGAAGATGGATTGGATCATTAAATGTTGGAGATAAATAAACCTCATAACATGACAAATACTGCTGTAGCTTTTATGGAAACATGAAATCTGATGCCAAGAAGACAATGCTGGCTGTTGTTGCCAGATGTGCACATCTTTGTGCTACCTTGGTGCGTTTCCGCTTATTTGAAATGGCGTGAGAATTTCAAACAGACTGTATTGAACGTTAAGGAACACTGGAAGGCGAAGTTCAGTGTGGCTTGGGTAGTCCTGCCAGAGTTTATAATTAGGGGATTTCATCTCCTGACAGTATTTGGTAGCAAACACACACCTGGTAAACACCTCTTTTGTATTGCTTAATATGATGTGTTGTATTGTTTGTTTAAACACAGCTGCAGCTCTGGTTGGATAACCCAAAGATTCAGCTGACGTTTGAAGCAACTATCCAACAATTAGAAGCACCTTATAATAGTAAGTCAGGGTTTTCATTGCCAAAATTGTATTGTATGTATCATTGCTGTTCCTCTTTAACTTTTGATTGGGGAAAAGCTGCTTCAGATGGGTCTTTTGTTAGTGGAGCTCCATGAGTGGTCGTGTACAGACTGGGATATTGCTTTATACTTATGGTTCAGATTTGTTAAAGTTCATTTGTCTGGTAAATATCACTAGCAGGATTCATGAAAGCTGCTAAAAAGATGGATTGTTACAGTAGGGTTAATTCATGGGCAGCTTTTAAGGTTTGCTATGGCTTCTTGGTGGTTTTCGCTGTGAAACATTATTAATCATATGTTTTTGGGAGGCATTAAGAAGTTGCATAAGACTTCAACTGGATGTGATGCAAGAAGGTAGTAAAAGAGTGAGGAGTTACTGCTTGCAAATGGAGACCATTCCACACTTCTCAAACAGGATCCCAATAAACTGGAAGAAGGTGGAGGGGAGCCATAAAAAATATAATTGAAGAAGAAAATAGTGGTGAAATGAATGCAAATACACTGTTAAGGATTGCAAAATGGTGAATTATTGTGCTTTTAAAAAGAAAAATGAGAATTCAGTGCTGCAGTAGGGATTGGCATAATGCTGGCAAATGACATCACAGTTCTGTCACAATCTTGGGATTTTGGAGTCAGTTTCAGAAAAGGTGTTTTTCTGCACTAGATTATAAGAAGCACGTAATATCCTGCCTGTACAGCTTTTCAGGCAGGATTCAAAACTGCAGTACAGCATGGGTGTTTTTCAGAAAGCCCAGGCATCCTCAGGAAGATGAATGTGTCAGTCAGGCAGCAGAGCTGTAGGAAGGGATGTATGTAGTGGGACTTGGCTGGATTGCTGCTGTGAATATGTCCTCAGTACATAAATGCTGCCGAACATGCAGAATAATTTTGAAACTTTACACATTCTTTTAGGTGACACAGTGCTCGTTCACAGGGTTCACAGCTACCTGGAGCGTCATGGGCTGATCAACTTTGGGATCTACAAAAGAGTGAAGCCCCTTCCAAGTAAGAAACTTGAACATTGTTTCTAATTGAAGTTTTCTTTTACTGTTCTGTGATTTTTTTTTTAGGACAGCTTTTGAGCCCTCTTTTTTAGAATTGCAGTGCTAAGAAAATAAAAGAAGGCTAGAAAGCCATCTGGCTATTGATGTTAATGTGTTTTATTTTGGCATAAAGAAGCCATGTATTTACATAAATCACTTTGAGAGGAAAAACATTGGCAAATCTTCTGTAGATAATTCTGAATGTAGACTGTCACTTTTTAATGAGTTATCTTGGTTCCTCATTTGAATAACGAAAGTCAGAAACACAATATTGTTCTTAGATCTGTTGCATGCTTATGTATTTCTTGAATTTTGCAAGTGAACTTCTCTGCCCTTTCTACATTTTAGTCTGCTGGGACGAAAGAAATAAAACTATGATACTTTGTCCACAGTATGAATTGCTTTCTTCTTCAGACAGTTGTCTGGAAGCATTTTTTCTCCTGTTTTCTTCCTTGTTCCAGATGTACTACTAGTGTATTTTCCTTGTACCTGTCTCATTAAGAAAAATTATCCAGTGTTACTTTCAGAATTACTTCAGTTTTCTTTTTGTTAAAGAGTTTGTTCTGTCAGAACTACTCATGAGAAAGAAGCTGCTTTTTGTTCTTGGTATCTCTTAAATGCAACTTTAACATGACTGTTTGCAATTTAGTACTGCACATATGAAGGACTACTGTAGCTGATTTTTCTCCTTCCTTAGCCAAGAAGACAGGAAAGGTGATCATTATTGGTTCTGGAGTCTCTGGGTTGGCAGCAGCTCGCCAGTTGCAGAGTTTTGGAATGGATGTCACAGTTCTGGAAGCCAGAGTAAGAATTTATGTGCTATTTTACTTCTATATGGCAACTTAACCAGTAACCCTATGCAGTACTAGAACAGGGCTGTGTCCCAGCAGCATGCTCAGGGTGGGTAAGCATGTGTGGTGTTCCAGGCAGTGAGGATGGATTGCTGATACTGAACTTGTCTCACAAGGAACTGAGTGGATCTGTTTTCACTGGGAGCTGGCTGATGCTTTCTCGGGGGTGGGCTGGATAGTCAGGTGATAGTGTTGTGTGCTTATACCTGGAACAGCTTAGAACGACCTTCTTTCATGATTAGAAATTGGTTTTCACCAGAAAGCAGAATGCAAGTCCATTTTTTGAGAACTTGCTCATTAAATATAATCACAGCTTGGAACTGCCACACAACATCAGGTGGGATTTTAAGCCTAGATTAATTCTTTACTACCATGTGCTGAACAGAGACTTCAAAATTAGTGTTACATTTTATGGTATGTGAGCTAGCTGCTTGTTCGTTCAGGAATAAGGTATTCTTCATATTCAACCCAAAGTGGAATCTCTCCTTTTTTTTTTTAATTGAAGTTTTTTTTCATACAGTCTTCTCAGTTGAGAATAGCTTGGTACACATTATTTTAAATCCATTGACCAATTGGACCTTATCTTATGTTTTACTTCCTGGCTTTGTTTTGTTTGTATGTTTGCTTCTGACACTTTCCTAGCACAGTTTAAGATAATCTGCTTTAATTTTTTTTGTTAGAGTAATGTTTCAGGTTCTTAATTTTGCTACTGCTCTTGCTGCTGTTTCCCAGGTTCCACACCACTGCAGCAAAATGCAGTGCAACAGTCTAATGGTTTAGGAGACTCTTGCTCACCTGAATATGCTGGGTTTTCTTATTGTTTGCTTGGTTGGGTTTTGGGGTTGGTTGGGGTGTTTTTGAAGCTGGAATAAAGAGATTCGTGCTGGAACCTGGCTTTTGTTCTGTACATCACGATTATAACTAGTATGTAGATCTGTCAAGAGGCCATTTTAAAATAATGCACAATATTTTTCAGCTATTATTCTCTAGACTCCTTGAGTAGGCTGTATTTTTTTGGTTTTAAGTATGCTTGGTGTTTTCTTGCATTATGATTTCTGTAATTCAGGTGATAGTTGTTTCTTTGTTTCTACTCATTTTCTGTAGCTTTCAGACTATTAGTTTACATGCTTCTGAACTGCTGACTTAATTATTAAAAATCAAACTTTGCATTTTTACATGAACTGATAGCTGGCTGGGATCTTTGCCTAATTGTAACCACTATTTTTCTCTGATACTATCCTCCTAATTGGATGAGAATAGGGAAAGGTGACTTCTTTTGTTATGAAGTTTGCAGTGGTAGGGAAGTAATTGTCATCTTCAGTAATCTCTGACAATAATCGTAAGTTCTTTTCTTGCTCCTAAAATGGACTGCTGATTCATGGTTATCTTGTTAATTGATAGCACAGCTGAATTATTTCCTATATAGCTGTTGGCATTTGTGGTAGGAGGTGGGGGTGTTGCCTGGAATAAAACACAAAACTTTTCCAAAGAGTGTTAAAATGGTAATATAAAATCAAATCTTTAACTGAAAGGCCTTCAAGGTGCACAATATGCACACGTGGTACAGTATTGCCACAATTTTATAAGGTTAATTGATTAGTATACCTAGCAAATATTGTCCAATTAGAAGAGCAGTTGGTTAGGTAATTTTCCCCCAGGCTCTGCCCCATTGAAGCCCTCCCTCCTGATCTTTTAGCCCTACACTTTATTATGTCTATGATATATGGTGCAAAACAAAGGGAAGACTAAGCAGAATTTCAAGGATGTGTTATTAAGAGTTTGTTAAACTGTGGGAGAGGGCAAGAAAAGTACTACAAGTTATAACTAAAGTTACAAATACATGAAAAATACATAAAAATCTCAAAATCTTTAGGCATCAGGGGGAGGAGGAAATCTAGTACACAATTAAATTTGTCCATGGACAATGAAGGGGTTGGCTTTGGAATCACAGTGGATCCTACTGTACAAATACTTAAATCTGCCCAAATCAGACCAGGCATCTTTTTTTCTATTTCTTTCAATTTTTCTTTTCTTCTCCTTTTTTAAATGCAACTTAAACATTTTATTCCTTAACTTAGGCAAATTAATTGTGATTGAGTTCACTTGCAGAGGTTTTTGGAAAAGTGTGTGTTGTGTTTATTGAACCTTCATTTAAGAGAATACTTGCACCATGTTTTGTAGAAGTTTCAGTGATTATATTTCAGTGAGTTGTCTTACTGAATGTAACTGGAGGTTTAATACTTTGTGCTTTTAAAAGGACCGAGTAGGAGGAAGAGTTGCCACCTTTCGCAAAGGGAACTACGTTGCTGATCTAGGAGCAATGGTGGTAACAGGACTCGGTGAGTTTTTCAAAATCAAAAGGACCGGGGAGAAAAATTGGGGGGCATGATGCTGTAAATGTGAAACCTTAGTGCTATTTCCTTTCATGGCCAAAACAATTGGGTATTTTTAACTCTTAAAAAGTGTGCGTTCTCATTCAGCCTTTTTGGCAGTTAGTAGTTTTCATAAATAGCAAAGCTATATGATGGGAGAGACCCTGAAGAGACAGAATATGTTCTTTCAATTTACAGGAGAAAACAAGGAGGGGAAATGCAGATCTATTCTAAAGAGAAAGACCTTCTTCAGAGTTTAAATCTCAAAAGTAGTTTTTCCAAGAGATTTAAAAAATAATTGTAAAAATAATGGCAAACAAGCCAAATTTCTTCCTATTTATTACTGTTTTATGGGATGGCATCAATTATTGATGTGGTTGCTCTGCTAAGAAGATGGGCAGGTCCTTAGTGTGGAATATCCTTCAGCAATGTAGTGAAATGATAAAATATTGTAAAACCTATAATCAACCCCAGATTTTACTGGCTGCCTTAGTTTGGTGTCTGTGTGCCGGTTTGGCCAAAATCTAGCAATATATCCTCTGAGAGAAAAACAGGTTACAACTACGCTTCCCCCCCACCAGATTCGGGAAAAAAAGAACCTGTCACCCCAAGACAGTCTGTCTCATGAGAAGTCTTATTAAATTGCATACAGAAACTGCTTCCAGACAAAGAACTGAACTTGCAGAGTCATGGAAAAACAATGACTAGTGAAAGACTGTCATATCTTTATGTTTAATTCATAGAATCATAGAATCTTAAGGGTTGGAAGGGACCTTAAAGATCATCTAGTCCCAGTCGCCCTTGCCATGGACAGGGACACCTCCCACTAGACCAGGTTGCTCAAGGCTTTGTTCAACCTGGCCTGGAACACTGCCAGGGTTGGTACATGCACAACCTCCTTGAGCAACCTCTTCCAGTACCTTACCACCCTCACAGGAAAGTATTTCTAATAATCCAGCCTAAATTTCCTCTCCTTCAGTTTGTACCCATTACCCCCTGGTCCTATCAGTACTGTTTCTGACAAGGAGTCCCTCTCTGGCTCCCCTGTAGGACCCCTTCAGATACTGGAAAGTTGCTTTGAGGTCTCCACACAACCTTCTCTTCTCCAGGCAGAACAGTCCCAACTTTCTCAGCCTGTCTTTGTAGGGGAAGTGTTCCACTCCTCTTATCAACTTTGTGGCCTCCTCTGGAGTTGCTCCAACAGTTCCATGTCCTTTTTATGTTGGGGATGCCAGAACTGTGTGCAGCACTCTGGGTGGGGTCCCACAAGAGCAGAGTAGAGGGGGAGAACTCCCTCCTTTGACCTGCTGGCCATGCCCCTTCTGATGCAGCCCACTGGTTTCTGGGCTGGGAGCACTCAGTGCCAGCTCATGGTGAGTTTTTCATCAACCACCACCCCCAAGTTTTTCTCTGCAGGGCTGCTCAATCAATTCTCCACCCAATCTATAGGTGTGAGTGAGATTGCTGCAACCCAGGTGCAGGACCTTGTACTTTGCTTTGTTGAACTTCATGAGGTGTGCATCGGCCACCTCTCAAGCGTGTCGAAGTCCCTCTGGATGGCATCCCTTTTCCCTAGTGTGTCCACTGGCAGCTCCCTCAGGACCTGTGGATGAGTCTCATCAGGTCTCATGGATCTGTGGACATTCAGGTTCCTAAGATGGTCTCAAACCTCAGCCATGAACGATCACCCATTCGTGATAGGTGTTTCCTTTCAAAAACAATCTACCCTTTGTCTTGAATGAGGCAGCATATGCTATGAAGAAAGAAAGATTAATGTAGGGATGGAGATGGTTTGAAAGGCATTTTCATATTTCTGAATCTGGAACAGAAGAGGGAAGGATACTGAAGGGTTGATCTTGTGGTTTGAGAAGGCAAAAGACTGAAGAAATGGGATCTTTTCTGGTTTTAATAGTAAACTGTGGAAGAACTATAATTTTTAGTAGGTTGTTGAACTAGAAACATGAACTTACTTAGACCTACTTCAAAACCCTGTTCTGCTTTTTCAGTCACCTCTCTAAAGACAGGAAGGTGACTGAACTTCCCCCTCTATTTTGAACAAGCGCTCTGGGTTTGCTTGAGTTGCAGAATCAGAGAACATTGGGAAACTAGTCCTGAAAAACTTTTCCCAAAGTTAATTTTGTGGAGTAAGCCTGTATTGCCTTTGCTCTATACCATTTCCCACTTGCGTCTGTTTTTTCCTTTCCTCTGCTGTCCTCAGTTTGATATTTAGGGATTTAGGATGCCTAAAGTTTGTGCTTTCTGCCTTTCTTGTTGTTCTACATGGAGTCTCCTCAATTGTTTTCTAATTTTAGTTACACAGCTTCCAGGTACAGCTGGTGTCTGGAGTTCATCTTCACAAATTGTATTCACTAGTGTCACTTGTTGGAGTTCCACTAAGTTTTTAGGAACTGAATTCTTTTAGTTTCATTTCCATGTCACTATGCTTGGACTAAAGCTGCTGTTACTGTGCAGCTTTGAGAGCATTCCTTGACTTTTCAAACACTCTGCTTGCAGATGTATTTACAGCTATAAACTCTCAATTGTAATAAGATTGCTGCCACTCTAGGGCTCTGTTTGTATAATCACCCTATAATCGTCCTGTCCTTGAAGTTTTGATGGGCAGATTTTTTTTCCATGTCCTCATTGCGGGAATCACTGTGAAGTGCAGACCTTCAGCAGTGTTACACTAGGTCACTGGAATGCATTCACTGGAGTTGGTGTTTTAGTCTCTGAAATTGCTTTAAATGTGGAGTTTTTGTTTATTTGCAGACAAATTTTACAGGAATCTCTGTTAACTATATAAAATCTTTTCCAGGAGGAAATCCCATGGCTGTGGTCAGCAAACAAGTTAATATGGAATTAGCAAAGATCAAACAAAAATGTCCACTTTATGAAGCAAATGGACAAGCTGTAAGTCTGATACTGTTTCCACGAACCTTTTAAAAAATAAGTGGTATCTCAAGTATGTTTGTTGCCAGACTATTGGTCTAGCATGAGATGGCTTCCAAAGAGAGGGAAGAAGGGAAGTGTGTCCCTTTTTAGCCATTTTAGTAATATTGTAGCATACCTGCACATATTCTTCTAAAACCTGCTCTTTCCACATGAGTTTCTACCTCTGCATTTCAGAGGTTTTGTGGAAGCCAAGTTCCTGTTTGTTTTTCCCAAATTCATTACGGTTTTTCCTTAGACAGTCATCTGTCTTGCTCTTTGAAACAATTATCCGCTGTGCTGGCACTCTAGCTTCTGTTCTTGCTGGTACTCCTTTCCCCCAAAACAAATTATTCTGGCTGCGGTAGTTTGCTGCTGGTTTTTAAAGGATTGACTAACCAATGCTAACTGGTTGAATGCATGCAACAGCTCAGCAATAATAATCTAGAGCTGCAATTCATAAACCTAATTAGCTTTGTTTCTTTCTGCTCTGGTGTCGAGTGCTATTAGAGATAGAAATGATAGATCCTAGTTTAACACTGAATCTCACACATGTATTGACTAGAAGTCCTACCTGATGGATCTTAAACCATGGTACAAAGAGTAACTTCTGAAAGAAGACAGAAAGAGGATACTGGGCTTCTTACCAGAGGCTTGGAAAAGTGAGCCTTGGCTCAAACTTGCTTGTAACCTGGCAGCTGCAGCTCCTCTTACTGCACGAGTCAATGGGATGCTGTAATAAACTCAGGAGAAATTACCAAGGCATTGTAGACAATTCTACAGTAGACAGTGCTCCCATGTTGTGTAGCCAGTCCTGCATGTAATGTGTTCTCTGCACTGCTGTGTATTTCCTCTCCCATCTGGGAGCTCCTCACAACCTTCCCAGTTTGTTTTGACAAACTTCATGGTCCTTGACAGGAGGCAAGTCATAACTTCTAAATTAACAAATTTCCCAGACATGCTAGGAAGTATCAAAGATGTCCTTGGAGAAGAGTATACATGAGGTAATAATTCAGATACCTGAAGCAGGGAATGCATCTAGAAGTCTAGGAATAAGTGATAACTGGATGTCCTTCATACCTTGGCTGCTGTCTTGACAGATTTTCACATCTACGCAAGTGTCTTTTCCTTAGTTAACTGTTACTTCCAGTCTGTCTTTTGCTCCACTCTGCATTTTATTGAAGGACAAAGTACAAGTTCTGCACTGAGTGTCCGTCCTCATTGTTGAGCTTTGCAGCGAGGGTATAAATCTCTTTGTGCTACTCACAACTGTATGATGAACTCAGAATGAGCAGTTCAGTACATTCAATTACTACTGCTGTGGTTATTGTTGTAGTCTTTGCCATGGTGTTACCTAATAAAGAAAGCCTTCTCAATGAAGAAGCAAAGATGGAATCAAATTCCCTGCATCTAGGACAGACAGTTAATGGTTGCAAATTTCAGATCCTTTATTTGTGTTGAGTTGGTTTCCTTCAAAAATTTAGAAGTTCTGAATAGTCTTTGGGAAGTTCTGCTGCCTGTACATCTGCCGAAGCTTCTGCATGAGACACGGATACCAGCTTTGAAGAGTTATTCAATGTGAATATAAAAATGTTATTTCTCTTCCTTTTCCTCATTCTAACTTCACATTGCAGGGAAGCATGCATTTGTAATACTGTCTTCAATTCCTTTTCCGCCAGAATCCTTAGATCCTTTTCATCTTGATATCCAGCAGTCAGTCCTCAGTCTGTTCTGATGCATGGGGCTATTCCATTGCAGTTTCAAGGTTTAGCCTTTGAATTTCATCAGGTTTTTGTCAGCACGTTCCCCCAACTTGTTGAGAATATACTGAGGAGAAGAGATTGGGGAGGCCTGAGAGCAAACATTACCCATAAAGTCTGGGGCAAAAATTAATTTTGTGCTTTAACCTTTTCTCTATCCATTACCATTAGGTTCAGCAGCAGTCTGCAGGCTGCATTATCCTTGGTCTTCAGCTACCCCTGCACATGGAGAGAGGGCCCTTTCTTGCCCTTTTACATGCAGCATCTCAGTTTCAGCCTTGGCCGACTTCTGGTTTGCCTCGTGCCACCTCTGCATGCTTGGGCAGTGCTGCTTCACTTAGCACAGATGGATTGTGGTGCATAGATACTTACACTGGAGCTTGGAAGATGCAGCTTAAGTGATAAAAGTGATTGCCATTGGTTTCTTGAAACAGGGGATCTAATTTTAATTAGGGGAGCTATCCTACACTTCCTTCATCCGGAGAAGTGCTTAGAAATCTAATCATTCTGTGGAGCCTACCCTGTGTAGACTCTGGAGCATCTCTGTTTAGCCTTAAGGCAATGCTTAGTAGTAGCAAGTCCCATTTTCCACAGAGACCACTACTGGGGACATATACTAGGTCATGGCCCACACAGACAGGGCTTTTACTTAAGCCAGAAGCTGCAGCATTGCTCTGTCCATCACCAGAGTCTTCTCTTCAGAGGCAGAATCACTTATCCATGGATAGACTGTATGAAAGTATACTAGAAACCAAGTCATTTAGATCAGGCCTTTTAATTTCCAGCTCTTCTGTTTTCATAATTAAAAACAAGAAAGGTCACAGTAGTGTGGACCCATGCTGTTAAAGTAGGTCCTGGTGTTCAGATGTGGTATCAGAATGCCAAAGTTAAGTCAGCAGTGATGTCAGGATGATGTCAGTGATGTCACAGGTATGTCACAGGTATGTGACAAAAGAGTTTGCATTTAGGAACTGCCATCTGAAGCTTCCCTTATGCCTCTGCTATGCTCAGTAGCCTTATTGAAGCTTTCTGGTACACGTAGGAAAATATTCTCATAATTGTGAAATACATGTTCTACCTAGAATCAAACCCGCATGTTTTTGGACTCAAGGGGTGCAAGTTACATTGTTAAATAGCTATGGAGTTACATAATTGTTATCAAATATTGACTGACAGCATCTGCTAGAGAGGAGCGGCATCTTAAGTACAGATCTGGCTGAAGAGGAAGTTACAGCTTTCATCCTGAAAGGGAGCAGTTATCAGAGTGATCAATATGATTGCATTGGGGCAGATACTCAATTTTTCACAAATGAGCAGAAATGTAAGCGTGCATCTATGTCTTGAAATTGTAGATTGGACAAGACTGAAGGTAAGTGTAGGGATAGTTGGAAATACCGTCATGTATAGTTGAAAACATAATCTTTAGATATGTGCTCCAGTCATCATATAATCTGTGTCTTTTATAGTGCTGTTGTGAGCTTACAGTATTGCGGAACTTTAATCGTGTTTTAAAAACGCATGATCTTGAGAAATAAGTGGTGGGCTTAATGTAGAATATAGTCGTGTCAAAAAAGAGGTCATTCATTTTTGAGACCTCATAACTTTGAATGATAAGAGAATTGATTTAATAATTAAGAAAATGGAACCTTGCATGGATTGCCGAGTTGGTGAGTCACTAGTCTTTGGCTGCCAGGGGGTGGGGGAGTTATCTTCATTCTTAAAATTCCGTCAGAGATGCATCAGAAATAGGGAAATTCATTTCATGATGCCTTAAGTCTCCAGTGAGATGCTGCCTGCAGAACAGTACAGGGCTTCTAAGACATTTCACAGCGAAAACAGTGGGAGAATCAATGTCTTAGTAAAGGTTGGTAGGCAAGTTGGCTTGTAACGCTTATGGTATGTACCCAAAGATGAAATACAGCTGTAATTGTGAACTTCAGTGTTTCAGTCTGGGAAAATGCCAGAGAAGAAAGACCTACAGAGTTGGAAGGTAACCACTGGCACAAGAATGAGTGGCCAGCTGCAAAGTCAAAGAGGAGTCGTAATTAGAGCAATGAGATGCTGATAGAACTTGTCACTTAACAGAGGGTATCTTTTGAGGTAGGGCTGAATAACAATTGGAAAAGAGCCATCTGATCAAGTCATAGGGATAAGCTTAGCACTGTTAACAACACCTCTCAAGTTATTTTCATTCTGTTTAGCAGCCATCCAAGAGCTTTCCCAGTCTTTCTGAGGCAAATAATTTTTTCTTTTCCTCATGGTGATTTTTTCCCTTACACTCATCAGTGTTTCTCTCTCTCCTTTGTTTAACCCATGCATGGTTTAAACAGATGTAAGGTTTGCTCTTTCCATCACTTGAGCTCTCATCATGTAACACGTATTTTCATACTGGCAGCATTCACTATTTAATTATTTAGTGAGATGATACTCACTGAGTATCACCAGTACAGTAAAATACAACCATTCCATATGTTTCCTGCAGTGTTTCTGCCATCATTGTAGAGAAGCTGGATTGGTAGTTCTTAGTCACAGTGACCATTCCAGAAGATAAATTACTGCCTGTCTACTTCTCTGAGCTATGCCAAGCCTTCTAAAGCCTTGTGATGTGTAGAGCCGTTCTACCATCAGAGTCTTTTGGCACGCTTCTGTAGCTTTGATGAACACTCCTTCCTTTTTGGTATGGAAATCTTATGAGCCTGTAAAGCAGTTTGGTTTTCTCTTGCAAGAGAAGTCTGTGATCGTGGTTTGACAGCTCTTCTTGTGCTCATCCTGGCAAAGTGTGACACTGTGTTGTACAGACCTTGGTGTCTGACCATTTGAGAGAGCTAAGGGTATTAAAATTATTTTACAAGGGCTATTTTCAGCAACCGTATTATTTATGAATAGGTTAAGAAAAATGTTTGATCTTTTGTCTCCTAGGTTCCCAAAGAGAAAGATGAAATGGTGGAGCAAGAATTTAATCGTTTGCTGGAAGCCACATCCTATCTCAGTCATCAGCTGGATTTTAATGTTCTCAATAATAAGCCTGTCTCCCTAGGTCAGGCTCTGGAGGTTGTCATACAGTAAGTGACTTCTCTCTTTTTGGTAGACCTTCCTATTTTGTGGATGAATTTCCAAAAGATACCTGAAACAATTGTGGTGCTCCCATAGGTAAGCAGCTGCTTACTCTCTTAATACAGCTGCTTGATACCACAGATGGTTAAAGGAGCAAACCTCTCTTCTTGAAAGTTTCCTGGAAATCATTGCTACAGTGATGCAGTGTGATTGGTGTGCATACAGTGCACTAATGCTACTTGAAAGCTAATGGCAATTGTAATGGCCTTTAATAGCAGCAGGTAACTTCAGACTCATATCTTATTTGGTCATATATTGCTTATTTACAGAAACTTGATTTTCTAATTGCCGTATAAGTATTTACTAAAATACCCCATGACATGTGATTTTATTGCATTTCACTAATTAGATTATAATAATAAGTTTTCTCATTAACACAACGATTTTATGTTGAGCTGACTCTTCACTTCTTACCTTTTCCAGATTGCAGGAGAAGCATGTGAAGGATGAGCAGATTGAGCACTGGAAAAAAATTGTGAAAACACAGGAGGAATTGAAAGATCTTCTTAACAAGGTCAGATGGTGACATTTAGAACAAGATGATAAGCATTGTATTCCTCAGAATGTGGCAAAATGCACAAAAATGTCCAAAGAAAAATATCAGGAAGTTGCTATTAATGCTCTTCTTAAAATAGCTCTTTGCTTAAGACCTGCTTAGAAGCCCTGTTAGGACAAAGGTGTCTCCTGCTTGAGAAGGAGAAAAATTGATCAGGCAGAAAACCATAAAACATAATACGGGAAAAGAAGAGGACAGATATGATGATAAACAGTGATGTTTCATTGCTTCCCTTACAGATGCAGATACTGGCTGAGGCTTTTGGGGGGCTATTTAAAAATGTTTACTGTCTTCACATCTGATTTGTAGTACAGAAACAGTGGGTTAGGCCTACTTCCATTATTTTTGCTCATGGTAAACAACATCTTTACTTCTCTATGGAAGTTTCTCAAATTAAAAACATTTGTGGACAGCTCTCAAATTATTTGGAACATAGTAAGAAATCAGTGATGTTGGGTTTCAGCCAATAGTTTTTGTTGTTTGAGGGCTGATGGTATTTACTGTGGTTTCTTAGAGGTAGAATTAGAGAATTCTTAGAGAATTGCATATAAGTGAAATCCGGGGTAGCAAAGTCATCTGAACAAGAAAGGTGTTGACTGCCAAAACCAGGAAATCTCTTTGGTATAATGGCATAGTTTGAGGTGAATATCCAGTTTACACAGTAACTTGCTAAAATCTGCCTGTCCTCATTTTTTTTCCTCTTTCTTTTTTCTTTTTCCTGCTCTACCTTAAAAGATGGTTAATTTAAAGGAGAAGATTAAAGAACTTCATCAGCAGTATAAGGAAGCATCAGAAGTGAAGCCACCTCGGGATATTACAGCAGAGTTCCTTGTGAAAAGCAAGCACAGAGATCTGACTGCACTTTGCAAGGTAAAGGATGACATACATATAAGTATGTTAGTCTGTTTTCTAAGGACTTCAGCAGCCAGATAAAATTAGCCAATATAAATGTTTTCACTTCTCTCACTGTGATCCGGTGCTTTCAAGAGAATGTGATTGACAGTAACTCTTGTAACACTGATAGGTCTGCATTGAGAACCTTTAGCTAGGGAGTACTAAAGCTCAGTTTTAGGTAAGTCTGTGCTGGCCCATGTCAGACAGCATGTAATGTTTTGAAGATGAATTTTTAAGTCAGATTTGGTCTTTAATACAGCTGGGTTTCACAATAGTCTAGAAATAAAATCTGCATTTGAAGAGAAATACCTTTTCTCTAAGATAAAGGTGAATAAAAGACTTCGTTGTATCCACAGATTATCATGTACAGAGCTCTGTCTTGACAAGCAGAGTTACTTCCCCTCTCTGGGAATATCTTGATGTAGAGATGTGCCTTAAAAAGGAAACCATAAAAACTGTTGTATCTATGATGGTGACAGACCTGGATGCTAACCCAGGTCAGGTAGAACCAAGGATCATTTTTCAGCTACTTGCTCAACAGAAGAGGATATATACCTTTATTTGGAAGCTCTGTGTGTGTGTGTCTGTATACATAAGTAGTGGCTCTTCTATTTTTTCACCAGTGAGCAGCTTTGTCCTCCTGTTGCTTTTATTACACTCCAAATTACTGTGCCTTGAAGGAAGATGATTGTTGCCTTTATACCTAGTTTTACTTATATTTTTTAAAATCAGGAAGAAGCTTGAATTAGATCATGTCTTTGCTTTTTATGTATGTTTTATTCTGCTTCGGAAATTTCCATGTTCAATATTAGCTATAAACTTTCAAGAGAGAGAATAGAATAAATAATTTGTGGATTATGAAGCTCTCAGTACGACAGGAACCCTTAAAATCTCAGAAGTGTAATGGACCCTCATGTTCTTCAGTTTCAAGTGTTTAAATTCCTGAAATATCACCAAACTAATCTTTTCTGCAGTGTGACATAGAGCTCTGTATATACAAAGAACAGAAGAGCAAAATATGCTGGATTAAATGTTGAAAAAAAACCCAAACTTGATTTAGCTTCCACTAAAACCATGAATTTTCTAGTGATTTCTCTTGAGACTAGACCCAGTCTGATGCTACATGATGTCTTCAAGTCCTTTTACATGTAAACTGGTTTTAATGTTAGCTTTTAATCTTAATAGGAGTATGATGAATTGGCAGAAACACAAGGAAAGCTGGAAGAGAAATTACAAGAACTTGAAGCCAATCCACCAAGGTAAAGATACAAACTAAAAAGAAATACTTAGCAAAGCAGTTCTTTCACTACTTTTTCCCTGAGTTTCAAAAATGCTATGGTATGCTTTTATTGTGGGAACTCAAGGGGTTAGAAAGGTACAAGCATGGTGTTTGAGCTCCCTCAGCTTTAGAACTCACCTTCCTCATTTTTAGAGATGACTCAAACAGAAAAGGTGGTTCTGAGCTGGGGCAGTTCTGTAGAAATCCTGGCAGTAATCAGTGCCTGATCTCAAAAGGCATTTGAGGTCCTAAATATCTGTCAGTAATGATAGCATACAGTTCTACTTTTATTGGCAGAATATTATTATTCTGTGCAATTTTACTAGATTTTTTTTTTTTGTTCTTATGTGTGCTACTTAAGCCATTATTTATGTAACCTTTTTTATTTCTGAAGTTTTTAGCTTCCCTTTGAGTATTTACATGAACTCAGCTTTAAAAATCTGAATTTGCTGGGTTTTGATACTCAGTTTTCATGAGAGACGTCCAGATGTTTGAAACAGAATCTGTTTGTGTTGTTTTTTAATGCTTTTATTTCTGTACTAAGGAGAGACTCAAAAATTACTTGGGAAGAAAGTTTCAGAAGCAATGCATTTACAATATCTTGTTCTAACAAACTAAATGTCTTCGTGTTACATTTGTTTTTTCTAGTGATGTTTATTTGTCATCAAGAGACAGGCAAATACTCGACTGGCATTTTGCAAACCTAGAATTTGCTAATGCTACACCACTTTCTACGCTTTCACTGAAGCACTGGGACCAGGTAGGTAGTCATTACTCTGCAATCCACTAAAAACTTGAACCATGTTTATTTCATTCTCATTAAAGTTTGTCAGTGTTAAGTTTGACTGTTACATGTGTCTGCTTTTGTGCAGGTACTGAATTCTTATGAGATTATTACTCAATAATGAAATTCCAGACAGCTTTTTGTTAGTGCCAAAACAATCTCTAACAGCACTGTCTGCTGAAAGTTTCCATACTTATTACTTGACTAATAATCAGAAGGAATTTCACATTTATTTGACTCTCTAAAAAAAGTTTTTAAAATATTTTCTGCCATTGTGTAGAGTTGTTGATTATTTTTTATTGACTTAGGGGACTTCATTATGAATGCATGCTTTTTGTGCCTCTTCATTTTAGGATGATGACTTTGAATTTACAGGCAGTCACTTGACTGTGAGGAATGGATATTCCTGTGTGCCGGTAGCCTTAGCAGAAGGGTTGGATATTAAGTTAAACACGGCAGTTCGACAGGTTCGCTATACAGCATCAGGTACACGCACCCTCCAGGAAACTGCTTTGAGGGAGTATGAGCATAGAAAGTAGATTTCAAGGCTTCTGAAAGCAGGTTTGAGGACTGATAGTGTAAAACCCCTCCCATTACATTTTTGGGGTTAAATAAACAGCCATGTTTCTTATTGGGATTGTGTAAGTAGTTGTTAGAAATTTATTAATCTTGAATGTTTTTTTTGATAATTTCTGTGACTCATTTGACACAATCTTTTTCAGTTGTATTTACTGATCACATTTATTCTCTTTACTTATTTACTTCATTAATTGAAGCATTTGGAGTAAGAGGTCTGGGACTGCTTAAGGCTTGGTACCACAGGACCTGGTATTAGAAGTATAAATAAATGTAATTAATATATCTTCATGTTGTTCTTCAAAACACTGGGCTTGGGAAACTGTCAGCTGGGAGAGCCATGTAATGAGAGGCTCACTCTCTATTTGTTGTTTATTTAGGGATATATTTAAATAATGTTTACTGACCTGGATGAACCTTTAGGCTTATCCCAGTAAGGCCATTTTCAGATGCTACCTTAATTGTGTTTTCTGGAATAAAGCTAAATGGCCAGAAACAACTTGCCTACAAGTTGTTACTGTTAGTGTAAAGCTGTCTCCATAAGCAAAATATTTTCTAATGTGGTTATGGTAATTTCTTTAATCCAATGCTCTTGCCTCCTGGTCTGTTAAACTCTTTTCTTCTCCCCTTTCCAGGCTGTGAAGTAATAGCTGTAAATACCCGATCTACCAGCCAGACCTTCATTTATAAGTGTGATGCTGTGCTGTGCACTCTGCCCTTGGGAGTGCTGAAACAGCAGCCTCCAGCAGTTCAGTTTGTGCCACCTCTTCCTGAGTGGAAAACTTCTGCAGTGCAGCGTATGGGATTTGGCAACCTGAACAAGGTACAATGTCACTGGGGAAACTGCAGTAGGCCAGAAGTTGTAATAGATAGAATCTCAAGTGTGGGTGGAATATGTCTGGTGGAGGAGAGGAAGAATGCCTTTTCCACAGCTGTTTTGCTAGGGTTTGATGATGAAAATTGTCTGAGGAACTGTAAGGGCCTCTTGTCGATTTCCCACACAGGTTTAAAAGAATTAAATTGCAGAAGTAGGTCTGATGGAACTTGTTAACGAGAAAATTGGTAAACTCTGAGAGCACACTAACCTGTGGGAAGGCAGCTGTAGGCATACACCTCTATGTATTATGTATATGCACTATATATTCACCAGATTTCCCTTTCATGATCTGTCCAGTGATAAACATCAATGAGTGTAATTGTCTTCATTTTTATTTCTTCCCTGTGCTCTTCCTAAGTGTTGATACTCTTTCTTTCTAGGTTGTGTTGTGTTTTGATCGTGTCTTCTGGGATCCGAGTGTCAATTTGTTTGGCCATGTTGGGAGCACTACTGCAAGCAGAGGAGAACTTTTCCTCTTTTGGAACCTGTACAAAGGTAGCTGTGGTGCATGTCTGCTTTTGCCAGTGTCTTATTTGTATAGTTTCAGATCTAGAAAAAAAATACTTTTTAAAATGCTATTAGTGTTCACATATGGGTATGATAAGAAGGTTGTATTTTCAGGAAGACAAATTGAAGCAGAGAACAGCACTGACTGCAGACAATTCTGTAGTAGGTTAGGGCAGCACACGGGTAACTGTGAGTTTACTAATGCTGGGTTCCAGGCTGTGCCTGTTGAATTGCAATACTACTTAGCTACTGTAACACGTGCACTTTTGTAGCTACTTTATTTTCTTGTGCCTTGGTGGAGTTGTCCTGTGACCTCTGCAGTGTTACCTTGGTTGCTTCTATTAAACATCTATTTAGTTGCACTGATATTCTGAAAGTACTTAACTTTCAGTGTTGTCTTAATTATCTACTATCTACTTAGTCAGGAGAATACATTGAGTTCTCCAAGAAAAGGGAGATTTGTCTTTGCAGCATTTCTGAATTAAAAGCTATTTCTTAGTTCATAAGTAGATTTGAAATTGAGTTTCTCTCTGGAACATTGTTTTAGCTCTTCTACTCTCGCTAAGCTTCTTGTGCCACTGGGTCTGGCATCCAATTTAGTCTTCGTTCTCAAAACCTTTGCTTCCTGGTTGTTTTTCGAGATGAACTGACAGTTTGAAGCCAGACCTCTTGCATGGGGCTGTCTGTCTAGTCTGGGATGATTTGGTGACTTGTAGATGAGCTCCTTTCATCTGCAGCCTCAACTCCTTTCTTGTTCAGATGACTTTGCTACCCCGGATTTCACACCACAGTGTGAAATTATAATTTTTTTGGATATTAGAGGTGCTATTCACTTGTGTATTTTCTTAAGTGGCTGAGTGCAGAACAAGAGAGGGTGCCCAGTTCTGCACCTGGGATGGCTCAACCCTGGATGCATGGACAGAGTGGGGAATGAGATGCTGCAAAGCAGTGCTACAGAAAGGGACCTGAGGGCCATCAGGCACAGCATCACTAGCAGGGCCAGGAAGGGGATTGTCCTGCTCTGCTCTGCTTTGCTCTGCTCTGCACTGGGGTGGCCTCAACTTGAATATTATTGGCAGTTTTGGTCATCACAATATAAGAAAGACATTAAACTACCAGAGAGCATCCAAAGGAAGGCAAAAAAGATGGTGACAGGCCTTGAGGGGAAGCTGTATGAGGAGTGATGGAGGCCACGTGGTCTGTTCTGCCTGGAGAAGAGGAGACTGAGGGGAGACTCCTCGCACTTAAAATTTCCTCAGGAGGGGAAGAGGAGGGGCACACTGATCTCTTCTCTATGGTGACCAGTGACAGGACCTGAAGGAATGGCCTGATGTTAGGACCTGAAGGGGAGGTTTAGTTTTGATAATAAAGGTTTTTCCCCAGAGGATGGTTGGGCACTGGAACAGGCTCCCAAGGGCACTGATTACAGCACTAAGCCTGACAGAGTTCAAGAAGAATTGAGATAATGCTCTCAGCCACATGGTGTGACTCTTGGGGATGGTCCTGTGCAGGGCCAGGAGTTGGACTCTATGATCCTTGGGACTCCCTTCCGACTTGACACAGTCTGTGATTTCTTGGGGAGTACAATGCAGTCTTTAGAGTATTGAACACCAGGGTTTCAGTGGAGCAGACTGGAGGCTTTGTGATTCCTCTGTTCCTCTTGCTGAGCAGTGCTATTCCAGCTTGATGATCTGTAGGCCCATCCACATGTTTAGGCTGCACTGTGCCCTAGAGCAAAAGCAAGCTGTGGGGTTTCCAGTTCATTGAATGAATGACCTTGGTTCTTGTTTTAAGCAGCAAATTGGCTGTGACTGTAGACTGTGGGTCTCAGACTGACAGGCAATTATAGAACTCCTTTTCAGAAAACACTTAAGTAGGCAAAAGGTACTGCACTGCATGTTTCTACAGCAGGACTTTGCCATTAGGAGTTTTGGTTTATGTGTAGCTGGTGCTGCCACAATAGATTGTCAGATCTCTGCAGTAAGCATACTGGTTTTGTTACTGCCACTTACCAGACTAAAAGGTGTATATATAAGGAGCATTATTAAATGAGTTACTTGTTCTGCAGATGACCAGTGGGCTTTATTCCATTCTGTCATAAGCAGGCCAGGTTTCTCTTAACTGGAAAAAATTGCTGTGCAAGGGAAGTGCCTTTCTAGGCTATTGAATTATCAAAATGTTTGGTAAGATTTTACTGGAGAAATACAAGTAATGAGCCTTGGGTAGCAAAGCTGTTTATGTGGCTTTTGTGGCTTTATGATGGCTCCATTATATAGTTAACAACTAGTGTCGTGGTTTTGGTTTAGATGGAAAGATCATGTCATATACAAATTAGCTTCACATGCTAAATTCTAAGCCTTCCTTCTCATGAAAATAGGCAGAGCAGCTAGAAATTAAACAAATGCAGTAAAACCTCATGTTGAAGCACAAGTCAGATGGCTGAAATTGAAAACAACGATTACCATTTCCCATGGATAGTTGGGTGTAGACCTGGCTGAACTTGTGTAGCTGCTGTTTATTGCTGTCATAGTCTGTATTTCTGTAGCCATAGTATTTTGGGAGAGACTGTAAACTGAATAGGTTGAAGAAGTTATTAATACAGAAACAAAAGAACCAGAGGTATCACAGCACATGCTGCATGAACTCTGTGGGAGTTCTGTAAAAGTTCTTGGGTTGGCAGAGACCAGTTGGCCTCTGAGAAGTGTTTAAAGATATGGGGAGGAATGGATTAGGTGAAGAGACTGCATGTGTCTGTACTGGATGACCTGTTGTAGCTCAGACAGGAGTCCTCCCAGTGGTTTCAGTCTAGCTCAAGAGTAATGACTGCTGATAAGACCTGTTGGCTCAGGAGCACTGAGCCTGGGCTGGAGCAGCTGCCCCAGTGCTGCTGGTGCCTCTTGCTCCACTACACTGTTGGATTGTTGTTGTAGCCATGAAAATGGAGAAACTCCATCCACAGGGCAGAGGAACACCTGGCAGAAATGATCAGTGTTTTCTGGAAGTTCAGTGTCATTCCAGTCTGTTTTCTTGCCTGACTCTTCCGTTTTTCCTAGAGATGAGATAGAGAAAGGACCTCCTTTTCATCATGTCTCTGTGGTTACTGATCTCTGGCTAAACCATGTTCTCTGCTTGTTGTTTGGTATCAAAGCTTAGTGAACATCACCACCTCAAGGAGAGAATTTCTTGGGGAGCAGTGGCACATGCTTATCATTCAAGAAGCTTTTCTCAATAGCACTTGGATATTTGCGTAGCAAAATAGTCACTTTTCTGCTGCAGGCTCCTGCCTTTTTGTTACCGTCATGAACTAATCCAAGTGACTCGATAACAACATTTTCAGGTCTAGATAAATGCTAACAAAAAAGGCTGGATTGCCATAAAAATACTTTTGGGGTTGTCTGAATACATGTTTTCACCAAGAAATTCACTGGAAGCTGCATTTTGATTGTGTAGTTGTTCCATCAAGAAAAAATATGTTTACTGACTAGTTGCTGGGAAGTTCAGGGATCTCATTGTGTCAAGGATAGCAAATGAGGAAAAAATTGATGCTGAAATGACAAAAGAATTTCCCAATGTTTGTGGATGATAGGAAATCAGTTTTTGTTCTTTCCTTTAGTTGTTTGAAAGACTGGCCTTAATCTTTTAGAAAATGGAGTCAAACTACAGGAGCCATCCTGTATCTTTTTTCTCTAATAAAATGCCTTTAATCCTGTATATTTGTGTCTTGTGTCTTGAGTAGTGTAATTATGCGTGTAGTAACAACTCTTACTAATCTAGCTTCTTCAGAATTTTAAAGGCTATTGTTTTTAACCAGACTATTTTATTGGGTCTTCCAGCCTGAATATTTGAAGCTGAACTTCACCCCATTGTCTTTAAGGACTTGATAGGAATGTACACCTTCCACGTACACATGATCTCCATGCGTACCAGGATAGAACAAATTCACTAATCACTCTGGAAATTTGTACAAGAGTTTAAGCCAGATTTTTAGCAGGGACTTCTGTTTTCTATTTCAGCATGCTTGACATCGGTTCGTAGCTGTAGTATTTTCTTTGATAAATTTAAGAGTTCATAAATATCTCCAGCAGGAGAATGATCAACTGTAAGAGTTTTTGTTAACTGTGCTGAGGTCTGAGTCACCTGTAAATGCCTGTTTCTAGCCCTTGGGTTATTTTGGTAGTTCTGCAATACTTACCTAAATTTTCCTTGACTTTGTGACTGCCAGAAATGAGAGTTTACTCTTACCACAGCTGGCTAGAAGGAAAACAACATCTATTTTGTGTGGATGGTAAATTATATTAATGCTCTTAGCAATGGCATCTCATGACAGTTGAGTTATTTGATATTTGTCCATTTTACTGCTGAATTCTTTTCAGAATTCCTGCTTTTCTGGAAATTGTTCTAGTGTTCATCATTTTCACTCCACTGAGATTATTTAATGTGAATGTGCATTGGCAATGGAGAAGTCTAGATATTTGTATGAAGGAAGTACTTATACTGGTAACTTAACTGCTCTGCTGATGTTAATCATACCTAAATTAGATGGTTTGAAAGGTACTGAATTCCCTGAAATGTAGCATAGTTGGCTCTTAAATCCCAGTGGATGGTCCTATGTCAAATAAGCAATGTCTTCACTGAAGAAATCTTCCCGTCTCTTCTGCATGCTGTACTTCCTGGTGTTTTTAGTTATTTTTTAGTACATCAATTCTCTTTATAATTCTAAATAGTACCATGTTGAAGCACAAGTCAGATGGCTGAAATTGAAAACAACGATTACCATTTCCCATGGATAGTTGGGTGTAGACCTGACTGAACTTGTGTAGCTGCTGTTTATTGCTGTCATAGTCTGTATTTCTGTAGCCATAGTATTTTGGGAGAGACTGTAAACTGAATATATAAATTCATTTCCTTTTTGTTATATGGACCTGATGGTGGAAAATTTAGGACTGCTTTTGTTGGATTTGTGTAGTCTCTAAACTCATGGCTTAACTGCAGATCCGTGTCTATCCAAGTCCAGCTTGTGTGATCAAAATGTTCAATTTCAGTAATTCAACTGTTTTTTCTCTCTTCTACCCCCCTTCCCCACAGCACCAATTTTGTTGGCCTTGGTAGCAGGAGAAGCAGCAGGGATCATGGAGAATATCAGTGATGATGTCATTGTTGGTCGGTGCCTTGCCATTCTCAAAGGCATATTTGGCAGCAGCGCTGTGCCCCAGGTCAGTACAGGCAGCAGCTCGGGCTGAAGGAGTAGGAAGAGTGCATTGTCGTCATTTTGATAATGGGAGAAGAAACAGGGGAAACGGTACACACACAGCGGGCGTGTGCAGCTATAAGAAGTCTGAGTTCCAGTTGAGGATCTACATGCAGTAGGGTCTAGTAATATATTGGAAAGACTTAAAGGAATTGCCATCAGAGATTAACCTTAGTATGTGTTATCATAGAATATAAATGTGGAGTTCCACCATTAACATCAGCCCAAGGACTTTCTTCCTTATATCATTGCAATTTGCGCTGTTTGTATTTGTCACAAACTGTAGAATTTGCACTGTCTCAACAACTGAAGCTCCTGTCTTGTCTCAGCCTAAAGAGACTGTGGTGTCCCGCTGGCGTGCTGACCCATGGGCCCGAGGATCATACTCCTATGTAGCAGCTGGATCCTCTGGAAATGACTATGATTTGATGGCTCAGCCAATTACTCCAGGGCCAGCCATTCCAGGTGCTCCGCAGGTGAGAAATGCCCCAGGTATTTTCAGAAAAACCTCAAAACAGAATGATTTTTCTGAGTAATTTGCATGCATATCTAAACAGAAGTTTAGATACTGGCATCTTACGATGAATGATTAAAACCTGTAAAATAATTTTTTTTCATCCATGAATTCTGTCATCACAGGTTTGGTGTCATTTGTTTGCTAAAAAAAGAGCATTTTTATTCAGAAAGCCAGCTTGGTTACGTCTGAACAGAGTATATAATATTATACCTGTGTTTCATACTCCGTATTTTTGTTGTCCATTGCCATATGTAAGTGAGCTGTAGTGATTTGAAAGAGGGTAAAGGCCAGAGTGAGAACAGAAATCAAAAGGTCTCTTCCCAAATGGGGGGCCAACACAATGAAGGTAGGAGTCATCTCCAGATCATGTTGAGGGAGTTAAGTTTGAGAACAGCCACTCTTGGAAGCACTGCCAGGAAAGGCTGTGTGGCTTTGGCTTTTTTTGAGTTCTTGTTCTAATGATACAAGTCATTAATACACACAGCTATGAATAAAATTATTCCCTGCAGAATGTAATACATGAACATTTGTTTTTCTCCCACTTTTTATGATTGTGTGGGTAGTTGTTTTAGGTCTCAGTTTAAAGAGAGTCTGCTGATTTAAGTGAATTGTTGAAGTTTTTGTTTGTTTACTGTGCTAGACTTCATGTTCCAGGATCAGAAATTATTCTTCCTAAACACGTTTGACAATTTGTCTGTAGAGTTACAGTTACCACTTATAAATGCTGTTTTGATACAACTGGGACATGACCCTCCTCTTTTTCTGCAAACACTGCTTATTGAATAGAGCTTTATTTTCTTGGTAATTTTGTACACAGGTTAAAATAAGTTCAATATGGACTTTCTTATATGCACCACCTTCATGATAATGGAGATTGTGGTGTGCTTAGAGGACTTCTGACATTCTTAAAGTATCATTTGCTGCAGAATCTGAAAAAGCATGAGCAAACCCTGACAGTGTTCTTTGCTCCCCAGCCCATTCCTCGCCTGTTCTTTGCGGGTGAACACACCATTCGCAACTACCCCGCGACTGTCCACGGTGCATTGCTGAGCGGCCTGAGGGAAGCCGGGCGCATCGCAGACCAGTTCCTGGGGGCCATGTACACACTACCACGGCAGCCCACACCAGGCGTGCCCCCCCAGCAGGCTACCAGCATGTGAGGGCAGCAGGAGGCATCAGAGGAGTGAGAAGCCCACAGTGCTGCTGTTGTGGACCCTGGGATGGAGATGCTCAAGTAGTTTGTAGCAGTGTCTGCTGAGAGGACCCTGAGTTACTGTACAATGTTTGTCTGAGAATGGCCTTACAGAAGCTTGCCAAACCTTTGGCTTGGCGGCCTTTTACAAAATCTTAGAGCTATTTGAAGGGACAGTGTAAACAGAATCCTTTACTGCAAAGCTGGTCAGAGACTTTGACTCTGCAGATACTTCTTGAAAGTCAAAATAGCTGGAAGGTTTTTTTAGGGGGTTTGGGGGGGTTTTCTACCTATGTGTGTATTTACAATTTGGTAATTGCACAAGGGCCTCTAGAAGCTGGTTGCTGCGAATAGTAGCTTAGTGTAGAATGTATGTAAACTTCTTTGTAGGGTTTTTTTTTTTATGGTTTTGTTTTTGAAGAGTAATATTTTTGACCAATTCTATTCCTGTCTGGCATTCAAGAATTTGGGGCAACTGTTTGCCCACCAGCAACAGCAAACCACACCTCTCCCAAATGGTCCATTGGCTGCCACATCACGTGCATCCTGCTGTAGAGAGTAACCTGGTATCACTGAGTATGCTAAGCATACTGTTTTATTAAATACTTTCAGCAAAAGAAAAAAATACTGGTACTTGTTTGTATAGAGACAGAGTTGCCTAGATGGTAAGTTAGCTAAAGGACCTACTTCTTGCTCAGTGTAGGGGTGCACTCCTTACCTCTTGGCTTTGTTTCTGCCAGGCTGATGAAATGATGTTGCAGCTGCCATTATGCTTCTGAAAATAACTTTGGTTTGGCTGCTTTTCCACATAGTCACCTTATAATTCAGCACATAGAGCCTTCCTTTCATTGCACAGAGCAGTTTTATGTAAGCATTTAGTAATTTTCTCCCTCTCTTCCTTTCCCTATTAGCATTAGACATTTCTCTGAACTTTTTTCATCCCGTTTCTGCAGTTTATGTCTGTCTCACCTATCCATGGTCTCTGTTCACGCAGACTTTCTTGCTTTTCACTGCTTCTGTTCTCACTCTCTGACCCCATGTTTGCATATGTGCAATCTGTCCCACCTTCCTTCTGTCTTGGCACCTTCTGTTCTTTGCACCTTCACCAGAGGACTGGTGCCTCCTTTTGTTCCATGCCTGTCCCTCTCCAATTACATTGCCCTTGCTTCTTCCTGAAGAAAATACACACACTCGAGCATGACTGCAGACCTGGCTTGTTTCTGGTTCTGTTGCCTTTGGCCAGACTCTCCATCCTCTCTCATTGTTCCTTTTACTGTTTTCTTGTGTATCCTTCTTCGCAGCTGGAGACCATTCATCCTCCTGACCATGTCTGTTGTCTTCTGGTTGTTTTCTCCTTGGGTGTTGGGGTCTGTGAGGGGGTATCTCAATAGCCAGTCCTTTTAACAAGCTGTGGGAAAGGGGAGGCTCTGATGTGGCAGGGATATTAGGCTGTGAATGAGGCAGATTGGAGATGTCAAGGACTAAACCCACTGGAAGTAGTTGGATTTGGTGCCAGGGGGAGACCCTTTATCCCAAACCTCCATTTGAATCAGTGTTATGTTCCTGGGTCGCTAACTTTGCAAATGTTGGTACTTGAGCCCTTGACGAGAAGGGGTGGTATTCAGCAACTCCACTCATCCTTGTGCCTTCCAGGGACAAGAAAGCTTTGTGTCGGCTGGTCAGAGAAATGCCACTGAAGGGGGGCAGGACTTGAAAGTCGGGTAGGGCATGGAGGAGGAGTGTCTGGGGGTGATGAGAATAGAGAGTAATTTGAAAGTCAAGAGTCCCTGCCTTATGGTCAGGTAAAAGCCTATCAGCACCGCTCTCCAGAGAAATCCTGTTCCAGGCTGAGAGATGCGACAGACCTTTAAAATCCAGCAACAACCGAGCTACTCTTGGCTTCTCTGACTAAGATGGGAAGAAGATCCAAGAAGTGGGGTGCTGTGCAATGTAAGTGAGTCTCCATATCTGTGGGGTGGTTTTCAGAATTCCTGATGCTGCTGTCTCTGTCAGGAAATCCTGTGTGCTCTAGCAAAGTGTCAAACTCTTAAAAGCACTTCAGTCCCACTGGAAAATAAAATAGTCCTCACCTTAATGTAGCCAAAGGCATCTTTTCCAGACAAGTGTCAGGCCACTTCTGCATGGTCTGAGGTAAGTTTGAGCAGGTATCGCTGCAGCTACACTGGCTGTATCTAACTCCTGAATCCCTGCTCAACAACAGAAGCCAGCGTTTTCTATAGCTGTCAGTGCTGGAGGATGCAGTTGAGTATGGATGCAGTACTCCATGTGCTCCATTTGCCTTCATTAAGCCTTGCACACCCCCTCTGATGTTTCCCGTGTGCCCCTCTGCCCAGAGGGGCTGGAATCTCCCTATCTCTGCAGTACCCTGTGCTTGTTTTGGGTCAGCACAAGAAGGAACATGGCTGTTGAGGTGGTAAGGATTTAGAATATTGCTTACTTGGGTTTCAGGGTGTTCAGGTGGGTGTGACCTGCAGGTCCTCATCGCTGAAGTGTGCAGACTACCTGTTTTTGGAAGCAGCTGCGATGCTGCAGCTTTTGAAGAAAACGAAACACTGTTTATTGGCAACTCACCAGTTAAAGAGGTAGCCAGACCATTTAAAGAGGCTGCTTCTGAAAGGAAGTCCTGGAATCTGGCCTAGGATGGGAATGGCTGCAGTTGGTAAGATCTTGGTAGCACTTGGAAAAACTCCTGAGAACATGGAGCTAGTGCAGATGTCATGAAGGGAACAGTAAGGGGTGGTCTTGTCTGAGCCTCGCCTCCTTCCAGGAGTCATGTTCAGCCTACTTTGTTTTATCTTATTGCTTAGACTCAGAATCATTAAGGTTGGAAGAGACCTGGAACATCGCCCAGCCCTACCGTCCACCCAGTGCTGCCACTGTAACCCCATCACCTCCAGGGGTGGTGACTCCACCACCTCCCTGGGCAGCCCTTTCCAATGCCTGACAGAATATTTTTTCTAATATCTCATCTGAATCTCCACTGTCTCAGCTTAAGGCCATTTCCTCCTGTCCTCTCACTGCAGGCACAGCAGATGAGACCAGCACCCAGGCACAGTGAGATGAGACTACAACCTCTTGGGGAGGTTTAGAGAGCGATGTGATCCCCCCCGAGCCTCCTCAAGGCTAAACAAATCCAGTTCTTCATAAGATATGTTTTTCTAGAGCCTTCAGAAGCCTTGTTGCCCTTCTCTGCTTGCGCTCCAGCACCCAAATATCCTTTTTGAAGTGAGGGGCCCAGAACTGAACGCAGTACTCACGGTGTGGCCTCATAAGGCCGAGTGCAGGGGCGGAGTCACTTCCCTGGCCCTGCTGGGTACACTGTTCTTGATGCAGGCCAACATGCCAAGATTTACCCTGTGTAATCCCCAGGTTTGTTGGATGCATCACAGGAACATCCCTAGATGGGAGCTTGAAGTTAATGGTTTCAGCCTTATGTCTAATCTAGGCCTAGTTCTGTCCTTGTCAGAGAGATAGTGGTTTATTCTCCCCAGCACCATGATGGGGGTGATTAGCCCCAGCTATGCAGAGGCGTTGCCCAAAGTGAGAGAAGTGCTGGGCCCCAGTCAGGACCAGTAGGGGTTCATGTAGGGCATGTTCTCTGACAGCAGCTGGCGAAGTAAAGGGCTCATGCTTCCAGGGTGGGCTTTTAAAGAAGGGGAGGGTAGTCCCATGTGCATGAGTACAGGAGCATTGCTAAGGACAAAGGAAGGTATTTGGCCCACTAGGAGGTCCTTGGGCTGGAAGGACATGTTTGCCTTTGTTTCCATGTTATAGGGAGGCCATGGTCTGTCAGCAAGATCCACCTGATGCTTCTTGGCATAAGGGTGGCTGGGAACTGAGCTCATGCAGGTGACTCAAGAGAGGCCTTGGACCAGGTGAGGTGATTCTCCCAGCTGACCTCTGTAATGGCAAAGCCTCAGCCTCTGATATTTTTGTTTCCTCCTGCCCAGGCTGTGTTCCTGCTTGTGCCTTGACTGTTTCAGCAGGTCAGTGTCCTCCACCCTGCCCCCTCACTTCACCCAGGCTTCTGAGGCCTGTCAGATGTTGGATTGAATCCTTAGCAGGCTGAGAAGAAGGAACAGGCCTTCCCTTCCCTGTGGAGTCAAGGCTACCACCTGATAAGAACATGACTACTTTATTTGGTGTTTTGGAGGGGAAATAGCAGTGGCTGCTGTGCCTGACTTGGTGCCATCTCTGAGCTTTGCACAGTGTGTAACAGTCTTTGGGGACTGAAGAGTTTGCATGTCCTTAAACCTTGTTTTCATAACTTGGTGACACTACATAGGATTCCAGTTCAAGTTGAGCGCAGTGTGCAGCTGGTCCGGCAGGAACTGAGTCCTCTCACCAATGCCTGCCACTGACCAGCTGTGTTGTGGTTGGCTTCAGGTGTGTGGTGCTGACAGTCCCTGCGCCGGCTGACTCCTGTCACACATGCATGGCAGTTGTGGTGTGGGGCAGAAAATCAGAGCCCAGTCTGGGAGGGTTAACATGATCAGATCTGACCGCAGACTGGGCTATAGGTGAAGCCCTGCCAGCTGAGTCAGCCCTCAGAGCAATAGCTGAGCAGCTGGGGACTTCAGAGGGGTTGGGATGCAGCCCAAAGGAGCCCCTTGAGGACAGTAGCCTGCTTGGGAGAGTGAAAGCACATTCTGGGTTACCCTTGTAATATCTTCAGCATTCTTAACTCTCATCATATAAATTCCACTGGACATCACGAATCAGTATTCAAATGTTGGCAGAGCTTTAATTGGTTTAACTGGTTTATAAAGTAAGTCTTGTTTGACTATATCATTTGTCTCAATTTTGTAAGCCTGTGCAAATCTTTACTGACATCATGCCAATTTGCCAACTGCAAATTGTTATAGAGGCAGTGCTGTGCCTCTCTTCCTCTGGAAATGGAAAGGGTGAAGAAGGGTTTTGACCCCCACAGCATCACAGAGAATAGATAATGTTGAGGCAACAAAGGAGATAGGAAAAGCAGAGGAGAGCTGTATATGCATCCCCAGGCATGCCTCATGCAGGCACAGGGGAGCTTGAAGAAGCAGCTGGAGATAGAGGTGTTAAATGAGAACTGAAAAGAGAAAGAGAGCAGACACATCTGTTACAACAAAAGATGGAAATTGTGCTGGCACCAGCAACAAAACACATCTTTGTCCAAATCATGAAATTAATCACATGTGCAGGAGTGGAATGGGAACACCTGGGCAGATCCTGAAAAATAGTTTGGAAGGAGATTAAACTGGAGGAAAGGGATGTGCAACCCCTTAAGATGGGATGGTCCATGGATCCCTATGGCACCCACCCATCTGTGCAACCCCAGGGGTGGGACCAGGATTTGGTCAGCAGTGGGCTAAATGCCCACAGAGACCAGGGGAAACAAATGGAATGTTTGTTTGGAGAGTTTGGAGGCTGCTTGGGAGTAAGATGTTAAGTGATGAAACGAGTGGATTTTGGGGTCCAGAAATCTTTCTGAGTGACAGACCAGAGAGTGACCGGTGAATATGAGTGACATACTGGGCTAGGGATGAGGACTCCAAGGAAAGAGGAGAGCCTGTTACTGTTAAAGTGAGAGGTGTACTGGAGCTGGCGGCAGGGGAACAAAAGAGTGCCACAGCCATACCAGTGGACCCCAACCACCTTAAATCTCTTGTTAGAGGGCTACTGGAGTAGGGAAAGGATTCAAAGAGCCATACAATATGATCAGCAAACCACTTGGCCTGCACCCACACTTTCCCTGACTTGGGCAGATGCTGCACAGCCGTTACCCACAGGCACAGGTCAGGGGGCTGGTATGGGCACTGGGGCCATAGGAATAGGACGTTTCAACAGGCCAGTGGGAAACCTCTCCCTGAGCACGCCCCCAGCTCCTGACAGCCTCACCTCCCTGAGTCAGAGCTGATGAAGCCCGCCCAGGGGAAGAATGATCCCTCCCTCAGGAAAGGCCCAACTGCTGGGAGCACCCGACTGAATTTACACACCCTACAGGCAAGGGGCAGAGCTGTTAGAAGGAACAATGAGGGGCCAGAAGGACAGGGTTGACACTTCCTCTAGCCATGTGCTATTAACCCTTTTGCATCTTTGTGACAGGACCTGAAGGAGTTAAAAGAAAGGGAAGCTGAAGTCTGAGGTTCAGGCTGCCTGATCTGTTTTGTGAATTTTTGCCAATAGTCTGCTGATAAGGAATGTCACAAACATCCCTGTGAATATGCTTGGAATTTCGAATTGATACAGGGGCTCAAATAAAAAGCAGGTGGAGAATTAGGAATTACACTATCAAGGAAAGCTTTAAATATAGTGGAGGTAATGGATGTGGCCAAAAAATGTCTGTTAGCCTGAACTCAGCTCTGGCTGCCTGGGGAAAAGAGACTCATGGCTGTGAAGGTGGCACCAAGCCCTCATATGGGGAATTTACTAGAATTTGACAGGCTAGCAGGCAAGCAGTGGTACAGCAGAGTGAGACGATGGCCTAGTCAAAGGACTTGCTGATGTCTTGTGTCACAGTTGGGATTTGTATTTGTGACATCCAGACATCATTGCCAATAACTGCTGGGGAATTACGAGAACGCAAAGATATCAGAGTTTTGTCCTACTGGGCTGCTGACAGGTGACACCTCCATAGCTGATAATCAAAGGGGTCAATTCCCATTGGGAACACACACGGGACAACCCATCCTGTTGAAATCACCATCTACTGTCTTTGTGCCTGTGATCCTGCAAACCCCAGAGGCCTTTGAGTCGTGGCAAGCCCTAGAGGGTAGTGGGAAGAGCCACCCCATTAATGCCTGATGGATTAACTCTCAACCCAGTTTCAAAGGTTTGAGGCCTGGTTTTGTTTTCTTACAGGACAGGGAGCTGTGGGTTGCCCTAATGCTCTTGCTGGTGACAGGGTACTGGCTGCCATCAACAGCCAGGACCTAACGACAATTTGATAGCAAAGAGAATAGTAGGATTTGCCCAAATGATGAATTTAACCTTACCCTAAAGGAAGGGCTTCACCTACCCCTAAATCAGCAGAGGACCTCTCACGGATTTTTGTACAAGATGTTGATGTGTTATTAGCTCTTGAACTTAGAAACAATGTAATAGCTGTAGTTGGGCAGTTGAAAGAGCTGGGGAAGGACTATGCCCATATTACCTGTAGCTGGTCACCAGGTGTGGTAAACACCAGCTCAGTGTGGGATACAAGATGCTATTCCATCTTTCTATCTGCTGACAGAGATGGGCTCAAGTTGAAAGGTACTGAACCATGTTCCAGTGTCCTTAGGTGAATTCTGTGGGTAGTGCCTGGTGGTATACTGCTGACTACTTGTTGCAGTACATGAAACCACTGAATGCCTTGTGGTGTGTTAAACACCCCAAAGGAGATGGAAACAATCATCCCAGGGCATGTAACTGGAATGCCAATGCTTGTCCTTAAAACTTAGCAGGGAGCAGGAGAACAAGCAATGCAGTTGGGATGAGAGGAATGATAGGACATGCCCAGCCTGGAAATCCCTGCTTTGGAGCTGACATCAGATGTAGCGACATAAGTAAAATGCCTTTGTTATGGTTATATCTTTCTGCCCAGAAAGAAAATCAGCACAGAGCTGACTCCTGGCGCAGTAATGCTGTCTGGCTGTGACCTTCTGCCTTAACCTGCAGCAGAACTGGTGACACTCTTTGTCCACCTGGTGTCTGTGATACCAGGCTCGTTGGCAAACATCCACTGCTCCTAGAACCCCTCACATAGCATAGGCCTGCCCTGACAGACACCTGTATTCTCGATTATATCCACCTATTTTGGGATTAGCCTGTAATTTGTCTGTGCCCTGTCTATGGCCCGGCTTTGAGAAAGGGTCCATGTCCCACAAGTAGTGGGAATGCATTCCAAGAAACCAGCAGAGGAGGTGGCAGGAAGCTTCAGAACAAGAAGGATGGTGATTGGAATCAGTATTTGGACTGGGGATCATTTGGATTTATTATTTGTCTCAATTTTGTAAGCCTCTGCTACACGAACTTGAAAACAATTGCATATGTTTATCTACGCAACTGCTGACAGCAAGGAAGTGAGTCTGGGTTTCAGACCCTTGGATTGAAAAGCATGTTACTGACGATAACAAGGGTAAGAACACCAGGAAGCTGACAGAAAGAAGGCTGCTGGGAACACCAGGGACTGGATACAGGCAGGCAGTGTGCCCTGTGCCAGTGAGAAGCAATGCTGCAGACTAAAAGCATCCAGAGGTCAGCAGGACTGGCTCCAGAGCTGCTGCATGTTCCCCACCTCTCTACAGGACTCTGAGGATTAGGCTTGTTGTTCAGATTGGGGTGGTGGTAATGGTGTTGAGCAGCTGTTTACAAGGTCAGGAATCAGAGTGAATGGGAGCTGTCAGCTGCCTCTGCAGTTCTGCATGTGATTCTGGAGGTAAATATGCAACACTGCTTGATGTTCTGTGAGCGGCTAATCAGGAACCCAGGGCAGGAGGCACTGACGAGCTGGGCATGGGCAGCACACAGGGTCTGGCTCAACATCTCATCATAAAGATGATTTACAGCAGCAACCTTCTCACAGGTGTGACTGAAGCAAAGAGGTTTGCAGATGGAGTAATGGGAGTACACCTGTAGGCAACAGGAGGACTACCTAAACCCACTGAAGCAAGCATATGTGACTGATCAAAAAGATCAGAGTAAAAAAAAAGGTTTTGGAAAAAGTGACGTTTTCTGCCTATTAAGCAGCAATACCATGGTGGGTGGCCACTGGTCCAATACACATCCTACACTGTCTCCATGTAGCAGTGGTGAGCCTCGTCTTGAACCACAAGGCAAAGAAACCCTCTCTGGTTTCTGCTAGAGCTGTTGGCATGGAATAGACTTAAAGCAGATGTGGCAGCTTTGGAGAATAATACCACTGGCACATTTACAAATCTCTGCTGCTCTTAGCAGGCCAGCCACAGCAGTGTTGTAGCTACAGGTAAACAACCACCTCTTTAATGATGTTCAGTAGCTGCCTGGGTGAACTGGGACAGAAAGGGCTCAGCCAAGACAAATTTAATTTTTTTAGACAAATATTTAACAGATGGTATCTCTGTAGGACTTCACTTGCATTAATGGGCTCTACCCAGGGAGCAGCAGCTGAAGTGACAGCTACAGATGACTCCTGAACTGTCCATCCATAATAATAACCCATTTTATAAAGCTTCTGAAAACATGTCCAGTTTTGCAACCAGAATGAACCAGATACAAGGAAAAGAATTTTTTCTATAAAATGTGGTGCACCCCTTGCAAATCAATGTATTCAAATTATAGTCACAGGGGCTCATCCTGTATGTGACAGCTAATGGTACTTTTATCTGTGTTAACTACCTGCATAGTGCAAACAGCTGGAAACCTGAAGGAGACTTTGTCACTTGTACTGCCTCTGTATCCTCCAGGAGGTTATCAATGTATCCTGGTTCCATTACAAGCAATACTGGCAGAGTGAAAGAACTCTAACCACGTGGTGACTCGTTTCCCTGTGTAGTAATGCCCTTCCTCCCCCCATTCTCAGCAATGCCATGTCCAGCTCAGCTAGCCTCAGTGGAGAGTGGCTGTGTACAACTTGATGTGCTGTGTATGCACCATCCCTGCCCAAAATGCAGCCTGGAATGGGTGCGTGAGATCTGTCCCAACAAAGGCACAAAATGAAGTGCAAGATGCTCAGCTCCAGCACTGAACCCATCCTGCAGCGTGCACGCACGCACGCACGCACACACACACACACTCTGCTGCCTCAGTGCCTCTCAGGGCCAGCAGCACTCCCAAGCAATGGGTGCTGCTGTAAACAGGGCTCAGCTGTAAACACCACATCACACCCATGTAAAAAGAGAAGAGTGTTTATTGGTTATATACTGTAGCACTGACAGTGTTTGAGTCAGAAGAGACATGCAGATAAGTCTGTGTTTACATTTGGCATGCAGACTAAGAGCACTGTGTCACTGGAAGGAGGTGAGCACCATCTGTTTCCACTGCATGGACAGCCTGGGGAGGAAAGCACTGGCTTTCCTCTACTCAGCATGCTGAAATAGGACAAGTTCTAAGAGGGTGGAACATTGCTGATAGCTCTATTGGACACAAAGTTTATTTTAGGGAAAAAGGCAATACTGCAACCCTGGAAAATCTGCTTAACTTGGATGAACCTGTGACTATGAAAAGATTTCTTGCATTATTTGTCTTCTAACTAAGCTGCCCCACCCAAATATATGTTCACAAATACAAAAAAATAGATTTATTCTCTTAAAAATACATTCCATGCAGCCTGGAATGCTGCTTCCCCACAGCAGGAGCCGGCACTGCACGTGGGGCAGCCCAGGAGGATGATCCTTTGGGCCTTGGGTTCTGACCATCGGAGGCAACTGCAAACAATGGCTTCATGTTCTGTTGCATGCAGCACAGCCTGTGGGAGGCCGGCCTGAAGCAGCGCCCTGATTGCTTCAACGGTGTGCAAGGGTGGCAGAGATGAGGTCTACTATGTTAGAGATGACACCAATGTGACTATTGCTTCAATCTGTAGCTAGGAAATTGCTTGTGTCAAGTGTCTCTTGAAGCACCAAGGCACACTGCTCTGCCCTGTGCTTTCTGCCTTTTTCCCTTGCTGGAGTTCCGGTCCATAGGAGGGCCACAGGGCTACACTGCAGAGCACCAGTGGGCGCGTGGCCAAGGAATCCCCACACCCTCCGGAGGAGCTGGAGAGGCAGCTCTGCAGGCTGCAGAGGTGTTTCCAGACATGAAGGAAGCCATTCCATGAAGCAGTGAGCTGCTGGCCCCTCAGACTGGAGCCAGCTCACCTGGGGAAAGCACTGGCTTTCCAAGAGGGACCAGCAGCTGGGGTTCCTTGGGAACAGCAAGCACTGACACACTTCCTCTGTACAGCAAATACATTTACAACTTTGGAATTACCCAAGGGCTTGACGCATGGCCTTGTGCATCACCAAGCCTACTGAAAAGCCTGTTATATTTATATGCTAAAATTACAAATACTTCTTCAGTGATGGCAATATTTACACATATACTCTATTTTACAGCTGTTCAAAAATAGTGTGCAATTTGAGTAAACACATTGTGTTTCCTGAAGTCATTGCTATAAGGTTAATAATACAATCAGCTCCTATTGCACTCATTGACTAGAGGGCATGGCCCCTTTCCATTCTAGGTAAGGTTTTCTTTCTCAGATTTAATCTCAGCTATGGTAAAAACAACCAGTGTGCAGTTACCAAGTGACATCTGTGTCCAGTATTTACAAGCAATGAAACTGAGTCTAGAGCAGGAGTTCTGCTGTAAAATATTGAACAAATAACTGAGGCAGCTGGAGAAAGGAGAGACATCATCTGTGAGAAGCACCTGAAGACAGCAGACAGTGCCAGCAGCGCTGCGTTGCTGGGGCAATAGCTGGAGCTAAGCCAGCTGAGCAGCAGGGTAAAGCCCTCCAGTTGCTCGGGCAAATCCTGGTCCTGACTGACAGAAGGAGAAAGCCCAACAGCTATTGCTGCTGGTGGTTCTTCCCTTGCACTTCAGACATGGAGCTGTGTTCTTGGGGTGAGCAGTGGGATTGAAAAGCTGATGGGGTAAGCCAGTGTTTTGTGGGTAGGCACAGGGAAGCCTGCGTTCACCCCAAATGTTGAATCACAAGGATGCAGAGATTTCCTCGCCAGGACTGAAAC
The DNA here is from genome assembly GCA_026261815.1 of Monarcha castaneiventris obscurior. Taxonomy (NCBI): domain Eukaryota; kingdom Metazoa; phylum Chordata; class Aves; order Passeriformes; family Monarchidae; genus Monarcha; species Monarcha castaneiventris. The sequence goes on along the minus strand of JAMPIT010000511.1, from coordinate 1,371,522 downwards.
CACTTCCCTTAGAAGGTTCTTTAGGAGCACCATGCAAAGCCACATCCATGCCAACAAGTGAGAAGGAGAAAGCTGGTGAATGTGTAGGGACGTCCTGTGGTATGTGGGCCCATGTCCTGCAGCAGGATGGGGCAGGGACTGTGAGGAAAGCTGTTCAGTCACTGCCCGAAGTGATCCTTGTCCTCCTCAGTATGTATGTGCTGTCCAGCAGTTTGTACAAGCTGCGAGTCCTGGGCAGCAGTGACCTAGGGCAGGGGGAGCCCCACAACATGCCGGGTTTCTGGAGGTGGAACAGCAATGCCCAGCAGTGGTCCTCCCATAGCAACTGCGACTGGTACAGGTTATACAGCTGGAGAGCTGCTTAGCAGCAGGTTTGGGAATGTGCAGAGAGGGAATCCCGGTGACATGTGAAAAGGCAGGTACATGCCAAGATGCCTCCCAGCTGCTCCCAGGTTAAGCAAGCAGGTACCGGGTGAGGCATTTGGGCTGCTGAGGCAGCAGACTTAGTTTGGAGGAGCCCATTAAAAGAAGAGGGGCAGAGTCAGAGGCAGCACCATGTGGTGGGCAGGGTCAGCAGCCCCACAGAGCAGTGCTAAGCTGGGCACTGCTGGGCAGGCTATGGGGACAGATCTGCTGTGGGCAGAGAGCAGGGCACATGGAGGCAAGGGAAGCTGCTGCTGCTCAGGCAACCCATCTGGTTTTGCGTGGTGGCGGTGAACCTGACATACAGCGAGTGCTGAGCAGAGCGGGGTGCTCAGGAAGGATACAGCCATTGCACAGGACTGTTACATCCACTGTAGTTTCAGACTGCACAGTCCACAAGGATTTCCAATCCTTCCTGATAAACATGGGGCAGGGGGAGGCAGTTCAGAAGACTGAATTTAGCTTCAGAATTTCACTTTCTTTCATTTTTAGTTTGGAGTTTAAAATTTTTTCCCATTATCTCATTCTACTAGCACTGCTATGTCAACGGTAAGAGAGAGCAGCTGATACAATTTATTTTAATATAATTTAAAGATTATTAGAGCTTCCACTCAGTACTAATTTAAAAGCATTATCTTTTTGTCTTGTTATGCAAGTTGACACATATGTCATGACATATAAAAGAATAAAATGAAGGGTTAAAAATATACACTTGGGAAAACAGCTTTAAAATTTCAAAAAGAAACACTTTTTTTCAAAAATAATTTTTCCCTTCCTCCAAACAATCTTTATAAAAAAAAAAATCATGTCACTGAAACATATCCCTTTTATATAAATGTTTTCACAGATATTTTGTAACCAGCTCTATTTTTTTTTTAATTCATTTTCTTCTCAGAATTCCCAGGCCAGGGAGGAGCTGTGGCACAGGAAGGTGAAGTACAGGCAATCAGATGGCTGTGGTAGCTGCTCCTCTGGAGGTGGGATATGGGAACAAGTGTGGGGTGCAACTCAGACATGGAAGCTATTGGAGTGCAGCTCTTCTCCCACAGCACTTTTGAAACAGATCAGAGACCTCTTCTGTCTGGAGCATTATCTTTGTGCCACTGCAGAGAGGGACAGGCAGCAGGAAACACTGGCGGGGGTGGTCACTGGTGTTTGTGTAGGGGCCAGCCCAGCAGCTGGGGGATGGGATGGAAAGAAAGGACTGTCCAAGCCCTGTCTGTGAGAGCCAGGTGCAATCACCTTGCTCAGGATAGATGCTGCTCCAGCATCTGAACACCTCCTGGAGCTGTGGGGACCGTGTCTACGCGACAACACCACCAGCTGCACTCGGTGGCTTGTGGGCACTGATGGGGATAAACACCTCTGTGTTTGAAGCAGTCTCTGACCATACCTGGGTCCCAGGCATGGCAGATGGGGCATGAGGCACAGACCAAGGCTACGGTAGATTAGCTTAGGGTCCAATGCAGCTGTCTCCACTGTTTTGGGAAGGAACAAGGACATTCTGCTTGTCTATGAGGAAAAGCACTTGTTTCTTTTTCTCTTAGGGCTCAACTGCCTTGCACAAGCCACAGAATTGTTGTCTGCAGAGTGTGACACACATAAAGCTTTGGGTAAATGGCACCCTGGTCCCAGGCAGCAGGAGGTGTTGCTGCTGTGTTGGTTTGGCTCAGTGGATGACTTCTTCGTGATCTCAACTGGTGATGAGTAGATCATGCAAAGCTTGTTGCAGAGACTGACAGTGATAGGGAACCAACTCCTTCTAAACAACATTTTCTGCTCTCCTTCCCTCTCGATGTGTAAAGTAACTACTGGGGAATGGTCTCCTCTTGCCTAGAGACTAAGGGTGCTGGAAACACAGGTACTGAGATGACCACTATACCCCAGCCAACAAGGGTGTATTAGGAGAATGCAAACTCCATATGAACTGAAAGCTTTCAATTGTGGTGGACAGCTGTCATGGGCTGGTGGATGTAGTCACAGGGACACTGCTGGGATCTTGTGTGAATGCAAATGAATAACAAGAAGTTCTCTCTTGTCCAAGGAGTACCATTGTTCAGAGAGATTAGGTAGTCAGAGTTTCCATATGGAGACAGACCTATCATCCTACAGGAAAGATTAAGATTGCAGGTACAGAGATGAGAAGTGGGAGTCCCCTGAGCAAAGTCTCTGCAGCTGCCTCTTCAGCAATGATAAAAAAGAATTCACTGGTAAAGCTCCTGTACCTTTCAAATCACATTACAAAACTGGTTTCAGGCTAGTTGAAGCCTCTGGAGAGGTTACAAACAGGTGTGATGTTTGTGAGCTTGGTACTATCCTGCCTCTTGCTTCACCACGTTCACTGAGAAGAAGGGAATGCAGCTCATCTCCGAGATGTCCGGCAGGCCCGGGAAGCACCCTGTAAGAGACAACCCGCAAGATCACAGACTGCCCATGCCCCACAGCTGTTCCTGCTCTGCAGACAAGGAATGCAATTGCCCTTGGCAATCATCCCAAATCCCACCAGGATTACAGTCCCATGATGGGGTGTGGGAGAGCAGTGACAGGATGAGTTTGGAAGACAGAGGCTCTGTCAGCTGGGATTAAGCCCAAAGCAAAGGGACCTGGCCCCTGCCTCATGCAGGCTGAGGTTGTAAGCTTTTTTCAGGTTGTAATGTACCCATTTCCACACCCAGCATGTGAGTCTTGGAAGTGACCTGACAACAGAGGAGCTGGAGCACACCTTGTGTCACGTTCAGCCACCTGCTACAGTCGGTGGAGGTCTGGGCAAGACAGAAGACCCAAATGATGGTCTGCATGTTACGGGGATGACTTTACCAAAGTTTTAATTTGCTGTTGACCCAGTCTGTGCAAAGGAAACACAGCACAGCCTCAGATACAGGAGTCTGCACCTGGCCAGAAGAATGTCATTGTGGGTTACACCTTTTGATGACCACACAGAGTATTGCTGGGTTGCCTCTTTTCCTCAGCTACCAAAAAAGACAGTGTCAGTTCACTACTCTCTGCTGCAAACACTACCTTTCTTTAAACACCAGTCTGCAAAGCTCAACTGGGACCATGGCCCTCTGGGATCTTAATTTTCTGCCACTCACTATAAGGTATGACTCTGTAGGGCACTCAGCTACCTCTCTGCAGTCCTGCTGTTCTCATTGCAAGATTCAGCAATGTCCAGTGAAATACACTGGTGACAGGTTTGGGGTCTTAGATATTTCCTGCTATGGATGATCCATAAATATAAAGATGCACTTTGCTTTGGGCAGCAGAACAGGCCAAGAGGGAATTCCAGGAGAAAAAAGAAGTATTTTGTACAGACTTAAGCATGACTGTACACCTAAAAACTCTGCCTGGACCCCTATACCATCAGAAGGAAACTCCCTGTGAAGAGGCTGAAATAGACATTTTTTTCATATTTCAAGCAATAGGTCATAATGACTACATTAGTAGACCATTTTCCACTCCTTAGTGTGTCCAGAAAGATGTGTTTTAGGTGGCAGAGAAGCAGGGGTGTAGCAGCAGAGAAACACTCTGGTAGTACAGCTGCCAGCTGAAGCAGGGACTCTGCTTTTGTCTCTCCAAATGATTTTTCCATCCCTGATTGATTCATGTACCAGAGGATGACTAGATGCAGTGCCTCTTAGTTCTCAGATAATATTCTTAGCCATAAAGCTTGCTGAAACAAGTTTGTAACAGAAAATAGAGCAGCCACTCCACCCTTGGGAAGTGCTAACTTCAGACTTGGTTTCTCCTACAAGAGTGAGGACTTTTTGGACAACTTCTCTAAGTTAGGTTACTGGAAGGTCAGTTCAGATATTGGCTTCTTGCCTTCCCTCACATACCTGCTCCTCTCCTTGGAGACATGGTGGTGCAGGCGAGTTGGATTCAGGGTCCTGCAGCTCTACCTTGGTGGTGGCTATCCTTCTCCCCGAAGTGTCAGTCTGTAAGAGGTACTCAGAAGACCCGTACTGCTTCCTTCTGGAACTGGACACAAAATCCTTGCTTTCATCCTGTGCAAAGGAAAATACAAAGGGTTGGGACCCGGGGTCTATGAAGGGTCTGGAATAGCACTGGGGTGTCATGAACGGGGTCCTAGTCCCAGGTTTGCAGTGTAAGGTGCAGGCTTGAGTCCCATTAGCAAGGAGGGACTTAAATCATCAGGCCAGCTCTGGCATGGCCTCATTTATGTGCTATTTCATAAAGATTTTTTCTCAAAAACCATCCAGTAATTTTAACCCAAGTTATGGGTGCATAGTCACAAAACAGAACAGATCCTTTGGACAAAATTACTGAGGTCCAAGGAAAGATGATATGGTGTGGCTGACTGCTTAAGTAAAAGCCTATGCGGAGTCAGTGGGAGTGAAATGGTAATTGGGTTTGCATGGCAAGGTTTTGGTAGAGGGCTGGGGAAGCTACCAGGGTGCCTTCTGTGAGAAGCTGCTAGAAACTTCCCCCATGTCCCTCAGAGCCAATGCCAACTGGCTCTGAGATGGACCTGCCACTGGCCAAGGCTGACACAATCAGAGAAGGCAGCAGCATCTCTGTGATAACATACTAAGAAGGAAAAAAGTTATTGCACAGAAGTAATTGTGGCAAGGTAAGAGAGAAGTGAGAATATGTGAAACGAACAGCTCTGCAGACAACAAGATGAGGCAAGAGTTCCAGGAGCCAGAGCTGAGATTCCCCTGCAGCCTGTGGTAAAGATCATGGTGAAGCAGGCTGTGCCCTGCAGCCTGTGGAGGTCCACAGGAGTGCTGAAACCCACCTGCAGCCTGTGGAGGAGCCCCACATGCAAGTGGATCCCCAAAAAAAGCTGTGACCCTGTGGGAAGACCATGCTGGAACAGGCTCCTGGCAGGACCTGTGGACCCATGGAAAGAGAGAGCCCATGCTGGAGCAGGTTTACTGGAAGGATTTGTGACCCCTTGGGGGACCCACAGTGGAGCAGCCTGTTCCTGAGAGACTGCACCCCATGGAAGAGTGACCCATGTCAAAGCAGTTCATGAAGAACCATAGCCCATAGGAAGGACTCATGCTGGAGCTTATGGAGAACTGTCTCCTGTGGGAAGACAGGGGAAGGACTCTTCTCCCTGAGCAGCAGTAGAAACAACATGTAATGAACAAACCACAACCCCCATTCCTGTCTCCCTGCACCGCTGGGGGTGAAGAGGTAGAGACTGGGAAGGAGGGAGGGGTAGGGGGAAGATGTTTGTAAGATTTGTTTTACTTTTCGTTTTTCTGCTCTGATTTTGACTGGCAATAAATTCAATTAATTTCACCAAGTCAAGTCTATCTTGCCAGTGACAGTAATCTGAGTGACCTCTCCCTGCCTTTATCTCCACTCATGAACCTTTCATTCTATTTTTTCTCTCCTGTCCAGTTATGGAGGGGAGTGATAGGGGCTTTGGTGGGAGCCTGGCATCCAGCCAGGATCAACCCACCACAGATGCCAGCATTAGTCCCCAAAGCAAGGGAGACAAGGGGCAAGAGGCAGCACAACCGTGGACACTGCCTGGGAGACTTCTCCAGCAAATGCGCCCATCAGAAGAAGGGATGATGGCTTCCCTTGAAGACAAGCCTACCTTTAGGATTTTGCCAAATTTATGCAGTGGACAGCCGAGCTCCAGTCATATTAATGTCAGCGGCATAAGAAAACCATGCATTCACCTGACATTGCTGCTGCTCATCTGCTCCCTGCCTGCCAGCACATTTGCACTAATTTTCATCAGACATCACACCAGAGAAACACAGATTTCACTATGAGGAACACGAACCCTAACAGAATGACTGCTCGAGGTCTTGCATTGCCTCAGGTCTTTAGGGAGCACGAGAAGACTAGCTGCCAGCAGCAGAGGGAGCTGGTCCCCAGGCTGCAACACCCACTCATCCATCAGCAGCTCCTGCTCCCTGGGACTCCAAAAGCAGCGTTCCAACGAGCTGCTGCTTCTGCAGAATAGAGCTGCTGTAATCAAAGAGTTGAAACCTCCTGTAGCTTCATTAGGGACATTTGCCTGCATCAGCAATACACAAAGGGAAGGTTGCAATGGAAGAGAGGAAGATGGATTTTGGCAAAAACAGCACAGATCCCATGTTTCCCAAATAAGATTCTTAAGGCAATGTCAGACTGTGGATAGTGGAGCTGCAAAGAGGTGACAGTGATACCTTCATAGGACAGCTCGGTGCCCAGCCTTCTGCCAGAGAAAATAGCTACAACTTTAACTGAAACATAAGTCCCAGCAGAAACAAGCTGCTGTGATATGAGGCATATTATAAGCTTGAAGATACCCTTCAAAGCGTTTTTTTCCAAGGGCATATACAACAATTTAAGTTGCATACAATTTGCTATATCTAGTACATCTGTGTATCTGCAGTCTTTCAGGTTAACTTCATACTCCTCATTTACAAACTAAAAGTACACAATCTATGACCAAGAAGTCAGGTTTGTGGCTGTGTGGTGCCAAGAGTGATTTGATTGCAAAGTATGATGCAGAGAGAGATCCCTTTATTGCAAACTTTATTGCGAAGTATGATGCTGTTCTGTGTGAACTAACCCATATGGTTGCTCTCCTGACACAGGCAAGGCTGGAAGCCAGCTAATCCTGGATATACTTGGGTTGACCAGGCAGAGATCAGGTTGCTCAGTCAGGTACACTTCAGCTGCTGTGAAGGTACACTGCACAGCTGGCAAATTTGATCTGACAGCAACCCAGAGAGCACCTGTAGAACGCACTCAGCCCTGGGTGGGCTGCCAGGAAGAAAACCAAAAAGAAATCCTTGAGTGCCTACTGTTTAGGGCTCTGTAACCAACCACACATGAACTCAGTTGTAAGTAGAGACTGCTTCAGTTGTGAGAGTCAAGGTTGTGGGCACTGTGAATTGAAACTCCTAGGATAAAGGACACCCTAGGAATGAATCTCTCATTTCCCAAGCACATAAACTGCTGTTATGCAGAAGGACAACTTCAATCGTATCAACTCTGCTTGGATTCATGAATGAGCAGTACAGACTGCCTGTGACCCACCCTGGCCAGGGAGACAATGTATTCTCAGTTTCCAAATGTAGCTGGAAGGCCAGCCTGTACTTTCTAACACCAGGCAACAGACTCTCTGCAAAGTGCAAATTCTGTGCTTCTCATAGCCAGAGAAGTGGAAGAGAAGATTTGAAAATGTAAAACTCCTTGCCTATCTCCACCAGTTCATCTTTGTCAATGCCAAAGTCATTCAGTTATGAACCTATCCCCTCTGCCACCAGCCATGTCAGATTATCCAGCTTGGTCCCTCCTGCAGACTGGCAATAGCAGCAGCTGCTCGGAGTAGTGCTAAATGAATGGCTGCAGGACCTGCAGCACGAATCAATGTGGGGTTTAATGGCCAGAAGGGTATGTGCTGCCACTGAGTTCACTTGAAATCTGCCAGAGCCTGCAGCTCCAGTGGCAAGCACATCTCACCAGACCAGTTGTCTGCATGTGTCACTGCTTTGAGGGACTCCTCTCACAGGTACCAGTCAAAGGAACAGGAACAAGAGCACAGCTGTCCTTGTGGCTCCTGCTCCTTTTCAGGTGGAATATCGACATAGAGCAAGGAGGAAGCAGCCTTGTGTTACCAGCCACCATCCATCTGTTTAGGAGATGCTCAGGAAGCATTTCCAGACCAGTCTAGTTTCGCATGAGGAAACCATGAAAGTAAGAGCTCTATCTATCTCTACAACTGCCATTAGATCTACAACTCTATCTCAGGCACAACCCCACTCAAACCTGCTCATTTCCATCATTTTTCCATTGCTACTCCCAATTTAAAGTGCCAAAGTCACTCTGAAAAGCATACCACATCCTACTTAAGCTGTGACTATGTCTTCTCTGATGCTACTATGTAGTTATTCATATGGCATTACAAGACCCAAGCAGATGGATCTCATTTCAATAAGGCTAAATCTGGTAATTCACATATGAGAAGGTTGTGGGTACTGTGAATTGTGAATTCACTGAAGGAAGATAGCAGGAGCTGGGAGTGACAGCACTTAGGAAATAAGCTGTAAGAATTTCAAATCATGCATCCTACAACTAACAGGCAACTTGGAAAACCTCATCAACTGAAAGAGTGTTGAATACAGGATACTTACAGGTAGTGTGGTCCGCTGCCAAGCAGCAGCTGCTGTAGGATCACTTGCATAGCTCCTGTGTGTTAGCAGTTCAGATGCACTTAGGTTACTTTTGGTCCTTCGGGACCCCAGTTCAGGGGCACTCCAAGAATTAGCTGTGGCATTTGTCCTTGATGAAGTCTGCTCCAGGGTGTCTGTTTTTGAACTATTCCCTTCCACTTCTAAAAGGTCCACTGAGGACCTACACAAGTTTGTGGCACTGGAAGCTGCACTTTTCTCCACTTTGGTTTGAGAGTCCTCCAGGGAATGTAGGCCTTGTCTTGTTCTCCAGGAACTTCTCACAGTGACATGCTTTGTTTCGGATGAACCCGCATCTGATGAGCCATGGCTCTTCCAGCTGATTGTCTCCAAAGGTGTCTCACTGTTCCTCTCCATGAGTTCAGAAGTCTTTAGCATAATGCTGCTTCTGGAGACCACTGTTTCGGCTTTACTTCTCGGTGCTGCCTCTCCACTTCTGTCTGTCTCAGATAATTTCGGAGCACTTTTATTAACTGAGATCTCAAGGGGTGAAAGGAGATTGTTTGTTATTGATGGTGAAGGCTCATTTGAAGCAACTCTGATGTTGCTGGTGGTAACACGCCTTTCCTTTGCTGCTATATCCGCAGTTGTCCTCGGAGCTGTTGGCTCAGAAGGAAAGATTGTGATACTGCTTGTCATTTTATTTGTTACCATTTTGAAAACAGACTTCTGTTTTTCTGACTCTGTCTCTGAAACAGTCCCTCCCATGACTGCCTTCATATCCTTCTCAACAATTGCAGGTTTAATGATGGCTTTTGATCTTAGAGCTTCTCTTGGGCTGAATGACCTTCTGGGTTTCAATCCTCCAGTGCTGGCATCTGATGGTTTTATGCACATGGTAGAGTCTTCATCATTCACAGTTTTTTTGTCATTTTCAAAAAGTGATGTTCTAAAAACTCCCCTAGAATTGGAGAACTGCTTGGAACTGACTTTCTTTCTTGTCTCAAAATCTGTCTGAGTGGTTGGTTTTTTACCTCTTCCTGATTCTTCATCTGAATTAAGTTTTTCCTGGTTACTCTGGATGGTTTTGGAGTCAGTTTTTAAACCCATCTTTACATGATCTGTTGCTGAACTTGAAGACTGCTCTGTGTCTTCTTTATCAAGACCTGTGAGAATCTGCAGAATGTCTTCCTGACTCCTGGAGTGATGGGAACGCTTTGTTAGCATTGAAAGCTTGACACTTTCAAGTGATGTGTCCACAGTTTCTTTTTCCTGGAAGACTGCTGCCCTTTTAGCCCTCCCCTCTGAGGGCTGTCTGTGTGATGCAACAAAAGTGCTTGCTGTTTCTACTTTAGAGCCAGCAGAGTCTGAGACTGACACACTGGAGGACATGTGGTACCTGTATGCTGACGCCGTGCCATTGGAAGAGGTGTGGTTGCCCTTTGTGAGTTGCGTGTCCCCCAAGCAGTCAGTGACTTCAGCCTGGCTTGTTTTCAGCTTCTCAGCCAAAGATGCCATTGATTCTACTTTGCTTGACTTTTCATCCCGTGTGTCAGCACCATTTTGGCAGTTGCCACGGAGCACCTGAGATGGCTTTTCAGCCTTGGATCTCAGGCCTGTGTCACCAACAGGTTTGGAAGGTGTTTTCCAAGACTTCTGCTCTTGTGCAGCAGGAGGATATCGGCTGAGGACAGATGGCTGCTCTTTGGATCTCTTCCCCTCATTCTGCATGATGCAGCCTTCCTTCTGACCAGAAGAAATAGTGGAAACTAAAGGTTTCTCTTCCAGTCTTCTTGTATCTGTGACAGCAGTGTCTGAAAGGGCAGATGCACCAGATGCTTTCCCTGCTTTTCTGTTCATTAAGTTTGGACTGGGCACCTGCTTGCCACTATGGCTGTAACTGTCATTACTGACAGAGAAGTCTCTGTTCCGCGCTCTTTCCCGGCGCTGCTGCGGTGAGAGCTCCCTTAGCTTGTGCTTAGCAGCTGTCAAATCAGTCATGACACCTCTGTATTTAGGTCGGTCATGTTTTCCCCTGCTAGAAAAGCTTGTATCTTCATTTTCAACTTCTCCATTCTCCAGATCTTTCTGTTTCTTTATTTGCATTTTTATTTCTTCTAGCTGACCTGTTAAGAGTTTGTTTTTATTCTGCTCACTCAAGTAACTGTCTTGCAGATCATTATTTTTGGCTCTCACTTTTTTAAGTTCTTCTTCTAAAGATTCAAAATGCTTGATCTGAGTTTTAAGTTTCTCAATTTCTTGGGTGAGATCTTTCACTTTGTTGTCCTCCTGGTTTTTATTCTTTTGGTTTTCTGATTTATTCCTGGATTCATTTTCTACATGTTTCAGGTAATCCACACTTCCCTTCCTCCTGGTCTCCTTAGAAGGCAGTGCAGAAGTCAAGTCATCTTCAATTCTCATATCATTTCTGTCCAGGAGATTGTTGGATGACCTTTCTAGCAAGTTGGATGCATTTCTACTTTGATCTGCCCTATTTAGTTTATTGTTTTGTTCTAATTTCTGCGTTAGCTCCTGGATTATTTTTTCATTTTGCTTTTCTCTTTCGTTAAAATGTTTTCTTTCTGTGATAAAGCTCAGGGCTAAGGATTTCAGCTTTTCTAACTCATCTGTTAAGGTCTGCTCACTTTTATCCAGCCTGTCCTCAGATGATTCCAGTTCTTTCACTTTCACTCTAAGTATTTCTAATTCTGTAGATATCTTTTTGGTTAAGTTCTTTTCTTCATTGAGGCTAAGACACAGCTGTGTACAGTCGTTCTTGCTCCTGCTGAAGGCCTCCTCCAGCTTCTCCAGCTCTGCCATTCTCCTCTGAAGGAGTTCAATTTCTGACTTCAGATCTCGAGTGAGGGTCTCCTCCTCTTCAAGTTTTTCTTTCATTAATCTGCAAAGCTCTTCAGCCTTCCTAATTTCTTCATCCTTGCCTTCAATCTTTAGCACTCTTTTCCGCAGGGCTTCAATGTCAGCCAGCATGCTGGAGTTGCTGCCTTCTGCCTGGATAACTTTGTCCTGGAGGTCAAGCAGTTCATCCTCTGCTTTCTGCAGATTTTTAGTTGCTTCCTCCAGTTCATCAAGGCGGCGACTAAGGCTCTGCAATTTGAAACGTAGGTGCCGATTTGAGGTTTCCTTGTAACCTGTACATTCTGCCATGGTTATTTTATTCCTTTTAGAATAAAGCTTTTCTTAGTCTGGGTGAATGGTGTACACTTGGTGTATTTCTGGTATGTTATTGTTCCTTTGAGTGGAGGCAATCTCACCCTGAAAGAAAGAATGCTCCAAATCAATATAAGAGCTCAGAATATAAAAATATTCACTGTTTAAGTTAGACTATAAATGTTTATATAAACAACTTTTTAATTAAACACATTTCTGAGTACTAAATTAGGTGAAATGAAATTGCAGAGAAGAGCCACAGTCCATTTACTTTGGTTATACAGGGTTTCCAAAAACAGCCTGTTCCCCATAGCTGAGGGCAGGAAGCATCCTCCTCTGGTGGCCTGCATGGGTGGTTTGTGCACCACCAGGGGATCCTCACCCAGTGCTCCACAGTCAGTGCAGCTGCTCATCTGTGAGATCCCAGGCTGTAGAGGGTCAGACTCATGCAGGACTCAGGTCCCTCTACACAGACATGCCTACACAGCAGCCACCTCTCTTTCCAGCATTGCACCAGTCTCCTGAACACAGTGATGAAGACTCAGGAACCATACACAGAATTAAAAAAAGGCAAACCCCAACCATACAGTAACCGCTGAGGATGGGGCACGCTAGCTTGCAGATGGAGAGGACTGGGAGCTGCTGCCATTTGATATTGCCAGTATTTCTCCAGCATCTCAGGCTGCTCAGCAGGAACCTTTACCTGGACTGTAGTCACATCCCAAGGACACTCTACCAGTGGAGTTTCAAGCTTCTCCCTCCCATTTCAAAAGCTGTTGTTGCCTTCGGCTGCCACTCAGTCACCCACCCAGGAGATCAGCAGTTGCTTACGCCTCTCCTTGCTGCTGCTGAGCATGAGCAGGGATTAGAACACATCGGTGCACTCCGACACACTCAGTGTGAACTCTTCCCAGCTCAGCTAAGAGCTGGCAGGGTATTTTTTAAACAGCCCCTCTATGCTTTGAGGGAGGAGCAGGAAGGGGCCCCTGGGCAGACCAGAATGGCCGCTGGGAGGATCTGAAGTATCCCTCTGGCTCTCAGCATTAGCACCGTCCTGTCCTGGGCCTTTCTGTATGGGGCCTGAGGCACAGTCCAAAGCGTGTGAGGGCTACTGCAAACCTGAGTGGAGGGAGGGTGACTGCAGCTCTTTGATCTGCACTCTTGCTCAGGCAGTCTGTCTTGGAACAGGACTTGGCCTCCAGAATTTTTGTGGAGCTCTCTGCAGAGGAAACAGGAGTTTCCTATTGCATAGTGCCAAGAAGTGATGAGCAGGATGTGAGGAGGAGACAGGGCCAGTAAGGGACGTAGGAGGGCTGGAGGTGGTCCGTTTCCAGGCAGGCAGGGGGGCCTGGGCTGCAGACAGGCACCTGCCACGCATGCCACGGGGGCCGTCCTGGTGCACACTGGGCACCCTGTGACCTGTCTCCTGAAGGACCTCCCACACTCTGGCGGAACCACCATCCTGTGTGATTCGTCTCAGGCTCTTCCAGCCCCTAAAAGGAGCACCGCAAACAGTACCTGGAGAGGAACCCTGGCATCCTGTGCACAACAGTACACCCAGCCTTGGCCACATGCCTGTCCCCTCCCTTACCACCATGGCCATGTCCTGCACCTTCCCTCATGCTGTCCACACAGTCGAGGCCACTGCAGCTGCGTGCAGGCAGGAAAGGTTGCTCAGACCCCAGCAGAACCCCATGAGAAATGTCACTGGACCAGCACAGGAAAGGCCACAGCAAACAGCTCTGCAGTGCTCTGAAGACAAAGCGCTGTCCCTACCAGGCATCTGAGCTAGGAGTTCATGGTTAACCCAGCACCAGCTACTGGCTGGGAAGTGAGAGCAGCCTCCTCCCCAGACAGCCAGAGCATGATGGAGGCAGACCTGCACAAGGCTGGTGTGTGATGTTGGATGTGGCATTGGTCTAACACTGCCATACGGTCCAGACAGGCTGTGGGACCTCTATTCATGGAGGTATTCAAAGCTGTACCAGAGATGGCTCTGGAACTTCCCAGCACCTCCCCGGCTGACATGATTTACTACCAGAGAGGAAAGAGGCTCAATCTAACTAGTTTAATAAAGGAGAAGGAGATGTAAAGCAACATCTTCTACAAACAATACAAGAAAGCATCTACAACAAGTCTCCTAGCTGAAGGCCCTTAAATTTCCTGGCATAGCCAGAAGTAACCTCAGTGCCTGGAGACAGAACCAGACCAAATTAGTATTACAAATGAAGTGCACATTTATAAGATTGAGGGGAATTGGCCAATACAAAATATTATCTTAGGTAGTGACTGCTTTGAGGTCATGATTTGAGTTAGGGCTTGGACCAGAGAACTCCAGGGGACTTCCAACCTAAACTACTCTGGCTGCTCATGACTGTTCTTCTCCAGTCTGTCAATGATATCAAAGTATCGGAAGGAATGGCACAGGATTCAAACACTAGGACAATTATTAACACTAATTAATATTGTTGGTGGATGATAAACAGGAGTTGTTAAATAAATCTGATAAAGCTTGTAAATGTACTGAACAATCTGATGTATATGTATGGACTTAATATTTTTCTCTCTTTCTCTCTCTTTTGGAAAAGTGAGCAGTTCTCAGCCTACGTCTATCCTACAATTTTTGCAAAAAAACCCCAAAAACCAAACATCAAAAAACACAAGCCAACAAAAAATCCAAAACAAAACAAACAAACCCACCAAAAAAACACACATAAAACCCCACAAACAACAATAAAATAAACCCACCCAAAACCAACCAACCAAACCAAAACAAAAAAAGCACAGGAAGAAAAAGGATGTCAATTTTCATAAATATCAAGTAAACTGTGGCAGTGGCAAATGTAATAGGGAGAGTTCAGTTTAACAGAGACATCTGAGTCACCAGTAAAGTCTGATGAAGGACTCTGGCAGGCTGTATTCCTGGACACACTGAAAAGGCTCAATGGTCATAGCAGCAGTTGATGTACTCCTGCAGCTCAGGGGCAGCTCCTCTTAGCTGTACCAGAGGAAATACTGAGTAGAAGTACAACAGTAGGGATGACATTATTTTGTATGTGGTACTGGACTGTATATTTATACACCCAAGACTGATGCAACTTGCTTTGCTTAAAGACAGAGATACCTACAAAATGCTCTAGAGTCTTCTAGATTCAAAGAGAAAAATATGCTCAGCTGTCTTCACCTGACCTTGCCAGGGAAACAGGACTTTCCACAGGAAGAGAACTCTTCCCCCACTGGCAACAAAGGGAGCCCAGGCATGGGCTCAGGTACAGGTATCTGGATGGCAGTTGTCTCCCCCAGGAATGATGCCACTCTTTCTCCAGGGGCCATGCGTCAAGAACATGAACTGAAAGCTGAGGCAAGTTTTGGAAAAGCTCAGAAAAGCAGTCAAGTGTGCTTCTTTATTCTTTAAAACTTTAAGACTTGATTTCACCTCAACAACAAGGGCAATCCTGCATTAAGCCAAGAGGCACAATACCATCCCTTTGGATTTGAGTTCTTGAAAGAATGTTCTTCAAATGAGACACGTAGGAAGCTGGGGGAGTATCCAACTACCTGTTACTCAAATAAAATATCCAGGCAAAATATGTGGCCAGTAACTACCTACAGGGAAAAATATTTTGTCTGATCTAAAAGGTTCTTTATTAGAGCACATGGAGTCAAACCCCAATTTCACACATTTTAACCAATTCAGAGCAGCAATGCAGTACCAAACACTACATTGATTTTACCAGGATTCACTATTTAAATGACTCATTCTGATTCTACTTTTCCCCACAGATTTGTCATTGGGTTTTCTGATCTTCCTCAACAAGTGTGCATATCTCCTAACTACATTTATATTTAGCATTATCAATTGCCTGCTCCCACTGTTTAAGACAGACTGCCTTTGAAGGCTCTTCTGACTCCGCATGGTTTTGGCTACAACATCCTGTTAAACAGCTGTGAGAATTCAGTGTTCAAGACATTTACTAGAGTCATAACTCTCAATTACCCTTCATGTTCTTAAATTTCATTTTTTCTGCACACCCACTTTAGCTCATTTACAATTTTATGAAAATGTTTCTTTAGCAGCACCACTGGATATAACTTCCTCTGGAACTACTTGATCTTGCCTGCACAAAACACACACAGTCAGTTCACAGCTGTGAACAGAGGGAAAAAACCACCAGCTAGAAACAGTTGTGTTAGCTAAACATTTTATGAATTGGGAGATAAGAATCATCTATTTCAGGAACAGCAATTAAATGACTACTACCTGAGACCTACTCACATCATCTCTGCCAGAGTTCCTTAGGCCTGTGATGCTGTTCCTCTCCAGATGCACAGAAGCATCTTACCCTACACATCATCTTCCTTGCTCTGATTTGGTTGTTGGGATGAGTCTCACAAGCACCCACAGCTCTTGGTTTCGGAATGTCCCCAACACATTCATGTGGGAAAATAACTGTTGGAACCAACTCCTACTGTGCTCTCTGTTATGCCAAGATAAAAATGCGGCCAGCTGCCATACATGTCTGTTGAGTACTAGGAGACACTGATATCTCTCACAAGCACATCTTGCATTTAACTTTTGAGTTTTTTAATCTTTTTGCTCGCACTTTTATACTGACAATGCAACATCCCTCACTGTGGCTGGGTGAGCCTGAGCTCCCAGTGATGGCACTGCTGGTCTGCCACAGCACCCATCATCACAGCATGTAGGATACATTTGGCTTTACCCAATCCTAAAGACAAATGAGAATTATTAATGGCTTAGTCTGAAGCCCCTTTTTACTAATTTATTTGTTTGCTCTTGAAGTTGCCAGGGATTCACTTAGACTCTGGAGAGCAGCACTCATTACAGGCAATAGAAAATCAATAGATTCAAGCACAGCTATAATCAGAAAACAGAAAAGCAATTTGCCTCATTGGAGTTCGAGTCCTTGGGATCCTCTGCGTTGTGAAATCACACAGGCTGAGGTTTGCATTCCTTAGCTGACAGGTGGTCCAGTTCCAGGTGAGGACCAGAGCAGGGCTACTGTCCATGCTCTTATGGATGGAGCATATATCTGATGCTACTCCCTCCACTTCCCCAAATGCTGGGGTGAACGTAGATCCCCTCTGTTCTATTTTCTGCTAAATTATTACTCAATATCCATGGGAACTGTAGTTTTGCACTGGACACAATGTTAGGAGTGTTTGGACGCATCTGGGGAAAGGGAGCCTTAGGCAACACAGGTCTCCAGACTACGTATTCAAATTGCATTAGGTGGCTGACAGTCACATCAGGCAAGAGGACAGCTCTGTGGATGTGTATCAGTAAAACCTGGGGTAGCAAGGGACTTCCTCTGAGCAGTCCCCAATGGCCCAAGCAGGTCAGGAAGAAGCTGATGAAACTGTGCTCCTGTTCTAATGAATACTTTTCCACCTGAAGTGTAGGTTAGGTGCATTGGTTGGATGCTGCCCCATGTGCACATAAACCTGAGGTTTTAATTAATAGGTTTCTGGTGTTGCATACATATGCAAGGGAGTGTGAACATGTCACGCTCACATACAGCAATGCTGCTGCTGAATCATGCTTGTATCGCAGCTCAATGTGGTGAGAGCATCAGTGGAGCTTTTTTTCCCTGCGCCAGGGTGAAATGGTCTGGGAGGAGTCCAGTAAAAATTCTTCATTTGTAAAGTGAAATTTCTCTGCCATCTATATAGAAAAAGGACATGGGTGTCACAAATTGCAGCAAATGGCAATACTGTGGCCAGAGCCTTCAGTCAGTTAAAGAGGGAAGGAAGGAAAGTTTTTCTTAATATGATTTTGCCTTTTGCGAGCTCCTTCCAGCACCTGGTTCTTGACTTGACACAATGACACAGTCATGAGAACAGGAGAAAAACACTCAAGAAAAGAAAAAGGATTTAAAACAAGATAGACTAAACAAGAGCCAAAGTCTCCTATGTGACATCAACCCTGCATGCCACCTGCAGGCATCTAACAACCTCCTGGGACAGCTGAGGAGGCAAATGATGTATTTGATTACATGGGATTGGGGCAGGGGCTCTCTGGCCCCACTGAACATAAAGGCAGAATGCCAAGTGACTTTTGGGGATGCACATATTTTGAGGGATGAACTGTCCTAGAAATGCCTCCATCTAGTGGGAGAGAAAATTCTAAAAGTCAGAAAAATGCTCAGCAATCTGGAAGTGGATTGACTATTGACTAATTACAGTATGAGACAGCAGCCAAAAATTACCATAGCAACCACAACTTTCAAAGAAACTCAAATTATGACATCAAATAGCATCCACAGCAATGTGAGACACTGCAGCAGGCTCTGCAGATGCAGGAGAGGATCTGCTACATCATTGAGTCACACTGACCCTACTTCAACACTCCGATCACCCAGTGAACTCCTCAGCACTGCTCTTCTCCTTGCAATATAAAACAAGTTTCTCCACATGGAGCTGGCAGGGCCAATGCAAAAGCAGCAGACCATAAAGCCACCCATGGTTGCTCATAGTAGATGCTTTGAGCAGCACTAGGGTTTGAGCAGTTGTGCTTTACTGTGCATGGCACAGCAGAGATTTTGCTTTCCTCTACAAAGCCTCTCTCCTCTGGCTCCCCTTTGAAATCACTGCTTGACTCACACTGGAAGGGCTCACTGAGACCAGGTCTGAGCATTTGCTGACCAGGTGCAGCATCTTCCTTTCATCAATACAGAACAGCGTTAACCTGTACAAGTGCCAAAAAGAGGGCTGCTAGTGGCACCCTTGCCCTGGGAGCCCCATGGCAAGGAAGATGTTATCTGTGCTCTGGAGCTCTTGATCAGAAATGGATTGATACTTTCAAAGCCCCTCAGCGTGCTACTCCTATGTGCCATCCTACACTGGAATCAAAGCTGAGAAAGATGTTTTATTTCTTCCCATGCTGCCACTTGTACTGTCCTCAGAAGCAGATTTTACTGTCACATTTGATTTCACAAACACTATGCAGGCATCTCTTCAGTGAGTCACAAACTTGGCAGCATCCTGCAGATGGCATGGGAAAAGCAGCCCCAGCTCAGTGGTGCTTTTGTAACAATTACTGGACACAGAGGTCTCCCACCGCCTTCACCCTCCATCCCATCTCCATCAAGCTGAGTATTGAAAAGGCTTCAGGGGCCATGGCTGTCACCATCACTTCAGCCCCATACTATGTGCTAGCATGAAGGTAGCTGAGCCACCCATGGACTAGCTGAAAGCCCCAGACTAACTGAAAAGATACAGGGAGGATTCAGAGCAAGCAAGATCCAGAAAATTGTTATAAAAATGAATGAAATAATATTTCAAAGATTACTGAATGCAAAGAACCCAAAGTTCTATGACTCAGGAAGTCCCTGGAAGCAGACAATAGGGAAACTCATATTCATTATTTTCACGTTCCTCTCCAACATCTGGTTTGGGCTACTGGTACAGCTAGGATGCTGAGGAGACAGGCACCTCAGTCAGACCTACACTTCCTTCTCCTCTGTTCCTTTTCTTCTCTCCTGCATCACTGCATCTTCTATGCTTCTCAAACTTCCACTATTCCCAGATATTTAGCATATAGGAAAAGCTCTTCTCAGACTTACCTTCCACACTATCACATGAATAAGCTTGACTCCTGAAGTTGCTCTTCTACCCTCTTCATCTGGCCACCATAAATCTTACCTTTCAAGCACAATACTATTCACTCCACTCTCTTCTGTCATGCTTGTGCTGAAGGCCAGTAACATCAATCCGAGTTCCTGACAGTGTTTTCACCCCCTTGTCCCATCCTGTTACCTTCTGCTTGTCTCTGGTTGGGGTCACTGTTCAGTGCCCTACTTCTGCTTGCATGTAGTGGTATACTAGGGAACTCCTTGCTGCATAATGTTATGAAAGCTAGAAGTCCTCACGGGTTCATAAAGCAGCAATTAGATACATTCGTGGAAGAAAAATCCCTCAAGGTCATTCATACAGGGACAGGGACCCACTCCTAGTTCAGCAAGGACACTTGAGACAAAACTTGGAGGTTGGGAGAATCCTTTGATCTGCATGGTTGCACACTTCCCCTACCCCTCTCCTCCTTTCTAGGAATCCATTGCTCTCATCCAGCAGAGCTCTTATTATCTTCTTGGGCTCTTTTATTGTCCTGTCACAAACATCTGTCCAGGTAAACCAGGACTAACACTGCATATCTGACAAGTACCACACTGCAAATTGGCTACACACCCAAAAGCATAAACCCACACAATTTTTCATCCAGCAACATCTACAGTGCTGGGAAAGGCCTGCCTGGTACAATACATTTAATCTTATTAACTTCAAGTACTCATAACCATCTCTGAATCATTTTGCTCATTAGGCGTAGGCAGCTCCAGCTTTCACATTCTTCCTAACGCTATACCCAAGAGCCACATGGCTACAAACACATCCCTGTTGGTATGAAAAACACAGAGTATTGTGTGTTTCTCTGCATCCTGTCTGATACAGGGCACATTCCACTCTCCTAACAGAGCAGAAGGACATTCAAGTCAGCTTTGCAGGGACACTCCTTTGATTGCCGTGAGTTTTTCTGGCTAAAAGATTGGCTCAGCCACTCGGAGGTTCCCATGCAGATCCCTACAAAGCCTGCAGAAAACTGGGATTGTCCCAAAGGTTCTCCCAAAAAAATGAGCACATGAACTCTGTAGCACAGACAACTGGCTACTCTTGTGACTTTCTCCCTGGAAGAATTCATTCAACCAAGTTTTTAAGTGCTAAAAGGAAAGCTTTTCAGCTCCCTTACATGTACCACAGGAACAGCTTGGGGAGTTACCATAGCTACTGCCTGTCCTGGACTGCTGCAGCTCCCAATCCATCCATTTTCTGCCTTGGACAGAAATGAAAGGACAGGCAGGCCTGGTTAGCCTGTGTGTGGGTGCCTGCCCAGCCTGGGCAGAAAAACGCAATTCAGAGAACTTCCAGCAGATCTCAAAAGCTGAGACAGAGCAGAGCTTTGGGAAAAGGAAGCCTACAGGCCCCAAAACACCTGCATCAGTGTCTGAAGGCCAAGGCAGCAATGTGGCTGCAAGGCAAACCCATGTGGGGAGCTTAAGCAGAAAACAACCACCTAACACCTCCCAGTGTGCTATTCAACAGTGCAAACAATGAGATGCACCTTTCATCCCTACCCAGGCAGCCCTAGCTACAGTGTCCAATATAAGAGCGTGTACTCCATGCCCCAGTTGTATTTCCTCTTGGCCCAGCAAGGCTGCTGTTCTCACAGTTTAAGTGCATTTCAGAAGAAAGCAGCAGCTTTGCTAATCACCCTGAAGTGCAGGGGCCCAGGCTGCCTGTTTCTGTCAGCGGCACATTTGATTCATCCAAAAAAGGCTACAGGGCATGACACTGAACCCCAACCCACCACTACTGGACTTCCCCAGCAGCCCTGATTGGTCTCTTGGTGCAGTGCTGCACAGCTCTTTTCTATGGTCTATTTTCAACATTGTTTTGGACACGGTGGATGCTGAAAAGCTTCAGCAGAGAAAATTTCCAGCTTTCTGCAGCATTCTGTGAGAGCTCTGTGTTTCTCACAAAAGCTATGAAAAACATTGCTATGGTTTTTTTAAACTAAATTCTCTTTCTAACACCTGCAGCTTGTTTTCCAAGTTTTGTTATGGTACATTAGAAAAATATTTTGAAGTGGGTGTTGTGGGTTCTAGCCAACCGCTTCGGGAGGTGGATGATCAATGACCAATGATCTTATGTCATCCATGCAGACTAGGGTATATAAACGGGTCTGTATAATAATAAAGGGCCCATGCCATTCTTTTCCTGAACTTGGATTGTGTCGTTTCTCGCCGTTCTCGGTACAACAGCAACAGACATCCCACCAAAATAAATCTGTTGCCAGAGCAGTGGCTCTCTGGCCCTGAGACCATATGATAATACTCTAGAAGGAAGCTGGAAGCTGGCACTCTTCAGGTTTTTTGAGCTAGTCTACTGTGGGAAGAGATGGAATAAAGTTGAGTTTTAAGCTGTAAAACCTGCCTGCAGAGGCACATGGCAGCACAAAGGAGCACATGGCGGCACAGAGAGGCTTCTCTCCACCGGACCCTGGGCAGAGGAGATGTCATGTGGCAGACCCCTAGGGAGAAGAGCCTTCCAGGAGCCGACAGACAGGTGAACAGCGCATGATCATCCCACAGAAGGACATTTGGAAAGTGTGTTGCTGATGTGGCAACACAGGATAGGTCATGTAGTGAGGATTACCATATAAGGAAATGTTGTGCCTTTGAAAAGTGTATAAAACCAGCTCATTCATTTGAATAAACGATTCTGATTCCCTACTGGTCTGGGTCCATGCCTCAATTGCTGACAGTCTACCTTTTGATAGTATTTGTACAAAGATTCTCACAGGTCCTCTTTCTTCTGCTGCCCATTTGTCACAAGGTTTATAAGCTGTCTTTCCTGAGGTCCCAGCTCTGATGAAAACGCAAGTTTCCTTGCTTGTGTTGCAATCTGGAATCCCATGCTTTGCTCTGCTTCAGTCATTTAAACAAGTACTGGGTCTCTTGCCACTTGTTCAAGGATGTACCAAACTGTCCTGACACTGCAGCTCTGGAGCAGTACGTGCTGGCTGAGCTAGATCTCATTCCCAGCTGCATATTCCCTCTTGCTATGCACACTTGCACACCCCTATCCCAAGCACTCATGCAGGACTTATTTAGGTTAAAACTAACCTTATTAAGGTAAGAAATAGTGGACAGAAAAATATTGGTCCCAGAACAAAGTAGTACAAGGTATGAACAAGAGTGAAAGTGAGCAGCATAGGAACAAGGAAGGCAGAGGCAGAAGAAGGCACCATTTTCTCCATCAGTGAGACTTCTGATTGCCCACAGCTGCCAGGTGCCTTTCTTAAGGAAAACAATGACAGAGCTCTTATTAGCTCCCACCTACATAAGCATTTTAGAAGAAAGCTTTCTGAATTTGCACTTCAGCTTTGAACTCACAGCTTCCTGAAAGAGGTAGTGCCCACACATGACACTGGCAACGTGGGAACTGCCCTCACTGCCTCCCTACATCTACACAGGTAATCTACCACATTTGTGAAAGCAGTTGAGGACACTCTTAGCTGAGTCATAGAGGCAAAGGCTAACTCTGAAAATCTATGGAAGGACCTTGTAAGTCTCACCAGGGAAATGACAAATGACATTCAGTATCAGATCAGCACTAAATTACAGACATGGAAAAAAACATCCTAATTCTACAAGTGAAATAACAAGCTTTCAGCTTACCTCAACCATTCAGGAAACTATCAGCTCATTGTTCCACAGTGGTCAAAAACCAGGTCTAATACTATGAGTTACCAGTAAATAAGTGCAACACAAGAAGAGAACATTAATTTGCCAGTGTATCAACCCATGGCATGCCGGCGTCTCCAAGGCTGTTTACAATTCCAGTCCCATCTCAGCCTCTGCTGCCAGCTAGAACAGATAAGCAACAAAGATGATCTTAAGTATGATTTCTGAAGAGAAATACCCTGAAAAGCATGAAAAATTAAATTACCCAGGAAGAATATGACAGAACTATAAAATTATGATTAGTTTGGAGAAAAGGGATATGATCAATTGTTCCCTCTGTGCAGTCACAACAAACATGGAGAGATGCTGCTCCTCATGGCATGCAGATAAGCTGTTGGACTCTGCCACAGGACACTGTGGAACTAGAAGTTTCCATGAGTTTGGGGCAAACATATAAAGTAACATAACAGACATTTTTGGAGGACTAGTAAATCTACAGAAGCCACATCCAGCTCTGTAAGTCCCTGTGCCACACCAGGATGGAGACTGAGACAACACAGAGAAACTACTTACTGCAGTTTTCCCCTGTTTCTGCTCTCTTCCTTAGGGCCCTGTTCTTGGCCACTGCAAAAATACTGGGCTAGATACACTTGTGGTCTGATCCACGACAGACAAAATGGCCTTGGGTAGGAAAGTCAAACCCAGCTGGATTTGCAAGAGTTAGGTGAAACCAGAATTATGGCAGCCATGGACACCACATACAGTGACTCTTCATGGATAACAGCCCAGGGGTAGCAGCAGCTGTGCTTTGCTTTATGACTTCAACCCGATGTAAAAACCTTGGATACCACATTGCACAACAGTGTACCTCAACAGTGTGAGTAAAGAATGGGTTCATCTCATCCACATGAGCTCTCAGCACACTCTCAGAGGCAGCAGAGCTACAAGGTGAAGCCAAAGCACACCCAACATCCAGGTCTGCTGCTAAATCCTCTGATCCCAAAGCTAACACACAAGGTGACTGAGGTGACCTACTCCTGTCCTCGGTGTTTTAAATCCCAAGAAGACTGTGCACAGCTAGGCTGTTTGAATATGTGCTGTGGGCTGGACACAGGCGGCTCATACTTGCTTCCATGTTGTTCCGCATCTGCTATTTCAAAAGGGCTTTGGCTCCACACTTGCCTGAAGGTGGAGGCTCTGCAAGGAGGCAGCAATACACAATTTCACAGCGGGAATATTCTGATCTCCTGTCACAACCCAAGACAAAGCTGTCAACAGATTATTATACAATCCAATTTGCAACTTTTTTTTTCTTTTTTTTTAAGCAGGGAGTTTTGTGCCAGCCTCAATGAACAAGACTGCTCATCGTCAAGAACAACGTATAATCCTAACTAGTTTAAACTCTGATAAAGGAGACTGATCCAGGTTAAGGAGGTTGTTATCTCTAAAGCCAAAGTTAGAGGATGAAGTATGAAGAACTTAAGTTTGTGAAAATGGAGAAAGAACTGGAACATTCAAATTAATGGCTGCTCGTAACTAACCGTTGTTAAACAGAGTCACGCTCAATAGCTGAAGAAGCACCAGACATAAGGAAGACTTTATTAAGGATTTTGACAGAGAACAGGAGGACTCACAACAGAAAGCAGAGGTAAGAGTTTTCTTCCACACATGTACAAGGCTTTCTCGTGTGAAGGTGGCAAGTTACGCTGTGGACACATTAAGAGAAGAGCTGTACACAGCAGGTAAAGTAATTTCTGTTTTCCTGATGATCTTGGTGCCATGATAGTGTCTTCAGGTCTTGGCTATAGGTTTGCACTCTGAAGTATATGACCACACAAAGGGATCACTGGGCCATCGACATGCTATCCAAGAATCAGTCATAGCAGCAGGCAGCTCTGTGCTGCACTGAAGATGGAACTATAGTGTCACAGGCGCTCAGAGGCACAGCTCTCCTCACAAGCTGCCTGTGCAGCTCCTTGCTGGCTCACTCCCAAGTCCCATTCACAGCCCACCTGTATGCAGGGCTCAGCCACCTGCAGCATGGAGCACAAACTCAGCACCAAGTGCTCAGCAGAGCTGCTGTCCCACACCATCGCAGGTACCCAAATGGACGCTGAAGAGGTGAGCAGGGCAGCCCCTTGGCATCTGTCCCAGCTCTCCTGTGCTGGTAAATCCAGCTGTCCCACCTCAAGATCCTACCCAGACCTACCTTTGTACGGTTTGAGGAAAGAACCTAGCTTAGCTCTCTGCTTGAAGTCCATCTCCTTGGATAGTACCTGTGAACCCAAAATGTAGTCTGCTAGAGCTGTGCATTCAATGTGAAAACATTCAGGCATCCCCCACAGACAAAAAAAGTAAGTGGGCAGCACTGTCAGATAATTGCTCACCTGATCCCAGCTTGTTAAGGCCAGGTGGATGAACAGCCTCTTGGAAACTGCACTGTCATCAGTGACCAAAAAGAGCAGTAGGGTGCACATGTATCAGTACATGAGCCTGGTTTAGGTCTGTCCTCTGTGCCAAGGCCAACTGGCATGGAACAACCCCTGCCCTTCTAAACCTGGTTTGCCTCCAAACATGACAGACCTTGCTAACTTCTGAGCCATCCCCAGAAGAGGTCTGGGAAGATCCAGGCCAAGCTATGCCAAGAACTGTACAAACATAAAGCAGCACTGATGACAGTGACCCATGGATCAGGATTGTCCCACTCCTTAGTACTAGTAGGGAAAATCTTTTGGGAACAGCTTAGACAGTCAACTTTAGCTCCATTTCAGGAAAGGTGCCCTGTCCTCTCTGCACACCTTGCCCTACACTTCCTTCTGCTCCGTGCACACAGGATTTTGTTCTGAGCAGGTCCAGCAGGCACTGCACAGACTCTCAGACTGATGGCATGGTAGCACAAGGAAATAAAATGTGACTTGAAATAAAAATCATCATTCATATTTCATAAGTGTCTAAATTTTAATTTTCCATTAATCTTTACTAACAGCCCTTTAACTCAAAAATTCTAAGCAGAAATCTAGGACTAATTACTCTGATAAAATTCAATATTCAAGCATAAGCCCCATTTTAACTTCTGTCTTGTAGGTCCACTTTATAAATCATTAGCATTGCTATCCACCCATTGAACAGAACAGCCCTACCACTAGAAAGAAACATGATCATCAGAAATCTCCCAAATCAGTAGAAGTTTTAGCCCAAGTCTCTGTAGAGTTGCTCTTGCTGAGGGGATCCCTCTTCAGGAAAAGTTGCTGTTCCCCTTGATTCGTCTGCAAGAAGATTGCCCTTGCATGCTAACACCTGACACAGCTTCCCCCATGCAAATCCACCACTTGCCCTGCTTAGTGCAGATGCAGAAGATTAAATTGCTGACACTTTTCCAGGACCCTACCCTGGGACAGATGGATGGAAGTACTTCTGCAGGCATGCTCAGCAGTCTGGCCTGCCCTGTGCTTGCAGCCTAAATGCACAGGGCTGAACAAAGTCTGCAATTAGCAGCAATTCAGACTTATGGAAGGGCCCCTGAGGAAGCCAGGGAATCTGATTCAGGTTACAGGTGCCACTGCTGCTGCTCTTGGAGCAAACCAGGGTTTAGACTTGAACTGTAAACTCCCGGTGGCAGGGCTGTGTGTTAGGGGAGCTGCAGTGTCTGGCATGCAGGCACGCTGGCAGGGGCAGCCCTGCAGCAGCTCAAGCGCATGCTGGAGCTCACTGCAGCTGTGCCACTCTGTAGCTTTTGGAACAAGCATCTGTTAGAGATGTGGGAGAGACTAGCAGCATACCTCAGCTCAGCTGCCTGGGGAACAGCAGGGTTAACATCACTGTCATGAAAAGCCCAGGAGGAATCTGCCAGCCATTTCAAATGCCTCTGGCATAAAGGCTGGCCAGCTGGGGTTACACCAGCAGCATCACTTCCAGCTTGAGGCAAACCTTTTGGCTGCAATTCATGAAATCTACACACTCTGAAGCAAGACACTGGGTGCTGTTACCAAACCAAGGTGCCACCACCAGCTCAGGGTCTCTTCCAGAGCCACTTGGTTGCCCTGTGGGAGCAACAGCTGAACCAAACAAGCATCCAGGGCAGCAGGCAGGCAAGACCAGGCATGATCTCTCAGCAGGACGCACTTCCATTAGCATGGTACCCATACACCACAGGCACTGACTCACAGGCAGTGCAGCTAAAGCCTGGGTGATTTCTCCCCGAAGTCACGTGAACTAGGTGGACCATGGGTGCAGCATCTCACAACCACTTGCACAGGTAAATGAAGGCTGGATGGCTGACTAACACGTCATGAGTAATCTCTAGATCCTTCAAGGTGGCCCAATACAAACAGTTGGTAACTGTCCCCTGGCTGTACTAAAAATACTAATTGTGATCTTGGACTCCCTTGTAACAACTGGCTTTTTTTCTTCCCTCTGAGCTCCCAACCCACAGCTTTTTTGTTCACTGGGAAGTGAGAAGGCAAATGAAAGGAGGTATTCAGGAACTTATAGATTACTTATAAATCACTCTTAAATGTGATTTGCTCAGTGAGGACAGCTGGGTGGATTGGAAGATCCTAACAGTAGTCCGTGTTCAGTTTATTGCTGAAAATACCCTCAGGTAACAAAAAAGTAAATAAAATAACATTTACAAACAGATTACAGCCTGGATCTTTTACGGAACATGCTGCCCTTGTGAGAGCATGCTTGTAGCTGTGGGGACTTTAACCTCAAAATTAACACTCCATGGACAATGGGGAGACTCCAAGACAAGCTGCCATGACACTGGGCAGCTGTGCCACTGAAAACTGCCCACTTGAAAGCCTTGATGAATTTATGGATGAAATACGTTCACTTGCAGGCTGAGCCTCTCAAAATGACAACAGGCATTTCACACACAGACATACAGCATTGTGCCAGGACGAGGGCAAGCAGGACATAAAGGTGAGGGCACCTCATTGCCCTAGTAGGCAGAAACCAGCTGCATGCCCTGCGCTACAGACTCTGCTCTGGGAAGAGCTGCGAGGGCATCTGATACTCTCCCTAAACTAGAGGTCCAAGATCTGGTAACTGGCTGGGACATTCAGCAGTCACTGTTGGGATGCAGAAAGAGAACAGCAGAGGGATACCTGGCCTCTGCTCCTTCTTTCCAAAAATGGGCCAGAGTAATTCCCCATTTGCTTGGGGAAAAGTGTCTCCTCAGTGCTTGGGGATAAAGTGTCTCCTTTGACTAGGGAGGGCACTGAAACAGCAGAACAGCCGTAACTTCCCAGAGGGATCATCCTCAGCATCCAGCTGCCTCCTTCAGAAGGCAGCTAAGAAGGTATTTGGTATTTGTCAAAAGTATGGGACAGGACTTCCATCAGGAAGGTCCTGAGCCATACTTCTTCCACAGAAAAAGCTGAATAACATCACCAACTTCAAAGTTCTTCCATCTCCCACCAGCCTCTTGTCCATAGGGCATGAAAGGGTTAAAGACGCCACTCAACTCATGACCATCATGAAAGCTTTGTTCCAAATTCTCCATTTCATGCTGCTAGAAGACTAACAATCTTGAAATACCTTGTATTAAGAAGAAAGAGGCAGTTCTACAGGGCAGCCTGCATTTGCTTTTAAGTCCACTGGTTATCCAAGGTTGTCAACTAACGGACAACAGACAGACAAATTCTACTGCTCCTGGAACACATGTATTTCTGCAAGCATTACACAAGATGCTAATGACGAAACCTGCAGGCTAACTGCCAAGCATTAATTTATCTGAATACTATCCTAGATGAAGATCAGAGCCAAGAGGGCAAGATATGATTTTCTTGCAGCATGTTTAAGAAGTGGAGAGTGAGAAATAGAGCATAAGACAAAAATGGCATCAGAGGACCCCCTCCAGCACTTTTCCAGGGCATGGCTGTCTAACTGTGCTCACTTGCATTGTTATTTACATGTCCTTTTTCCCCTTGTACTCCCTGGACTGAAGGAAGGAAGGATGTTTCCTAGGAAGGAAGGACTGGTGTGGCTGTACTGAGACAGGACCACACTGTTTCCCCCACCATGCTCCTCCTTTCTACAGAGGAGAGAAAGAGTAGGAAATTCACATTTTCTCTCTCATCTTAGTTGGCAGTAAGGGGATGAAGTTAATCCCAGTCCAGCTCCGATTTCAAACAGGGTTGCTATCCAAAGCTGGAGCAGGTTGCTCAGGACTGCATTAAGTTGTGAAAATCTCCAGCATCAGAAATGCCCCAACCCCTCAGGCCCTGTTTCCTGTCAGAACAATCTCAAAGAGAAAATTATTTTCCTTTATGTTCAGTCAGAATTTACCATGCTGCAACTTTCTGCACCTGGAATAGGGCAATTCCCAGCATCGGTCCAGACTGGCAGATAAATGGATTGAGAGCAGCCTTGCAGAGATAGACTTGGGGGTACTGATGGACAAAAAATTGGACATGACCCAGCAATGTGTGCTTGCAGCCTACAAAGCCAACAGTGTCCTTGGCTGCACCAAAAAAATTATGGCCAGCAGGTCAAGGGAAATATTTCTCCTGCTCTGTTCTCATGAGACCCCACCTGGAGCACTGCATCTGGAGTCCTGGCGTCCTCAGAAAGACTACAGTGGGTTCACAAGAGGCCACAAAAAAGATCCAAGGGCTGTAACACTTTTGTGAGGAAGAGCTGAGAGAGTTGGGGGTGTTCAGTCTGGAAAGAGAAGACTCTGGGGAGACCTTATAGTGGCCTTTCAATATATAAAGAAGATTTATAAGAAAGACACAGAGAAACTTTTTACCAAGCGCTCTAGTGATGGGATGTGGGCAATGGTTTCAAACTAAGAGAGTAGGTTAAGACTAGATATTAGGAAGAAGTTCTTCCCTGTGAAGGTGGTGAGTCACTGGCACAAGTTGCCGAAAGCAGCTGTGGATGCCCCATTCCTGGAAGTGTCCAAGGACAAGTTGGATGGGGCTTTAGGCAACCTGGTCTAGTGAAATATCCACCTGAATCTCACGACAAATCAGACACCATCTCACCAGTACTGAACAGAAGAGAAGAACCTTCTCTTGATCTGCCTCACATGCAGTCACTGCCATGCTGCCAATGCTTTGCTGAGCCTGTCCACCTTGCTGCTGCCATTCTTGCTTTTGCAGAGGAGAGATGATCTTTGTGCCCCACCAGCTCACACACAGCTGGGCTCCAAAGCAAGGACTGTGCTGAACTCTCAGCCACATTCTCCTGCAGTCACAGCAGTCACTAGAGGCACACAGGGCAGAGATTACTAAAAAAGGAAAAAGTAAAAAAAAAAAACCAAGAGGAA
Source organism: Monarcha castaneiventris obscurior (assembly GCA_026261815.1). Classification (NCBI taxonomy): domain Eukaryota; kingdom Metazoa; phylum Chordata; class Aves; order Passeriformes; family Monarchidae; genus Monarcha; species Monarcha castaneiventris. The sequence goes on along the minus strand of JAMPIT010000511.1, from coordinate 1,341,286 downwards.
AAGAGAAAAAAGAAAAAAACCAGCCTGCTCTGCAAATCAGCTCAAAGTGTAGGCAGCAGAGGAAGGTGAATGGAGATGATCTGTGTGTAAGCATTTGGGAGTATGTTTCTGTTGTAAAACAGCCAGAGAAAGCAAGCTAGAGAATGCAGCTTGCCACTCCTGCTGCTTGAGGAGGGAAATGAGGGGCAGGTGACCCAGGCCTGAGGAGTGCCACCTGGCAATCAAGGCAGTCAGCAGGGCACAGCTGTTTCCTTGCACTCAGCAGTTGCTGTTTCACACTGCCTGCACCTCAAGCCAGCCTCTCAGCCCAGCTCTTATATACCAGCTATGAGCAGCCTGTTTGTGGTCTACGTTCTGCAGAGACTACACCCCAGAGAGCCTCCCCATCTTCCCATCACTGCTGGAAAAGAGTTCCCCACCTCCACAGCTGGTAATGCTCCACTGCACCATTGTTCCTGGAGTCACCTTCAAACACACAATTTCACAGCTTTCCCAAAGCACTGCTTATACTCGCTCTCCCCTTCAGAGCATCTCTGACAGTGGTTACAGACAAAAGGAAAAGACCTATTCCAAACTGTGCTTCTTGTTCCCATGCTCTGCCCAATGCAAAAAGGTAACATCCAGAGAGTTTTAGAGCATATGCAGGCAGTTTACAATATACTAACAGCCAAACTCACACAGAAACACCAACACCCATGTTACACACTATACCTTTATGCAAAGACATTAGTCACACTCAACACCATTAAAAACAATCCTGAAGAGCAGCTATACAGAATGGGATGCAGACAAAAGAGTGAGAGGCTTCGTTACAAATTCTCAATTGCTTCAAGTTCAAATTCTCACCACAAAGCAATAGTAGCAGTTATTTATTATCATCCAGGAATTACTGTTTTCCAGCAAAAACAGACATTTTCAAATGATTCACACTACCTGAGAAATTAATGTTTTTGCAGCTCTGTTCCAGATCCTAGGTCAGGAATCTCCATTCTATTCCGGTAAATTCCACTAAGATATCACATGTAACAACAAGTTCTTGAAGAAGTTTCATCAGATTTTCCCTTTAAGGTAACCCACTGCACTCCCACATGAGGCACAGGCACCTCAAAGGCACAAGCAGCTGAAAGTGCTGCAGTGGAATCAGATGATCAGCACAACCTTGTAGCCTCTGCAGCCTCCTTTCAGCTTTGGAAACATATCCTGTGATTTTCAAACCAATCCAGTGGGAAAGACACAAGCGAGTGCTGAACCTTAAGACCCAGATAATGCATATAAAAGCAATTTAAATTAAAGCAATTTTGAGAATGAATGTGATAACAAAGTCTGACAGATTTTGCTGCAACACGTACCGAGGGTGCAGCATTGCAGCAAAAGCTGTCACTCCCATCTGTACAGAGCTGTGCGGCATGCAGTACGGGTGGCAGGGCTGACGACACCAGGCAGCAGAGCCATGCTGTCAGGAGTCCTTGCTGCACAATCCAGAGTTACCTTTCTGCAAGCACTGCATTGCATGCAGCAACAGAGGAAAATGTGAAAAGTAAAGGTAAATAGAAACATTCTTGAGCTAATTAAAGAGTTGCTTGAGCTTATGTTCATCACGATCAGTCATGCAGAAAGACGTTTTCAGCTTAGGATGAAGCTACCATTTTTAGAGGTGAATTAGAACACTGCAACACTTACACAAGAAGTAGGAACACAGGCCCTACTGTGTCACACAACAACATGCTCCCTCTTTTGCTCCCACACCACCTTTACCTACCTTGGCACTTGCACTTCCAGTGCAGTATACTTGCTGTCACCTGCTCCTGCACCCTCAGAGGAGACGGGAGCAGTCAATGGGATGACCTGCTACATGTTGCCTACTGGCACCCAATGGGAGATCTGCTGTCCTGGAGCAGAGGTGATGTGTGTCACCAGAAGGCACCTTCCTCAGCTGCCCCACAGGACTGCTGTGCCATGACAGGTCAGGCAGCCCTCTCACATCACCTGCCTACAGCCACAGATGCTTTCCTCTCCTACTGTGTAGCCTGACACATGAGCCCCAAGCTCCAGTGGTTTTGTAATATTAACCACCAAAGCCGAATCCTACCAGGGCTAAGAAAGCCTTGGTTCTCATCTCCTGCTGCTCTGCTTTCTCAGAGGCACACAGCGCACACTCAAGGATAGCGACAACGCTATTTGCAAGGGATCTGAATGAAATCTGTCCTACTGCTTCTGAGCCAAACAATCACAAATCCAAGCAAGGAACATGGGGTTTTGTGGCAAAAAAAAAAATCTTATTTAGATCAATGCCCCCTCCCCCAGCTCCAGGCATCAAGTTTGCAAGCTGAAATCACAAACCTCAAAACCGGCTGAGTTAATTCAATACTAAGTAAGGTTTGATACTATGGCCTGGGCAGTACAGCAGGTCAAATTATGACTTAATCTATGACTTAAAAAACAATTAGCTAAGTAAATTCAGAGTTATAAATGTTTACAATGCAGGGGGTTGTCTGCCCAGTATTGATTAAAAATCGTTAAATCCTACACTTTCCCCTTTGTGACTTGAAGCAGCAAAACCACCACATTCCTCACAAACCAGGGCAGACAGCAAGGAGGAGTGATGAGGAAGTATCCACACTTGACAGTGCATGTCTCCCACTACTTCATCCTAGAGCATCCAGAAGCCCAGCTGCAAGAAGTGGGATTTGCCCATGGAACCAGGCCAGTCTGCCCGCACCTGCCACCAAGGGAAGATAGTGGACATGGCTGGGTTGTGGACAGCTGGTCCCCTGACAGACAGGGCAGGGCAAGATGACAGCTATTATGCTGCAGCAGGCCAAGGAGCAGCCATACGGAGGTTTCCAGCTCACACAAAGTATTTACACACGTGAGACCAGTGCACTTTGCTGGCCCAAGTTCAATACAGCTGCTCAGAGCCCAGATCATAGGACTCTGAAATTACTTTGCAAGGAAGGCATTTGAGGTTTGCTCAATCCAATGAAGCTCTGACAAACAGGGCCAAAAAGATTGGGACTTAATAAATGTAGAAAATTTTCCACCAAAGTCCTCTAAACATGTCTCTACTCCTCTGCCCAAACCTGCGTGAGCAGGAACTTTGCAAAGGTAGTACGTCCAAACTCACTGTGAAGGTGGTGCATGGTGGTGACAGAGATCTCAACACAGGCAGCAATGATATATGCTTAAAGGATGCTATCACTTCACAAGTGACCTCACAGACTTTGGACCAGATCCTCAAACTTAAGTTTTATAGTCATTTTCAGGTGGCCCTGCACTGCACCTGCCTCCTTCTAGCCTTGTGCTCCCCTCCCTTGGCCAGAATAAAGCAGCCCTGCAGCCAGGCTAGGAATCAGGCAGGGCTAAAGGGAGTGGGGGAGATGCTGATGGTTAATTTTCACTCAGATCAACTCCCTGAACACAGCTGCATGGGGTTTTTGTCAGCTGGGGTAGGGCTAGAAAGGGCACTTGGAGGAGAAAGCAGTTAGGACAAGGGGAAAGGCAAACCCACCTGCTCCAGGCGAAGTGCCCACCTACACTGATATAGCACTTCCCAGATTCATAACTGGAGAGGATGCGAAAATCCCTGTCTCTCCTCCAACGTGACAAGAGCATGCAGCTGCCCACATCTACCCACCGTCACACAGAAACAAACTTACCAGCTTATGTGTTCTAATACTTTATTCCTGTGTATTGGCAACTTTGTTCCTTAGCAAAGAAATGATCCATTTCATTTCTGGGGTTATTGGTGTGGATCCTAAAGGGCTCTACCATGGGAAGAGCTTCTCATTGCACACAAGGCTGTGGAGTAGGCTAAGTATAACATTAAAACTCTTTTTTTTTTCTAAACACTCCCTCTCCTTTCAGCCTATCACTCACAGGGTGCATTCACCTTTCTGGACTGGGTTTCTATGAGAAATTCAAATGTTCAGGAATACAAATGTTACATTCACTGCACAACTACTGCAAAAAAGCACCAAAATCAGCTTTCTTTCTTTTATAGAAATGGAAACAGAAACTGCCTGTGCATAGCATTCATGCTTCTGTGCATGCTGCTGTCACGCTTAGGTAAAGCTATGTGTTGCACCTGCATATCTTACTCCACCCTGGTGAGGGTTAAAGAACATAGAGCTGAGGCATCCTTACAACCCCTTATCTGCCAAGATTAGGGCCTCAACAGGGGAACATCACTGCCAAAACCTAAGACACCACCAGAGACACAAAAGCATTAAGGCCTAAACTGCCACATTCTGATGGCTGACATCCAGTGCCACACTTTATATTTGATCATTTCAAAAAGCACTGGTTTTCAGGCTGCTGAATCAACCCAAATCCCACTGACTTCACAGGAATGGCATGCCTGGCATGCCTTCTCAGTCAGGGTGGTTATGAAGGCTCCTAAATCTGGACAGTTAAGGGCAAATGGTTTGTGGGTTTTCCACCAAACTGATTCTGATCTGAGCTCTAAACCCTCAAATCCAGAGAGATGCGACTGTCCACAATGTGTGCAGTGAGTGGCTGCAGTCGCCACCAGGAGAAGGCTGCCAGCCCCTGGTACCCTGGCAAACAGCTGAGCTTGGATAGGGAGATTAATCACACCTTTCATGGCTATGGAGGGAAGAGGAGATCACATTAAAGGACTAAAACCCTCCAAAGATTCAGTCCATTGAAAGCAGAGAGAATAACAGTATGGAAGGACAAAACCAACCGCCAGCTTTGGGAACGCAGGAAGTGCTAGCAAACAACACTTGCTCATCAGCTGTCTCCAAGTATTTGAAGACATTCATGCTTTCAACTTCACATGTGTGAATACAACAATTACCCAAGGCAAAAAGGCTGTACAGCAGGCCTTAGACTTGGGAAGATGTAAGTAACCATGCCATAACCATCACAACAAAGGTTCTCCATTCCAACGCATTTTAAGGACTCCCATGATCTGCTGTCCACCAGTTAGTGCAAAACATATTACTGCTATGAATCATTACCCTCGTGGGAATCTTCCAATCAAAACGACCTTCTAAAGAGATTATGTGCTTCATTTTAGTGTAACAATTGTATCAAAACTGTCCTTTTCTGTCATTTGGCTCAGTAACGCCAGCCATACTTTCTGTAAAACTTCCATGAGGAAAGAGGCCTCTGGTTCCTCACCAGCTGCAGCCCACGGTGGGAAGGAAAGGTTTCACGGAGGACGTGCACAACTGCAGAGTGCCTGGGAACAATACTCCAGTAAGGTCATGCTTGAAGATATAATCACCAACCCATTTGAACATACAAAATACCATGGTCTAGATTGCAAGGCATACTGGGCTTTTATATATTATGATTTCTTGTGATAGCCACATTTGAGAGTTCTCTTTTTTAATAAGATTTATTTTTGCCTACAATTCCTAGTCTCATATTAAATAAAGAAAATCAGTAACTTATTCTCAGTTGGGCAATTTTCAGAACACAGAGAAAGCCAGAAGGCTGGTGAAAAGTCCACACTGTTGTAACTTATTTCTACTTCCTAGGAAGTCAACATCGGTCAGATTGCCCTGTCCAGGAGTGCAGAAACTTTACCATTTCATAGTATTATGAGGAAGTTGAGGTTGAAGAACTACTCAGACCAGGAGACACAGGGGTAAGTTAATGGGGACCTGACTACACTTGAATTGTGCTTTTCTCCCACACTCCCTTGACTCAATTCATTCCTTCCCACAGGAACTTTCAGACACATGTCCAAAAGAAACACAGCAATCAGCTTTCCATGTCCTCCTCCTCCTTCCAGCGTTAACAGAGGGCTGCCAGGCGTCCAGGCGCAATGCTGGCGAGGGGGCCCCACGCCCAGGAGGGGTCTTGCACGACAGACCCCTGCACCACTATCACTCCCTCGGGCCTCCTGGAGCCCCAGGGTGGGGGTGTCAGCCTGGCAGTCAGTGACGACCATTTTGTGCTGTCCTTACTGCTGCAGAGCCAATACAATGGAGGAATTACACTTCTGCAAGTGCCACAGATGCAAACCAGCCACAGAGCACACTGTCCCTGCTGAAATATGCCAGCTGGCTACTGGCTGCACAAACTGACCAGAGCATAGAGCTGTTGGTTCTGTACTCGCACAGACTGTAACACTGGGGAACAACGCCCCCCCTCAATGTCCTGCAGGTCAGCAGATGCATACCTCTGCCAAGAGGCTGTAGGCATGTGGTAAGTTACCGCATTTTTTTCCCCTAAACATGGAATGCCACAGACTATTCCAGGTTGTGAAAATCCCCCTTCCCACTCTCATCACTGTGGCGCTCACCCACCCCAGCGGCTCTCGGCAAGAGACTCGATAAGCAACAATCCCAACACACGAGGCAGAGAAGAGCACGCCTTCCCCTGATTTTTGTGGAACATTTTAACAGAATTTATGCACCAATTAAAATCTAATCCCACTGCACCTAACTCAAATGTGCTGATTAGTTGGGATGGTCACTTTAATTTGTGTTTAATTGGTTTAAAGGCTTCAGATGTAGCATTAGAAGGGGGAAAAAATGCAGATTTGCAATGAAAGCGCAATCACCAAGGCCAATCAGCAAAGGTCTACTGTGGCAATGGCTTCACATGCCAGCACATGGGACACCTGACAAAGCCAAACAGGGTAAGTTTCAGAAATTTCCGAAAAAGTAAAAGAAAAGTTTCACAACGCTCCATCAATGAATTCCCTCACGACGGGGGAGCTAAGAAGACTAAGTGAGTAACAAAGTCAGAGAATCAGAAAAGCACACCTATAAAAGAACGTTATAAATTATATGATAAACGTGGGCGGGCTGGCAAAGAAGGGGGAATTCAGGAAAAATAAGCAACGGGAAAAGGAGTATGTGGCCGCAGCAAGGAAAAAAATGGTTATCCACAGAAAATGCCTTAAGCACCTGGAAACCTCTAAAATCGCAACTCCACCAAGCCCCAGCCAATGGGTTTAGGAACTTCCTTGAGGGCAGCTCGCGACAGCGAGGACCGGTGGGACCGTGCCCTTCCCGGGCGGGGACGGGGCCGATCTCCGCTCAGGAAAGCGGCTGTTCCGGTCCCGTCGGAAGGAGCCCGACGGCGGCTCCATTTCCGAGCAGGAGCCGAGGCCCCGGCGGCCGCCTCAGAGCCAGGTCGCCCACAGGGGGTCCCTGCCGCCGCCGCCACCCGCGGGCAACCCGGCCTTGAGGCACCCACCCGCCCGCATGGGAAGGGACGGGGAGGCGGCGGTGGTCAAAGACAAAGCGGATGCCTAAAATTCCTCCCCGCCCCGCCGGTCTGCGGCACCCCCCGCCCTCCACCCCTTCATCGCCCACCTCTGCCTACCTGGGCAGCAGGAGCGGCCAGGCTTCCTTTCCTTCCCTCCCCCCCTCCCAGCCCGGGCTTGGGCAGCCGCAGCCCGCGAGGGGCTCCGGGACTCGGGCGGCGGATGCGGGCGCTGACAATGAGGGGAGGGACGCGGTACCGGGCGGTGCTTGACGTCAGCGGTAGTGGGGCGGGGGCTGGTGGCCCAGCCCGGCCGCGGTGCGATTTCGCGGCGCCCGCCCCCGGCCCTGGAGAGGGTGGGGAGGGACGGGCCGCCATTTTGGGGGGGTCGGAAGGCGCTTGGGGTAGGGAGGGGAAACTTACCAAAGGGCCCCATAGAGGAATTGGGCGGGGTTGGGTGTCATGGACGCGCCGCAGCGCAGGCGCTTCCATGGCTGGTTTGATGGTGGTTTCGTGCTCCAGAGCCCGCCGGAGCAGCCCTTCTCTAGCCCTGGCCCTGGGCTACCACTGCCTCGGGGTTTTGGTGTCGGGGCGGGCAGTGCCGGTCCCGGCTCTTTAAAAACAGGGCAGAGCCCCGTGCCAGGTGGCACAGCGAGGTTTTGTCCTCCTCTCCCGTCTCCCGTTGCATCCCCCCTTTAGTGCCATCTTTTGGAGAGTTAAGGACTTGGTGGTCAATCCAGCTGTGGTTGGTTCCACCTCTGGTATCTGCAGCCTGGGGATGCCGAGATGGGATCAGAGACAAGAGACCCTCTCCCAACACTAACCTGGAAAAGTTGGTCCCGGTGTACCTGAGCGGTAAGCAGAGCCCCGGGACTGCTGACCGGGTGGGTGACGCGGTGCTCTGTACATCATCGCGCTGCCCTTGCCCAGATGAGTACACAGCAGACATGGTCAGAGGCCAGTGAGCAATTCCAGCCTCCCGGCTAGGCAGCAAAACGTGACAGGCTCAGAACCTACTGTCTCCTTTGGTTAGTGTGTTCTTAGCTAAAGTTGTCTCTACAACAGTTTTATTTCAAACCACGCCAAAGGAAGATGGTGTCAGGTGGTCAGGCTTGTCACACTTTGATAAAGTATTTTCCTTGCTGTGACACTGAGTTTAAATATCACTCTTTAATCCTGTTTCCATAGCACAGCCTGAAATACACTTGTTCTCAATAAAATGTCAACACTTCTGAGTGAATTCTCTAGGTTACAGCTAAAATCCAAGCTCACAGGAAGATACAGAATGAACAAGACCTTGCTTGCAGGCAAACTGAGAAGGGCTATGTACTCGTTCTCACTGGGGAAAGTGTTTGCCTTTTCCTGATACCACCTGTGCACCAGAGTGCAAGCAGCATTCAGTGATTTTTAGTTCTCCACTTTACAGATGCTACTTCTAATTTCTGAACTGGTATGAGGGAAGTTTGCTAATACAAAGCCAGCTCTTGATACGCATCTAGCAATGGTGTGTTTGGGTATAACTGGGAGGTGAAATGGAATTTTTAAAAGGTAGTTTTTTATTTCAGCAAGTGCTCCAGGCTTGCCAGTAGTTGTGTACATTAGAGCCTAGTGTCTTCCATGTGCTTCTTGGATTTGTTGTGTAGGGAGGAGAATGGGGCTGCGCTTGGATACTTTTTTACATGGTTTATGATGAAACTCATTGCTGCAGCATGATATTGGCACCAAAGGTACCCAAGTGTTTCAAAAAAGCATGAAACAAATGGGAGAAGAAAGTTCTGTCAGTGGCTGCCAGGGATCACAATGGTGCCTCATCTGACTAAAGAAGAACCTGAAGAGGTGTTGGAAAAGTGTTTGGCATCCTTCCTCAGGCATAATCTCCCTTGCTGCTATCCACATTGGTTACCTCAGTGAAAACAGCTGAAAGTATTCGTAGTTTAACCTCCATCATTACAAGGATGGAAGTTTGGGCCCTGAGATGGACTTGGGCTCTAGGGGGCAACATTCAGGAGAGGGTGAGATGAGAACAGACAGAAGAGGAACTGTGTATCCCCATGGCAGGCCCTCTCCTTGGTGTATCCTTCATACCATCTGCATGAATCCATTTTGTGAATCATACCATCTGGTCATTGTGGTCTGCTGACTGCAGCAGACTGTGCAAGATCTTTCCTGGCACCCAGACGAGCCACTTAGCAGCCATTGTGGGGACATCTGGGGAAAAAGTTTTCTACCAGTGGTGCTGGCACCCTGCTTTGGGTTTTGGAAACCCAGCACCCATCCTTCCAAGAGATAAGCATTGCAATCATGCCTCAAGCTTTGGTGAGTCCTCATCATGCAGTCGCGCAAACAAGAGCAAATGCTCACAAGGACTGTGAGAGACACTTCTCAGCCTCCTGTGCCACCAGATGCCAGCAGCATTGGCACAGTGAACTGCTGCTGGCGGGAAAGCACATGGCATGAGGTAAAGTCCTGACCCACCCAGCATGAGCGATGGAGGGAAGTGAGGGGAAAAAAACTGAGCTGAGCTGATAAAGGGGGAGAAAGAAGCCCTTCACCAAGGTGGCAACTGAACCAGCTGCCAGGTGTGGTCTGCAGTGTGAGGAAGAGAGTGAATGGAAACCCAGGGAATGACAAATGTCAGATCTCTGGATCCAAGTGGGAGATACCCTGCCTGCTCTGTGTCATGTGGAAGCAGCATGACTGCTGCTAGTGGTACAGCGCCTGTGGCAACAAGGTCTGCCACTGCCCAGGCTGGTATTTCGAAGAAGAAAGCTTAGTGGTGTGAGGTTAGAGACCTAGAAATTTCTGTCCAGGGAAAGGAAATGATGTAGAGGAAAACTAAGGAAGCTCTGTCTGCTCTAAGAGAAAGCAATTTTTTTTCTTTAATGTTTTTATTGATAGGGACTTAGTGCAGCCAATGGAAGCTGCAGACAAAAGTACAGAAAGGGACAAGTAGAATGAGGGATGTTACAATGTGAGGAGGCAGCTACAGCTCATGTCTGGGCTGGGGAGGTGCTGGACAAAAAATATCCAACTGGCAGGAAAGATGGGAGCAAAGTAGGGAAGCCCAACTCACCCTGAAGAGTAAAAGGGACCAGGAAAGGGGAAAACTACAAAGAGGCTGGAACAGGAAGAGGAGGCAGAGGCACAGGGGAGTAGAGAAGGAGGCACACTGGAGGTTAAACTGCTGATGGTGTGCCCTTGCCTAGAGTGGGTTGGAGAAGACCGCTCTGCTTGTGGGCAGATATAGATAGCAGGGTAGGTTAAAGCTGGGAGGGAAGTGGTGATCTCCTTCTTACCTGGAAGACTATGATTAGAGAGTTGTGTCCTCCTCTTCTTACAGTATATGATAGAAAGGCTGTTTAGTTCCAAGGGAGCAGGGTGTAAGTAATGTGGGCAGGTGTGACCAGAGATGGTGGGCAAGGGCAGATGACAAACACAATAAAATCACAAATAATATGGGGAAACAACAGAAGCTGTCAGCGTGTCTGACAACAGAGGATCCATATGGGTGTAGTAGCTTTAAACAAATAAATGTAACTCATGCATCTTATGCACACCTTGATAACGTGAGAAGTGGATGGCTCTAGGATACCATGAACATCGGAGGCATGAGACTCAAAAGGGATTAGTCAAATTCACAGAGAGCAGATTTCTCAGTGGTTATTAAAAATGTCTGTCTGAGTCATCTTCCAGTTCATGAAGTCCCTGAACTGACTCTTCAGGTATTCTTGCTATTCTGTACTCCCTCTGTTCGTATGGTGAATTTAAGTGAGCTGTCTGAGTGATCTTGTTGCTGCCGATACATGCAGTCGTATGTCCCTCCTAAAACTACTTGTGTGCATGTGTTGATTCTTCTGCACCAGTTCTGGGATTTGTTCAGTTTATCAAACTGTCAGAAAACTAACTCAGAGTGAATACTTCTCTGCCTCTAGCAAGTTGAATTAGCCCACTGTTTTCTAAGCCAGTGATTCTTGCTTCTCTCTGCAAAGTAGAAGTGGAGATTCTCCTGTTATTACCCAATTCCAGGTGTTCAGGTTTTAAGTATTTAGAAGATCAGAGTCATGATAAGATCCTGATATTTGTTGAATTGATTTCTATCATCTCCTGATAGAGCTGGAGCCTTGGTTGTGCTAGATGCCACACAGAGTTTAGGAACATTATTAAACATAGCAAGCAGGGAAAAAGAAACAGAATCATGCTTGTGTGGACAGAAGTGCTGCATGGCTTGCTGGTCTCACATCATTATCAGCAGTCTGTATGGCAATGTAAGTTTTGTTGGGTTTGAGGTTTTGTGTGTACAACTGTTTCTTGTTCCTAGAATCAGCAAGGTGCTACCATTAGCCCCCACAGAAGCCTGCAGCCATGTCAAGGTATGGTAACAAAGGCACTGAAAAGCGAACAGCCACATAAGAAATGGGTTGATGTCTTGTTAGGTTGTACTGCTGTCATCTTCCTCTCAGTCAGAAAGCATATGCTATGGCAGTACAGTGAGAACACTATCTCCTCAAACCGAGGGTTTTCATATCAGTCTTCACCAGTTTCATAAGGAGCCAGAACCTGACACACCTAAGAACACCAGGATGGGGAGTGGCAGTTGCTGGAAATAATAAACAGGATTTACACACACTATGAGTAGGGTTTGTCTGAATATATCAGACATCTCCACTACAGATTCTTCCACACAAGTCTCATTTCAGTCTTGCAACCTAGGTAATGTAAGTAATGTCATTAAAGTCAGTTGGTTTGAGGGGATGTTTCACCTCTTCCTGGAGCAGACATCTAAAAATGTCAGCTGAATTAGGTCTACACATGGGGCCAGAAGGGGTGCATTTAAGGATGCCAAGGGTGCTTGACAATATAATTTCAAGTCTGGATTCTGTCATCTTTGAAAGATGATGGTGATTGGGAAACATTCCTGGTGATTGAAAAAAGACAAACACCTGTCATCAAGAATGGCAAGAAGGAGGATTCAGACAATACTCAGCTGGTTGGTCAGCCACAACTCAGTCACTGGGAAGACTGGACAGAACATCTTCCTGGAAACTATTTCCAAGCACGTGAAGGACAAAGTAGTGACTGGGAGGAGCCAGCAGGGATTTACCTGACCAACCTGATTACTTTCTACAAAAAAACAACAGCCTGTGTTGCCAACAGGAAGGCACTTGGTGTTGTATTGATTGATTGTAGCATTGGCTTTATCAAGGCTTTTGACATGATCCCCACAGTCTACTTATAGGCAAATTGGACTACAAGTAGACTGTGATTTGGACTGGGTAAGTGAAGTGTGAAGGGAATGGAGAAGTGGCTTGGTGGGTGGGCTGAAGGGCTCATACCAACAATATGAAGTCCAACTGGCAACTAGTTCCTAGGGGCATCCATCAGGGATGCATGCTGATAGGTCAATAGTGATTAATGTCTTTATTGATGACCTGGACAATGAGCTGTCTTGTACTCTCGTCAAGTTTGCAAACCAAACACCAAATTGGGGAGAGCAATTGCAATATGTTTTAGGTCAGGTCTGGGAAAGAGGACCTCCTCCTCAGTAACAGGTGCTGGAAACACAACTGCTGGAGGTAGCATGTATGTGAAAAAGATGACATAGAGGAAATCTGGCAGAAAGGGCTCTTAACTTCACATTTCCTTCTGTTTCACCAGTGGTGAAATCTAAATGTAAAATCTGTTACTGACCAGAAGTGTATGGAATATGTGTCTAGTCATTGGTGTTTTCAAGTGAATCATCTTGGCTGTACTGAAAAAGAATTCCAAAAAGTTGGATGAATTTTGCTGAACCTGTTAGGAATTCCTCACCTGTGAGTGACAAGAGGTACAGAGCACCTGTAGCCAAATTGTCATAATGTAAATTGCATGGGAACTGTAGCTACAGCTGTCTTGCTTGACATTTGTTCAAGGACTTGCAAGGTCTACTGCAGAGGGAGTTGTAAACTCAAAAACGAAAAGCAGGGTACCAAGAAGTAGTTTCCATAGTAGTTCAAAATTTGAATTTGTCTATCCATCATTAATTGCTACAAAATAGACCGGAAAATACAAACCATCATATCTTCACAGTACAAAATACCTTTTGCATTAGAATGGTAAAAATCATAATTGTCAATGAAAGCATTGTGACACTGTGTTATAAAGTGTGTTCTGCAAAAACATTTCCATCATGTCATAGACTGATTACACATACAAAACAGTAAGAGGACTTTTTGGCATGTTTGTTTGTGAAGATATGATCTGTTCATCAATAGGGCTTCATATACTTAAGTAGTCTTACATATACAGCATTTGTTCCTTTGTACTCTCCTCACAAGGAACTGTTTTCAGATTGGTGTGCATGGTGGGATTGCTTCAACCCACAGGCTTTCAGTGACCATCTTTCTTTCACATACCAAGGTTTGCCCTGGAGGAGTGATCATGTTCCACTTTCATTGTCCTGCAAGTCTTCAGTCATGGTGACTCCTCATTGCTAACACTCGTTCTCTTCCCTGGTTGTAGGAATAACCTGCACTGGAATTTAATTGCAGGGTGCTGCAGTGAAGACACATGCTTTGACTTATATTTAGCTATTTCTTCTGTTTGCAATAAATTTCACACTATCATTGAAATAACTATCTTCTTGGACATATCAATATGTACTTCTATACAAACATAATGTTTTAACTTACCTTTGTGCTCAGTATTGCAAGAGCTTCACAGGAGAGGCACTGAGAAATCACACAGCCCTCACATACCTTCTGTGAAATGCATTTGTGTGCTCTGGACTGCAATTCACAGAGCATTGTAAAACATAGCAAATATGGACATTGATCTCTGTGACTCCTCCTTTCAACTCAGAGGCTGTGGGTGTTATTTATCTTTAATTTATGATCCCTAGCAAGTGTTTTCATCTGCCAGTTCCATATCACTACTTTTTCCAGTAGAAGTTACAGGGGCACTCTATCAAATATTTACTAACAATAAGAATGGTGCAATATTAGACCATGTGCCTTTTAAAATTAACCTATAATCTAATCAAAGAAAGGGCCTACTTTGTTTTCTCTTGACTTAAACAGTGTCAAAGAAGAGTGGTGGATCATCTTCCTATGCTGCATTTTGCTATTCTGTTTATCATTGGAAATCTTTGAAAGTAGGAAATATCGGAAGAGAACAAAAGCCTAGTTGATACAGGCAGAGCAATGGGAATGGACTAGCCCTCTCAAAGGCCCTTCCAGGACCATGATCTGTAATTTTATGTTTCACAAAGAGCAGGTGAATCTCCCAGGGATCTTGGAAGTTGTCTTGGTTTGAAAGACAGGTGTCTGTCAAGGAAGGCAGGAGCCTCCCCTGAAATGGAAAATGCAACCTTCTTCCCTCCGAATTATTATAATTTTGAAATTAAGGGGCTTTCAGGCAAAGATATGAGGGATAGGAATAACAGTTCCTTACTAACATATATATATGTATAACAACACAAACAAACAGCAATAACTGTGGCAGTCACAGCAGACAGCAGCACAAACCCAGTGCAGCCTCTCTCGGCCTCAGGCCCTTTCCCCTGGGCGCAGTTCCTCCGGGACGGCTCCCGGTGAGCAGGGCGGGTGCGATGGTTCCCCCGCGGCTGCAGGGGGCGCTCCGGAGCGAGCTCGGGCAGCACCGGTAATGGCGGCGCGGGGTCCCGGGAAGGGATGGACAAAAAGCTTCACCAACCCCCTGGGCAGCTGATCCCGGCATCCGGCCGAACCCTCAGGAGCAGCAGGCTGGAACAGCAGGGGCGAGTACAGATCCCGGGTGGCACAGGAGATGTATCAAACTCCGACGCTGCAGCAGGAAAGCCCGGCAGGTCTCAGGCAGCAGCGTGTGTGGGCTACGATGGAGCAAAGGCTCCGAGCAGCGGCAGGGGCAGAGCGGCAGCGGCCCGGCTCCCAGCGGGGCAGGGAAGGGCAGGCTTGGGAATCCCAGGGCTTCTCCCTTAGAAAGAAGGCAGCAGAGAAAAGCAGAAGGCTGCAGTGCTGATGAAAACCTTCCACCGCGACTGAAGCTCTCTGTATGCACACCGAGAACACCAGCCAGCCCCCGGTGTGCCCAAGCCCCAGGTGAAAGACAAGTAGCTAGTTGGACCCCGCCTCTGTGGCCAGGTCTTTTGTTCTGCTTAAGCACCCAGCAACTTGTCCCCCTGGCAACATATATGGGGAAAATTCTTTAAGAGAAAAAGAAAAACAGGAGAACTCCTAAAACCCCCAACAGAAGTCATCACAAACTGGCCCAAAGGTGAACATTTTGGACTATCATCATCAGAGGAAAATGAAAAATTGACACATGCTGATGAGCCCCACCATATAATCAGCTATCAGAAAATGAGAAGCAATGCACTCTCTTTTCTGACAGTTCCTGCCATAATGTGGGACTACACTGAAAATGGAATGCTGCCCTATGGAGTCCTACATGGCGAGGAGCTGTTGAGGGACAAGGTGCATTGAGTCAGGTCGCAGAGCTGAAAGCTGTCTAGCTGGCTTTGGATATTGCTGAATGAGAGAAATGGCCATTGCTCTACCTCTACACTGACTTGTGGATGGTGGCAAATGCTCTGCAGGGGTGGGTAGAACAATGAAAAATGACCAATTGGCAGTGCAGAGGGAAACCCATCTGGGCTGCCAAAATGTGGCAAGACATTGTCTGGGTAGGGAAGATGGCTGTGAAAGTCCGTCATGTGGATGCACACATACCCAAGAATCACGCTACTGAAGAACATCACAACAAGGGACAGGGGTATCGGGCTGCCAAGATTAAAGTTTTCAGGTAGATCTGGACTGGCAACATAAAGGTGAGTAATTTCTGGCTTGGTGGGCCCAAGATGCCTCAGATCATTAGGAAAGAGATGCAACACAGAGATGGGCTCATGATCCAGGGGTGGACTTAACCATGGACACCATCTCCCAGGTTATCCATAGCTGTGAAATGTGCTGTGATCAAGCAGGGCCCAAAGGGTAAAGCCTCTGTGGTCTGGGTGTCAATGGTCAAAATATCAATCTGGGCAGGCCTGGCAGATCAATGACATCACACTCCCACAGAGCCTCCAAGGCAAGTGCTATGTGCTGACAATGGCAGGAACAACCCCTGGATGGCTGGAGAAGCGCCCTGTGCCTCACGGCACTGCCCAGAACACCATCCTGGGCCTTGAAAAGCAAGTCCTGTGGTGGCATGGCATCCCAGAAGGAATTGAGTCAGACAACGGGACCCATTTCAAAAGCAGCCTCATAGACACCTGGGTCACAGAGCACAGGGTTGAGTGGGTGCTTCATATTCCCTATCATGTACCAGCCTCTGGGAAAACTGAACAGTACAATGGACTGTTAAAAACCACATTGAAAGCAATGGGTGGTGGGACCTACAAACATTGGGATCTACATTTAGCGAAGACCATCTGGTTAGTTAACACCAGAGGCTCTACCAATCGAGCTGGCCCTGCCCAAACAAAACCTCTACATAGTGTAGAAGGGGACAAAGTCCTTGTGGTGTGTATGAGAAATGTGTTAGGGAAGACAGTTTGCATTAGTTCTGCATCAGGCAAAGGCAAACCCATCTGTGAGACTGGTTTTGCTCAATGACCTGCATGCACTTGGTGGGTAATGAAGAGGGACAGGGAAAAACAGTGTGGGTCTTGAGGAGAGTTGAATTTTGGGTGAGAGCAGTCTGTAATGTTGAATTATATAATATTGGTTGCTGAATGACACTGCCACTGTGTGCCATAACTACCATGAACAATGAGTATGGAGTACATCAGATACACAAGTTGTGAGTTCCTGACGCAGCTTGCAAGCAGCCAACAGCACACCAGCTCTCCTGCCCTAGAAGACATCTAGGATGGATAGAACCCACAGCCATGGATTAAATGAACTCAACAGACACCTTGGAGGGATGGCTGTTGGCTATGGAAATGATACCTGTGTTTTTCTATCTATCTATCTATCTATCTATCTATCTATCTATCTATCTATCTATCTATCTATCTATCTATCTATCTATCTATCTATCTATCTATTGTTAGAAGGTGTTGGATCTGAGCATGATGTAGACAGTATAGAACAAGGGGTTCATAATGTCCTGGTTTTGGCCAGGACAGGATTCATTTTTTGCAGTAGCTGGGAGGGATGTGGTTAGGGCCCAGATGTTGTTCACCACCACCTCACATCATTGCTGGAGGTGGGGGGAAAGGGACTATTTTCCAGGCAGAAGGGGTTCCTTCTGGTTGAGTAAACATAGTGAATGGAATGGTCTGGTATTATTTATTGTCAGAAGCTTTTGTTCATTTTCTTTTCTCCTTGTTGTTTCCAGTGAATTTTTCTTATTTCAACCTGTGATCTTTGCCTTTTGTGCCTCCAAATGGAAGCAAGGAGGGGAAGTGGCATGTGGTTTTAGCAGGAGTACTAACTGGAGAATACCATTCCTAAACTACAAGAAAAAACAGGAGAACAATTTCAAGCTAGGAACCATCATAGTGCTAGGCAAAGTCAAGCAGCTTATGATCTAGGAGTTAAAGGAAGGATGGTGGGTGAAAAGGTTTCAGGTTTCATTGCAGTCTGATGAAGTCCCTGATGATTGGAAAATGGGAAATATAACCCCTATTGTTAAAAAGGGGAAAGCAGAAGACTCCAGGACCTACAGAACAGCCAGTCTCACCTCTGTGCCAGGCAAGGTCATGGAGGAGATTCTGCTAGAAACTGTGCTAAAGCACGTGGAAAACAAAGATGTTATTGGTAGCAGCCAACACTCCTTAACAAAGGGGAAGTCATGCGTGACAAACATTGTGACCTTCTATCATGGGGCTACAGCATTGGTGTATATGGGCAGAGCAACTGACATGATCTAACTGGACTTAGGCAAAGCATTTGGCACTGTCTTGCATGACATTCTTGTCTCGAAGCTGGAGAGACATGGATTTGATGGGTAGACCACTCTGTGGATAAAGAACTGGCTGGATGGCCACAGGTAAAGAGTTTTGGTCCCTGGCCCATTGTCCACATGGAGACCAGTGATGAATGAGGTCCCTCAGAGGTCTGTACTGGGGATGATACTATTCAGTATTTTTGTTGGCAGCATGGACAGTTGGATCAAATGTCACCCTCAGTGAATTTGCTGATGACACAGAGCTGTGTTGTGCAGTCAACACACCAGAGGGAAAGGATGCCATCCAGAGGGACCTGGACAGGCTGGAGAGGCAGGGCCAACGCAAACCCATGAAGTTCAACAAAGCAAAGTACAAGGTCCTGCACCTGGGTTGCAGCAATCTCACTCGCACCTATAGATTGGGTGGAGAATTGATTGAGCAGCCCTGCAGAGAAAAACTTGGGGGTGGTGGTTGATGAAAAACTCACCATGAGCTGGCACTGAGTGCTCCCAGCCCAGAAACCAGTGGGCTGCATCAGAAGGGGCATGGCCAGCAGGTCAAAGGAGGGAGTTCTCCCCCTCTACTCTGCTCTTGTGGGACCCCACCCAGAGTGCTGCACACAGTTCTGGCATCCCCAACATAAAAAGGACATGGAACTGTTGGAGCAACTCCAGAGGAGGCCACAAAGTTGATAAGAGGAGTGGAACACTTCCCCTACAAAGACAGGCTGAGAAAGTTGGGACTGTTCTGCCTGGAGGAAGTTATTGGTTGGAGACTGAGAGACAACAGACATAAGCTGGAAAAAGAGTTGCTCAGACTGGATATAAGAAAAATTTTTTTCACCATGAGGACAGTCAAGCACTGGAACTGGTTGCCCAGAAAGGTTTTGCAACCTTATTCTTGGAAGGCTGAGAAAATCTCTGATGGCCCTGCTTTGAGTAGAATTTTGGATGAGTGATGTCCAAAGGTCCCTTCCAACCTGAATTAGTCTGAGTCTATGTATTGTATGTTCCCCAGTCTGAGGAAGGACTGACACACTTGCTCTCAGTGCCTGTGTCAGTATTTCTAATGAGATGTGGCATCAGCTGCTCCAAGCTCTGATTTCGAGGTTAGAACCAGGCATAAGGCCACTTGAATGACACTGTGGACAGGCTCTCTAAGTGAAATGCAGGCCAAAATTCAGCATCATTTAGACAATCGAGTGACAGTCTTGCTGCCAAGTTTTTGCAGGAGCACTGTGACCCAAGGGCTCACTACTAGCATGATGTTGTGAAACAGGAGGTAGGAAGAGAATCAGTGCTTCAAAAGGAAGCTGAAGGCAAGCCCTGCCACAGGCAGCATGAAGCCATATGGTGGGAAGGCCAGATTGTAGCTCTCAGCAGAGGCTGGTACAAAGCAGAAATCACCAGCCCTATGCTGATGCTGCTGGAAGGGAGGCAGAGAAACCATGTTTAATTCTCTTTTTCAAGTCCCTGAGGAACCAAGACCTTCATTCTATGTTCTGTGATCTTTTCTGTCATTTACTTGGTTTGTCCTTCATCTTTTTGCCTTAGTTTGGTCTTTTTCTTTTGTTTTCAAGCTGTGAAACAGATATGTTTGTGCAGTTAGAGCTGTGTGACAGTCTCCCTGTACCCTGAGCCTCTCAGGCCAGAAGAGCACTATAGACAAAGGCGTCCGGAAAGCACAGGTTGCAGGCAGAATGGACAGCATTAAAAAGGTATCAGGGGAAAGGAGTGAAAACTTCAGAGGTATCCAAACCTTTGCCTTTAGTGGAAAAAAAAAAGAAAAAAAAAGAAAAAAAATTAAAAAAAGAAAAAGGTCTGCAGAAACAATCTCATGACTTCTGAAACTATGCGCTCTTCAGACTGGTGACTGTCTCCCAGCTTTAATTGCTGGAGGACAGGAAAGGATTCCTGAGGGAGTGAGGGCATGTCATATGGGCACTCTCATACAAAATCTAATGTTATATAGCTCCAGGAAACCTTCTAGGGTGCTCTGTGTTCTGGGGCTCAGCCACTGCTGGCAGCACTGCCGGATCATTTTAAAAGCAGTCTTGTCTTGCTGTGTGAATGTCAAACAGAAAGGCTCCTCCAAATTCTACCAGCTAGTAGATGATGCAAAGTGATGTGGACCAAGGAGCATAAGGCCTAACTTTAAACATTTGCTCTTTAAGCCATAGCTCAATGGCTGACCAAAATCCTGATATGGGTCACTACTATCCAGGGAGACCTGTTATCACCGACAACTATGATGGAAAAGATTATTCTAAAATAACACATTATGACTTTGGGGAAGAATTGGCTGTTTGTCTGTTCATTAGAAGATGATAATGTTCTAGATTATGCAATGTCCTATGTTACTCTAGAAGAGTTTTCTCCAATCTCCACAAATGGTTGAGTGACAAGATCCTGCAGGATCCCGGAGTTGTATCTCTGAATTAGTGTAGTCACATAGGTCCTCTGCTGCAGGCCCAATATGGGACTGTATATCCCATTTTTCTAATAGAGGTGGTTATACTAACCTTTTGTGATGACTTCATAGTTCAGCTACCTCCAGAGAAAGACTGGACAGTATAGTAGTGCAATATTGTCTGTCCCACAGTGGTAGCAACTGTGAGTGGCCTGGACTCAGGCAGCCCAGAATGGAGTCTGGAACTCCAAGCTGTATACTGCTATAACGGCAAACTGAACAGTACCAGGGACTGGTCTCGGGTGTGAGAATTCAGTTGCCTACACTTGTTAATGGTTCAGGCCTTCCCCTGTGGGCTGTGGCCTGTGTCAGCTCACATATCTCCAGGCAATGCACCAGCACAGCTCAGGAGTGAGCACGGGCGAGAACCTCCACTGCCAGTGGGCAGTCTGGACATACTTTGGAAGCAGATTGTGTGGACATGGCCACACAGTGGCACCATCAAAATATCTTAAGCTTGACAGAGCTAGATCAGTGCAGTTTTGGGAGGGTAGAGGAGCCATGTCCCGAACAGCCTTAAATGCCCTCAGTGAGAGAGAAAACTACAGTTCTGTGACCCCACAACTGCTCTGTCTGACTCTGCAGCACGTGGGTGGTCCTGGGGCATCACTTTATGGTCCATCCTCAGCAGAGGCACCAGCAACAGGGAGAAGCTGCAAAGCTGTGCTACAAATGCAAAGGAACAGCTGAAAGCTGTGGTGGACATGCATTGTGGTGGAGTGTGTTGGGATGTCCACAGCAGTGGATGGTGGAGATGAATTGGGGCAGGCTGAGAGATGGAAGGGCGGTCAGAAGGATGATGGGGTAACTTCCAAAGCAATGCGTGGCTCTCATATTCAGTATAGACATCACACTTCTGATGTAAAATGCCCAGAGACTAAAATGTTGCATGAAATCTGGGCTGCACCACTTGGTGTGCTGTCTTGTCTGAGACTTCATCCAAGACCTCCATGTGCCAGCTTCCCACCTGCCAAATCAGGGAAATAATCCCAGAGGCAGAGAAGCGCATGTTAGAAGGGACCTGCTCTGCAGCCCCAGCAGATGGTCCTGACAGTATGATTCCTGACTGCAGTTTGCTTGACCAGTACTTAAAGAATTCCAGAGATAGTGATGGCACATGCACCCCAACAACCTTAATTACTAAGAAAGTTTTCCTTGGTGTGTCACTTCATTCTCCCCTCTCTAACTTCCCATATCTTGTCACCAAGGAGTGAACCTTCTGGCTATTTTATGAGGGCCTAGTCATTCCACACTGGCACTAACTATAGTCTCCTGTTTCAGTTTACGCATGCAAAAAATTTAAATGACAGAAATACAAGATCAATAATTTTCATATTATTTATTTTGTAGTATTTCTGCACTGGTTATTCTATTCATGATAGAATCTGTAATAATTAATTCAAATAAACTGTCTTCTTTCTACAGTTCACCAAAAGCATAGTTTGTGAAATGTCCACATAACTTATATTTGTGCTATGCCTCTCTGCCCTGGTGCTGATTATAGTCAGGCTGTGTCACACATCTTCTGAAAAAGTTACAGGTTTTATCAGCTTCACGTGGGTAAGATACATGCCATAGAAAATATAAGTATCAGATCCTGCTCTCCAGGAACTTTCTCAGCCTACCTAAATGGTTAATAATATACAGCAGAAATACTAAGGTCCTGTAAATACACACACAATTTCCTCCCATTAGGCTACAAAGCATGGTAGAACTGGATAATGTGTCACCTCATCACACAAGACCAGCTCCCTGGTTCACATACCTTTCCTCATTGCAAAGCTTATTTCATGTGTCATTGATCTTATATACAGACATGATCACTGCAGAGACCATGGAGAAGTTCTGCTATGGCATGTACTATCCCAAACAGAAAGTATCAAATCGGCAAGAAATTCCCAGTTACATGCACAGAACAGGCAGCAGAGATGGCAATTACCACTCCTTTCCTTAGGAATAAAAAGCATGGAAAGATTAGGGTAGGCTGTGAGAGTGCACAAGGGTCAGTCACACTGAAGGAGAAGTGTGAAGATGAAGGAGAGTCTCAAGATGAATACTTTTTGAAAAGTATTAGTTTTTGGAAAGCCTGTTTAAATTCTTCATTAAAAGCTGTATAAATGACTGGATTAATTAATGAGTTTAGGTAACCCAACCAGGTAAAAAAGTCCAGTAGGATGGGATGAAACCAACAGGCATCTTGGCAGATTGGTAGGACTAGGGATGTGACAAAAAAAGGCAGCCAGCAGAAAATGAAAGCTCCCAGAATAATGCCTAAAGTTTTGGTAGCTTTCCTTTCTCTTGCAGCAGAAATTCTTTTCCTTTCCAGCACACTATCTGCAAGTTTTATTTTAACATGACTGATAAATATTGGGGATCCACCTGAATGGGAATGCCCTCCATGGAGGCTAGCATTAATGGAGCAGAGGGAAGACCCCGCAGAACCAGTAATCAGGTGTGCAGTAGTAAAACGTTTCCCATATAATGAAGGTGGCTTCAGAATCCTGGATCGAGCTGCTACATAAATTCTACCATACAATATCAGGAGGAGCACAGTTGGGATGTAGAAAGCTCCACAAGTAGAATAAATTGTGTAGGAAATTTGATCTGTGTTTACAGTACACTTCGCAATTTCTTCATGAGCTTTCACTTGCCTCCAGAAAAATGGTGGCACAGAGATACTAATAGATATCATCCAGACCACGGCAATCATGAGGGCTGCTCGGCCAGCAGTCCGGCGTTTGGTGTATTCCAAAGCATCTGTGATAGCCCAGTATCTGTCCAGTGCAATAACACAGAGGTGTAGGATGGAGGCTGTGCAGCACGTGATGTCTGATGACAACCAGATATCACACAGCAATTGGCCAAAGGCCCATGTATGGGTGACTGTGTAAGCAATGCTGACAGGCATTACGAGGACAGACACTAAAAGATCAGTCACTGCCAAAGAGCCAATAAGGTAATTCGCAGGTGTGTGGAGCTTTCTAGTCAGAAAAATTGTAATAACAACAAAAACATTTGCAAGGATTGTTGCCAAAGTTATAACAGACAGAAGGATTGACAGTGAAATCTTCAGCCCTAAGAGTGTCCTTTCATCCCAAGACAGAGGTGTTTCAGTGAAATTTAATGACTTATTTGCTGAGCTCTGGAGAGAGAACTGTGCTGAATGGTTGTACTGAGTCATCCTCTGCTCTGATTTCACCTTCCAGTGTAATCTTTCTGGAACGATGAAGAAAGGTGCTCACTTTTTTGGATAAAATAGAATTTTTCATACTTTGGTCCAGCATTGAAGAAATATTAACTTGTTGAAAACTTCAGCTGACACTGTAGATGAGGTAGTCTCTTAAGCAAGATTTTCCACCACATCACATCACATCACATCATCACATCACATCACATCACATCACATCACATCACATCACATCACATCAATTACATCATTGTTAAAGCAAAATGTCATCCAGACATGAGTCTGCTATACAACAATGAAAACAGTACTATAAGTGATAGGAATTTAGGTGGTTTTCATCTTGAAGAAAACTACATCATTCTTCATTATCTTTTTTTCACACCTCCTTCCTGACCTAATCTTCTGCAAAACTGAATAAATCAATACTGAAGGGTAAGAAATGGAAAAGAAACATCTGGGCATGCAGTTAATGCCCCTTTGCTTGGGACAAAGCTACCCTCAAGAGTATTTTCCTTTTCTCCCTAATAGCTGACTGTCATGTTCTTGGTATTTACAAGGGACACTTTAATAGTAGAGTACCTAAGATACAAAACAATACTTCTGGATTCCTTCTGTAAACACAATTTCTGCCAGATTTGCAAATCAAGACTTCTTCAAGTACAGATTTCCATTTTCATTTATTTCTCCAGACTATTCAGGTTTTCCCTTCAACAATTAATCTTCAAAATGCTGAAGTCAGGTGTTGGGTACCAGACCCCAATGCATTGGCGCACATTATAGCAGAGTATGCAATCTACAGGCTTTCCATGTTTTTCCTTGGGTTCACCAGGACTGGATTTCCTGAAATCTTCACAAACCTGGAGGAAACATCCTAAGACAGATTTCCTTCAGGCCTTTCACTCACTTTCACCCATGAGTACCAGAATCTCACTTACATTATGCCAGCCCAACCCTTCTTGAAAGAGATCCTGAATGTGGGTCATGAATGGCTTTGAAGTATGCTATGAGGTCTACAAGGAGAAACACTGAACTTCTCCAAGCAGATAATCACCAGGCCAGCCTTCTCCCAACCATCGAAGAGAAGTGCCTCTCTCAGTCATTGCTGGTACCGATTCATGCCATCCAACACAGAATGGAGAGTCACTTGGTTGGGAATCTGTGGAGCAAGAGGAGCATATATTCTACATGAAACATTAGCACTCTGGAGTCAAACAGCCTCTCTTAGCTCCTAAATCCTAGTATAAGAATCAACACTTTTCAGATTGGTGTGTTTGATTTTTTTACATACAATCACTTTCTGTGAGTCACATTTTCAGACCTGTTTTGTCTTTTGAGGTGTACCTTTCCAATAAGGAGACATAGAAAAGTCCTGTATTTCACACTAAACTATTAGTTTCTTGATTTTTCTTTTTCCTCCAGGAAGGGAAAATCCCTTCCTAATGGCCATTTTGCGATACTGAGCAAAGGTTCAATTTATAAGAATTTTTGAACATAAAAATGTTTATAGTGACCGAAGTCCATCAAATCCAGTCACCACTCTCTGGCAATGGTCCATACATTCAGCTCAACCCTTTTGCCTTTTTCTGATGCTTTCCCAACACTGATACATTTTTTTGGAGTCAGAGACCAGAACCACAAACAGTTGCTGATGTGGATACACCACAGATTTATACTCCAGCATAATGGTGTTTTCCGTTCTCAGTTTATTTCCTAATGATTTCTGAGAAGTACTTTGCTTTTTGAATCATTGCATAGCACTGATCTGACTTTTCCACAGAGCAGTCCCACTTAATGTAATTCCAAATACCTGGAGTGGTAATACCAGCTTTTTTTCCCTGTATTCCTTCTGTCACTTTTTAACTAAGGCTCTTTGCAACTCTGCACAGTCAGTCCTTGTCTTTAATACTCCAAAGAACT
This sequence comes from Monarcha castaneiventris obscurior, assembly GCA_026261815.1. NCBI lineage: Eukaryota > Metazoa > Chordata > Aves > Passeriformes > Monarchidae > Monarcha > Monarcha castaneiventris. Next base: position 1,315,658 of record JAMPIT010000511.1, on the reverse strand, counting down.
TTGTTTCATCATCAGATGTCATCACTGCACTATTTGTGGACTTTCCAGATCACTCAAAGTCTCTTGAGAGTCTAAGTAATTCTATCAGTTGGACTTCGCTCACTCCATATACTCGTCAGCTTTTCTTAATTAATTTAACAGATTGGTGAAGCATAACTTACTTTACTAAAGTCTGAACTTTGACTGTAACCCAAGTCACCATATTTACTATGTGTACAATAATACATTGTTTCTTGTAATTTCTGCCAACTGGCTATAGGTACAGATGTCAGGTTATGGCTCAGCAGTTGCCCAGATCTCTTTGGGAAGTAGCAATGTAGTGGTTGTCTTGCAGTTGGCAGGTGCAAAGGGAGTTGAAGTAGAGCCTGACCCCTGCTGCTGCTACCACTGCACTTCGAGTTGCATCGAACTCTCTAGCTGAGCCCTGTCTGATAGTAAAATTTTGTTGTTGTTCCCTTTGGCCAGAAATAAAGGTTCCACTTGTAAATCTCCCCCAATTTCCCTTTAGTGAATGGGGGTGCTGAAGTTAATCTTGTTTCTCTGTAAGGAATTTCCTTTATCTTTTTCTTTCCATACCTTTACCATCCCTTTAATTCTCTGACACAGTAATAGCTCATTTCAGAGCTCTCACTTTTAGAGTCTAAGATCTCTTACCTGAATACTGGGCTGATCGCACATCCCACACAGGAGAAAATCTAAACCAAAACCACCAGACAGACTTATTAGCACTATTAAAGACAATGACTGGATTACCTAAAAACCAAAGCTAGATCCAACCTTGATTACAGTTACTGAAAAAAGGCCTATTAAGCCTTTCCCATATATTGTATCAGCTTGTTCTCTCTGTTACAACAATTCTAGCAATGTGAACTAAAATGAACTGCACCCCACCCACCCGCCTGTACATGAACAAGCCTATCAGTAGTCTTGCAATCACTGTGGGGAAAAAATAAACTGATGTGAAACATGGTATTTGCAGTCTAGAGTTCAAATAAATTATAAATCTTCAAAATATCAGCAAACAAGCAACCTGACTGGGAGTAAGTTGTATTGAAACCAAACATATACTGAGTTACTGAATTAATTTTTTATAAATAAATAATGTTTTCCTCTAATGTGATCACCAAAGGAAAAGAACCAGTGTTTTACAAAAATGCTCCAAGTTAGGTATTTGGAGTACTTCAGGTACTCAGGAAGTGTTACCATCTAGACAAAATTAACATATTCCAAATAATTTAGTATTTCAATGAAGTTACCTTTTACTCAACAAAAGAATGATGAATAGAGGTAAATTATTTTCCTGTTAAAAAGAAAAAGAAATTAAGTTTGTGTGAACTACAGATACTGAAGAAAAATAACATTAAATGACAAGCAGTCATTAAATTAAGTCCAGTACAAGGTCATACACATAACTGCCTATTAAGGAAAGCAGAACACAAATGCACAGACATTACATATCCTGAAACACCACAGCCGAGGAGTAGGAAGTGGCCATCCAGCATGTTTCCTGAGAGCAAGGAGGCATGCTGCCTGGGCAGGATGCACATGGTCTCTGGAGCATGAGGAGCACTGGGCAGAACCTGGTTGTTGAGGAATACATTTAGTGCCAGTAGCTCAGGGCTCAGCTGCAGTGCCAGCTGCAAGTTGAGCTCTTGTAGATGATAGTTCCTTCAAGACATGGGAAACCTGGTGTTGAGGTGGTGAGGAAACCAGGTCTGACTGTGTGAGTGTGGGGGTGTAGCTGCAAATGGGCTTCGGTGGCACCCAGTGGTGCGAGCGTGACTGCCAGAGTGGCTCTGGATGGTCAGACAGGGAAGTTTTCTTAATACTGGTGATGTTATCACCTCGAGATAAGATGGCATTATTGCCTCCTGTGTGTGCCACTCGCAGGCTGGGTCACTGCAAGTGGTAGCAGTGCAGCCTGCAGGCAGCTGTGTGCGCAGCTTGGGAGGCATTGGCCCATGACAGCCCTCTGGCCCCACCAGGCAGGGCATGGCAGGTTTGTCACCCACACTTCACAGGACGGCAATCCTCTCCAGTGCCTTGGCTGCATCAGCACTGTGCTTGGTCCATCTTTCCTTGGGCTTCACCCGATGCTCTTGGCCATGGACTGGGGGTACTTTATTCACTTCGAAGTGTCTGAAATAAATTGCAGGTGATGTCACAGCCAGCCAGAGTAAGGTTTTCACAGCACAGCAGGAGTGACATACAATGCCAAGCTGGAGCAAGCCACAGTGTTGTGTTGGGTGCTTGTAGGCAAGACTTGCTAAAGAGCTGTTAGCACAGAGCAAAGGAGGGCACACTTGTCCTTGGTTTATCCATGCTACTGTCCCCAGCAGTTTATCCACACTACTGCGGATTGTCCGCAGTATCCCTGTGGATTGTCCACACTACTGCACCAAATGGTGTGCTGGTTTGGCAATCAAGGGAAGATGAGGCAGATAGAGATCCATGCAGTGAGGATGAGAAACCAAGGCATAGAGTGACCCTGGGCTGAAGATATGTGACAGTGATGATACAACCACAGCAAGCAGCACTTCATCACAGGAAAGAGCATTTAAATGGAGAGACAATTCCAGACATTGCAGTGCTATTTAACTTAGCAGAAAGCTTAGCTCAGGGTCTGGAATATGAAGCAAGGTCATGTACAACGTGAAAAGAGAACACACTTTAGCTATTGGTGATATCACTGGCACTGCTTCACACTTCAGGGTCCTCACTTAAAACCAGGTACTTCTTAGGAAAAAGTGCTTTGTGTTCCAGCTCTGCAGTTAGAGAGCAAGGGCAAGGTGGCAGGGGAGGGTGTCTATGAGAAAAAACTGAGCACCAGGTGTGCCAAGGCAGGTACACTGACAGGCAGGAGAAGGCTGGGTGGCACCAGGAGCTCCTTAGGATCAAGTCACCATATGGGCTCTGGGCACAGAGCTGCAGAGATTGCCCAGATTACCAGAGGTGCTCAGTCCCGAGGGTAAACAAAGTCCCAACACATTTCTGTCCCTTCTGGAACATAGCAATTACTGGAGAGTGGGGCAATTCCTGCAGACCATAATTTCATGGTGCAGCTGACACACTTTCTAAGGATGCTGTACTGCAAGGAGAAGGCTTCGATGCATCCCTGCAGAGCTGGGCTGGAGCAGGATAAATAATGTGTACAAAAATAGGTATGTTAAAATAAAAATACAGAATTTACTCTTTCACTAAATAGAACAGAAAAAAAAGGAAAATTACTTAAAATGTCCTTTAATAAGTTGCACATTTCCTTTAAGTTCACACTGAAGTTAGAGGAATTAGGGAATTCATTTTCTTCTCTTGAAGCTGGAGAATTGCAAAGGGATGGCAGAGAACAGAGCTAAAGTTCAGCAAACTACTGAAACTTCATTTTGTACCTGATTCTCACTTTTCATTTAAATGTAGAATCCACTAAATAGACCAAGTCTATTCTGTCATGCTGAAAGCGTGATCAGCAGTGAAGCTGCTTCCAGTGAGAGTCAACAGCAGGTGGCCAGAAGGCCCCCCACAGGACAGGAGGTGGCACTCTGGCCGAGAGGAACCTTCTGAAGGCCCATTTCAGAGCAGAACTCAAAAGAGGGAGCAAGTTTTGAATTAGTTCTTGCATATTTGGGACAATTGACTCAAGCATGCATCATAGAGTAGGTATGGAGTCCAACTTGAAGACAAAAGCCCTGTTCAAACCACATGAAATACATTTAGAATTAGCTCTAGGAATCTGCCCATCCAGAGATCATAACCAAAACAGAATGCAGCTTCTGGGGAGAAAATCAGGCAACACTATAGCATATTGCACTGAAAAATCAAAGGTATAGTCTATGTAAATTCTGTTTGCACCAGAATTTCTGGTCAAGCCCAGCAGCAGCTGGGCCCTTTAGGGCTGAGCATCTCTCTTCACTGCCACTGAGGGGAGCTGGTAGAGAAGAGTTCATATTTCTGGAAAAGTATACCTGACACTGAATGTTCACTCCAGCACGGCTCATGCAGCATGGCTAGATGTCTAGTCTGCTAGGATCATTGTGACTATTTCCAAGTAAATCAGGCATGCCTATTTCGTTCCTTTGATACAGAGAACAACATTGTATATGAGAAACTGTATGCAAAACATTTCTCATTTTAAATAAGCAACTGTAGTAATTGGCAAGCAAATATTAGCAATGTTTAATGCCTTTGCTCTCTTCTCCCCACCTTCTATTTTTGCTCAGCTTTTAAGAAATTATTGGTATTTTTCCTCTCTTACCTTTGTATATACCACACCAACATGTATTAACTATCCAACCCATTGCTAATTGCCAAGTTACAATTGCTGTTACACCTTATAACTAAGTATTACTTATGAAAGAGAAAGCTTGGGATTTAATGGGCAGTGATTCTGGCAAATATTACATTGCAAAATCAGACTCTACAGTATTGTTATCTACAGTAAGTTCTTTGGAGGGAGCAGGGGCTGGAGCACTTAGCTCTCAGCCATAAATGATGACAGACATTCACCATGCAAAATCTCCAATTAACTTTTTCCTTCTCACATTTTGTCTCCCATTATTATTCAGTGTCATGTACTCAGTGGAATTTTAAGGGCCAAAGAAATACAGTGGGGTGTGAGATTGCAGCACCAACTGTGTCCAAGAGCCTGCAAGGTGGGATCTGGAACAAGCAGAATGACACTGACTCTGATCTGGCTGAGCTAAGTGATATAGAAACTTTGATCTGGCACATCTGAGTGGCTGTTCATCTCAGACTCCATCTATGGAAATTACTTTCCCTCCTGTTCTAGAAGCTGTTTAGTGCCCATTTCTTTCCAGTTTCTGAAAAGGACATCTGAAGTGACCCCAGCACATAAAAGCCTAACTTGAGCCTATCAGCCTTGCCTGAAGTCTGGAAGCAGTGGTGGACAGCAGGAGAGCTTGAGCAGGGACAGGAGATCAGCTGGGGTCCCCCAAGTACCTGGCCTGAAGTACTAGAAAGAATGGGGAATTTCTGTTACAAACTTCCACAGAGTATCTCTAGACTGTTTTCAGGCTTGGAGACTTTTCCAAGTGTTTAATGATGTTTTAATACCTTTATTCTTAAGTTAACATTCATCCAATGGAGCAATGGGAATAAGGCTCATACTGAGTGCCCTGGAAAAGGACAGTGCATTTAGAGTCCTTAGCACTAAAACCCTGGAATTTTTAAAATCAGCTGGAATCTATAATGATAAATGCTAGAAATACCTGCAAAGAAGAAAAAGTTCTTGCAAAGTCTCATCCAAATCATCCTTGCTTAGTTCAGCATTTCACTGTGCTCTGTGGCTTTTCTATTGATACTTTACTGAATTCAGTTTCAGTATGCACAGCCACTCCCATGAGATTTTATCCATGAGCACAGTGGTCCACTAAGATTTTTTTCAGGGCTATCCATATGCACCAAGTTTCACTTTTATGCTTTGGCCATTTTTCCTTGCCTGACCTTTTTGTCCAGTCCAGAAGTCAAGAATTACATTTTTTCCATAAAGGATCTTACAGGGTTGCCTGCAGAGGGATTTGAAAGGCATTAGTTGATGTGCTAATGCTTGCACTTACATAAACAGGTATGCCTTAAAAATACAAGCTGTGATGATAGATCATAATTGGTCTGCCTAACTATAGACACTAAATTAGAGTGTACCCCTGACTGTCAACAGTGGGGATGCGAGAGCTTCAGAAGGCTTCTCCTGCAGCCCTTCCTCACCCAGTAAATAAATGAACTTTTGCAGAAACTTGATTTACACTTCTTGGAAGAAGTGAATCCTGCATCCTCTTACCCTCTGTCCTGAAGACAATTCAGGAAAAAACTGGGAACAACTTCTGCCTGAATGGCCTCCAGCTGCAGGTGGTGTGTGAAGGAACATACAGGGATCTTACCTAGACACAAGCAGGATGAAACATATTCTACCATGGAATTCTACAATTCTACTAGCAATTTTACCATGATAGGAACGAGGAGACAGAGTACAGTAGTTGGTACTTTCAGTAATGGTTTGGGTGATGAAGTAGATGGTGTGTTCCATCCAGTGGAATGACACTGCTGGGGTTCCAGCCCAGAGCACTAGGGAAGAGGATTACAGTTAAAATTGAGTTTAAGAACAAGTGCAAGGTATGTAATTCAGGTAGAAATGAGCAGTTCCCCTGTTGCGTGATGGAGAGTAACCAGCTCAGCACGGCTCTGCACAGTGTCAGACCACTGTGCGCTGTCAGCAGAGCCAGTGACATTGTACCAGGGCAAAATAGCAAACACCTTGTCAAGAGTGTAACTAGGAATAAGGCCTTGAATAGATTTTGTTCTGTCCATTTTGGACAAAGCCAAATGGCAGCCTTGCATTCAGCTTTGGGCACTGTTCCCAAGAAGATACAGACCACACAGAAAGAAATCAGAAGACAGCAGCAGGAATCATCAGAAAAGAAAATGTGTGGAATAAACTGCATGGGAATAGGGATGTCTGGGCTGACAGAACACAGCTGAGGGAAATGTTCAACAGTCTTTCTATGCATGAAAGCCTGCGGAACAGGAAGGAATAGTCTGTTCCCTGTGGCTGTAACTAATGTCACTGAAAGGAGAAGGACTTAACTACAGCAAGAAAGACTGAGCCATTAGGAAAACTTTGGAGATAGTAAGAGTAGTGAAAAAAAGTATTGTTTAGGGACACTGTGACATCTCAGTCTGAGAAAGTCACAAGGACAGGTCAAATAATCTTTTTGGAGTGTGATTTCCTATAACCAGTGAAACACCAGGAAAGTAAAGGGAATGAGAGAAGCCTACCCCATGTAAAATGGTGAAAACCAGAACTTTTTTGACTGCAATATGGTGTAAATTTTGACAATTCAAAATGAACAAAAAAACAAGACAGTGAAAGTTTTGCAGAACATCACAGTTTAGATCTGGAACTAGCTCAAAACTCAGCATTGTAGTGCTGTGGTGTTCCACATGGGATGAGGAACACTGAGAATTTTTACTGCTTTCAAGGAGGGAGTGGTGAGGAATGACACGGTTGCTTATAACAACTGCCAGTGGATGCCATTGGGGTGCCAGAGGCCCCAGCCCCCACCATGTCAGAGCATGAACACAAGGAATGAACTCTCCATGACTGTGACAGGTGAGATCACTGCACCAGAATGTTCTCTTGACAGGCTAGGGCATCAGCCCCACAAGCATTTTCCACATGCCTCTGGCTTTGTAAGCATTGATCCCTAACAGTTCTCTACCGTCATCTCTTGCTGCACTCTGATCTTTGGTATACTCCTCTGCCTTCAGCTTCACTTTCTACGATGCAGACACAGGGTTCCCTGACATACAATGCTTGTTCCTTTGGTCCCTGAACATTTGTAAGGCACTATGTAGCACTCCCCTATATGACTCTTCAGCTCTAGCGGCCTCGGCAAAGAAGCTGAATAGTTGTTGCTCTGACCAGTCTCTATGGCTGGTTATTTTTTTCCATGGTTTAGAATAAACTCCCCAAGCCATCCCAATTTCATGGAGCTCAGAGGTAGGAAAATACCTAAATTCCTTCTGCACAATGCCTCTGTGCTCATATAGGGTCAGTAATGGGCAGGCTGGGAGCAGGCAGGAAGGAACATCTTGGCTGAGTTCTGCACTGCTCCTCTGGGGATCACAGAGTGTGGATTACGGCTTGTGTGCACACTGAGGGATGTCTTCCTTTACAAGTATCTCTGAGTGCATCACCAAGAGACAGAAAGGAATCTTTACTCAAAAGATAGAAGAAAAACCAGTCAATTTTCATGCTAACTTTTGATATCTGGATGGTTTCCTTAAGAGCTCTATGTAGGACAGTTCTATCCAGGCAAATGGCTGCAACTGCATTGCCCTGCAGTGTACATGACAGAAGTGAGTGATACTTGTCACTAAGTTTTGTTCTGCATTTAGGTGAGGACAGGACACTGCCATTATGCTTACTCTGTGTTAAGACACCAAAAGTAGCCAGGCCCTTCATATCTTCCTGCATTTTGACATGTCTCAACTCAAGAAATACACTTCCCAGATTTCTAAGTAAGCTGCAAACCAGCAGTGTTCACACCACGGGTTTGATTTTTTTTTTAAATTTCCTTATTCTCTGCCATTTACTTAAACATGCTTGCACTGCACGTGCTTGATTTCCAGCCCATCAGAAGTGTGATACATCAGAAGAAAATGAATGAGTGTTGACTGGTGAGAATGCTACTCTGAGATCATCCAGATCTGGGGGTAAATGTGAAAACCAGAAAATGTTACAAGCCACATGGAAAACTATAAATAGACTATTTGTTTGGTATTTGCTAATTTTAATATTTGAGAAGTATGTATGATGTACATCCTAACTTTAAAGATGCTGCCTTAACTTTAAAGACAATATGAAAAGCAAAAGCAAATTTGCCTTGAGAAACCTCACAGATCCCAGCCATGGCTTTCTGGAATAATTTGTTTAACATTCTATTAGCAGCAGTTCCTGCAAGGAGGAAGTTACAATTACTAGCAGAGCAATCCCACCTCTCTAAAGTCGGTTGTCCACTCAATTTTGCAAAGAAAGTTTCTTTTCCTGGGGTTTACATCAGGTTCACAACTGGGAAAGGGACCATCCCTCTGGGGAAGCATTATTCTCCTTGAAATACATATTCAAGTTTCATGCCTTGCTGCCTGCAGTATACTGGAAATACCTGACTGCAATGCTGGCAGTCCTTGTTCTTAGCTGGGTCCTGCTCTTTGCTGCAGGACCAAAGCTCATCCCAAAAGTGGCTCACATTCATCGTTGATGCAACAGGTGACAGGTGGTCCATTGGCTCCATGTGAGAAGATAGTGCATTTTGTCCTGAAAAGCCTGGCTTGCATCCAAGCGGGTACATACACATGGACAGGTGAGGATTCCAAGGGTACAATATTACAGTGGCAACTCCTGTCTTTGTGCTAGCACCTAATCGGAGGTCACCTTTGGCCACCATCATACCCAAAGCAGGAGTGAAGAAGAAACCAGGCAGCTGCGCCACTCGTGGAATACAAACCAGGATGGTGTGGGATAATAATAGGACAACCCTAAAAGTAACCCAGAGCTTTCCCCAGGGCAATCCACATAAAATTACACTTTTAAAGTGGTCACTTCATTTACATGATATTACCCTGTAGCTGGGGGAAGAGGCATGCAATAAGCATGTAAAAGCTCTAAATCACCTGTGATCTTCCCTCCCAGATACACGGCATTAAGTGTCATTACAGGCTGCCCAGAGAGGCTGTGGCTCGAAACATTCAAGGTGAGGTTGGACGGGGCTCTGAGAAACCTGATTTGGTTGAAGATGCATCTCGTGGCTGGGGGGATGGACTAGGTGACCTCTTCAGGTCCCTTCCCACCCAAACCATCCAGTAATCCTGTGACGCCTGTGTCCGGCGCTGCGGCTCCGCAGGGCGATGCTGCCGAGAGAGCTCTGTCTGCCCCATCCACCGGCGCCCGCAGAGCCGGGACGATGCCGGGTGATGCCGCCACAGGCCCCGGCCTCCAGTCCCCGGCCCCCGCCTGCCGTTCCCCCTCCTCCGCCGGTGGGTCCCTGGGCTTCCTCCGGGGCCGCCGTGGCGAAGCTCCCAGCACGCTGTCCCCGAGAACCAACTTCAGCCGGGGCCCCGTGGGCCAAGCGCCGGCTGGAGCCCGCCCCGTCGGCAGCGCCCCGGCGTCGCCCCGGCCGCCAGCACTCACCCGCTGTCCCCGCCGTCTCGCCCTCGCCCCGCTCCGGCAGCGTCCGCCCTAAATACGGACGGCCTCGGCCGGGCTCGTCGCGCCCGCGCTGCGCGTCCCGCTCCGCTCCTCCGCTCCTCCGCTCCTCCGCTCCCCTCCCCTCCCCTCCCCTCTGCTCCTCCGCTCCGCCGCGTCGCGGGGGCCTGGCCCTTCGTCAGTGTGGCGGCGGCGGCTCGCTCAGTGTCGGGGTGCTCGGTGCTCTGCCCGCTCGTGGGTCAGGGCAACCAGGGTCCCCGCGCCGCCAGCGCGGACAGTCTCGGCTCGGGCGTGGGCGCTGGGCCAGCGCTGCCCGGTATGTGAGGTGGGGGTGGCACCCCCCCCCCTCCAGGAAGTTCCCCGCTGCGCCAGCCTGGGCCTTGTCCCCGGTGCCGTGCAACGTGGCTGTGGCAGACTGCAGGGTCGGAGACCCTCGGGCGGTTCTGGTTGATTCGAGGATCAATAACTCTCAGGATAACGGTGATTACCGGAGTGGCGGTAGAGGCCCCGCCGATGGCCAAGGATAGAGGACGGTTCAGAGCTCCCCTGGATGGGCTTGACCCAACTGCTGCTTCAGCTTTGCTCCGACCTGGGCTTGCACCTCCTCGCAGCACAGCCTCCTGCATCCAAACCTAAAAGACCCAGTGTTAATTCCAGCATTTTTAAGCTACGCAGTTAGTGGGTTTTAACAGTTTTAGTCACTAATGGGAAATGAATTTTCTTCTTTTTTTTTTTTTTTGGAAAAGCAGTAACTATGTTCACACTAGACAAAACTTTAACATAAAAGTAATTCAAATTCTAAGGTCTTGAAACAGCAATGCTTAAGCCACAGCCCCTTTGCAGCATAATTCGGCCTTAAATAGATTCTAAATTAGCCATTGCCAACTGTCTCCATTTTCCTCTGGCAGCTAATGTACATATTGGATTACTTTCAAAATACAGATAATATCATGATTTTTGCACACCTAATACTGTTGATAGCCAGGCTCTGCCCTCTCCACCACAGTGTCTCAGTAAATGGTTTTTGATCCTGAGCCCAAGTCTGCTGTAGCTGCCCTCAACTAAGTCTCAAAAAAGGCATGTTCTCTCCAAATATCTTAGAGGGTTTTGTCCCAACTTCAACACCACAAATAGCTGGCTGCTCCCAGAACAGCAGTATTTTCTCTATTCTCCACTGCAATGTAGGATTTAGATCATGGTTTTGAACCCGAAGAGGCTGAATATGGTGTAAATCATAAAGCTAAAGCCTCACTTGAGACTGAGAGGAAAATAGGAGCTTTTTAAACTGCAGCCACATGGTGTGAATCTTACACAAGAAATAATAATTCCTTGCAGCATCACTTTGCTTCCAGGCTGGGAGAGGACACATGGCGAATCTTTTGAGCTTCCACAATTTCCCACTGAGACAAGGGTAGCCACAACAGGTTTTCTCTGAAAGTCTGAAGATGCCTCTCCAAACAATGTGGGTGTTGTTTCGTGGGTGCGAATGTATTTGATATGATACAATGTGAAAGGAAAGAGGTTGGCTCTTTTATATCTCCAGCTGAGGAATAAATTCTACCTTTGGGGTAGAGATACTCCATGGAACCTTGCAGAGCTTTGCAATAGAGTGCAGGCTGGTCTAGGGCCTGTGGCCACCCCAAGATAGCTGCTGCTACCCTGCAGTCCCTTGTCAGGAGAAGGGAGCTTGCATGCCACAGGCAGAGGATAGATTCCTCCTAGAACAGAAAAAAAGGAGTAAAGTTGCTGTAATGTTGTTGTTCTCCCATGCCAGGGCTTCACAGATGTCAGCTATTTTTCTGTAATTCCATGCAGAAAAAGGAAGCGTCTGGTGGCTTTCCTTAGGATGACTGGGAAAATCAGAGAAAAATTTGGGGTGCAGGCTGGTCTTCAGATATTAAAAAAAAAAAAAAAATTTCTTCTCTCTCTAACTTTGATCCTCCAGATACTCTCTAATAAGAGCTATAGCTCATTTCTCTCATGCTTTACAAGGTCAAAATCAGTATTGTATTTAATATCCTGTGTTGAATGTCCTGCTTAGAAAAATAATGCAACTAGTCTTTTTTAAGATACAGTATCTTCATTTTTGGTGGGGCCAGTGCCCAGAGAAAATTTGTGCACAGGCCCAGAGCTGGTACAGATGTGCACCAGTAAGACAGACAGATCTACCAATAAAGGAGTCTTTGAAACAAGTCTACTCATTGGCCTAACTCTAGGGGAAAAAATCCCATAGCTGCATTGGCATGGTTGGCAGAGTCACAGCAGTATGTTGGTGATGTTCAGTCTATAGATTCCTGTACTGGAGATGTTGGAGCTGTACATCTGTGGAGCTCAGGCACATTTGCATCTACTTGGTGCTGTCTGAGGCAGGGTCCTGGGTGAAGATCTGGATTTCATACACAGCTTTTAGTAAATTTCTTACTTTAATCCACTTATTTAACTTTCACAAGGCTGATTTCATTTTTCCTTTTTAAATTGAGCCCATCTCGGCAGTCCTACCGCTAATTTTGTTTCCTATCATGTTTGACTCTCAGAATTTCTCACTGGTGCTGCTCACAGCTTAAACATTTCCCCAGGAGCCTGAGCCAAAGTTATGATGCAGCTGAGCCTTGGGTCCCCAGGCCAGGGAGTGGTGGAGTAAGGGTTACAGGCACGTACAAGGAGAATTAATACTCATTCAAACCTCATTCCTCAGAATCCCGAGTGAATGCCTCACCGTATCGACCAGACTGCTGACTGCTCTAAGGTGGTGAAGTGCATCTCCTGGGTGTCTGATTTCACAGGGCTCAGGTTTTTATTCCCTTGCTTCAGAAGAAAGGCTGAAAACTTGATATTTTCACAGTGTGGGAAACAGTTTCCTTCCTTGGTGTATCTGGAAGGCCATCAAAGACAGAATTGATACTTTCCTTCTTAAGGGTATTGGCTATCCAGATTGTCCCATAGTGAGCCCACGATCTGTGGTCTGAGCCCTCCTCTGGTCTGATCTAGTTCAAGACCAAATACATTGGGGTGATGTTGCTTCCCCTACTGTGACTCCCCAGGGAAGTAGGATGATGATTAACTTTTCCAGAAATGCTGGAGGAGTGTTTTTACTTGTTTGAGCTGGCAGGAGAGGTGACAGTCAGTAATGAAGGCCTCTGCAGGACTGTGCATAGGCACAAACTAATCTGGTTCTGATAAGACACTGCTGTGTTACACTGAGAGCCAGCACCACCCACACAAGTGGAGACAAAACCTCTGAGACTAGAATTATTTTGCTGCCCTGGTTGTAGCTTTCCAAGAGCTGGAAAGTATCCCAGTCTCACTGTCCAGCATACAGGAGGGACAGTGGACTGAGCAATTCCAGTGAATCAGCATGAAAACCATCACCTGAATATATCCTCCTCAGAAGATGGGAAATGACATTACAATGGTTGCGCCTTGATGATGTTCAAGTAAATATACCTCCTTCCTCATCAGCAGCATGGCTCCCTGTGAATGCACCACAGTCAGATCTATTGCTTATGTGAATAGAGATATTGCTTTTTCTCTTTGTAGATCTTGCCAAGCCCAGACTAGAGAAGGAAAGAGGACGTTGATGTCATCCTGAGTACTATAGTGAGTACCTCAAAACTGCTTTTGCTCACCGTTAAACTGTGGCAAGAACAATACAAAAAATCCTCCTAGTATCTAGTATTCAGTCTAATTTTGCCCACTGCTAATTTACATCTATTTCTATCTATCCATTAGGACCTTCCTTGAAGTTTACCCTCATGATTAACCAACCAACTCTTTTTTGAGGCAACAAAATGTACTGGCTTCTTGTCATAGAAATATACTTCGGCTGAGGAAGACAGATGCATCATGTGAGGTCCCTTCTTTTGGTTCAGGAATTCTCTTTGCTTTTTGATATTTGATGTTACCTTACTTTTACTATATCATCAAAAACTTAATTAAAGGCCAGACATTCCGAAAAAGAAGGAAACTCACAGTACTTTTTTCCCCACATGAGTCATTTTCCTCTGAATTCCATGTTTTTGTCACATTCCAAACCTCACACTTAGACACTGACATATGGAGAATTTTTCAGGCACTGCTTCTCTACAGAAGGTGTATTTTGGCTTTAAAGCTTTATTCTCAGTCTTGCAAAGGATCAGAACCAAGAGCCTAGTCAATGCTTCCTTCTTTTGAGGCTCCTCTCTTTCCTTTCTCTCTATCAAGTACAAAAATGCTCAGAAATTGGTACGTAATCAAAATACAAAACCTCTGTTATAATTGCTGAGGTAACTTGTAGCAGAGCCTCAAAGTGCTTGGCGGTTGCTTTCCCCAGAATTCCTTGAGCCTGTTTTAAGCATCTGATTTATGCAGAATACGGCTGAGAAAGGCAGCCAGCTCCCAAGAAGTTGTGTGTGCTCACTGAACTCCACGAGGCCTTATTTACACATTAAAAAAAATAATATTGTTAGACATTAATTTTTTTCCACGGGACAGAGGAATTCTCTATCAGCATTGCTCTCCCACTGACTTAGTGAAGCATTTTTCTGGATAGAGTATATGGTCCTGACATCAGGGCTGGAGACAGCCCACCAGACAATGCGTGAGGAGAGACTGAAGGGCCTGGCATGTTCATTTTGGAAAAGATAAGGGGGATCTAACTGCCATCTTCAGTTAACTAATAGGGTTAGGAAAGATGAAGCCAGGCTCTTCTCAGCTGTGTACAGTGAAAAGACAACAGAAAAAAGCATACCAAGGGAAATTCCATCTAGAACCTAAGGAGAGTGGCAGCTCCTGCCCATTACACTGTCTGACTGGAAATTTTCCAGTTGTCATAAAGGAGTGAAGCAATCAAAGGTGTGAGTTCCTTACGGCCCTGGGAAGTGTCAGGAGTGTGGCAGGGACAGAATGGTGTACACCAGCTCACTGAGTGACTGGGAGCAGATATCTGGATTCAGAGGCAAGCTGCAAGTGTCCTAATCTGTAACAAGCCTTGTGATCCATAGCAGCACTGCAGGCAGGGGAAGGAGAGTGCGAGGACTGCTTGGCATAGCAACAGCTTTGAATGCTTAATGGCAGGAGAGCACATTCATAAGTGAACTCCTGACAGGGCCCCTCTCCTGTGATTTCTGTTAACTGCAACGGCCAGTTGATTCTTATGAGGCAAAGACAACCAACCTCAAAGTTCTCCATACTGGCTACAATGAAAACATGTATGTCACACTGCCAATGAGGAACTACTCATTTTGATCCCAACCATCTAGTGAAATTCACGAGCTTTTCCATTTGACCTGCATCTGTTGTCCCACGAACAAAATGATATGTCACACTCTATGAAACACATCTAGCTGAGGTTCCATGTCCTCATGTTCTCATGTTCACACTTGGAAAGTGCATACTAAAAAATTGGAAAGTATTTAAAATGGTTTGAACTTGAACCAGGAACTGTGGTGCTTACATTTCACAGATCTAGTAGAGACTCCATTCATCAGAAAAAACAACTTCTTGGAAAAAGAGGGTTTGGGAAATGAACTTTGTTTTATTCTGTTTGAAGATACTATGATTAACAGCTATAAAGATGCTGGCACATGAGTAGTACACAGCATTTTAATTTTTCATGATAGTTGTCTCTGTCAGGTCTGTACCACAGTCCTGTACTGTACCCTGGGAGTCTTACTTGGGTTTCCTAGTGTTTACGCTGCTGAGGAGAAGATGGACTGCCAGGTCTTGTGTTCATACTGAACTCCCAAGATATACAGGCTTTTGTTTCCAGGTTAATAGTGTTAAGGAAACTTCCCAGTCTCACCATTCCTGAGACTTTCTGGCTGTCACACCCCCAATGCCAGGGACTTTCACTGCTGGGACCAGAGCCCCTTCACAGAAGCAGGCCCGATGGGTCCTGCTTGACTCCCCACACCCCCCACACTCACAGTCAGACCACATTTCTTCATCGGTTCCACCCCAGGTTTGCTATGACAGAATCTCAGAAGTCTTGTTCCATAAAGTAATTTATTCACAGTGCAGTAACACAAAAACAGCTCAAGCTGGTATCTTCGAGAACGGATCCCGAACAAAGCACCCCTGGGCCTTTATACCTTCACAGACTTCCTCCTGAGTCCCCTGCTTCTGCTGTATATCCCAGTGTCCCTCACCTGGCTGGCGTCACCTGTCTTCATGCTCTTTGTTACGTAGAGGATCAACAGTTCACGGCCTCTTAGCTTGGGCTCCCACGAAGAGCTCAATCTGCAGCTGGCACTGCAGCTGCACACAGAGCAACCTGTACCAGATGTATTTCTCAACAGGACGATTCAGTGCTTGCTTTCTGGCTGCTCAGAGCCAAAGGGCAAGGCTGCAGACCGCCAGGAATTGGGGGCAAGGCATCCATGATTCATTGAATTGGTCTATTTTTAAATTAAAACTGCCACCAACTGTAATTGCAACCAATTACTGCTTCCTCTCAAGTAAAACCGTCTAGGAATAGAACAGGACATCCTTTGCACCCCACTGCCAATGGGACAGAAATTGCATGGGGTGTTCTGTGAGTTTCACTCTGAAAGAGATGTTGAGAACTGACAGAAACGAGTACCCAGAGCCTGTGCGACGTCCATGCACAGCATGGGTATTTTGCCATGTCCTGCACTGGCTGGGTCTCATAAAGCAATCATCCGGCTTGGTGCTCTTAAAGCAATCATCAGTCACAGCTGAGGTAAGGAAATGGCTGTAAACAGGTTGAGTCAACATTTATTTCTTTTGACAGTGATAGCAAAGATGTGTGCTAATGTCTTTACAAATAATTTGATGGGTGAAGGTATGGGTGTTAACGTCTTTGAAATGGGCCTTAATATCTCTACTGACTTTGGGCAGCAGGTTTGTTGCAGAGCTCAGACAGCTTGGCTCCTGAAACAGCCAAATGGGTCTGCACATGCCTGAATTTCCAAACTTTGGGGTAAAATGACAGGTTCAAGGGGGAATATGTGGTAGGTGGTTTGGGAAGGGTGTACCTTCCTAGTACCTCAGCCAATGGGGAAAAGAAGAGGGCAATATGCAGCTAGCTGGGAGTTTAGGATAAAAGGAGGCTTTGCCCTCTGAAAACTAGAGAGAGAAAAGCCCGAGGGCATGTGCCCTGGTGGACTCTCTCCCTTTATTCAAATAAAGCTGAATGACTCCTCCGTCTCCTTTTTGGACATAAACCTCTGGCGTTGGTGAATTTTCATGACAACAGTGATCCCTACATGCAACAGCCAAGAATCTTGGAATTTAGGCTGACGTTCAGCTCTGATGTTGTGGCAAATCATCTGTGGAGGAAATGTCTATCTGCCCTAGGTGCTTGTTAATGGGAAGGCTACTGAATAAATATTTGTATTCTTGATTAAAAGTGATAGATATGTATCTGTTCATTGCCATCCTTCCCTTGCCTTACAGGCTATTATGAAGTTCAGTGTGTAAAGAGAAGAACAGGAAAAAATACTGAAGCACAATACACTTTGATTTTATTTTTAAAAAAACATTTGTCCCTGTCAACTCCCATTATTTTCCTAACAATATATTTTGCTAAGAGAAATTTAAATATCCAAAGCTGTGAGTAAAAGCAGTCCATGGGAAGTGCACGTTCCCCTGCTTTCCAGTAAAGAGCTGCAGCATGCGGGATGGTGCCAGCAATGCGACAAGGCACATGGGCAAACGGCGGCAATATGTCCTCTGTGGTGGTGGTGTCTCAGCTCTCGTGTTATTTTCATAAATGCCAGAGACTGAAATAGTCTCTGTATATGGAAACACAAGTCAAATCACAGGATAACTGGAAGGGATCCCTGGAGGTCTGTAGTCCAATCTCCTGCTCAAAGCTGGGAAGCCAAGAAGCTATAGACCAGGTTATGCAAAGTCCCATCCAGCTGAGACCTGTAAATTTATGAGGGTGGAGGTTCATAAAGAGCTACAGTCATATGATACCAGGGGGTGAAAAAGACAAGGGAAATGTTGTCTCTCTGTGGAAGCAGTTCCCGTGAAGGCAAACTACCAGTAATCCCAGTGGCTCATTGACACATCCCAGAGAAGCACAAATGGCAAGCAGCCAGCAAGATGTTATAGAGGATTATAGAACATAGCAGAGGAAGGAGATAAAACTGATCAAAACAAATGGAATGTTCATGTTTTTAACACATATTTCAAAATTATACATTTGATTTTTCTCAGTGGCAAAAAACTGGAGTAGAAAAAGAGAAGGATCAGCCTGGGAATGAAAGATCTTCTGGTTCATGATTCACCTAGAAGAATTAGTCTTGTTTCTAGTCAGGAGAAAAACCTAATGTGTAGACACAATAAATAATGCCTCATATTTTGTGAATTTATCGGTAATTACAAATTAGAAACCATATGAAGAAAACAACACTGAGGGGAAAAAAATCTTAAAATAACTTCCATTTTGTACATTTAGAAAAAATAAATTTTTGACATTTTTTCCAAAATCTCATGAAATTTTTGAAAATTTGTGTTTCTAAACTTTTTATTGGCTATTATGTTTTGATTTCTGTCTTTTTTTCTTTGGTCCAAAATTTTGAATGGATTTTTGTTACTCCATCTTCTTTTCCTTTCATTTGGCATTGTCTCACTGGGTTCTTTTGTGGACAAACTGAACAGTGAAGAAAATAAACTATTTGTGCTCATCCAAATTCTGTCCAAAATTACACTGGAAAAAGAAAATGAAAGAAGGGAGAGGATAAAACCCATCTGATCAAATGAAATCTAGATCATAAAGAAGAAGAAACAGGAAGAAACATCTAGAGGCCTTCCTTCCCACCTTCCACTCTGAGCAGATTGATTGTGCAAGGCCTGCTCCAGCTGAGCTTCAAATGAAGGATCAGGAGTCCACAACTCCTTTGGGCTGCTGTTCCACTGGTTGACTATCTCCACAATTAATTTTTCTCCTATTATCTCATTGAAATACCCAGTGTTGCAGCTTGTGTCCATTGCTTCTTGTCCTTTTATGTGCACCTGTGGGTATAGTCTGTCTTCACCTTCCCTTCCATTAGGTGCCTGCAAGCAACCATAAGATCTATTTTTTTTTTGCCTTCTTCAGGCTGAACAAACATTACCTCAACCATTTCCATATCCTTTGTCCCCAGATCCTCAGCCTGGTTAAGCAATGGGATGGGATGCAGATTTTTAGCATCTCTTTTGCTGTCTCTTAGATAAGAGTCCATCTCTTAGTTCCATGCAGACCATGCTCATTCCCACTCCAGCTGGGAGGGCTCTGATCAGTGTGCCAGGGGAATGGTTTTACAAGCCAATGTTGAAGATATGTAAGGGTTTCAGAGGTAAAATGGAAAAGCACTGGAGAACGGTATGAAATGTAGTGGGGAAGATATTATTTGGCTTTTCTTTTGGTACCTACTTCCCAGTTTCCAGGCACAGCTTAACCAGTCCTTAAGAGACTGCCTAAGTGGGAAGCATGACTGTCGGAGTGAGGCCCTGACAAAATTGACATGCTGTTGAGGGACTACATGATAAGGAAACTTTATAGAAACTGATTAGTTAACAATGGCCATACAGAATATGCAATGAAAAAGCAGTAGCTCATCTGCTTTCCTGGCTCTAGGGAATTGGTGACTGCTAATTCCTTTCAGAATCTAACCAAGGCCAACTAAGACACAGATGGCAAAAAGGCAGCCTGGAAAGCCCCTCCAGAAGGTTTCACTGCAGAAACTGTTTGCCCCAGTAAGAGATTAAAAATAATGAGAGAATATTTGTGCATGGCCCAATGGTCTATTTCAGATGGTCCCATTCAGTCCCAGCAATACTCCTCTACATAAACTTTAGACCCTTACCTCTTGCTATTCAGAGCTCCTTTTCCAGCCACAAATGACATCATTCGTCAGCCTTGGAGACATCTGCCTGCAGATGAAATAAGCTCTAAGTTCTGTGTCCTCCTCAGTATAGGGAGTAGATGCTGCTTATTGACTGTATTACTGATGGGAGAGCTTACTGCACAGCTCAGACTGTGCCACACTGCCAGGGTTGACCAGTGCAGTTGGTCCAAGTCCCTCCATCAGAGCACAAGTTGCTTCTCCCAGGGCTCCTTGCAACTCCTCAGCACAAAGCCACCCATCTGCTAATGGCTGAGTGCATGGACGAATGCTCATGTGTGGCTACACATAGACCACTGGTAGCCCAGGCTTCTTCCCAGAACTACAGAGCTACCCAGACTTTTGCTGAAGCTAAGGAGGAAATGGTGCTTCCACATCACTAGATGTCTCAGAGAAGAACATGCAACAAAAATGAGGGTTATCTCTCAGTCCATGCTGCAAGACGCAGCTGAGTGCTATCTCACATGCTTAGAAATATGCCTGTAATTAGAACATATTTTAGAAGTTCCCTCCATCAAAAGCAAACTAAAGGAAAAACATATGCCCAGCCAGAGCAGGACCAGCCTGCGGCAGCAGCAACTGTCCCTCCAGAACCATAGCAGTCACCTCCAGGCATGGTACTGCCACCCAGGAGAGAGCTTCTGACTCCACTGGGACACTGTCCTTGAGCTGTCTGGCATCCAGAGTCCTTGCACCCAGAGGTAGGCACAACTTTGTTTAGTTCACTGAAAAAAAGGGACTGTCAAAGTAATCGGGTTGTTTTTGTTGTGAGGTGGATGTTGACATAAGGACAACATATTGCTTATTGACCTTTGTGTAATATTTGTATCAAATATCAGCATCCGACTCTGAGCTACTTGCTATTGTTCATGGATGTTAGTGAGAGGCTTTTACTGTTATTATCTCCCTTTTTATAACCATGGAGCTACTTTCAGTTTAATATCATATTTAGATTCCATGCTTTCAAAGTAATTGCTTCAGTATCTGTCATTGTCATTAAAGGAAGGTATTTTGGATGTTTCCCCTGGGTCTGATCCAATTTTTTCCTGAGAAGTGTAGCAAGTGCCCCCATCCATACTGAGGCAGTTCACAATGGAGCTTTAGTGCCTAAGGAACTTAGTAATTTACTTTTTAAAATTTTAGCAGACAGCTAGAGTAGATAAATGCATTGCTTGTGAAGTTCATCAGATACAGACACTGTTCATTTTCATAGCACTGGGTAAAAATACCTCAGATGTCTAAGCATGGCAGAAAAGAAAGAGCTAAGCATTATAGTAACTTTTAAATGTCAAATAAAGAAGCAGATACTGTGTAGTTTGCCTTTGGAATAGAACCATTTGGCCCACAGCTTCTCAGACAGGGACTGATGCCCTGTGATGGGCAGCTGGCTCTGCACAGCCCTTGAAGAGCAGCACCCAGCAGAGTAAAGGACTGCTCCTTCGGGAGAATTCCAGAGACCGTGGAGACAAAGAAGCAGATCCACACCCGGTGCAATTCCAAACTCAGAATACTCCATCTGTTCTTTCTTTTTCCCAGCTGGGAGATGAACTGCAGCTCGGCATAGCACTGACCCCTGGAACGTGAATTTCTCTGTTTTGCTCAAGCACACTCATGAAGGTAAGCACTGCGTTGTTTCACATGGCTTAAGGGTTAAGCACAAGGGGACCACGATCCAGAACAAGGTCTGTAGATGTTACTCTCAGAGAATTGTAATTGCTGAGCTGAACCTGGCCCAGCAGTTTTCTGATCACTTACAGATGAATATTGCCCAAAAGCAAGGCAAAATGCACAAAGCAAAGCAGAGCTGGTGGACCATCACCAGTAAATGTCCAAAGGATATTTTCTATTTATTTTACTTCCTTCTGGTATTTGCTGTGCCTGCCCCAACCCTTGCATACACAGCAGTCACCTTGATGGCAAAATCTTCTGAGAAATGGGTGAGCTGAAATGGCACTGCAGTTCCCTGGGGGCTTAGGTATCAGCCATCCCTCTCGCTCTGTGGGAATACTGAGGCTGCAGTCATACATATTCAATGTCAATGGGCTATATGCTACATTAGTAGAAAATGTTCACTATTAAAACTTTTTGGATCGTCCGTGCTGCAGGAAATCTCCTCAGTGGCTACCTGGCTGTCTGAAGATACTTCTGCTCTTACAATGGAAGGATCCTCTTAGAAGTGCTTTCTCTCACAGCAAGTTTCCTTACAAGTTGCACATAGTAGAGAAAATTAGAGTGATGCTTCATTACTCTCTTTTGATTTCTGCTTCTAGCAAGGAACAGGGCTTACCAGTAGTCTTTCCTTTAAAATGAGCACTGGCATGTTGCTAGTTACTGTTCTGTACAGAGCACCTCTCCCTGAGAGAGATTGTAATTCATGGTCCTTGATGTGAGAGAAGTCACAGCCTCTTTGCTTCCTTATTTTGTCTTGTTCTGCTCTCTTTTTTCAGCTTTTTTTAGCCTTCCTCATGAAGCAGAATTTACATCACTTGCTTTAAGCCTCCACATCGCAGCCATCTGAATGAGTCACCCTGGAAAGCCAGAAAAAAGTAGAGTCTCCCAGGAACAAACTGATCTGATCCTTATTGGGTTTGGCTAACTGCACCTTCCAGTGAGTTTGCTGCTAAAGGGAGCACTGGGCTGGACAAAACCCACCAGTTTCATCCACCACTTCCACAGTGCAACTGGGCCATCCTCCAGAGTGCCTCTGACCCCAGCACCTCCCCTGCAGAAGGACAGAAAAACCAACAGCCACCTTCCTTTGGAACTCTGCCTTTGCACCACTAGGATCAAGCTAGGACTGCCACCTCAAATGGGCTTCTCCCAGTCTTTCTGATCCAGAGCTACCAGCAAACATTGGCCACAGGAAAACACTGCAAGGCAGTGAGCAAGTCTCCACTGTGGAGGTTCAACCACAGGGTGCCAATGTGCTGCTAAGCCAGGAGTGTTGGACCTTCATCCTGTTCCTCCTCTTCCTTTGCCAGACTCTTATTACATGGTACAAAAAGCCCAGTCCATTACTCTTTCCTGCCCATGTGAGAGGAGCCACAATCAGTTTCGTCAGATATAACCACTCCACTCTCTTTCCATGGGAGGCAGAAGATTCCTGGTGGAAGTTTCCCTTGGGTGAAGCTGCAGCCATCAAAGCAAAGGGGATTTTGGCATGGAGACAGCTGGACCACAGCTCTGAGTTAGAAACTCTGTGATGCCAGTGGACATGAATAAGCTCCTCCCGTGGAACCCCATACGAAGACCCTTCCTGCCTCAATCATCATCAGCTTGCTTGGAGCTATTCGGTGTGCTGTGAGTGTGTGGTGGCCTTGCCGAGTAGCTTCCTGAGGAGACACTTTTGGGAAGGTTGCAGCACCTTACCATCAGCCCATGCTGTGACAGCTGGGAAAGACAGGTCTTACCAAGAAATACTGCTCCAGTAGTGTTTTGGATCAGACTTACAGGTCTAAAACTTATTAAGAAAACAAGTACAAAACACATGTCCAGTCTCAGTTTCACAGTCTCTCTGAGTGTTCCCATTTCCAGGATGTTTTTCAAGGGGCCTTGCTGATGGGACCTGGGCCAGCCCCTCCTGCCAATCAATTGC
The DNA here is from genome assembly GCA_026261815.1 of Monarcha castaneiventris obscurior. Taxonomy (NCBI): domain Eukaryota; kingdom Metazoa; phylum Chordata; class Aves; order Passeriformes; family Monarchidae; genus Monarcha; species Monarcha castaneiventris. Next base: position 1,292,515 of record JAMPIT010000511.1, on the reverse strand, counting down.
TAAATGTGATTCTTTCTAGAACTTATGTCTGCAGGACTTTTTATATTTCTAACTAAACATTTTGGTTAGTCAGACCCTTCCCAGATCTACAGAGCTTCCATCCAGCTCTCCTTGGGGCTCCTGGGTCACCTTTTAGCATTCCTGTTTGTTTGGATCCCAAATGAACTGTGAAGGAAAATAGGTAACTCTCATTCAGTCTGACCTCCAAGGAGGCACACGTCCACACATTTCTTTGGTTTCATGGTTTCTCTTGGTGGAACCTGAAGAATCTGAGCAAGCTGTGCAAGTGACAATGCTAACAACCAGCTGTTGCTCATTTAGACACTCAAGTAATGGACCCATTCTACAGTTTTACTGAATAGCTTGGGTTGGAAGGGACCTTAAAGGTCCTTTAAAGGTTGGAAGGTTCCAACCCTCTGCCATGGGAAGGGACACCCTCCCACTAGACCAGTCTGTTCCAAGCCCTATCCAGCCTGGCCTTGGACTCTTCCAGGGATCCACGGGCAGCCACAGTTTCTCTGGGCAACTTGTGCCAGGGCCTTACCACCCTTACAGGGAAGAATTTCTTCCTAAAATCTAATCTAAACCTACTTTGTTTCAGTTTGAACCCATTCTCACTTGCCCTGTCACTACATACTCTTTTAAATAGTCTCTCCCCATTTTTCTTGTCAGCTCCCTTCAAGTGTTGGAAGGCTGCAATTAGGTGACCTTAGAGCCTTTTCTTTTCCAGGCTGAACAATCCCAATTCTCTCAGCCTTCACTTACAGGAGAGGTAATCCAGCCCTCAAATTAATTTGGTGGCCTCCTCTGGACTCTCTCCGGCAGCTCCACGTCCTTTCTGTGCAGGGGCCCAGTGCTGGAGGCAGCTCTGCACCTGAGCAGGGCAGAGGCTCACCTGAGCAGGGCAGAGGGGTGGACCATCCCCCCTCCCCTGCTGCCCACACTGGGGCTCAGCCCAGCACAGGGCCCCCAGCACACGCAGCCGGGGCAGGGCCAGCTCTCACCCCCCAGCACCCCAAGTCCTTCACCCCAGGGCTGCTCTCAGTCTGTTCATCCCCAGCCTGGACTGATCCCAGGGGTTGCCCCGACCCAAGTGCAGCACCTTGTGCTTGACCTTGTTAAACCCTGTGAGATTCCCATGGGCCACTTCTCAAGCTTGTCCTGGTGCCTCTGTATGACATCCCATCCTTCAGGTGTGTCAACCACACCACTAAGCTTGGTATCATCTGCCCTTTTGCTGAGGGTGCACTCGATCCCTTCATCTATGTCCTTAATGAAGGTATTTACACTGTTAAATATTATTAAATAATAATGGCCCAAAGAGTGAAGGACTGTAGAAATTGATTTGTCAGCATCCTCTTCTGAAATACATTTTTTTATAACTACAGCAGAGATTCTGACATAGTCACATAGAAATCCCAGTCTGTAACTAGCCATGCCCATGCCAGAATTCTGCTCTGTTTCAAGGAATCACAGTTCCAGAACTGGAATTTTCCAGGTTATTGCACAGGGTGCTGCCCGGAGGGATGGAGAGAAATCTTTGGTGTGGGGAACTCCAGAGACATTCTCAGCTGCAGCTTCTCTGAAATCTATGGATATGTGAACCAGAGAAGAGTCAAGGCAGCCTTGCTGTTAGACAAGGGCTGTGCCTCTGTGCTAGGTGTGAAGGGTTTGCTCTCCCAAGCAGGCAGGGAGCTGTCACTTCAGATGTGTTAAAGCAAATGGGAGCTGTGGGGATGGACAGGTTGTGCCACCAGCTCTAGAAATCAGCTGTGCTTGCCTCTGAAAACTTTTCTCTAAGGAACAATTAGCAAGAAAATGCAAACCAGCATATTTGGTGTTACATTACCACTAGGACTAGAGCAAGACTTAATAAAGCCTGTAAATGGCACTGCAGGTATATGACAGGTCTCTGCTGCATAAATGCTGCTGCAGTGGCAGCAGTGTTCCCACTGCAATAAAACACATTGTGAGAGTTCTCTAAGACAGGGGATTTTATTCTGTATTTTATGGAATTTCTAATAAGCTAGTTACACTTTTGCATTTGCAGCTCGGGGTTTAACCCTAAATATTTGCTCTTTGAGGAGACTTAGACCTTAATGATTCTGTGTTTCTAGGATTCTAAGATTAAGTCCAGCTGTTCCCCCAGCCACTGCCAAGGCCATCACTTACCCATGTCCCCAAGTGCCACATACACATCTTTTAAATCCCTCCAGGGATGGCGATTCCACCACTGCCCTGAGCAGCCTGCTCCAATGCTTGACCACCCTTTCAGTGAAAAAATACAATATCCAATATAAGAAATATAATATCCAATTTAAACATCCCTTGTCACAACTTGAGGCCATTTCCTCTGGTCCAGATGCTTGTTACCTGGGAGCAGAGCCTGATCCCCACCTGGCTGCACCCTCCTTTCAGGGAGTTGTGGAGAGTGAGAAGGTGCCCCCTGAGTCTCCTTTTCTACAGGCTGAGCCCCTCCCCAGGTCCCTCAGCCACTTGTGGTGCTCCAGACCCTTCCCCAGCTCTGTTCCTTCTCTGGACATGCTCCAGTCCCTCAGCATCTTTCTTGTTGTGATGGGCCCAAAACTGAACCCAGGATTCGACTTGTCAAAATCTAGAGGATGAAGAGATCTTCAATGAGAAAAATAAATATCCTCCCAGAAGAAGAAAGGGGCTGCTCTTCCAGGCTTTAGATCCAGTCTGGATCTCAAGCAGCACAAACCACTATTCTTAGCAAAAACCTGTGACTTCAGTGTGAGAAGCCTGTCATGATTGTGAGCTACTCTATAGTTCTTGGAAGAGGAAAAGCTGCCATAAAAATGGAGGACAACATGGAATGGGTCTGCTGTTCCTTGTCCAGTCAACACAGTTTTAGATACAGGTAAGGGGTAAAGTAACTTATAACCACTATGAAAATAGGGTATTTAGCTGAAGACAGTTCCTCCATGAGACGAAAGATCTCAATTTCTGTACTGACCATCTGTAGCAGAGCTGGGAAAAAATTGCTCAACTATTACTCCTTCCTTTTCCTGTCCATGGACCTTTAGAAAATATCGGGGGGGAGGGAGAGGAGAAATTATGTACTGCTCTGACAGTGCATCTACATTAATAAATAGCTTCTTCTGGAACATAAACATTTTTTTCTCTTTTCAAAAAGTCCAGAAAAATGACCTGTGACAAACTCAGATGGACTCTAATGCAAACACAATTTGAACAGAATGGTAAAAGTGAGAAATGGTTAATTCAAGGCAGAGAGTTAAGGAAAAAAAAAAGAATGCACATCTGAAGTCACTAGGACATGGAGGTGACTGAGCAGTATGTGGTAACTCATAGAACCAGAGCAGTTCAGGTTGTACTTTCTGTCTGAGAGATGCCAGGCCATGACAGTGTCCTTCCTCACAACCACAGACCACCCTCCCAGGCAAACACTTGGCCCAGCTTTCCCTCTACCTGCCTCTCATCAGCTTACTCAAACACAGCCAAGAACAAGCTATTTCCAGTTTGAAGAATGTCCTGCAAGAATCACTTTCACAGGGCAATCCTTCATTTTTCTTTCTGGCAGATGGGTTCAAAGATGCTTCCCAAAGAGCAAAACCTACATGCTTCACAAATATTGGAGAGAGCTCAGTCCTTGCTGGGCTGCTGCTACCATGGCACAAACACCCATGGCAGCACAGCTGCCTGCCTAGGAGGGTGGGTGGGAGAGCTGAGTCACCAGCTGGAAGCACTCCATTTCAGTGTTTTAGCTCACTTCAGCACTGCAGTCAAGTGCCAGAGCAGAACCAGACACAGAGGCTTTTCCTTTTGGTGCAGATAGTCCTGACCCTGTTCCTATTGGTGACCCTGAGAAGCAGTGCAGGAGGTCTCACCACAGGCATCCATGGGCTGGTTGTCTCTGTCTGAGATGGTCTGGTCTTGTTTATTGTCAGCAGAAAAAAATATATCTGAAAAAATACATCACTTGGACATTCAAAAGCAGTCAACTCAGCAGCCCTCAGGAGGACAGGGTTAATGTGTCCTTCTGGTAGTTATGAGATTAACCCCATCTGCTTCATATGGTATGAGAAATAGATCCAGTAAAGAATCATGTATCTATGTGATAAACCTCTATCAAAGTGATGCCTTATATCAAGACGTTTACTTTGCCTGGCTTTGGAGTGACAAACCACAAAGGCTTATGCATTTCATGGCGTTTCCTCCAAGAGCAGATAGGAAAAATAATTTCAACATCCCAGTTGTTTTTGGATAGTAGCATTTAAAATACGTTCTGCACACACTCTCAAAACCTAGGGTGCATCAGAGCCTCACTCATACAAAGTCTTCGTGATTCACTTTGCTGCCAATGGGAAACATTGCCTGTACAGCACAAATGTGCTCCCGGAACAAGCCCTTTCTTTGCTAGGATAGAGGTAAGAAAGGGATGATCGGCTCAAGTTAAATATCAGACTCAGAGCATCTCACTCTGAAACCATCAGCCTATGAGCTTGATAGAGAAGGAAATGAATAGAAGGCATGGCTGTGATTACTTCCCATAGCTATAATTCCATGAAAAATTTAATTCTGGTCATCTAGAAGGTCCAAGTGCCACAGCATCCTACACAGTGCAGACAAGTTAGATGTAACAGTCCTGTGATGAACAGAAGAACCATCGAATAGGGCTCTGGAGGTGGTCCCTGCTCCCTGCACTTCCTCCACAGGTACTTCACCATTATTCTAGTGGAGTTTACTTCTCCCCTGTGGTTTAGGAATGGTATTCCCCAATTTAGAGTTCCCACTAAACATTCCACCACTCGCGTCTTCAGACCCCTTCTTCGTCTCCCTCCCCCTGCAGTGGGATGGATAGGAGAATTGGAAGCACAAAAGGTAAAGATCACAGGTTGTGATAAGAACAATTTACCAGAAACAGCAATTAAATAAGAAGTGAACAGAAATAGCAATAATATAAAATAACAGAGTGTACAAGAGAGGTGAACAGTTCTCATGCCAGTGCTCACTGTGTGGAACCAGTGCTATCCCGACTGCTCCCTCCGCCACCGGCCTGACCAGAAGGGCACGTCCCCGCCTCATAGCCACTGCATATTGTCCTGTGGGGTCACAACAGCCCACAGTGTCATAAGGGCTCATTGGTTCCATAAGACCCCACATTGTCACAGGGGTCCGTGGGCATAATGAGCTCTCAAAGTATTACAGCAGTCCCCGGGTACTGTGAGGTCCTGCAGTGTCCCACAGGGGGGTTCCCACTCCAATACGGGCCAGGGAAGCTTCTTTCTCATGCTCTGAATGAGGAAGGGGAACTTTTATAATTACAGTGGAAGAATTAATTAATATTTCAGCTGTTTCTACCATCATGACTTTGGCTGAGTTTACAAGGCCGAATTAATAGCGCTGCTCTAAAGTGCCCCAGAAATAAAGTACAGAGAGGTGATTCCTGTAGGAAATTACTTTTTAAGTAATTTAGTCATTATTCCAAGGATCTGCACAGGATGGTCATTCTCTAAAAAAGTGAGGTCATAATAGCAGCAGGCCCATGCCTTGCTCAAGGTGATCTCAGCAGAGTCTGGGCCCCAGATGCATGGGGAGAACCCACGCCTGGGTGCAGCGCTTCTGCCTTGGCCCTCATCCATTATGACGCAAGGTGGTATAGAATAACCCCAGGGTCCCGACCATGCCTCTCCTGGCTGCTGCAAAAAATCAACCCTGTTCTGGCTGGAACCAGGACACCTGTGAAGCCACTTGTACCCCTTTTTTATCAGAGCTTCTTCAATAACTAATTTAAAAATTATTTTAATAAGTAAAAAACCAAAATACCTTTAACTAGAAAAATTTTGGGTTTGCCTGAAGTGTGATTCCTGAGCCATTGTGGGGTCTGATTTTAATTACCTTGTCCCATGTATTTATCAGTGATGACCCTTTATTTAAATGCAATACTTCAGTCCATCAATAGCCATGGGGTGTCAAAGGCCATGTCTCAATTGAGCTGGTGCGGTTAGGTAATGACAGATGAGAGGGGCAGCTCTGGGTTTGGAAGAGGAGATCACATTGCACCAATGGGAAGCAAACCAGCATTGGCTTGAGGCAAGATCTGGTAATGGAAGGAGTTCTGGCACTCAGTGTACTCTCCCTGGAGGGTGAAAATCCCACCAGGCAAGCATAGGATTTTCTCCTCTTTGTGAACCACAAAACATGTAGAAATGTGCATCTTGTGGATGTGGAACTGTCCTTGTTTTATCCCAGGAGCTGTCATGACTTGGCGGTGAGTTTGAGCTACCGTAATGCAGGGGAATTTTGCAATATCCAATTCACTGAACATTCTTGAAAACTCATTTATCTTCTTCTTGTAGTTGTGTAGCCTTCCTCCTACTGTTCAATGGAAAGGTGGAGATAATGGCATCTGTTATATTAAAAATACATTGACTTTAAACTTCTAATTATACAATGATCAACTTACAGGAATGTTGTATTTTAATCACTCTTCAGTATGCCAGAAAAAAATCACTTTTAAAAGGCAGTTCTAACTGAGCTTTCATGTCAGTGGGAGAGGTGCAAGCCAACATTTTGTCAAATATGCTAAATTTCACAAGGAGGAAGCTGCATATATCTTTAACTGAGAATGCTGTGTGAGGAAGGGCCTTTGTGGAGAAGGCTCTGGCACAGAGCAGTGAGTGATGGCAATGCTTTGGGCAAGAATTACTGGGGAAAAAAAATTACAAAGCAACATGCATCACGGCTTGGTCCAAATGCAACCCCTTGAGACTTTGGTTCAAACCTGAATGACCAATTCATTATAGTTTTCTTTGTTATTTGTTCATGAATTGCAGAATTATAGAGTAATATGGGTATTACAAGACTTCCGGAGACTAACTGGTCCAACCAACCTCCCTAAGGCAGGACCAGCTTTGAAGGTGGATTAGTTTTCAAGTTCATTCAGGTTGTTGAGGGCCTTTCATGCTTAATATCTTCAAGAATGGAGCCTCCACACCCTCATTGGCTTCCTTTTCCAGTGTTTCATTCCCCACTTCAGTGTGGAACATTTGGTATTTAGAAACCTGGAGACAGTAATTCATATCCCTCTAACAGCCTGAGCAGGCAAGTTCCAGGCTGTTTCACAGAATTGAAAAGTCAGGAAGGCACATGAAATACTTAATGAGATCAAAGCCTCCTGCTCCTGTAAATCCCAATCAAACGGCCTGTTTTTCTCATGTTTTGGAGCTTTTTCAGCACAAAGCAGGTGGCACTCATCCCCATTATCAGTTAGTTTCTCAGGCAGAACATGTTAGCCTGCACTTGCTGTGCTCTCTAGAGATGCCTGATGCAAGCTTGAGAATCTTAAGTCCATGTGCTCTAATTCACTTTCTGGAAGAGACTGGGGGAGCTTTCAGAGCCAGCTGATTTGCAAGCTGTTTCGCTTTTCTACCTGCCTGTGAGCACGTTTGTATGCAAGAGAAGACATCTTTGATACGAGATCCAGCTCTACCATGGCAGAGAACATCCCATGACCAAATAAGTCAGATTCTGCTATGTTACCCTCAGTGGCACTGAATGCTTTGCATCCAATCCAAGAGGCCCATCTGTCAGCAGTACAGGAGCAGACAGGCAGTTTGTAGCTCAGGAAGATCCAGTCATTCTGTAATAATGTTGGCAGACTCTGGGATATGTACATCTATCATGTGCAAGGAAGGAAAGTCCGTAGCTGCTGCGGTGCTGCGCCGGCTAGTACGCTGCCCGGGCACCGGGCAACACCTCACCTGCTTCGGGTGGAGGGGGCGGAAGCCGATCGCAACGCTGCAGGGCAGGCGAAGCACCTGCTTGTGTTCGCCTTGCCCACCAATGGCAGGGTGTGTGGAGGAGGGGGAAAAAAGTGGAGGGACTCTCTCGTGAAACAGAGAAGGGTTTATTCCAAAGAAAAGCCACAAGGAGAGCCGTTGGAATTTGGCGGGCGCAAGGTTTTATACCCCTACACAATAGGCGGGGAGAACATACAATAACCAGTAAAATATCAGTTATGGGGTCTTACAAAGGAGGGAGAAGAAGGGACCAGGGCGAATGGGGGAAGATGTGGGGAGTAGAGGGTTAACGTGAGCCAATCATTAACCGAGGAACATAGAACTTTCCAGAGACATCACCAAATATGAACTGTAACAGGCAGGGGGAAGGGAGCAGCCAATGATCCCAGCATTCTTCACACAGCAGTTTGGGTGCTCACTGTGCCTTCGAGCCTTTGTGCTGTGGAGGCATCAAACCAATGGGCCTTTTGGTCTGCTTGGTCCAGCTGACCATGGCTCTGGCCATGGCTCACCGCAACACATAGTGGCTCCCACAGGATGCGGTTTCATGGGAGCAGGACAGTGCAGTTGAAGCAGGCTCTACACCAGGTTTTCCTGCAGCTGGGGGTGCCAATCCATTTCCTGGGATAATACTTCCTTTTTGAGGGAGCGATGTCCATGCCACATCCATGTTGTCCCAGCTGCAGTATTTGTCTGCACAAGGTCCAGAACAATTTCCATTCCAGCAGCCAGCATGGGGAGGTGGGCAACACTGCCAAAGTTGTCCGAGAAGATGAGCAGACTGTCAGCAGAGCATCACGTGGTCTTCCCTACCATGCAGCATCTTGTCAGGTCATTTTGTCCCTCCCTGACTGCTCCCCCCTGGCTCTGTTCCCTGCTCAGCACTGGGATTACTTGTGCAACAGCTTGTTCCACACTGGGACAGCCCAGCCTCTCCTATCTTTCTACTGAACACTTCATGCAGTACAGCTTTTGGTAGCTGCATCCCTTCACTGTCCTGCCTTCCTTCAGCACCACAACTTGCTTTTGCAGGCTCAGGCATGTTAGATGAAAGACCCTGATACCTGCTGTGCTGCATCCAGATTTGCAGCCCCCAACACAAGAAAAATATGGACCTGTTGGAACAGGTCCAGAGGAAGCCACTAAGATGCTCTGAGGGCTGGAGCCCCTCTGCTGTGGAGACAGAATCAAAGCATCATAGAATTCTATGTGTGTGCTAGTTTAAAAACAAACCAAGAGGAGATCCCAAGTCAGAACGACAATTTAATAGGAAAATCAAAATAAAGGCAGAAAACACTGGCTTAAACTGACAGACTCAGGATACAGCCTGACACCCTGCTGGTCAGGGTGGTGATAGCAGTCCAATTAAATGGTGACTGCAGTCCTATTGAAGTGATTGATGTGGTTCTGTTGAAGTGGGGATCCTGTAGAAGGGTCTGGTCTTCCTCTGAAGGTCCAGTGGTGTTTACATAGCTCTTATCCTCTGGGAATCCAGTAAGATGTTAATGGTGTTCCAAACCTCAGATTATATCCAGGTAGGAATGCTTGGTTCCTCCCCCTGGGCGCAGCATCTCACAATGGGATGATGTAATTTTATGAGTCATGCAGTGAGACTTGATGGACCTTTACCAGAAGATATCTTACTGGAGGGAGTTATCAGGGATGATTCATGCAAGAGATAAAGAACCCTGCCCCACCTGGTTTTAACAGCTGATGAAGATGGTGACAGAATACATACTTTTGGTTATATCTTACATTGTAACCTAAGATAAATGGTTTGCGTTAGAAGGGACCTTTAAGATCATCTAGTTCCTACACCCATGTCATGGGTAGGAACATATTTTGCTAGACTGGGTTAAATCAGAGCTCCATCCAGCCTAGGCTTGAAGACTTCCAGAGATGGAGCAGCCACAACTTCTCCGGGCAAACTGTTCCAGTGCCTTGCCATCCTCATGGCAAAGAATTTCCTCCTAATATCTAATCTAAACCTACTCTCTTTTAGTTTGAATCCTTTCCCCCTTGCCCTGTCACTACATGCTCTTTTGTAAAAAGTCCCTCTGTCTTGTCAGCTCCATTTACTGGAGGGCTGCAATTCGGTCACCACCAAGCCCTTTCTTTTCCAGGCTGAACAATTCCAATTCTCTCAGCTTTTTTTCTTGTAAGAAAGGTATTCCATTCCTCTAATCAACTTGGTGGGCTCCTTTGGACTTGCTCCAACAGGTCTCTGTCTTCCTTGTGCTGGAGGCAGCACTTCAGGTGGGGGTCTCACCTGAGTGGAGTAGAGAACCACTTCCCTCACCCTGCTACCATGCTGCTGGGAATGCAGCCACAATACAGTTGGTTTCTGGATCCCAGCACACATGGCCAGCTCATGTCCAGTCTCTCATCCACCAGCACCCACACATTCTTCTCAGCAGGGCCCCTCTGGATCAGTTCATCCCCCGGCCTGGACTGATACCAAGGATTGCCCCGACCCAGGTGCAGAACAAGCACTTGGTCTTATTAACCTCATGAGATTCCCATGGGCCACTTGTCAAGCTTTTCCAAGTACCTCTGTATGACATCCCATCATTTAGGTGTGTCACCTGGACCCCTCATCTAGGTGTCATCTGCAAATTAGCTGAGGGTGCACTTGATCCTTCTATGCCAATAATGAAAATATTAAGTAACACTGCTCCCAGTACAGACCCCTGAGGGACACCACTCGTCATTGCTACCCATCGGGACTCTGAGCCATTGACCACAACCCTCTGGATGTGATCATCCAACCCCTTTCTTATCCATCTAACAGTCCACTCATCAAATCCCTCTCTCTTCAGTTTAGAGACAGACTGAGAGAGCTGGGGTTGTTCAGCCTAGAGAAGAGAAGGCTCCAGGGAGAGCCCCTTCCAGTGCCTAAAGGGGCTCCAAGAGAGCTGGAGAGGGACTTTGGACAAGGGCCTGGAGTGATAGGACAAGGGGGAATGGCTTCCCACTGCGAGAGGGCAGGGTTATATGGGATATTGGGAAGAAAATGTTCCCTGTGAGGCTGGGGAGGCCCTGGCACAGGTTGCCTAGAGAAGCTGCGGTTGCCCCATCCCTGGAAGTGTTCTAGGCCAGGTTGGATGGAACTTGGAGCAACCTGGGATACTGGAAGGTGTCCATGGTTGCGGGTTGGAACAAGATATTCTGTAAAGTTCTATTCAACCCCAACTATTCTTTGATTCTATGATATTCACCACGAATGGGGGGAAACACGGGTGTCTTCTTCATGTGTGTGCAGAAGGTGAGAGTGCAAGATCAGTTGCAGAGGAATCCTCAAAACTGACTACCATGGTCTGCAAATGTGAGGCTTCTTCCAGTTGCTCAAAGGTCTCATCTACTTCATTTCGATTGTAAGGTCTCTAACAAATAGACACTACTGCAGTACTCGTGTTGCTCTGGTCATTAAACCTGACTCATAAGCTCTCAACTTGCTCCTGACCCACTCTCAGGCAGAGCTCCCTACCTTCCCACTCCTCTCACATAAAGGGTGTTATGCATAAAGGTCCCTCTGGTTTTCGCGTTGCTCCCACCTTGTTATGTTTAAGACTGAAAAGGACTACTTTAGAAGTTGTCACCTGCTGTTAATGTTAAAACTAGTATACTTACCTGTTGTTAAAGAATTTACTTGTTATTTCTATATTGTTCCTCTTACTAGTTACCATACTTACCTGTTATTATACTTCCCTGTATAACAGTTACGTTATGATGTTAATAAGAGTTATTTAACCAAGCACTATTTCAAGTCTGTTTCAGAAATCAAGACCCTTGTCAGCAACTACTTGCTATTTTTAGCCCTCTTTCCAGGAGCCATCCACTTGCCTCCACGGCAACCTTGAATTTTAATAAGCCAGTTTCCCGCTGCTCCAAACCCAGTGATGTCGCCCCTAGGACCACATGAGCCATTGGAGGGGAGAAACTGACTTCATGCTGCACCCACCAACCAGGATAATCCAGAGAGGTGGACCAGGGGCGTTCCTGGGAGGAGCATGGACAGTATAAAATGGACTGACAAGGACTCAGAGCTCGCATTTTGCCACGGGTTAGCCTGGCAGAAGCCCAGTGTTGGGCTCCATAGGCCGATTCATCCCATTCCTGGGACTTAAAGCTTCACTGCCCAACACTGCAGGGCTTTCCTACTCTGGGTCACTCGACCAAACCGGCCGCAAGTGTCTCCCATCATGCGGGTCCCGGACAATTCATGTTTTGCGGTTTTATGATTTAAATTGCGGTTTTTTTCTCCTACATTTTTTTCCCCTACGTTTTTTTCCCAAGATTTCGGTAATAAATAGAAGATTTTCCTTTTTACCTAAATTGTCGAAATTGTCCTCATTTCTGACAAAGGGCAATCCCGTCCTCACCCTTCTGGCCTATCCTTCTGTCTTGGTTTAAGAAAATTTACGGTGCGATGCTCCAAAATATGTTACCTTCCCTTTTAGTTTTAACTACTCTCATTTCATCAATAGGGAGAGACGAATGTGAGAAGATATAAGTGAAAAAATAACGGTTTAGTAAAAAACAAAACAGCAACAATCAAAATAACAGTAATAACCACCAGACACAGATGTGCTGAATCCCATGGACCCCCCAGGAACAGAGAAAACCAAGAAAACCCCTCTCCAAGATGGCGGCCTCTGGAGAGCACCATGTGTTCCAAGGGACAAAGGCAAGATGGCAGAGAGGCCCCCTTCTCCTGACCACGTGTGGGGAGAGAGAACTGAAAGAGAAAAAACAACACAGAAACTGGACATCTGCAATTACAGAAACTTCGTCTTCCCCCAAACAACAATCAAAGGGGAACAAGGACAAAACAAAAAGGAACCTCCATCCAAAACCAGCCAAATGCCCCTTGAGCCATTTGCTCCACGTCACATGACGGGGTCTCTCCTGGCAACAGCAGGTCCACCGACAATGGCAGCTGCAACTGGGAACTGGGGCAGCTCTGAACCTGCTGTGTCAATTTCTCTGCCCCAGCTGGTGTCAGTACTGCAGTTCCATGTTGTTACTGCGCTGGGGGAGGGAAGAAGTGGTCCAGCTGTGTCGCAGTGTCGGACACGAACACGCAGACTCAAACAGCAGGTTGGCAGCAGGTCAGATCACCGAGCAGAGCGAAAGGACCCTGCCCACCTTTATTATCACTCTTTTATATTTCTTTTAAAACAATCATACATTGGTAGATGAGGTTAACACCTCTAGAATTTTACAGGATAGGAACACAGTCTATCACCTTTCTCCGTCTTGGAGAAAGGAATGAACAACAATCCAGAAGTTCAGAAAACATTCTCGGCCGGTTAGAAAACAAGAGCTATGTTTATAGAAAATGCATGAGAACTTCTACTACAAAAGTAAAAACATAGAACACTGTGAAAACCAGGGCGACACAGCTGGGCACCAAAAATGGCAGCCCCCACCCTGCCTGTCTGGTGGGAGCAGCTGTGGCTACAGACAGGTATTTGTGGAATATGCCCTGAGAGAGTTTAGGATTGTGAGATGCAGTTTCTTGGAGAGCTGTGCCAAGCACACAACCTGGAAATAAACAAAAGAAGGCTTCTGCATTGTCTTGGATGATAGCAAAGATGTGTGCTGACGTCTTTACAAACAATTCTGTTGGTGAAGGTATGGGTGTTAATGTCTTTGAAATGGGTCTTGATGTCTCTATTAACTTCAAGCAGCGGGTTTGTTGCAGAGCCCAGACAGCTTGGCTCCTGAAACAGACGAGTGGGTCTGCACATGCCTGAATTTCCGAACTTTGGGGTAAAATGACAGGTTCAAGGAGGAATATGTGGTAGGCAGTTCGGGAAGGCTGTACCTTCCTTCCTTCCTAGTACCTCAGCCAATGGGGAAAAGAAACGGGCAACATGCGGCCGGGAGCTTCGGATAAAAGGAGGCTGTGCCCTCTGAAATCCTGAAGGAGAAAGCTGCGCTTGTGGGTGCCCTGGTGACTCTCCCCCTTTATGTGAATAAAGATGCAGAACTCTGTTGCGCTGACCGCTTGGCTGCCCGGAGGCCCAGCAGGCGACTTGTGTCGGTGTCCCGGTCGGGGAACCACTGGCTGCAAGCAAAGTTAGAGCAAGCCCCTTCAGGAGCTCTCTGCCCTTAGCTCTCAGAGGAGCAGGCTGCAATCAGGGTGGTTGCTAGGCAACAGGCGGAGGCAAAGGAGAGAGAAGGACCTTTTGGTACAACAACGTCCAGTTTATTGATCCAGGGAAGATGCAACTAGAAAGGCGAGAAGAGGGGCTGTTGACAGCTTTTTATCCAGGGGAATATCAGCGGTGGATCCGAGGGACAAACCAATAGGAAAATGACGAGGGATGACAGGAGGCCAATAATAGGCAAGAGAGGGAGGAACTAGGGTAAATTGACCAATGGGGAACACAGCCGAAGTGAACTTTCTAGAACTTAATTGCATATACAATAGGGTTTATGAATATGTAAGAACAACTTAACCAATGAAGAACCGACGACTACAGAACTTTCTGGGTGAACGGGAGGAGATGGCTGCAAAGGTGACACCCAGGGGGCAGCTCCCTTAAACCTCGTGTCGTTCTCGGGACCGCCCTCGGAGACACTGCAGTGGGCGGGGAAATCCACCCAGGTGATGTCATTGGGATTGCAAGTGGGCTGAGCCACCGCAACAGAACTCCTCTGTCTCCTTTATGGACACTGGCTTTCCATTGCATGATTTTCCATACATGGAGAAGCAACTCTCTTGGCAGCCTGGCAAGAACAAAAAGATAAGGAGGCTCTGCCTGAGTGTCCCTGACTTTGAAAGGGACCCTGGCACCTGCAATTCTGTTTCTGGCCCTGGATTTTAAAGGGGCAGTAACAACCTTGGGCGTATGATGTAACACAGGTATGGAATACAATACCCATTTTTTGGGTTTCCCAGGACACTTCTGGGAGCTTCTGTCCATCCATTGCAGCACACCAGTCATATGAGCCATCCCATGATCTCTATGTGATCCCAAGAACTCATGGCCCTGGTAGCTACACACACACTCTGATTCCACCTGTCTGGTCCCTGTGTGCATCAGCATAGGGACATTTCAGAGAGGCACCCAAGCATGCTCATTCCCCAGTACTGGCTTCAGAGCTTTATTTATAGCTCTTGATAGGTTTTTCCAAGTATTCATCATTTATAGAACTAGTGCATTTGGTTGACATTGATTCTGGGTCTGGCTGAAGTTAAGTCCCTTTCCTTCAGGAAGTTCAGTTCAGTTTTGTGTAGGGCTGGGTTTCTTTTGTTATAAATTCGTATTTTCAAGTCCAAGATTTGTTCCAAGTCCACATCTAGCACGCCAACTCAGCTGTTTGGGAACTAAATGTGCTTGGGAATGATTATGCAAGTGTTTTAACAAAGCACTCTGGCTTGTTAGAGACAAGGGAAACAGGAAGATAAATAAGGTGTTCTGTAATGAGCAGCTGCTCATTTTCCAAAACATAGCTGTAGCACTTGCCACCTTTGTTTTTGTTGTTGATTTTTCAATTTTGGAACTGTTTGGAGAAATAGCTGCTTCCCACACTCTGCAGTCACCCTGCTTACCACGGGTGACAAACTGTGTGCCTGCCCGTACCAGACAGGAAGAGTTTCTCACCGCTCCAACCCTGTAGTGCAGAATTCCCCAGAGTTCTTCTGGATGCTCCAAAGACCCACTCTTTAGTTTGAATTTCCCAACACAAGGGACCACACTCAGTCTTTCCTACATCAGGAATGATTCTCAGACAAAACCTACTCTTTCTGAGGTGGGAGACTGGCATTACACCACCACTATGGTTAAGGCGATCACTTACATCAGCAACTTCAAAATCTTGCTTTGTCCTTTTAAGTTATTAAAGATTTAAAACTTTTGCACTTTTATTTCAAGAGATGTGACTGCAAATACCATAAAACAAAATGCAAGTAACTGTTTAAGCCATTTTGAGTAGTCTAATGTGACACTGATGGTGGATGGTGAGGACCTATGAAAAGTTGTGCAAACCAACAAAAATGGTGATGCCAACTGCTGTACAAAAGAGAGAAGCTGCCTTCCAAGTGTCGCAGTTTGATGCAGCTAAGCGTCAAGCACCCGAAATCTGTTATTTTCATAAGGGGGAAAATAAGAAAATATTGAGGAAAACTAGAGAGCTGCGAGGGAAAACAGGTTCAAACTTAAACAGCTGCTGTACAAAGAAAAAGTTTATTACTAACAGAATTAAAAGCAAAAAGAAATAACAAAAAATTAAAACAAACCTCCCCTCTCTTCCAGTACACTCCTCCTTTTACCCAGCTCGCACAAAGGATAACAGAACATGGGATTTTAGTCAGTGTTGTAGTTCTTGAAAAGTCTCTTTCTTATGCTTAAGGAAGAAAAGGGTTTCCTCTGCTTCACTTGGTTCCCAAACTGCTACGAGCAGCAGACCCGCCTGGAAACCTGCTGCCGTGGAAAAAAACCTCTCCCATGAAAAATCTCACCGTTCCTTCACACTGCCAGACATGGGCCATCACATGCGGTTATTAGTCTTTTTAAGGATAAGTTATTTTGGCCTGAACTCAAAGGCTTTCTTCTTCACAAGTCTCTAAAAGCCTCTCATATAGTCTGGCATAGGCACTCTTCACGTCTTCATAGGCCGCGCGGGAATTCTCCATCCCCCCATGTAGTTCAAATGGATTAAAGAGACAAACAGTTTGTGATATTACAGTTTCTTACCACGGCCTGCAAGAAGTATTTTTAAGCTACGCGCGAAAAACGCGCTCTTCTCTCCCGTCGCCATTTTCAGTTTCGTCTCACATGACTCACTTTCTCTCTGACTTGAAGCCACCACTTTGAAGAGTGCTCTTGTTCTGGCTTTACGGTGGAGAAAGCCTTTATGCTGCTGGCTGCGTGGTGTCTTCTTCAGTTCGGCACCAAGTGTGCTCGCTGCAGGAAGGGGGCTCCGCCAGCTCCCGCTGGCTCCACCGCCTCTGCGTGGAGAGGAGAGGGACCTGCCGGTCCCACGAAGCCTCGCCGGATGGGTTTAGCGTGGCAGTAGCTAGTTTTAGCTGCCCACGGCTCTGGGACAGTTCCCCCTCCCAGCGACCCAGGGTCCGTGCTGCGGCGTTGGGAAAAGGGGAAGGGGGCAGGGGCCCGGCCCGGCCCGGCCCGGCGGGGCCCGGACGCTCCGAGGCCCCCCCACTTTCCGGCAGGCGAGCTGGAAGGAAAAGTGAATTGCCGCCTTTCCGCGCGGCTTCCATATGTAAATTGCGAGAAGCGTCATTAGTCTAAAAGACTGTCCATCAACTCAGGTTCAACCCACTACACCAAGGAAAGGCTAAAAAGGTTGGGGGCTCCAGTTTCAAGAGTGGAATGTTGAGGAAGGTAGTGTGATCAGCGTTCACAAAATCCTGCAGGCAGGGGATGCATGAGAGACGAGTTTCTCACCCAGTCCTGCTGTACCAGGACTGAAAGCCCTCAGAAACTCACTAGAGATGGGCGTAAGACAACCAAGGAATTCTGGTAGCATCAGGTTGTGAGCTGCCCTGGGTTGCCGTAGGAGCTGCTGATAGCCGCAGGTCCAGAAAAGGACTGGATAAATTCTCGGGAAACAGGTCCCTGAATGGCTGCTGGAGGATGAGGGAGGGGCGTCCCTTCTTCAGTCCCACACTTGCAGCTGCTGGAGGGCCGAGTGGGGAGTGGTGGAGGTGGCCAGGCTCACACATGTCCTGCTGGTGGCCATCTGCTGCTGGAGACAGTATGCTGGGCTGGGCGAGATGACCAGTGGAGTGTTTCCAATGTTGTTACATTTGGGGCCTTCCCATGGGTCTCTTGTTCATTTTCTACTTTTCCACAAAGAGAATATACCTTCTGCTCCTTTCACTGGGCTCTTGGTAGATTGCCCTTCACTCTCAGACTCAGTCACAGATTTGTGCCTGCTGGACCCTGTAGGTCAGGAGCACCTTCACTGAACAGCAAGGTGTCATTCCAGGAGTATTGTATTTGGCAGTAATGCCAGTGCAACACCCCCTCTCCTTTGGCTGCACCACAAATCCATCTGTAAAGAAATCCCTCAGCATTGTGCAACTGCGCTACACCAGCACTGCAGAGAAGGCAGCGTGGTCACATGGCTGAATAGCCGAAAGGGAAAAGCTACTTAAAATTGACCACTGGAGTGCTTATGAAATTAGGCTTTAAGAAATGTTGTTGATTAAATATGCTTATTGTTTAAGTTATCATTAGAGTGATTAAATTTTATACTTTACATAATATCTCAATACTTACATTTAATATGCAGGCTAAATCCTAAGACCAGAAAAAGACAAACTGGTAAAGTTTTTGGTGCAAAAATTTTCTAAAGGAAAATATTCAGCATTTGCTTCATGTAAAAATGAGCTTCATGTAAGTAAAAGAGCTAAATAACGCCAGAATATAAAGCTGAACTTTTACTATGGCTTGAGAAAAATACTCCAGGCTTACTTGAAAGTTTAAAATCACCTTAAAAGTTCTGCTGGACTTTCATCTGGGGTGAATTTTCAGTTAGATGCTTGGATTGACCACACAGTCAAAAATGTTCTTTTGTGTGATGAGATCTGGGTGATGGTGACTCATAGAGGGTGATGTAGGGTTAGTTGTAGACACACTTTGGGGAATGATTGTGTTGGTTCTTCTCTCTTGTGGAATGCAGCCACTGTGGGAACCAGAAATCAGCATGAGTTGGAAAAGTGATGGCTCTGTAGCGCAGCCTAAATTTGTCGCAGCGGGTATGTGAGCACTTACAGAAAAAGCAGTTAACACACACGACACATTTAGGTTTTCTATACATAGAGTGGGTGATCTTTCCTATCTGTGCACAAATATAGACTCAATGCTGCATCACAGGACTTGCCTCTGCTAGAAGCCTTCTCTGCAAGACTCAGATGACACTGAGTTAAGCAGCAAGATTTTCACTGGCAAAAGTCTCACTTGGAGAACTCTGGATACCTTGGTCCTTATCCTGACAGTGTGAATGGGGCTGTATTTCCCTGAGTGCTTCAGCTTCTCTCACCCAGCCCAACCCTTTTCTAGAGGGGCTCAGTGACCATGCTTTGGGGGGTGCAGTGTAGGGACAGGAGGGCAGGGTCCAGGTAGAATTGAGAAATTTTGCAGCAAGCAAATGCAAACCGTTGTATATAGCGCTCTCTTTAATCTGTGGATTAAGAATAATACAACTCAGTGTACAGAGCTGTAGAGAGAGGACCAGTTTGGAAAAATACAGAAGTTCTAGAGCACCAAATATTCCTGGGATTTCTAGATGCAGCTGTGTGGAGCTCAAGGGGATAAGCTGCATATTGCTCTTTAGAGACTCTCTCCCTTTTAAGATTCAGGCCAAAAGCAGATGGTTTGATCTAGTTGGGCTGGGGCACCACTGTTGTAAAGAGGTTCCTGCACTTTTCTCTGAAACAAGTACTTGTGCACAGGAGGGAATGCAGATATTGTGGCTTCAGCATTCATTACATTTAAATTTTGATTTAATTTTATTTGGAAAACCAGAATGTTTTCTTTTGGGACCAACAGAAAATATTCTGGTTTATCTGAAATACAGTATTTGCCTCCTGCAGGAGTGGTGGGGTGGGAAGGATGCACAGGGAGGCATATTTGTCCATTTTTGTTGACACAGTTTGTCTTCCACTCACACTGATTTTTAATTAAAATTTTAAATTGAAAATTTGAACAGAAAAACTGGGGGGAGGGGGAAAGACGTACTTTTGAAAATGTCAAAAAGAAAAGCTTCTGTTTCAAAATGTCAGAAAAAAATCACTTGTCATGCTGGGGCTCTGTTCCAACAGAACCATTTATCTCTGTTTCAGGAACTGTAAGAATTTGCCGCTTAATTTTCCATTTCAAGTGTCCAGTCCAAGCCTTGATGCAAGGGAAATAGAGTAGTTCAAAAAACTCAAACTACCATGCTGGGAAAGACCCTGTTATGCACATGCTGCCACTGCCCAGAACAGGGTGTCTTGGAGCACCTGAATAAGAGTCCTCAAAGCATAAGAGAGCACAAGATTTGCTCTGTGCCATCCATGAAAGCTGAGAAAATCTGGTGTCAGAGACTGGTACCTGTGGCCACAGGAGGGACCAGCCCCAGAGGTGTTTCATAAACAAGCCTTGGTGTGCAAGGACAACGCTCAGGGAGACAGGACAAGTTGCCTCCGTAGTGTCACCAGAGTGCGGCAAGGCATCCCCCCTGCCTGACTTGTGGGGCAACCCCCAGACTCCAGATCATCTCTAGATTTCTCAGATGATAAACTTTCTACTATAGTCAAGAAAGAGCCTCTATTTCCCAGTTCTGCTGTGCTAACTAACACAGCTGCACTAACACAGTGCCCACACAAAGGACCCTTTAAGAGTTACTGTGCTGACTCCACTCTCCATGTATCTGTCCCGGGTGACCCCAAAAATGTGTATTGTATTCCATATTTCTTCTGTGTCAATCCCCGCAGTTTGTATTACTGTCCCTTTAGGACTCAGGGGCCAGAAGCAGAACCGCAGGGTTTTACCCCAGGTTTGTAGGGGCAGGGGCTTGGGGGGTCCCTTTACAAGACAGGAACAAGCACACAGTGCTCTCGCTTTCGTTCTCACTGGGCTGCCAAGAGAGTTGCCTGGGGCAGGTTCTCCGAGGGAGGCAGAAGCCCTCTTTTGCTTCTCTCTGAGTTCTGTGGCAGGTTGTCTGGCATAGATCTCCGAGAAACTGCATTTCATAATCCTAAACTGTTTCAGAAGGAATTTCACAATACGCAGCCACAGTGCTGAGCCGGAGCCGCTGGAGCCATGGCTGCAGGTTTTGGTGCCCAGCGAGTCCGTTCTCTTTCCCCGCAGTGCAGCAGCAACTCTGAACTGCAGCGCGGATACCAACTGGGTCCAGCCGGCTGAAAACAAGCAGAGACATTGACAGTTCAGGACCCAGACAACGCCAGCTCTGGGCAAACTGGCACCACAGGGGGAAGGCTGAGGCGACTGGAACTTCTCCCCATCTTGTCCTTGTGCATGGTGCCCACAGTTGGCTGCGAAGGCTTCCGTGCGGGGGCTGGGCTTTCTCTGCCATCTTGTTTTCTCTGTTCTTGGAGAGGCCACAGGATTCAGTACCTTTGTGCCTAGTTGTTATTGCTGTTATCTTGGTTGTTGCTGTTTTGGTTTTTAGTAAACTGTCATTTTTTAACTTACATCTTCTCTCATTCATCTCTCCTTATTGGTGAAAGGGGAGTGGTTAAAACTAAAGGGGAGGTAGGTCATTTCCCAGGCTCCACCCTGTAAATTGTCTTAAACCAAGACAGTGTCTCAGCCAAAGTTGCTGCCCTTTCTTTGTGCTTCCTCATTTTAGATCTTTTGACCAGCAATCTCTCTCGCAGTCAGCATAACAGAAAGAGAAAATGCGTATTTGATCTGTGGTACCTTGTTGTCATCCACCTGCTGTAGGAGGGCATGTGCTCTGCTGAACTCATCTGCATTTTGTTTTGATACAAATGACACTTTACCCAGTGCTAACCAATTTTATCACATGGTCCTTAGCCTGGTTTTCTCCTGATGCTTTCACACACAAGACATACCCATTCATATTTCTATTATGAATCTCTGAACCAGGATGTATTTTGCATCTGTCCAGACCTGGTTGCTTCATTACCTTGCTTGTCCATTCACACTTCAATCACTAAACTCTTAGCCAGGTTGGAAAGAGCCTTGATCCACTGCTGGTGTGTCAGCATTTATCATGTCTAATAGATGACTATTTCAGCAGTCCTGCAGAGCTGCCAGTTGCTACAACTTCTAGAGCAGCTCTGTAAGACTAGACAAGTGTTTTCCTAGCGTAGTAAGGTAAAACAACTGAAGAAGCCACAAGCAGAAAAGGATCATATGAAAGAAGGACTGGATGAAGGGAATACCTGCAGTTCTGGAGACTGTAGGATCCTGGAGAGCTTCTACCCAGAAGAAGCTTAGGAAGATGTTATCAGCTAACTGATGGGTTTTTCTTGCACCTGGCTGGAGACTGACCTGCCACCTTGTTGGAAATTATATAACTTTTAAAAGTTTTTATTTTATAACTTTAGTCAGGTTTGTTCGCCTTTGTCCAGAGGAAAAGGGAATTGAAGTTTCTTTTCAAACTACTCTGTTTCACCAGGTGAAACCTGATGAGTTTAACATCTACACAGATTGGGAGTAGCCAACAGACACACAGATACCAGCAGATAAGCAACCATCAACAGACATTAACAAACATCAACCCCAGACATTGCCCCCTGGCATGGTTGGAGACACCTGGTCCGAAAAAGGCTGATAAGAGAGCCACGGAATGAGGACCAAAGTAGCATCAGAGGCAAAGAAATCCATAACCAATGAGAAACCAAATATTAAAAAATTGTGTAACTTGGGACCAATGAACATTGAACCAATGAATTTCTATGGGTTTTGACTATAAAAACATGTGAAAAATCCAGTCCAGATTTGTCCAGTAAAAGTAATGGAATTATTTTCTCTGCACAACCTGGCCTATGTGTGGATGAAATTATTTCTGTTGCACATCCTAGCCAGAACAACATCCTGGCCAGAATAAAGTAATGCCTTGATTCTCTAACACTACAAACGTTGTTGGAGAGTTTTTGTTTTTCCCGCAGTTTCGGTGACAACCTGAACCTGGGTGAAACTTTTTTGGGGTTCTTCAGAGATTGACATCCAAGCTGTCAGAGATGTGGGAATTTATGCTCCCTTTCTTTGCAAAGCACCATTCAACTGATGTCCTGTTTAGCCACTCACTGCCTCCACAGTCATATTCCTTCCTGGTAAAGACACCCTCCTACTCCTCTCTGCATACAAATCTTCCTATTTGTCGCCCTGGTTTTCACAGTGTTCTATGTTTTTACTTTTGTAGTAGAAGTTCTCATGCATTTTCTATAAACATAGCTCTTGTTTTCTAACCGGCTGAGAACGTTTTCTGAACTTCTGGATTGTTGTTCATTCCTTTCTCCAAGACGGAGAAAGGTGATAGACTGTGTTCCTATCCTGTAAAATTCTAGAGGTGTTAACCTCATCTACCAATGTATGATTGTTTTAAAAGAGGTATAAAGGAGTGATAATAAAGGTGGGCAGGGTCCTTTCGCTCTGCTCGGTGATCTGACCTGCTGCCAACCTGCTGTTTGAGTCTGCGTGTTCGTGTCCGACACTGCGACACCTATTCACATACTCACTGGGTCCATGTATTGCACTTGATGCTCAGAAAATAGGATGGTTGGAGGACTAATGGTGTCCTTGGAACTTTATAACTATACTCAAAGAAGTTCTCAAATGGATTACAGAGGTGTTATCATGAATTTCCTAGGGAAAGACTGATCATCCTGAGCATTTTGATAATAGCACTTACAGTTAAATATACACTTTCAAATTTAGTCTGAAGACTGTAAAGTCAAAAATCACTGGTTTTGGCTTGGATATGTGAAAGACTTCCTTTGTCATTTGAGTGGGTGGCCACATAGATGAATTAGCCTGTCAAGAGGTCCCAACTGGAAAAAGTCCCAAGCAAACTGTTACAACTGGTCCCTTCCAGGCTCTTTCATTCTGTGACTACGTGATCTATTAAACAGTCCTTTATGGTTTGTGGAATAAAGTGACAGGCATTTTTGTTAGCATTTCAAATGCAATCCTGAATTTTCAGCAGCTCATTAAAATGCTCATTAAAGCCAGCTCAAAGAGTGCTTTGAGTGGGTATTTGCATCAGTAAAACAGGAACTGTTGAAACCTTGCAAGGAGAAAATGGGAAATGACACAGAATGCAAAACACAAGTGCTCAACTGAGAATGTGCTCTTTTCACCTACAGTAGCACTCAGAGCCAGTCTTACTGAGTATTTTCCACCCAAATGAACCATTGGCACTAAGTCAGCTTTTCTGGAGCTCTTACAGCTTGTTCTTGAAGCACTGTTTGAGGCACCCTGTCCCTTGGACTAAGGTTGTGATGTGATGCTTTAGGCAGGCCAGCTATACCTCATGCCAGGACCAGAGATGCTGCCTCTCTCTTTGCATATGCAGAAGGAGGCTGTCTGGGCAGCAGGGTTAGAACCCTCCTCTCCGGAGAGTTTCTTCAATGGAAAATACTGAACAGCTCCACACTAACCATGGGTTGACAACCATGCTTAGTTTTCCCTTTGACAGTGGATCACAAGATGAAACAACGGGACATTTGGTGACTTTGCTGCCAAGTGAAAATAAATTGTCATCACTTTTTTCTAGTCATGAAGTCTGTGAATTACAGAGACCTCAAATAGAGTTAGCTCTTGGGGCTCTGTCTCTCAAGCTGAGTTTCTTGAGAAATACATGATTGATTTTCCATGTCCTGCTGTGCAGTATAAGGAGAAGAGCAAGCTATTGAGTAAAGGCTGGGAAGTGCTAGAGAAGTGATTGTAGCATGGCAGTCTTGGCAAGTCCCTTCAAGATGTTCTAAAGACAAGCTATCAGTTAGTCACTATGCATTATCTTCTTCCAGTCTGGCACAGACCAAATACTTACATGGTACAAAATGAACTGGCAGCATCACAGAGTGCTTTGGAGCAGGTACTGGAGGGCTTTAGTTCATCTGACAGCATTGCTAACATAAGGTTCTGTTGTGGTTTAGGATAGCTGGGAATTGTAGTTGAAGAAGGCTGCATCTGCCAGGAAGTGATTCTTTGCAAAAAGGTGCTTTCAGCTTCCTCTAGACCCAATCAACTGGCCAGGTTGAATATTGGCAACTTTCTAAACCACTTAGAGAGCTTGACACGCCTCTGTGAGCCACATTTTAAGAAGGAGCAGAGCCTGGGAAGCCCTCTCTTGCTTCCAGTGGCCAAACAGGTAACTTGGAGGGGGGTGGCCGGGCCAGGCCGGGCTCTGCCGGCCAGGCCTGGCCCAGGTTGGCCGGGGGGTGGCCTGGCTGAGATCGCAGCCACTTCAGCTCGCCAGACACCCCCACCAGAGGCCAGGATGGCCCTCACCCCTAGAGCAGCTGAAATTCCCCTGAGACTGCCGTCCAGCAGGATCATGTGGCCAAGAGGTAAGCGAATTCCAAACTCCAGCTGCAAGGCCCAGGTGTTAACTCTTTTAGTGCTGTTAAGATTCTTCCAGACCAGATGAAGCCTGCAGAGACCAGTCCTCTTCCTGATCAGATGGAGAGAGAAAAGTGAAGGCTTGTGAAGGAAACACTATAAAAATGCCCAAGTCAGTGGGGAAGAAAAACCTGAGACTTCGAGGGAGGAGACTGAGGAGATGCTTCAATCCTAGAAGCTGAAATTCTGTTGGAAAAAAAACCGTGGTGATGGACTATGATATATTAGACTACCCATTGTAATTTCTTGAAAGCATTGGGGGGGGGTGGAGTGTTCAAACTGCAACTGTGAGCAAAAGTGCTTGTACTAGAACAAGCAAATGCTGAAGTAGCTGTAACTTGCTGTGAGCAACAGTACCTGTGCTGCAATAAGTACGTGCTGAAGTAGCTGTGAATTGATGAGAAATTTGAGCAGAGATCCCACAAGAGAAAAGGGACCTCTGTTCCTAGACCATGTGGATACTCCCAGAGAGGGTCCTTATGCCTTTCAGGCACTTCGATAAGTGAAGAAAACTTCTGTTTCTGAACAGCTCATCCTTAAAAATAGTACCCCCTTAGCTAAAGAAACCCTCAAAGCAGCTGTGGGGGAAGCTGTAAGTCGGGGGAAGGGACTTTCACATGCAAGCAGAAAACCATTCCGGGCAGCTGCTTTGCTGTGACACTGAAGCTGCATGAGATTGTTTCGTGCGGAGATGTTTCCGTGGTTTTGACCAAGAGAGACTCCTCTCCCTAAGTGAACTGAGAAACAGAAAATATTATATAGGTGGTGAACTGACTAGAATCCTCAAGGGTTGTGTTTTTCTTTTACGTTGGTGGTAGAAGGGAGCAGAGGTGGGGGGAGAGAGGTGTTCTGAAAGTTTAGTCTGACTTTCTTTTCCATCTTTTAACTCTGTTAATAAACTTATATTCTTTAAGTTTTTGTGCCTGCTTTGCTTTTCCTCCTAATGCTTATCTCACAGAAGGGACATCAGGGGGCTACTGCTCGAGTTAACCCTTAAACCACTACAGGTTCTCATCTTTGTTTATGGACCCAAGGCTTCCAAAAGCCTGAAACACTGGGCATTTCTCTCCTTAAAATACATCATGCTGGCAATCTGTATGCAAATAGATTCAACAACTTATATCTGATTCTTCCACATACAGGAATGGACTAGTCTCTTCCTCCCACAGGAAATGAAAGAGAATGTTTTGAAACAGGAAGATGGAGGCTAGACTGTAAGGAAGATCAAAACCAAGATGGAACCATGAAGGACGTGCAGAAGTGCTAAAGGGAAGAACAAGGACATGCAACAGTTAGGAAACAGCAGCCGCTATGTTCCTCCTGTGTTGGAATCCAAAGTGCAGAGAATATTTCTTTGCCTGTTTTGAAAGATTCAACCTCCCTGGACAACTCTGTTTTTGACCTTCGTCCATGGAGAAAATTGCCTACTCTCTGGGAAAAACTAAAATCCACACTGGTGTGAACTAGGTGATAGAATATTATGTAAGATTGTCACAGGGTGAAAATTTAGAGGTTTTGGGTTTGTTAATATAGTAAATAGATAAAAAGTAAAAACTCCAAAATGGAGGATTGTTGTTGTTTCTAGACCATTTCCTTCTCCTCTTAGTACTCCATATTCTGCAGTAGAAGTAGTTTGGGATGATTGGATAAAAAATTCCGCAGTTCCTGTCTACGTGACAAAGTGATTTACTGAACATTGGTGGAAAAGTAAAAATAGCTTTAGTTTTAAGTTTTCATTGGGTGATTTACCTTTAAAAAGGCTGTGAAATCTTGATCATTTGGCTTTCTCTTGCATTCACTGCTCTGTGCTGTGTCTGGGTCACATCAGTGACTCTATTTCTCTGATAAGACTTAATAAACAACTGTCTGAAAGCAGAGAAGGCTGAAGGTCCCATTCATCTCTTAGGCTCCTGGCAAAGACTCTAACAAATCTCCCCCATCTGGGGAGGTCTAATTAAGGCACGGACTGTGTCACTCCTGTTCTTCAAAAGAGCCACCACACCTTTGGGAATAATAATGCCCTAGAAAGGGAGACAGCAGCAGCTGGGTCATGGTTCTGTTTTTGAACACATCAGATGGGTAAGCAGAAAAAGGCTCAGCTGCTTCACCTAGAGGACAAATATGACTCAAACCCCGTGGTTTTGAGCTTATGGGTTTAAGCTCAAAATTTATGTGTTAGTAGCTCATTACTAGATTTACACTAGGAAGAAAATATGCCCTGCCATGAAATCAGTGAGTGCCCAGAACCACCTCACTGTGGTGGAGAGGAATAAACAGCACAGCTGGATCAGGGTGTGATGAAGAAGAGGATGTTCACCATCATTTTTGAGCTATGGGACCAAATGGTTGATCCTGGAGATCTCTTTCAACTCCACTCCTGATGAGAAGTGTGACAGACCAGATTAGAGATCGGGTCTCAGAAGATCCATCCTAACATCACCAATAGTGGTCGCTGCTTTGGAAATTTCTTCTGGGTCCTATTTCCTGTGGACCATCCTTGATATCACCCCCAGGCCAGTGAAAAACACTTGACAGAAGTGTCTTGATGGATGGACAGAATCTGTGTTTCAATTACTAGAAATGGGCAACAGTTTCATGTGCTCAAATTGTGTTAAAAATATTTGAGAATACTGATAGTCAATTTTTCCAGTAGCCCTACTTTGTCTGCATCTATTTTCTATAGTTCCAGTATATTTAAGTATTACCCTTTTTTCCTAGATCCCTACTCAATGTAAATCATTCTAGCAGCAGGAAAAATACTGATTTCCCTTAGGTAAGCACCCAGCATCCAGTATTAACCCATGCTCAGCGATGAGCAGTTTTACGTAGCTGTATGAGCCACGGATCAAAAAGTGACCCAAAACTTCTTTTTACCTTCTTGGCTCCCTGGGGAGCCAAAATCAAATTAAGTGGTATTGCAGGGTGTTGGAGCTTAGGATTTTTCCTTTTTTTTTTCTCTTAGGGAATTTTCTCCCATTTTGTTGCTAAGAAACAATAACGACCGATACTTAAGAGAGACAAAAGAGAAGGGAGAGGAGTGCAGCTGGCTTTACTATTATAGCTGAGGGGTTTCTCTTGGAGGGGCAGAGATACTGTGAGATTTGGGCTGGGGGACGCCACTGGGCACAGCTCCCAGCTCTCTCGCTGTTGGCTTCAGAGGAGGACGGTCGAGCTGCTGCTTGTGGGGGGCATTCGCTGCCGCTGATGGAGCCCAGCCCTGCCCTGTTTTTCCTGCCATGAGTGAGCCTTTGCTCATGAGAGCAGCCATTGAACTGGGACCTTACTAACAACCTACCTCAAAAAAAAAAGGACCTTCACCATCCACTCGGGTGCTACAGGGTAAACCCCGAGACCCTGAGCCCTTTTTCCCTCCAAGGGAGCCTCTCCTTGCTGTGTTCAGGAGCCAGGCTGCCACTGCCCAGCCCAGCCATGCCTCTGCTACTGCTGCGGGTTTTTTGCTCCACGGTAGCCCACACACCCTGCCTGCTGGGACACCCTGTAGCTCCTGCCACAGCTGCCGAGGTTGTGATACATCTCATCTACCACTCTGGGATTTTGCTCGTCCCTGCCATTCCAGCCTGCTGCTTCGAAGTCCCTGCTACAGCCCATCTTCCCATCCGGAGGGGCACTGGGCCCAGCTGCGGCTGTGCGTTTGCCAAGGAAGCCTCTTTGCCATCTCTTCTGCCAGCTCCCCGCCATTACTGCGTGGGGAGAGATGGCCAAGTTCGCGCCACAGCGCCCCCTGCAGCCGCGGGGGAACCATCGCACCCTCCCTGCCCGGCCGGGAGCCACCAGCGCCCCTGCCGGCCGTGAGCGGAACTGCACTGAGGGGAAGGGCCCGACAGCTGAGAGATGGCTGCTGCTGGGTATCTGTGTTTGCTGTTGCTGCTGTTGTTGCTTGTTTGCCTTGGTATACATATATATATACACACACACTACTAAAACCTGTTATTCCTTTTCCTGTATCTTTGCCTGAAAGCCCCATAATTTCAAAGTTATAATAATTCAGAGGGAAGGGGGTCATATTCTTCATTCCAGGGAGGTTCCCGCCTCCCTTGGCAGACAGCTGTCTTTCAAACCAGGATGCAGGGACTGGAACAAAGCATGTACAATAAGGGGGTTTTTGTTTGCAAAGGCTTTCCTTTTCTGGTGGCTAAAGGAGAGCATGAACCCAAAGATAACCTCCAGAATGCTGATGAGTGCAGGAGGCATCAGGAACTACCTAGAGGGAAGAAAGTTCATTTGTTCATACTCAAAGTGCCAGGGATTTCTACCATCTCTGCAGAAACCTCACTTAGGTGTTTATCTCTAGTTATTCTTTCAATGTAGTTTATTTAAAATATGATTTCCTACACATTTGGAAAAAGCAACCTGAAAAAAAAGGAGAAATGGTTATTTGTCTTGATACAATCACCTGCCATTTGAAATAACAGAGTGTGACAGTAACATGGGTTTTCTTCTTCTATTTCCAACACCCAAGGTAGACACTTCACCAGATTTCATAGTTCTGGGCTGCCTGCTTGCTGCAGGTTTTGGAGAAGATGCTGCTCTCTGAGGGCCAGCATGCCAGGAGCAGAGGGTGACTCCAGCACAGGCCATCTCCTTACCAACAGGGTCTGACCACAGTGGGCAGGGCTATCTACTGGTAACAGGGTCCTTTGTCACAGACATGGCAGGTGGTGAATGATGTCCAAGGTCCATCCCTGTATTTCAAACAGGAACAAAAGGAGGTGGAACCAGAGGCGGGGCTGGAAACAAGACTGCAACAGGGGTCCCAGTATGGATGCTTTGAGCAGAGCTAGCTTGGAAGAAAAAGCAGGTTACTAAGGACCCAGTCAAGTTTTGAACACCTCCACTGATGGAACCCCTAGACCCTCCATAGGCTTCTGCCCTTGTGTTTGGCTACTCCAAGTAAGTCTATTTTTGGTTCTGCCTGTTCAGACTTTCCCTTTCTGTAAGTGTGCCCATTGCCTTTGGCTGCTATTTTGCCAGAGCAGTCTGTGTGTGAAAACACTGCCTGGTGAGGCAAGGAGGTGTGAGAGGCTCAAGCAGATCAGAGAGGATGAAACCTTCCCTCAGAGCCACCACTTTGCATGATATAAAACTTCTCCTAACTGAGTTTCCTGGCTCTTCACCAAGGTGTGGGATGCCAGAGCTCTTCCGGGAAAAGACTGGGAGAACTTGCTGCCAAAAATAATATTTTCCTATATTGCTTTAAATTGCCATAGAATATATTCAAGCTGTAGAGACTGACTTGGAATAAATAGGATTGTGCAAAGCATATACGGCACAGAACATTTCAGAAAAGAATCAGTGTGTGAATTACATGAGATATATGGGAGAAGATAAACAAAGTTCCTAGTGCAGGTAACTTGAGTTTTCTAGCAATATCATGTTGAGAGCTAGGATTTGGAAACTGAGCTTGGAAGCTTCAGTACAGATAAGAGAAGCCCTAGGCAAGTTGTTGTTCCTGGAGTTTAGTCTTCATTACTATCTTTGAGCAAAAAAATGAGATCACCATGTCAGACTCAGACACAGTAACTGCTTAGAGGTATAAGCTGATTTCCTACAGTGAGGAGCAACCATAATTCCAGACTATCCACAGAAACTGAGTTTGCTTGGCCCTACTAATGACTTCTTAGCAACCTGGAGGATTGCTAGGATTCTAGAATTCTATGAACCAGCCTCCAATGTTTCTGAAATACTCAGACCCGTACGTGCACTGTACGGGTTAGAGCCCTTGAATCTTGCTCTGATGAGGCTCCTAAGACCCAGCAAAGGGTTCAAAAGAATTCAAAGGTTGTTTTTCATTTTTCATGGCAAGAGAACTCAAAAGCTGTTTTCCTTTGTCACGGCAGTTCATCATATTCAGGGTGGATTTTTAGTGATAACTTAATGCTAAATTACTTTTAACACTTAGATACCCTAAAACAGCACATAAGCCTGTAGGCTTGTGTCACTCTAACTACTTACATTCCCACTGCCAGGCATACCTGACCACCAAGTCCCTGCAGTGATGCACAGGCAGCACCTTTTTTATGTCACAATCTTCACAGGATTCACAAATTAGACTTTCTTCCCACCTCATCTTTGGGACAGGATCTGTCAGATTTTGAAATAAAAAATAAAGACTGCAAACTCTACCATGCATGGCTCACAT
Organism: Monarcha castaneiventris obscurior; assembly: GCA_026261815.1. Classification (NCBI taxonomy): domain Eukaryota; kingdom Metazoa; phylum Chordata; class Aves; order Passeriformes; family Monarchidae; genus Monarcha; species Monarcha castaneiventris. The sequence continues at coordinate 1,261,496 of JAMPIT010000511.1, read as the reverse complement.
CTCTCCCCATTCCTGTGAGCCTAATATCCCTGTGGAACCTGTTCTGTGCTCAGGGAACCAAACAGATTGGATTTAGAGAAAATAAACACTCTGAAATGTAAAGGGGTAAAGCCAGGCAAAAGGGATTTCAGCCTTTGTTCACTGCCCAGCTAGAGCATGAGTCAGAAGATGGTAAAGCCCAGTGGAAGCAGATACAGTTACACTGATGATCTTACTAGAGCTAGTACAACTAATGACTTGCTTTTGACTGCTAAATCTGCCAGAAGAGGAGCATGTACTGATGGAATTGCCACGGTATGACCAGAGCAGCCATCCTGTGAAGAGTTTTGCTATTTGAGAAGCTGTCATTGAATTCTGCTGATGTGGGCTGGGAAGGGAAACCCTGTGTACTTCAGTAAGTGACTGAGGCTTTGCATGACTAATAAATCTTGCATTTTAAAGTGTCTAGCAACCTGCATTTCCTGCAATGTTGTCTTGGTTTGAAAGACAGGTGTCAGACAAGAAAGGCAGGAGCCTCCCCTGAAATGGAAAGTGCAACCCCCTTCCCTCTGAATTATTATAGATTTGAAATTAAGAGGCTTTCAGGCAAAGATATGAGGGGTAGGAATAACAGTTCTTTACTAACATATATGTATGTATAACAACACAAAAAAGCAGCAATAACTCTGGCAGTAACAGCAGACAGCAGCACAAACCCAGTGCAGCCTCTCTTGGCCTCAGGCCCTTTCCCCTGGGCGCAGTTCCTCCGGGGCGGCTCCCGGTGAGCAGGGCGGGTGCGATGGTTCCCCCGCGGCTGCAGGGGGCGCTCTGGAGCGAGCTCGGGGGGCACACGGCAATGGCGGCGCGGGGTCCCGGGAAGGGATGGACAAAAAGCTTCACCAACCCCCTGGGCAGCTGATCCCGGTGTCCGGCCGAACCCTCTGGAGCAGCAGGCTGGAACAGCAGGGGCGAGCACAGATCCCGGGTGGCAGGCGAGATGTATCAAACTCTGGTGCTGCAGCAGGAACCTCGGCAGGTCTCAGCCATCAGAGCATGTGAGCTACAAAGTAGCAACAGCTCTGAGCAGCGGCAGGGGCAGAGCGGCAGCGGCCCGGCTCCCAGCGGGGCAGGGAAAGGCAGGCTTGGGAATCCTGGAGGTTTTCCCGTAGAAAGCAAGCAGCTGAAAAAGCAGAAGTTTTGCAGTGCTGATGAAGACCATCTACCGCGATGGCAGGCAGCTCTCCAACTGAATGCTGAGAACACCAGCCAGCCCCCTGGGTGTCCCAACCCCCCAGGTGACAAAAGGGTGGCCAGTTGGACCCCCCCCTCCGTGGCCAGGTCTTTTGTTTCTCTTGAGCACCCAGTAATTTGTCCCCTGGCAACAAATATGGGGAAAATTCTTTAAGAGAAAAAGAAAACAGGGTAACTCCTAAACCCCAACAAATGTACTGATGTCATCCATAGGCACAGAACTCCAATGTTTTCCTGACAAATATCTGATTTATAAAGACAGGTTATGACAAGGCTCAGGTAGAGTAGGCCATCAAAAATCATGCCTACCTCCATTCTGTGAGGAAGTGGTTGGGTTTTTTATCTCCTTCCCCAAAAGGTACTTGCTGAAATGTACTGCCAGGATGCCCTGCAAGAACTCTCTAATTGTAGAGGTGGCTGACCAATAAGGTCTGGGAGCTCAGGAAAATTTCTACTAACAGAAGATAAATGAAAAACTACTGTTCCAAAGAATAATGAGAAATATGGAAATCCCTTCTGCTAGGAGAGGAGGAGTGCCCCTCTCTTATATGAGATGGAAAAAATTGACATCCTCTCATGAATAAAGGAAGACCACAGCCTCTCCTGAAGACTTGGGCTATTAAGCATTCGTACTAACTCATCCCATCACTGGTTTTTAACTAGTTCAACAAATACTTCAAAGGCAAACACTTTATTTCAAGTCAAGTGGAATATTTTTAAGACTGCCCAAGGAATCTGCTTCGCTATTCCACATTTTTATCATCATTTTACAATAGCTACTTTGGTGACTTTCTTCTACCTCAAAACTTGCGTATTTGTCAACAGAAATGTAAATATAATAAACATAAATCTGATGAGCTCTAATTTCAATTTAGTGATATAAGTTGTATTTTTAAATAATTTGAAATACCAAGGAGTGTTCTCAACATAGACTGTGTTCCTGCATCATTTCTTCTGGCAAGAAGACACCTCAAGGAACATCATCCTCCTTAGGGCCTTTTTATTGCTTTCTTTTGGAGTTCCAGTGACCCCAGTTAGCTTTTAGAGCAGCACCAATGAAAAACATCAAAAAAGACAGGAAAAGAAAAGTGGATCCCTCAAATGCAGCCAAACAGCCTAACTGACTGTAAGACTCATTCATTAAATACTAAAAAGGGTGCTGTGAGCACAGAGAGTCCAAAATGCTTTACACAGGTGGGCGAGTCTCATGATGTGCTGTGAAAAGAACTAATCCCTTGTTCTCCCTGCTGAGAAAGCAGAGGCATATGGGGCCAAATCCATAGCACACTGCAGTGCTTGTGCCAGGAGACATCTTGGATGAGTCAAGGCTCCCTTCTGGCTCCCTGAGCGCTACCATAGAGTTATCAGTAACATGGTCTGCCATGCCTGGTGCCTTGTTGTTTCTGCCCCATGCCATAGGCTAAGATAACCAAGAGAGCAGTCTCCCTTGGAGACCTCTCTAGCCATCAAAGTCCTCTAAATATGTCAGAAGACTGAACATCTCACCCACATCTCAGCTCAAGGACTCTCCTTTTCCCCTTTAGGTGCTGCTTCTTCTAAATAAGCTTGTGGCCTTTGTGTTGGGCTTTGCCACCCCATTATCAATAAGATCAAACCCCTGAGACAGCCTCACCCCAGACATGATCCCACCCAACACTGAGGCCAAGGGGACACAACAACACTCCCAGAGGATCACTAGTTAAGAAGGAGAATGATGGGCTTGGAGGCACTGATGGAGGTCAGGGTTGGGTCCTCAGTGTCTGCTGAGTGGGGGTATAGGGTATTAGGGGGTTATTGAAGGGTAATGGGGGATGATGAGAGAGAGCAGATAATTGCACTCAGGGGAAAGGAGGGGTGAGATTGTTGGAAAGAGAACTGTATGAGGGACTAGGATGGTGTAATAAGGAGATATCTCAGGTTGGAAGGCATTCATAAGGATCAATGTATCTCCCCTTTTAAGATGCAGACAATAAACCTCCTCTTTGGAGCAGAAGCAAGAGAAAGTGAAGGGGAAAATGGGGATAGCAAAATCCAAGCAGGAGTGTATGGAGGGGGTCCTGCTTTCCCCTTCCTTCTCTGGAACCCTTTTCTGTGCGATTGGCAGAGAAGTCAGGGGGGCCCTGGCAGGAAGGTGGGTTGCTCTGCTCCACAGTGTTCACAGGGCAGCTGCGAGTTCTTAGCTGCCAGCACGTCCAGTCTAGTACGAGGCCTGAGAGACACCTGAGTCTGTCAGTAATGACCAAGGTAACAAGGGGGTTCCTGCAATTGCAGTCATGCAAATTATGTTGGTACACTGTGGTAGGATCCACTTCCCTTTGGACATCAGTGGTGGATGTCTCTGTTGCAGCCAGCAGGCCCAGCCCCCAAAGGAAGCAGGTAAACAGGTGGTGCTACCCCATTTGTGCTCCCCATTCATGCAGACATCCCCAGCAGCTCCGTGTCATCTCCCACTAACCTCAGGGGAAAGTCCAGAATGAGGCATCTCTGCTTCTTCCCATACCATGTCCCATCTGCTGTTCATCTGCTGACATCTATCAACTTGGCAGAAAGAACATCTCAGGGAAACTGACCTTTGACTGAACCTGACACTTCACCATTTAATTTTATGGAAAATACCCTCCAGGTGGACTTTACTAAAGTTCTTGTTGAAATAGAACTAAATAATGGAGCTGGGAAAGATGGGGATTTGTAGAGGAAATGCAGAGTGGGCAGGGAGTTCACCCATAGGGACTTGAAGGCAGAAGTGGAGATGACAGTGTAGGTGTTCAATGGTGAATTCATACATTTCTGACTCCCTCTGGTATTTCACCCCTTTTGCCCTCCGCAAGTTGCTTTTTCCTTGCAAATTGTCAATCCTGTCCTGAACGTGTCTCCTTTGATACCCTCCTCTGCTGCATTCCCCTTTGGTGCCTGCCAGTGCACACACTGTGGAGGGACACTTTTTCTGGGTGGGACCTGCCCAAGGTGGGCATGTGAAGGCTTGAAGAAGGAGGAATTCAAGGTCACTCTGGAGGCACCGAGCTAGGGGCATGGCCTGAAAACCAAAGGGGCTTCTTAGGAAATTATGGACTTTGATGGCCTCAGCTAGCTACATTTACCCATTGGCTCTTCACCAGACTAGGTGCATTTGATTAATGTCTTCCTCCTAAACTATCTGAAATACAAGCAAGACTTGACCTTGAAAAGACATCAAAGCAGGTCTTGAGACACACGTGCACATAATAGAAAGTGATGCATGTTGTGCTACAGGAAAAGAATGGAGTATAGGTATGCAGCACAGTTGGAGGGGCTGGATTGCTCACTTCTCTGCTCCCTTTAGCACATACATTCTGCCCATCTGTTAGCACCTTATTGTACTGTCTCGTTCTATTACAACCTTTTCCAGCCACTCTTTCTGCAGTGTAGGGGATATGCTGCCATCAGAACATTGAATGCCTTTCCAAATCTTCATTTCTTTTAAAGTCAAAGGGTCTGCATTGATGAAGAACCCTCCTTTCAACAAAATGCCTTGGCAAACTGCCTCATCCAACCCAGTTTGGGCATTAGATGCCACATGGGTGAGTGTCTTGACTAGTCTTCTTAAATCTTACTCTGAGTACATCTCCCCAAGGCCCGTGCAGAACTATCAGGGAGATCCATAGGTGAATGGTCACTGCAGTTATGCACCTCACAGAGCTTCAACTCTGCTCTGCAGATGGTAAAAACAGGAAGTGTGCATGAAAAATTATGTTAGTCCATTTCAGGACTCCTGATCCCTTCAGGACTGACTCATGCTATGCTCCTTCCCATTACTTGTTTTAACTCTTGCAGTTATTGCCTGCCACCATGACAGAATGGCGTGGCGGATGCTGTATATATATTAATGATTTGATATCAGTATGATTTGTACCAGTCGTACACCTGCCTAAGGCATTTGGACCTTCTTATAGAATCACAGGCAGATTCAGGCTAGCAGGGACCTCTGGAGGTCACCTTGTACAACCTTCTCCAAGCAGGATTAACTTTGGAGCCAGAGCATCTCTAGCAAGGTTTTCTCCAGTCAGGTTTTGGAAATCTCCAGGGATGCAGACTCCACCTGCTCTGGGCACCTCTTCCAGTAACTGATGTCCTCTTGTTTAAAAAATTTTTTCTGATGTGCAATCACAGTTCCTCTCCGTGTGAGCTGCCTCTTATCCTTGTGCTGTGCACCTGTGAGATGAGTCTGGTCCAATCTTCATTAGGGTCCTCCTTTCAGGTAGCTGAAGACAGAACTTTGGTTGTCCCTAATGCCTCTTTACTTCAGCTTCTTGTACATTGTGCACTCTCGTTCCCAATCATCTTACTGTCCCTCCATTAGATTCCCCAGTTTGTCAGACCTCCCTTGACCTGGGGAGCTTCAAGGAGGGCACAGTGCTGAGATTTATCTCCAAGGTGCAAAGTCAAGGGTGTTAATCACTTCTCTAAATTTCTGGCAGTTTTCTCACTAATACTCAGCATGTGCCTGGCCATCTTAATCACGTCGTTGCTCTTCAGACTCTGGTGAAGCTGTTGTGCAGCAGGTCTTTTAAAGGAGCTGCTCCCCATGTAGTTGTCCCCTACTTGTCCTGGTTGCATAGAGTTATTCATACCATGGGCAGGAGCAGGTATTTCCCTGTGTTAAACTTTGTAACATCCCTATTGACCCATTTGTCCAGGTAATTGAGACATCTCTAAATGGCAGCTGTATTTCCCAGGGCTGACTGCACCACTTCTGAAACATTCCTGACCTACTGGCATGGCTTCTCAGATTTAAGTCCATATTAACACAGGAGTTGGTAGTAGAAGCAAGGGTTGTTTACAAATCATAACTCATTTGTTTAACAGTTTATGGCTGTGAAGATGTGGAGAGATGCAGAGAGGGTATGCTTTGGCAAGAAATTCTGCAGGGATGGGGCGGTGATGTTCCTGCTATGGAGACAGGAGGGGGCCCAACCTGATGTGGAGTACCAAGACTGAACAAAAGGACAAAACCACACTGAAGCCCTGAGCTACAAGGCAGCTCTCCCTTCTCCCAGCACTCGCCTCCGCTATCCCCATTCCCTTGAGCATAAATATTCTCTCTCCCAGACCCAATGTCCCAGGACATGGTCCCAGCAGTAGGCATCCACTTTCTCTCCTCCATGAGCTCCAGTCCTTGGCCAGAAGGGAAGAGGCACTAGGAAGGACAACCCTCCACTCCCTGTGTCCTGTTCCAGGTGAGCCCTTCATCTTACACCTTGGTTTTGCCGTTTGTTTCAGAGACTTGGAAGTGGTGTGATGAGGTCAAACAGGACCAGCCAGGGAGGGCTACAAAGATGGTAAAGGGGCTGGAGGAGAAGCCATGTGAGAAATAGCTGAGATCACGGGGTTTGTTCAGCCTGGAGGAGACTGAGGACATTGGGGTCTGTGGATTCCTCCTGATGGGCAGCGGAGGGGCAGCTCCGATCTCTGCTTTCTGTGACCAGGAACAGGACCCAGGGAATGGCTGGAACTGGGCCAGGGCAGGGTCAGGCTGGATATCAGGAAAAGGTTCTTCCCCTAGAGGGTGGTCAGGAACTGAACACGTTCCCCAGGGTGTGGGCACGGCCCCAAGGCTGCCAGAGCTCCAGGAGTGTTTGGACAGCGCTCTCAGGGACAGGGTGAGATTGTTGGGGTGTCTCTGCAGGGCCAGGAGTTGGACTCGATAATTCTTGTGGGTCCATTCCAGCTCAGGGTATTCTGTGATTCTGTAATTCTAACCTGGAGATTAACCCAGGTGTCGTGGGTTAGTCAAAACTAACAGACAGCCCTCTAAGCCAATGCGCTTCTCTAAATTTTACATATTTACATATTTAACCGTGAAGGAAGGTGGGATTTTGGGGGCAGTCTGGCAGCCTGAGGTGAGTGCAGGGCTAAGAGGGAGGGGCCCCTGTTTTCCCAGCCTGTGGGCCTGGGTTTGGGGTGCCCCTGCCCTCCTGCCCTCCTTTCCCCAATGAGGAGGGGGGTGAAGTTCAGGGGGGCCCCCCAGCTCCCGTCCCGGCTCAGTGCGGGGACGGGAGGCATGGAGGGGTGGCCCCCGTCCAGCCGTGCAGCCCATGGGGCCAGAGACGGCTGCCCCTGCCCCACTCTCAGCCTCCTGCCCCTTCTCCCAGTGAGAAGGGGGAGGGGGGCGCCCAGCCCGTGAGGCTGGGAGGGGGCACTCCTGCTCCTGCCACTCTGCCTTCTGCCCCTCGGGGATTTTATTGCTGCAGCACGGACTCAGATTTATAAGAGGGGAGCTGTTCCCCTGGGCTGTGGGGGTGGCTGCCGGCTCCAGGGCTGAGGTCGTCCGAGATAGAGCCTTCGAACAGCCAGTAAACTTCGCGGCCAACGGAGGAAAGACACCCTCTCTCCACACGGTGCAGTGCGACAACAGAGGCAGAGGGAACACCCTGAACATGGAGGCTTCAGAGCCAGGGAGAAGGAGAAGGTGGAGTCACATGAGACAGAGCTGCTCGGGCAGCGCTGTAACTCGCGCAGGAAGCTTAAACATTTCCCTGCCTTGCTGTGGATGAACTATTAATATTACAAACTGTTACGTCTCTTTAGTTCATGTTAAATGGGGGGAATGGGCATTTTTATCAGATGGCTTGTAAAGAGGGTGAAGAGTGCTGAATGCCAGGATACATATGAAAGCAGGGGAAGGCTTTCAAGACTTGGTGGCAGAGGAAAGCCTATGTTCAAGCCGAAGGGGAAAATGTTTCATCCTTAAAAAACCCATATAGAAGCCTGTTGTATTAGCAGTCGCAAGGGCTGTGAGGGCTCATGAAAAGAGATGTGTTACACTGTAGCAGAGAATGCTTAATTGTAAGCAAATCTGCAAAAAGTGGCAGTTTGGAAAACCATGCAAGAAAGGGGAAACCCCTTTTTTTCCCCCTTTCCTAGGACTGTGACCCTGATTTTGGGAAAGGGGAAAAGTGGGGGATAAGCTCTGAAAGTTTGTTCTGTTGTTCTTGACCATCTGGGTGTTAATTAAACTTTTTTTTTTTTTTCCTTCTTTCAAGTTGTGTGCCTGCTTTGCTTTCCTCCTAACAGCTTATCTCACTGCAGGGACATCGGGGGGAGGGCTAATGCCCACAGTTAACCCTTAAAATACTACACAAATTGGTGTTCCGCCTGGGGAACCAAACTCAACCCGCTACACCAGGGAAGCTGGATGTGGATGTGCTGTCTAACCCTCTGCACTTCCCTGCTGGGAAGTCACTTCTCTCCATTTCAGAGAGGATCTATAGATCAAAATTAAAACCATGAACAACTCTGTGTGGGACCTGGAACCTGACTGCGTAGGGCCATGTCATCATTACAAAGTGTCAGGGTTTAATGGCATCTAGCTGGTCTGGGGGAAAAAACTCAGAGTCTGTTTACCGTATTATAAACAGTGACAAAACTGTGTTACCATAATGAACTTTCTTCTACTATCTTTACATATGTCTGTATTGGTTTGAAAACAAACCAGTGGGTGATGGCAAGTCAGGATTAAAATTTAATAAGAAAAAAAATTAAAAATAAGTGAAATAATACAAGGAAAAAGCACTGACAAAGTCAGATACAACCTGACACCCTGTTAGGGTGGTGGTAGCAGTCCAAAGGAAGTAGTTCAGTTGAAGTGATCCTGCGGAGGGTCTGGTCTCCAGCTGAAGATCCAGTGGTAGCTCTTGTCCTCTGGGAACCCAGTAGACAGGGCTAACTTAGGCAGTTCCAAGGCCAGGTTATATCCAGGTGGGAATGCTTGGCTCCTCCCTCCTGGGCGGAGCATCTCACAATAGGATGAGATAAGTCCATGAGTCACGCAGTGGTTTCTTCATGGCCCGTTGTCTGTTATCAAGGGCGGGTCATAGCAGGAGATAACAGCTAATGGCCCGCAGCTGGTGGTAATAGAATACATCTATATTGTAACCTAGGACATTATCCACCCCTTATTCTATTACCATCTACATCATCACCTAATTTTACACACAGTTCTCACTTAAGATTAGGTCTCCTTGTGGTACACAACGGGTTTCCCCATCTGCTTGCATCACCCACCAAGTGTAACCAGGTCCTTGGGCAAAAACAACCCCATGGATGGGTTTGCCTTTGCCTGAGGTGGGACTAATCCAAACAGTCTTTCCTAAAATACCTCTCATGTGTACCACAGGTACTTTATCTCCGTCCACTGTGTGCAAAGGTTCAGACTGGGCAGGACCAGCTCGATTGATGGAGCCTCTTGTGTTTACCATCCAGGTGGCCTTTGCTAAGTTCAGTTCCCAATTTTTGAAGGTTCGCCCGCCAAGTGCCTTCAAAGTTGTCTTAAGTAGTCTGTTGCACCGTTCAACTTTCCCAGCAGCTGGTGCATGATAGGGGATATGATAGATCCATTCAATTCCATGTTCTCTAGCCCAGGTGCTTAAGAGGCCGTTCTTGAAATGGGTTCCATTGTCAGACTTGATTCTCTCAGGGGTGCCATGTCTCCACAGGACTTGCTTTCCCAGGCCCAAGATGGTTATCTGTGCGGTAGCATGAGGCACAGGGTAGGTCTCTAACCATCCCATGGTTGCTTCCACCATGGTCAACACGTAGTGCTTTCCTTGGCGGGTTTGGGGAAGGGTGATGTAGTCAACTTGCCAGGCTTCCCCATACCTGTACTTTGACCATCGTCCACCGTACCACAGAGGCTTCACCCGCTTGGCCTGTTTGATTACAGCACAGGTCTCACAACTGTGGATGACCTGTGAGATGCTGTCCATGGTCAAGTCCACCCCTCGGTCCCGAGCCCATCTGTACGTTGCATCTCTCCCTTGATGACCAGAGGCATCATGGGCCCAACGAGCAAGAAATAATTCCCCTTTGTGCTGCCAGTCCAGATCCACCTGTGATACTTTCACCTTGGCAGCTTGGTCCACCTGCTCGTTTTACGATGCTCTTCATTAGCCCGACTCTTGGGTACATGCGCATCCACGTGTCGAACTTTCACAGTCAGCTTTTCTGCCCGGGCGGCGATGTCCTGCCAAATCTCAGCGGCCCAGGTGTGTGGGGGGCAGAGGCAGGAAACAGACAGCAAATCAATATGATTTGGAACTGAAAACCTTTATTCTTCGTTTTCTTTGCTATTTTTCTATAAAATCTTCTAAAAGCATTGCCTACTTGATTACATTACATTGGTTCACCCAGCTACATGTCCCGCCCCGCAAAATGTTATAACACTCCTGATTGGTTAGGTATAACGCAGGGAACTAGGTATTTTCTTATCAGAAGAGTGTCTCTTCAGATGTCCAGCTTTCCTAAACTGTGCATTCCTTCATGCAATTTATAGCCTTGTTTACCATCTTACTTTTCTCAAGGGTGAACTGCCCTTGAGAAGCTGCACGTACCAATACTTGCAGTCACAAAAGTTATCTATACAGAGGCTGCAAGCTGAGTGCACCCACAAAGGCCTCGGCATCTCCCCCTCTCTTTTCAAAAACAGTTTTGGCAAGCTTGGTCATTCTGGAGGAAATAATGCTAAAAAGACAAGGTTCAAATAAGCATACTACTAAAATAACAAAAACGACTAACATGACGGTTTGTACAATTTCTTTTACCCATGGCGTTAGTCTCAGGGACAAAAGCCAATCATTCAATGGATTGTGATTGACTGTAATCTTTTTTGTATGATTTTTGAGCCATTGTAACTGCTTATGAATAGAATTACTGTGGTTAGAAATGTTAAAACAACACATGCTTTGTATGTCCTCGCACCTTTGTCCTTGTGCTAACAACAGGTAGTCTATGGCGGCCCTATTTTGTAATACTGCTTGGCGTATGCTGTTAAGATCTTGTGACATTTGCGATAATATGGCTGTAGTGACATTGGCTTGCTTTGCTACCCAGCAAGCAAGATGCTTCAGTGTTGTTTTTTCAGATAGCTTGTACAGCAATTTGGCTTGATTTTCCCTTTGTAACAATGGCATTAGGGATTTAAGATCTTCATTAGTTATGTCACAAGTATCACGAATTTACTGTATGTCCCCAGTTAATTTTTGAGCATCTGTTAAAGTTTGAATTTTGGTGCAAATTGTTGATTTCTGAGACTGAATTTGGGCTTCGGTGATAAGCATCCCCAGATATTTCCATGGGGCTTGCTGCCAGACCTTTTCAGGAGCAATTTGAAGGCCTGCCTCTGGCATTTACTGCTGTAAGGCAGGTAGCAGGTTTGTAACATCTGTATGTTCCTCTGTTATCAGAATATTATTTATGTAATGATAGATAGGATACTGTGGGTACTCTTTTTGGTTTTTTCCGTTTGTTTGTTTGGTTGGTTTTGTTTGTTTGTTTGTTTTTTCTGATGGAGCTAGCACCTAAGTAACACACAGCTGGCACATCACGGGAGACCTACGCATCCCTTGTGGCAACACAACCCATTGATACTTGTTTGCTGGCTCTGCCTTTTCTCAGAGGCAAACCGATGTTTATCTAGACAAGCAGGTAGCCACTTTAGACTTGTTGGCAATAAAACACTTGTGTACTTTCTCTTCTAGGTTAGTAAATTTAGCTAGGTGTTGCTATTACGCACTCAATTATGGATTTTTACATAAAACTTTTTGGAAATTGGTTCCACACACACAAACCTTCAGACTGGCATCGTTTTGCCAGGGATCAAATTGATGCTCTACTTGCAAAAACTTTTAGTGTAAATATTGTACTATCCAAATGCTCCTGGGGAGCCATTTCTCGTTTCTCTTCAGTGATAACCTGTGCAGTTGTCACTGTGAACATAAAGGTAACATAATAGTAAGTAAACACATGTTATAAGACAGTAAAGTCACACTAAGTAAGAACAAACAGGATAATACACACAATCTACAGCACATGATAAAAGGACAGTAACTTAGAATAATACACATTTAATTGCTTAGATACTGAACTATCACCCAGTCTGCTGTAGCTGGTGACTCCACTTCACGAGGACTTGGAAAAACCTTCCCGGGTAAGGCCTTCAAATGTACCTCAAAAGGGGTCCAGCTTTCATACATTCAAATTAGTAAGTCAAGGTGACTGAATTACAGTTTTAGTGCAGAAACACCTGGGTCTGTTGGCATGTTGCCCAACCAGGTACGGCCAGGGCTTGGCCAGAGCCAAGGCCTTAGCTGGAAGGGTTCCCTAACATATCTTAAAAAAAGCCTTTATTAATAACAGCTGTGAGCGTTTCTTAAAAGGATCCATGTTTTGCAAATAGTTACACAATAGTATGTCAAAGTCTGTAAAGCAGCTAGCTTTGTCATTCATTTTTAGCAAAGTTATCAGTGGTACCACGAAAAAACTGCAAACAACTAAAGAAATGCATATGCATAACACAGAATAATATTTTCTGGATGATGCCTTTCATGATATGCTTGTGAATTCACAATATGACACTAAGAACATATTTAGAATCGTTAATACAACAGAGACAACTGACCTAGGAAATCGAGGTTACATTTTCTTGCACACTTATGCGTATATGACAATCAAGTAAAGCAAAAACAAAAAAGAAAGTACTAAACACCTTACAATCAATCATATGCATAGTCTGGAATTGTTACTCCTCTTTTTCTGCTACCTATGAAAGATAAAACAGCAAAGATTGTCATGAATAACCATCACAATTGATCAATGCCGAACACTTATACCCATGGAATTTTCAATTAATTTGAGGTTTTAAAAGCCATATTTCATATACCTTTATAACTTATTATCTTATATTTTTGAACAGTTACTTGCCAATTTATCATAATTATTTTGATTGGTTCAATCTTATCCTTATAATAAAAGAACTGTATCTTTCAATCTAAAGTTAACATCACTGAAACTGAATAAGAATTAATCTGAACATAACTTAAACTTAACAGGAATTAAATGAACACAACTTAAACCTAACATCAGTTAAATACAACAAAACTGAAATCAGAGTTGAGTGTTCCCTTTTTAGCTGATCCTCAAAATTGGCCTGCTTTTGCTGTAGATCTGCAGGATCTGCAGGATTGTTGACGCATGTTTCACACTGTATTTTCTGTGGCTTGGTGTGGCTGCATCTCCTTGTTCTCTGTAGCTGTTGTTGTATCTGAGGGTGCAATAATAGAAGCGGCCACAGGTGGCGCTATAGCCGGAGGACAAGTAACTTGTTGGTCACAAGATGGCGGAGACGGAAGTACGTTGACATTGTTTACTATGGTAACCAGGGCGCCGCCATTTTGTTGTACGGAATAGTCCGTAACTTTGCAACTGTATTACAAACTTTCGGAGCGAAGCTCTTAAGGCTGGATTCTGCAGCATTCTGCTCAAAAGCAGGCAACTCAGGGGGACCGTACGCTGCAGATATGGGTTTTTGTTTAAAGCTGCTTTTGTTGCTCTGTATGCTCAAGCCCCCAACGGTTCGCTCCGCGGACCGCAAAAACTGTCCGAGACGAGCCCGCACTCTTCTTGCACGCCCCTAGATGCCATATGCTTTTCCCTTGCTGTTTCTGCTGTGCTGCCAATTATATTCAATGTTCTGGGAAGCCTGAGATTTGTTACAGTTCGAATTTCGGCTCTCGGCCGGGCGAGGAGGCGGGCTCCCCCCTCCTCCTTTGCTCCGACTTTTGCAGCCTTTTTTGCTTCGGGGAGACGCGCTCTGCGATCCCCAATGCTACATAGTCTGGCTGTTTAGTACTTTAGTACACAGATTCGGTATTTGATTTAGTATTAAGTTGTATTTTCTTCAAAGCGACTCCGCCTGTGCATACCTATCACTTGCATTTGAATTCTTCCTCCGATAAGCGGCTGTGGATCAGGCTGTGAGGGGGGGTGGCGGTGGAACACACTCGTCTCCCTCCTCGCTGCTGTTAACCCTTCAGGGAACACTGCGGGACACCTCGCAGGCGGCGTTAGAGGCTGTAAAATGGGGTTCTCTCTTCTGCCGTTCGAAAAATGTCTTTTACTACAGGTTGCACATTTGCTTCAGCGTGAATATGTTCAATTAAATGCCGGACCTGCCAGTAAATCTTTGCTAGACTTTTAGCCTCTTTATGGCTGGATTGAATAGCTTCTCACAGGTCTGTGCCTACTTGGACCCAGGCATCTTTTGACAAGACTTGCGCCATATCTGTAATCAGCCCTCCCTGCTTCGCTCAGTATAGTAAATTAGTCAAATCAGCACGGTCAAGCGGAGAGTCCCGTTTCTGCCCTACACGAACAAGGGCTTCCACGGTGGCTTTTTCCACTGCCGATACGGCATTCCCCATCCCGCTCTATTCTTTTTCTCTCGACTCACCGGTCGACGTGGCCACAACGCGTCACTCTCGAACGCCCGGTCGCAACCGCCGCGGGGTTTCTTCTTCTTAGCCCCTTCCGACTTCATAAAACGACACCGCTCTGGTAACAGTATCACGTCGGGGTCACCACAATGTGGGGGGCAGAGGCAGGAAACAGACAGCAAATCAATATGATTTGGAACTGAAAACCTTTATTCTTCGTTTTCTTTGCTACTTTTCTATAAAATCTTCTAAAAGCATTGCCTACTTGATTACATTACATTGGTTCACCCAGCTACATGTCCCGCCCCGCAAAATGTTATAACACTCCTGATTGGTTAGGTATAACGCAGGGAACTAGGTATTTTCTTATCAGAAGAGTGTCTCTTCAGATGTCCAGCTTTCCTAAACTGTGCATTCCTTCATGCAATTTATAGCCTTGTTTACCATCTTACTTTTCTCAAGGGCGAACTGCCCTTGAGAAGCTGCACGTACCAATACTTGCAGTCACAAAAGTTTTCTATACAGAGGCTGCAAGCTGAGTGCACCCACAAAGGCCTCGGCACAGGTGGGTTTTCCTCTGCACTGCCAGCTGGCCTTTCTCCAGCAATCTAACCATCCCCACAGCACGTTGGCTACCATCCAGGAGTTGGTGTAGAGATAGAGCCTTGGCCATTTCTCTCGTTCGGCAATATCCAAAGCCAGCTGGATGGCTTTAAGCTCCGTGACCTGATTCGATCCACCTTGTCCCTCAGTAGCTTGTGCAACACGTCATGTGGGGCTCCACACTGCAGCTTTCCATTTCCGGTCTGCGCCTACAATTCGGCAGGAACCATCGGTGAAAAGGGCGTAACGTCTTTCACTCTCCGGCAGCTTGTTATATGGGGGTGCTTCCTCGGCACGTGTAACTTGCTCCTCTGCTTCTTCTGAAGCTAATTCAAAAGGCTCACCTTCAGGCCAGTTTGTTATAATTTCCAGTATCCCAGGGTGATTCGGGTTTCCAGTACGGGCACACTGTGTGATGAGGGCAATCCATTTGCTCCACGTGGCGTCGGTGGCACGGTGGGTAGAGGGAAGCTTTCCTTTAAACATCCACCCCAGCACCGGTAGTCGGGGTGCCGGGAGAAGTTGTGCTTCTGTGCCGATTACCTCTGAGGCAGCTTGGACTCCTTCATAGGCTGCCAAGATTTCCTTCTCTGTGGGAGTGTAGTTGGCTTTGGACCTTCTGTAACTTCGGCTCCAGAATCCCAGTGGTCGGCCTCAAGTCTCGCCAGGCACCTTCTGCCAAAGGCTCCAGGACAGACCATGGCTCCTGGCTGCAGAGTAAAGCACATTCTTTACCTCTGGTCCTGTCCTGACTGGACCAAGGGCTACTGCATGAGCGATTTCCTGCTTGATCTGGGTGAAGGCTTGTTGCTGTTCAGGTCCCCAGTGGAAATCATTCTTCTTGCAGGTAACCACGTAGAGAGGACTCACGATCTGGCTGTACTCAGGAATGTGCATTCTCCAAAAGCCTATGGTGCCTAGGAAAGCTTGTGTTTCCTTCTTGTTGATCGGTGGAGACATAACAGTGATCTTATTGATGACCTCAGTGGTAATCTGATGCCGTCCGTCTTGCCATTTCACTCCCAGGAACTGGATCTCTGGGGCAGGTCCCTTGACTTTGCTCTTCTTGATGGCAAAACTGGCTTCCAGGACAATCTGGATGATTTTCTCTCCTTTCTCAAACACTTCTGTTGCTGTGTCCCCCCACACAATAATGTCATCGATGTACTGCAGATGTTCTGGAGCCTCACCCTTTTCCAGGGCAGTTTGGATCAGTCCATGGCAGATGGTGGGACTGTGATTCCGCCCCTGGGGCAGTCGGTTCCAGGTGTACTGCACGCCCCTCCAGGTGAAGGCAAACTAAGGCCTGCACTCTGCTGCCAGAGGAATGGAGAAAAGGGCATTGGCAATATCGATGGTCGCATACCACTTTGCTGCCTTGGATTCCAGCTCGTACTGAAGTTCCAGCATGTCCGGTACAGCAGCACTCAGTGGTGGTGTGACTTCATTCAGGCCATGGTAATCCACTGTAAGTCTCCATTCTTCACTGGACTTACACACCGGCCATATAGGGCTGTTGAAGGGTGAGTGGGCCTTGCTGACCACCCCTTGGCTCTCCAGTTTCCGAATCATCTTATGGATGGGGGCCACAGAGTCTCTGTTGGTGCAGTATTGCCGGCGGTGCACTGTTGCTGTAGCGATTGGTACCTGCTGTTCTTCAGTTCTCAGTAGTCCTACAGCAGATGGGTCATCTAAGAGACCAGGCAGGGTATTCAGTTGTCTTATGTCTTCTGTCTCTACGGCTGCTATTCCAAAAGCCCAGCGATGTCCCTTTGGGTCTTTGAAATATCCACTCCTGAGATAGTCTATGCCGGGGATGCATGGGGCCTCTGGACCAGTCACAATGGGGTGTTTCTGCCACTCCTTCCCAGTTAAACTCACTTCAGCTTCCAGTACAGTCAGCTGTTGGGATCCTCCTGTCACCCCAGAAATAGAAATGGATTAAGTCTCCACATACCTAGATGGCATTAGAGTGCATTGAGCGCTGGTATCAACCAAAGCTGTATCTTTGTGGGTCAGACGTGCCAGGCCATCGGATCCACACAGTCCAACAGATCCGGTTATCCCTTTCCTCCACCTGGCTAGAGGCAGGGCCCCTCTAATCCTGGTTGTGGTACACGATGCTCTCTTCCTGTGAATGTGCTCCTGAGGTCCCTTCAAGAGGATGAGTCATACTGTCATTCCCATGCCATCTGGGGTTCTGTCCACAAGAGACTGGAGCAGTGTTGAACCCAGACGAGCCTCCTGAGGTGGATGTCTCTTTTTTCAATTCGCATACCCAAGCTGCTAAGGAGGAGGTGGGTTTCCTATGCCACTTTCTCATGTCTTCTCCATGCTCCTGTAGGAAAAACCAGAGGTTACATTGCAGAGTTTGTCTTCTTTCCCTGGCTGGGGAACATCTGCTCCTGATGGCAGAGACTCTTGTTGGTTCTGGTGAGGCATGGTAAATTCCTTCTTTGAGCTCTTTCCTTAGTTTCTGGTGGCCCACTTTAATCAAACTCCAGACTTGTTCGGCCAGCTTTGTTTCCACCAATGAGACATGGGTGCGTAGTGGGGCAGTGACAGTGTCCTTGTAGATTCTCAGTTTGTTGGCTAACACGCCCGCCTTGTCCTCTCCTTCCCTCCACTGCAGTGTTGCCAGGTAAGGAGAGTATATCTCTGGTCTGAGCCAAGCGAATCTTAGCCACATTTGTGAAGTGCACTGGACAGCATCTGGGCTCTTAAGGAATCTCTCGTTTTCTGAGAAAATGATCTCTAGCACGGCCAATTCCCTCAGGCATCGGATACCTTGTTATATTGTGCTCCATTTTCCTTGGTGCATCTGGAGGTCTTCTTTACAGAGGTATCTGTCCCGTACACTCGCCAGTAATCGCTGCCAGAGGCTGAGAGTTTCCTGGGTTCTCCCAATCCCCTGGTCAATGACCACATCCCGCGACAGAGATCCCAGCTGCCTGGCCTCACTTCCGTCCAGAATGGTGTCATTGGCTGCAGCGTCCCAGATGCGGAGCAGCCAGGTCAGGATGGACTCGTTTGCCTGACGGGTGAATTCCCTCCGTAGGTCCCGCAGCTCCCCCAGGCACAGAGAGCGAGTGATAATCTCCGGCTCTGTCTCTTCGGCTGGGTGCGATGGTCCTGCCACATCCTCATCAGTCACTATGCGGACTGATTTGCTCTTCGATTTCTTTTTCTGGACGGGGGCAACTGCGACTGGCTTCGGCTGTTCTGGTTCAGCAATAGTATGTGGTGAGACGTCGCCTGCTCTTTTGGTTCTTTTCTCCTCCTCAAGAAGACGCTGTACCACACCAAATATTGTTCTGTTCCTCAGCATGATGTACACAGTGCTGGTCATAGAGAAAAAAGAAAACAGAACCGACAGGAAGATTATGCCATCCTTAACATCCAGCAAGAACTCAATATTGTCAAAAACAGCTTTGCCTGGCCTGAAAGGCTGGAAGAATCCACTCTCTCCTCCTACCCCCAGAGGCTGGGTGCGATTGCTGAGGAGGTCCCAGACGTAGCAGCTCAGATTAGGCCAGGCAGACAAAATTGAGTATATATTCCGAATGGGATTCATCGCCTTACTGGTTATCATGCAATAGGCATAGTAAACCAATAAAGCAATTCTCATGCCATTCACTGGTCGCAACAGGAGCAAAACAAGAGGCAAGTAGTTTCCTAGGTGTGGAAAAGTATAGAGAGCAAGATACAGTGCCCACATAGACAAGCTGAGCATTATGGTGATAGGATTTCTGTAATAAAGAATTATATTTCTGATTTTCCCTCAGGTCGGGCCCCACATTGGGCGCCAAAAGATGTATTGGTTTGAAAACAAACCAGTGGGTGATGGCAAGTCAGGATTAAAATTTAATAAGAAAAATAAATAAGTGAAATAATACAAGGAAAAAGCACTGACAAAGTCAGATACAACCTGACACCCTGTTAGGGTGGTGGTAGCAGTCCAAAGGAAGTAGTTCAGTTGAAGCAGTAATCCTACGGAAGGTCTGGTCCCCAGCTGAAGATCCAGTGGTAGCTCTTGTCCTCTGGGAACCCAGTAGACAGGGCTAACTTGGGCAGTTCCAAGGCCAGGTTATATCCAGGTGGGAATATTTGGCTCCTCCCTCCTGGGCGGAGCATCTCACAATAGGATGAGATAAGTCCATGAGTCACGCAGTGGTTTCTTCATGGCCCGTTGTCTGTTATCAAGGGCGGGTCATAGCAGGAGATAACAGCTAATAGCCCGCAGCTGGTGGTAATAGAATACATCTATATTGTAACCTACGACAATGTCACAAGCATTTAATGAAATGCAGACGGGAGTAACTAAATTGTGCATTATTCTGTTTCTAAAGAAGACCTGAAAGGATTAGAAAAATCAGTACTTTTCCCACTTGTTCTTTCTACTTGCTCTTCCATTAGAAATTCTGGTCCCATGTATGCAGTTTTTTCCTGGAAGATGCAAAGGTCAACTGGAACGCTGGTCAGACTGTAGTAACAGAAATTTCATGCAGATGAATCACAGAAACACCCTCTCCAAATCTGTTTTGTCTGTGAGTTTTAAATACAACAAATTAAAAATTGTTTTCAAATAAGGAAAATTTTCTTAAGTATTCTGTTATTACTGCCTCTGCATTGCTGATTCTGTCTTTTGGTGTTGAAAAATCTCTGTCTAATTTTGTACATCCTGTGATTTCTCTGAGCAATCAGAGACACCAAAGGACACAACAGATACTCAGCAACAATGGCCAGAAGGGCATATTTTAAGCCTCCTTTCTCAGGGCACTGTGGTTATTGTCCAGAGACCTTGCTTGGTCCATCTGAGTGTGATTTAAAGGGAACCACACCACTCGAATTAAGTAAAACCATCAGGATATGTTCCCTACACTGGTTACATCTAAGAGTGGAGATGCTGACTATGGTGTGAGCCCCCTGTTCAACTCCAAAGATTCCCACCCTGGGGAAAGCACCAAAGGATGTAAAAATACATTTTGTCAGACTGTATTCTGTCCTGGGTTATGTTGTCTCTGTGGGTGACATAAAACATCTGTGCTTCAGCATATTGAACTCCATATTTCAACACGCTGTGAGATGCCCTGTGGTGCCACATGTTTCAGCAGCCTTGCGGGCAGTGTTGATGCTGCTGCACTCCAGCCCACCCAGAGAGAGCCCATGCTGTGGCACAGGCATCTCAGGATGGCAAGGGGTGATGAGCTTGGCTCTGGCATTTGTCCTTTCCAATGGCAGGAGCAGATTAGAGGAGAGATGTCATTCAGGCTCAGTTCATGGCTGTGAAGTCATGACGGGCTGTTGGTGTTGAAGGACTTGAGGGGGAATTGTAAGGCCCCAGATCTTGCTCAGTGATTCTCTTAAAAACAGTTGAGATTCTTTTATGTACTTTGAGTCAGATGCATGGGAGGAAGTATCGACAAGATATTCCTCAAGAGGTCAAAACAACAAAAACTTTAGAATATCAGGGGACTTTGGCAAAAGGTTAGAGCAAAATTTGATCAACATAAAGCATTTCACAAAGCATTAACTTAGCCCATTCAACTTAGCGAACTCCAAATCCATCCAATTTTAAGTTATTCAAACTCTGAGAAAGGATTAGAAGAGGAAGAGAGAAAGAGAGAAGAGATAAAGAAAAGAATGAACTACTCGTGGTTCCAGCAGTGTTCATCTGATACTAATTTCAAGAGAAGGTAGGGTCAAGATACGTGCTTGCCTCATGCTCTGGCTTAAGTACCCTGTGGCTTTCCTGGGCCCTTCCCCCAGGTGGGACTTTGGTCTGGTGGGCACTCAGGAGCTGGGTTAGGGGCTCCAGGGGTGGATGTGGAGCATTGCCTCCAGTGTGCCATGGATTGGCAACCACTGCCAGGCTGGGATACTGGCTCTAAGGGGGTGGGTGGGGTGTGCAGAGCAGGGCATCACCTCGCCAGGGCAAGGCCCGACCTGCCCCTTCCCACACACATCCCCAAAATGTTTCGAGCCAGCAGTCCTTCCAGTCTTTCACCTCAGGAACACACTTCACCTCAGGCAGCAAGAAGTGACGTACAGGGTGGATTCAGTGCCTGAGTGGAGAAGGGGCAGTACAAAGCAACCTGAAGCAAGGGGGAGGCGTCCTGCAGTGCTCTGACCCTCACTGTCCCCTCACCTCATCACTGTTCTTGCCAGAGACATTGTGAAGCCAGGCTGTGGCTATGAAGCCTGGCCAGGCTCTATATCCCACAGGTCTATGTGGGCAGCTGTGTCCAGCACACCTCCAGGGCTAATGCTCAGCTCTCTTCATCTCCAGAGACCTGAAGGAAACTGTGCGCTGTCACACAATCACACACCCACCTACTGCCCTCAGTGAACCACCAACCGTGACAATGCACTTGTTTGGTCTCCAAACAGCCCTTTAGAAGTGCTTGCTAGACTTGAACTATGTGTGCCACAAGAGCATCCCCTAACCTTTGCTGCTGTGCAGGCACCTACTGTAATCTCCCTGCAGGTAGCCCAGGTCTTCTCCCCTGACCATTGCTCTCTCTGCAGTCCTGTGGAGCTGAATAGAATTAGCACTGCCTTAACATTTCGCATGACCATAACTGCAACAGCAGGGCTGTTCACTTTGTCTGTCTCCTGCTAATGGCAAGGGGCAGCCTCATCTCCAGAGCTCCACCAGGGACCTGGCCAGGGCAGGTACAGTCACCTCCTTCACATCTGGAGGCCAGAGGGATGTGTCTGGTGCAGAAGCGACATGCGTTTCCTGCCACCTTCTAGGTGGCAGGGGCATGAATAATATGCCAAATTATTTTCTGTAACGTGCAGCAAAGTCAGCATGTGGCAGGAGCCAAGCAAGCCCCTGCTTTCAGGCCCTCAGATAGACTTAGCAAGTTAACCAGGTTCTTCCTCCTGGTGCAGTGAAGACACCACCATCCTCACCACCAGGCAATAACAGACCACACATCAGCCCAAGCTGCTGGTCTGTGGCTGGAACCAGCCTCATCTCATACACAGGGTGATGGTTTAGGCAACTTTCCCAGTTTGCAAGTTAAACCTCCATTAGGAATTGCTGCAGTGAGATTAACACCATTAATGACTATCGTTGGTGTTGTCAAGAGCATCTGCCTGGAGGGTGCTGGGTGTTGCTCCCTCTGGATCTGGCAGTGCTGGTCAGAGGGATCAGTGTTGTTGGGGTTTAGGATTTTAGCCTGTTTTTCTCTTAAAGAATTTTACCCATACTAGTTGCTAGGGGACGAACCGCTGGGTACTTAAAAGAAACAAAAGACCTAGCCACAGGGGCGGGGTCCAACGAGCCACCCTTTTGTCACCTGGGGGGGGTTGGGACACCCGGGGGGCTGCCTGGGTACTCAGCGTTCAGTCTGGGAGCTGCCTGCTTTCGGTGTGGACGTCTCGGACAGCACGAGAGCAAGCTTCTGCTTCTTCGGCTGTTTGCTTTCTACGGACAAACCCCGTGATTTCTAAGCCTGCTCTTCTCCCTGTCCCGTCTGGGAACGGAGCTGTTGCCGTCCGGCTCCTCCGCCGCTTGGAGCTTTCGCTACTCTGTTGCTCCTATGCTCTGCCGACTGAGAGACCTGCCGGGTTTTCCCTGCCGCAGCTGCGCAGTTTGATACATCTCATTGCCACCCGGGATCTGCGCTCGCCCCTGATGTTCCAGGCTGCTGTTCCTGAGGACCCAGTCAGATGTACAGGGGTTTGTGAGGTTTTTCATCCATCCCTCCCGGGACCCCGCGCCGCCATTACCGGTGCTGCCCGAGCTCGCTGCGGAGCGCCCCCTGCAGCCGCGGGGGAACCATCGCACCCGCCCTGCTCACCGGGAGCCGCCCCGGAGGAACTGCGCCCAGGGGAAAGGGCCTGAGGCCGAGAGAGGCTGCACTGGGTTTGTGCTGCTGTCTGCTGTGACTGCCACAGTTATTGCTGTTTGTTTGTGTTGTTATACATATATATTTATTAGTAAAGAACTGTTATTCCTATCCCTCATATCTTTGCCTGAAAGCCCCTTATTTTCAAATCTATAATAATTCGGAGGGAAGGGGGTTGCATTTTTCCATTTCAAGGGAGGCTCCTGCCTTTCTTGTCTGACACCTGTCTTTCAAACCAAGACAGTGTGGACTAGGCATTTATTTTTTAGCTGGTTTTCAGAAAAATATAAGCATGGGAAGGGGAGCAGTGCTCTTTACACTTTAACCATGTTTACTTTGGGCAAACTGTGGCAAGGCTAACCCTTAGCCCCTAACTTGGGGCTTTACTGAGCTCTTCTCATCACTTCTCTACCACCTATCCACTGCCTCTCCAAGATCACCATTTTCCACTGTAAATGCTACATTCAGGCCCAAAGTGGCTGCATCTGGTCCTGTTTCAGAGGCAGTCAGACACCAGGCAGCACCTGTGGCAGCTGAACTTAACAATGTGAAATCACTCAAATGAAAAACCAGAGTAACTTTCAGCAGCCGAACTGCTGAATTTGTTTCCAAGGCCCAAGGTTCTCTCTAGAGATGCCTAGAGGACCGGGAGCCCATACCTGCCTAGAACCTTTTGGACCTTCTTATTTCTTGTTACACTTGAGTATTACCAGAGGGAAGGCTTTCCCAGCCTAACAGTCCCAGATAATCAGAGACAGGATGAGAAAGACAAGGAATCTCATCCCTAGGAATAAATCCTTCCTTAATTAGTCACATGGGTCCAAAGAATGTGCTGTGACAAAACACTTTCCACAGGGTTCATGTCCACAGCTGTATTCTATATTTGTCTTGCTCCCTTCTCTCAGGATGTTAAAATCCATGATCTTACAGATTCTGCTATTTGCAAAGGTTGATCTCCACCAGTTCTTCCTTGTACCCAAGTGACAGACTGTAGTGGTTTTGTTCAAAATCCATTACTTATTTATCTTGTGTGAGATAAGAATTAGGAGAAAGCAAAACAGGCACAAAACTTAAAATATAAAGAAGTTTATTAATGGAACTAAAAAAAAAAGAAAAAGTCAGAATAAACCTTCAGAACACTTCTCCTCCCCCCAACTCCCCTCTCTTCTTCCACTGACAACGTAAAGAGACAAAATTTGGGATTTTCCCAGTCAGTTTACCACCTCTAACTAGTCTTTACCACCTCTAACTAGAAAGACACTAGTCTTTCTTCAGTTCACTTAGGGAGAGGAGTCTCTTGCTCATGCTATGGAGACATCTCCACAAGAAACAGTTCTCTTTTGGCTTTAATATCACAGCAAGACAGCTGCCTGGGATGGTTCTCTGCTTGTATGTGAAAGTCCCTTCCCCCAACTTACAGCTTTCCCCACAACTGTTTTTGAGGGTTCAATCTTTAGCTAATGGGGTACCATTTTAAGGATGAGCTGTTCAGAAGCAAAGGTTCTCTTCATCGATCTCTGGGATAATTTTCATTTCTGGGAACAGAGGTCTTCTCTTTCCCTGGGGGCAAGGGTCCTCATCCCTCTCATCAGTCTCTGTTCAAGCTTCTCATTAGATCACAGCTACTTCAACATTTGCTTGTTTGAACACAGGTGCCTTTGCTCATGGTTGCTGTTTGAACGCTCCATCCCCCATGTTTTTCATGAATTACAGGGGATATTCTGAGGTATTATAGTCCATCACTACAGCCTTACAAAAGAATTTCAGCTTCTAAGTTTGAAGCATCTCCTCTTTCTCCTCTCTCTGGGCTTCAGCTCTTCTTTCCTCACTGACTTTGGTGTCTCTATGGTGTTTTTTTTAAGTGCCTTCACCTTTCCCTTTCCTTTGACTTGGGAGAGGATTGATGTCTGCAAGTTTCATCTGTTCTGAGGACTCTTACAGCACTGAAAGAGTTAGTCTTACCCAGACCTTGCAGCTGGAATTTTTCTCTCGCTGTTGCTCAGATGATCTTTGCCGGGAGGCCAGAGCTCCTTTCAGTGTAGCATTTCATTTCAGCGGCTGCACTGGGGGGCTGCTCTAAGGGAGCAAAAAGGGCTGAGGTCTCCAGCCGAGCGGGGCCCGGCCTGCACGGAGCAGGGCCCGGCCCGGCTGAGCCGGACCGCGTCCGCACCCTGGCCACCTGTCCAAAAGCCGGAAGCAAGAGAGCTTTGCCGGGCTTTGTTTGTTCTTATATGTGGATCACAGAGGCATGTCAAGCTTCTTAAGTGGCCTAATAGAGTTGTCAATATTCAAACTAGCCAGTTGATTGGTTCTGTTGGATCTAGAGGAAGCTGTCAGCACCCCTTTGCAAAAAAATCACTTCCGTGGCTGATGGAGTTCTTAACTGAAAACCAAGCTGTGCTAAACCGCAACACAGACCCAGCAATGCATCTCCTGGCTCACTGATTTCCAGCACAGAGAGGTGGTCTCCTGGACTGACTGCACCCAGCCCCACTGCCCCTCTGCACCACTGGGGTGGGCAAGGTTCCTGATGAGCACCAAAGGTTTCACTTGCTTCTTTTCCTTGATCTGCATGGGTCCATTCCCTGAGCCTCACCAACCGGCTCATGCTGGCCCATCACCTGTCCCCAAGCCCAGCTGTGCACAGAGCACCCACCCTCCCCCTGTCCCTCCCTGCCCACACCACCGTGAGCCATCACACCTACGGCACTGTTATCTCTCCTCAAAAGTCCTTATTCCTCAGACTCGGTAAATGGATGTTAAAATAAACCAGATACTAATATTTGAATGAAACAAACTGAAGGGCTGCATGCCTTGCAAACTTCATGGAACTGGTGTCACTGTGCTTGAATTGGTGCTTTGCCTGCAGCAAACCCTGACGTGGTTTTGTGTTGAGATGTACACTGAAGGACTACTGAGGGGAAGAATACTGGAGCTCTATAGCCCAGGAGCTGTGACCAGGGTTAGTTGACTCAGCAAGGACATGATGGATTCAACTATACACCTGCCCTTTCCCTCTCGCTAGCTCAACCAATGAAACCCTCAGGCCTTCACCCACAGCCCTCGCCCCAGAGCTGTGGGATCCCCAGTCATGCTGAGGGACTCCCCAGGCCATGTCCTTGAGCGCACAAAAGCTGCCCACTGGGTGCTTCTGGGTTCCCTTCTGGTTGCAAAGGAAGATAATTTTGTGCCTGCCATTTCCACATTGCCATGATCCAGCTGTTTTATCTGCAACTGGAGGTCTACAATAAATCTATGCTTTCCATCAGGTTGCTCCCCAAACCAGTGTTTCCTATTCTTTCCTTATGCATTGATTATTCCAGTGATGGGAAGAAAACAGGCAGCATATCTCCCAAAGATCATCCAATTGCTTTCAGATAGATCTCCAGTTTGTCCATGTAAGCTGGAACTTTATTCTCATCTCTACAGTTTCTCATAACTTAATGCCTTTTTCAAATTACTGCCTGCTTCATATTACATCTTCCGCAATGGCCCTGGTTATTAACAGGAGTGGATAAAGGGTGAACCCATCCAGACCACCCTTTTCCATGCACTCTTCTGCTCTGGCCATGAGTGTCCACCCTTGGAGTACAGCTTCTCCACCAAGGCCTGGCCAAGGGCTGAAACATCTGCAGCAACTGACCCTGATAGTGCAGGAACTGGGATGGTTGAGCTAACCAGACCACATGCTGCTATTACCTCCTCTCGTCCTGGTTGCTCATTGCCAAGGTGTAGCTCTTGGACCATGCCTCCTTTCATCCCAGTATCTCCTTCAGAAGCTTGCATGACCCTGAGGTGGTAATGCAAACCTTTGAGGGTAGAGATGTGATGGGAGCAGAGCTGCTGCTCCACTGGGCTGGCACTGTCCCACAGTTACCCAGCATATGACAGATCCTGGGCTCCAGGTCAACACTGAACACTGAGGGCAGGTTAAAACCCTGTTATCAGTTCTAAGCAATTCAGACGTACTCACTGGCTGTCACAGCACTTTCTAGCAGGAGTAATAATTTAAATCAATGACTGTTCCCTCATAAGAAACAAAGACATTATGTTGAAAAATTACACAATAATCTTATTTTTAATGCAGAAAGAAATTAACAGTGATTATATATAGGAAAAAAAGACATTAAAGTACCAATAACTGAGAAATTCTCATGAGACAATAGCATCTGAGCAACATGGAGAGGAAGAGAGTCAGAGAATATGCCACAGATGAGAAAGCAATCAGGAACTAGTGCAGACAAACCATATGCTGCATTATTTAACATAGTGTGGTTACAATACACTTTCATTTATTGAAGTTGTCATCTTAGAACCAACTTCCTAAGGCTTTGGAGATGTCTGGGACAGAGGAACATTTTGGAAAACATCCAGTTAAAGCTCCTGTTTGAGGGACTGAGACATGAGAGTTGGGTGTTCTCCAGGTTCACACACAAGGCACCATCTCAGCAGCCTGGCAATTACACGCCTCAGGTGCTACTTGCAGACGTGGGTGTGGTACTGCAGGATGTGTTCACGGCTGGTTCTAACCAGGCAACAGGCAGGGGACAGCCTGAAAACACCCATGTACACCTACATCCAGTGGTGTCTCAACTGCCTGAGGAGCTTTGCTAACCTGGGTTAGCTGAGCCCTCCATTCTCCCTCTCACACAATCCTCTGAGCCCACTGAGTCTTACCCAAAGGGGCAAGTCACAGAATTACAACAGTGCTATAGTGGGAACCCTGGAGGTCACCAGTCTACCCTCCCACATGGAGTAGGCCTTTCCCCAAAACAGCTCAGGTTGGCCATGGCATTGTCTAACCCAGCTCTTGATGGCCCAGGGTTGCACTCCCTGGAGAAGAAGCTTTTCTTCTCCAAGTTCTTACTGCACATCTAGACATCGTGCCCTGCCACATGCTGGGCTGTGGCCTCCAGATCACAGAGAAGAGCATGACCCTCTTTCCAGCAAGACAACTTCACCCTAGCATGCAGGCTACTTGGGAGACCTCCCTCTCAGATGCTGCCTTGACCTCCTCCATCAGCTGGAAGAGGAGGCAGCTGGAGGAGCTTCAGCTCTCTCATCTGGCTCATGGCTGCACAGGCTCCTTCTTCCCCCACTACTGGCAATGGTCAGCTTTCAAGTTACAGTGTTCTCCTGGGATGACATGTGGGTCACAGCATCCTCTGCCTCTGTGAAGCAGCTCAGCTGACCAGTATCACGCAGGCAGGACTTTGTGATGCTTCCCCAATGGATCCTTCTCTGCAACCCATCTAGGGCTCAGGAGCTCCTGGACTGGAGATGTTGTCTGTGTAACAGAGTTTCCTTCTCAAATGGTTTTCCAAGAACATGTGAACCCTCACCCTCCATACTACCCTAACCAACCGTGTCTACATGTTTCACTGTGTGCCAGGAGAAGGGACTAGCTGTGGTTTGGTCCACATCCACCAGTTTCTTCTGACATCCCCAGCTCTTATTCTGAAAGAAGTAAATGGGAGATCTGAGTCCTTTAGTCTAAATGGGATAATCCTGACCACACTCGTGAGGCATCTTCTGTACAGTTTGAACTGTCCTGATCTATTCAGCCACTTCTCTCACAAAAGTTGTTCCTTAATTTCTGTTATCTTTGCTGCTCCTTTCTGAACTCCTCCCTCTGAGTTTACCTTCTTCAAACAGATGCTGCAGACAGCATCACTATATGGACACTATATGGACAAGCCAGGGATTTAAAGAGCATTGCAAACACATGCCTTGTATTCTTTTTAAGCACTTTTCTTAGTTTCTAACATCTGAGTCAAATTTAGAGCCCTTGCTGTCCAGACAAAATCAGGATCACTTACACTGATAGCGTCTCACTTGCAGTAGTTTTCCTAGCCTTGCTACGTAGTCATCAGGGCTCTAATAAAAAAAGGCAGAGGACTCCACTATGTTATCTTCAAAGAGGCTTCACACCTTCTGTAGTATTGTACCCTTTGGTCTGTTCTTTCATTACATCTTTAACAAGACTTTTTGTTTTCATTTTTCATCAAACACTACTGCATATGACTTCGTCATTTCACTGCCCCTGCACAAGGCTAATCAAACCCTGTGCCAAACCAGGCCATGTCAAAAGTCACTTCTCTTGTGGGTTATACTCTGCTCCACAAAGCAGTCACCTTTCTTGCTTTCAGCCTTTCCAATGTCCCTCTATGTCCTGAGCCAGCTCTAAATGTTCCTTTAGCTTTTAGGCCTGTAACTTCATTCCAAAAGGACCTTGTGTTATTTGTTGAACCACTTATTTGACTAATGCGACTTCAACGTTCCCTTAGTACACGGCACCACATGACGCTGACACAGGAGATGTGTTACATATCATGCATCCTAGCATCAGAGTGACTTCCTTGCCCCAGGTGGCTGGTGTAATATGCTTTCTGGTGTCCTCATTTAAAACTAGGATTTCAGCTCTTCTGACATCTGTAAGGAAGAATGAGTCACTTCAGGGGCTAGTGGGCCTTAAATGTGAACCATCACAGCTCCTGTAACTCGGGATTCCATTATCCAAGAGCCCCACATGACTGTCTACATTCCACTGGCCATCACAGAGCGCTGCTCCTAAATCAAATAAGTTTTTTAAATACCAGTGGCTGACTTTGAACTACAACCACATAAACTTGTCCTCAGCATTGATCCCTCACACTTGCTCTGCCTAAAGCAGACCTAACAATTTCTGCAGCATAAGCAGCAGGAGATTTCCTCCCTGCAACCATCCTTTCATTCCTCAGTGCAGGAAATCACAGCTGCTCCTTTATCTCCCAGTACCTGCCAGCTTTCCACCACAGCACTCAGCACAGCAACATCAACACCCCGGGGCGACAGATAAGTACCTGCCCGGGGTAAGCATTAGCAGAGTAAATGCCTTGGAAATAGAAGATAAAAGCCCTCCCACTGCCCACCAGGCATAAAAGGTGAAGAACGGACTGGCATAAAAGGTGAAGAATGTGTGCGCTGTGGAGGGCATGTGTGCTGGTGGCCCAGCACGTGTTAGAGGGATCTGGAGGGCTGCGTGTGCCAAGTTTGCACACCCTGTCCTGGCACTTCCTTGTCTCCTGACTCTGCTTGTATGTCAGCCTGGATCTAAGTGCAAGTTCCAAGTGAGTTTGTCTCCTCTCCCATACAGAAATCTCTTCCTCTGGATGCAGCATAACCCTGTGCTATTTGATGCTTGACTTGTGGACACCTCCCAGACCATCCCAGGAACTGCTGGAAAGTCTCTATGGTGGCAACTCGGTCATTGTCCTCCCATCACATCCCTGCATGCACCAGAGCCAGGATTTCCCCAGTCCTTGTTGGAACCACCAGGCAGCAGAGCACTCCGGACCCAACCATACCTGACCCACTGGGACACAAACACATGGTCTCTGCACCATGTCCCTACCCTGGCAAAAGACAGACTCTTGCTCACAGCAGAAAGCCAGTCTGAAATCCTGAAGCCCATGGCCAGAACAATGACCGAGAACAAGCTGGCCTGGCACAAGACTAGCAGAGGTGGCAGGAACACCTGCTTTGTTCGAGACAGTGACAGCAAAGATCTCCTTTGCCCAAGTGCACCTAGCAGTCTCTTCCCGAGGCACACAGCAGCTACAGGACAGGGAATGGTTTCTTCATGTTTCATCTGCAGCTAATTCTGCTGATTCTTGCTTTCCACATTGATTCCCAGACCTTTTCCTTAGTTTGCCAAATTGTCATCTCAGGAGCAGCACGTGGGAGGGCATGGCTCCATGGGATAGGCTTCCTCAGCCTTCTGTGCACCCTGTTGGCCACTGTGCCACTTTGCTCCCACCGCAGATATGGCTCAGGCAGAGCCTTCCTTATCTGCTCAACATAAATCACCTGAACCTTCCCATGAGCTCCTCAGAATGCTCCCAAGGGTCTCTGTAAACCTTAGATCAGGTAGATGTGCCAGTACAAAGATGGCTGTAGCAGAAGCCTTGTGGGCAAATGCATTTTATAATTGTTTTCAAAAGTGCCTTTTTGGAAGGTGTCACATTCCAGACCCAGGATGGTGCAAAATCATTCTGCGAAGGGACCATCCTTTCACTCAGCACATTTGCATTTGTCCTACTTCTATTCCTGTAGACCTCAAAATCATCAAATTCCTCCTCTCTGATATACAGTTTTACCCTCCCCAGGATGCTATACCACAGCATTTGAGCAGAATATGTCAGGACTACACAGAAAATATTTTAAGATCCTACCCTGCGTCAGGAACTCCCCCAAACTCATGTCTGCTCTGATTTCACTTCACCCCAAATCACCTGGACAGAGCCAAAAGAAGAGGCAAAATATGAACATGAGCAATACCTATGTTTTATTTTACAGCTTCTCTGTACAACTCTTTTAAAAAGAAAGAAAAAATGATACTAAAAAGCAAAAATTCAGGCTGTTGTGCCTGCAATGAGCACTGACCAGCTGGTGCTGCCTACAGCTGGCACAGCCCAGCTGACTGCAGCCAGGCTGAGCTCTGTCTCACCCCTGATATGTATTTACCATGAAACTTCAGAAACCAGTAACTGAGAGCAAAAAGCTGCAGCCAAGTAGTGGCTTGTTGTGCTGAATTCCACAACCTTTGAGCAGTTGAACAGGTAGGTTAGTGATTGCTACAAGCTGTGAGGACCCAGGGACTCTTGCATATCCTGACAGCCACCAAGAACACAGATGGCTGGTTGTGTCCTGTCCCCTTCCTTTAGGGCAGCAACAGGACAGGGCTCCTGCCTTCCCCAGGATACAGCCTCTGGTCACTAGTCTAGCTAGTGCAAGGGTGATATTAGGAGACTTCCTGCTGGCTCCTCACAGCAGCCACCACTCACAGCGCCAGGATGCCTGGTCCTGTAGGCTGTAGAGGTTTTTCTGTATGTGTATTCTAGGGAGCTTGCAAAGTCATTCCCCTCACTAGGAGCAATCACTGAAGATTTCTAACCAGCCAAGACTGGTGGATTTCTTTAGCCCTACTGTCTTGCATAAATGGTATTTGTTACAGTTCGACAACATCTATGACATATGATGGCTGCAACAGTCCTGCACAGTTCTTACAGGGATAACGAACATGGGACTCAGGCTGTGCATACAGCCTACTCTATTCCTCTTCTCCCCACGGAAGTGTTTAGTGGGAATGCCCGGGAAAGCAGCAACAACCCCAGCTGCTGCCGACTGAGCCAGTCCTCAGGAATGGTATCACCAGGATACATCTCTGTTTCACACAAACCTCCCAAAGCAGCAGTGTGGCTTCCTCCGAGCCTGTAACCAAAAGGCCTAGGGCAGCACAGGGGTGGAGCTCCTCTGCCGTGGAGAGCCAGGAGAGCAGGAGCAGAGGTCCTGTGCTCATATGTCAGTGAGATGCCAAGGTCATGCTTCAATGAAACAGTTATCTCTGAGGGGACACACAGACCCTGCATATACTTCTTGTCCTATACAGAAGTTTCTGAATGTGCCAAGAAGTCAGATCCCGGGTGAAAAATCTCCCCACTTGGTTCTCTTCAGCAGCTCTTGGCCTGGCTGGAGAACAGAGTCATGTCCTGCCTCCAGCCAAGCACTGGAGTTGTGAGTTCAGGTCATAGCATCTCCATTGCGCATATGTCCCTGGAAAGAGCATCCTCACTGCTCGCGTTATCCCATCAGCAATTACCTCCTGCCAGGACCCTGCGACTCAGGAGGAACCAGCAGTCCAGAGCCATTTCTGCAGTCCGAAGCCCTCCCACAGCCACATCTCTGCAAAGGGATACACCTCCACCAGGAAAGGGAAAGAGTCCTCCAAAAGCCTGCAGGTGGGAACAGCTGTCCCCAGCCCAGCCTCTGAGGAAAGCTGGTCCTTGAGGAAGAGGTCTGGCAGGGTCATCACTGGCTGCATTTGGACCAGCAACTGTAGGGATACCCCTGCTTCGGAGGTGACGGGTCCAGTGTTCATCTTGTAGGAACACAGCATGTCCCATGCTTTTACAAATACAAGGACATCTAGACCATCCAGCCCACTGAGTCACAGAATACTACAGCACGGTTGAAAGGGAAGCACACTGGGAGAGGAGGTCCTTGCCTGCAGGGCCTGGCTTGGGCAGTTCCCCAGGCACAGCCACCAGCTGGGCTTTGCCTGGAACAGGAGCCTCTCTGGGCGTAGCACATGCGTATCAGATCTACGTCTGAACATATTTATCTCTTTCTGGGCAGATCCTACAGCAGCCACTCTGGCTGTTGCAGCCAGAGGCCACACTTTCCGCCCACCAGGAAAACAATTATTTTTGCTAATAAGCAATAAAGAAAGAGAAGAACCAGAGCACTAGCCTCAGCAAGGATTTACTCTGGGGCTGGAGTGGGCCTCTCCAGGGCTGCTCTCAAGGTAGCCCAGCTGTGAGCTCTGGACGAGGGGCTGGGAAGCAGCCCCCCTGCATCCCAACCCCCCACAGCACCAGGCACCGGTACACAGGGTGCATGAAATAATTCCCACATTGCACAAGGAAGATGAAGGTAATTTCATACTTAAATAATGAATCCCCAAGTATTTTAATGCACTCAAGGGGCCTCAGGATTTCTAATCTGACACACTTGCTGCCCCACAGGAGATGGCTCCAGCTTGCACAGGGGTGCAAAGAGCCAGGAAACCCCCAGACTGGAGGTTCCCAAAGCAAAAGGCAGGCAGAGCTACAGGGTCCCAGAGCCAAGGCAGCCGGGACACAGAAATAACCAGATTTCACAGAATTTCAGTGTGAAGACCTCCCTTGAAGGCTCTGAAAGTTTAGATGTAGGAGGGAGCTCAGTGGTAGAACTCAGACGTGGGAGATAATGACAGCAGCCATGGCAGACAGATAATGAGACAGATCATCAGAGCAGGCAATACTCAGGTAGAAGAGCTGTCACATGGGTGTGGGTGGTTTCACAGAGGTGATGATGGGAGTTCACTGAAGTTCAGAGCCAGGTGTGCTCTGGTTTCTAACCTGGACTGGCAGACGGTCATGCACACGCACACAGCCACCTCTCTGCATGCGCAGTTATTTTGCTGCCAGCTTTTGGATGTTACTAATGGTCAGCTTCCAGTAAATCATGGAGGTTACTCCAACAATAACCTTTGTACATGAGGTACAATAAAGAACAATGGAGCTTTCTGTTGTGGAGTTAACTTAGAATCATGGAATATCCTGAGTTGGAAGGGACCCACAGGAATCATCAAGTCCAGCTCCTGGCTCTGCACAGGACAGCACCAAAGCTTGAAGCTTGATTCCCAGCCTGAAGCTATTTAGGAATTACAGGAAGGATGATACAGAACTGGCCCCAAGAAGGCCCCCAGGGTACTTCGTGCTGCGGTTGGGCTACGTGCACCTCCACGACGCTATCAGCTATTCGACTCAATGCAGAGAGAAAAGAAGTGGCTTATATCCAGTTTAGCTTCTTTGTGATGCATAAAGATTAAAAGGTTATTCCTCAATAACCTCTTTCCTTCCCTTGAGGCCCACTGCCCAGCACTACCTGTACCAAGATGCCAAAGAAACCACAACACAGGTCCTACACCAATCCCTCTCTCCACTGTTCCCTTTGTCTCTCAGGAGGCATTGTGCAAGGACAACCATATGTGGCTGCAGTCTCCAAAAGCACAAAGCAGGAGACAACTAAAAATGTGATGTGATGGTTCTGTGTCCTACCTGGACCTGAACCACCTGAACTGCTGCCTGAGGATAGGTGAGCACCTGGAGATCTCCTGCCCCTGCTCTTGGCTCTCTGCAGTGGCTGCACAGGGGGAACAAACACCGTCCTGGGGAAGTGCAATGGTGAGAGCCTGCAATCCCCGGGGGCATGTGTGGGGGGCCCTGCAGAGCCAACTCCCACCCAACATTTCACTTGCAGCCCCCATCCCTCCCCATCAGACCAGAGGCAGGATGGGACCAGTCTGCACCCTACAGCTGGGTCCAGCAGTGTGACACTGCTCTGGAAGCAGAGCACCACACTCCCTGGCTGGCTTGGCTGCTCTGGTGGGAACACTTCTAACTCCCACTTTAATTAATTAACACACATAATGAGGCTTTTTCAATCTCTTTTTCATCATTCAAAGCTCATTCCCTGCAATCTTTCATCAGTCCCAGCAAGGTATCTTATCAAGGCAGTGCCTTCCAGGGCACAGAAAGTCCTCCACCATACTTGAGCAGGGCCCAGTGACACCCAGCTCCAGCGCCTCTTTTCCAGGTAAGAGGAAGCCATGCAGGAAGGGTGCAGGCTGTGTGCCAGGGCAAGGCAAGCCCTGGAAAGCAGATGGGGTCCCAGTTCCCACCCTGCATCACAGCATGTGCCCTAGGATGCCATGTCCTTGTTTTTGCTGCTTTATGCATTTGTCCTGAATGCACAACATACTCCCAATCTCCAAAAGCCTTCCTCATCCAGGAGAGCCCCGGAGCTCCTGTACCATGTACAATCACAGAATGGTTTAAAGATTATCTCATCCCATCCCCTGCCATGGGCAGAGACACCTTCAACTATCCCAGGTTGCTCCAAGCCCCACCCAACTTGGTCTTGAACACCTCCAGGGATGGGGCAGCCACAGCTTCTCTGTGCCAGGGCCTCCCCAAACTTACAGAGAAAAATTTCTCTCCAATATCCCATCTAACCCTACCCTCTGGCAGTGGGAAGCCATTCCCCCTTGTCCTGTCCCTCCAGACCCTTGTCTAAAGTCAGTCTCATCTCTCTTGGAGGCCCTTTAGGCACTGGACGGGGCGCTCCCTGGAGCCTTCTCTTCTCCAGGCTGAACAGCCCCAGCTCTTCCAGCCTGTTTCCATAGCACAGGTGCTCCAGCCCTCAGAGCATATCTGTGGCCTCCTCTGTATTCCCTCTTCGCACCAGCTCCTTGCCCAATCCAGCCCATCTTTGGGCACAGCCCACTCACAGTATCTCTGAAGACACACAGTCCCTGAGGGACAGGTAGAGGGGACTGTAGAAGCTACAGCTAAAACCTGAGGTGTGTTCTGGGGGCAGATCATGACCAAAGAGATTTTATTACTTTTCTTGTTTTGAAGACTCTGTAGGAAATCCATTTCATCAATTTCATCATAAAGCAAAAAGAAGCTGCGTAGGGAGAAAATACATGAAAAACGCATCAGAAGTCATTAGTGGAAACAGTGAAGTCTAAGGCAGAAACCAAGCATAAATTTTTGGAGCACTGGGAGTGATCACAGGGCACATGTTTAAACTAGATCACAACTGACAGTTCATGACATCATCAACACAAAAATAATCCCTGTGAGCTGCTGTCCTTTAATGTTTTTACATCAGTTGAAGGTGGTTGAGGTTTCTCCAAGCCATCCATGCCACAAAATTTTGCACTCCCTCTCCTGGTATGCCCCCAGGTCACAATGGGACAACAAGCTAAGTTTTAGTGATCCTGGTTAGAGTGTGCTTTTCAGGGACATCTTCCACAGCCACCTAAAAATCAATGGCACCAACATAACCGACTCCCAGTGATGCAGGCTGCCGGCAGCGTTGGTTCCTGCAGAATCTGACCAGCACAGTTAAGAGCAGCGACTCAGGAGAAAGGATTAGTAACAAATTTATACTGCAGAGTTGTTCAATTCTATTCCAAAGCCCCTCTTGGATGAAGGGCAGGCCCAGGAATGCAAAAATCCCCAAAATTATCACCAAGGCTGCTGCAGTTGTCTGGAAACATTTGTTTCTGGAGCTGCAGGTCACAGTTTCCCAGCACTGCCCTGTCTCTGTGCTGTCCCCATTCCCAATGCTGCAGCCCAGGCTGCATCTGCCACCTCAGCTGACAGCACCGACATTTGCACACTATTTTCCAGTTCTGTCTACTGTCAAATTTTTCTGATTTCCTTATAAAGATAAAATTCAAATATTGCCTTCGGTTGTTTTGTCATTTGATCTTTACAAACAGAATGATGGGTCAATGTGTGGTTTGGTAAGGGACAGGTTAGCCTGCATTTCTTTAAGTACATCTCTAATGCACCTGCCCTCATCCAAGGGCATTTCAGGTAGCCAAAATATAAAAGAAAATAATCTGAATTTTTATCTGAACTCCAGCAGGTGGCAATAAAACCACCTGTAAAGCGCTGCTTGTTAATTTTTAATATGCAAGAGCTGCACGCCATGAAGAATTTTGGCTATGACTGATCAAGTTAAATTGTTGGGGGCAAAAAAAAGGTAAAATACTGAGAACATAACTCTGTTCTAGCTCTCTTGGAGTCCCTTTAGGCACAGGAAGGCGCTCTGAGTCTCCCCCAAGCCTTCTCCAAGTGAATACCCCCAGCTCTCCCAGCCTGGCTCCAGAGCAGAGGGGCTCCAGCCTTCAGAGCATCTCAGAGCTGGACTCTATCCAGCACCTCCTTGTCCTCCTTGTGCTGGAAACCTCACAGATGGGGATGCAGCACTGCAGGTAGGGTCTCACACAAATACAACTCACACACAAGATTAATTTCCAAATCACAGGTGCCTTTAGAAAAAACAGGAATTCACACAACCAAACACAAAGCAAGTTTATTCCTGTTCTAGGGGACTCATGGGGCTAGGGATGGCTCCTCCTCTGTAGCCAATGATTCCTTCAGGCCAGTCCTAGTTGAAAAATGTCTTCCCTCTTCCCATGAAAGTGACTTGCTCGGTTATTCACAGGATAAACATTTTCCATAATAGGAGCCGTTCACTGAATTTTGATTGAACACAACATCACACCATCCTGTTCCCAGGGAGCAAGCTGCCTGCCAGCAGGGCACACCAGGGAGGAGCAGGGAGCTGTGCTGAGGGACTGCACACAC
This sequence comes from Monarcha castaneiventris obscurior, assembly GCA_026261815.1. Classification (NCBI taxonomy): domain Eukaryota; kingdom Metazoa; phylum Chordata; class Aves; order Passeriformes; family Monarchidae; genus Monarcha; species Monarcha castaneiventris. The sequence goes on along the minus strand of JAMPIT010000511.1, from coordinate 1,223,810 downwards.
AGCACTGACACCACAATGTGCCAAAATGAGACATTTGAGAAGATTTTGAGAAGGGTTAGAGCTGAATCAAACTTCAAAACTTTTGGATTTTAAGTTGACAAATATATTTGGTTTTGGATGTTTGGATGTTTTTTTAAGTTGCCATATATATTTGTTATAGGATTAACTCTAATCCTGTTTTCTTGGCCAAGTGTCCAAAATAATCTCATGCCAGCTTGCTAATTTAAACTTCTGTAGTAGTTGTTCTTAGGAAATGTACATTCCTGCTATTCAGCAAGATTAGTACAATACTGCATGTAAAAAGGATTAAGAATGGGAAAACGGAGTGTCTGAGGGATTCTGGTAATGTCTGCCCAGCTGAACTGAAAAACAAAGCCAAACTGAACTCCAGGACGTGCCAGAACACTGCTCCAGAAGAAAGGGATTTTGAAGTTAATACACACATGCACACACACAAATTTTCACCTCTTGAAAACAGATCTGCACAGGCACACAGGCTACACCTTCCCTCCTCCCTGGAAAGAAACAAACGGAAGCATATTGAAAACACAGGTAAGTGCATTAAAGACCATTGGGTGCATTCTGCTCTCTTCTCAGTCCTCCTTTGAACAAAAACTAGCAAGCCAGGATGAAGCCAAACTCTTGGGTGTTCATGTTAAGTGCAAGGTAATTCACCTTCATATGGCTGAAGTTTTCCCACAGGACTTGGCACTTCACAGGAACAAAAGCCCAAGAGCACAATTTCCCATTTGTTTCACCATCATTTCCCAAAAAACATTCAGAATTATTTTTTCTTCATGAGAAATTTCTTTGATTTTGCGTACAATGGTTTTCTGTCTGATCTTAAGCATCAGGACACTCCAAGAAAATACTCAAAACAGAGAAACTACCAGCAAAGGTCTTGTGTGGACGTAGCAGCTACAAATAAGGTTTTTATTCAAAGGAAGCAGTTATGAGTTTCTCTTCTCCTCCCTGCACGATCCAAAGAATACATCAGAAGGATGTACCTAACACATGGGAACACATGGATCCTTGGAAATCAGCCACAAAGCAAAGACTTCAAAAGATGTTTATTAGGAAAACTGGACATTACAAGAAGACCAAACAGATTGTACAAGGCACGTGCAATTTCTGGTGCAATGCAGAGAACAAGAAAAGTCTGCAAATACAGGTAACACACCCACCTGAACTGCTGCCATGGGGATGTCAATGCTCAGGTCCCTTGCCATGAAAGGCAGGTGCTGGGGTTCTTCAGGCAGCCAGCCAATCCTTGGGATGTTTCACATTTCCTGCAGAAGTACAGATTGTACACAGAGCTTTAATGACAGTTAAAACAAAATTCATATTCAGGAATTCCTACATCCAAGCTGGGGCATTAATATACTGTATCTCATAAAATTTTGGTTTTTTGTTTTCATTCAAGGTCATCTAGAGTTCATGTTCTTATAATGCATTTTCCCCACATATCCCCACAGATAAAACCTTGCTGTCTACACATGATTCAGCCTAGCAAAGCATATCTGAGACTGTTTACTTTGTTACCTAAGGAAGAGATGCAGATTTAATTACCTGTCAAAACAAGGTAATTCATATGTATTCACAGGCAAGTCCTTTATAACCCACATCAGAGAATCGAGATATATATTAGCTAATGCTTTTAATACGCTTTAGAAAAAACATGTCCTAAACTTGACCAAACCCAGGAATTCTTGTCTTTAAAGCAAAGCTAAGAGCAACCAGCAATCCCCCATCACAGAGAGGAGAGCACAACTCACTGAGCTCAACAGAGAAAAATGAGCACGACCAGCTCAATAGTTTCTAGCAACAAGTGCGACACTAACACTAATTCTCAATCAAGAAAATGAACAGGAAAAATATCTCCCTGAACAGATTGGTGAATTTGCATCTGCGTCTGTATCTTAAAGGACAAATAAATACTTCAAGAATGGTTAAAAATCTAATTCTCCAATTAGTCTCTTCTCCCCATATAATGTATAATAAATGCCCTGTTTCTTGCCATTTTATAATAGTTTTAGCAGCTGTCTGATCAATCTGACAAATGCCCATAAACTAACATCTGTCCATAAACTTTAAGGATTGTATCGGAAAAAAACCCCAAACAGATTAAGTATTGAAAGCTTGGTTGTCAACCCCTTCGCCCCCAACCCCAAGCTCTAAACTTACCTTCTCTGTTGCAACACAGCTGTTGGACATGCTATAAATAAAGACAAATATTTCAATCAACACTGAAATTAATAAATGGAGAAAACCACAGCTAAGACACACAGCACCTAAGCCTTCCTCAGACATGTCAGACCACTGGAACCAGATAGAGTACCTGCCACCAGAGTGCAAACTTCAAGTCCATGCTTTAGTGCCCATCACAGTGTCTATCCTTCATCATCTAAAAACAGACCAGAAATAATGGCATTTCAAAGAGAAGACAGTTATTAAAACAAAGAGCATAGATCCTGCAACCCCATGGAAAAGAGGGAGCTGGCATTCAGCAGATACAAAAGCAGCAAATATGAATAAAATAGAATTCACAGTCTCAGAAGAGGCTCTTCATTAACATGGTGAATAATTTGAGATTGCTAGGTAGTAATATTAATATGCAAATAGTTAATCAACTCTCACACACAGTTTACAGAACTGCAGTGAGCATGAGCAGGTGTTACACCATCCTCCTGTCTCTCTATAAAGCCAAAGGTAAGTGAAACAAAGTCACCTATTTCACATGCTACCAAATGTCCCAAATTACTGAGGCAGACTTAGAAAAATCCTTATTGTTTTTTTTCAAAATAAGCTACAACTCTTTGCACCTGTACAATTATCTATAAGCTAAAACTTAGGACTGAATCTGGAAACAAGAATGCATGTGATGCTCACCTGAGCTACTGCTTCAGGTCACTAAAAGAAATGTGACATACTGCCACAGCTGATTTCAGCTATTTTTACACTTTGGTTTTTGAATACTAGTTTGGAGGTTTGGTCCATGGTCAGTGATGTATATCCATGTTTCTTGAGTTTAGCAGTAAGGCTTTCTTCCTTTTAACTCTGTTCCTCCTGCTCTTTTTTAGATGCTTCTCTTAAGAATGAATAATAAAAAGAAATCCCAGCTATTCTGGAACAGATCATTATTTTTTCCAAACTGACCATTAAGGAGAGAGAAACTGTTCAAACAGGGATCAACCTGAACATTCTGCAGATGAAATAAAATGCAACAGCCACTTCACTGACATCTGCTCAGGCAACTCATAACATGCAGCAGTGACAATAACTGGTGTTTATTTACTCTTTAAGACAAGGCAAGGATTTAAAGTCCTAAATGACTCTGACCTACTCACATGAATGATGAATAAACAGGCTGCAAGATTTCATGTTGCTTATGCAAGTGTAAGTGATGATACCTGTCAAGGTGTCACCAGCAAGGTGCTATCACGGGAGGCAGTGCACTACCACGCTCCCCAAGAGCACTAAGACTAAAAGCCAAAATCCATGAATACAAAACAGCCACCAATTCCAGAGAAACTAGAGATTTTAAGATTCAAGAACTGTGATCACAATGTCCTATTTCTCTAAAAAATGAATGAGCCCTGAAGAGATCAAGAGGCATAAGCTAAGCCAGGCTGATGATGCAGCACACTCCAGAGACCAGAGATCAAAGAACCCAGACAAAAATCACTCGCCTCAAACAAATGCAACCAACAACTGTTCTAAGAAACAGTGAAGGTTGATGGGGTCCGGCCATCCATGTGCGGATATAAAGCTCTAAAGCTCACTCAAACCAAGCTGACTTCTGGACCTAAAACTCTTGGGTCACAAGACATGCAATTTGTATCAGAAAGGGCTCAGACAACCAAGCAAAGCCCCAAAGCCAAAAAAGGCTTGATCTTGTCCTTCCTGCTCTGGAAGATGGAAACTCTTCCAACTCAGCAGCGCTAGGAAGGCAGTACTACAGAGATGGGAACACCTCCACGGAATGGGAAGGTATTTAGAGTCAATGAAGCAGAATCACCTCTAACAGCAACACCTCAAACATCACCTACTACTGCCACATCTCAGACATTACCCTAGATTCTGAGTGATGTCAGGAGGTCCTATTCATGGACAAAACCCACCAAAACTAACAAAAGGACTGAAAATATTTTACTTATTGTAAACATAAGCTGGCTGGAAGACCAAGTCTTGAAGAGCCATCATGAGAAGGGGAAAAGGTCCAAGCCCAAAGGGGAAAGGGTCACACACAAAGTGGAAACACAAAGAGACAAGCACAGACCTCCATGACAAAATGTGTAACAGCTGAAAAGCTGCAGGCAAAGCTACACTTTTTGTTTGGATTTTGGCAAGACCAGGAACTTCCCTGAGAGAAACTGGAAAGGATACAGGTGTATGGGTCCTGACACCTTTGTGACCAAAGAGAGAGAGGCTACAGGCATAGGTCAAATGCAAGGAAAGCAAGGGCTGAACAAGGGAAAGGTGTACGAATGCCTTACCTCTCTTCAGCTCCCAAGGGCTGCCCTCCTTCAGCCAGGTCATGCAGCTCTGTGCTGCTCTTCACCAGCTATCAATGAACAAAACACCAGAACTATTTGGTTCAATTCTTCTCCCATCCCAAATCACACGAAAAAAGCAGGCATTGAGCCCCACTTCTGAGAACACAATTGATTTTTATCCTACTCTGCCTCTCTTGTTGTGTCAGTCTCACAAATATTCCACCTGAGCCTTGCAAAGCAGCAGGTATCTGAAAAGGCACTGAGTCAGGTGACACCCAGAAAGATGTTTTCAGACAAATATAGTGAGCAGTTACACAAACACTTCTCTATCTGACCTCTATTAAACGCTCATTAAAACCCAGCTTACAAATCACTTCCATTTAAAATATAGAAAACCAGGAAAATGTGAACTACTAGTTTCTTTTTTTTTTTTGCTTCCTAAATGTTTGCAAGGAGAATCAGTTCTAAACTGTGAGTTAAATATGAGCCAAGCCTTCTGACCATGCTGACTACTGGTGCATGATGAACCATAAGAGATTGAGAGGGACAAAGCCTAAGTCCAGGAAATGTAGAAAACACCTAGAAAAGGAAAAATATTTTAAAATGTAACAATAAGTATTGAAAAGAAAATAAGGGGTCATATAATCTTCTGTTCAACTTCTCTACTTGTCAGTTATTTCTTCTTTTTTTTTTTTTTTAAATTTTTCCCCCAGTGTAAGGTTGCAAAGGGGCACTGAGAAGCCATCTACTGGTACACCCAAATTCCTTCAGTCCAGATTCAGCTGAAATTTGTGTGCAACTCTGTAAGAAGCAATTATAAATACTTCAAAAACAAGTTTTGCCTAAGCAGTTTCAATTCAAAAACCACTGGGCTAAAAATAAACTTGATTCACATTTGAATAGCTTTGAGCATAGCTTGATTATTCCAGGTATTTTTCTAACAAGTTTAAGAGCATGGTACCCAGCCCAAGAATCCAGGATGTAATTGATACTTGTGCTCCAGTAATCCCTTTCCACCTGTTTCCTGCTCTGCCAGACATCAGCCAGCCACTGCATCTGTCAGGAGGTAAAGAGCAGCACTGCCCTGCAGGCTACAACCCACAGCACTGCCACAGGCCAAGGGTCACCTACAGGGAAATAGGAATTTTGCTAGTTTTTTGTAAATTTAAAAGCATATCCAGGCTCCAACTGACTTGATACGGTGACACAGCTATAGTATCCTAGTGTGTGTGCAGAGGTTGTAATATCAGATAGCATAAATGAAGTCCTGAAACCCTTTCAGGAAAGCCAACAATCAAACTTCTCCACATGTACAAGGAGAGGTAACTTACCAACTCAATTTACAGTATCATGAATGTTCTTCAGGGATTATGAGAGACGAGATGAGATGAGAATGGAAGCTAAAACATTATTAGTAGATAAAGAGGTCCAGGCACTTGTGTACTGAAGATTTAAACACGAGTTTTAACTTTTTCAGAGCCTGATTTCTGGCTGCTGTTAATAACTGTAGTTTCTAAAATAGCTTATTTAGATAACTAACAGAGCAAAAAAAAAAGTGCACATTTACACAGCCCCAGGCTTTGCTTCTCCTTTCATTCTGCCATCAGCCATCTTACAGGCAGCCATAAGACACCTGCACTGGCTGAACTGTTTTAATGACAGAACTGAACCATGAGCGTAACAACCGAATGAACATCTAATCACACTTACATCTCAATTTTCATCAAGCAATCCTATCTCTGTAAGTAACTGCAATCATTCTCAGGCTCTTGGTATTAAAGTCTGACTGTGGGGTTTTTTCTCACCAAAGATTTTGTGGTCTTAGTTTGGAACAGAGGAGGATTTTTTGCTAACACAAGCAGAGGCTCTGTGCATCAAAAAGGCGTCTGTTTTTGCTTGAGATTCACCTCGCTTTGCCAATCCCACGCTTCCTCCTGGAGGTCTTCTTACGTATTTATACACTGCAGTTCCTCAGTGCCCAGGGGATTAATCAATTCAGGCATCATTATCTAATGTTCATCTACCAACACAGTACCTGACAATAGAGAATCAATGTGAATTATGTACCCCATGTTTCTGTTACATCAAGAGCAAAGTTCACAATCTCTGTGGTCAGATCCAGCTCAGTATCTGAAAAACACGTATTTATAAATGGAAAAAAAACTTACACCAAACATCCCTGTTGTCTGTCCTGCGTTAACTCATTACTAGAGGCTTTGTAAGAAATACATAATGGTTAGAAAGATGTAAAACACACAACTTCTGCGCATTTCAAACTTTTAGGAGCTCAAACTGAAACAGCCACAGAAGACAGCACAGATACCATTTAATGTTAGTACTTCCTACTCCTCTCCTGGTTACCCAGCCTACAAGCATGTTGCTGCTTTGGATTTGGATTTCATGCTAGGAAAAAGCTGTTCCATTGCTGCCATGATTTTCACCATACACTTGTAAAGCAGTTTTATCCTGTATCCTTCCTCCAAAGGGTGCACTCCTTGTGGGGCTAATTGAGCTGAGAGGAAGAGATGAAAATGGAAAGATACAGCCCACTGCAAGCATTCTCTTAACAAAAAAAAAGCTTATGTTACTTTCTTGAAAAACAACCAGCAACTTTACCAGCTTTCTTCTCCTTACCTAAATACTTCTACTTTGTACCCAGTCATCATATTTAGAAAAATTTAAGATCTAACAACACAGAAGACCAAGACTACATCATCAGACTACATCAGATTTATTTTAATGCAACTTTGATATTACTGCAAGTTGTCCTTTAACTGCATATGTAAAATGCCTCTGGAAACTTTTACTTCAATTCAGGGTTTTAGACTTCATATACATTTTTGCTTTGGAAACCTGAGGTAACTTTACTTGCCTGAAATGTGCATCTCAGAAGTGGAGTCTACTGGTCTGTGATGGGCACACTCTCGGGAAAGCAAGATCACCCAATCCAGGAGCACAGCCCAAATGTGTTCTTTAGAGATACTGTAGGGAGATTGAAGTCAAACAGCAAGCTCCTCCAGCATGTTGCCTGCCAGATGATTCCACAGCACACTTAGAACAGTTCTTCAACAAGATCCTGTAATGCACAAGGAGTGCCACGTCTCTCCAGTCTTTGGGTGGAATTCCCCTGCTCACCCACACAGATCTGTGTCACTTGCTTTATTCCCTGTCTACAGCTATTAGAAGCAGCAGCCACTGTCTGCATCTCGCATGCATCACTCATTTCTCCTAGCCTTGTATATGGACATTATCACAACATTATTTTATTCTTTAACTGAAACCTACAAATAACCTGCCAGCAGTTGTCCTCAGCTGGGGAATGGTCCATCACTACCTGACTACATCTTAAGTGGGACACCTCAAATCATTTCACATATTTCACTGTCTTGGCCTTCCTGCTCAGTTCCTGGAAACTTCTTTATGGTTCCTTTAATGTAGCTACTCATTCTGGCAAGGAATGGCTGCCAGCCTAGTATGGAAACATGGCCACACATAATACCAAGGAGATGTAACCAACACTCTCCCAGTAAAATCACACTAGCAGAACTGTCTCCTATTTGGAAAGTCATGTGGTAAATGATGGGATCCACCATATTTAACGTTTTTGTATGATTCATTCTCCTACAGCCACCTACCTGGAGCACAAAAAGCAGTATCCTGGCCCTTCCCTAGCTCTCATTCCCAATCCTAAACAAAACCTGCACTGCAGCCAAACCAGAAACCAGAGTGTTAGTGTGAGAAATTAATGAACTCAGCTTTGCCTTCAAGGACCTGCATGCACTCAAACATAAAATATTTGTTTCAGGTAGCTCAAACAAATTACAGACCTCTGAGACAAACTCCACTCTTCACTACTAAGAGACCTTCAGAAGGGAGCATAAAGTCCACTAGTGAAGATGACTGGCTATACTGGTTTAATGTACAACTGTTTTCCTAAATGTCTGATGTCCCCTCTTTTTCCAAAGATCAGCCATTCTGTGTAAGTATTGAGTAGAAAACTTTCTGAGCTAATTCATTTCCACTCTTCACTCACATAAAAACAACACTGAAAATAGCCTCAGTTGGAAATGCTCAGATTATATCTGCAGAATGTGCTTTCAGTTTCACTTGACAGTTCAAACAAGATTAAGTCTACAAAAAAATTAAGTAATTTTCTTCAGAATGCCAAAAAACTCTACCCTGCAGAAATAATCTTCATGGAAATTCAGGTTATCACACCTGAATCCCAAGAACTCAAATATATGGCCTTTGTAAAATTACAGATTACACAGAAAACACAGAATTAGTACAAAAAGTCCAAACGAGTGAAAATTACTGAAGTTAAAGGATTAAACATTCCAAGTGTTGCCTCTGAGAAGGATGATTATTCTCACTGCAAAACTGTATGCTAAAGCCTTAGGCTAGACTCTAGACTTTCTGCTGTAACAGAAGAGCACTGCTTTTCATGTATTCCTTAAATGCAAATTTCCATGATTACTTATTCCTCAGTCAAAGAAGGGGTGGAGCTAATCACAGTAATTAAGAGCTGAACAACCACATTAGTTTTCTTCCATATGTATGAACAGAAACACTCTGCCCATCCCACACTGCACACATCTTATACCAGAAAAATCACATAGAGCTACTCTAATACTTGCACATTTGTATCTCATTTCAGCAGCTTCTACTGATACAGCCACACATTCGATGTTCTTTAGCTGCTTCTATTTTAAACCTCAGCCTAGCTGCTAAAATGATTTTTCAAGCTATTTCCAATGAAAGAAAAAAGATGACCTACATTGGTGGAGATACCTTCCTCTCTAGCCACACAGCCTCCCACAGTGGGGAAGGTGCAGCCTTCACTGCACGGACCCCACTTTGGCCCAGTGAAAGAGATTTAATTTGTGACCTTTAGATTTTACATGCTACACTGCAAAACCTCGACTCAACTCCTAAGGCATGTAGATGAAAACATCTATTTGACATGAGAGAAAAGGCTAAAACTTTACAACCAAGAGTCAGTCAAGCAAAAAATGAGAGGGAAAAAAACCACATTTATTTTCTATGAACTGCCATGAAAGAAACATAGAGAAGATTTAAAGTTTACCAGAACATTAAAGAAAATATATGTTCTAATGCTTTACAGACATAAGGAATGATGAAAAGTTTTTTGCATAAAATGATTTTATGAGCAAATTAGCTCCTAAGCACATGCTAAGACGTTTCTGTGCAACATCTACCATCTAGAAATGCTGACAAAATTAGTAACTCAAGTTCTCATACTTCATGTAGATAAGAAATAATATCAAAGAAATGTGAAGAGTCCTGCAGTATTTTTTACCTTTACATCAAAAAACCATTTGAAAAACAGCAAGGTCTACTCAAAAAAATCTCAAACCTTGCAACAGGGCTTTGCACCTGCACCAGCAGCGTGTTGGCTCAACACATCCAAGACACTGCAGGGAACAATTTTCTCCTTTTTCTCTCTACATAAGGAGACAAGTACAGGTGTACATCCAACCCTCAATGGGAGAGGAAAGGAAGAGTGGAAGCGAGAAGCTACAACACTACCATTAAGGGTTTAAGCATCCTCATTTCTCAGGAACCTTAAATTCAATGTCTCTACTTGTATTCATTGCTTTGTACAGTACCAGAATAGCAAGAACTGCTTCCAGAGAGCAGACACTTTGTAACAAGGGGAACAGTACTGATGGTCAAGTATCGCTTTGAATCTGAATGAGAAGCAGCTGAGAAATCCTGCTGGCAAATTCAGCAGGAGACACTGCTACAGACTTGCTCTTCAACCTGAAATTTAATTTTGCCTCTGACCTATGTGTTCAGCTCAGCAATGCTCTATCAAAAAGCCTACAGACTGCTTATTAGATGTAATGCAATGTATTAGCATCCTGCAAAGGTACAGCAATTCAGAATATGAAAGCTACAGAAATCCAAAACAACATGTATGGCATAAAGACTGACCAGGTATTTGTTAATAGGGTTTTTGTAGTGAACCCCTAAATAATAGCTGAAAGAAAATGGGTGGGGCAGGAAAACAAATTTGACAGAAATCGTTATGATTTAAGAGTAAAGTTGTGTCCACCAAAAATTTTAAATTGAATCCAGAACTGTTTGGAAACAGGAAAATAAAGGTGGCTGCTCAACTTTCTGGAGTAAGCACAATGGGGTAAGCATTCTTACCTCCTTATTTATGAGCTTACTGCTCAGCTATCTGGATATTAAAGGACCTTTTTATGATGTACACTCCTCCAGTTTTTGACCCTGTTGAACATGACTTGCAGTCCTCAGGAATGTTAGTGTGCTAATATCCTCCTGGCTTAATTTTTACCACTGTACAAGGTCTCTGGATTCCCAGCGGAGTTCCGTGAACACGTCACCACAGTCCTTTCAACTCTGACCTTCCTGACAGTGCCTCAAGGATACTTCCAAGGTGGGAAGAGACCACACGCTGCAGCACAAACAGATTTATAAAATACCTGAAAAGTGGCCATACCAGCAAAATCAGAAAGCTAAAAGAACTGGCAGTTCTTTTCCTCTTCCCAGAGTGGCACACAGCAAACTTTAGTAAGAGGTCCCAGACCTGATGTCGGACTAGAGCCATCCCTGCCGATAACTCATGTTTACTGAAAAATGATCCAGCTCTTCCTAATCTGCTGCAGTAGTGGGGTGTTTCCCAAACCTGACCAGCTACCACCTACCTACAAGGACACTACTGCAACTCCTCTGCCCTTCCCAGGGAGAGAACAAAAAGGTGCCCAGACTGCAGGGTGCTGTGGGCACAGCCATGCCGGCTTTCCTTGTTTGCAGCTTGGGGTTTTTTGTAAGGGTTGGTTGTTTGTCTTTGGTTTTCTTTAACAACTGCAAGCACTACATGTTAATTTAACTAACTGGAAAAACAGCCCATGACTGTTCCATGTCTGAGGCCATCAAGTATCACTTAAGAGATCTGACCCAACTTCCCAAGTTGTTTCAACTGAGACAAGGAATCTCCAGCTAGTAAACTGCTACATTTTCAAACCAGAAAGGCCCTGAAAAAGGCTTAGACTACGTGGTGGTTTTAAGCCCAGCTGCAGACTGAACACCACAAAGCCACTTGCTCATTAAACCCCCTTCACATCCCACTCCACCCTGGTGGAATAGGGAGGAGAATCAAAGTAAAACTTAAATGTTGTAAAAAGAACAGTGTAAGAATTGAAATTAAAGAAAAATAAAATTATAATGGTAAATAATAATAATGATAATAAAAAGGAAAAAAAACATAGAGTGATACACAATGCAATAGCTCAGCACCCACTGACCAATGCCAGATGCCCCTTCCAGAACCCAGATTGGCCCTCCCTGGTAACTCCCTCCGGTTTATACACTGGGCATGACATTCTGTGGTGTGGAACCCCTTTGGTCAGTTTGGGTCACCTGTCTCAGCTATGCTCCCTCCCATTTTGTTTGGTTTTTGTGTACCTCCGTACTGGCAGAACATAAAACAAGGAAATAAAACAAAAGTCCTTGACTTAGGATGAATTTAACTTACTGAAGAAACCAAAACATTGGTGGGTTATCAACACCCTTCTCATTCTGAATCCAAAATACAGTGCTGTAACAGCTAATGAGAAGAAATGAACTCTACTGGAAACTAGGACAGACTAGAAACAGACTTCTGTAAATTATCAGGTATGGATGCTGAAAAGCTCCAGCAGAGAATTTCTTCAGCCCTCTGCAGCATTTCTGTGAGAGTTCTGTCTTTCCCATGCTGATTGCTTTGACCAAGGTTACAGTATTGTAAACTTCTTGCACCTGCGGGTTGTTTGACAGTATTGCATTTTTTCTTTGTATGCAGTATTGCATATTGTTTTTCTTTGACCAGAAAAACATTCAGAGATGGGTGTCTTAGAACTTGACCAATCCCCTTAGGGGATGGATGGCAAAACCAATCACCTTATGCCACTTAATATGCTTTGCGAACTAACATATAAAAGTTTTCGGAGAATTCATTAAAACACCTGCTGCCACTTGACCCTGGGCCTGGTCTTCGTGTCATTTCTCTACTCGGCCGTGGTGAGAACAGCGACAATCAGGCACTGGTAAAATTGAGGGCCTGGTTCTTCCCAACAGTATGGTCTCTTCTCTCTCCAACCACACAAAAGTCGAAGCTTCAAGACCCGTTTCTGTAAGTTGCAAGAATTTAGGTTCACCCAGTCCTCTTTCTGAAGGCACTAAAACTCCCAGTAGTCAGTTCTGGGTACTGGAAGAAGACCAGTGCATGAAAACTGCAAATTACTAAACTGGCTTATATTCCTTCAGCTTTTTATGGAGGTACTTAAATTAAAGTTTATTCGGAGAAGAAAATGCCTTTTTTGCCCACCCATATAAATTTTTTATAATAAAGTATTGTTAAGATGCCATTGTTACTGCTCTGCCAACGAACTTAAGCAATTGCTTACGCAGTGTTTTAAGGAAATAATTTCTATACACAAGAATTGAAATTATTTAAATGGTTCTAAAAACAAGGATTAATCTGCCTCTTGCCTGTCTGGAGATTCTGCCGGTTAGTTTGTCTGTACACCCCAGCATGCAAAGTCCCTCCTCTGTTTCAAAAGTATTCCTGACAGAAGCTCAGCAGCTTTTCAGAAGCTGACAGACAAGAACTCATCCTCTATCATGCAGGTAGAATGTAACTTGCAGGCAGAGAACAGGCCAACGTATCTGTGTGCAATGTACTTGGTGCACAGCTTTCATCTTCTCAATATACCATTCACAACAGAGCAACAGGTAAGTTGTGGGTATATACAGCAGGATAAAAACTAGTTTCAAAAACCAGATTCAAAACCAATTAGGACTACTTTAGTTCACTGAAATTCACCACAGATGTGATATCAGTCAGAACACACACAGCCTTTTAAAGACACTGGAGCTGAAGTGTCTATGCAGTATCATCTAGCTGTAGCTAAAAGCTCTCTTACTTTGTCAAAAGACTTCATGTATTTTCAAAGGAAAAACTAATATTGTTGAGGCATCACGTGCAAAAGTTCACCGGTACGTTTACCTATAGATTAGTATACTACAAAGATTTTAAAGCCTCTCTCGTACAAATGATCCACTAACATGGAGCACTTGCACCAGACAACTTAGTTGAGATTTGGAAGATGTGTGTGTAGCTGGCTGGAAGGCTTAGCTTGGCTCAGAGACATCTTACCACACTGTTCTTATTTGATGCACAATACCTAGAACCTGCCTGAAGTCACCAACAGGAATAGTCTGTTCTGCATTTAACTACGCAGTTTTATTTAAGAGAAGAAATTCTTCACACTCTAAAAAAGAAATCTGCCTTAAGTGCCTCCCAGCAGCAGTTTCCAGGACACTTGCCACTCAAGCTAGCTCACAGCACAGCCCTGCAACAGAGACTGGTGAGAAGGGCCTGGTGAGCACAAGCTCTCCAAGATAAACTTTATCAGAAGAAAAGGCAGCAAGGAGAAATTTTTTCCTAATTAGATGCTGGGCTGCAGGTTTGGGCTTCCTCAGCTATATGTGGTTTTCCACCTCTTTCTAATATGTGCAGGAGAAAAAATAAGCAGAACATATTTGCTATTACTCCTCCATCTGAAAACAATCTGATTGCACAGTAATGGCCAGCAAAACCAAAGAAAACAAGAAATATGGGGAAGCCTTAAGAACGGCTACTACTGCTAGGCGTTCAAGGGGAAAATCAAGTGATACGTAAAATATTAGCTAATAGGCTTGATCTGCTGTCTTACAGGAAGAATCATTTATGCTTCAGGTTTCACTGGGTAAGTAGAGGTGCCAATAACTGAACAGCAACTCCAACCTATTTTGTGGAGCTGCTCATCAATAGCTGATGAGGTTGTCTTCAGTACCTTCTAACCTCCTCCGGATGTTCGAAGTGCAACACTCCATGCTCAGTATCTGACCTCAGCCACATTCTCTGTGAGAATCGTATCAGCTGAGCTGGTTTGGATGTTGAGATCAGTACCATTTTAACAAAACTGCATATTAAATTCTTGCAGGTAAGCTGCACACTGCCTCCAGTATCTGCATTTCACAGAAGTCGTTCAGTAAAGATTTGCATGCAAATAAAGCTCAATGCAACGGTTCTTCCAAGCCACTACAACCTCATGTATGCATGATATTGAGTGCAGGAAGAATTCCTCTCCTGTAATCTCAGTATTGCTACTACCAACACCAGGCAGAATAAAAAGAAGGAAAGGGCTCACCTAGAACAATGGGGAGAAAATTTTAACTGCAATTGGTTTTGAATGAAAATGCATAAAGATGAATTCAACAGTTCTAGTCTTGCTAAAACAGACTTTAACTTAAAACAAGATGTTTTTATCCTTTTTGCAGTTTGCTCTATAGGTACAAGCAGCAAAAAGTTAATACTAAATCTCTGTCCCACTGTTTCGATACACTGAACTTTAAAATCTGATTACTTAAGGTAGGGTTCACCATGGCACCTTAGAACGTGCTTCAAAGAATTATTTCGGAAAGCAGTCTCTATCCAGGAACTGCACAAAAAGTATCAGAAACATCAAATTGCTGCCTGTGCAACATATATTCCGTCTCCTAGGTTCATTCATTACAATACCATCTTCCATTATGCACTTGAACTATTTTTAATCACAGGCCTTTTAGCCCATGCAGTGTTTCACTTCCCTTTTTCTGCAGTAGTTAAAGCAGCACAGCAGGGAACTTCAGAACAGAAAGAAGCATCCATTGCTAAGACAGCTCAATGTTCTTCAGAATGAAATTCCTTTCCTATCATGAAACTAATGCTTACACCACATCCCCTCTGAAATTCCAGCTGGGGATGCACCTTCTGCACACCAAATCTGAAATGTCTGGAGGTATGTCATAAAAAATAATGTCATGTGAACAGGTGCTGATGCAATGGATGCTCATTCCTTGAAATTACAACCACCTCTCACAGACTGCTGTGAAGATTTAAAAACAGAGCGAGAAAAAACTGTGTATCCTACACTTACACAAGCTCTGCAGGAAGTTCAACAGGAAAATCCAGTGAGACGACTGTATACTCACTGATGCTAAGGAAGGAAAAAAGTGAAACTAGTGTCTGAAGCAAGGAGGGCAGAACTGGAATTTGGTCTGCTTTTCATTATTTTCCTTTTTTTTTTGCATTTAATGCAATTTGGCAGCTTACGATCACATAAATATATATTGACATTGTGTTTTAAACTCACAAACTTCACTGATAAGAGACTGATGTTTTATGAAAGGGGCATGTCCCATTCCAGTTATTTCCAGCTATGTCCAAATTCTATGTGTGCAAAAGCCAATCTATTCAGTGTTTTTTCTCCTGTAAGGACCTTGCCATCTGCTTCCTTTCCCAGAGACAGGCCACCTGAGCATGTGCAACACATCCTACCACACTCACTATCAGTAGCTCTACGGGACATGCAGATTGGAGAATCCAGCACTAAGAGATTCTCTTTTTTCTGTCTACAATCTTTCAAGTGAACAACATTGATGACTTTGTGTGATCATAACTGTTCTCAACTCGCAGTATGCTGAGTAGTTTGTCTGGAATTAAACAAATACTTCATTTCTGAAAAATCCTTACAAAATACCTGTACTCACCAGGCACATTTCTTCTGCAGTTGGTGTCAGAACTGGCATGCTATTCAGTCCCACGGTAAACAATGACTGCACCTGGAATGCTCCTCTAGCCTAGTAAGCTTTTCCAACTTCTTTGCTCCTTTCCAAGTACTGCATGAATGTACAATCAGGAAAAGACAAGTCTGCTGGCTGAGGAAAGGTGCAAGATGAGCAAGTGCCATGAAGGATTCAACATGTCCAACTATTTAAGTTTTATTTGCAAACCTGTTCTTCAGCTTTTGAAATTTTTTGTCTAGAATCAACATGTGCCCTCCACAAAAAGAGAGGATTATTAAAATCCAGTGGGATTTTATAATGGGATCAACTACAACTGTCCCTTGGTACAAAAGCAATTTTCTCTTGATTAGTGCCTTCTAAGCATTATCATGTTCAATACATAAATGATTCAAACTCATTATATGCCAGTTTCATTATTTCCAAGATAAAATTTTATTATTTTCCAGAGATCTACTTGGACACATTTCTTAACAGCATTCTTACGCTTTGAAGAAGTGTGCTGCAAATTCTTTGCTTTTCCATGGCTGGGGAAAGAAATCCAACCCATACCTGGATTTACTTAAGAGAGGAAAAATTTAAGTGTTCAAAATGTTTTATGCTTCCAGCACCCCTAAAAGAGCATCCACCTTTCTTCTGAATGCAAGTCATCTTTATTTTCAAATTAATTTCAAGAACCTATGCCATGCGTCTCTTGAACATGGACAAATTTAACATCAACCTTTACCTTCCACACTTGAAATCTCTCCATGGTAATGGCAGATTTTGAAAGCTATTCCAGTACCTAGGTCCGTGGAGCTCATATCCTCCCTCCTCCCACCCCAATCCTTTCATCTTTACTGAAGGAAATGAGAAAGAAAGTTGTCTTACCGATAACTCCAAGGTTAATGTCCCCTGCGAACCCCACCTAGCAAGTCGACATCATGACATGTCAGGTCAGCCTCAATCACGCTTCCCTGATAGTCAGGTAAAAGGAAGGAGTTAAAATACAAAATTGACACGTGCAGATTTCTGGACATCAGAAAATATATTCTGAACTGTCTTTCAGAGCTTCTGGTAACCTCCAAGCTGTTAAAACATTTCTTCAGAGGGATTCTCCTGTTCTAAAATTTCAGCAGTTCCTGAACAATAACCAAGTATCGCAGATCCACCTTGACTATTTTATTTGAATGAGACCAAAAGCTTATGGTTTCCCTTTAGTACAAGTGATTTTTTTTCTCCCTACTCTACACATTTTATCAACTAATACATGCTCAACAAAACCACTCTGGGTTTCAAAGGACAATTTAAGCCAACAAACTACAACAGCTTCATTCAAATTCTAAGTTAACAGAAGCTCTAACTTCTTTTTTTTGTTGTTTTAGAAAAAACAGGAACACAACGTGGTACACTCTTTCTATAAGGCTCTAGCTACTCACATAGTTCACGTGAATGACAGAATTCCACTGACCCAACTTCCACCGTACAAGCAATCCTTAATCACACACAAACTCCATCTCAAGTCATGCATGATCAAAGATTGCTGATGACAGATTTCTAGGATAGGTCCTTGTTGTTCTATGGATGGGCCACCAGCATTTTTGGATAACGATTAAGTCTTGCTGAAAATACATTCATTCAGTAGGGTCTATAGGTCTTGGTACCAAACGTTTTTGAGAGGTTTAAGACTTTTTGCTCAGCACTTCACATTTATTTCTCTCCTAGCCTTATAATAAGAGTGCCCTCTGTATTTTTTTTTCTGTGTAGTTCAAATTACAGAAATGGGTTTAATGTCCAAACACAGAAGGGACAAAAAATAGTGAGGTTTTTATACAGAGTCACCAAAATCATGCGGTGATCTTCTACTTTATTTTGGAAAGGTTTAAGCAATGCAGTTGTCGTTCTTTAATAATCAGACTACAGAATCCGAGACTTGAAAATAAACAATCGCTAGAAAAAATTAAGCCTTTAACACTTTGAAAAAATGCAAACTATGTTGAATCAAATAGTAAAATCGTAAGTTGAGTTTAGTGAACTCAACTTGTTAATAAAGTGAAATTAAATATATAATAACACAGTAGCTGTAAAAGTACTTTGCTCAAGTTTTGAAACTGCTAGGAACCTGATAACTTACTTCTTAAGTCCAACACCTTGTCAATACAGACATTTAAGCAACTGCTATAAATGAGTGATCAAATAATTATTAAAACTCCATTTCATGGCTCCTCCTCCAATGCCAGCAGGACACTCATAAAAGCTGAATACTGGTGTGCAAGTTGAAATCCATTTTCAACATATTATAGAGGATCTTTGCTAAGTTATACTGAAGAAACAATCAAAAGAAATGCACAAGAGTAAATTTAAATTTATTTTTTAACTAGATGTCAAAATTGTGCTGAGAAATTCTTTCCTTGTGTCAGGCAGAGCAGTTTTCCACTGTACTACAGTATCTTTGCTTGATAATTATTTTTTCCATCATTTCATTAAGTTCTTCAAGTGCAGCATATGCCACTATTCGAGAAAGCTGTAGCACACCTTATCTAAGGATTAAATAAAGTATTGCTGCAAATTTAAAAGGTGAACTTGAGTAGCCATAAACTACGTAAATCAAAGAAATTGGTGTATCTCGTAAATATAAACTTCTGAGTTTAACTGTTATAATTTTAAATTATAAAAATGTATAGCTCGCTCCTCATATTTAATAAAACTATTAGTATAAACAGTGATTTGAGCAGGATACAAGATGAAGCCTTACAGTTCTTGAGGAAGACTTCAACATTTTTGTTTCTCAGCTGTTTTGTAACTACTGTAACTGAGGTGTTTCACTTCCTCCCCACTCCCCCCACAGTATGTACTAGCACCTCACCTCTCCTCAGCTAACATGTGCAATACAGGAACACTACCTTCTTCCAAGATGGAGAGGACTTGAAACACGATTCCAATTAAGCTCCTTGTACCAGATCCCCATTACAATGAATACTGAAAAGCCAATACTTATTGGGACTACAGGGTTCTGCTCAGCACTACAAGAGCTGTATAACTACCACAAAGTCATACGGATAGGGCAGCAAAACTGTGTTAAAACAGAATTACAAACCAGATCCTTATCACAAGCCAAAGCCTGAGGTGTATACCCAGACAATAGCCCTCTGAGTTCACTGCTCAGGTAAGAAAAAGAAAGGATATGATTTGGCCCCATTAACTTTATGAAGTGGGGAAAAAAACCCCCAAATCCCAACATACTAGATACTGATTTTTTAAAAGCACTTTTAATCTACTTATGACCAATTCTATTAATTGGAAGAGCCTGACATGGGCAAACCCATTTCTGAGAAACAAATAGATTTCTTCGATTCGGGTCACAACTTAAACCCTGCAATCCCATTCCAGATCCATAGCAGTGTGGGGAGGCTCATCTTACTGGGTATATTCTGACATAACACACTTGAGACACCAGACAGGAATAGAAGACAAAGGGAGGAGTATGACCACTGAAGTTTAACTTCCTCAATAGTCTGTTTGGAATGCTGTAAATCAAGTATGAGCAACATATTGGATTTGGATATTTAGAGGTCCGGCAATAGTTTTCTTTAGAGAAAGTATAAATCTGTTTGTTTCCCTCTTTTCTTGAGAAGCAAATGTTCTTCATTGGGGTATAGAATGGCTTAGATGCAACACAAGAGTAATGTCATGATTTGCCAGTTAAAATTGACATCTGGGAATGTCCAAGACAAGGGTCAAAGCAACACATAAATAATGTAGCTAGCAATGCCCTCAAAAGATAACATCTTAAACTTTTTAGAAGCCTTTATTATAAGGCAGGAGAATTCTAAGGCAAATTGTTCATCATGGCAGAACATCAAATTAAATTGTCAAGATAGAAATAAGCAGAATCTGAAGAGTATGTTTGTGTTATCCGCAGCAAGAAGTTAGTTTAGCGTGCCACAGCACCTAATTTGTAATTCTCATTCCTAGTCAAATATTATTTTAGATTAGACTAAGATGCTTGAGATCAAAATAATTTCCCTGTGTGTTTGTACACTCAATTATACAATAAGGCTGGATCCTACCAGAACAGCCTCCACAGGGACTCCACAGGACATCATCAAAGGAACAAAATTAACACCACTGTAGGATCTGCTGCCTTCTCCACAAAGCATTAGAAGACTAGATTCAAATTAGATATCTGTGAATGCCTGGATACACTTCAACACTTTTAAATAGGAAAAAAAAAGTTTCAAAATTAGATGCTGATAAATTATTGAACAGCAATTAAACAGTGAGTGTCTTTTGGGCTGTCTGTAATTTCTCCTAGTTTTCAGTCTGATGTCCACAGTGCTACATGTTGGAAAGCACAGGAAATTTTGCATAAATTTGATCACTCACATAGGCAGTTATACTTTAAAAAACAATATTTTTCACAATAATTACCAATGAAATAATGTTTTAGGACACAATTGAATTTGAAATAGGTAATGTTTTGAATAGATTTTTAGGTTTTATTGAAATCTTACATGAACAAGAAATTGGAAATACAATCACATCAAGGAACAAATTGCCACGGCTTTGACGTTTTAAGCCAAACAAATTTTGTAGGGCAGATTTTCAAAAAGGTGTGAAGTTATAACAATTTAAAAACACAGTTAACCTACTTCTAGGAATGCAAAACATACAATCATGTTATTTTCAATACAAGAGAACTTAATTTGTTGTAATTTCTTAAAACTACTAAGACAAAGCACTAGCTTTTACTTTTATGTACAGCATACTCCTATGTAGTCTATCCCAAATCCAAAAAAAAAAAAAAAAAAAGAAGAAACTGTCCAAAACCAGAGGTTCTGCAAAATCATGATTGAACAGTGTGCCATTCCTGCTTTTAAACTGCTAAAATGAAGCCTAAAATGATAAAAGCACTGAAACCCCATATGGAGTTCAGGAATTCTGCAAGCCCAGTAATGTCCAAGTGCATTTATGAAAAAAAGAAAACTAAGAGACTCGAGTATATACACAATAGAGTGATTCTTCAGCCCAATACAAATGTCAGCCAATCGCTACTGAAGGATGAAACATTAAGCCAATTTTTTTTTTTTTTTTTTTTTTTTAAAGATGTAGAGCTATAGCCAATTCTATGTTTCCAATATTCTCAATCCCTCCTCACTTGTCTACTTCCACTGTTGCCCATAAGTATCCTGATAAAATTCCTGGTTGTCATTATTGTAACCATAGTTACCGGCATAGTCACCACCTTGCTGGAGCGGCTGCTGAGCGATGGGTTGGGAGCCCCAATTCTGCTGGTTGTTGGTCTGACGGCGCTTGGAATCAGGTTGGTTGTACCCATCTGCCTTTCTCTTGCCTCCTACGTTGCCCCCACGGTTGCCCCTGGCTCCACGAGCACCACGTCCTCTCTGCTGCTGTGCAGGGCCCCCTCTCCCCCCCCTGGCTCCTCTCGGCGGTCCCATGGGTGCCCCCCTCTGTGAGTAGCCAGCTCTACCTCTTGGTGGTGGTGCTCCCCGCCCCCTAGGTGGTGGAGGGGCACCTCTCCCACCCCTTCCTCCTCCTCCTCTTCCTCTTATAGCATAGCCATCATCATAGCCGTAATAGGGATCTTCATAGCCACCACGGTAGTCATGATAGTCATAACCATAGTAATCATCGTAATAATCTTCATAGCCATAGTAATCTGGGGGATAGCCATATCCACCTCTCCCTCCACGGCCTCGGCCTCTAATAGGAGGTGGCATGCGAGGCGGAGGGTAGTAATAATAGTCTTCATACCTAGTAAGAAAAAGAAACACAGAATTATTTATCTCCAAAAGCAACCCAAAATAAAGTATACATTTGCACTTGTTGATTAAAAATAACACAACACAGAGAATAGTTAAGTCAAGTCATTCAGGTTCTTCTAAACCAGCCCCTGTTTCACAGCACAACTTCACTTCTGCAGCATTACCACAGTGCAAGGGTGACACTCACGCAGTGCTCCGGGAGGCCTGTCTGGCAGCCTGACGTTCTTTCCTTTTCTTATCCGGTGGCTTTGCTAACACTATTTCAATTTCTTCCCCTTCTATCTCTTTCCCATTCATTTCATTCATAGCCTGTACAAAAATTAAAAGAAAAATAACTAAAAATTTTTTTCCATTCAAAAGGAAACTAAAACTTATACTGCAAGAAACCAGAGGGTTGGGCTGCTCCAGGATAAGCTGTGCCATGTGCTTTGCTTTTGTGCTACATAAACAGAATGTTACACATCACTTTTTCAAGTTCCATTTTATACTCCAGTTACAGGGAAGCAGTATTTTTTTTTCAAATGTTCTTTATATCGTAAGGTAAAAAACGAGGATTGAAACATATTACGCATTATTTTTAAAAAGTCAGACATAACACCATCAGTTTTTGTGCTCCTGTATCTTCTAGAAACCTTTCAGAAATACACAAGTTCTCACTACTTATACTGACATAAACACTCACTGCACTTATAAGCCTGGCAGAACATGTGCACATAACAGAAAGAATTGTTACATTTGGGTTTTTCAGGCAGCTGAATGTGAGTCAAGTGACTGAGAAAATCAAGTAGTTCTGAGGACACATACTTGAGGAGAAAAAAACAAAAAAGGTTACTGAAACTTGGTGGTCTCATCAAGCAAGCCCCGAATCCTCCAGAAAATTAACATGCAATTTTTTACTACCAAAAGCACCCACAAAGAGAACTTAATACAAACAGACAAAGAGTACAATTAGGACTACACCCCCAATTCCTCACCTGGAGTTATCTGCCTTGCATTAAACGTTTTTGGGTATTAATACTAGCATTAGTGAAGATGTTAGGTGTCTGTACAGCTACATGCCCCAAAAGCATGAGAAATTATGGCAATTTATTTTCACATTAGGCGTCTGTACAGCTACATGTCCCAAAAGCATGAGAAATTACGGCAATTTATTTCCAAGAAGGTATGAATACCAGTAGACACTAGAATCAGTGAGCCAGTTTCATGCACTCCACACATAAATACTGTAACAATCTCACTGAAAGCCAAAACACACCCATACATAAAAATATCTCATGAAATTCATAAGCCAATTTAGTGGCCGTGAAGCAGTCACATGGGCCATATGTGGTAGTTTCTAGCTTGAGATGAGCATTAGTGATGCATCTGATTTTTTCTCAATTGCTACAAGTTTCCAGGTGCTGAAACTAACAGAACATTTAGTAGGTAGCTCAGTGGGAAGGGGCTGGAGTGTTTACTACAGAAAACCATGTCTAGAAGTGTTGCTGACTTACCATTTGTTTCAACAATTTCTTGTCCTCCCCTGGACATGGTCTAAACCTATCCAAACCAACCTCAACCTCGTTAAATATGAGTGACATTCATCCTAAAGCCATATTCTAAGAGTATTCTAAAACCTAATCCCATCCGTAGTAAAAACTCTAAGCAATTAAATGGCTATAAAATCATTAAGAAGATCGAGTACAGAGCCTTTGAACTGTCCATATAGCCACATACACCCCATAAAATATATCTGCTTCAAGACTCCCAGACGCAAGAAACACTTCCTACTCTTCTTCCCCCCATGAACCATGGATTTAAAAAAGAGAAGGAGTAATTTTTACAGAATTCAATACACTGAAGCACAGACAGCAGATATTAATGACCTTCTCAACAGCTCATGGACACAGAGGAAGAGAACTTTGAAGCTTACAATAATGATCGTCATTATTTAAGGAGTCATTGAGAAGAAACCTCGAGTACACGCAGTTAAAAACAGGTAATGCTTTAAGAGTTGCCAACACCATTCTCCTCTCCTTCACAAAGCCTTTTTTAATTACCTCTCATTTTCTATTTGATACTTTTGTCACTCCAAAACTACACACAGCCTTTAAATAGGGGTCTTTGAGAGACAACTGATACCTTCTGCCAGTGCTTCCTCAGAAAAATTGTCTAGGTTGATCTTTTTTTTTTTCCTCTTCTCTAGACTCTCCTGCATTGCTCTACACCTTTTCCAGTCTACTTGTTAACTTGCTACAGTTTTGTCCTTTCAAGTTTCACATCCTCCTAGCTACTGAAATCATAGGAACAAAATTATTAGCGTTAAAATTCTCACAATGGGAACCTTATTAAATGGGTTCTACAGTTTGTCTTATCGAGATATTTACTGTAAAGAAATTTCTTAAAACCATTCATACAAAATAAAGTGCTCTCATCCACTTAGCTAGGAAAGAATAATCAACTTACCTTCACTGCTGCACCTCTATCCTCAAAATGAACAAAAGCATAATCCTTCAACTTCTTTACTCTTTCCAGCTTTCCGAATTCAGAAAAGGATTTCTCTAGAATTTCTTCTGTCACAGTAGTGGCCAAGTTTCTTACAAATAAAACTTTTACCTGGTGAAAAAATGAGAACAAAGCTGTAATCTTTAAAAGTCAAACCTCAAAGAAAACTATTCCCTTTTTTGTCGCATTAAGAAATATAGGTAGCTTTACTAAATCTGTATCTGTTAAAAAAAAAAAAAAGTGCCTTGTAGTTACCTCTATGAAGTTTCTACAACTTCTCTCCTTCCACAGTTCCCTTCCATAACCAGAAGAATATCCAACTTTGATTTCCTGCTTCTGGGATGCTACAAATCCCAGCAAAATTTTAGTAACAGACCTCAAGGACAGCAAAGAGTTACCCCAAATCCCTGGGATAAAGTGCACACCATTTCCCACACTGAACTTCACCTTCATCTCACTCTGGAAAACAGTTTTACACAATACCTACCTGGTACTGAGTATAGCTAAAGCAGAAAATGCACAGCCTGACATGTCAATCCAGCAGGATAACCCTGCACACTACCAGTTTAGATGTTAACAGCAGTTAGTAACAGTGTGTTTCCAGCATCTTCCAATGGAAACTCATCTACAGTGCTCGGACCACACCATTTGCATAGCTTAATGTGAAAATGCCCTCTAACAGATTTTTGTGCCTCAAAACTAGCCTTTCTCAGCAGGAACAAATCTTTGTCACTATGGCATAAAGAAGTTCCTCACAAAGCACAAGAGAATCCAGTGAAGTCTTTACCGACCTTTGCCATGACTTCTGGATCAGGTTCCTCTACTGGATCAGCCCATTCCACTGTAACAACATTTCCCCAGACTTTTACTTTCCCACTCATCAGGCGTCGGCGAGCTTGTGCTGCTGACTTGTGATCCTCATACTCCAAGAAGCAGAATCCTCGATTCTTCTTTTTATCATCAGGTTGATGATACAAAATTACATCCACCAAACCCTCTGAAAAACAGATCTTTAGTACTGAGCTTCAAAAGGAAAGGAAAAATCCAGAGTCTACCCTAAAATGCCTTCAGTTGTGTTTTGTAATTTATTTGACTTTTACACCTGAAAGGGGGTAGGAGCACAAGAAAAGCAAAACAAATAGCAGATATCCATCCAATTTACCCAGAAACAGGTCACCTAGCAAGTGAAATTCTCCAGAACAAACTTACCTCACAATTAGGCTCTGCAAAACATCAACCTCAGTAACTCACACTGTTTAAGTTTTCTATACTTTTAAAATCATTTTTACATCTTTGAAAGGCAGCCAGTACTAACACATGACCGCTTCCCTGCCTCCTGGGGAACCCAGAAGGAACATCTTCCACATCTCTCCAAAAAGAGGAGAGAGAACTAAATGAATATTCACCTTCTGTTTTCACCACTTCCCTGAAGTAATTATAAATAGCAATCCTAAAAAAGAAGCAGGAGGTTAAAGCTCTCCTACAGGAACAAGAGCAAGTGACTCAATCTCTTATCAAAGGCAGAAGTATGCTCTCAGTGATGAGCTGACTTCTCTTCTTCCTACTTGCTGCACCTACTGGAGAATGCTGAAAAACTGGGACAAAAATTAGTCTGTCATTAACTATTTCTGTAATAATATTCCCTCTAACCCAATTTAGTATTCCCTCCTCCCCTTCACTGCTCAGGAATACATTTGTTTCAGGCTCCCCAGAAAACTTCTCCATGTTGACAGCAGAACCTCCTGTAGATCTAGTAACAAATACAGAGCCTTCAACAGAAAGCTAGAACAGGTAATAGAATTGGGATCTACCTTTTTTTTCTGAGTTCATTTGTGCTAGTTTTTCTGAGTCCCTATGAGTTGTTTCCATCTCTAATTGTAAAGTTGCATCATCATTCATTTAACAATCACTAAAACAAACACAAGTCCCTTTACGGTCCACCTTAAGATATAACACATATGTAAAATTTCTAACAAAATCAAACTTGGAATCCAACTTGAAAATAGTTTAAATGATACCTGAACACATCCATCAAACAACTAGACCAACAAAACAGAGACTGAATGGTATTCTGGGACTCATTAAGTCTTACCTGTGACTTTACCAAACTCTTCCAATATGTTTTCCTTAGTTTTGTTCTTTGGAATTGACCCAACAAATAACCTGTTGTTTGCCACGGAGATGCATACTCCAAGGTGCTTTCCAGGACGGATTTCATAGTTGTCACACTGAAAAAACAAAGCCATTGATTTGCTTTATGCACAATACTGTGCACAAAAATATCCCCAAATCATAAAATCAGGTATTTTCTTCATCATCTACTACTTTTATACATAGCACGTTTAATTAGCATTGCAAGAGAATTCCTAGAACAGCTGTTTTTGAGTTGGCATTCACTTGGAAGAACAGTGCCAAGCACAGGATTTCCACAAACTTCTGAAGTCCTGTTGAATGGAAAGCTACAAAAAAACTGCAGTGAAAGGAACAACATGGGACATATACACACCGCATGGCATAAATTTATTCACCTACTCTTTATCTCAGACTTGAAAGATCTTTCTAGCAACTGGTTACTGCTTCCTCTGCTGTCAGTCAACTGCTGCTGCTGTTATCAGTAAGCAAATACATGGCATTAAAGACACTGCGAGCTCTTCCTCTTTCCTTGGACA
Organism: Monarcha castaneiventris obscurior; assembly: GCA_026261815.1. Lineage (NCBI taxonomy): Eukaryota > Metazoa > Chordata > Aves > Passeriformes > Monarchidae > Monarcha > Monarcha castaneiventris. The sequence goes on along the minus strand of JAMPIT010000511.1, from coordinate 1,196,759 downwards.
GCTTTGAACACAGAGAAGGTTTGCTGAGACAATCAACAGTCTAAATCAGTCTGTGACCTGGCTTCTACCCCACCTCCAATAGCAGGCATGTTTTTGACTTTGTACATGATAAGATTAAAAAATTTTACTGTCAAGATTTAAAACGTCCATTAAAAAAAAAATGTAGCCCACTGCTTCATGCCTGCACCCACAGCTGGATTACTCTGAAAACCAAGACTCCCAATAGATCTTTAAAGGTACAAGAATACAGCCTTAAAAAACAAAAATCAAGACAGACATAGTTTCGTTTTTTTTTTTTTTAGTCAATTTTCAAACACAGCAGAAGAGGATGAATGTTTCATCATCAGCCAGCTTTTGAAAACCTCATGCAAATCTTTAAAAGCAGGTTTTTAGCCATTCTAATCCTAGCTGAGACATAGCCCTACAAATGACAGCAATACCTTCAGGAACATCCTCCATATTCCAGAAGAACATCAGAAAAATGTTAAGGTACCACAGACTATCAAACAAAATCACTTCAAGGAAGACAAAAGCATTTCAGAATTCTGCTTCACATACTAAAGTGAATTCTAACACAGTAAAACTTTTTGTTCTGGTGCCATGAACTTACTAACCTGAATCTACTTTTCACATTGTATCTTATGCAAAGCCATTTTGCTTAGGATTAATCCCATTCCCACTGGTGCCTTGCAAACACTAGGAGAAGGTCCACATGGTTTTAACAGCTTTTAAGTTTTTCCAGGTTTCAGGTTTCCCTGCCCCCACCAACTTAACTAAGGTGTTCAGATTTGACCCCTCTTCTTCATCCCTTATTCAGGATCAGCTGAATTCCACTAATGCAAGTAAGATTAGACATTTCACCTGTTTTGGTTCAAAGTACTCACAGTATTTCACAGCTACATCCAAAATCTTTGGAGATACACCCTGATCTGCCTAATTCTACATCTTCCTCTCAAGCAGAGGCAAGGCCCCAATCAGACTATTGTCTCTCCCTTTAACCCCCTAGGGATTGCTCTGTGTCCCCTTCCAAACTGCCTAGGTGCATGCACGTCAGCTTTCAAGCAGTGAGCAGACTGTGTGACTGGCACCGGAAAGAACAAAAAGCCACTGGAAACGACCAAAGGAACTAATTCAGAGACCCCCTCCATGGCAGCAGCAGCTAAACAATGCATCTCCAATTAGCTCTTTAGAGTAGAAAGGGTGATGAAACTTAAAACACACTGAAGCTTAAAAAATGTATTTTCCAGCTGGAATCAAGTAGGCTCCTAACAATCACCTAAGTACTCCTACAGGCTGCAGTAAGGTACAGCATGTAACAGTCTTCTAAGGTAAGTATCTGTACTTACTAAATGAACTCAGGAGGCAATTTTTAAGAAAGTAAAATTTTGAGCCTGTCAATGGATGTTTTAAAGACTTCATTACTTAAAAAATTACCAACATGTTGGCTGTTTACTTTTTCTTGACCTGTCTGGAAATAAGTTAACTCACCAGTTTGACTGCTTCTTGTGCTGCATCTTTACTACAAAAGGTAATGAAAGCGTAACCTCTGTTTTGACCAGAAAGAGGATCCATCATGAGACGCAGATCCCAAATTGGACCAGCTTTCTCAAAAAGTGGCACCAATTCATCTTCATAAAGGTCTCGGGGAATTTTACCAACAAAAACCTAAAAAGAAAGAGGACACTTGAAACAAAGCTTTTTCAGAAATGCAAGCTTCTTTTTAGTGCTTGAAAATTCCTAGGAAAGGAAGAACAATGCAGATAAACCAGCAGAGCAGAAACATTGCAGTCATCACTGCAGCCTTCACAGCAGCCAATGTTATTGTATGTACCACGTCTTCTAACCCTCCTGCCGTTTGTACAAGGTTTTACACACAGAAAACCTGGGTATGTTACTTATATTGAAGAGGTTGTGAATGTCTCCTACTGAAGAGATAAATGGTTCTTACCTGGTTTTAATTTTGGCACTTAAAAACTAAGACCTTACAGACTATCTAGCTGGGTATCATATGTTAAAGCAGGCCAAGCACTTCCTTGCTCTTGCAGTATTTTCAATTCACTCTGTAAATTAATCCTCCTTAGAAAGCTACAGAGATGGAAAAATAATTTAATAATTATAATTTCCTTTTAATTACTTGATGCACATTTTCCACTTTTAATATATACTGTAGTCTTGTTTCTCATCTGTATTTGTTGCAGCTTCCACCAACTGAATGTTTAATATTTATTTAGGCAAACCTGTTGAGTTCTTGTGGTTTTGTTCCTTGCAATTAACTTGAGTTAAATTTTGTTAAGGAGTTAATCTCTTTAGCTGAGGTCTCTCTAGAAAGATCCCCCCCAGTTGTTTAATCACTGCAGCTCTCCTCTGAATTCTCAAAACTTCTTCCATGTTAATACAAACAAAACATTCCAAACACCCATTAAGATCAAAATACATTTATTTTAACTTCAAACATTTTTTTTAGTAAAAAAAACCCATGAGACAACGCTTTCATTCTCAGTAATGCCTTGCCATAATCATATCTCACACTGAAGGCATAGCAGAATTTCAGAACTAAAGACACTCAGCATGCCCATGTAAGCACCGATATAACAAACCCATGAGGAGAATATGACTAATTTGAAAAACGTGGAACAAGGCAGAACTTCTAGATGTTTCACGTTACACAAATATTGCTGAAATTCAGTTTCCAGAACATTTCTAAAAAGCTTAGCCTCTCTCAGTTCAGTGTGAATGTTGACTGAACATTATTTACTGGGGAGAAAAGAAAGGAACTAATTTATCACACTAACTGGAAGCCAAAAGATTTTCCCCACTACCTCCCTAGAAAGCTTAAGGTATTCCTCTAGATAGGTACTTACATTGTCATTACTTCTAGAACATTAACTCATTTGCAGCTTTTAAAGACAAAACCTGATACCATCAGGGAAACACACAAGTCAGAAACTACAGCTTGCTCCCAAGTCAGTGAAACTGTCAACTGAACTTGATACAAACTCCAACCGGTTTTAAAAAGTTCACATTAAATTCTTTGGTGCATATAGATGCATCTGTTTCCAGCACAAACCAAAGGTGACTCACCAAAACAGAAGACTTAAAGAAAAGAAAAAAATCCTAATCCAAATACAAAGTCCATTTTGTCAGCAAGTTACCAAAAATTTGCCATCCTGAAAGCTTCCGTGTTCTACTTTCTCTGCAGTCTCTTCGTCTCACTCTCTACAAACTTTTAGACCTGGCAATTTCACAAGACTGTGACTACAGTTCAGTTCAGGAAATACACTCTAGAAGCTCATATAAGAAACAGAATTAAGGATTAAACTTGGAAGATATTCACATCTGACCCACATCCTACAGTAACTTCTATTTATAAAGTAAGAACTAGGTAACTGTGGGAGAAATTCACATGTAGGGGAATTTGCTGTGAGCCTATATAGTTAATATGTTAATGATCTACAAGAACAATACTAAACACCAGGTGAACATCTTCCATGGGTCAGAAGAAACACCTGCAATAGCTTTTTTTTTAGATATGTTGATAGCTTGATTAAAGTTCTGAAATACCAAAGAACACAGTATCAGATGTCTTCTTTTATTTTTCACTTCTACATGAGTACTGTGGAAAAACTTTGGAAACAGGCACTATTAAGGAAACAATAAAAGAGATCTTGTCTCAGAAGGATGCGACTGCATTTTTTTCTGGGTTCTTGTTGTTATCACTGACCATTAGACCAATTTTTTCCAGTTTTGCTTCCTAAAGGACTTCTACAAAGTACTCCATTTTACTTCTTTTTATTACCATTTTAGAAGACTGAAGTTTTCTTAGTTAGGGCTTTTTGTAATTAATTTCAGTTTCCTGAACAATTTTACAAAGCATTACTGAGGGGAGCGATCCACTACTTCACTCAAGATGATGTGTCTGAGCCTCTGATGTTGTCAATGCAAGCTAACAGAAGTGCACTGCAGCGTTCAACAAGTCCTTCAAAACCTCTCTCCTTTCAACAGTCTTCTTATACTTTGCAGTCAATTTTTCCTAAATGTCAGATTTAACTGTTATTTTGCGTAGGCTGCTCAACTGCTTCATCTTATCCAAATCTACAGTCTTCCTTTAAAAGAAAAATAACAGAAGTGGACAAAATTCTAGCTCAGTGCACAATCCTTTGAACCTCCCATTCCTGCAGTACAGAAGTGACATTCCATTTGTTTACCAAATGCAGCTTTGTCTACTTCAACTCCTGCTGAATTTAGTATACCACTGTTTCTATATTAGAGTACCAAATTTTTTCCATTCCATTTATTATGGATAAAGCAGTTTAAATTGCCCCAACATTTCTAGCAACATCGCATTTTTTAGACTGCAGGTTAGCCTCACGACCCTTCCTTGATTTTTTGTTACAAATCCTGACCCTGCATCCACATAGAGCAAATGTAATACCAACTTACCATTCACAGAGTTAAAATTCTGGACTTGATAATGACATTCAAAGATGTTTACCACATACTTACCCAGTAAATCTCAGCTCTGAAAAGGACATGTGGGAACTCCTCCATTTTATATAGTCTACACTCTTACACAGACAGCTAAGCTTGCACATCACCTTAGCAATTATGGGCAAATAATCTATTTACAGAATTTTCAAAATTTTAGTTCACATCACTGAAAAACACTGAAATAGAAGTCCCTCAAAACTGTAGGAGTAGAACATACTTTATCTGGATACCCCTCAATAAAACTGAAACCAACCCATCATTCATGATAGATGACTGTTAGCTGCATGTACTAAACATGTCTTCATGTTAGCTATCTGTGATAATTTTGGCAAGTGCCTTCCCCTCTTCCTATAGCCGTGGGGTAAAGGGCTGGCATTTCAGTTACCACTGAAGCCTCCTGTTCTTCAAATCAGGTCTTAAACAGTATTATATTCACTTACACCAAAAGGTAAAGGAGGGAAATAAAGTACCACATTGGTCACCTCCCTCATTTTTGATGTAACTAGTCTGGACAGGCCATATGTATGCTGGGGGGGTAGGGGGCTTCCGTCCTCTAAATTAAAAAGACAGAAAAAATTCATATATACCTACACACACACACATATACATGTAAATATAAATCAGGGCAGTTTGGTTGGACACTAGGAATAATTTCTTCACAGAAAGGGTCAATATACATTGGAACAAGCTGGCCAGGGAGGTGCTGGAATCACCATCCCTGGAGGTGTTTAAGGAAAGACTAGACATGGCATTCAGTCCCATAGTCTAGTTGACAAGGTGGTGTTCAGTCACAGATTAGAACTGATCTCAGAGGTCTTTTCCAACCTTAATTATTCTGTGATTCTGTGAAATAAGGATCCTTCAATTTTCCTGAATTTAACAACTAAAAGCTCCTCAGTTGGCAGACTGAAGATCAGGAGTGAAAAACACTGTATTTTAACCTGCTTTGCAAATACAGCTCAACCTCATTAAACAATTCAATATTCCCCGTAAACAGACGGCATTTATCACTTCGTTTTATTCAAGTGAAACACAGAATGCTTGTCTTGCTTGCATGGAAATTTCATCATACCATACAACCAAATTTCCTTTTTTCCTTATACACTTAAACTTCTCCTTGCTGTCACTGAATTTAATGAAGCACTAGTAACACTGTCTTTTATTATGACTGCACTTAATTTCAAAAGTTATTGAAATAGTTCTGTAGATGTTATCTATGCATCCTCCAATGCTGCTGAAGAACTCATTTATTTTAAACCACAGTAAGACTACTTACGTAGCTTTGTATAAAAAAATTTGAATTTAAGAATACAAAAGAATTCTTTTTTTCAGCATTGCTTGCATATACACTTTAGTGAATGATTGTTCTGATTTTGGCTGAAATAGAGGTAATTTTTCCTCAGTAGCTGGTACAGGGCTGTGTTTTAGAGTCAGCAGGAGAATAACGCTGATGACATGGTGATGTTTTGGTTGTTACTGAATAGTGTGTACCCTAAGTCAAAGACTTTTCTGGGGTCTCATGCTCTGCCAGTGAGGAAGTGCACAAAAAGCTGGGAGGAAACATGGTGGGACAGCTGACTCAAACTGGCCAGAGGCATATTCCACACCACAGATCATGCCCCACACGGAAACTGGGGGAGCTACTCAGAAGTGGGAGCCACTTGCAGCTCAGGGAGAGGCTTGGCATCAGTCAGCAGATGGTGAGCAACTGTAGTGTGAATCACTTGTTTTTCTTGGGTTTGTTCTTCTCTCTCTCTTCCTTTATTACTATTATATTTCACTTTGTTTTGCCTATTAACTGTTCTTATGTCAACCCATGACTTCTACTTTTTTCTTTTTCTGATTCTCCTCCCCATCCCACAGGGTTGAGGGGGAGTAAGCAAGCAGCTGTGTGAAGCTTGGTTGCCAGTTGGGGTTAAACCATGACTATGACAAACCTCAGTTACCATAGAGCACACAGACCTAAGCAGAGCTTGAGAAGTTACATGCATCAGTTATTACCTTTCAGTTCAAGGACTCATTCTAATTATTTACCACCACCACTAAATTAATTTTCCTTCATGGAATATGAAGATTCCCTTTAGAAATCATCCTTACTGTGATACTTCGAACCATCTTCTTGACAATAAACACAAGAGCTTCAGCATCTCAAAGAATGCAAAACATATCTGTAAACTGATAAACTTGAAGACAATAAGGAGATTGACTGTTTTCTCAAATCTTGTCTGGTGGTTTATAGAAAAATCTCCGAAAGAACTCCTGTATCAGACATGCAGCAGAGTGACAGAGTAATTAAAGTGTTGAGCATGTATTACAAAATGATCTACTAGGGACTAAAACCTTGAAGAATAGCTAAGTAAAGAAATACTCAGTTCAAACATTTTCATAACCAAACCTAAGTTTGCTCACAGCTTGCTAGGAAGATGCACAGGTTCAATCATAACCTTAAATTTCCAAATATGCTTACAGACTAGATTTGTCCTTTGGAAGGAAAAAAACCATTTTTTTTAAAGTCTTTGAAACTCTTCCAACTATCTTTTAACTTTAAAAAGAACAGCAGGTTTAACATGAGGTAAGAAAAGGCAGAGAAAAAAAGATCGTAGAAACTTTAAGCAGAACAAAGGAGCACTGCACAAGTCCCTCAGGATAAGCCATTATCAGTGTGTGCAGATGCAAATGACAAAGTGAGTGTAACGAGAGAAGGAAACACCCAAACAACTGCTTTTATTCTCATCAATAAACACCCCAAATACTAAGTATTGACATCATGGGACCTCACTATAAGCAAAACACCTTACAGTGAAGCATCAAGTCCTTCAGTAAAAGGAACACTCAATATTATATAACAAATCCTATTGTTATTATTTTCTTCTTTAAAACCTTCTGCACAGCTGTAACTTTGTCTTTATTACAGAATCACAGTCCAAAAACGTCCCACTGCTCTTAAAACTCATCCACTTTAAAAAAATACATGGGACTGCTTCATCCACCTAATCCTTTCAGCCAAGTGTTCACTGTGCCAGTCTGTTAATGTTCAACATGCTGACCACCCAGAACATAATTTATTAATACTTTAGCTTTTACTGCACAATGTAACTTTAGCTTTCAAGAAGTTCACCTACATCTTGAGACCTACAGTGAATTCCACTTTATGTTTTAAAAATTAGTTGGTGTACCAATATTTACAGTAGAAAGACCTGATGCACCTTAGAGGGAAAGAAGTCTACCTAGTATGCATCTTCTTCAAATCAGTAACTGTACTTGGGTATTCTCAAGAACCAAACATTTGCCATTACTGTCACATGACTGACAGCTCTGCATCAACATGTCTGAGCTGACACAAGCTACAAGAGTTTCAATATTATTTAAGTAAGTTTCAGGCACAAAGAGTGCACTGTCACAATCCAAAGGAATACTTTTAAAAAGTTTTATGTCCATCACACTGGAAAAGGGGCATATACACCACTGTATAACTGGAAGTGCTGGAAACAAACGAGAAGTGGTCCTCAAAAGCTTAAGAAAAAAAGAGGAAACAAAAAACAGCACCAAAAAACAAAACCCGACCCACCTCACTGTGGCAAAAAGTGATCTCATCACTTATGTGCAAACATGCTCTACCTACCACCAAATCCTAGGATCCTGTTTAAAATTATCACTATGCCTCGGAGCTCAACAGCAGGAGCTAAAGTCTACATTTCATAGAGCATACATCAGTTTCAGCAACATGTTCAGCATCTCAGGCTGTCAAACCAAACAGCATATCTAAGTCAGTAATCAGTCCTTAAATCCCACAAAAGGCCAGCAATACATTAATCTGGTAGAAATATAATTTCTAGAACTAGCTGGCTGGGGTTTGCTATAGCTTCTAACGCTGATTCAAGGCAGAAGTATTTCTATTAAGGGAGTTTCCACAAGTTACTTTTTCTAGCTTCAGGAAACTTAAAAATAGAACATATTCTTCATCGTATGAAAGTACAGCTAAACCAATGGCTTTCTGGTGAATTCCTGAAGAGCCAAACCATCACTGGACAATATACTTAAGAGCAGTAGTCAAGGACTTTCAGTCATGAGAGTAGTTCACTGTAGGAAGGGACCTACAATGATCAGCCAGTCCAACAGCCTGTCCACTTCAGGGCTGACCAAAAGCTAAACCATGTTATTAAAGGCACTGTCCAAATGTTCCTAAACCCTGACAGACCTGGGGCACCCACCAGCTCTCTAGGAAGCCTGTTCAATGTCTGACCACCCTCTCAGTAAAGAGATGCCTTCTTATGTCAGTGAGACATGGTGCAATCCAGTAACACTTTATACATCACATAATCACCCTGGCAACACCACTAAGTTGGTAAACAACCTCCAAGTCACCTTTCTAAATGAAGAAATGAAAAAAAAAAAAAAACCAACAAACAAAAAACCTGAAGCTACACGGCCTCTTTTCAGTGTAATAGTTGTGGTAGCTTCATTATCAGACCATGCGAACATCAAGGATTTTTTCATACAGATGGAAACAAAAGCAAATAAACAAAACCTTAATTATTACCAATCTCAACTGTCCTCTTCAAAACTTTTATGTGAGTACCTTTATACAACACCCAAGTCTTTTGCATTTTTAGCACATTACATGAAACCAAGCTAGTGCTGCTTAAATTCCATTTCTTGTAAACAGTCAAATTCCTCAAAGTAACATGTTTACCTACTCATGCATCCATGGTCACTTTTCAAGCGATGGACTAAAAACTTTAGGGTGAACCATGAAGTCTGACGATTTAATTTTAAGAAACTTTGCATAGCCTTTCTTAGTATATTCCACCTCTTTTTTTCTCCACTTTAACCTATCTTCCTGTCTTTTGAAGAATACTGAGGAGTAAGAAAGACTGATTAAGACATACATAGAAGAATATTTTCCTCTACAATACATTAAACTTGTAATATAGTTTATTTTCAAGTATTTCCAATTTATGAGTTTGCACAAGTATACAAAGCAATTATCAGCTTAGTCTGCATATACCAACCTCTGTTCCAATGCCAGGCTGAACACCAGAATATACAGTATCTGGAGGAGGACCCCCATATTTCCTCTGTCCTGTAGTTACATCCAAAGTGTAACCAGTCCGCTCTAGCAAAGCCTGAAAAAAAAAAAAAGTCAGACTACTTGCAGGGGAGAGGGCAGTGGGTTAAAACATACAGAACAAAAAAAGCATTCCAATATAAGCATTTCTTTATCTGCTCCTGGCCACACTTGATAAAGTATATATGAAGAGACAGAATCTACAAAAACCCCTATTGTTTCGTGGATTTAAAAAGCTATAATAAACAGCAATATTTGTTTTATATTACAAGGTCACTGGAAAGAACTTGTTTGTCTTTTCCCTTATTTTCCATTCTGTATGTCCAGAAGAAGTCCAGAACACTGGACAACTAAGACAATTCTTAAACAGATATCAATGTTTTTATAGAGCTTAAATTTTGGCCACTGTGTGATCAAGAAGAGCTGCATTCCCAACAACCCTTCTCTTTAGAATCTCTATAATGCATGCATTTCTTTAAAGCCAAGTGTGAATATACTTATCCAGGTGATATTGATAATTTTTAAGTTCATATTCAGTCTATGTACAAGTAATATGTCAGCTAGTACAGAAAAACCAGTGTTACCTTAATCTTTGCTTCATCTGGTCCTTTTGTTGATTCCTGTACTTTGCTGCCTTGTTTCTCTCTTTGCCTGTAGGTCTTCATAACTCCACATAAAAATGCACTTTTGTTCTGTAGATACAATTTACAAAATAATTCAATTGTGTGTATGACAAGCCGTGGGAACCCACTGAATCTTACACTTCATACCATGAAGTCACTACTTCAAGTCAATGCAATATATCAAATGTCAAAAGAATCCTTCAGGAAAACACAATAATTAATTCAACAAACTTGTCAGATTGAGAAAGTCATCAGATTCCAAACATAATTTTAACCTATTTTCTCAATTGCACACATATTTTTATTATCTGCAAGCTTTTGCTTTGTGCTCAAATACCTACAATTTAAGGAAATTATTAACAGACTTGTTATTTGGGTTTGAAATACAAGAATACAGCAACCACAATGAACTTCTAAGTTACAACTCTCCTGCCAGTAGTGCCAGAACACTATTTATACTTATGTGCTCACACTCCTGGAGCTCTCACCTTACCTGTACATGCGACAGGTCACTTTCTTTAAACTGCTGTAATACAGAGAGGGCTCCTTCTTCATTAAATTCCCTAAGAGCATCAATTGCTCTTTCATCAAGATCGACATAAGCTACCAACCCTAAAAGTTAAAGATAAAAAAGTTACAGATTTCTATTGAATTTCATACAAACTAAGAACTATGCAGTTTGCTTTTAAAGTCAAAAAGTTACATTCCATAGCAACAGAATTATACATTTAATTATATATTCCTACATAAGTATATGAAAGAATATGAGTACAATGAAAAAGTTAAATTAAAATGTATATACCTAAACACTAACTGATGTGCAGGATTACAGCCCATGTGTAACAGTTTTCTAGCATTCAGGAATGCAATCTGCTGCATAAAAGCAGTATTACACACCAGGGTCTGAAACAATGAACTCTGGCTCACTTTTAATAATTTGAATTTTGTTTATCCCTCATTTTAAGTTCCACACTTCCTTCTCTTGAGTTGAGCTGTTCTAGAGTAAACTGACAGGTGAACATTACAGGTATCCTATTGTATGGGAAAAAGGAGCTACCCAACTGATGATCAAACACCTAAGAAGCTCTACCGCACAAAATATTAGGAAGCAAAAATGATTTGTTCACTCTTTCCTCCAGCTTCAAAAAAGCAGGAGTCAGTGGACTTCATGTGGATCTTAAACAATGTTTGGGGTTTTTTAACTCATTTTGTTGCTCTATGCAGTTCCAAGAGCCAGAATTCAAAAAGCTATTATTTTGAGCCCTGCTATGCACCCGAAAAAGCTAATGTTAATTTTACAGGCACAGACTCCCCCAAGAAACATTGGACCAGTTCTGAAGCATTTTCTTTTTAAGGATCTTCACAAGTTTTTTTTTTTCCCCTTTTGTAATGCACTTGCATCAGTTGTGGAGTCAGACACATAGACTGAGATTTACACTTTTTAAATCATACATCCAACTTTAGGACAAATACCAAAAACTCCACACATTTTGCGACAGCTTGATCTCCAAAATACACAGATTATTTCACTGCTACTTGATTTTGAAAATGCACAGTAGTGCCAAGCCCAAGGACTACATTTCAGAAGTGATCCTGCATATTGGAAGGGACCTGTATCTTTCATGGAAGACTTCAGCAGATAAAAAAAATTGCTAAACTCAACCCCAAATTTGGCTCAAGTGTCAAAAGTAGTTTGCTTCAACTGACAAACCCCTGCACAATGCAAAAATCTTCAGTGGCATTAATGAAGTGTGAATAAATGTTTTCAGGTTACTCATGCAGTGGAATTATACTTGGTAGTCAGGTTCTGGGCTGAAAAGCTTTAAAATTCCTTAAGAACTCCTCACAACACAACCTAACTGCAACACATGTTAGAACCCCACGAGTTCCTCTGCCCAGGTATTTATTTACACCTTCTCTCAGACCATCAAGTGCACGTCATCATGACCCACAGTTGGAAAGTGCTTCTCTAAAGCCAATAAAAGCTGGTAAAGGCTTGAAGAAAGCTCACTGTGAATGACATCCAAAAGACATCACCCACATGAGCCAGTTTCACACTGAGAATTGATAAGGTATTGGTTTTGAACTGCCTTCATTTGATCAGTGTAATTTTAACTCTTTTCAACAAAAACTGTTATCTTGCCACCCAGGTATTCAAGATCAGCACATAAAGCAGTTCTACTGCTTCTTGTAAATCTGTTCACGGAACACACTAAAAAGGAAAAGAACGCCTCTGTCTATAGGATAAAATAGGGTGGTTATAAAAACAAAATAGGAAAACCTCTGTATATAAAGAAACCTCTTGAGAAGTTGCAGAGACCACTTGCTACCAGCAAGGTATTACTCGAGTTGCTAGATAGCTTAGTCCTCAACTTTGTTAGTGTCAGGCTGAACATTTCAGTGTAATAACCAACATGGATTAAACTGTCCACTCAGAACTAGAGAGAACAAAAAATCCACAGGCAGACTCAATTCAAATGTAGTCCCAGGCAAGACAAGCTAGTTGCTTCCCTCACTAAGTCACCTATGCAGCCTTTGAGTGTTTTAGAACCACTGTGACAGTAACAGTAGAAACGTAAAAGCAAAATGATGATTTGGATTGAAGAAAAAAAAAAAAGTAAAGTTCAGTATGTGGAAACATACATCTTCATTTGACGTCTAAGAAACTAGGTGCTCTGTGCCCTAAAGCAACTAAGATATCACATACAACTCCAAGGATGCGTCAAGTAATTAGTCAATGTCAAACCCAATTTGCCTTTAGGGAAATCAAAGTAGCAAAACATTCAGAGCTACACAGATCAAAAACAATGAATTTTTAAATCTTAATCTATAAAAATTTGAAAATGGTATGCCCTCACTTTCATAACCAATCAGAAACAAGAAATGCATATTATACCTGTCTGAAATATTTCATCAAGTCTCTCTGCCACCTTCTGTGGGAGGCCTGCCTCTATCAGTGTCTTGTAGTGTTCTGTGTGAGTTACACTGGAAGTATCCATTGGTTCTTCCTCTTCTTTTAACTGTACCGCATTACCATTCACCTGATTAGCCATTTTATTATGCTGCTGGAAAAAATTCAGGAGCTATATTACAATAAGCCAGAAATAACTAGTTTGTAGGACAATGCATGATTTATCTAAACTAATTTGTATACATGCTGCAAAATCACCTGTATCAAGTTTTATTTAATACTTTTTGGATGCAGCTGATCTAAGTTTCAAAAGAAAGTACAACCCTTAATATTGTGGAAAATGTACATGGAAGAATTTACATAACTTTTTAAAAATGTACTTCATGTACATAACAATGTCTAAACTTAATCTACTGATTGTCATTAACTGGTTACCATAGCAGCTAGAATGTACGGGGACACGGTAGTTAATATCCTTCAGCAAAGACTCAGAAGATCTAGTGCTATTTCCATTTCCCATTCTGCTACTTTTAAAACAATCATTTAAAATGTAGTGAACACACAGCCCTGCAGGGTAGCTTAAGGTATAAAAAGGTTAATACTTGTTTCTTGTTAATACTTATTTCCACTTTCTTGGCTTGTCGCCATGTCTTCCTTCAAACCCAACATGCTGCACAAGACTAGCCACATGCTTTCTCACGACGCTGTCAGAACTCGAGGACAGAAAGAGAAAAATCGCACTTTGATGGACATTGTCATTTGAAGCTGCAACACAACAGTTTCCATGCTTTCAGTTTCCCTCAAATAGGAGCTGTACAAATCACAGCTACTATTTCAATAATATATACTTATTGGTTTAAAAGGAAGCCATGACTGCAGCATCTTCAGTTCTTATATTAATAAAACTACTTGCTTTCAGAATTAACAAGCTGATTCCAAGTATGTGCACCAAAAAATGCACAACTGTCTTCTCAGACAATTCCAGTGGGCTTTGCCCAATTCATTAAAGACTGTTTCAATTTCTCAATTAGCCAGCCAGCTGATATTTACGGCTTTCAAATAAAAAGGCTGACAAGAGACAATTCAACTACCCAGCAGAGAACATTAAGGATGATCAGCTGTTAAGATTCAGAAATGAAACAAGCCTCAGGCTTTAAATGATAGGGCAGAAGTCAATGAGCAGCAGTGAAATGATAACCAGGTAGACAATGCAGCATGGTTGGAGTAATGCAATTAAGTACTACAATACAGGTATGAAGATGATTCAAGAACAGGTTTTTTAAAAAGTGCTGAGGCCTCAAGCTATTTCTACGTTGCAAAACAAGTCTCCCAGCATAAGCACACTTCTAACAGTCCCTTGTACACCCAGCCCTTCCAGACTACAGCTCATGAAGTGGTTGGAAGATATCCTATGAAGACTGAAAGCTAGAGCAAGGGAAGAAAAATACGCAATCATTTTTCTTCATACAGTCATGATTTTACTAAAGCTGTCTTATTTTGACAGGCAATTTTAGAGAGATGTAAAGCAGCCTCACACTGTTTCTGTCAGATGCTGCTTCTTTAAGCCATTAGTATGGAAAAGAAAGGAAGTTTCCCGTAGCTACATAGCATATATATATACACACACACATACACACACATTCTGTTACTTGACAAAGAAAAATTACTTTCTAACCAATTCATTTTACTTAAAAGCAACTGTAGCCTAATTACAGAAGGAAAAAAAAAATGCTATCTGAAGCTACAATAATGCCTACCGACCCTTACGGGTATTAATTATCAAAACACAAATGAACATCAATTTCCTGTAGGTTACAAACATCACAGAAAGCAAAACTCAGCTACGTGCCTGCTTGCCAGATAGCCTCGGCAAGACCTCAAATTTGAAACAGTGCAGGGCAGAGGGGGTTTAATTACACGGAAAATGCTTTGCTCAACCCCTCTTCTCAAAAACTCACAAGTTGAGACACACAAAAAAGATATAAAGAGGAGGGTATTTTTGTGCTCATCTTCCTACTGCCTTATTTAATAATTTCATTACACATATACTGCCTTCTCTGTACACAAAAAAAAAAAAACCAAACAAAAACCAACCAAACAAACCACAAAGAACTGAGAGGCTACAGCAACATACATACAGAAAATTTACTTGGAGCAATTACTAGGACCTTCTGAACTACAAGGGCTTATGGTGACAATCAAGGAGAGCTTTTTGTTAATCCAGAGTAGCTTCCAAGTGTCACATACCCAAAAGTTCAAAACTTTTTTCAGTGTTGCCTATAACTGAACAAAAGGTTGACAAGTTATGCTGTGCCCAGACAGAAACACCTCCTCTGGAGTACAGTGACTCAAACTTCTGACAGGCAAGATTCACAGCATGAAAAGATATCAACCTTCACCACAAGCATACACCAGTGTGGGGAGCAGTATCTAACCCCTGAGAATCAGATTATTACACAGCACCACAGCTCAAATGCTGTTTTAAGTAGGCTTTTAGGCGATTTAAATTAATACTCCGCTTTGTAATCCACTAGCTGTATGGTTTATTTTTGCTTAAGAATTAGTATCTCCATAAAGAACTAAAGTCAAATGCAATGCATGTTCAGTTTGGGTGTCAAAATTTTAGCTATTTCCTGTCACACAAACTTAATTTAAAAGGTTTTCCTAAAGAAATATATTGTAGAAAATTCTGAAGTGACACAGCTACCAAAATATTCAGGTACCAAGAGCATCCAGAAGACATATATTTCCTTTCACACTTACAGCAATAGATCCTCTAATGGCTTTGCAAGTTTGGCCTGAAATCTGAAATTAAATTGACTTTTTGTCCTCAGAAATCACCAACAAGCAAAAATGCATCTCTTATAATACTGAATCTTCATTCTGAGTTCAGCAGAGATATGTGGGTGAAAGTCATAGCTGAAAAAGACTATTTAGCTCTCCCTCTAGATAACATCAGCTAGTTGTAGGTAACAAGAAAAATATTTTTAACTGAATTTTATCTAGTAAGTAAAACATACAATGATTACTTTAACATTTTTATTCTGCTCTAAAAAATACTAAAAGCATGTTAAAGAGGAGTGATATCTCTGTTTGCATGCACAGTGTGTCCATGCTACTCAGCCTGTGACAGACCAGGCCACACAGAAGAGCACCCGCATACTCTCAGCTTTTCATTAAGTAAGATATTAAAATATCTAGAAAAGAGGGAGACTGGTTGAATTGGAAAGACTTCAAGGGTGGATTATAAGTAAAGAACTATGTATATAAGTACATGTGGGATATGTATTTGCTTTAAAAACATGCAGAAATGGATGAATTTAAAACAGTGTACACAAAACCATGCTTACCAAATGAGCAGAAGTAATAAACAGACATTGGGGACAATTTTACATAGGCAAGAAGAATTCTCACTGGTGCCCGAAGTGTTACCTAGCCTCACCACCTCCGAACTGTGCATACGGGGAAGGGTCTTGTTTCAAGTTTCACACTGCTGTTGCAAACAATGCTTTTCTGAAGACCGTAAGTACTTCATGATATAAAACATGTTTTTAGCTGTTCACTATCTTTCATCCGAAAGTCCTGCATCTCAAGAGTAATTTACAAAGTTACTAGTCCCTTTTTTAAGCTCTCCTATGACAAGTAGGAAATTAAAACTACAGGTGCTTCCAGTGTTTTGTAACTCAAATGGCTCATTCAATTATTTTTCTGGAACACAAAAAATTAACAGATATCTGATCCTGACAGTGTATGGCATCTTGAAAAGAGATACCTGATCACAGCCTCACTCTGACAATCACTGGTTAAACAGCCATGATGTTACTATTCCCTTTATCTTATACCATGACTCTAGCAGAGGTTGCCACCTACAGACTATCTAAGTATAACTCCATCCAATTAATTATAAATTCAGTCTAGTTAACTCAAAACATGGCTAGGAACAACTTAAATGAGAAGGGACAGAAGGTACCTGGCAAAAGGAAAATATCTAAACCTACCATAACCAACTTCACAGTGATTGTACACCAATACTGTTTTTGGGCTCCTGCTGAAAACTTAGTTTCATGCAGGAGTGCAACTTGCTTAGCTCAGGTGCACAGGAAGCCAACTAATGCATACATAAAAACTCTGCACCAAAGTAATTCCACTTGCTTATGTTACTACTCCTAACCAATATATAATCTGTGTCAAGCAGTTAAGTTAAACCATGTTAAAAATAACACTGAAGAAAGTTTGGGGAACATTTGTTTGTTTTTGTTATTTTAGTTTACCACAAGAAAACAAATGCAGTCCCTACAGTTATGCCTCGCACTTCAAGAGGGTCCTTGTCAAGCCAGGAAGATAAACACGGAAGTGGGGAGAAGATAAGAATTCACATTTAAAGACTGAATTGGGGTTTTATTAAAACCTTACTTGTCTAGAAACAGTTCTGTACATAAAGGCATGTACAAAAGGGCAGGCCCTTTATTCTGTACATGAAGGCATTATTGCCATTTCTTTTGTACCTTAGCTTACTCAATCACAGAAAGTACATTTTAATAGCTTAATTATGATATGCTAAGCTTAACTATGATATGCTAAGTGTTTCTTAGCAAGAATTACAAGAAACCTTATATTGAAGTTATCACAGCCTGAAGACCTTTACACAGTAGACAGGATTTCTCGCTACCTGTAAGCCAAAATGCATCTGGCACCCTCACCTCTCCAGCTCAGCCTTGCTCACTCCACAGCCCCACAGAAATAAAAATCTGAGAACGTCCAGTATGACGCTAAGCAAGGGACCAGCACAGCTCACAGAGAAACAAACTCTGCTTCAGTACCCACACAACTATGATTGGGAGATGACTTTAATACAGCAGGTTAGCAACGTGCCCATCAGTGCCATTAAAAAACCAGTGACTGCACCAATAGCTCCTACGTTTTGCTAACCTAAACGATAAAGTATGCCCATGCCCACTTCTCACTGGAGTTGGCAAATCATAGCTCATCTGTTGTCTGGGTTGTACTAAACACCACTCCTGATACTCCAGTTCCAAACAATACTTCAACAAAAATGAACTTTGCTCTCAAGAATTTATCCTCAAAGAATTTTGCAGATGTCTGTCTAACAAAGCAGGGAGTATTGGGGTTTTTGACTAAACTAGGAACTTGAGTGTTAACAGGAGACTCGAGTATTATTTCAATAGTTTTCACCTAGACAGAAAAACTGAGAGGTAAGGACATGTAATGCTTGTGGGAAATACAATTTCAAGGATGCAAAATTATCAAGCAGATACTGCTTCTTTGCAAACACTACATTTTGCATAGATTACAAAAAGCTTACACTGAGAGATGTAAAATTCTGGTTAGATTACTTTTACGAGTTAAAAAAAAAACAACAAAAAACAAAAAACTGAGTTAAAGTGTAGTGTCAGAGGAAAAAAAGCAACCCATCAAAAACCAAAGCACCAGCTTCATAAGCATTAATGTCCTTTACAGCACCAAGTGCCTGTGGGATCCTTTGGAGCATACGTGGGAAAGGGAACCCAACACACTGTTTCAAAAAGAGTAGCCCAGCACAGCTTACATACTTTAGGAGCACGTTCAAATACTGACAAGTAACAAGGCTGCTCAGACCGAGTAAATAAAGTCTTATTTTTAAAGTATTTGCAATAATGATGATTTAAGCAAAACTTTTCAAGATTTAGTAGAGGCTTTTGACAACAGTTAATTTAAGAAAAACAAAGTCTTAACAACAAAACTCTGGATGGTTTCTCCTTTAAGTACCTGACAAGCGTTATTCTCTCAATGAAAGTACGAAGCGCAGACCCGAGCGCTGCGGGTGGGTGCAGCTGTCCCTCCCGGATCTACCGCATTATGCGCTGCCTAAGATCTAAGGGCGCGCTGCGACAGCAACGCAGTTGCTGCTAAGAGCGCTCTTCTGTGCCCGCGGGCAGAGCGGACCGGACACAGCCGCAGCCGCCGGCGCTGGGGCGGCTTTAAAGAGCCCAGAGGGACCGAGCAGGGACCGACCCGACCCACAGCCCGGGAAAGGCGCGTCCCGGCCGCCCGTCACATGCACCCCTGATCCGCACGGCTGGGCGGAGCGGGCCGCCCCCCCATCCCCACCCGCCGGGCCCGCCCCCGGCCCCTCCCCAGCACGACTCCCGCGCCCGCGCCCGCGCCCGCCCGCCTATCCCGCGGAGCGGCCCCGCGATGGCCCCCGCCCCGCTCCGCTCCGCCGCGCCAGCGCCCTGGGCCCGTCCCCGCCCGCGCCGGGCCTGCGCGCAGCCGGCGCTTCCCGTCCCCTCGCGGGGCCCACGCAGGAGGGCTCGGCGCGGCCGCGGAGCGCCCCCGCCCCGCGGGGCGGCCCCAGCACTCACCGGAGCGGGGCCGACGCGGCGCAGCTCGGGCCCAAGCAGCGACGGCAAATGGCGCGCGCTCCTCCTTCTCCTCATGGACGGCGGCGCGACCCCGGCAGCACGCGGGGTTTCCCGGAACTGTTTCCAGGGACCGCTGCTTCGCCCACTCAGGAACCCGCGCTCTGGACGGGCAGCCGGCAGCACCAATGAGGCGCGAGAGGCGGGACGCACCATTCCTCCCGGCAGCCAATGAGAGGGAGGCGCCGTAACCAATCGCGAAGCGCCTTCCACCCGGCGCGCCGGTAGGGCCGGACTGGGGGCATTTAAAGGGGCAGCGCCTCCCGCGGCCCGAACAAAGGGAGCTTGCAAGGCTGCTCCGCTCGGCTCCGCCCGGCGCGCCCGGGGCGGGGCCGGGCCGGGCCTCTGCTGAGGGGGCGAAGCCGGGGCCGGGGCTCCCCCGGGCATTGGTGCCCGCGCTGCGGCCCGGTCCCCGGCGCGGCCTTGTCTGCCCGTGGGGCCTGTCGCGCTCTCCGAGCCGTGCCTTGTGTGAGCCTCCGGACCGGGTCTGGCTGCGTTGCCCTCCAGGCCCGAGGCAAGGAGGGAAAGCTATAAGGCTGCAGGAGCTGCGGGTCAGGCTGATCTCAGGACACTGGCGTGCGGGGCTCTGCAGCTGCTAATCTGTAATTAATCAGCGATTAAATCTTACTTGCCTGCTTACCAGATTTTCTTGATCAGGCTCTCGATGAGTGCAGACATGTCACAATAAATATATAAGTCAGGAAGAAAGCAGCCTGTTGGGACCGGTGGTGTGGTGCTGGCTTCACGTGGTTGACGTGCTGTTGCATAACATGAAAGTCAATGTATGCTGGGTTGGGGCAGGCTGAGTCCCGGAGTGCTATGTCAAACTGAACCCAGAGAACCTGCGTGTCTTCATACGGTCATGAGAACTGTGCATCTGGAGTCTGGTAAACAAAAATAGCAGCTCACATAGTCTCAGAGAAGGTTCTTCCAGTACCTTCACCCCAAAATTACTCTTCTGAAGATGGCATGAACCTGTGTTGTGAATCATGTATGTGTGTTATCCCACCACTGGTAATGTGGAGCATGAGAAAAAATAGTATGCAATGTCCAGCCTTTCCAAACCAGAAGCTGGAGGCAAGCTTATGCAGAAACTGGAGGTGTTCAGTCTGTTTTGCTGAACCTGTCTGGTGGTAGATGTGCTCCTTCTCTTGTAGAATTGGCACTCCCTCAGTGACTTACCTATTGAGATTTGGCAATAGAGACAGCTCTTCAGTGGTGGATGTAGGGGTCTACTGTGGTGTAGAGATGGAAGGAGAGGTAATCATCCATTGCCTTGTCCATCCCAGATCACTGCAGCGTTTTTTCTGGGAGTTAAGAACAATGGGTTAAAGGAGTTCTCACAACACAAATATTGAGAGGAATCGAGGGAGCTGAGCATCTTCAGTGGTGCTTAATAAATAACCCACAAAGCTCTTAAATTTTTTATAATATAGATTCCAGGAGTGAATTATGGAGTATAATGACATTTGTCCTGTCAGCTGGCAACCGAACATGATGAGGCTAATGAGCAAAATGTATATTGAGGTATGGATGTTTCTGCAGTGTAATAAATTGAGAATAATTTCCAGAATATCTCCAGCAACTACCACCCTGGGTTCTGTGTGCTTTGCAGTGCTTTGTTCTTTGGTCTCATGTTCCACACTACAGCCTCAGCCCAAAATGATCTAAACTTCAGACACCTCTAGTCAGGAAGAAGCTATAGCCTTCAGGTAGCTGGGGATAATGCCAGACAGCAAGCTGTGCCTGAGAGGAGGCCCTAGATGCTCTGAGTTGAGAGGAAAATTAATTTTTTGCTAGATTTCTCAATTTTAATTTTTGATAGAAAATCCGAGAATGATACTACTTACAGCTCTCTCTGACTGGAACTAAATAGGTACACACAACACCTGCTTTAGTCCTGGGCCAAGGCAGAACAAAAATCATCTTGGAACCGAGGAGATGGTTAATCTCAGCTGCTGAGAGCTGAGGGACAGTCCCGCTGCCCCTGACCATGCAGAGGGAGAGCCTGGCTCTGGCAAGGAGGCTGCCCTGCTCTGCTCCCTCAGCACATGCAAGTCCTGTGGGGGGAAACGGTGAGCAAACCCGTGAGAGGACAGAGCAAAGAAGTGAAGGGATACAGCTTTTCCATAGCTCTATATATTTTCTCTGCAACCTGATGACATTTTCCTATGATCAGGGGCCAGAGGTTGAGTTTTGCTGAGGTTCAGCATGTTCCTCTCAGTGTGTCACTTCTCTTCCACATTTGGACTGAACTTCCTGTGTGTTCCATGTCGGTGGCAAGATGACAGAGTTGAATCTGCTGTAATTGGTATGTGAACTGTTAACTTATATATGGAATATGACATTTCCTGATGCTCTAGACTTCTTATTGAGACCAATCATCAGTGCAGCATATTATGGATAATATGTCACAGATGTGCTTACCTCCAGCAAATGTCTTGTTCTCTGGTGCTCTGCGTGCAGCTCTTAAATGTTTGCAGAATCCCAGGCTTCCAGGGAGAGGTCTATCTTAAAAATCTTCAGGCATTATTTATCAGTAAGAACTTTCTGAGCACCTCCAGTATGTTCCACCACCTCTACAGCAGGGAAATGCTCAGGAAAATTTCTGCCTGCAGAGGCCATGCTACTGTTATTACCCTGTGTGCATATGTTTATTTTGCCTTGAACATAGCCAGCGTATTTGATTTTTAGGAAAACACACACGTATGCTTTGCCTTTGTCTTTCCTCATTCCCTTTATCTGCTCTGGAGTGGGGAGGTTGAGTGTGACAAAAAGGCCCAAAGAGACTAGACTGGGCTACCTGGGTGCCTTGCACTAAAACCAGCTTGCTGAAGATCTTGGATCTCACTTTCCTTTCTTTTCCTTTTTTTCCCCAATCCCTGAGCCAAGGATTATCGGCAATTTCCATCACATTTGTGTAGGATACAGCACAAAGCGAGCAACTTGGGAAATAGCTTCTGTTTGCTGCAGCAAAAATCACCAGCTCAATTTTAGCAGAAAACAAAGTGCACTTTTCCTGCTCCTGCAGTGGCCAAGCAGTGTTGGGCAAGGTCCTTTAGAAGCACAGTACAGACAGGGGATCTGGTGTTAAGGAAGGATAAGCATCTCAATGAAGACATAAAGGCTGCTCCAAGAAGTAAAACTCATACTGGAGCTGCGCTGTAGGCGGCTATGGGAAGTCAGGGTGTTATGAACAGGGTCAGTCCAACCCTGAGGAACTAGTAAATAACCAAGATGCACCAGTCCTGGAAGAGAAGAGAGAAGAATCGCTTCCTTTGTGTAGCCCTGTGCCTGTGGGAAAAAGCGGGGGACTAGTCATGCCATCAACCATTCCAGAGCGATTGAGGAAACCCAGAACAATTAGCTTCTCTATGTTCTGTTATCTGAGTTCAGCACTGTCCTTGCAGCCTTACCAGTTTCAAACATCAGCTTTGGATTTTGGTTGCTCTGAACCAGAATTGCCTGGAAGCAGATGGCAGCTCGTAGCTTTCCAAAAGACAGATAAGCCCTGCCCTCCAGGTCACACAGACTGAGGGGGAGTCCTGGAAAGGTCTCTAGACAACTTGTGCCTTTTTAACTCCCCGGCAATCACCGAGGTCTGAAGTGTAATCTTGTTTTACTCCCCAGCATTCCTGCTCTGGAATCCTGCAGCAAACAGTCTGTAGCTGGCATGTCTTCATGCACTGGCCCTGAAAGTGGTGACTGAACCCAAACTGCTTGCTGCAAGTCATGCGAATGCTTATGTCATTTGTCAGAAGCCCTGCGCTATTGCAGTGATCTCCAGAACACCAAATATTGCTGGTGAAATGTCCATCAGGCCAAATGCATCTTAAATAACATTAAATCATTTTTTCTGCCTTGTAGTTAAAACACTTCTAGTAAGAGGTCTTGCACATCTTTCATCTCATGTTTTTAATCATAAACACTGTCAAAGGAGCTGCAGAAATGAACACGTTACAAGCCTGCAAGCTGGTGCTATTGACTCCACTTGAAAGAAAACCTTTAGCCACACATAGCAGGCCCAGTACACTCACCTTTGCTGGGTAACTGCTTTGTTACAGGAATCAGGAACAAGCAACATCTATGTCATTTGGTAATTTAGTGCAGAAACATACAGTTCAAAGTTCAATAGAAGTAAAAAAATACTTCTGAAGAGATGCACTAATAATGAAACTACACAAAAGAAGATGATTTAACATCCCCTTTGCTAAAAGGCAGAGGTCCCCCTCAAACATTTACCTTGAGCCACCTTTTAGTGATCAGGCACAAACTTATGCTTCTTACTAACCTCAGGGAATAGGAAAAGACATTTCTGGAATGGAGTCTGCGTATTAAAGGTTTTAAAGAACACCAGAACCAGCACAAGAAGGGGTCAGGGTGCTGTGACCACACGTGCTGGGAGCTCATGTAGGAGCTCAGTTGCTCACAGAATTGCATCTGGTCAGCACCCTGATGGTGCTGAGGGTGAGGTGCTTGTGATTTCTAGAGACAAGTTCAGGAGAAGGGTCTTTTGCTAGGCAGAGGTATTTGCACCACCAAGGAAATAAAGCATTGCCTGCTAACTAGGAATGGCCAGTGTGACTGACATTAAACTAAAGTAAATTGGTTCCAGGGAGATTGGGACTACCTGAAAGAGGAGGTCAGTGGGTGGATCACAGTAAAGAAACCTCATGCTGAGGATGAATTGAACAGACACTCTAATAGAACAGACATACTAAGGTTCACAGCCAAGTGGGATTCCTAGTGGGAAGATGGCGGCAAAGTCAATTATGATGCCAGCTGAATAAAAATAGAGACGTTTCTAATTTAGCAAAGGGCCTATCAAGAGATGGGAGAAGACACCATACCTACCTCCCTTCCTCCTCAGTACTTCTTCCATTTGCTTGGGGGTGATTTGGGCATTTTTTCACTCAGAAGCCATTCACCTTGGGTAACGTAGACTCAGAGGGGCTCAGAACAAAAACACAGGCTGGTGAGGTAACAAGCTGAATGACTCCCCAACATGCCTGAGACAGTGAAAGGGAAAAGAGGAGGAAGCAGGAGGGAAACTGCTTTATGCCACAGCACTGTTAAATCCATTCAGCCTCTCCAGCAGCCAGTCTGTGGACATGGCTTTGTAATCACTAAGTGCCAGTCAGACCACTGCTGAAAAGGGCTTTTCTCCCAGCTTTCTTGCTCTGTCAGATCTAGGGCTGCCTGTCCTCACGTGTACTTCCACTGCCATAACCTAATAGGAGTTCAGGGTCACTGCAGAGGAGTGACTTCTGCCAGATGTTCCTCTCCAGAAAACAGCATGGGCTGATGAACTGGGGGTAAGGGGCCTAGCACATCTACCAGTGTAGGATCCCCCATGAAACTGATGCGAAGTCGAAACGTGAGGAAAGTGAGAGTGAAACCAGAGAGTGCTGGTGGGCAAGAAAGCTGTGTGGTGTAGCAAGGTACTTACTTGCATACTGCAGCCCTGAGGGACTTCAGAGAGTTTGTAACACCTCTCTCTGTGGTGTGGTAGATCACAGAAGTCCAAATCACTGCATTCCCAGTCTCACAGCAAATCCCCTCCCTTACAGGTGCTTGGGCAGAGGCTCTGTGGCTGAGCTTCCATGGCATAGTTAGTGCACCAAAATGCAGGATAAAACTCAAGAGACGTGAATTTAAACCCTCATCTGTTCCCTTCAGAATACAGAATTGTCCTAATATTTATGTCAGGTCTCCACAGTCCACTGAAGCTGTTATGCCAAACTTCTCACTAGTGACTCTGCAGCTTCTGGGGAAGCCAACCCGAGCTGACAGATACAATAGGAAAAACATTCTGAAAAAGGTAAAAAATTGGATTTTTAAATAGGTATAACCCAAACAGGTCAATAGTATATTGCTTTTCATGATGCAGTTCGTCTCACCAGGTTCAGGGAGGTGGGGAGGGGAAGGTACTGGTGTTTCGTTAATTAGCCCTGACTAAAAGGAACAAAGCCCACAGCGAAGCTCTGTACACAGCCTTGGCAGAACTCACCACACCACCATCTCTCACAGACTGAGCATGACCAGGTAAGGACACTCCATAGCTTCTCTTCCAGGGCTGATCACATGGGTGACATCTTAATTGAAGAACAGGTTTTAAGTGTGACAGTGGTGACACTGAGTGACATCAAAGTGACAGTGGTGTCATTTACTGTGCAGACAAGATGTACCACTACCTGCAATATTCGTCAAGTGAGGGAAGCCCAAAGGGAGCAGCTGGCTGGGGATGTATCAGAGAACACAGGAGAAACTGGGACACCTTCAGCCAGCCAGTCACAACCTTGTCAAACCACTTTCAACATCTAAGACATCATTTGCCTCCTGCACTTTCAGACAGGGCAGTTCCAGGCACGTACACACCCAGTTCAATGTCATTGCCACACTTCACAGACTGTAATGCAGGCAGGCTTTCACCAGTGCTGCAAAGTAAGCCTGTTTGGGCAGATTTACAGAAATGACAGTGCGGGTTTAGAAGGAAAGGCTGTTTTCTTTACCTTCCTGTTGCTACATAAAGTCACCTTCTTGTCAGTGCTTACTGGAGTAAGGCCACATTGTTTCAGGTCGCTTACTGTGTATTCTATGATTAATTTCCTATGTTAAAATGTCAAAAGTGATTGAAACAGCATAAAATTAGTCTTAATCCATCCTTCTTTGGAAAGGGGCTTAGCTAAGGAAGAGAAGTTGAGACAGTAAAACAAACCCCAATCTACTGGGAGTTTAAAGTCGTCATGGAAAAGAACATTCACATGAATGTCAGGATCTTGGTTGTCTTGCTCCAGGAACTAGGAACACCTTAAGTGCCACCGGCATAACTTAGAATACTATTTTTCTCTCTCACTTTATGGCACTAAACACTAACTGCAGTAAGTGAACCTAATTTTTTTTGTCATCTGCTAGTTCAGTAGGGATAACACCCCCCAGGCCACAAAGACGTTTAACTTGAAACAAAGTTACTTCTCTGTGAATGGATCGCTACACAGGTACCATTTTCCCCCAATTCTTCTTGCAGCTTTAAAGTTATCCCACTAGGCACAAATGGTAATTTCTTTCATATAAATCTAAAGAAAATAACTCAGTTCCGTACAGGCCTGCCTACTCAAGAGTGCATCTTTACTTTGAAAGAAAATGAAGTTTAAAACTAGATAGTGAGGTTGGTTGTTTTTGTTTTCATTGAACAGTTACTGAGCAAGAAAGTGAGACTGAGTAGTTTATTTGATGTTATTGCAGACCACAGTAAAATTGGATGGATTTGGATTATGTTGACCAAAAGATACAGTCTTCACGCTGTTTTACACCATAATCAGTATTGGCCATGCACATTCAACAACAGCACTAGCTTAGTCTTTAAGCTGCTTGATCTTATGCTTATGGCGCTCGATTTCTTTCTGCAGACGCTCAATCTCTTTCTGGTGGTGGTGGATCTCCTCCTCGTGGTGTTTCCGTAAGGCAGAGAGCTGCTCCCGCTCCTTTTCCCTGCAAGAGAGGACGGCAGGAAGTGTAGCCCCGCAGCCGAGCGGGGGCAGCGGCGCGGGAGAGGCCGATCGGGCCCTGCCCCGGGCTCGTGGGGAGCGGCTCTACAGGCCCCGGGCCCCCCTCACCTGAAGTACCGCTCCTCCTCAGCCGCCTGCTTCTTCCCGAAGGCGCCGCCGGCCTCACGGATGGAACCGCCGCCGCCGCCTCCCTTCCCGGCGCCTTTACCCAGCTCGCCCAGCTGCGGGAGAGACGGCGGTAAGCGCGGAAGGACAAATGGACAGGCAGAGACGGAGGTACAAAGAGACAGACTGACAGACGGACGGATGGACGGGCAAAGGGACAGACGGACGGGCGAAGGGAAGGAGGGACAAAGGGACGGACAGACGGAGAGGAGAAGGGACACTCTCGGAACACCCCCAGCTCATCGCGCCCACCTGGTCAGCGCCCGATCCCGAATTCCAGCGCTGCTGCTGCGCCAGCAGAGCCCCACGCAGGCCGCCCCGCGCCGCCACCGCCGCCACGGCCGCCATAGCCGCCTGCCCTTGGAGTGCCGGACGAGCCGCCGCCGGGCGGCCCCGCCCAGCCGCGGGTGCGCAGCCGCGGCCCCCGCCTACCTCCCGCCGCCAGGGCCCAGCGGCGCCAGGGGCGGGGCGGGCTCGATGACGTCACAAGGCGGGGCCCCGCTCCCTCACGCTCCGGCCTCACGCCGGGGGGGCGGGGCTTGTTGCCGCAGCGCGCGGCGCGGTCACGTGCCGTGACGCCGCGGTCACGTGTCAGTGGCGATGGCGGCGGCGGCGGGGCCCGGCGCGGGCGCGGCCGAGGACGCGTTCTTGACCTTCTACAACGAGGTACCTCCCGCGCCCCCTATGCCCCGCCCGCCCGCGGCCTCGGGACCTGCGGGCCGCGCGGAGCTGGGCTGTGGCGGGGTCGGGGGCCGCCGGCGGGCGGGACGGGCGGAGCCTCTGTCGGCGCTGGGCAGGGGGTGGGCGAGCGACGGGTGCCGGTGGGTTCGTGCTCGGTCCTGCCCTCCGACAGCCCTGGGGCTGGCTGAGGACGGGACCCCGCGTTCGGCCCGTGTTCCGTTCGGCTGAACACGGTGGGAGGTGTGCGCTCGCGGTCCCTGAGCGCGTGCCCCCCCCGTGCTCTTGCTCGGCCTTGGTGTGGGCAAACTGGCACTTGGGAGGGTGCGTGGGCCCCTTTCTGTGTGCCGGGCTCCGTTAATTTTGGGCACAGCCTGAACGTGGTTCTTGAGCTGCCCGCACTAAGGCCGTGCCACTTCGGCGGATGCATGTTTCTTTAAATAAAGATGAACATTAAACAGAAACACATGGTTTGGTTCGGCATAGTACTGTGAAGCGTAAAAACTGAACTGAACTGAACAAAGTAACCTGAGGTCAGGGTAAAGTGGACTTGTATATTTGCATCAGTATCACTTAACGTGTTTAAAGGGCTGCACTGCCAACAATGGGTTAAAAGTAATAACGCCGTGGTTTCCAAGGAATCCCAGTGACAGTACTGCTGGAGGAAGGCACAACTGTAGAGCAAGCCATAGAAGAAACAGACAGAAGTGCTCTACAGTGTTTTTTATAGTTAAAATGTGATGTTAGAAATACTATTGTGCTGTAAGAAAGGCTAAAAAATATGCCCTGCTAGTGCCTGAGTAAAATAACCACAGGTGTGGGGTAAGCAAGAGGTATTATGAATTGTAGTCCAGGACAAGGATGACTGGTATACTGACAACATGGATAAAACAGGTAAAGGTGTTTTGGTGGTCAGTTAATACAGGTCTCTCTTGTTCATCAGGTAAAGCAAATTGAAAAACGAGACTCTGTTTTAACATCAAAAAACCAAATTGACCGGCTGACCCGACCTGGATCTTCATATTTCAACTTGAACCCTTTTGAGGTTAGTTTGAACATTCTATCCTCCTTTTTAAATTGGTGTATGAACTTCCTGATTTTTTGAGTATTTATTCCAGTAAAAGACAGGATAAGGAAAGAAAAAATTCTTCATGTTCAGATTACTGTGCAAAAGGTTTGCAGAAGATAGCAGGGTGGCATATATGTGTTTGCTCTCTTTCTCACTGTTTGATGGCGCCACAAACTATATATTGTCACATTTCCCTCATGCAACAGCACTGGAAGATTTGGCTGGGAACTTTCTGAACAGGAAGGTAGTAGCTGGAGGTGGCAGCTTGGCAGGTTCTGGTCATAGCTATCTTAATTCAGCATTTCTCGTTGTGTGTTTTATTTTGGGTGTTCATCCCACTGAACTTATATCATGCATAGAGTAAGAAAAGGTCTCTCAGTGGTCACACCAATGAGTAGTCTCTGAGGAGCCACTGGGTAGTGGATAATGCCCTTGCACTTTACAGTGTTTGATTCTGGTTATAACTGACTGCAAGTTGCAGTCAGTTACAGTCTTAATAAGTAGGAAAGCCTGAGGAAGACAGTAGATAAGCTATTTAGCGTTCGTCTGGAGTTGGCTTTCCCTGAGCATATTCCTTCCTGATGTCATCTTCTCTGCCTTTTTCAAGCCTCAGGTGCTTTTTGTAGTCTCAGTTCAGGGCTGGTCAGCCAGATGAGTCAGTAGATTCACTTTGACAGCATTCAGTTTTGTATAGGTCTTAGTACTTGACTTGAAGTGTAAATTAAGAAAGCCGTTTCAGAGTAGACTGTAGCTTTTCTGTGGGAGAGTGTTTTTTATTTACAGATTCTTAGAGTCAGACCCCATGCATTTGCTCACTTGTTGCTTAAATCTTCTGTTCAGTAAATGAATTCATGAAAGAGTTCCTAAACTCTGCCGCATCGGTAACGATCAATAAACAAGGGGTGTCACTCATGGAAACCAAACAATAAAACTGTTCTTTCAAAATGATAAAATGAATGAATTCTTATAAAGTAGTATGTTTCCTGCCCAAAGTTCTAAGTTATGAATGATCCAACATTGTCCCCAAACCACTATATGCTTTTGTTTCTGTCAGACTGAGCCTTGCTACGGGACTGGTCAAAGCTTCAGACCAGTTTACGGATTGTAGCTGTCTGCACAAGACTTGAATGTAGAAAGGACACTAGCATAGCCAGAGGAATCTAGCACTGCTAAAAGTAGTGTCACAAACGTCACGAACATGTGAAATGTTTCTGTTTTACTGGGTGAAAATTCATGTCATTGTGGGGCAAGCTTTCTGGTGCGTGCCAGTGTACCAAGTGTTACAGAATCATAGAATATGCTGAGTTGAAAGGCACTCATCAGGATCATCCAGTCCAACTCCTGGCCCTGTACAAATGCCCAACAATCCCACCCTGTGCATCCCTGGGAGTGTTGTCCAAATGCTCCTGGAGTATTGGGGCTGTGACCATTCCCTGGGGAGCCTGGTCAGTGCCACAACATGCTCTCAGGGAAGAACCTTTTCCTGATATCCAACCTAAACCTCCCCTGACTCAGTTTCATGCAGTTTCCTCATGTCATGAGAGTGAAGAGACTGGGACCTGCCCCTGAGCTGCCCCTTGGAAGGATGTTTAAGAGTGTAATGAGTTCTCTGCTCAGCCTCCTCTTTTTCAGGCTGAGCAAACCCAGTAACTTCAGCCATTCCTCATGAGAGTGTTAGAGCTTGCTGACAGGAACCGGAAACGTGGAGAGTAGCATCAAATGTGCTGTGCTTTCATGGTCTCCTTTAGGTGCTGCAGATGGATCCTGAAGCCACAGATGAAGAGATAAAGAAAAGATTCCGACAGGTATTCAGCTTTTGCACTCAAAGTCTGTGGAAGGGAAGTAGAAGTGCTGTAGAGATTGTGCAGCTGGGTGTGGGCACAAGAAAAATGGTAGTAAAGCTGTATCTGGGTAGAAGGGTGTCTATTTTTGGCAGGAATTCATAGAATAGTGCTTGTACCAACAAGAGGAGAGCTGCAGCAGTGTCCCTGGTCCATGCATGATAGGCTGCTTTGCCTGTGCCATGTGTGACAGGGCTATTGCAAACTGATATAGCCATGTATAATCAGCCTCTTGAGCTTGAGTTCAAAAGGGAGATCAAAAAGTACTTTTATTGAATATATGGACTTGGATCCAAAAGTATATTTTCTCTGAGATTTCTTTAAGAATTTCTATGGTCATTTTTAGTGGCTTGGTTACCTGGAAAAGTAGCAGCCCTGCTTACTGGCAGGTCTGCAACACAGGAAGCATTACCCCAGCCTCCCTCTGCTGACAGACCTGCAGGAAAAATTTTGAGTTTAATCAGTGCGCAGCAAAGAAACAGTATTTGGAGGGCTGCAGCCTCCACCTGAATTAATGGTGTGGGTGTCTTTAGACAGGAAGATGCTGGCTGGCAGAGGAGCAGGATATGGGCTACTCCTGTATGTGGGAAGTGAGAGGATAATTTTTTGGTCTATTGCTGACTTCTCAGTTCTGCAAGACAGTAAAGTGGGATGTTCTCTGCTTTGGGCTGGTAAAATGCGACGGGGAGATGATTTGAATTCAAGGTAACGAAATGAAAAATATGCATGGAATTGTGCTTTGAAGAAATCAAACACCTAAGTGCAGAATGTGGAATAGCCAGCAAAGCGGGGAAAAGACACTGGCTGAAGTAAATCTGTTCAGGACTGAAGGCAAACCTTATCCTGGGAGCTACAAACTGGCAGCTGTAGAGTTCCAAAAGTAGTTACTTTGTATACTTCAGCACTATGTGGTTTCAGTTGCTGCTCCGTACAGCAATGGCAAAAATAAAAGGTCTGGAAAAAAAAATAAAAAAGAAGCCATATGGGGAAAGTTTGAAATAACTTTCTGAAAGAGGAATGTGAGGGACATGTGTTTTCCAGCCCAGTTAAAGTTCCCCTCAGGATGATAATCATCCATATCCTGTCTCTGCCATGTAGAGTACAGGCAGGAGTTTTCTTAACTTTCAGTAAAGTAGCCTGAGGAAAAACGACCACTCTTAAATAGTTTGGTATTTGGACAGCCTTGGGGGTGCTGGAGAGCTTCTTGAGAGACTTTGGCTGAGGATGATTGTTTTATGTCTGTTTCTTGTCAAGACCAAGGATACAAATCTTCAATGACCAAGGTGTTCATATCAGCCCAGGCACTGCAGCTGAGGGGTCTTTAAATTGTTCCACACATCACAAGCTGCAGCTTTTCTCAGACAGCCTGTTTGTTACAGGGATTGCTTGTTCTATCGACTTGTACTGGCACATACTTCTGCATGTTGTCTGCTGGTTTGTCCATGTACAAAGGAATGTGATCTCTTTGGATTCTTTCTGTCTGAGACTATTTCCCTTCTCTCAAAAATCTCTGAAATACTCTTCATCTTTTACCATGATCTTGCAGCTGTCAATATTGGTGCACCCAGACAAAAACCAAGATGATGCAGATAGAGCCCAGAAGGCGTTTGAAGGTAATACTCTTTCTCTGGGCTGCTCTGGGTTAGTAGTTGTGGCTTTTCTGGTGCTGGTTTAAATGTTCATTAGGGTGGAGGGGACAGAAGGGTTGCTGCAGAGGTGCTTTAGCTGTGGCAGAAGCAGCTGTGGTAGCAGCAGCTGTGTGAGGTGGTGGCATTTCAGCAGGTGGCACTAGGTGGCAACAATGGCATTGTCATGTCACAACAGGGACAGACATCTTCATGGGGTTTTGGGGTTGTTCAAGAAAAACTGTTCAATCTGTGCATTAGATTTTAGTCAAAGACTATATGACAGAAGCAGAGTGATGGTTTTAGGTGCATGCTTTGCATCACAGTAAGGTGTTCTGCACCTTAAACTCATCTCATGCCCACTACAGCTGGTAGGACCGATGCTTTCACCTGCTCCCTCCAGAAGGTATCAGACAGTTCCTGCCATTACTGTACCCCAAAACTCATTTAACACACTGTGCACGTTACCACTTTCCTAGATGTATTTAATAAAAAAACCAAACAAAAACCACTGCCGAACAAAAGACCTCTACAAATTCTGGAAGACAAATTAGTAATGCCAACAAGTAGCAGTCTTGTGATGCCTTGTTAACATGACTACTGATGCTATGAATATTGATGCTTTTTGTTAGCTGTAGATAAAGCTTACAAGCTCCTGCTAGATCAGGAGCAAAAGAAGAGAGCTTTGGATGTGATACAGGCCGGGAAAGAGTATGTGGAACACACTGTAAGTATTCTATGGGAACGTCCAGAGTTGGAGGTGAGCGGTAATCAATCGTTCTTATTTTGCTTTTTGGTACACTTGCCTCATGTTTAGGTCACTAAACTGAGCAAACCCCGTAATGGTACTGTGCAGGTGGGCACCAAGCTCGTTACGGCAGAAACAAGACTAGTGTGTCCAGGACTGCTGTTGAGCTCAGTGCAAGATAATTCAGTGAAATTCAGTACTAGAAATAATCAGGTCAGACCACATGATCTGACCTAAATATTTTTTTCCAAGTCTGTGAATGAATGATGCAGTTCAGATATGTGTAGGTGGAAGAGAATAGGTGGTGACAGCAGGAGACTGGGAAGTTTGGGGGATATTGACCTGTAAGATAAGAAAAGGAGCTTGGATTGCATTGGCCAAGAAGTTAGAGTGATATGGGTGGATTAAAACACAGAAAGCTTGAGGAAGCAGATGATACGGGAGAACTCAGATACTCTTAACACAAGGAACACTTGATGTTCTGTTTGTTGTTAGTCACTTGAATATCAAGAAGCAAAGTAAACTTCCTGCTGGTTTGGATGGTGTATGTTGAATAAGAACATATCCTTCAAAAAACCAAAAGGGATTATGTTGAAGGAATAGTATCCAACACAGTATTTTTAATTATTGCAGTTCATGTGATAGTAATCTTGTATGTGTTTGTCTGGGCCTGGGAGGGTTTGGTGTAAAATAAAACATCCATCCAATCAAGAACAGAGTTCTTTCTACACATTGGAATAGGAATGCAGAGCTACTTGGATACAATTATGTAAGCCCTATAAAATTTTTAAGGCTCTTATTTTTGTTCTTAATCTTCAGGTGAAAGAAAAAAAGAAGCAGCTGAAGAAGGATGGAAAACCTCCCACTGTAGAGGAGGATGATCCTGAAGTTGTAAGTCATACTATATTCAGAGAAACTGGGGAGTGCAAAATGTGTTTTGAGGAATTAAGATTCAAAGGTAGTACAGAAGTATTTATTAGACTGGTTAATGTTGCAAACCCTTACATTTACAGAAGAATAAGTTCTGCTTAGCCACTGTAGAGTATCATGTGTCAGGTGATACCTGTGTACTTTGGAAAATAGTTTCACTGTAGTGTAAAGAGTAAATATACTGTGAGATTATGTAGATCAAAATACCCTGTTCTTATCTCAAAGCAAGTCTTCATTGCTTGTGTATCATGCACTCTTTTTTGAATTGAATTTCTTGTTCTGACTGCTGGAACCGTGGCATTCCTGCTGCCGGCAGAGGCACGTGTAGCACTCACTGCAGCACAGCTAAAATGAGTTTGTGATGTTTTTTAGCGAGAGCTGTTCTGTCTGTTTCTTTCATATAGCACTGAGGGACAGATGTGCTGTTCTGCAACAAACCACTTGTATCAAAAAGGGCATGGCATAACTTAGTTCTTCTTACCTGAGTTCTAGTCTGGAGAAATCCAGCGATATGAGAGGCTGTAACAATGATAGGTGATTGCCAAACATGGAGTCCATTAGTCTCATCACCCCTTTTTTTCCTGGAAAGTGATTTTTACCTGTCGATATCACCATAGTAACCCCATAACCATCCTATTTTTCATTGCTTTACAGAAGTCTCTTGCTGTTCTTTAGTAATGAAGATTGGTTTAAGCATACTGATTTCCTACTGGGAAGCCAGTGCTAGATTTTTACAATGCATCAAGATGATCTGCTGGAAAATTACTCTCTAAAACAGTGACCATTTTGCCTTTTTTTGTCAAATGTAACAATGCAAGACTTAACCCAAGAGGGTGTGAAGTGAACAGTTCTGTTTAGGCACAGCTTCATGAATACAAATTAAAATGAGACTAATATGAGGTTAATATGTAGTTGTTTCCTGGTGCCAGGGCCAGAATTTAATCAGCAGTAGTTTATACCTTTCTGTGTGCTGCTCCTATTGTTGGGTCAAGATAGGGGTTATGTGGGCACACCTATGGTTTGCTTTC
The DNA here is from genome assembly GCA_026261815.1 of Monarcha castaneiventris obscurior. Classification (NCBI taxonomy): domain Eukaryota; kingdom Metazoa; phylum Chordata; class Aves; order Passeriformes; family Monarchidae; genus Monarcha; species Monarcha castaneiventris. The sequence continues at coordinate 1,161,658 of JAMPIT010000511.1, read as the reverse complement.
TTCTTAGCTTCTTACATTCATATGTAAAACAGACTTTTAACTGTATTGATAGGCATTATTTTAAGACTGGATTTGTGTTTTACAGTTCAAACAAGCTGTATACAAACAAACAATGAAGCTCTTTGCTGAACTGGAAATTAAGAGGAAAGAAAGAGAAGCAAAAGAAATGCATGAAAGGTATAAGTGATGTTCTGCTTGTGCAGTTCAGGCTCTTCTTCCCCCTCATGCTTCCTCAGAGAAGATAAGGGATCAGAGAGTCTTAGAATAGTCTAAATTGGAATGAACCTCTGGTCTGACCTCCTGCTGAAAGCAGGGCCTTGGATTAGATTAACAAGGGTCTTGTCATGCTGATTTCCAATAATGTGGATTCCGCTACTTCTCTGTATAGCCCGTGTGTTGTAGAGCCCTATGCTTGAGAAAAGCACACAGGAAATTTGCCCTCCTGTGTTGAAGACATCAGTATATTTGATATGCTTGTATTCTCTTATGTGTACACATGGATGCCAGCCACAACAGTGAAATGGTGACAAAATTCTGCATGGTATTAGTGTGCAAAGGATTGATTTTTAATTTTGTTTAAGTGCCAGAAATACCCTGTGGCATGTGTGATCCTGAACTATTTTAGGTGTTTTGATCACAGGCTGCCTGAGTGCTCACTGCAGATACACTTCCTGCTGGAGCGTTCTGTGCTGGTCAGTGAGGTGGGAGATGGCTGTAGGACATTGCTTTTGATTACAGGTGAAAAGTAGGAGGTTAAAAATTTAATTTGTACTTTGTGTGCTGAAGTGGTTATTAACTTCTCAGAACGTTTTAGAGACTTACCACTAGAGTGATGTCCAGCTTCTTGGATGAAGAAGTCCAGCTTGTTTTGCTGAGCAAGAGAAGCCGACTCACTGATTGTGTGCTTGCTGTCAGTGGGGCTAAACCATCTTCTCTGCTTGCTGCTCTTCCAAATTTGAAACAAAATTCTGTTTGATGTGCTATCTTAGGTGTGCGTATTTACCTCTTCTGTAATCTGCCAAAAAATTAGAAGAGCTTTCCAAGATGTTTTCAAAGTATTGCCTTGCTTTTTAAAGTAGATGCTTGTGGGTTCATAACTTCTTTGTGGCTTCCCTTCCAGGAAACGGCAGAGGGAAGAGGAAATTGAAGCACAAGAGAAAGCCAAACGCGAACGAGAATGGCAGAAGAACTTTGAGGTATTCAGCAGTTTAACTTACAGAATGGGCCTCAGCAATTCTTGTCCGTGTTGCAGGGAATGCCCCTAGAGAGATGAGAGACCTTTTGTATGCAAGTCTGTAAGATAGTTTAATAGATCTGCACCAGCCTGGGTTTTGTTCATGTGTGTGGAGAAGAGCCCATCGATAGGGCTTTGGTATCACCTGTGCAGAAACAGGTCTGGTAAATTAAGGTATACTATTTTTCATCTCTGTCAGCAGTTCATTCTTGTCTTTAGTTGTAAAATTAAATTTCTGCTTAGCCCAGGTCACTGGTGACCATTAAACCTTAGTCTGAAAAGTGTTTGTGTGGACTGTTGGTGGTATTTTCCAGTCTGGTTCCTAACACTTATGGAATCTGTGTCTTCTCTGAATATCAAAGACATGATGGACAGTCACTTCTCTGCGACCCTGCCACCCGGCAGCCAGGAAAGTTTAGGCATATCTGAAGTAGTTCATGGTGGTCATGCTGCTATTTTAGGGCTCCAACCTACAGCCCACCAAAATACTCGATCTAGCCTATAACTCTTCCCTCATTACATGCCAGAGCTGGGGACTAGAGACATGCAGGGAGTGGTGGGCAGGAAAGATGTTGGTAAGGATGTACAAGATGTCATGAAAGGATGAGTTAGATTGTTGATTTAATCCAAAGCCAGAGCCCAGTCTATGCTCAAGAGAACTTGAAAAAAGGGGATATCTGGGAGAGAAGTGTATGAGCTGGACTGGCATCCTGTGGAGAGTAGACAACTAGGATGTGTCTGGAGACTCAGCTTGGAAGAGTTTGTGGTTGTGTGCCATGTGAGAAGTATATAAGAGCTGGGTATTCTAGAAAACTTTATATTGAGTGTGCTATGAGTTTTGTTATTTAAAGCCAGAGAGGTAAGTTGAGTGTGTCACTGGCCTTACTGCTGACAGAGGTTCTGTGTTCTTACACCAGGATGGCCACAGAAGGTGAGTGTCACTGCTGTAGGGGTGCAGTAAAGCACAGCAGTTGGGGACATGGGAGCAAGTGACACAACCAAATAGGGATTGAGCAAACAGGAGCTGCAGAACTATTGATACTGTAGCTCTTAACACCTGAGTGTCCTCATCCACTGCTGATAGCTGAATCTCTGCATAGCAGAAATAAGCCTCTCATTCTTGTGCATGCCAAGGATTCATTTTGGACATTTACATCCAGCTTTGATACTGTCTTTTCACATAGATGAAATGGTCATCAGCAAAGCTGGAGAAGACCAGTGTAGATGTTGGGGTTGCACTGTGCCCCAGCATCTAGATCCCTGCTAGTGCTGGGCCCTCTCCCATTGTGCCATGGGAAAGGGAGAAGGGAAGCAGACAGCTGCTGTAGCCAGAGCCCATCCGCAGCACCGGTATTGCAGAGATGGGCCTGGAGTGGATGGATCCCATGCTGTGAAATGGATCATCCCTGGACTTATTCTGTCCTGCTGTGAAACCTTCAGCCTGTAGAGATCATAGGTTGGCCTTGTGGGGAGATTTAGGGGATTTTTTTGTGGGTTTTGTTTGTTTGGTTTGGTTTGGTTTCTGTTCAGGTTTTTTTTTCTCCTCAGGAAAGGCTTCTGCTGCTCAGCAGGTAGGGCAGGGAGAGGAGAGAAGTGCACCAGAGGCCTTTTTTTCTCATTGTGTCAATGTGATGAGACTTTGAGCAAGAAGCATGAGAGAAGGCAGCAGTACATTTCCCTTCTCTGTTCTCCCTGCCTCCAAGCTGCAGCACCAGGAGAGTGAGGAGGTGAGACAGAGGAAGGAGATGGCACATTCTGGGCTGAGGAATTAGGAACAGCCATTTGAGAGGTTTCTTGTTTCCTTTGAGGATTCAGTAGAGCGTAAGGAGTGCCCAACCCAATCTGCTGGTTTCTGAAACAAGAATCCAGCAGTGCTTATACTGGTGTGTGTAAGCTCACTTGTAGTTCCAATGCACTGTGTTGCTCTGGCTCTTCCCAGTGTCTTTGTGTCCTGGCTGTCAGGGGCTGCATGCTGGGTAAGGGGAAATTGCTACTGATCTGAAACTGGTATGTACTATCTGTGCTCTGGCTCTTGTGCTTGTTAACTCTCCAATTCCTCCCTGTTGTTCCCAGGAAAGTCGGGATGGTCGTGTAGACAGCTGGAGAAATTTTCAGGCAAATACAAAGGGGAAGAAAGAAAAGAAAAACAGGACCTTCCTGAGACCTCCCAAAGTAAAAATGGAGCAGCGTGAATGATCCTGGAAGCACTGCTGAAGTGCAGCTTCTCAGTCCCTTCTCTGCTTTTAAGGACTCATTGGCACCTAGAGTAAGATTTGCTTTTCAGTAGACTGCTTGTTTCCAGTACAATTAATTATCAGTCGAAGTATTTTTTGTACTCTGTTTGAAATAGGGCCAGAGAATGACCCCAGCCAGGGCCCCGCTACACGTAGAACACTTGGCTTAGGAGAGTCCCCGCCATTCCTGCTGTCCTGTGTGTCTGCTGCCCTGTAACTCAGTGTTTTGTACTTCACAGAGACTGTGCTGTTTCACCCTTCTGTTTCTAGTTTGAGAGCTGAACAAAATATTGGAAATCCATCCAGACTCTTCCAGGCACCATCTTTCTCAGTAAGTTCAGCTTGGGAAAGATCTGAACTGACTGTGGGAATACGCTTCCAGCACTGTGCAGTGCAGCTGACCTGCAGTTAAGTCCTGTAGCTCCTCACTGTATTGAGGGGTGCTTGGAAGGTACCTGTCCCCAAGATCTGATTTCCAAACTAAAATCCCAGCTCTCAGGCTTAGACTTCTGTTAATCTCAGACCAGCTGGTCACTTCCTGTAAAGGAAAATAACTTCTCTTGATTAATAGTTAAGCTGCAATGGTCTGTATGTAAAATAAATTTTTACCCACATTACCGGGTTTTTTTCTTGGAATTATTAAAAAATGCAATAGCAAGAGTGTGAATGGAGTGCTGTCACTGAGATGCTGCTGCTCTTCAGCATGAATGTTTTCCCCAGTAAGGATCTGCTGCCATCCCAAAGTCTGCTCTGGTTTGTGTTTTGAAGTGACCATCCTCAGAGTGGCACCCAAGAGGCCAGGAGAAGATGGCTTTTCCTGGGATGTTACCTGGGTAGAGGCAGGTGTGCCAGGATCTGTGCTGAGAGCTGAGCTTGTGACTGGGCCTTGGGGCAGGGTAGATGGGTTGGAAGGACTTAGGCCCCTATGAGGAGTGTGAGTCCTCAGAGCTGTCAGGTGAGCTCAAACTCATGCCTTTTGGATTTTTTAATTCCTGCTTTCTGTGTGTTGTAAGTTTTTTAAGACAGCTGTTTAAAGGTGTTGAAAATGGAATGTGCCACAGACTCATGTGTGCCAGGCAGGTTTCTCTGGGGGCCTTTCTGCAAGCTCTTCCCATCTGTCCTCATGGCCATCCCCATACTTGGGTTCTGTGGAGAGCTGGTTCCATGATGCTTTCGTTCCTCCTCATGGCCATTAGCCGGGTCCTTTCACTTGAGCTTCCACTCATACATTGTGTTCATACATGCCCTCTCCAAGTGAGCATGATCCTTTGTGCTGCTCCTTGTGTCTTGGGCATTGGCAACGGCTCACTCTGGGAAGGTTGGTTCTGCTGCTCTGGGAAAGGTGCCTCCAGCTGCTTGTGTCCCAGCTCTTCCAGTTTTGATGAACTGCCTCCTATTCCTGCCTACTGGGGAGGAGCAACATGACCGAGCTGTTACCCAAATGTGTCTGCAGGAAGAGCAGCTCCCCGGGAAGGCAGTGCTTCCTGATGGGAGTGGGACTTAGCTGAACCTGCTGAAGGGAGCCTCGTGCTCTCCACTTGCCTTCTTTTCCTCTCGTGCACTGGTCTGTGACCAGATGTAAAATGAAATATCCTTCCCTTATAAAACTAAGGTATTCTGATGCTTTATACATTGAATAGCTCCTAACACAGCAGAACAGAGTTCCTATTTTCTGTGTAAACATGGGAATGTAGTTTCTTTACCTTATTTGCCCTATGAGGTGTAACCTGCTAAATAAATCACTTGAGATGAACCTGGAGGGGCAAGGCATTTCTGATAAAGTAACGTGTTGGTGATGTCTGGGTGGAACATGAGCTAAACATTAACTAGCAGCTGAGTAAGATGGGCTGACAGGTCTGGGAGACACTGAACTGTTCAGGCACTGAAATTACTTTTTTTGGCAGACCCTCTTGTTCCAGTAACTGGGAATGTGTTGGTAGGACATAACTTCCTTGTCAAGGCAGCGATTGGCTACATTTGCTCTGGGAGAAATGTCAGCTGACTTATGTTGTTGCCTCTCTCCCTGGCTGGAAGACTCAAGCAGCTCTGGGTAGCAGCTCACACCATCAGTGTTTCCAACTGCAGTTTCTCAGTGCCCAGAGGACCTGCTGCCCCTCCAACCTGTCTGCCTCTTCTTCACCTGTGAAAGTATTTCTAGCTTACAAGATCTGTCCCCATCACTCTTGTCCCAGGGTCCTTCCCTTTAATACTTAAACACTGGTCTCTAGCAGCATTTCCTTGCCAATGGTATAATGTCTTTTCTGCTCTTTGAGGTCTTTTCTTTACATTTTTTTCAGGTAGCTCAGGATGGGTCCTGTGAGAACTTGAAAAATTTGTAGGACCCAGTTATGCTCTGATTCTGCTGCTCAGAACTGTGTATGTTGACAGGAACATGCCTAGAGCAGTGGCTCACCACTGGCTCTCGAGGGGTACAGCTGGAGCCATGGGCCCAGGTCCATGGGCTTCTGCTGGGAGTCGTTGTTTTCAACTGGATCTGACTGGGTTGGGACAGTGAAATGTGTAGCTTGCAACAGTGCTGTTACATGCTCAGTTTAGCTATTCCTTTTCCCTTGGCTTCCTGCCCTGCCTATGATATGCTTCTGCATCTGAATATGCAGTTTTTCCTGTCTTATCTACCCAGCCAAGTCCTGAGAAGCTTCCCATTTGCCAGGGGAGCATGGGCAGTACCAAAGAACCTGAGCCTTTCTGGGTATTTCTCTGCTCCACTGGAGGGAACATGGGAGGTTAATTCTGATCTTTGTATCCTATGTAGAAGCAAACTGGTTTGAATTGCCTCGGTGGAAGTAAGTGAGTACACAACGTGGATGTGGGCTGGGCCATTGCCTGGCCCCTGCCACACGTGTCATGGCAGTAGGGTGGATTGAATGGAATGTTGTTTAATTTCAAGAGGTAGAGATATGTAGAGAGAGGGATCTCTAGGCCTCTTACCTTACTGGAGCTCTTTTGGGGTCAGTAAACTCAACTATTTGTCCTTGATGTACAGGACAAGAAAATGCATTGCTGGGAATGAGGAGTAATTTTGTTTTCTTTCAGGAGGAGAAGTACCAGGGACTTGCAGAAGTGCCTTTCAGTAGGGTCTTGGCTTTGGTTTCCTATGGAAGTAACTTCTCTGTGTCCAGTTCCCACAGAATGTCTGGGGGAGTCAACTAAAGTTTGGCTTTGTTTTCTGGGCATCCAGAGGCCACATCTGGAGCTCCTTGTTCCAGTCTGAGTCAGGGAGCTGTCCTTCCCCTCCCTATGCACTCGGCAAGGGTGTATCTCCTGTTCAGCACTTGTGGGATGGGGAAGGACCTTTGCAAGGTACTTTGTTTCTTGTGTCTGAGAATAGAAAAGGTCAACTGCAATAGAAACAACTCATATATGGATAAAGGGAATGGGGCAGAACCTTCCTGTCTGGTGCTACTGTGCAGTTTAGGAATGAGAATGGAGGATCCTCCGAGTGTGTAGACAAGCTGAGATCTAGATTTCACCAGGTAGCAAAGCTATTCAGTAAAGGCTAGACCAAGTTATCACCTGTGGGGTCTGCCAGAGATAAAATCTATTCTTGATAAGACATAAACCAGTGTGCTACTTAACATTTATCTTAGTTTGGCAAACACAATGATGTGCTCTGAATTCACCATCAACCCCTTCTCCCTGGACAGGAACAGCTCTTTCACTGTATGCCATTTGTATTTCAGGGTGTAGCTAGTTCTGGGGATTAGCTGAAGCCAGTGATGTGCTGGGTGAAGGGATGCAGGTGGGAGAGATCAACGGTTTGTGCTTTCCTCACCTTCCAGATGAGTTTCTTTTGTTAGTCTTTGTCTTAAAACAACTGAAACTGGAGAGAAACTGTGAGAGGTTGGCCTTAATGTAGAAGGTTTCCCTGAGAAACAATGGGGCAATAGCTGTGCATTATCTACAGAGATCGGGTGTCTTGTCTTCCTTTTCCTCTTGCCAACTGCAGTGTGAGCCAGACTTCCCCTGCTCTGGTAGCTGAGTTCTACGTTCCTAGGATTTCCTCAACCTGAGGGAAGGCATGAAGTTACATTGGGGTGGGTTTAAGTTGCATATCAGGAGAAGGTTCTTGCCCCAGAGGGTGTCAGGCACTGAACAGGCTCCCCAGAGAAGGGGTTACAGCTTCAAGGCTGCCAGAACACCAGGAGCATTTGGACAATGCTCTCAGGGACAGGGTGGGATTGCTAGAGTGTCCTGGGCAAGGCCTGGAGTTGGACTCAATGATCCTTGTGGGCCCCTTCCAGCTCAGGATATTCTAAGATTCTACAACTCACCAGCAGAAAAGGGGCACTGTCCCCTGTGTTGTGCCCCAGCACAGCATGTTTGGCCTGGCCCTGTGTAGGGCTGCACTGGCTGGGTTGGAAACCTCCCCAGGTTTGTTTTCCAGAACTCCTGGCAGTACATCTGCTGATGAGGCTCCCCTGCCTTCCCATCTGGGTTACCTCCTTGTGCTTGGCAGGTACAACTGTCACAGCCCTGGTTTCATGTTGTGCTCAGAAGGGGAAGATGTTTTGGGGCTGCTGATCATCTAGGCTGGGATCCCTCTCAGATCCCAGTGCTGCAGTGACCACCATGCACACTTTGATCTGGGATGTAGTTGAGCTGCCTGCTTCACTGTTGAGGCTCAGCAGCCTTCCTATAAGGAAGCCTCCCTTTCACACCAGCTGGAGGGCTTTGAACTTGCAAATACATATTTTGGGGCAATAAGGTCTTTGTAGCAGAGCTCTGCTGCAGCCCATTCAGAGCCATTAAATGGGCTCTGGGAGGCATTCCTGGCCTTCCCTGGCTGCCTGCTGCATTCACATTCCCTTTCTGGGATGATCTGGAATAAACTGTGTGGGCACTCTTATAACAGTTTTTCAGGGTGGAACAGAGTTGCAGGAGTGTGTTTTGATTAAAGAGTGGGCACCTGTAAAGGAAAATAATGCTGACACACATGCCTGCGTGATTGTTGCAGTTCAAATCACAGAACTGGAGTGTTTTGGGGAAGGACCTCTGTAGGTCTTTAATTTGACCTTGTGTTTGAGGTGGGGCTGTCATTAATGGTAGGTGAGATTAGCTGGGGTTTTATTTAGGCAAGCATAAGGATGTGATCCCTGGCCTCCCCGTGTTTCTCTCCCAGGGATGAACACCCTTGTAGTGAAAATATTTCACGGGCATGCATCCTGACTGTCCTGCATCCCAGTTTGTGGCTTTTGCCCATTGTCACACCATTTGTCACTGCTGAGAAGAGTTCATGCCTGTCCTCTGCAACTTCACTTCCAGCAGCTGCAGGCAGTGATCAGATGGTCCCTCTGCCTCAGGGCTGTTCCAACCTGTGGCCCAAGCTCAGTCTGTGGTGCCAGCTCTCTGCCTTTCCAGTTCTCCACATCCCTTTTAAGCTGCCCAAGCTGTTCCAAGTGCAGTGTCACCAGCTTGATGCAGAGGGAACATTAACTGTCCTCATTCTCTGGCTGTGTTCCTGGCGGAGCCTGACTGCCTTAATTCACAACCTGGCTGGCAACCTTCTCTGCTGGGAAAGGCCATAGTTAAACTGGTGCAGCTTGGTTGTTTGGTTGGGAAGTTGGTTGGGTTTGCTGTAGCTCTGCAGCTGGGTGCCTGGGGAGCTCCAGGGTGTGCAGCCAGCCAGTTCCTTCTGGCGGCAGTGCTTTTGTGCACCTATGAGTTGTGACTGTCTTGCCCTTCAGGACTGTCTTAGAAGCCTCACACTTCCTTTCCTGCCACTATCAGAGCCAATTCTTACCAACAAAGAAACCCCAACAACATTTCCTTGTTAAACAACCCACGGGGCCTAAAGGGAGCAGACAGAAACATGTGATTTCTTGTTATAACATGAGTGACTCAGGCAGATGTTGTGCCCATGACCTGAGCAATGCCAGTGCCACAGAATATGTTGGAGGAAACCCTGTGTGGAACCTGGGCAGAGCAGTGCCAGTGGCAGCAGGAAGGAGTGGGTCCCCCACGTGCCTGACCACACTTTCTTCCCAGGCTGAAGGAGCACAAGGACCAAGGGGGGTTTATAGTGCTGCAGAAGGGGTACAGGAATGAGCTGCCACAGCCTGAAGTATTTTCTGGCTGATGTTTTCTGATATGGGTCTCCCACAGCAGAGCAGTGCCCTTCCTGGCACTTTGCTGATGAATCTCCACCTATCATGGAAGCCTTGGAACAAGCACTCGCTCTTCTGCCTCCTGACCCTGGGATCTGGAAGGAAATGAAGAGCCCAGAGGACAGATCTGGTGAGGGTGCTCATCCCCCCTTGCTGACCTGGGACTACCTCTGCGCCCCTGGCCCTGCCAGGGAGTGCCCCTGACCTGGAGCTGCTCCAGGGTTGGGCTACCCTATCTCTGGCCTGTGAGGCACCAGGTGCCACAGGAGTGTGACAAGCCGCTCACCATGAATGGAGCTTCAACCCCTGTGTCCCTTCCACCGCCTGCCCAAGTAAGGACCACAGGAACTGGTGTCAAGCTCCAGGGTGCAGCCAGGGCACGGCTAAGCATGTCACAAGTGCCAAGAAGGAAGTGAGTCACTCACCTGGGAGCCAGCACTACGCCCTCTTTCCTGTTGGAGCCTCTTCCCAGGCAGGAGCACACTGATGGCTCGGCCCCGCTGGTGTCTCCACTCGTGGCAGGGATCTGGCAGGCTGGGTTCTGTGACTGAGCTGGAGCAGGTGCTCTGTGACCTGAAGGTAAGACACTCCTTTCCCTTCTGCTTGCTCCCTCAGGCCTCCCTCCCCAAGCTCCACAAGCTCCTTCTGTGTCCGGGTAACTCAGGACATGGGCTGGCTCAACGTCCCCCATTGATCTCTGAGCCATGGCATCTCAGACAGCACCAAGGGCTTCAGAGACGTCTTCATCCTCCCAACCTGGGTGTGGGTGAGGAAGACGCTCCTTGTTCTGCATGTCCAGCAAGCAGGGATGAGGTGATGAGGTGCCTTGTGACAGCATGAGTCAGGCGGGTGCTGCTGCTGTCTTTGGGGGCTGTGGGGAGGGGAACTGCTCTCACCCAGGTCCCATTCCACCCCTGAGTGACAATGACCCTGGCTTTGCTTGGATGCTGTGAAGCAGGGCGAGGAGCCCTGCCTGGACCTTCCTCCTGTGAGGAAGAGGAGGCGATGCTTGGAGTCTCTCAAGGAGGCCAGGTCTCTCATCCCATTCATATACAGCCCCTGCCCAGGCTGGGCAGGCAGATGGGGCAGAGGGCCAGCAGCTGTGGCAGGAGGTGTCTCACTGAAGTTGGGAGCAGCAGGAGCAGTGTCCCAGCTGTGGCAGCTCAGGCAGGACATGGCTTTTGCCTCCAGCAGAGCTCTGACAGCCTGGGGCTGTAGCACACAAATCCTGACATGATGGCCCATGAACTCACCCCTCTGCCCAGTGCAGCAGGGCTGTGCTTGGGAACCAAAACCAACTGGAGGCTGTCTTGCTCCCTGCCTCACCCACTGCTGGTGAGGCTGTCCAGCTACCAGTAGTAGCTGCCAGTCTGGGCAATCCCTGTGGCACAGCCAGCAGCAGAAGCCATGCCCTGCCTTGACAGCTGCCAGAGAGTACCCAGGGAGTGCTGCTGCCACTGCCCCAGGAGCGGCTTCTGGCTGATGGGTTGCTGTGTTTTCCTGCTGAACAAGCCCAGCTCCCAGGCACATTCCTGCAGGGTTGGTAATAAGTTAGGGACACACTGTGCTCGGCTCTGAAGTGCTCATGATGGGGGAAGCTGAGTTTTTTTTAGTATTTCTTTCCTGAAACAAGCAAAAGAAAATTTTGCAAAGTGTTACATGAGTAGTGGGAACTCACAGACAGTAACACTCAGCACCAGCTCAGCACGTGCTGCAGCTCCAAAAGAACTTAATGCTTTTTCAAAGAGTCATCCTGGCACTCAAGAATGTGTTCTGGGGATTGGAACCAGCAGGGCTGGTGCCAGTGGCTGGTGCTGTCACAAGCTCCATGTTGGTATTTCATCTTGTCCTTGTTTGCTGCTTGTTTCACTGACAGGGTAGTCACAGGCCCATCAGCTGAAGTGCTGCTCCTCCATTTGCACTTCTTGGAGAGCTCTTCTCTGCCAATGCGGTGTAGCTTGCTCTTGGGAAGAAATCTCTGTATACTTGCTTATAAAATCAAGAGTTTCTGATCCCTCCAAAATTTACATGTGGTTATCCAAAGCGAGTGTGTTGCAAATGGGCTCCTTTTAAGAAGGAAACGACCCCAAGGATATGTGCCAGAGGTAGGTGGTGCTTACAGGAGGCACTGGGCATCTGCCATGGCAGTATGTGCTGCTGAGAATGCTGCTGGGTGCATATGAGAATGCTGCTGGGTGCCAGACCCATGGGGAACAGCCACTGCCCACCAATCAGACTGTGTGGGGTTATCCCCAGGCAGTAGAATTTGGAACAGCTGCTCTGGGATCCAACACTTAAAACAGCCTGAAGGACTATCGGTGCTCCTTAACAGCATCTATAGGAATCAGAGTAAAAGAAGTTTATTTATTTATTATTAGGTTGCAAGTTGGCTTGATGAAAGTAAAGGCATATTCAAGATTGGTTTTTTCTCAACTCAGCCTTGCATGGCTGTCAGAGCTGTCAGCTGGTGTGTGCATTCCCTGGGCGGGAAGAGCGGGAAATAGTGTCAAGCACAGGGCAGTCAGACTGCCAGGAGTGCTGAACAAGCCTAGCCTCCACTGGCAAAATGCATCTTAATATTGGATTCAAAGTTACATGCTCAGAAATTGGCAGCAGGGCCAGTAGAGCAGGGAAAGAGGGTCCCCAGGAGGGAAGGTAGTAAAAGGGAGGAGCTACCTGTGGGCATTGTATGGGGGCAAAGGAACCTGCTGATGCAGAATGGCCATGCTGCAGGGCTGAGCAGAGGAAGGATGAAGACTTCTGAAGGTTCCTCCCCAGCCCAAAACCCCGTAGGCTCTCGTTTCCTCTAAGGGCTGTGTTGTGGCAGGATAGTGAGCCAAGATCTGTCAAGTGTTGCTACAGCACTTGCGAGCACTACAGTTGCGAACACTCCCCTTGCCCCTAACATCACTGGCTGTTGTCCCCAGAGATGGGCTGGCTGGCAGCCAACCTCCGCAGCACACTCTTGTTTGGTTTTAAGTTTAAACCTCCAGAAGCAGCCTAAAGGGCAGAGCTGGGGCTTTGTCTCATCCACGAAGGGTCAGGCTCCTTCATCCCTACAGTGGCTGAGGGGAAGGGGAAAGCAGTAAGGATGTCTGGTGGCGGAAGGAGATGGCTGCAGCTGCCATCCCAGCATAGCTCTGGAGCATCACTGCCAGAGCCTCAGCTCACTTTGATGCGGCCTGACAGAGACAGAGCCTGGCTGTCCCTTGCTCCACATGCCAGCCTCCCGTGCAGCCCACCCTGCTGAGGATCCTCTCCCATGTGGTGCAGTTGCTACAGGGCTCCCTCACATTACAGGGGTTCCACTCTGATCAGGGGGCTTCCAGATATCTTGGCCACCCTGTGCTGTTGTGGGGGACTAGAGTGACCCCACAGCAGCTCAGACACATCCAGCTGTGGTGCCAGTTGTGGTGTCCATGGACTTCCGGTTGTCTTGGAGTTCTCCCTGAGCAGGGTTCAGAGCAGCAGGATTGTCCTGCAGTTTGCAGAGCACTTGCATGTCTCCAGCCTGGCTGGAGCTCACCTGGGGCTCCTGGCGGCTCCCTGGCACCTGGATGCACACCTGCAGAGCCCTGTGCTGAAATGCACACCAGGTGTTTCCCTCTGTAGTGGCCCTGGGAAAGGCTACCTGCACCCTCTGGAGAAGAGCCAGGGGAGAGCCAATCCAGGCTTTGGCTGGAGACATCCAGACACTGGCATGGACAGTGGGTGGGTTCTGGCAGGGTGCTGGCTGCCCTGGTACTGTGCAGCCCATAACCTTGGGAATCCTGAGGCCAGGTGTGCTAAAAGCCAGCATAGAGCAGCACTGCTGCTGTCCGCCTCGGCTCCTCTGTCAGTACCCCATCTGCCTCACTGATGAGGAGATTGCCATATTCCAGCTCAGAGCCAGGGCTCACCAGCCCAACAACAGAAGTGTGACTTGAAAGTGTCCCAGTGTCTGTGCCAGCCCCTTGCTCTTGGAAAAGTTTGGCTGGTGTCCTCAGTGGTGAGGCGCAGGGCACACAACCCTCAGCCTGTCCTTGTGACTCCCAGGACATGAAAGCCATGCCATGGGGGTCTCTGGTGCCCCCACAGCATGGACATAGCCAGGACCTTCTGTAGAATGTTTGCCATAGGGGGCATTTTGTGAGAAGAGCCAGGAGAGCTTTCCCCAGCCTTCCCAGAGGAACTCCAAGTGCAGACTGGCCTCTTTTGCTGCTGCTTGGGCCCCTGTCGTTCCTCAGCAGCCTTGTGGCAGGCTTGGACACCCCTTTGTCCTGGTGATGGACTCTGTGGCTCTGTTCTAGTGTGTTTCACAGTGACCTCAACCACCAGACTCAGGGCTCTGGTTCCTGTAGGTGTGTCAGGTGTGAGGTTTTTGCTCTAGGCTTGCATCTGTGCTGTGTGCAGGTGTAAGAGCAGAGGAAGGCATGGAGGGCAGGTTAATCATTGCCATGGGAGCTACAGCCTGGGAATTTACTGGCTACAGCTACATGGGATTTATGGCTTGGCTGGAACATGGATGCAGCTTTGCTTGTCAGTGGTGTCTCTCTGAGCACCCCACCATCAGCATCGCCATGCTGAGTGAGCTTCAGGCTGCCACAGGTAACAGTGGCCATAATGTGGTGGTGTATGGGACAGGTGACGATCTGCTCTGCTGTGGTGTCTCACTGTCTGCTGAATATCCCTGAGATAAAGGGAGGCTTGGGATGCTGGAGTCCCTGAATTAGCTCCAACACAAGTGTGAAGGAGACTCCAAGGGAATGAGTCTGTCCATATATGAGTTTCCTGTCTCATCCTTTCCTGGAAGTTTTTAAGTGGAAGTTCTTCTGCCATTCATCTCTTTGGGAGGAAAATGCTCAAAAAGTTGTCTAATTCCAAATCTAACTGGAGACACAGGGTGGATTCCTAATCTGCCTTTAGAGGAAAATCCCAATTTTGCCCTCTTTCAGGATCATCAGAAGCAGAGATACTCTGAGGAAAAAGCCTTAAGGACTTTCCAGACCTTTGCTGTGGCTAGTTGTCTTTCCTCTACAGCTTGTTTTATTTCTCATTTCCTTTAGCTGATGTCACACATTTCCTCTCCTCTAGTGACTCTGCAGTCATGCTACAATTGCTCTCATTCTGGTGCCCTGTTCTTAAGAGCTGCCAGTGTGGAGACTGTCCAGCCCCAGGCCAGGGAAAATAACATCTGGGAGACAGCCAAGCATCCTCAGTGAAACCCCCACCGCTACTAAGGCTGAAGATGGACATATTGTGCTGAATTTTTTCAACTCTGGTAAGTAGAAAATATACTTTATTAGTACTATTCCTCTTGGAATATACTCTTGCTGATGGCAGAGCTTGCTTGCACCTATAAGCCAGTAAATCCTGACTGGGAGAGCATGGTCCATGGGAGGGTCTATAGACCGGGAACAGGATTGGCAGGTGCCCTGGCCATGCTCTGCTGCTCAGCTGGTTACTTCCACCTTCAGCCCTGCATCCAGTGGGGCTGATGGTACAAACCACCTGGGATTACTGGCTGGGGGACTGTGGACAAGGCAGTGGCTTGGGCTGCAGGTCTCAGGGGGTTTGGCCAGTCAGCACAGGCTGCTGCAGCAGAGAACAGGACCCACAGCCACCCATACCCTGCCTGTGGCGCCTGCTCGTCTTTCTGCTGGCGCAGGCAGTATGAACAGGCTTCAGAGAAAGGGGAACTGCCTCAACAGGACAGGCTGAGTGAGAGCCCCTGCACAGTGCTCCAGAGCCCAGGGCTCAGGGCATTCATGAGTGTACGGAGACATGAGCTTGGGTTCCTCAGGCTGAAGAGGGAATTGGGCATTGGATAAATTCTGTGGGGAGTGGTGCTATGTTCTCTTCAAGCTGTGCTTAGTAGAAAATCTCACTTGGCTCATGAGAAGGAAAGAACACCTCTCTTGTGATTCTCTGCAGGACCCTGGCATTGGCACAGCACAGCCTCCTAATGCAAAGATAGGTGAGCTCTACCAGGTGCTGCTGGGGCCAGGAGATGGCACTACCATCTCCTGCTGATCACCTTTGCCAGAGATTTCAGCAGACTGGAAGCAGTCACAGAGCATGTTCTCACACTCACCTCTCCATTTCAGAGCACAGCCCTGTGGCTCAAGCCCACCTTCTGTGCAGAACTCTGCTGTGGAGAGGACATGCATTTTTGCTCTCCCTTCCACCCCATCTGCTAAATCTGGCAGTAAAGTTCACCAGAGCTCCTGGGCAAACCTTGGTGGCCACCATGCCATTGTGCAGCACCAGAAATGGAGGCGTGGGTGGACGGTGCCCTGGGGCACTCTCTGAAGGGACTTTGTGAACAACAGCTGTGCCCAGGCATTGGATGTGAGCACTTCTCCTCATTAATCCTGCTAGAGAGATGCATTGCCTGGGGTTTTTTTCTCCTCCACTCTTGGTATACTCAGGTCTGGTGCCACAGGAATAGAGCAACTTTCATTGCAAAGATCCCAGCCCTAAGCACCAGAACTATTTGCTGGTGTTGCAGATAGTCACAGCAGTGTGAGTTTATGATGCAGATTTGGGGAAAAAAACCCCAAAACAGAGTTCTCTAATGATATTAGGTAATTAGGATTTCTTGGGTGTTTATTCCTTATTCTAATGTCAGACTAGTGTATCAAACATAACACACCCCACTAGTTTGTCTTGCCTCTGCACGGTCTCACCCCTTCCCTGAATGTCCATATTTGCCTGGTGCCCTCCCAAGCTGAGGTGCAAATCCTGCTACCCAGCACATCTCCCCAGTGGAGATGGCCCCTCAGAGAGTGGCAGAGCTGGGCTGAGACACAGACAGTGATGCAAGGCCACGTTGCGACAATTACTGCTTCTCATCCATCATAGACGAGGGTGTGCAAGCTGATCCCTGAGATGACCAGGACTTCCCTTGTGTTCTGCATGAATCAAAGAGAACAGGGGACAGAGAGTGGGCCCTGCCTGCTCTGGATCCTCTCCATAGGGCAGCAGTGAGTGACACAGGGATGTGCCAAACTCTGTGGCCACCCCCTGATGTGTCACATCCTAGCCCATCCTCCTGGCTACCATCACCTGAATAATCTACTGCCCTTTGGAGATCAGAGGGCTCTCAGCAGGGTGTCAGAGATCAAGGTGAATGAGCAGAAATACATGTGTCACCTGGGGCCAACTCCCACTACTGCCACAGCTGTGTGTCCATTCCACACGGACTTTGGCTGGAAGACTGAGCTTAAGGACACTTGGAACCCAGCATTGCCCAGCATGCAGCTGCCTGGGAAGGTCCAAATCTTGTAATTGTTGTGTCCTTAGGGAACCTGTGAGGGGTGAGGAAGAACAAGACCCTCAGGAAAGATGACTGCTGCCTTCCTCTCCTAACAACTAGAGAGCAGTACCAAGGGTTGCAATTCTGCGGAAAAAGGGAGAGCAAGCTCCAGCTCCAGCTGACTTCCCCATTTGCAGAGGAAAATTACAAACGTGCAAATGTGTAAATGAGGAACAACAGTACAAGAGCACCCAGGGGGACTCAGCCCACAGAGGATGGGATGGGGGTTCCTGGCACTGCCTGCTGCTGGGGAGGATCCAAAATGTTTTGAGGCAGGAGGGCACCTGCTCAGGAGCAGCAAGTCTTTGGGGAAATGCCTGTTTTCCATGGGGCTGGTGGAGCTGAGGCAAGCCCAGTACAACGAGCAGCACCCGGCATTCCCAACATAACTCACTCCAGTTTAGGCTTCGTGACTGGTGGTAAAGTTTACTCACTCTCAAGGAAAACCACCATGTTCTGACAATTCCTCCAGCAAGCAGCCCCACTGAGGGCTCTCCTACTGCTCTCCCTGCAGCAGCCACTTGTCTTCCCATGAAGGGACAGGGAGAGAAAAACATGCAGACCTGCAGGGTCGTGTCATGCGGTTAGGTAAGCGCCTGCCCCCCATCACACTGGCAGTCAGTGCTGGAGTTGGGAGCAGGTTGCATGTCCTCTGAAGGGTAAAAGCAGCAGGTTAAAGTATACAAGGGATTAGATGGGATTCGTGTAGAACTGAGACAGGGATGTACAATATTGAAGATGGAGAAATTTGATACAGAATAACAGAACCACAGATTGGTTTGGGCTCATCTCATTCCACCCCCTGTCATGGGCAGCGACACCTTTCACTATCCCAGGTTGCTCCAAGCCCCGTCCAACCTGGCTTTGGAGACTTCCAGGGATGGACTGACTGATATGTTCAAACTGTAGGCAAGAATTGACGAAATACCCAGTGAGGTGGAGACTGCTAATACCAAACCCTGAAGGTGTCTCAGTAGGGGCAGTGTTCGCCAACAGCCCGACATGGAAGTGCAGAATTGCTGCTGCTGCCTCTTGCATCTGACAAAGAAATGGGGCAGGGGGAAGGGAGACAGGTTGATTTGATGACAACTTGAGTTCAAAATGATGATAGCCAAGATTTTAAAATAGATACCCCGAGGTGAGAATTAACAATGTGCCAATAAACAACACTCATTGTTTACTGAGAACAACAACTGAGAGGTCTGGTAGCCTGTGAAGGGGATTTTGGGTGTCTGCAGTGCCTGGAGCCGAGAGAACAAACATATTCTCTACAAATGTAAGCAGGAAAATATCAGAAAACTGATGCCTCTCGGTATGTGAGGCAGTGGCGACCTGGTTCAAGAACCCGGCACGGCAGCTCGGCCTAGCCCCCAGGCTGCTTGGGCCACAGACACACAGCACCAATATGGCAGATGGTCAAAATGGCGCTTTATTGTTCTACTTCGTGGGGTTATATAGTCGAGGTGGTTTCTCTACGTCAGGAGGGGGGACGGTGGGATGGTAAAAGTTAGTAAGGGGTGGAAAGCTACTGGGGTTATGAAGGGCTGTATTGTTTAGAGTAACTCTTATCACAGAGGAATGAAGGGGAGGAAGGTTACACGCTGCTTTCTGCTTTCCGTCACATCACGAAATCTTCCGTTCGCTCTTGTCCCTGTTCTACTACAGAAAACAACAGGTAGATGGTGACTGGAAATGACCCTATGCCCAGCAGGTCTACTGAGGAAACGGAGCTGGAAGGAGTAGTGATACACCAGCCCTGGGCTGCTATTTATCCAGACCTGGGCAGGAGAGGAACCTCATGCAGTTCAGCAATGGCAAGTGTAGGGTCCTGTGCCTGGGGAGGAATAACCCCATGCACCAGTACCTGCAGGAGGCTGACTTGCTGGACAGCAGCTCTGCAAGAAGGACCTGGGGGTCCTGGTGGACTCCCATGATCCAGCAAGAAGGCCAGTGGTGTCCTGGGGTGCATGAGGAGGACTGTAAAAGGTTGAGGAAGGTGATCCCGCCCCTCTACTCAGCCCAGGTGAGGCCACATCTGGAGTGCTGTGTCCACTTCTGGGCTCCTCAATCTAGAATTAAACTCCTCAAGAAAGACATGGAGCTCCTGGGTCCAGTAGAGGCTGCAGAGATGATGAAGGGACTAGCGCATCTCTCTGACGAGAAAAGGCTGAGGGAGTGGGGGCTGTTCAGCCTTGAGAAGAGATGTCTGAGAGGGAACCTCATCCCTGTCTGTCTGTGTCTGCAGGGAGGGGTCAGGACGACAGGACCAGACTCTTTTCAGTGATGGCCAGCAACAGGACACGGGCACCACGCACAAACTGAAACATAGGAAGTTCCATCTGAATATGAAAGAAACTTCTTAGCTGTGAGGGTGACAAAGCCCTGGAACAGGCTGCCCAGAGAGGCTGTCTCCTTCCCTGGAGTTATTCAAACCCCATCTGGATGTCATCCTGCACAACTGGCTCAGGGGAATCTGCTTCAGCAGGGACTGGGCCAAGTGATCTCCCAAGGTCATTTC
This sequence comes from Monarcha castaneiventris obscurior, assembly GCA_026261815.1. Lineage (NCBI taxonomy): Eukaryota > Metazoa > Chordata > Aves > Passeriformes > Monarchidae > Monarcha > Monarcha castaneiventris. The sequence goes on along the minus strand of JAMPIT010000511.1, from coordinate 1,142,250 downwards.
CAACCCCAACCCTTCTGGGATTCTGTGAGACATTTTTACCACGTATTATTTCACATCTGGAATTCTTTAAAATAAGTATAAACAAGCCAAAAAGTATCAGGAACCATGGTGGGAGGTTGGGGCATGGGGGAGGTGGCAGGGGAAGAAAGGAGAACCAGATGCAGGGACAGGACGAGTCATAAAAAAGAGTCCCGATTATAATAAAAGATTAACAAGCTTGAGACAGGGCTCATATTATTTTTATCTAAGAACTCTCATGCAGAAAAGTATTTTAAGATTAGAGATTAGTGATCTGAGGGTTTTTTTGTGTGTTGTGGAAATGGGATCCAAGAGAGGAGCAAGGAGACAGGGCAGGTGTCTGGCTGGAACTAAGGCATCAGCAGAACTCCTATGGTCATAGGCAGCTGAAAATGAAAGGTGGGATTTGGCTTGGCAATGGTGCCAAACCAATCAGCTTGATTTATGCTTTCTATTTTTAGGTAAGAAGAAAAGCTACAGCAGGAAGTTGTGCTTTAGACGTGGCCACTCAACACCACAATGTCTGGAAAGGGCAAAGGGGGTGTGGAAAGCAGTGCTGATTCCTACATTTCATGCCACATAGACTCCGAGTTTCGCTACAACCTCTTCACTATTTTCTACAGCATTATTTTCATTTTGGGCTTTGTTGCCAACTGCTATGTTCTCTGGATTTTCAGCCGTATTTATCCCACCAAGAAACTCAATGAAATCAAGATATTCATGGTGAACCTGACAGTAGCTGACTTGCTCTTCTTAGTTACAATGCCAATGTGGATTGTTTACTACCACCACCATGGAGACTGGATCATGCCTGAGTTCCTCTGTAATGTGGCTGGCTGTTTATTTTTTGTTAATACCTACTCTTCTGTTGCCTTTCTGATGGTCATCACATACAACCGTTACCAAGCTGTGACTAATCCTATTAAAGCTGCTCAGCTGACCACCCAGAGGAGAGGTATCTACCTATCAGCAGCTATCTGGATCATAATAGTGGGCAGCTCTTTGTATTACCTTTTTGACAATAATACTAATCAGGAGGAGGTTGACTCCAGGAATTTCACGCGGTGCTTTGAGGGCTATGATTCCTCGAGTGGTGTTTCAGCTGTTCTCGCCATTCATGTCATCATCTGCATCCTCTTCTACATCATTTTCCTTTTAATACTAGGTTGGAACATTGTCATTATCAGGACCCTGTTCTCCAAGTCAGTGCATCCACGGAAGAGCACTCATGTCAAGCAAAGGGCCCTCTGGATGGTGTGCACAGTGCTGGCTGTATTCATCATAAGCTTTGTGCCCCATCACATCGTGCACCTGCCCTGGACTCTGACTGTTCTGGAGCAGTGGAAGAAGGAAAACTGTCAGCTGCGCCAACAGCTCAACGATGCTCACCAGGTGACTTTGTGCCTGTTGAGTACAAATTGTGTGTTGGACCCAATCATCTACTGCTTCCTCACCAAGAAGTTCCAGAAGCATCTTTCTGAAAACCTGAAAAGCATGAAAGGCAGTCGCAAGTGCTCCAGGCAAACAACAGACACGGTGATCGAGGGCACCATTCACCAAGAGGATGCCATTAGGATCTGTTAGGGCCACTCTGTGTGTTCTGATTGCATATGGAGAGGCACAAATTATTCACTCGTCTTTTCTCGGGAAGAGGCACCAAGGGACACAACAGAGGACCAGGATTTTACATTTTCTTTTTCCCATTAGATAGAAGAATGGACACTCATTTCTTCTATCACATGCAACTGGCAGAACTGGAACCTGCTGTAATCTGGCAGCAAAGCTCATTCTGTCTGGGCTGGTGTTCTCATGGGCACCGAGAAGAGCTCAGATGACCAGCTCAGATGATGTGAAAGAAGTGTGTCACTAAGCCTCTGCAGTGAGCAGCTAGAAGCTGAGTGCACCAAAATTACCCATTGTGTCAGTCCAGATAGCACCATTCCTGCTCCTCTCCCTCCTCCTCTCGCAGAGGATCCAGTATCAGAGCTGTAAGGGACTTCTAAAAGACCTGGAAGAACAGACTGAGCTGTGAGTATCATCAGGTGGCTTTTCTAAGCAGCTTACCATGGTCCTGTGAAGAGAGTCTAAGCTGACGAAGCTCTTGAGTGGCTGTAAAGGACGTAGTCCATAGAGTTCCTCAACTGCTGTTAAAGAGATCTGCACCTCTGATCCCTTCATCCCTTCTTACTGATTCACCTGGTCTTCTGGTATCCAAACTTGATAGATGTCTGGGAGTAGCTATTATGAATCTTTGCTTCCAGATCTTGAGTCAGTAAAGCAGGGAAGGAAAGGAAGAGAAATCGGCAGTGCCTCAGCACACCTCCCCCTCCCTCCATCAGATCAGCATTATGGCCAAAGGGCACTATGGTCTGCCTTGGCTTCCTGTGTGAGAGCAGAACTGGCCAGCCAGTGGCCTCATGCACTCAGTTTAGTAATTTCTGACTGACTGTATGTGTTCGTGGACACTCAGTCTTGCTCAGGAGGCTCCAGATAACAGAGGCCTACTGTCAGCATGGGCATTATGATAAGAAAAAAAAGCTTAAAATGCTTCTGTATCTTTGTACTTATTTATTTAAATTAGGGTTATAGCTATTACATTAGTCCTTCCTCCAGCCTTTCCAGTTCTGCTGCAAAGAAACGAAGCTGATTAGTTCTTGATCTACAGCAAGCGAAGTGTTAGGTCAGGGCACTTGACAGACAAATAATTCACACAATCCAACAGCACTGGAGACCTCTCACCCAGGGCTGGATGCAGTCCACTGGGGCCCAGGGCAAAGTGATTTTCCATGGTTGCTGAGTTCTGTTACCAGTCATGAGACACTTGGGGTTCCTTTTCTGACCCAAATTGCTCAATCTAGCACAGGAAATTGGGCAGAGAAGGGAACTTACTTGTTTTCACAACAGTTGTTGGTTCCCTAAACGCCCTAGTCTGTTGATGACAGAAAGAGTGTATCTGACCCGTGACACCAATTATTCATGGACACCAATTATTCAAGGACAGCAGCCTTCCCACACCTGCCTGAGAACGGGAGAGACAAGCTCAAGCCTTTCCAAAGACAGGACCAATATTTGTACTGCTTTGCCTGTATCCAGTGGAGACATGGGTCCTTCAGATGTATCCTCTGGAGCTCCTTAGGCAGCTTGTGTCTTTATTTGTGCCAATGAGGAAAAGAATTAAGACGTTTATTTTTCTAAGGCCATTTTCAGGGCCAGCCCTGCACCCCAGGCCCAGTGCCAGACAGAGGAAACAGTCTGATCACAATAGGAATGCATCTCCCTCCTAGTCCTGGGCTCTGCTCCAGTAATGGCCACCCACAACAAACACTTGCCAGCATCTCATGCTCCTCAGACACGTTCAAAGATGTGCCCTGAATCTGCAGAGCCACAGCACACAGGAAGGGAACAATTTCTGTAATTTAAAAGCCTACATCTGACTTGCTGGAGGATCTGCCTCTGTTTCTGCACTGTTCTGTAGGCACATTCTGGATGAGGAGCTCTCACAGGAAATGGAATTTTACATGGACAGCTGGTAGATGCATGATCTACTGATTCCTGGAAAGCTTGCAAGAGTTTATAGTTTAGTTCTTTACCATGGGTACCTAAGAGGCTTTATTCCATGGCAAGTACTGTGGGCTCAGGGAACAAACATAAACTTGCATCTCAGGAGAAGGTTAAGTGGAGGCAAAAGCCCCAAGGCCACTTCAGGAGATGTTGCAGTTATTAGTCAGTAAAAATGCATTTCCAAAAAACAGGCTAAGCTGCTACTTCTGTTCCTGGAATTACTTTCTTGTTCCTATTGCAATGTTGCATTACTCTGCTTTACTTTGCAATGAAATGGATCCTCAAAAGTTCTTTTAAATAAAGTGTGTTCCCCAAGTGTTTTGCCCTTTAACTTTTCTGACCTTCTCATCTTTCTATATTTATACTTGAGGGAAAGCCTCAGTACCACACCAAAACAGCTTCAATGCGTCTTTTTTTTTTAACCATCCTATGAACCCTTGGGAGGGGTGAAATTAAAGGCTCAGCAAGGGTCTACCTGCTAAAAGGGAAGGGGAATAAAATAATTTCAGATAGGGAACAACTTATGAAAAATCTGCTAGAGCTCTCCAAAACCCAACCGGACAAAACCCGCTGAACTCTCTGACCTGTATATGGGAAATTTATACAGACCAATTGTGCAGCTCAGATGTGAAAAACCATTTTAATGTATTGGGTTTGCAGGGCCAGGCTGTGGTAGCGGAGAAGGAGGGGGGTGGGGAGGGCTGCAGAGATGTTTTTTTTGGGAAGCTGTCAGAAGCTTTCCCCGTGTCCAACGAAGCCAAAGCCATTCGGCTCCAGGGTGGACCCGAGCCCATCAGTGACGGTGGCAGCACCTTTCGGATAACATAATAAAGGAGGAAAAACAGTTATTGCACAGGAGCAATTCGCAGCCAAAGAAAAGAGTGAGAATATGTCACAAGAGGGTCTGATGCTGGTCAAGCACCAGTAAGCCACGACCTTCCTAGAAAGAGTGTCCTGCCAAGAGCAACTCTTCTGGGGCCAAGGCAGCCTCCCTGCACAGCGGGTGATCTCAGCAAGTGTAGCGATTTCTCAGCTACAAGTGATTCCAGCTCTTGTGATTCAGCTCTTTGTGAAATCACCCGAGGCAAACTCGGGAACAGAGAGACAGGAGCCGTGTGTGGCAGTTCCACAGAGGCAGCTTTATTGTCCAGCAGTCCCTGTGAAGGGGAGGCCAGGGACAACGCCTCCCGGGATTTCAGGGCAGACCCAGGGCCTTTTTATGGGAGAGGCAGGAGGTAGGGTAGAAACCAAATTGCCAACTAGATACAAGGTATTACCATATAGAAACAAGGCATGCTGCGGGTGGTTCACTTTGTCACCGTAACCTAGAGAGGGGTTTCTTATCTCCGAGTCCTTTTGCCCTCAGGCTTCTCTCCGCCGAGGGAGTGCAGAGGACTTCTGAGTCAAGGGCTCACAGCCCTTCACAAGTATATGTGAGAAACAGCCATGCAGAGCCTAGCGTCAGTGGGGAAGGAGGGCAGGACTTGCTCCAGGTGCTGGGGCTGACATTCCCCGGCAGCCCATGGGGCAGCCCGTGGTGGGGCAGCCCGTGGTGGGGCAGCTGTGCCCCTGCAGCCCATGGAGGGCACAGGGGTGCAGAGATGCACCTGCAGCCCCTGGAGGAGCTCGCGCCGGAGCAGGGGGATGCCCGAGAGGCTGTGACCCCGTGGGAAGCCCGTGCTGGAGCAGAGTCTCGGCAGGACCCTGCGGACCCGTGGTGAGAGAAGCCCACTGTGGAGCAGGTTTCCTGGCAGGACTTGTGACCCCATGGGGGACCCTCAGCGGAGCTGCCTGCTCCTGGAAGCCTGAATCCGTGGGAAAGACCCCACGCTGGAGCAGGGAAAATTCTGAAGAGTCCACTGAAGAGTCCATCCCTTGAGGCGGGGAGAGAGCGTGTGATCCCCTATTCCCCGCCCCCAGCACTGCTGTGGGGAGGAGGGAGAGAATCGGGAATACAGCCGAGTCCGACAAGCAGGGAGGGGTGGGGGATTAAGATGTGGATTTATTTCTCATTACCCTACTCTGATTTCTCTAAATTAAACGGATTCCCACAGCCGGGTCATGTTTGCCGTACCGGTGCTGGATGACAGATCTCTCCTGTACTGCTGTCGCCCCACCAGCCCTTCGTTCTGTCTCCCCTGCCCGGCTGAGGAAGGCGGTGATCGAGCGGCTTTGGTGGCACCCAGCCGGGCTGGCCCGCCCCGCTATTAAATACCCATTGGGACAGTGAGCGGAGGGGAGGCTCCGAGAACGCAACGCTGCCCAGACGCGCAGCAGCAGCCCCCAGCAGCCCCCGGCTCCTGCGCGGCCCGGCCCCCTCAGCCCCGCCACCCCGCCCCGGGACAGTGACGCCACTGCCGGCGCCGCGCGCTCTGTTCCGGTGGGAGCGCGGGTGCCGCTGCCATGTCCTCTGCGGGACCCCGGCCCGGCTCCGGAGCCGCCTCTCGGTAAGAGTCTGCTCGGGCCCTGGGCACGCAGTACCCCCGCAGCCCCCGGAGCTGCTCCTCGGCCCGGCGGGCCAGGGCTCCTGGGCCGCGGGCGGCGAGGCCGACGCGTATGCTCCTGCCCCTGCCCCCGCCCCCGCCAGAGCGCGGGCCCGAGCGGCTGCGGCAAGACCGGTGGCGCGGGGCTGCACCCCGTCTCGCCGCCCCTGGGCTCGGCGGCGTGTGCCCGGCTGTCCTGGTGTCTTCCCCGCTGCTGGTGCGCGGAACAGCTGGGAGGAAGGCGTGAGGGGCAGCGGGGCACTGCCCGGCTCCCTGGGCTCGCCCAGGCAGGGAGGAGCGGCCAGAGGGAACCTGGATTCAGAGCCCGCCCCGCGATATGCCCAGGGCTCGGGTAGATGCCCGCAGGAGGGACCACGGCTCCCGGGGCCGGGCACAGGCTGTGCGGGCTTCCCCAGGGCACAGTTCAGCACACCTGCATCGCTCTTGGGTGGGTGTAGCTGCATGTGCTGAAGTTTGTGCAGTCTGATAGGATGTCTGGGCTGGCCTTGGGCCTCACAAGCGAGGTTGGATCCAGATCGGCTCTGCTGGATGTTCCTGGTTCTGGGAATGCTGTGCATAGTTGCTGGAGCTTTATGTACAGCTAGCTCCAGAACAGAATGCCTTGTTAGCTTGGTTGCTATGCTGCATGGTGTGGCTGAATGGTTCCAGACTAGAGCTAGTCCTTGATGGAACATAGCTGTAGCCATTCTGATGGAGCATCGAACAAAGAGTCATGGTGGAGTTTGCTTTCAGTATGGAGCTAGCTCTGCTTCTGTGATACACTTAATCTGTAGTGTAGTAACCTCCAGCTGGTAATTAACAGTCAACATACTGATTAAGATAATCAGTAGAAGTCATAGGAGATAATCATAGAAGTCTTATTTGCTACTTGTTTGGTTTCCTGTCTGTTGTGGATTATCTTAAACTCCGGAAGCTGAATAAGGTATATTTAGTTGAGAATCACAATTCACGTGCCTCAAGTCAGTGGTTTCATAATAAGTTACTTTTAAAAATGCACGAACATAGTGGCTTTCTCAGCCTGCAAGCCTGCAGACTTGTTGGGCTGAACCTACTGTGTTTGGGGGATTTTCCTTGTCACCTCATCATGTGATCCTTCTTACTTGTGGAGTTCTGCTATTCAGCTTTTGCCACACAAGTAGTGATCTGCCAGTACATTGTCCCTGCTCTGTTTGAAACGTTGCTGAGCTTGAAGTCCTGCAGTTTCCAAGCTGCTGCAATTCCTGCAGTGTCTGCCTGCAGCTTTTGTCTCCCCCTCAGCTCTCCCTGCAGCCTCAGCAGCAGTTATGGCACCTGGGGAACTGTGTATTGTTGGGTTGTGCAACACCTTTGATTGAAAAATTGTTTCTTTTCAAATAATTTGGTTGAAAAACTGTCACGGATGTATGCAATAGCTGTAGGGATTCCCAAGTAATTGGTGAGTTTGGAAGGATTTGTAACTTCTCAAAACTTTGCTCTGGAAATACCCAGATGCTGAGTGAGTTTTGAGTTGAATATATCAGAGGACACTATAAATGGGTTTCCATGTGTTGTATGAGTGGGTTGGAGCCCCTCTACAGCAGATTAATGTACCATTTTCTAACTTCTGTGTACCAAAAGGTGGTTATAGATGGCTAAACATAAAACTAGATAAAGTATACTGAAATACTTTAATTGAACTAAAAGTCAAGCAAGTAGTCTGCTCCTGTGTGCAAGCCATGCTGTACATAAGGTACCCAAGGCATAAAGCAGATACATCATTGGGACATGAGTAGCTCCATGGCTGTACTCTCAGTTAGCAGAAGTAGGGTTATTTTTTTCCCTCTTGACAAGTCTCTGTTCTTTTTCCCTGAAATCTGCTCTTAGAAAAGGGACATTTGATAAAACTTTTACTGGGTCTGCAAAACCCTGTGATTGGAAGAAGAGCTGCCAGGATGGAGATGTGTGGAAACTTTTGAGCCTGAAATGGAATTGTGTCAGGACTTAACAACTGATGTTTTATATATGTTCTTGCACCAAGCCGTGTCTACAGACTACCCATCTCCACACAGCATCTTTTTACAGGACCTTGGGAGTGGTTTTGTCCCTTTTACCATGACCAGTGGCACTCACTGGTTGGTTATACACTGAGGAAGGTCTTTTTCGGCTTTTTCATGCTTCGTCTTACCCTTAATTTATTTTCTTTATTTCATCCTAATTTATCTAGAATTTTTTTCCTTTACTTGGTTAAGGGGCCGCAAACCAGCATCCCTTCAGCAGTATTCTCTGGTGGCCCGTCTCTAGCGGTGATTCGGGGATAATTTGTGCAGATGCCATGACTGGAGGCACTCCAGTACCCGAGGGAGTAACTTCAAATCCTTTCTTTCTTCTTGCAGTTGCCACCAGAGCCTCAGTGAAGGTGATGTTGCAAGGGGTCGGATCTCCTCCTGATGCCTTACCCAACATGATGTTTAGGAGAGTGCTGTGACACAGCAGGGCATAGCAGCCTCTTCAGGGTATGGTGTCATTGTGATTCACACCAGTCACTGCCCTGTCTTTACCAGGTTGTCACCCATCAGTCCTGTAACTGAACAAGCTAACCAGAAAACCAGCCTTGTATTTAGAAAAATAATACAGTATTGTGATGGAGCTGACTGGGGACTCTTTCTATCTCTTAAATAGACTTTTATTTGGGGTTAAGTGTATGTCAAGCCTAATTTCAGAGGTGATGGAAGAGTTCAGTTCAGCAGCAGATGGGTCTCTCCTGACTCAAGACTTGACCAGAGCACTATTCTCGCATCCCAGGAGCTTCCTGCTGCATCTTGAAGTGTTTGTTGGTTGTGTTTGAATACCGACAGTGCTGTTTCTGTGAGAGTCACCAGGTGGAACATCACATAAAGTGTGTGGCAGCTTTAAACCTTGCGTGATGGTTCTTATTTCTATACAGAATGTGCTATTATGTGTAATTCCACTTCTGGGATTTTACAAGTCAGTCTCATACTGGGGTCTTTTCTGGGCCTCTTATTTTGCCCTGTTCTTTTTGAGAGAGCTTAAGAAATTCTTCCGTAAATATTACTGACTTAAGATGATCAGGGTAGAAAACTGAATATTCAGGACCAGGTGATTATTTATTATTCAGAAGAGAAAAGAATGTAGCAGCTGTTTTCAAAACCACGTGGAGGTGTTTTGGGTAGAAAAACAATGATACTGGTTTTCTGTACTTCATATTTCCTCATGCTGCTCTTTTGGTAAAGGCATAGTTGTTCTTATCTACCTGTTGGGGAAAATACTGTCACAGAAAACAACACTGTTGGTTCAGGGCTTTGAAGTTTCACATGCAAGTCTGGTCCCATGTGCAGGATATATCTGTTGCTTTGTTCCCTACCTTTATTATAGCTCTTGAAATTTCAGAAGCTGTTGCCTTGATTATTCTGTGTACTTTAAATCCCCATTTCCTGTCCATCCAGAACTTTTAGGGTATAGGAAGGGGAGCTGGCCTTTCTAGAAGATGTGATTCAGGGTTAACAGGGGCACTTCTATTCTTCATTAGCTTGGCTGATATTCTGAAGAGCTACAAAGACACATGAGGTTTAATTCTTCTTATTCTACTTTCCTTTTTTTTCCCCCTTCTATCCAGTAGTTATGCCAAGCCTCCTGCTATGTTGATGTTTCTGGATATGGGCAAAAATTAATTCTTCTGGTTTAAAAAATGAAAGAAGTTACTAAATACTCATTCTTGCCTGACCTGAGGAAAGCTAGAAAGTCCCCATGAGTCAGTAGTATCACTGCGGTTGGCATTTTACAAGATAGCAAAAACAGTTACAGTAATTCCGTGAATTATTAGTCTGTATGATAGCTATCCAGCACCCAAAGAATTTAACTTTATGCTGAATAAAAAACAGCACCAAGTTGTCATGTAAGTTTCTCTAATGAATGAAATTAATTTTTTTGTGGCTGCAGTTGTAAAAAACCCAAATATAACTGGTCTATATTGAAAGTTTAGTTTTTACTGAATTACTGGCAGAGTCCAGTGTTCTGTCGTGCAGCTTCTTTTTCCAGTGAGGGAAGTAAAAAGTGGACTAGTTTTTGGCAGACTAGGCCTAAGTCAGAGATGACAGCCCTTTGGGAAAAGTCTTGATACTGAAAGATTTTAGAGCTAAAAGGCAGCAGAAAGTGCTGTGGGCTCTTCTTTCCCAAAGGTTACCTGGTACCTGTGGTAAGCAGGAAGACTAATTCCTTGGGCTGTCGTTCAGCCCGAAGGTGTGTGTCAGCCTCTGGTTCTGCCCAAACTTCAGCCCTGTTCCTTACTCTCCCAGAGCCCCCTGGGAATAGACCCATGGTCACAGGTGACAGAGCTGCCAGGCCCCAAGAGCTGTGGAAGTGAGTTGTGCTCTGCTCCTTACCTGTTCCAGTTGCCAAATAAAACTGGTTGTAGCTTAATGGAGTGTTGGGTTAAACATGCTTTGATTACCACTGCAGGAGTTTGCGTAATGTGATGCCTCTCAGCTGGTGTCAGCTGAAATGAAAGTGCACAATCTTATCACTGGCCACAGGTCAGCTAATTATGAATCTGTTAGTAAAGCAATGACCAGGTCGTTCATCTGCCCCCGTTCATCTTGGGCTCGAGATTTTCTGTGGTCATCAGGCATTCCAGGACATACAGCCCTGGTTTTGCTGGGATTTATTTGTTATCTGGTTAGGGATTGATTCTCAATGCCAAGGTCTGAAGAAAATATATTTATAGCAATGAAGATATCTTCATGATCTTGTTCATTTCCTCCTGGAAGCCACACTTGCACATACCAAAAGATCAGAGGACCTGGTTTACATGATACTTGAAGCAGTGTAGTTTGTTGTCTTTCTTATTTTTTGTGGTTGTTTTTAAAGTGTTGACAAGAGTAAAGCGCACACGCATGGTGTGGAAAGATGCAGACACAAAGTTTAGTCTCGTCATTTGCCCACAGTTGTGTAAACTCTGAAATCTGATGCTTTTCTTTAGTTCGCCTCCTCTTTTTCTTTTCTCCTTAAAAGCTCAGGAACTGCAGTAACTTGAAAAGCAAACAAACAAGTAAACACTCTCTCCCTGCCCCCCTCCTTTCCCCCCTCAAAGACCCCAAAACCTTCACATGCCTTTTTTGTTTCTTTGGCTCTCCATCAGGTCCAATTGACTGTTTGGTTGCACTTTGCGATAAGCACAGTTACCATTTCGCTGAATCTGGTTAAAACAGTCTAAGGGAGACTCTGTGATCAGAAGCACTCAAATAGCTGCGTACAGGAACATCAGACCTCTCTCTCCATCTTCCCTTTGTATCTTTGGTGTGTGTCATCCCATTCCTTCAGGGCCTTCCAATGATTTTTTTTTTTTTTTTTTTTTTGTGCACGTGGCAGAGACTGAATATGCATTTGGGATTGCTGAATCCCTGGAAGCATTTAAAACCAAGTTGAATGGGGCTTGGGACAAACTCTGGAAGGTGTCCCTACCCATAGTAGGAGCGTGGAGTGAGATAGTCTTTAAGGTCCTCCCAACCCATTCTATGATTTGGTGACTGCTTCTGAATGAACCCAGAGGCTCACTACTTGCAACAGCCACGTTGGGTTACTCAGCACACTGCTCTTCTGCATTTAGAAGACTTGGGAGAACGCAGGGAGCAGAAGTGCTCTATAGTAAGGAAGTAGGATGGTCCAAAGACTGAAAGTTTATGTCACCACAGTTGTCTGGAAGTATATTTTTGGAGGAGAGGGTTGCTAATTGATTGAGTCATTGAGTTTAGAAGTTAATATGAGTACTCTCGAACTGTAAATATTTCATATGAGCTAAATATAAAGAGTTACATGACTGGCAGTTAGATAATTCAAATAAATAACGGTGTGAAAGAGGGAAAAAAGGACATGGAAATAGATGGGAGGCCAACAGGGAAGAGAAAGGAAATATGAATATGTCTTTAATCTGAAGGTTTTGTTGTCCTGGCTGCAGTATCTTTTGGGGTCTGTGTAGAAACTTGATACAATTTCTGACTATTTGAATGTGGCTTTTTTGCTGACTTTCCTGGTCTGGAGCACAGGTAAGCGAGGAGCACTAACAGTAAATAAAATAACAGCACCTTCTTTTTTATAAAAATAATGCACAGCATACTCAGGATCAACTCAGACTTTTTGCTTACATGTGACTTGGTCACTGGTAGCATATGTTAATTATGGTTCATGCTGAAAAGCATATGAGGTAACAGGAAAGAAAAAGAGAATTGGGAGAAATGGGGCCTTTAGGGTATATTTGAAAAAAAAGTCATCAGCCATTTTTTTGGCCAGAGTTGTACTGTGTGGAGGAGATGGTGCTGCTGTTTGTGAGATGTTTGTTCTTTTTTGAAAGTTGGCTGACCTGCCAAGAATAAAGAGGGAAAAGGATTTTGTCAGTGAGCTCCAGCAAGAAACAAATCATTTACCATCTAAGTCTGCATTTATTTGAGACTTCATCTGGTTGTAAATATTGAAATTGTTGAATTCCAAGTAGGCCATGTTCATTCTTGGTTTGGGTAATTTGCGACACTGTAGTACTAACTGGTTGTAGATCCTGTAATCATAGCAATTACTATTTGGTGGTGACCAGGGAGCTGACCCCAGGGTTGTGCTGTCCATGCTGTAAGAAATCTTGTGGAGATGACGAAAGGAGGCTTTCCTGGGATATGGTGGTGCCGGGGTATCTCTATCCAGGAATAGTGGGTCCAGGGACAGTGGGGTGTGGCCAGTAGTGAAGGGGTTTATAAATGGGAACAGCATTACAGATAGAGGAGAAGAGAAGCACTCTTGGGTCTGTGTGGGTGGAAATCACAGACCTCAAATGTACTGCTGGGATTAGACTGGGTATCCTTGGATCAGGCCAGTGATAATGATCAGGACCTCTTAACTGAGATCAGAGAAGCTGCAAATTTGGGAGACTTATGATGGAAGATTCCAACTACCTGTACATAGACCAGGTAGTGCCTTATCAGGAGGCGAGGTAGAGGGAACATTCTTCCAACTCAGTGAGTGACTGTTTCAGCTTAAACTGTCAGAAGAAGTAGCTTTTTGGATTGTTGTGGTGCATAGAACCAAATTTAAACTAGTAATGGGAAGACTTGTAACAACCGCAGTACAATTAGCTATAACTGATTAGAATGGGACAGCAGCCAAAATAAATCCAGAAGGTGGATATTCAATTGCAAGAAATTAAAATACCTAAAAATGAAACAAGTAGTTTAAAAATCCCCCAAACTATGAAAAGATCTGCCCAAAAGTGATCAGCCAATAGAGAACTTGTAGGCTGTTTAAAAAATTCTGTCAGAAGCCTGAACAGCAAACAAATTGGGGTGGTGGTGGTGGGTGTCCCCAGTATCCCTCCATGGCTCAATAGGAAAGCTTAAAAAAATCATAGGGAAGAGATGAGCATTTAAAATGGAAAGTGTGGCAGGTGAGAATAGGAAAATTTGCATGATGGCAGGTAAAATGTAAAACAAGAATTAAAAAGAGTGAAAAAGAAGTTAAAGAGTGCCTTGCATAGCAGGCTCAAAACAGTTGTAATATATTCTCCAAATTCATCAAGAGCAGGAAGCCAGGTAGCAATTGTGTGGGACTGCTTGGTGGCCAAGGATGAAGTAAGGGGCACCTGAGGGTGGTAGTGTGTAATGGAAAAGCTCAGTGAGTTCCTTGTTTTCACAGTTAAAGGTGGGCCCTCGAGAGCCTCCAGGGAACACCAGAGATGACTGAGTTCCATAGCAATAAAAGGTTATAAAGGACAAAACCACTGCTTACTTGAAAGCACACTGTCAGCACGGCTTCTCTACAAGCAAATTCCACCTTGTTATTGTCCTGGAGTTCTCTGAGTGCATGGGTAGAGGGAAGCTACAGGTATAATTAAATTTTCAGAAAACATTTGACAAAGCTGTATTGAAGGAGGTTTCCCCAGGCTTGGAGGAAAGGTGCTCTATCAATGGAAGCTTCTGGAAGGAGAGATTTGGACTGTAGGGCACCTCATGATGTGGCCTCTTTCTTGTTCACAGAAGGTTGGTGGCTCAGGCTCTTGACCACTGGGTTTTTGAGAATGTGCAGGGTTGGACGTTTCACCACCCCTGTGGGACAGTCTTGTAGTGTAGACTCTCACATGGTGAATAAATTTTTCCTCATGTTGAACTGGAATTTTCCTTGTTGCAATTTACAACCATTACATCTTTTTCTAGTCTCTTGATGTGAGTCTGGCTGTGTGTGTTCTGTATCTCTTTAGTCTAGCTTGAGACAAGCCTTCCTTGCTGCCAGGACTCACAGCTGACCCATGTTGTATTTGTCCACCAAGATTCTTCAGAATTGTGCAGAACTGTGGCCTCTCAGTTCGTTCCCAGCCTGTCATGTTGCACGGGGTTGCCCTGTCCCTAGGGCAGCCTGTAGCCCTTGCTGTTGTTGAACTTCTTGAGGTTCCTGCCAGCCTGTCCTGCCAAGTCACAGCTGAATTACAGCTCTGCTTTCCAGCCTTTTGGATTGCACCTCCCATTTTGGTCTTATTCATGGATTTTCTCTGAAGGCATGTGCTGTACTGTTGAGCTTGTCATGATGAAGATGTTAGTACTGTGTCTGCTGTCATCTCTTGTGTGTAGCTTTTTGTTACCAGCCACTAGTTAGATTGTTGACCTGTAGTCACAGTCCTTTGAACCTGGCCATTCAGGCAGTTTTCCTGTGGACAGGACTCTGTCCATAGTTTATATCTGCCCAGTATGGCTGCAAGCATGCCAAAGGACTCTGCATTACTGAAAGGAGATACCGAATATTCATAGCTCTTATTCTCCTGAGCAAATAATTTAGTCAGAGGGGGCAGTCAGATTGGGCAGGCACCATTTGGCTTTGGTGGATCCATGCTTCTTGTTCCCAGTTGCTTGCTTGTCCTTTGTGTGTGTACGAATAGTCTCCATGGGGATTTTCTCCATGGTCGTCCCCTGAGACACTGGGATGAAACAGACAACTGGCTTCTCTCTCCCTTATTGTCTGTCTTGAAGGTGACATTTGCCCTTTTCCAGTCATAAGTCATCTTCCAGATTGATGTGGCCTTTCTAAAATGATAGGAAGCAGATCCTTCTCCATCGTGTCTGGTTGTTAGTGCCAGTGTTAGTGTCTGGGAGCAGCAGGGAAGGGCCACTGAGTGGTAGCACAGCAGGCAGCTGCAGCAGCTGCAGCAGCAAGGGCACAGTTTCTCAGGACCCACGGGGAGAACTGGGTGATGGCAGGAGTCAGGAGCTTGAGTGGGCAGGTGGATCACAGGAGGCACCTTTGTGCTCCAACTGGGAAGTCAGGTCTATAGCTCAGGTGGGGGCCAGAGGGGAGATCTGCAGCTTAAAAGCAGTTCCCAAGACAGGGAGTGGAGTTGCTGGTGCCTTCAGTAGCGCTTTCTGGAAAAGTTGTCCCCAAGGTCACCAGCTGCACTGTCTTGGTCTTGAGCCCAGGTAACCAAACCCCTAGGATGGGATATATTTTCTGGGGGTCCTGACAGCTGACGCTTTCACCTTCCAAGCTTTCCCATGAGGCACAAGGACTTGGGAGGCCTGAGAACAGAGCTTGCTAGTAAAGCCTGAAGAAAGGATGGCATTGAATCCCTCAGCCTTTCCTGTATCCTTGGTCAGTTGACGCCTGCCTGCTCGGCATCTGACCAGCAGTTTTCTTGACCTGTTGCTGCTAGAGTGCTCAGAGGAGCCCTAGGAACCCTTCTTGTTTGCATTTTGCATCCCTTGCCAGATTTGAGACAGCTAAGCTTTTGATCTCTGCGTGCTTCAGCAGTTCTGGTACCTCCTAGGTACCTGGTCTTTGCTTGACCTCCCAGATTCTTCCTTTTTGAGCTTAGTCGGAAGTTGTCTGTCCAGCCAAACTGTCCTCGCCTGCATCTGCTCATTTTCTTGCCTGTTGGGGTGGGGCGTGCTCATGCGCTTGGGGAAGCTGTCCTTGATCAGACGTTGCCTCTTCAGGCCCCCCCATAGCACTGTACAGATCAGATCAGTCTTCTGAACAAACTATAAGCTGGCTGTTTATTTTGTTACTTGTCATCTTCACTTCTCCTGGGATCTTGAACTGCTACCATGTTGCATCACCACCTAAAAAAATTATCTTTGATGCATTGAGAAACCTGACTTTTGTTCACCCCACCATATTGCTCTTACAGGGGATATTGGTGCTTAAACTGGGTTTGTCCCACATCTTTACCAGTGATCTGGAGGAATGAGTGGCCAATAAGATTTCCCAAGTTTTTTGTTGTTACCAAAGTTTTAAGTTCATAAAATGCTACACCAAAGGCAGAAGGATGTCACCAGACTGAGTGATCAAAAAGTGGCTTCAGTGGAGAAACTTCAGTGTAGATAAATTTACAAGAAGTTAATATAATGAAAGTAAATATGCTTTAGATTGTTTTTGCCTAGATGAATTACCCTTAATTTAGAAAAAACAATCTAAACCCTGCCTGATGGGAGGCTGAACTCAGAATGGGCAGTTGTGACTCCAGGAGGGGAACCTGAGGGCAGCGATGGGCCACTGAAATGATTCCTCCGTGTAAGCAGCAGCCAGACAAAACACTGATGATGCTGGCTGGCTTAGGTCAACAGACAGAGACATCATTTTACTGCTTTGTCATAAAGCTGCGCTTGCAGCCACATCTTGTGTATTATGTGCATCTGCGGTTGCTGTGTCTGAAGTGGGCAGTGATCATGACCATAATGGATGGAGCAGATTTTTACCCAAGTGAAGATGAAGGGTGGGAGCCTGATTTGGAGAGAGAATGTGATCAAGGTTCACAGAATCCTGAAGGCAGAGGATGTGCTGAAAGCTGAGCTGCTCACTCAGTCCTTCTGCACCAGGACTGAAAGCCCTTGGAAACCTGGTGGAGGTGGCCATGCTCACACACGTCCTGCCGGTGTAGCTGGGTGAGACGGACCATGCGTCCGCTCTAGGCAGATGTTGCTGGGTTCCCTCTGCCTCTCTCAGCAGGACTGATGCTGTGTGAAGCAAATGGTGTAATAAATCCATTCACTTAAAAGCAGTGGCTTCTACTGAGTAGCTGAGTGTTGAACACCATCATTTAAACTGTTTTTTACCCCAGTAAAAAAAAAATCTCAAATATCCAATTCTTTTTCCTGATTTTTTTTTTTGAGCAGGTTACTTTAGCAATTAGTGTTGCTAAGATATGAATAACTACAGATATTCTCAGAACTAATCACACCCTGATAAACACCATGTCCACCCCTAATGCAAAATAACGAAAAAAGTAAATTTATTGTAGTCACAACCTCTTTAATAAAATCGTGGTGAAGGTTGAGTACAGAAAAGTTTCTCTAATAGAACTATAGGTGCATTTCCTGGTAGCCTGTGGTGCTAGCTCTATGACTTTTTGATATGTATGAGTCAAATCTTTTATTGAAAATGAAATTCAGAACTGCATAATGTCCATAATTCCTTTTTGTGCTTAATGTGATGCAGGTTTGCTGTCTGACTGAGAGAGGCCTAAAATGTTGTGTTTTTTGTTCAAGAAATGTCTTAATGTATTCGAATGTGTCTGAAGTGGCTTTTAGGAATTAAAGGCAGTGTGTCCTGCTGTTGGGAAGTTTGTTTTTAAAACCATGGAAGTCAAACAGCATTTTTCTTTCTGTCTAGGGCTGCAGCTCTAGAAATCTGTGGCCTGTTTATTAATTTCCAGAAACACAAAAATGCATATGAACTGTGAGATTTCAGGTACCACACCCTGTGTAGCCTTCAGGGAAAAATCTGTCCTGTCTCTCTGCAAATTACATCCTCAGCAACAGAGGAGGGAATCAACTCTTTTACTTAGCTGACATTTCTGTAAATCACTGTACTTTGGTTTTGTCACTGAAAGGTAGCAGCAGTTCTGTGTTCTTGTGCCCTATCAGTGATGCACATTGGCTCTGTCTAGCAGGAATTGCCACATGATTTCTGGGCTCAGTGGGAGTTGTTTTTCTTGAGGATGAAGTTGTTCTTTCCAAATCTTCCTTTCGTGAAAACAGTTATTTTCCCCATTAAAAATTTCCCTACTGTGTTTCAAAATCAAATTGAAAAAGCGTTGCATAAGAACTGGGAAAACAAGCATGTGTCATTGGTCAAGCAGAGTGAGCTGCAGACAGTCAGACCACTGATAGCCCTTCAAGGATGTAAAAATCATGAGGAAATTCCTGTCAGTGGAACAGACATTGCTTAGGGGAAAATGAGATTTGTATATCCATGTTTAATTTCAGTTACTTTCTCACTGTATTTATTTCTTATTTTATTTCTCGCAGCACAGTTTTTTTTTCCATTTTAGGGTTATGAAATTTTAATCAAACCATGATTTTTCAGTCCTACAGGACAGCATTTAGAGGCTTGTCATGACCATCCATACCTTCAGAAATAGGGCATACAAAATGCCTTCTTTGTAACTTTTACAGTGTTCAATTCTGAAATTTCCTGGTTGATAAAGAAGGGAAGAAAGAGCATGGAGAGAGAGCAGGGAATTATGCAGCAATACTTTTCGCAAAGGTTTATTCTCCTAGTTGTCACAGTATTTTGCAGATACCTGTGTGTGTTGTACCTAGGGGCATGTGTGTGTGGAGGATGAGAAAATCCAATAGTGGAGTATCAGTTGTGAGCTCTGCTTCTGGGTTTGTTCAAGACAGGGAATCAGCAGGCTGGTGTGTAGCCCAGCTTTCATTCATTAACTTGAGTCCTTGTTCAACTCTGCTTCTGAAGAAGGAAACTAGGAGAAAACTGCTTATGAAGGGGGTGGATTTAACGAGAGAAAGTCTGAAGGATGGTGTCTTGAAGATGGATTTTAGAGGGAATTTTCAAGGCTTGTTTTGGAGAGCAAGGCTGTGTGAGGAGTTGGTTGTCAATATCGTTAGAAAGTAGGACTCGGCGGAGGGGGGTTGGCACCACAGTGTGAACTTAGAAATCCTGCTTCGTTTTCCTTCTTACTTCAGCTGATTTTCAAGCACTGGAGTAAGGTACCTGTTCCCATTGGTTTGGAAGCTGTGGGGTGACAGTCACAGACATGGACTATGCAACCTGAATTTGACAGTTACAAATGAACTCCTGTGCACCATGGGAAGGAGGGTATGCCTTGTGCTGCTGCCAGCGCTGTTTCTGAGAGCAGTGACTTGTGTGAGGTATTTCATTCTGTGGTGGAGGAGGAAAGCTCACTGAGCTCCTCCTGCTCGTTCCTGCCTCTGCACAGGGTTGCACTTCTACGGCGAGTCCCTTTTCTTTTGAGAATCTGTAATGTTTTTTGATTTTCATCAGATTGAACATTTTACACACCAGTTTACTCACTCATTTTGTTTGCATCACTGTAATGTTACAACTCATTAAGAATTTCTATGATCTTGGTTTTGCCTGGAGGAAGAAAAAAATGAAACCTAGTACACAAAATTGTTCAATTCCTGACAGTTCCTTAAGGGGCTGTTTTATTCCGTAAACCAGGAACCAGACTGATGCTGTAATTTCCTGGGATCTTTAATCAAGCTGTTTCAAAGCAAAATGGGAGATTCTTCAAAACTTCAGAGAATGCCTGTTTTTGCCAAATCCTCAGGCGAGATCCTGTAGGAGCGGGCAGCAGGTTGGATGTGCTGCCTTGGTATAGTCAGAACACTGATCAGCCTATGTTCAATAATAAGTTGGAAATATTTCATCAGTTTGGCAGGTGAAATACTATCGTAGTTGGATATAGGAATGCTGAGATATGGGGAAGAATAAAATATATCCATGTGCCTGCTTACACTGTAATGTGGAGGAGCACAGGCCATTGCCAGTGTGGGGGATGACTGAGAGCATATTTTGCCTGAAGATTAAAACTTAAGTCAAACCTTCAGAATAAAAAGCACTCAACAGCTGTGCGGTGCATAGTAATATCAATATGTGCCTCTTTTACCTTTGTTTTTATTTGGGTATTTTAATTAAATCTAAAAAAACAAAGGGGGGTGGATCTACCATACTGCTCTGTGCCAAGTTCTGCTCTTCTCTGTCAAAAGCTGTTTGTCCTGTGGTGATTGGCACAGAGGGAAAACATTGTGAGGAAAAGCTCTGCTCCAGTTGGGTGATGTCTTAGATTGCTTTGGCTGCATGCTCCAATCCTGTGTGTGTAATGCAGCAGCATGGGACACATTGTCATGAAATGCCCCACCAGAAAATATGGAAAGAGTATACTATTCTTCTGCCTAATTAATGTATTTTTGTTGCTGTTCATTGTAAGGTGGTGGTCCTTGAATAACTAAGGAGTGAAAATAACTGCATAGATGACTTGTACAAAAAACTTGTACAAAACATTACAGCTACTGCTGTAAAAGACAATAAAAAAATGTTTCTATAAATACATACTGCACCACTCAGACAAGTCTCTGGGGCCAGATAGGATCCAGTCAAGGTAGTGAAGGAGCTGGCAGAGGTGCTCACTGAGCCACTTTCCATCCCAGCCTTCCTGGCTAACCAGCAGAGGTGCTCACTGAGCCACTTTGCATCATTTCCCAGCCTTCCTGGCTAACCAGGAAGGTCCCACTTGACTAGATGCTTGCAAATGTAATGCCCATCTAGAAGAAGAGTCACAAAATGGATCTGGGGACTACAGCCTGACCTCAGTGGTGTGGAAGGTTATAGAACAGACCATTTTGCATGCCATCATATGGCACATTTGGACAACCAGGGGTCAGTCCCAGCCAGCACGTGTTCAGGAGAGGCAGATCCTGCCTGACCAATCTGATCTCCTTGTACAACAAGATGACTTGCATCATGGATAAGGGAAGGGCTGTGGATGTGTGTATCTGAACCTTAGTAAACCCTTTGACACCATTTCTCCTGGAGAAACTGGCTGCTCAGGGCTTGGACAGCTGTACTCTTTGCTGGGTTTAAAACTCTAGATGGCTGGGTCCAGAGAGTGAAGGGGCTGGAACTACATCCCTCTGTGGCTGGGCACTGGTGGAGTTCTCCAGGGTTCAGTATTGGGGACCAGCCCTGCTTAATATCTTTATGAATGTTCTGGACAAGGGGATGGAGTGCATCCTAAGCACAACAATCCCATGGAACGCTCCAGGCTAGGAGGAAAGTGGCTGGAAGGGGGCCCATCAGGAAAGGACCTGGGGATGCTGGTTGGCAGCTGCTGAACGTGAGCCAACGTGCAGGTGGCCAAAAATGCCAAGGGCATCCTGGCCTGTGTGAAAAATGGTGTGTCAAGCAAGAATAGGGAAATGATGGTCCCCCTCTTTTGGGCTCAGTTTGGGCCCCTCACTAGAATACAGGCATTGAGGAGCTGGAGTGTGTCCAGAGAAAGGAACAGAGCTGGAGAAGGGTCTGAAGCACAAGTCTGATGAGGAGCAGCTGGAGAAGCTGGCAGGGCTCAGCCTGGAGAAGAGGAGGCTCTTCTTGTCTCCACAACTCTGTGACAGGAGGATGGAGCCAGGTGGGGTCAGGCCCTGTTCCCAGGGACAAGGGACAGGACAAGAGAAAATGGCCTCAAGCTGTGCCAGGGAAGGTTTAGATTGGATATTAGGGAAAATTTCTTCCCTGAAAGGGCTGTCCTGCCCTGGCACAGGCTGCCCAGGGCAGAGGTGGTCACCATCCCTCAAGGGATTTAAAAGACAAGGCAGCTGGGGATATGGGTTAGTGGTGGCCTTGGCAGTGCTAGGTATTGGTTGGACCTAATGATCTGGGAGGTCTTTTCCAACGTAAATGATTCTATGGTTTTATTCCAACTCACTGTTTAATAGATGTAATTTCATTACCCCAGTCAAAGCTTTGTTCTTAGGGAAATAGCGACTGTTTTAAAGTAATA
This sequence comes from Monarcha castaneiventris obscurior, assembly GCA_026261815.1. Lineage (NCBI taxonomy): Eukaryota > Metazoa > Chordata > Aves > Passeriformes > Monarchidae > Monarcha > Monarcha castaneiventris. Next base: position 1,120,404 of record JAMPIT010000511.1, on the reverse strand, counting down.
TAAAACCATAGTCAATTAGCTTTTTTTTTTCCTAATTTGTGTAATTACTGAGTGTTGGTTTTATCACAGTATCCTGACTTTAATTATTTGCAGCTTGGGAGAACTGTTTCTTGCGTGAAACTTTATATCCAAAGCCAAGGCAGATGGGCTTGAAAAGCACAAGCTGAAAGTAAATAGCAGTCTATCCAGGCGTTGTTCATAGCGGGCAGCTTTCAGAAATTCTATCCAGAGTATCTAGTTTGAGAAAGTCTGACCAAGCTGGACTTTGTATTTTAGGATTTTTAAAACAGGCTTTAGTGCAAGAAACTGGAGATCACTTGCCAGGGCTTTTAATAGGGAATTACTGGCATCAAGATGTTGTGCAGAGCAGAAGGCAGCTGCTGAGAGCGATTCTGCAGCCCATTCCTCTGCTCTAGTGCTTTCTGGTTGGAAGTTTAGGTAACATGGCTCCTTAAATTGAGCAAACAAAAGAAAATGGCATTCAAACCCAGTTCTTAATATTTTGCATTGTTGGTGTTCCATGCAAGCTGGAATTAAACAGGATGGTTGTTCAAAACAAGTCTAGATTAAATAAAAACTGGTGTTTAATTCACGTATTACAGAATAGTTTTCATAAGGTAATTAACAAAAATCACCCTGTAAAGGGAAGAAGTGTGGTACTTTGCTGGTTTCCAGAAGCAGAACAATGGACTCGTATTTCTGAACGTTTCTTTCATTGCAGCAGCTCATTTAATGGCTTCTTGCACACTTGCTTCCATTTTGTACTGTTTTTCTCATTCACAAACCCAGTGGCCCACAGAAGCATTCTCACCACCTGAATTGGCTTTTGAGACCTCCTTCACACATAAATATAAACAGATACATAGATGGGAATCCTGATCAAGCCACAGCTGCCCCCAGAGCTGTATGTCCCCGCTTCCTTCTCCTGGGAGCTCAGCAGGCACAGTTGCTTTGGGGAGCTAGGCCATGGTGGGATGGGGTCCAGTGCCCTCAGGTGTGACCACAGCAGTTTGGGCTCTCTGCAGAACTGAGCATTCTAAATATCTTCTTTGATACCTCTGCTGCTGTGTTCACTTAGGGTTTAAAAATGTGCCGTAATAATGTGTGATAAGCTTACCTGAAGTGCAGTTATCTTGAGTTTTATACAAGTTAAAAATTTTAAGATTTGATGTGCAAGAAGAAAAAAAACAACCAAGGAAACCCCCCAAAAAACCCCAACAAAAAATTAGCATTGTGTATGTTCAGTTTTTAAAAATCATCTTTGTTGCTGGTGAGCTGCTAGCTCAGTGTGCTCCTCTGAGGCAGCTCAGGCTGAGCAGGTGCAAGATGCTGGGTTTGTTTTTTGGGAAAGCCAAGCTCTGGGCGGTTCAGACCTCTGCTGCTGGGTGAGGAGGTGTCCAACAGCACCTGGCGGAGCTCGGGCCCCTGGGGCTTGTACCCGCCAAGGGCTGGGGCTGGCTGGAGGGCAGCTGGGGATTAGCTGTGGTGGAGTGGGGCAGGAGCAGCTGCTCCCTGGATCCTCCTCCTCGTGGCTTCGGCCCTGGAGCTGACAGCAGCTTCACTCAGCCTCTCAGTGCGGAAGGAGAGAGGCAGGCAGAGGCGATGGCCAGGGAGAGGTACTTGCCAGACCATGATCCAAGGACTTTCTGTGCCCAGTCACAAGAAGACGTGTGCCTGCTCTGCATGGGAACCTGGTGACTGGGTGGGTGATAGAGGTGAAAAGCCTGTTGTATATTTATCACACTGACTGATGTCTCTGTTTCATCGAAGTGAAACATCAAGTAGATGGTAAAATTATGGTTTCATTTACCATGGCTGTGGCTGAAAAGGGACATCCTGCTGCTCTGCTTGCATGTTTTTCCTGACCCTCGTCCTGCTGGCTCCCCTGGAACAGGGCTGTGCGGGGCCAGAGCTGATCTCTGACAGCAGCTTAGCAGAAAAGATTGTGCTTGGGTCTCTCTGGTTTTTCTTTCTTTCTTTTCCCTTAGCAGATCCTACATCCAGACTGCTGTTCAACTACACAAGCCTCTGGTGGCCATGAAGGAGGCGTGTCAGGCAGGCAGGAGTGGGCTGTGGGAGGTCAGGAGAGGCAGGAGCTCTCCCTTCTCCCACACCAGTGTAAGCTGCTGCTGGCCTTGGCTGGGGGAGGATGCTCTCACTCACCCCTTGCTCTCAGGTGTGGAGTTCAGTGCCTCCATTTCACCCAGACACACACTGCTGCTTGGTCTGTGGAATGACAGCCTCGGGCACACCTCGAGTGTGAGGTGTCCTCTGCCTGTACTGCTGTTTCTGGCGGTACAGGGAAGGCATGAAGCCACCCTAGGCCAAGTTCTCACTTGGAGTTCTCACTTCCCTGGGAGAAGGCATGAAGCCACCAGAGGCCAAGTTCTACCTGCCATTAAGGCAGGCACTTACTGTTCACCTGCTTTGGTTCAGTCATCTGCTTCCAGGTGCTACAAGGTGCCCGGCTTACTTGGGAAGAGTGTTTTCTTCATGCATGTAACATATTACAGTGGGGCTCTGGGAATGTTTTTGTCGTAATTATTTAGATCCTTCTCAAAACCAAAGTTAAAGAACTACTTGCAGCCTTTAAGCAAAGCATGTCATGGGAAGTTACTGCTGTATGGATCAGTGGAATGTAAAATATTTTTCCATACTGAAGAGTTTAGTTTGGGATTTTCCTATGAAATTACACAACAAAACAGCGTTAAATAACAGAAGTGAAGGATGAGGGACAGGACCTCTTGGTATGAATTTCAAATCATCTTGCTCTTGGCCACTGTATTCTGTACTCCTTTTTATAATCTCTGAGTGGCAGAGTTTCTTGTCAGTCCTGATTTTTCTTCAAAAAATAAAAGAAGATTTATATTTAAAATAAAACTGATTCAAACTGATGGAGGAAAAGCTCTAAAGGTAACAGTAGTGCTTTGTATTGTAGACTTTCTTGTGTGTTGTGAATAGGGTCGTTTCTAAAGAATCTGGGTTATGGAAGAGACTAATTGTGAATTCAGTTGACTTAGAGTTCAGGCAATAAGGGTAAGTAGCTTTGATTAGGGGTGGCAGCCTTGCAAAATCCTCAAACCCTCAATGAAATTTTATCCTGGCACATACAATACACCCTGGCACGTAAGACCTGTCCTCAAATAAGGGAGAAACCCTTTGTGTTTTCGTGGTTAATATGAAATTATTCCAGGCTGCATAGCATCCCTGTGGCTGGCACGTGGGACTTCGTTGCGGGCGGGCTGCACATGCTGGCAGGTTAAGTAGGTCTGGCAGGAGCCAGGGAGGGGACAGAGATGCGGTTTTCAGGACGCCAGAAAGTTACTTCTGTAAATTAGTTCAGTCAGTCACTTTGTGTGGGGATAATTCCATTATTTGAAGGTGCCTGAATGCTCTGAACAGGATGGGAAAACAGAAGATCCTAGAGGAAAGAGTGGTCGATAAAATGGCCTTTCACATTTCCACAGACACTTAGAACCAGACTTTTAGGGCTGTGGAGGCAGGAATAGGTTGTACCTCAGCACAGAAAGTCGCTGGATTTAATTTCTCCAACCTGCTAAGTGTTTTTCAGCATTTCTTCTAATTTCTGTAATCCCCTGAAGTTTTGCTGTGTGGGCGTGTGGCAGAGCAGGCGCTGCTGGGGTGGCAGAGGACGCAGCTCAGGAAAAGCTGCTCTGAAGAGGTTGGGGTTGATTTTAAAAAAGTGTCTTCAAAATGAGAAGGGGAAAGAACGAAAACACAGGTCATACTGCCATGTATGTCACGTGGGCAGAGGGGGACGCCAGGAGGATACGGGCCTTTATCTTTTGCCCAGCAAATTGCAAAAGTTAATCAAGTTGTGAAAATACTCTGCAAAATTTCTTTTTCATGATTTTAAGCCCCTGGAAGGTAGCAGCTTTTTGGTGTAATATATAAGATTGCTAAATGCTCCCAAAATAAAAATTATTTTATAAAATTTCATCAAACTTTTCTTTTTGAAAGGTGCAGTTGAAATAAAGAACTTGCTTTGTGAATTTGGCGAGGAACAGCTCTGTGTGTAAATGCATTTAGGTGTACAGTCTTGTCCTGATTTTTTTTGATTGTTATATAAATGTTCTAAATTAAAACAGGTTAGATTGAATCATGCTGTTTACTGACCTAGTAGACCAGACTTGATCATTTAAAGTGTCTTTAAAATCATGGTGCACGTGTCTGATTAGTGTGTTAGCTTCTGCAGTCAGTGTGGTCCGAGTAAATGATGTAGAAATGTACCATGTGCATGAAAAATCTGTATCTTCGAAGCTTAAAGCTAAATCCCTTGTTTGTGAAATCTTTCCATATATGAATTTTGTATTTTATTTGGGAGATGGCCACACGAGTTTTGTGGGAGGAGTATATAACAATTAATATTCTCTGATAGCCTACATGATAAGCCCCCCAAAAGTACATAAAGCTATGAACACCTTTTTTTAACAGGACTTGAAGACTGCTGAGGAACATACGATTTGAATCATTTAAGCATTAAAATAGTAGTACCCATGGAAGAGCCACAAGACTTACCCGAACAACCAGTAAGTACATTTTAAAAAGACTAAAAATGAAAATATAAAACAAATGTGTGATCTCACAAATTCGGTATACAGTTATTTTAACTAATACTGGAAAAGAAGGCTTGTATTTAGTATATTTATCCAGAGGACAAAAAGCATTTTTTTGTTCCTAAAATGTGCTGTACATTTAGTTTACTAGAATTTTACAGGCAGTAGTAATAAAGGAATAGTTATGTATACTTGAACTCTATGATGTTTCTATGCATGCAAAATGATTACTTGTTATGCTCAGAAAAACAGACTTATTTCAAGCCTGTTGTAAGGAAAATAAAATTTACTATTTTCGGGAAAAATCAGCATGCTGGTTTTTACAAGGTATATAGTCTTTAATTCTTCTTATGCTTGAGATCTTGAAAAGTTCCCATGATTCATTGTTTCCACAAGTGGAAGGCATTTTTTAATGCCTAATGTAACAGTATGTTGGGGTAGGGAAGCATGTCAGAAGGTTAAAGTTGCTGCGTATTTGTGAAGTATTTGCAGTACTGTTAGCATTATCAATAACTGATATTAACACAGCACAGGAGTGTTGGGTAGAGAATTATCAATACAATGTGAGATTCATTAAATTGTATATCTGAAACATAATAGCAAAGAAATTAAACAGAAATATTTGTATTAATGTTCTGTTCCCAAAATAAACCTGGTGCAAACTCAACAAGAAATTGCCAGGTTACCATGGGAGTGATGCTTGTAATCTTGGAGACCTTGTCAAATGCACACAGAAGCAGAATAATGTGCTTGAGAGCACTTTGTGTGTGTTCTAATTGAAAAGATTTTGATGCCTTTTTAATGTGAGGATTTAATGTTCTCCAGTTAAACTAGTTAGAAAATACATTGTAATGTCATTTATGCAATTTTATGGCTTAGGAACAAAGTCAAATGAAATGGAAATGTAAACTTAAAATTGTTCAGAACCTGGCTTGTCACAACCTGCAGATGATGGGCCGGAGTAATATCCACAAAATGTGAAATTAAGCAGCAAAACCATATAGTTTGTACCCAGCTATTTGAGGAGTTTAAAAATGTACTAAAAAAAGGAAGTCTCTCTAATTACATCCTTGTATAATGAAAACTGTCTTTATTCTTCAGGCCATGAGAGATAGGGTACAGCTAATTTTCAGTGGAGAATTTCCTTTAAGCAGATTCTGCTGTAATATTCAGCTAAAGATTTTCTTGGTAATTTCTTTTAAGTATCTGATACCAGTCAGTCATTCTGTGACAGAATATAAGACTAGATGGATCATAATGAATAAGCGAGGTAGTATTTTGGGTAGAGTGGAGCATTCTTGCAGGAGGAAATGGAAAGAAAATCTTGTTTTCTTTTTTGTATAGTGAGACCATTCTTGAAACATGTGAATTTTCTTTAAGTAAAAAAATAAAAGGAAGCTGAGATCAGCTTTGCAAAATCCTGTCATCTGAACCACCCAGTGCTGATATTGTGCACACTTAATTTCTTTCCCAAATGTTTTGTTTTTCTTAAGTCACAGGGACAAGATTGGTAAGTTACTTCAAAAATAATGTTTATGGCAAACTGTTGATAACTGAAGACAGAAAGGAGCCTGTAGAAAAGTCATCGAACTTCAAGTTCAGTGTATTTTACTTTAAAAAAAATTAATTAAAAAAGATGGGTAGTTTTCTTATGTTGATGTAGACTGATAGTAATAATTGCTCCCAAAATGTGTCTTTTCTAACTCAGTGTTAGACTGATCATTCAGTTCTGTACTGCTCTCTGCCATGTTGTATGACCATAGCTTTGGTCCCTGGTTTTTGAGTGTTTCTTCCCTCTTCAAGTCTGTATTAGAATGAAAACAGTTTCTGTGCACACTGCCAGGCTAGAAAAGAGATTCAGAATTTATAATAAATTATTCATCTGGATTAGTTTTTAGAAGCGATTCTGTATCAACACTTGTTGAATGCATTGTGGGTGGAGGTAGTTAATTTTTATAATAGTTATTTAATTCTTAATACTAGAAAATGACAAAATGTTTTTTATAAAGGACAGTGAACTCGTGTGAGCCTCACTGCAGCCACCTAGTGGGTCTCTGTGTGTTTGGAGCGACTGCTCACTCACATCAGACAGCAAGGGCAAGCCCAGGTCCATGGTGGAGAGAGCAACGTGTTGGAAAGGGCTCCAGAAAGACACGTTTTTTTCTTAACTGAAATTAGCAAGAAGTTGGCAATAATACCCCTTGTCCCTGAGTGTGTGCTGTCCCCTGCTTCAGCCACAGCAGCCCAGCTGTGCTTCCCAATGGCTTGGGCAGTGTTGTCTCAAAGTTATCGCCCTGCTCGGTGGTGAGCTGGGAGTGAGGAGCGTCCCTATGTCTGCTTGGGCTTGGAAATTATCTATGGATGTCAGTCAGAGTTGGATTCATTTGTAGACTACCTGTTCTCTTGATATCAAGAGGAAGACTGTGTATGGCTCAGTAAATACAACTGACCTCCAGTCCTTCTGAGGCAGGAACAGAGCTTTCCAGCACAAACAATTATTTGGATTTTCAGTGATAGAAATTTGTGATTTGGGAGCAGGGATCAGCTACAATGTGCCATTTGGTGCTTTTTTTTTCTTTCTGCCTTTTTTTTCTTTCTTTTTCTTTTCTTACAAAAGTCAGTGTAAGCCACAAACCAGTGGGAAATAGAAAGACGAAGGTAGGAGAAAAGATGTACTTTAAGAGACATGTCACTCGTACTGTAGAAGAACAGCTTAGAGAGTGAATCTTTGCAGTTGCTAAAGCTGAAACATGAATCTCTGAGGTAGACCTCATCTTTTTCCTTGTTTTAGTTTCTTTTACTTCTTTTTATCTCTTTTTTTACCCCTTATTTTTAAAAAGAGTGAATTCATTTCTGCATCCTTTCAGTACTCGTAGGGGGCCTATAAAAAAATCTGGTGAGGAACTGTTTATAAGGGTAGGAGCAGGACCATGGGGAATAGCTTCAAACTAAAAGAGAGTAGGTTTAAATTCGATTTAGATTAGATATTAGGGAGAAATTCTTCCTTGTGAGGGTGGTGAGGCCCTGGCACAGGTTGCCCAGAGAATCTGTGGCTGCCCCTGGATCCCTGGAAGTGTCCAAGGCCAGGTTGGACAGGCCTTGGAGCAACCTGGGGTAGTGGAAGGTGTCCCTGCCCATGGCAGCAGGGCTGGAACAAGAAGAACTTTAAGGTCCCTTCCAACCCAAACCATTCTGGGATTCAATGAAAAGTCTTCAAACTTGTGGTCTTGTCACTTGAGAGGGAACAAAAAACCTTACCGCATCTCTCCGAAGATTTTCAGAGGGAAGTGTATGTTGAAAGAAGGTATTTGAAGAGATTTCCACAGCCTTTTTTATGGCTTATGCAGGAGAAGGATACACAGGTGCCCAGGTAGGGTTTGGAGTTGGAGTGGAGTCTGGCAAGACCCAGGTGGGAGAGAAGCACATCTTGACAGTACTCCCTCCTTGTGCCCCAGACATCAGCCTTATGTTCTGGTTACTAGGTGCTGTTCCTGCATGAAATACGTTTTAAGACGTGTCAGGAAACAAAGAAAAAGCTTTCTAAGGCCATGAAAGTCTGTTTAAAGCTGTTCCCTCCCACTTCAATTTGTAGTGTAAATTGCAATGATTAGTGATGGGTAGAACAGAGGGTTTGCATCCCACTGAAGGATCAAGATTTTGTAAATTGGGTTTGCATCCCACTGAAGTGTCACAATTTTGTAAATGTGATTGCACAGCATTAAGACATTGGGGACAATTTTTTTAAAAAAACCTGCCAAGGTGGGGACTAGCCAAGGCTGGCCAGCTGAGGTCAAGACATGATAAGCTGACATCCAAAATTGCTGTTTGGCTTGACCTCTGCTGCACACTCACACTGGCTATGACATGTTCCAGGGCCATTTAAAGTGAGGATGAAAACTTCTCCAGATATTTATTGATTTTGTTTTTTAAATGACTTTAACAATTGACTTAAAGAAAAACTCCTATCATAAAATAGACTGGTTTGGGTTGGATGGGACCTTGAAAATCATCTAGTTCCAACTCCGTGCCATGGAACAATTTAAAATACTGATCACTGTGCAACACCGAGGGCATGGTTTGGCAGAGGAGGATCTCCCATCATGGGGGAACAAGCCATGATGGCCTTGTGCTGTAGATACTCATCCAGAGAGAAGTTCCAGTCCAGTGGGCAGAGCAGCAGAGTGGGGCTTTGAGCTCAAGTCCTGACTGCTGAGAGGTGTCTTAGGAACAGCTCTCCTGTTCTAGTTTTGGTGAAAACATCAATACAACAGATGTGTTCATGCAAAACTTTGCTTCCTTTGAGGCAGAGGGCTTGGTTTGGGCGTTTTTGTAAGTGAGCCGGTTTCTCTGTTCACCTTCCATATTGAAAAAACCACAAACTACTGAAGTTGCAGACGTCAGATCGTATCAAGTACCTGACTGGAAACAGCAGTAAAATCCTGTAAAGCCTAAAATTCAAGCTGCCAACTCTAAAATTAATTTTTAGTTTTATCCTCCATGTTACTTTGGTCTGAAGCAGTTTGCCCCTACTTTTTTTGATGTGACTATTTTTTATCTGTCTGTTTTCCTAAAGAACCCTGTGGGCAATTTGCCACCCTGAGCTTTCTGCTGGTGTTGGTGGCTGAGGTCCCTGCTCAGAAGCAGGTTGGCAGGGTGCCAGGGAAGGGCTGGAGCATTTCCTGCCAGTCAGAAGGATGACAGAAGGAGTTGAGAGGCACCATGAATGGATGATAAATGATAACTGGTGCCTGAGAGAGCTGGGGTAACATACATCTGCTTTCCCACAGTGTTGTAGTTGACATTGTCTTTGGGTGGGGAAGGCTGGTGCAGATCCTTTGGGTGCAGGGTCTCATGATGATGTGGACCAGAAGTAGTATGTGTTCCTAGGCAGGCAGGAGAAGGACTCTGGAGAAGTCTGTGAAGCTGTGGGCTAGAGAACCACCCCAGTTCATGTCAATGACTGTGAACAGCTCTTTGCTCAAGTTGAAGTTAAAAGTGCAGGAGGTTTGAAGCTGTATGATGTCATTGTACTGACATAGTCTTGTCATTCCTTTGCCTTCTCTGTGGTGTAATGAGTGCTATTGAAGTTTGTAGTGTTCTGCAGTGAGTGCCAGAGGGAAGAGATACTGAGACTAGTACAGAGATGAAAGCAGACTGATCTCTGGAATACCAGTAACTTCCTCAGGGAGAGAAGATTGCCCTTTCAACTTTCTCCTTCCCATCCTTTCCCCTTGTGACCTTGAGCTCACCTTTTATTTATATTCACCCGAGAAAGAAAACGTGAATAACATGGTGAAAGGTTTATTCTTTGGAGTCCGTGCAATCTGGTACCTAGCATGTACCTTCCCAGACTCCTCTTCACAGAAGACATTTGCTAAACAGTGCTTGAGTGCCCTGTAGGGGCTGGGATGATACTGATGGTGCAAGTCTGGCATCTAAAGCTGCTCAGGAAACATGGAAGGCTGTAAAACTTCCTGCTTAGAAGGAGAAGGTGTGGAAAGAGAAGCCTGTGTATCCAGGAACTGACCCTGGCATCCTACTGAGGGTTTCACAGTAATGTTTATAGCCTGCAAAAACCAAATTTGTGTTCGGGCCAGTGCTGTCTATGGTGTAATACCCAGTACACAAACAGGATCCAGCTGGAACCTACAAAATGAGAATAAGTGCTGTATTGGTTTTAGTCAGGAGTCAAAACTCCTAATTTATTACAGAAAAAACATTCATGTTCCCATCTTTATGCAAGATTAAAATATAGGGGGTAAAGAGCAAAGTTTATGGACGTAGTGCTGAATCTGTGCAGAAGATTTTCTTAAAATTTATGACTGTTTTATTCAATTTCCACAAAGTTGTCCTTACCACCTGTTTTTGTGGCTGTATATCTCAGCACCTGTTACTTACATAACCAACACGACAATTCCGCTATACAAGATCCAGTGTTAGCCCTTGTTTTCTAATTAGGAAAAGGCTTGTTTAGAGATGAAGAGTCCACCGGTGAATTCTGGAGTGCAGGACAAGGCTGTGTATTTAGCCACCACTGTGAACCCTCCAGCTTGTGTTAGTTGTAGCTCTGAACATTTTTGTCTTTGCAGGTGAAAAAAGCCAAGATGCAGGAATCCAGAGAACAGAGTCTGAGGTATGGGATTTTAAGTTTGATTTTAGTGTGGAACAGTTCTTTATGGTCTTTTACAATGATAAAGCTTTCATTTTAGAAATTTGCCTCTTGATTTATTTTTTACAGATCTACAGCAAATATAGTTGCATTTGTATTTGGTATAATATTGATTAGGTTCCCAATAAAAAATAATTAGCTGGCCCTACAGTATAAAGCTTTTATGAAAGTGGCTACAAAGAGTCTTAATGGCATCATCATGGCCGTCTTTCACAGATGAAGACTGTCACATCCTGCACATAACATGTGTTTAATTCGGTGAGACTCGGGATATTTTAATAATATCTGTGCTACTATTCTTAGTGAAACTGTGTGGAAGACTGCTTTGAGAAATGAAACTTGAATTGGTAGAATCTCCTATTTAAAGCTGTTGTGTGGTATTATTTTTAGCCTCAGTAGATGCTTTCTGATGGGTATTGTATTTAGGAATTAACTATTTTTATTACTACTTACAATGAGAATAGCTATAGTAGGATTTATTCTGTTTCTCTGAGTAGCAGCAAATACAGTGAAGAAAGACTTCTCTTTGGAGTCTCTGCCATTCCAATAGGAGCAAGGAGGAAACATGCCATTTCTGCAGGAGTGGACGTGGTATATTCTAAAAGTTAGAAATTTGAGCTAATCACAGAAGCTCCCTTTCTGGCCCATCTGAGGTCAGAGGAGTCACATCCTAGAGAGGGTTTTTTCCCTCTCTTGGATAGAAAGGACCTGAGGGCGGCCTGAGCATGTCTGAAGATGTCAAGGTGCTCTCCCTTCTCTCTCTCTGTCACCCTGCTTCAGCATGACCACGGCTTCCTTGCAGGCACAGGGAGCTCAAGATTTGAGTGTAAACATCCTTGTATTTTAAAATTGTAGACATCCAGTATTTAAAAATAGAAGAGAGGGGAGTGATGCCTTTCTTAGTTTTAAAAACTCAAGAGGCAAACACGGTTAGAAGGGGAAAAAGGGTTTTACCTTGGTATTTATTGTAAGGATCCTTAGGTGCACCACGAACAGGTCGAATACACTTCGGTGCACCTCACCATCACCACCGTGAAGTCCTTCTCTCTTACCTCTGGTCTTACATTCCAGGTCTTACTAATTAGCATATTTATTAAATATTCCTCAATGAGAGGCTCAAATGAGCCCCCCCTCCCAAGGAACCTTCCCCTGGATGGTTCTATCTTAGTTTACAAAATGTGTTCTGGAGAGGACCTTGGGGTTTGGGCACCCTGGCACCTTAACTACGAAGCTTTTAAAATGTTTAGTCTCTTGGCTTAACAAACAAGTCCAAGAATGTAGGCAAAAAAGCACCGAGAATACAGAAGTTGCAGAAAGGTATAACAGGGGTATAAAAGAAAAGACAAAAATCATCATGGTATCAGGAGGGATAAAGTTTCTTTATCATTTCTAACATTTCTGAGCATTTCTAACTTGATGAAATATTCTGTTTAAATATTCTGGCTCTGTTTTGATGAAACTATACATGATTTTAAGTTTGACCAATAGATTAGTTTAAAAGAATTTATTGGACCTGTTTCTCTGATTCCCCTGCACTGCGGGGGGTGGAGGTGGGAGAGAAAATCAGGAGTTTAGTTGAGCCCAGAAAGCAGGGAGGGGTGGGGGAAGGTGTGGTAAGATTTGGGTTTGTTTCTCGTACAGCCTTTTGCTCCCTGTGCAGGTCAGCTCAGGCACCTTTAGGCTCTTCCTGAGAGTTTGATTTGCTCATTCAACAAAAAACTGTGCAGTTGTTTTTTGTTGGGATGCTGAGTAGAGTCGGGTCATGGAGGGAGGCACAGAGCATCATGCTTGGTGCACACCTGATCTACAAGCGGAAGTCCCCCTTCAGCAGCAACAAATAGTTACCTTGGCTCCTTCATCTTGAGAAACTTCAGTCTCAGAATATCAGAACAGCACACAGATGGCTGAAAACCTCATGAAAAGCTGTGTTGCAGAACTAGCAATAATAAAACTAAAGCCAGGAAGGTAATCAGCAAGGAAAAAACAGTTTCAATCAGAAATTACCTGTACTTCCTACTGTATACATGAACAAAGCAATGTTGACATGGAACCAAAACGGTGCGGGACAAATCCAAAGTAATCCAGTAACCTGCAAATATTTAAGTACAGAAGTGATCCCCAGTTCAAGGATGTTTCAACACTGCTCTTCAGGGACAAACCCAGCAGTGAGGCAATGCCCATGGGCAGGGGAGCCTGTGACAGCAGGACCACACACCACTGTTGGCAGCAGTTCCTTGGCTGCTGCAGCCTGGGGGAATGGAGACTCCAAGGGGTGTTTCTCACAGAAACTGCAGTCCCTCCTTTACCAAACCCTGGCCACTCAAACCCCATATAGTTTGATGTCTAATTCCAGCTGCAGATCTCTCTCTCAGAATCTCTTCATGAAATAGGAAAGAGCACAGGGCTAGGTTCTATGAAGAGTTAGTTTGCCTTGGTCAGAAAGGTTGAACCCAGGGGTTTTGATGCCCAAGGATGTTAATTTAAGAGTTCATAATGCTAATACTGAGCCTTTGTTGTCCTGGCAGTCATGTGAGCAACACAGAAGTCAGCGATCAGAAAACTGAATCTTCAAACCTTGGTTCAAACCTTCCCATGTCCAGTGAAAGTGAGTATCTCTGGAATTCTCCAGTTGTCTTTCCTCTTGTCTTTCCCTGGTACCATGCTTCATCAACCACAAGCTTTGTCTTCTCCTTGTAATCCTGAGCCTGCCCTCACTATCAGTTCTAAAATGAGTGTTTGCTGTAGTGTTTGCAAAATGTTAATGCCTGATGGTAAGGAAATACCTGTTTCTAACAAATATTTTTGTGTCACTGCCCCCCAGCTTGCTGTTGGGTGCTTCTGAGTACTGCCGTGTCTTATCTGCCTTAGACATGATTCTTCTTGAGGGTTGAGTCAATATCAATTATAATGCCTATTGTAAACATGTTTTATAAATCATTATCTCTACACAGCTGGTTGGGTCCTTTGTAGCAATATTCGTCTTGGACTCTGAATTGTATTGAATGTCTGCAGAAAGCTCTTAGGAAATAAACAGAGAGGAAGGAGGCAGGGAATACAAAGATTGCATAGTAAGTGGAGCATATCCATTCTTTTGGAAAAAGAGGACTGGAGGTTATTAGGAAGGTGGAATAACTCTGACTGCCAATACATATTTCGAAGTGTAGATCAGCTCATCTTAGCTGAAAGTATGTAAGGTGTAACTTTCCATTGTAATTGATTTAATCTTTTCTATTTAAATCCAGGTACTGTGGTGTTGCAGGAGTTACGAGAAATTTCAGCCTGCAAAACCTGCTGCCTAACTGGATAAGCCATTTATAAATCCCAGAAATTGCATGCAGTGTTATTGTGGGATTTTTTTGCTTTTTTACACCATTGCCTAATTCTTTATATGCAATTTTATAAACAGGAATTCTAGAAATATAATTACTACATAATTATTCAGATTAATATTGACTTTTTTTTAAAAAACCCTACAAATCCTAAACCTTTTTGCAGGAGGGATGTGGGAACTGACAAGTGTTAAAGGAAAGCCTTTTGGTCCAAAAGTTCCCAGTTTGTGTTTCCTTTTGTATCCTTGTGCTAAATGGGCTTCACACTATGAGTAAAGGCAAACACTGAGGAGCAGAGGAAGGTGATTCATGGATCATTTGGGAGGTTCAGCACGTGTGATTTGATGGTTTGTACCTCAGCTGCTTGTGTTCAGATTACACAAAGCGAAGGTTATTGAGGTGGCAGAATGTACATTAGGGTTAGGGTTGCCTGTAGTGACTGTCTTGCTTTCCTCATTGTAACTCGGGAGAGTTAACTATGTGGCCATACAAGAACAGCAATGTAGGTCTGATATGGAAAGCCTAACTTTTCTGAGCACATTATTGGCATCTGGATCAAATCCCAAGGCAGAGTATGCTGTTATCCATGACCCTGTGCTGTTTTGAAGGCTGTTAATCGAGTCACTGCAGAGAGAGAGGGAAGTGTGGTCTCTTACAATGGTATTGGTGGGGGAGTAGGGCCCCTGGGCCCACAGAAGGGGATACAGTTAGCCTGGATTACCTCCTGGACAAGCCCTGGATGCTTTGTCTGCTTTCAAAGGGGAATCAGCTGCATCCACAGCAGTGCAGCTGTGTTTGCTAAGTGTTTGGGTATGGTGCTTCTAGGTCTGAACTGATAAACCCATGTACTGTGCAGATACACAGTCACAAAAGCTGTAGCTCCCAGCAGCATACTGCACTGTTGTGGTGGCGTGTGCCAGAGAGGCTGTGTGGGGCCAAATTCTGTGCTGGGGTCCTGCCCATTGTTGCTTTCCTAGTTTGATGGACAGCAGAGTATTTAATCAGGTCAGCTCATGTGAATCTAGGGGGTGTTTAATGGCTCTTGGATTAAGCTGTAGGAGCCCAAGCCCCCTTCTCTACCCCAACCTGGAATGCTGTAACAGAGCTGTCTCACACAAGGTGTACTAGAGCCATAGGCTGTGCTGAGTGAGAACATTTGAAACATTTCCTCTGTGGGTTGCCAGCTGAGCTGCTCTGTCTTACCAGTTTCAGAGTACAATTGCTGTGGATTTATTCAAGCAGAAAAATGGAAACATCTGGTTGAATGTAACTACCAGATTACTTATGAGGAATCACTGGGCCTTGTGCACTGCAGCGGTGCTTCACTGGTTATGTGTGATTAAGTTCATTCAGCTGGAGCTGTTCCTTTTTACAGGAAAGAGAGTTTGCTGGAGCCATGCATGGATAGAGTATGTAGACGAGGAAAGCTTGGCAAAACAGGCATTTGGTCTCCGCTCCAGGATGCAGAAATGTTACGCTTGGTGCAGATGAAGCCCCTTTGGCAAATATGCGGTGTTTTGGGGAGGACTGAAATAAAATTTTTTTTATGATGGTTGGAAAAAAATTATAGTACCAGCTGATGAAGAGCACTGTTACATAGGGAGGAATAGTGTGATTGACTGATCTACCTGCTGTGAGCTGGCAGAACATTTTTGTGGCAGTTTAACTGTGTGTTTTTGAGAATTTACTTTGAAACAGATATTCAGAGCACTAAAACTCTTTGTAAATCCTGTGTGTTGACTAAAATGTGCCATGAGTATTGATATTTGTCTTTTTTTGCTGGGTTTTGAAAGCACCTCTGTAATTACACAAACTATTTTTTTTTCAGTTATGACATGCACTGATTATATCCCAAGGTCATCAAATGATTATACCTCACAAATGTATTCTGCAAAGTAAGTCAAGAAATTGTTACTGAGTTCTGTAACTCTTACTTCTTTCTGAAGTAATCTTTTTGTATCTTCATGCATTTCTCTAATGCTGTAAATCCCACTACTGGCAGCAGATACTCATTGCTGAGGACACTGAACTTAAAGAATTTACCCTTTGACTTTAGTGACTGTTCACAAAGATAAATGAGCCCCTTCAAGTAATTAACATGATAGTGAATAATGCACTAATACTTGCCAAATAAACAAATTGAACAGAAATAAATGTAAGGGGAATATAAGATTTTCTCATCATTCCTCATGTTTATGGATCTTTGTAATTCTTCCCGTTGGAGCAGGATAGGCTTTAACCCCTGCTGCTTGTTTCTGTGTAGTCTCTGTGTGTATCCAATTGGTTCTTACAGATACTTCTGTATTACAGGAGCTTTAGGGTCTGGTGTAGTAAGGCATGATAAATGGGACTAACTACTCATGCCTGTTGGAATGGGGAGTTTGTCCTTCCCAACTCACCCTGTCCTTCCAGTCCTGGATGAGCACTGGTACTGTGGCATCATGGAGGAGGGCGTTTCCCTGGTGTCACTGCAGGAAGCTGTCAGCATATATTAACTCAGGAGTGTGCCTTGGGAAGCACAAGGATCTTATTGCACTAAGATGACATGTCAGTCTGAGTAGTTTCTGCTTTCTGGAGCAATTTTTTAATGTGTCTTCTGGTTTGAAGGCTGAAAGATGCATAATATAAATAGTTCTTTCTGACTTTTGTTCTCTCTTTTCACTAAGGCCATATGCACATATCCTTTCTGTACCAGTATCGGAAACAATGAGCTCTTACCCTGGTCAGCCTCAGTACCAAGCACTACAGCAGTCCCAGCCCTACACCATCTACCCCCAGACCACCCAGACCTACGGACTACCTCCTTTCGGTAAAAAGTGACTTTTCAAAGACTTCTCGGTGCCTGCAATTACTGTTTTATGTCTCATTAAAAAGCCAATGTTAAGCTTAACCAGGTGTGTTGGAGAGAAGAGTTTGTAGGAGAGCACAGATGGGCACTGATCTCATGATGGGACTTCAACTTAGAAGATTTCTTACAAAGCTGTTACTTTGGGTCTCCGCATGAAGTTTGTCATATGGTTCTTGGTTTGGGTTCATAATTGTCTCCAGTTGTGATATGGCTATGTTTGTGCAGTTTCTTTGTTGGTGAAATGACACAATGCCCCATACTACAACTTCTCTGCTTTTTCCTTTCCTTTTTGTTGTCCAAGATTAAGACATTTTAATTTCATCTTTCACCAAATGAGAGCTCATGCTAAAATGTCACCAAGTTTACTAGGCAAATAATTTGCTTAATTTGCTCTAATAACTGAGCCCTCTTGATAGCTATTGCAGTCTTTGCAAATGCTTGAAGGGTCAGACTTGTGTTGTCACTAAAGCTCCACTACAGGTTTTGAGCTGTCCATCCTGTGCATGGACGGGGAAACACACCTCTGGGGTGTGGGACTGCTTTATAAGATAATGGCTGACTTTCTCCATGGTATATAAAGGGAGCTGAGGATGAGTAGTGCAGATAGAAAAATATGTAACTTCTGGGTGGGTTAGCTAGTGAAAGACTGCCTGATCTTTCCTTATACTCTGTATATTAGAATCATAGAGTGTACTGAGCTGGAAGGGACCCTCAAGATCACTGAGTTCAACTCCTGGCCCTGCCCAGACACCCCAACAGTCCCACCCTGGGCATCCCTGGCAGTGCTGTCCAAACGCTCCTGGAGCTCTGGCAGCCTCGGGGCCATGCCCATTCCCTGGGGAGCCTGGGCAGTGCCCAGCACCCTCTGGGGGAAGAACCTTTCCCTCATCTCCAGCCTGAGCCTACCCTGGCCCAGCTCCAGCCATTCCCTGGGTGCTGTCCCTGTCCCAGGGAGCAGAGATCAGAGCTGCCCCTTGGGAGGAGCTGCAGCCCCTGCTGAGCTCTGCCCTCAGTGTCCTCTGCTCCAGCTGGACACACTGAGGGCCCTCAGCTGCCCCTCCTGTAGTGCCTCCAAGACCATTCACTATCCTCATGGCCCTCCTTTGGACACTCTTAATAGCTTTACATCCCTTATGTATTGAGGCACCCAAAACTGCCCAAGCACTCAACGTGAGGCCGCCCCAGCAAGCTGAGGCCACCCCAGCACAGAGCAGAGCAGGACAATCCCTCCCTGGCCCAGCCAGCAATGCTGTTCCTGATGCCCCCAGGACATGAATATCCATCCTGGCTTCCAGGGCACAGATGACTCATGTTCAGCTGGCCATTGACCAGGACCCCCAGGTCCCTTTCCTCAGGCTGCTCTCCAGCCTCTTGTTCCCCACTGTGTCTAAGCAGCCAGGACATTAAAGTATCAGGCACTTTAGGGAAAAAAAAAAAAAACTAAAGCTGGCTGACTCTCCCCACACACATACCAGATTTAAAACTGATTGTTAAAAATGAACATTTTAACTTCTCTTTCCATTTTTCAATGTTGCCTAACTTGGTTTCATATGTAAATATTGTACAGTGTTGCCAGATCTCAGAAAATGGAAGGTAGCAGAGGCTGTTTTATCCCTTAGCATGCAACACTGATGAGAGGGGAGAGCATCACCCCACTGTGCGGGCAACCTGGGGGAGCACCCTGGCTGTCTATGGAAGTGGTGGAGTCACCACCCCTTGCAGTGTTCAAAAACCATATGGGTGTGGCACTTGAGGACATGGTTTAGTGGTGAACATGGTGGTGCTGCTGGGTTAATGGTTGGACTTGATGATCTTAAAGGTCTTTTCCAGCTTTTACAATTCTTTGATTCTAAGTATATGTCTCAGGGGCTTGTGGTCGTACTGCACAACCATATGCACTGGGCGTCTTGCAGATTTATCTGTAGTGCTTAGTACTTTGCATCTTAGTACTTTGATGTGTGTAAGGATGAATTTTTCTATAGTTAAAAAAATAGATATCTTTGAATAAAAGCAGCTGTATTTCTGGCTTTTGTTAGCTGCTGACAGAGCATGGGCTTTTATAAAGATTACAAAACAATTGATTTGTCATGATATATTTGAAAGATGATGTAGGAAAGATAATAAATCCAGACTTGGCTTTGTTAAACAGAAGTTAAATTACTAATACTGTAATTACTAATGTTTACTGGAACACACTCCTCCTCACTGGGTGCCTGCACTTCAGTTTCAGTGTCTTGTTGCACTGTTTTTTGCTGTATCTGAACAGTGGCTGATGGTTTCCTTTGCTTCATTTATTTGATGTTTCTCGATAGTTTGTTGTGCATGGCGCACTGAAGCTGCTTGGTGTGCTGTTGCATGTTTTAATGGGTCACATGTTGGTTTTTTTAAAGGCAAATATTTGTAAATATGTGGAGTGCTCCAGTGAAGTTGTTTACAAAGGTGGCTTAGACTTAATTCTGCAATTCTGGAGGGAGGGAGTGAGGGTGTAGGCGTTTTGTTAGTGTGTTGTGTGTGTGATGTTTCGTTGGTGGCAGTAGTGGTGGCTGTATTTGGGGGGAGTGTTCCTTTTTTTAAATCCCAAGGCTCTGGAATGCAGGGGTACTCAGCTGCTTCAGTATTAATGCTCTAAATGTAACACTAGTAATTCTTCTGAAGACCTGGAAGGAGATCTGCATTTTCTATTGACTTCAAGGGAGCTTTTTTCTGTAAAACATCCAAAGTGTTTTGGATGCTGTGGATTTTGAGGTCTGTTGTTTAACACCTGAATTTTTAGTGTGAAATCAAGTGTTAGGAAGATGTTAAAAGTCATTATTTCCAGTAATGGAAATCATACTGGAGTGGTACCTGCTGAGTCATACTGAAAAGATGGACCTTGCATGGTGTGACAGAGAGGTAGAGGGTACAGGACTGAACATGCACATTGCAGAGAGAATTCTGGAAATTGTTTCTGCTCACAAAATCTCCAGTGAGCAGGTGAGGGCCAACAACTTGGTCAGATGTTTACCAGCACCAGAGGGCTTTTTACAGGGGTTGGTGTGTCTTTCTACTGTGTATTTGTTTCTCGGCCAGAAAGAAAGCACCATGGATTATCTAATTGGAACAAACCAGCATGAAATTCAAGCAAGCTGACAAACACAAGCATAGTCTTGAGGTGGCTGACCTCAGGATGCTGCTTTTAGAGAAGGGATGACCCATGCTCTTGCTGATTTGTCACTTCTCTTGGTGTTCAGTGCATTGTTCTGCATGGGATGCCCTTGTGATCTGGAGAGATTTTTTTTAAAGAAGCATTAAAATAAGAGTAGTGACATCCAGGCTGCATATGTGTAGCTGTAAGTTGGTATTAGAAACACCATGGATGTGATGGCTTACATTAACTCAAGAAAAACCTACAAGTGATGGGATGTCCAGTGTGGGGCCTTTCCATGTATGTAGATGTATGCTGTGACATTCTGTGACATACAGTGCTGCCACTGGACATGCAAGAGTCTCATTCCCCCCTCTCACAGCTTCTTCTCTATCATCCTTGAGGCTGTGCTAGCTTATAATGCTGTCCTGCAGAATGAGAGGGGAAGGACAAATACCACCAGTCCAGGAGTGTGCCTTGCTGTATAGAAAGTAGGACACGTCTGTAACAACGAAGTCATGGAAGTCAGGGGCTGAAAGATGCCTTAGCACATGACCTGAATCAGCTACTGTGCTGGCACCCAGCCAGTGCTGCCAACACCTCTATGTGTGTCTGACCTGGTGCCACACTCCTGGTGTGGTCATTATCCTGTAGCATTCAGGGTGGGTTTGTGTTTCACTGTCAGGTTGATTGGCACTTCTGCATGTCATGTGGCCATCACATTGTGTTGCTGTCTGCTCCTTGTCCCTCTGTCTTGTACCCTAAGGAGCTTCTGGTTACTGTCACATATAGAAACTGCTCACCCATTTGGAGATGGTGGCACTCCCTTTCTGGACTAAACAAACACAGCTGCTCCCACTCTCCTTAGAGGATCTGTTTCCCCCATATATTTTGTTCTGAAGTTTCTGCAATGTATCTACAGCCTTTCTTAAATCAGCCTTTCCTTTTTGTTTGCTAATTATTGAGGTTCTGGAGATTTGAAACCTTAACAAAGATGCAACTTGAGAGTTGAAGAATCAAACCCTGGGGTGGCTGTGCAGAGGGGAGTGATTTCAGTTGACTCATAGGTGTCATTTTGAGATCAGATATTTAAATAAATCAAAAGGGCCATTGCAGAATTTAATTCTGACAAAGCTGCAGCATGGAGCAACATCTTGGAGCTGCTGTTCATGTCCAGCTCGATGGAGTCTTCTAGGTAAGAAACCTAGAGTTCATAGCCCATGGCTCAGTCCTGCTAGAGTGGGTGAAGGGCTGCAGGTGGCTTCCACAGCCTTGGGTACTGTTTTTGGGGTGTTTAAAAAGGATGGTGGTCTTTCTGATGGCCCTGAACTCTAGCTCCAAATGTTCTTTGTCCTTCTGCTTTGCCTACTCCTGCTTGTTTTTAAGTAGATCCTCTCAAAATATTTCTGCTTTCTAACCAGGGCCAGGGAGAACTGTCTTTGACTTTGGCCGTAGATTTGGAGACACTCAAATGAAAGCCTGAAGAGCCCTGAAGAGTGAGGCCTGAGCTGAGCTGCCTCAGTTGGACACTGCTGGCACCCGTCAGTGCAGAGACTTCCATCTTAACATGGCACCTGAGCTGAACCACACGCTAAGTGTGCCCTGTACATATAATTGCAGTCACTGTGCTCTCTGCTGTGCCCAGGGTTGTTACAAAAGCATTCCAAAACAACAGGAAATCTGGAAGAAACATTCGGATTTTAAAATTTTTTTTAGCTCTATATTTGTTGGTGTCAGTATAGGAAAATTACTGACTTGTGGCTTGTTTTAAAATACTCATCCCAAAGCGCAGTGAAGCAGTGGAAGCGTTAAGCTTGGCCTTCACAGATCCTGGCTTCGGCCTCACTATGTAACAGCTGATGTCACTTGCAGTGCTGTGCAACTCAGCCCAGAATCACAGTGATTGGTAGGCCCCTTATCTGCACAGGCAGTGAAACTTAGTGACACAAGCAGATTTTTAGTTAAAAGCTTTGCAAATTAGCCTTCTTGGTGCTTTTAATTTTCTCTTTTTCAGCCTTTTTGTCACCAGCTCTAATCCCTGCACAGCCTGACAGTCAGCACTTGCTATTGCCGAAATGAAACATTTTCCGTGTGTCATTTGTTACTTGCTTTTGTGAAGAGCAAAATCTTAATCTGAGGTAGGAGCATGCTGTTTGGTCCCAGCATATCTGTTTGTAACTGGTCCAATTTATCTGATTCAGGTGCACTGTGGCCAGGTATGAAACCTGAAAGTGATTTAATTCAGACTCCATCTACAAGTCAGCACAGTGTTCTTACCTGCACTACAGGGTTGACCACAAGCCAGCCCAGCCCAGCACATTATTCTTATTCCATTGAAGGTAACTTGGCATGGTTTTTATCTGCATCTCTCTCCACCTAACCGAGTCCAGATATCAAACTAGAGAGGCTTGCACGCTTGTCCTTGGTTTGTGCATGCTTCTTCATGCTTTGCCTCTTTTTTTTTGTGCCTGTGTCTGTCTGGGTTTGTATTTGCCTCATACCTGTGTGTGCACCAGGCTGGCTTGTTGGTGCCATGCTGCTGGGCTGAACAGGGTAAAGAGCAAATGGGAAGGGGAAAAGAGACTAAGTGCTGTGTTCTTGCATGCTTTACTGGGAATGCTCTTGCATTTCTCTTTGTTTGTGGTCTTTAGCTTGATGTCAGGAAATAGGCTGACTGAAGAGCGGTTTTTAAACATTTGTTTTTAATTCCTTCTGGAGGTAGATGGCTCTTGCATATTACACACACTGGGTTGGTAGATCTGCTAGGAAGTGAATTTCCCAGTATAAAACTACCATACAAATATTATAGTTGCTGGAAGTGCCACATCTAAGAAGGCAGGTGCTAAATTTCACCAGTTTCCACAGCAGTTTTTAGGAGTGAATGTGGCAGATAGCTGAATAATGGAATATTGTTGCTTATGGCACCTATGTGTGAGTTGATACCTTTTCTTTAGGCTGGATTTTTGCCATTTATATTTTGGTGATGAATTGTGAAAATTTGTCTCTTTCTCTGAAGATTTTATAAAGCATTTCAGGAATTCGTAACATATTTCTTGTGGAATATTTTCACATAATAATTCAGGGATTGAAGGAGATTTTTAGTTTTTCCTGCTCAAAGAGTAGTTGATACAGAATTCAGAACCAGGTTGCTCAGAGCTTTATCTAGTTGTGTGTCCAAAACTTCCGAGGATGGAAATTTTGCCAGTTCCAGAACCTGACTGTCATTATGATGAAACCTTTTTCCTTTTGTCAACTCAGAGCTTTCCCTCTTTCATGTTCTGACAATTTCTCTTCTCCTGCTGCTGCATACCTGCAAAAAGAGCCTGTGTCTGTCTTCTCACTAATGTCCATGCAGGTACCAGCAGGCTGCATCAGGTCCCCAAAGCCACCTCCTCTCCTGGCTGCACAGTCCCTCTCGCCTGAAATGCCCCTTGCAGGGCACATTCTCCAGATCCCTGACTGGCTTGGGATGTCTTTACCAGACCCACTGAATTTTATCAACATGCTTCTTGTGCTTGAGGCTCCAAACTGAATGCCAATAACCAGATGTGGTCTCATGAGAGCCAGGAAAAGGAGGATAATTCTTAAAATTAGCAATGAGTGGGTTTTAGCATGTCTCTCACTGGGGAAAGTCATGTGGTATGTCATGGTACTTCCTCAGCTTGCATTATTGTGACAGTCAATGGCCTAGTGTAATATTTATCCTTAATTCACTTTCCACATTCATAAAATGAGGAAAGCAATACTGGAAATACTCCCTTCCTTCCAGCATAACTGTTCTTCCCATACTCCCACCAGCAGAATAACTTAATGGGTCTTACAGTACCAGCTTTAACTGCCAAGGGTCAGGAACGGTTTTACACAACATGACCCCTGCCAGATTTCCCAGTGATATTCCATGCGGGGCAGGTGGATCCCTGGGATTGATGAGGGGACAGACCTGTGTCAGGCCTTGCTCTGTAGAAGGATTATACAGACTGGTTTGGGCTGGAAGGGACCTTAAAGATTAGCCACTTCCAACCCCTCTGCCATGGGCAGGGACACCTTCCACTAGACCAGGTTGCTCCAAGCCCTGTCCAGCCTGGCCTTGGACACTTCCAGGGATCCAGGGGCAGCCACAACTTCTCTGGGCACCCTCACAGCCAAGAATTCCTTTGCAATATCCCATCTAACCCTGCCCTCTGGCAGTGGGAAGCCATTCCCCCTTATCCTGTCACTCCATCCCTTGTCCAAAGTCCTTCTTCAGCTCTCTCTGAGCCCCTCTGGATGCTGGAAGGGGCTCTAAAGTCTCCCTGAAGCCTTCTCTTCTGCAAACTGCACAACCCCATCTTTGTCAGGCTTCCACACAGGAGAAGAATTTTAATCTGTGCTGCTGGGAGAATGTGATATGAGAAGTTTCCCTGCAGGCTGCTCTCTGAAAGTGTGCACAAGTCACCCCCAAGTGTGCGAAAGTCACCCCAATTGTGCAAATGCTGTTGCTTTTTGGAAAAGCTTTTTCCAGACCGGCAGGAAACCTTTCATTTTTCAGATTTGCTGTTTCCTTCTTAAGCAGCCCACCAAGGGGTCAGGTCAGTACAGGGGCTGGTGCCAGGGAGGTGGTGGGGAGCAGAAGCTGGAAGGATGGACAGAGTTGTTTTAATAGTAATCCCTGGAATATCTGTCTTTTCTCTCCACTCAGATTAGCAGGGTGAGACACGGTCATACAATGGTGCTGACCCACTGGAGGGGAATTTCAGTGCATAGTTCTGGTTTTGGGTCTTTGAAAATGAAGCAAAGCAAATTGGGATTAAGAAGGTAGGGGATGCAGGGATGTAATGTCTGAGGATGAGGTCTGAAGTGGAGGATAAAGAAAAGAAAAGAGGAAAAGAGTCACGGCACCTTTAATGCAGTACTTGTGGTTGCTGGTCTTTTTACACCTCAGACCTTGAAGTCATGTTTGGCAAATCCGTGCCAAGTGTTTTTGCATGGTTCTGGCATATTCACAGGTAAAAGGAAGTGGCCCACAATGCAGAAAGAATTGGTTCATCCATGTGGTGGGAACTGTTTGAAAAAATCTGGTATGTAGCACTGTTTAGATACAGGATTATTAAAAAGACATGTTGGAGGGAGACCAGAGTTAAGATAAACAATGAAGTTCATATGAGGGAATGCCAAACCTTGAAATCTTTTTTCTCATTTCTTAACTTCTGTAATCAATCTCAGCCTCTGCAGAGCACTACAGATAAGAATCACTTTCTGTTTCCTCTCCGTAATAGTCTTGAGAGCAGTGGTGTAACAATCTGTCTTCCGGAGAGTTGCTCTGCCCCGGCTGCATGGCAGGTTTGTTCGGTTAGCAAGGTCTTTTCTGGAGAGATGGGTGTCGTAGGGGCCTAGGAAGGGACCTTCTCTTGCGGTGATAAAAGCCTTGATAGTTTCCATAATGTGTAGCTGGAAGGAGTTTTATTTGAAAACTGCCCTGTTTTCGAGCAGTTGCTTATGAGAAGTGTCTGTGACAGGTTCCTTGGCTCTCACAGCTGGGCTCCAAGTAGCTGTGGAGCTACTGTAGGTCCTTGAGTGTCTTCATTGCCATTATTGCTGTTCAGTGCAGCCCTTTTGCCTTTTTCTAGATGTTTCTGGGGCTAATGATGTTTCTTTGTTTCTGCTTCCACAGAGATGACACCCTTCATATTTCTCACCTCCTGTAAATACTGTGTATTTCTATATGTCTTTTAAGATCTGCTTCTTTTGTTTGCTTACGTTTCTTGAGGCGTATTTTGGATCCATTCCTCTTTCCGGGAGGCAGCCGGCAGTATTGGTGCTTGCCATAGCACAACATACACTGGTTAAAAGTTCATGGTGGGTCTGTTTCCCTGGGGCAGCAGGACTGAAACCTTCAGAAGCTTGAGTTCTTGGGGTGAATTCTTCATGGTGGTATTTGCAGAAAATGAGGGTTTTTCTCAGAGTGATGGTGAAGTAGGGATACTGTGGATTTCTGCAAGTCTTTACATAAGCATCTAAAAGTGATTTTTTTGGTTGTATTTGTGTGCAGAGAACGGTGGTTTAGAAAAGAAAATATTCATGGTGGCATCTGGTTTTGTTCATGCTGATTTAATTATTTGTTGTTATCCTTTTGAGTCCCGAAACCCCATGTTGAGGAGTGTTTAATAGAGTGGCCCTGTGTCTGCAACCCCCCCAAAAACTGCTAAATGAGTGGCGTTCCCAAGTGCTGCTCTAGCAGCCTTTTCTGTGTTTTGGGAGAACTGAATGCAGTGACATGAAGGCTATGGAACATCTTCAAGTTGATACTAACAACTACACATCTCTAAGAATTCCTCCTATGAGCTGTTGACAGATTATTTCAGAAAGTCACATTTGAAAAGCAGTTCTAGACACAGGGATGTTGGGAGAGGTGTTCACTTTCTCCAGCAGGAAACATTCTTCTTCTACTATTTAAAACATTCTTAATGTTTCCTTAAATTTTAAATCTAATTAGACTAAAAATGCTAAGTTTGATGCGGAGATTTTTTTTAACAGAACTGATTTAAACACATTCATGTCCTTTTTCTTGATTTTTTCTGATTAATTTTCAACTGCGACTGAGTGACCATCAGAATGGGATTGTTGTCATATCAAAACATGTAGTAAAGATGTAAAACCTTTTTAATTCTACACCAATTGCTTAGCAACCATGGAGGGAAAAGGTTTCTGAACCATTTGAAAGGACTGTTTTTAAAGAAGTACTAGCTCTCCTTCCATGTAAGCCCAATTGAAATGTGACTGGTGTCAAAATACACCCCAGTCCTTTTTTGGCTCTTAGTAGCAGAGTGCTGCTGGAAACACAAATGCTTGCACATTTGTCTAGTAAGTATTTATTTCACAACTTCTCATTTCTTATGCTTTCCTAGAATATTTAATGTAGTAATTCTCAATTTTACAGCATCAACTACCAATGCCAGTCCAGTCTCTACATCCTCAACTGTTGTCAATATTTCCACTTCAGCAGTAGCCAGCATCTCACAGGTAAAACTTCTTGATAAATTTATATCCACCATCTCCTTTACCTTTGTTTAACACGTTGCTCAAAACTAACATGAGAATGTCACTTCAAATGGAGTACAGTGGTACTGGAGTTGTGGGGCTCAGTGTGTAACTCAAAAGTCACCAAATCACTCCTTCTGTCTCTTTGACCATGACTCCCTTTGGTCTTTGCAACAAACTCACTTCATCTGTTCAAAGCAGTTGCTTCATCTGCAAATTGTGAGGTGAGTCTTAAGCTGAGATCTCTGCAAGAGAGATGGAGAGGAAGAAACAATTCAACTATTTTGAGGACTAAACCTGCAGGGAGGATTAGACATGTATGTTTTTTGGACGCCTTTGTTCTCCCTCAGAAAAAATAGGAAATGAGGTTGTATACAAACAGAACACCAACCCAATAAAGTAGGGTGTGCATTCTGATGGTAGACTAAAACAAAGTGAAACAGCCCTGCAAGCTAGCAAAGACCATTGCCCCCTGCCTTTTACTTCTGTGGGTGGTTAACTGCCATTCTGATTACTTGGATATACAAAGCAAGCCTTCAGTGTCCAGCTTTTCATAAAAAGAATACAGGAAGCGTGGAAAATGCAGTGGATGCAGAAAAATCCTTTTATGCTAATGCTGTTGCTTTTTAAGCATAAACTTTCTTGGAACTGTAAGGGGAAGAAGAGATTTTCTTTTAGTATTTCAGACCAAGGTATCTGGTTCACAAACCCAGGCTGCTCTTAAACGAAATCAGGAGAGCACAGTGTACCAGAAGAGTGTGATGTGGCATTTGGGGTTGCTGCTTTTTTACTGTCAGTAGCAGAAGTTAAAATCCTCAAGCGCAGCTCCAGGTGCTCAGTGATCTCCTAAATGAATTAAGTAGTTTTCATAAATGGATACCTTCCAGCACAGCATGCAGAATTATTGCTTGATGAAATCAGGACATGAGTAAGGGCCATTTATCCTGTAGTTGTGCCCTCAGTAAGGCCCAAGGTCACTTTCTGTCACTGTCAGTACATCTGATATCAGGAAGTCAAATGCAAGACAAAACCATGCATTCCAGAGCACAGAGCGCACTGATGTCTTGGCATCCGCTCAACTCTCCTGTTACTATCACATCATTCATTATGAATTAATTTTTGCAGACAGCGGAAGCAGAGGAATGGCCCTGTGATTGCTGGTCTCCTCTGCAAAACCTGCCTGTGCAGGGGCCATTGGGCAGCTAGAGCTCTCAGCCCTTTTTGGGAATGTCTTACGTATGCAGAATGAAACAGCATAAAGTCTCAGACTGTGCTCTTGCTGGGATTTTTCTTGGACAGGATATTCTAATACAAAAGTCATCCTGATTCAGAGTGTTTTCTGAATGAGGTGTCCTACCATCACTAATTCTTTCCTCCAGCAGGAGTATCCTACGTACACGATCCTTGGCCAGAGTCAGTACCAGACCTGTTACCCAAGCTCAGGCTTCGGAGTGGTGCCACCAGCAGACAGCAACACAGAAAGCATGACATTAGCCACGACCACGTACCCAGCTGAGAAACCAAATGCCCTGGTGCCAGCACGGGCGGTGCAGAGACCTTCCTCCGGTGAGGCGCGGTCTGTAAAGGACGTCTGCAAAATACCTCTGCTAAACAGTGCAGGGGGCAGGTGTGGGGAAACATCTCCAAAAGGTACCTGCAGCACCTTTTCATGCTGGGCCAGTGGGTCACTTGCCTTCCTTGTCAGACTGGTCTCACTGGTGTGCAGAGTATTATGGTGGGCCAGCCATACTTATGTATCAGAAGCCTTCTACTGCTGCAATTCCAGGACACCTACCATGTATTCTGTGTGCCCCAGGGAAAGGGAGTGCGAGGGGTCATTTGAAGAGTTTCCAGCAGCAGCTCCCTGGGGACTGGATGTTCACTTGGGCTTACAGGGCAGTTGCTTGTATTCAGTCTCAATAGCTCCTGCTGCATCTTTCTCTCCTGAAGCCAGGTGTTCAGAGTACCTGACAGCCATGACATAGCTGCCAGTCCCAGTTATGGGAGTCCTCCGGGACTGCTCCTGCATTTCAAGAACTGTGGTTCAGCCATCCCCTCTTGCTGAGCTGTCTCTGATGTGCCCAGCAGTACATGCTTTCCTTTCCTCTGCCTCATCATTGCAAACAGTTGCTCTGCTGTGCTTTGCTGTGGGCACATCTGCATCTGCAGAACAGTCAGTCACTGGCACTTGTCTGGTAGAGAAGATTTGAGCTGTTAAGGGAAGTAGAAAGTGTATTGAAAAGGTGTAATTGCCTGTTCTAGAGAAGTCACACCTTAGGTCATTTCCACCAGTGCCGGGCTGTGTCCCACCCTCAGGAGCGTAGGCTAAAGTTTCTTGAAAAATAGTTTCTTAAATTTATCAAGGACAAGAGCAAAAACTTAGTGCTTTCTTCCAGTGTCTTGCACAAGGAGTTAGGAGATTGTTCCTATGTTGTTGAGCAGTTTTAAATTGAAATCTGCTGCCTATTGCAGATTTGAAGGCTGGGGGAAAAAAAATCCAGATTCCAGTCATTTTTGTTGGTGCCCTGGATCTGGCCAGGCTGGAGGAAGCTTTCTTCCCAGCAACTGTGCTGGTGCTGTGCTTTGGATTCCTAGCTAAAGCAATGCTGATAATGCAGAGTGGTTTTGCTCCTGCTGAACAATCCTTGTACAGGGTCAGGGCTTTCTTCCCTCCACACTCCCAGCAAGCAGGCTTGAGATACACAAGACCCTGGAAGGGGATGCAGCTGGGACAGCTGACGTGAGCTGACTAAAGGGATTTTCCATACTATATAATAGCATGTTCAGCAATAAAAACTGAAGTAGAGGAAGAGGTGGGTCTGTGGGGTTTGGCTTCTAGGGCGGGTCTTGCTTGGAGAGGGGCTGGGTGTCAGCCTGCTGGGGGAGGTGCTGTGTGATTGCCTTTGCAGCACTTTGCCTTATCCATCTTCCCCAGGACCATCAGGAGTACCTGAGCTCAGCCAAGTCCTCCTGCTCAGTCACACAACCTGCAAGCAGGGATGGGTGGCTGCCAGTGACCCAAGCATACAAATCTGTAGTCTGGGGCTCAGTGAAGTTCAAACTCCTCTCCCCTTTACCTGATGGGATGCTATCGACGTGGGTGATGTTGTACATCAAGAAGTGTGGTGCTCCAAGCACTTTTCCTCTTTCAGGAAACAGTTGCCCTCTAGTTGAGGTGAGCAACAGCAGATTTATTAATGGGAATTAGTTCTCATTTGCTGCTGAAAACCAAACCTGAGGAGCTGACTTGTTACTTCAAGGTTGTGGGAATGGCCCAGTTGCTGATGTTTTCAGTACCATTTTCTTAGCTTGAGAATTCTCCACGTTCACCATTTTGCATTGATTTTCGTAGGAATTGCAGTGTCTCATCTTCAGGCCCCAGACTGAATTAAAGCTCTTCCAAGCCCCCTGTACCCTCTGCCTTCCTGCTACAGGTCTGGTCCTATTTTGGAACTAGCTAGGCAGATGTCTGGCATGTTAATTCTTCTGCCTGAGCTGTAATAAAGGCTTTGTAGAATATCTCCCATCATGGTCCTTATACTCTGCACATCAGAATTAGTGATTTTTATGGAGGTAGTGTACTCTTTCCCTTGGGAAGGGTGTTCTTACCAGTAGCAGAACAGGCTCCATCTTGTGTCCCCATTAGTCTTGGTCATACTGCTTGGCCAAGGCTGTGTCTCCAGAGCCAACATCATCGTTGTTATTCTTTTATATTCAACTGTCTATTAAATAAAACAGTTGAGTAATAAAGTAGTTCCAGGGTAGTGAAACGACTGTGGGGTTCCAGGCCTTAGGATGGAGCGTGCTCTGCACTGGCTTTGCTCTGCAGGCAATAGCTCTTGCAATAGTTCAGTCCTGGGGGACTGAATGGAGGAGACTGAGCTGTTTTGAAATGATGGGACAAAGAAATCATGATTTATGTTCTAATCAGTGTTCAACTACTACTGCATCCACGTAGTAAAGTAACATCTTACCTTTTGCTAAGGTGGTTTGTGCCCGTTGCTGTATTGGTGTTTGTTTTGAGACATGAGGGGATGAGAGCTCTGTGATTCCTTTCTTCTAGGAGATGCATCCACAAGTCCTTTGCTACCAAGAGCAACAGCAAGTAAAGAGTTAGATGAGCAAGCAAGAAAAAACATCCCTGGGAAGAACAGAGGGAAGAGGAAAGCAGATACCTCCTCCTCACAGGACAGTGAACTGGAGGTAAATAGTGATCTTCTTTTCTATAGGTAGCATTGCAGAATAGTGTGATGGTGAAAATTTTCCTTCCTTATTTTCATTCTGTCTGCATGGAAATGGAAGGGGATTATAGAATGGTTTGGGTTGAAGAGACCTTACAGGGTCATCTAGTCCAACCATCGTGCAATGAACAGGGACATGTTCAAGTAGGTCAGGTTGCTCAGAGCTCTATCCAACCTGGTCTTGAATGTTTTCAGGGACGGGGCATCCACCACCTCTCTGGGCAACATGTGCCAGTGCCTCACCACTTTAATTGTAAAAACTGTCTTCTTTACACGTAGTCAAAATTTACTCTCTTTGTCTTAGAATCCTAGTGGTGTCATTGAGGAGACATCTGGGTGTCTCCACTACAGCCCCATGCTCAGAGCAGGGCTGTCCCCAGCACTGGGGCTATGGCTTTGTCTGCCTGAGCCACAAGAACTTCCAAAGCTGAAGATCCTGTACCTAGTGATCTGTCCCAGCACTACCACATCCACCCAGGGAAGAAGGTTTTCTGTCTCCAGTTGGAATCTCCCATTCTGCAAATTTCCCTTTCTTCTTCCACAGCAATTTTCCATCTGCCACTGTTGAGAAGAATTTCTCTCTATCTCCTTTGAAGTTCCCTTTCAATTAGTTGTGGTCTCCTATTATATATCCCTTAGTTTCCTCTTTGCTGAAATAAGCCATCCCAGTTTCCTTAGCCTCTCCTCTGGGCTGCTGACCATCTTGATAGCATTTTGCTGGCAACTCTCATTTCCTCACAGATCTCTGGGACCAGGAATGCAATCTGTGGTAACCTTCCCAGTGCCAGCTGGGTTGAGACAGCACCTCCTTTCTGGCACATGTGGCACACTCCAGCAGTCATCTTATCCACAGGGAGAGAGTGGTACTGGCTTGTACTGGTGTCTAGTCTGCCCTCCAGCTCCTTCAGCCTGGACCAGTGTGAGGGGTTATTCTACCCCACATGTTGGCCCAGCTCTCAATATCAAAGTCCTTCTGTATCAAAACTCTGCCATTCCTCATGGCAGCCAATTGCCTTATTTATAACAAAGGTTTCTGACAAACACCAAGGGCATGTACCTGGTGCTCTCTAGATCACAGGAAGTACACTTCTACCTAAGAAGGGCTCTAAAGTTCATTAGCACTCTTAAGCTTGACTTTTATAACTATGAAAGCAAGAGAAGCTTTTGAAATAGTCTGACCAGAGAGCCTTAGTCTGAGTGTGTACTTCTGTGGTAATAAATAAACTCCACAGCAATAAACTGAAGAGTTGAATGTGTTCAGCCTGTAAGATGAGAACTGGTGTTTATACCTGTTAAAGCATACTGCAGCTAACCACAAAATTAAAACTTGCTCCTGTATTGTGGTTCAGTGCCTGGAATAGCTCTAACCTGCTCTTGTTCTCTCTGCAGCGGGTGTTTCTCTGGGACCTGGATGAGACCATCATCATCTTCCATTCCCTTCTTACAGGGTCTTATGCTCAAAAATATGGCAAGGTATTACTGTCTTTTCCATGGCAGAAAAACCATTTCTGTCATGCAGAATGAAATGTTAGTCTTTGGAAGAGGAATAGATTTTTTTTAAAACTGTTTAAGGTGGTACTTATAATTTGTTGGCAGTTTGGGGCAGGGAAAGAACTAAATTTGGCTTTATACAGAGCTAGGAGATGGACATCCACCAACATGTCCCTTCTTACAATGCAAGTCTGTCAAACTAGTTTTATCCTCACTGGGAATTACCGAGGTCCTAGCACATAGGGAAAGGAAGTGGTTTTTCTCCTTCAAAATACGTTGTAGATTTTTGAATGTTTTGTATGTGCTGACTGTGAAAATGCATCAGTCTCTCCTGTGGAGCACTGAAGTGTTCTGTTACATTTTGGGTCAGTGTATTATCAGAATGTGGATTTTTTTTTTTTTTTTTTTTTTTAATTGTGTTGCATAAAATACTAGGGAAATTGTAGTTCACACCATTGAATGTAGCTGGAGTTATGCCAGGTTTGATATACAGTGGAAAACTCTGTGCAGTTTAACTGATGAGAGATTTACGACAATTCCTTCTGCCTGTATCCACGGTGCATTTACATTTTCTTTTTGTGTTTTTCCAGGATCCAACTCTAGTGATTGGCTCAGGTCTGTCCATGGAGGAGATGATTTTTGAAGTTGCTGATACTCACTTGTTTTTCAATGACTTGGAGGTACATGGCAAATGTGTTTGAAAGGCAGAACTCCACGTTACCATGTCAGAATTAGACTGCATTGTTTGTGAGGACTCTGAGCTTTAGAGCCTCTTACTGCTTGTTGTAAGCACAGCCAAATCAGGGGTGCACTCTTAACTGAGACAGGCATTCTGCAGCCTTCTAGTGTCAGGAGCTCTCTCAGTTTCTGCTGGGTTTCTGCTTGAGCCCATACAAATAAAAAGAGTGATGTCTGATCCATCCTGTATTTGCATTTCTGGACTGCTGAGCACTTTGCTTCCACTGATACGCTTTTGAAATGGAGACCAGAGATATGAAGAAAAGGCAGTCTTGAGGATGTCAGTTCTCAAGGGCTGTGACTAAGTCAAGGACAGAATACAGGAGGTGACTTTGGCTGTGGAACAGCTTTGAAGGACATGCTGCACAGACAAGCAGGCTGTACCCATGGAGGACACACAACACCCTCCCTTTTTCTGTTGTGTTTTCTTTGATGTAACTCCACTCAATGTAATTTGCAGAATTGACAGCACTAGTTTAAGGCTTAGGATGGCTGAATATGAACAGGGACTAGTGAGGTGTAGGTGTATCACTGATGTACATAGTGGAAAAACAGGATGGTTTTGTTGATGCAAACAGAGACTTAAATGGTATTTCCATTGTGGCTGTGACTACTGGCAGCAGTGAACTTTGCAAAGGTGGTAATGAGTTACCTATGTGCTTCAGGGAAAAAAGGAACAAAAACCAAAAGAAAATGCCAATAGTCTCCTGTGCTCGAAGGGGAGTCATTGATGTGTTAGCTGTGCATAATGGTTTGACAACAAACCAGAGGGAGATCCCAAGTTAGGGTTAAAATTTAATAGGAAAAAATATTAAAAATAAATGAAATAATACAAGGGAAAGAGGAAAGAAAAACACAGACAAAGTCAAATACAACCTGACACCCTATTAGGGTGGTGGTAGTAGTCCAGATGAGGTAGTTCAGTCGAAGTGGTGATCCTATGGAAAGTCTAGTCTCCAGCTGAAGACCCAGTGGTAGCTCTTGTCCTCCAGGAATCCAGTAGACAGGGCTCCCCGTGGTGTTCAGAAACCCAAATTTATCTAGGATGGAATGCTTGGTTCCTCCCTTTGGGCGGAGCCTCTTACAATGGGATGATGAGTCATGAGGCCCGGTGTTGATGGGCTCATTAACAGAAGATAGTCTGGAGGGAGTTATCGCTGAGTCATGCGGCAGAACATTAATGGGCCATTAACAGAACAATAGTCTGGAGGGAGGAGGCAAGGAAACACTGCCCCACCTAGTTTCAACAGCTCATGAGGATGGTAATAGAATACACTGCAACCCAGGACATTATCCACCCCTTATTCAATTACCATCTACCTCATCCCAAATCAATGCCTTGAATTCCACACACACACACATATATATACAATAAAAAACCCTACACACAGTTCTCACTTAAGATTAGGTCTCCTTGTGGTACACAACAGGTTTCCCCATCTTTCTGCATTACCCACCAAGTGTGACCAGGTCCTTGAGCAAAGACAATCCCACGGATGAGTTTGCCTTTGCTGAGGTGGGATTAATCCAGTCTTTCCTAAAATACCTCTCATGTGTACCACAGGGACTCTATCTCCATCTACTGTGTGCAAGGGTTCCGACTGGGCGGGACCAGCTCGATTGATGGACCCTCGGGTATTGACCATCCAGGTGGCCTTTGCTAAGTTTGCTTCCCAATTCTTGAAGGTCCCCCCACCAAATGCCTTCGAGGTGGTTTTAAGTAGTCCATTGCAGCGTTCAACTTTCCCTGCTGCTGGTGCATGATAAGGGATATGATAGATCCATTCAATACCGTGTTCTCTGGCCCAGGCGTTTACGAGGCTGTTCTTAAAATGAGTCCCATTGTCTGACTCGATCCTCTCAGGGGTGCCGTGTCTCCACAGGACTTGCTTTTCCAGACCTAAGATGGTATTCCGGGCAGTAGCATGAGGCACAGGGAAGGTCTCCAACCACCCCGTGGTTGCTTCTACCATGGTCAGCACGTAGTGCTTTCCTTGGCGGGTTTGGGGAAGGGTGATGTAGTCAACTTGCCAGGCTTCCCCATACCTGTACTTTGACCATCGTCCACCGTACCACAGAGGCTTCACCCGCTTGGCCTGTTTGATTGCAGCACAGGTCTCACAACTGTGGATGACCTGTGAGATGCTGTCCATGGTCAAGTCCACCCCTCGGTCACGAGCCCATTTGTATGTCGCATCTCTCCCTTGATGACCAGAGGCATCATGGGCCCAACGAGCAAGAAATAATTCCCCTTTGTGCTGCCAGTCCAGATCCACCTGTGATACTTTTACCTTGGCAGCTCGGTTCAACTGCTCGTTGTTACGATGCTCTTCATTAGCCCGACTCTTAGGTACGTGCACATCCATGTGTCGAACTTTCACAGTCAGCCTCTCTACTCGGGCAGCGATGTCCTGCCAAATCTCAGCGGCCCAGATGGGTTTTCCTCTGCACTGCCAGTTGGCCTTTCTCCAGCGATCTAACCATCCCCACAGCACGTTGGCTACCATCCAGGAGTCAGTGTAGAGGTAGAGCCTTGGCCATTTCTCTTGTTCAGCAGTATC
Source organism: Monarcha castaneiventris obscurior (assembly GCA_026261815.1). Classification (NCBI taxonomy): domain Eukaryota; kingdom Metazoa; phylum Chordata; class Aves; order Passeriformes; family Monarchidae; genus Monarcha; species Monarcha castaneiventris. Next base: position 1,084,309 of record JAMPIT010000511.1, on the reverse strand, counting down.
CAAAGCCAGCTGGACAGCTTTAAGCTCCGCGACCTGATTCGATCCACCTTGTCCCTCGGTAGCTTGTGCAACACGTCATGTGGGGCTCCACACTGCAGCTTTCCATTTCCGGTCTGCGCCTACAATTCGGCAGGAACCATCGGTGAAAAGGGCGTAACGTCTTTCACTCCCCGGCAGCTTGTTATATGGTGGGGCTTCCTCAGCACGTGTAACTTGCTCCTCTGCTTCTTCTGAAGATAATTCAAAAGGCTCACCTTCAGGCCAGTTTGTTATAATTTCCAGTATCCCAGGGTGATTCGGGCTTCCAATACGGGTGTGCTGTGTGATGAGGGCAATCCATTTGCTCCACGTGGCGTCAGTGGCATGGTGGGTAGAGGGAAGCTTTCCTTTAAACATCCACCCCAGCACCAGTAGTCGGGGTGCCAGGAGGAGTTGTGCTTCTGTGCCGATTACTTCTGAGGCGGCTTGGACTCCTTCATAGGCTGCCAAGATTTCCTTCTCTGTGGGAGTGTAGTTGGCTTTGGACCTTCTGTAACTTCAGCTCCAGAATCCTAGTGGTCGGCCTCGAGTCTCGCCAGACACCTTCTGCCAAAGGCTCCAGGACAGACCATGGCTCCCAGCTGCGGAGTAAAGCACATTCTTTACCTCTGGTCCTGTCCTGACTGGGCCAAGGGCTACCGCATGAGCGATTTCCTGCTTGATCTGGGTGAAGGCTTGTTGCTGTTCAGGGCCCCAGTGGAAATCGTTCTTCTTGCGGGTAACCAGGTAGAGAGGACTCACAATCTGGCTGTACTCAGGAATGTGCATTCTCCAAAATCCTATGGCGCCTAGGAAAGCTTGCGTCTCCTTTTTGCTGGTTGGTGGAGACATTGCTGTGATCTTATTGATAACCTTGGTAGGAATCTGACGCTGTCCATCTTGCCACTTCACTCCCAGGAACTGGATCTTTCGAGCAGGTCCCTTGACTTTGCTCTTCTTGATGGCAAAACTGGCTTCCAGGAGAATCCGGATGATTTTCTCTCCTTTCCCAAATACTTCTGTTGCTGTGTCCCCCCACACAATGATGTCATCAATGTACTGTAGATGTTCTGGAGCCTCACCCTTTTCCAGTGTGGTCTGGATCAGTCCATGGCAGATGGTGGGACTGTGATTCCGCCCCTGGGGCAGTCGGTTCCAGGTGTACTGCACGCCCCTCCAGGTGAAGGCAAACTGAGGCCTGCACTCTGCTGCCAGAGGAATGGAGAAAAGGGCATTGGCAATATCGATGGTCGCATACCACTTTGCTGCCTTGGATTCCAGCTCGTACTGAAGTTCCAGCATGTCCGGTACAGCAGCACTCAGTGGTGGTGTGACTTCATTCAGGCCACGGTAATCCACTGTAAGTCTCCATTCTTCACTGGACTTACACACCGGCCATATAGGGCTGTTGAAGGGTGAGTGGGCCTTGCTGACCACCCCTTGGCTCTCCAGTTTCCGAATCATCTTATGGATGGGGGCCACAGAGTCTCTGTTGGTGCAGTATTGCCGGCGGTGCACTGTTGCTGTAGCGATTGGTACCCGCTGTTCTTCAGTTCTCAGTAGTCCTACAGCAGATGGGTCGTCTAAGAGACCAGGCAGGGTATTCATTTGTCTTATGTCTTCTGTCTCTACGGCTGCTATTCCAAAAGCCCAGCGATGTCCCTTTGGGTCTTTGAAATATCCACTCCTGAGATAGTCTATGCCGGGGATGCATGGGGCCTCTGGACCAGTCACAATGGGGTGTTTCTGCCACTCCTTCCCAGTTAAACTCACTTCAGCTTCCAGTACAGTCAGCTGTTGGGATCCTCCTGTCACCCCAGAAATAGAAATGGATTAAGTCTCCACATACCTAGATGGCATTAGAGTGCATTGAGCGCTGGTATCAACCAAAGCTGTATCTTTGTGGGTCAGACGTGCCAGGCCATCGGCCACACAGTCCAACAGATCCGGTTATCCCTTTCCTCTACCTGGCTAGAGGCAGGGCCCCTCTAATCCTGGTTGTGGTACACGATGCTCTCTTCCTGTGAATGTGCTCCTGAGGTCCCTTCAAGAGGATTAGTCATACTGTCATTCCCATGCCATCTGGGGTTCTGTCCACAAGAGACTGGAGCAGTGTTGAACCCAGATGAGCCTCCTGGATGTCTCTTTTTTCAATTCGCATACCCGGGCTGCTAAGGAGGAGGTGGGTTTCCTATGCCACTTTCTCATGTCTTCTCCATGCTCCTGTAGAAAAAAACAGAGGTTACGTCACAGAGTTTGTCTTCTTTCCCTGGCTGGGGAGTGTTGGCTCCTGATGGCAGAGACCCTTGTTGGTTCTGGTGAGGCATGGTAAATTCCTTCTTTGAGCTCTTTCCTTAGTTTCTGGTGGCCCTCTTCGATCAAGCTCCGGACTTGTTCGGCCAGCTTTGTTTCCACTGATGAGATGTGGGTGCGCATTGGGGCAGTGACAGTGTCCTTGTAGATTCTCAGTTTGTTGGCTAACACGCCCACCTTGTCCCCTCCTTCCCTCCACTGCAGTGTTGCCAGGTAATGGGAGTGTATCTCTGGTCCGAGCCGTGCAAATCTTAGCCACATTTGTGAAGTGCGCTGGACATTATCTGGGCTCTTAGGGAATCTCTCGTTTTCTGAGAAAATGATCTCTAGCACAGCCAATTGCCTCAGGTATCGGATATCTTGTTCTATCATGCTCCATTTTCCTTGGTGCATCTGGAGGTCTTCTTTACAGAGGTATCTGTCCCGTACACTCGCCAGCAATCGCTGCCAGAGGCTGAGAGTTTCCTGGGTTCTCCCAATCCCCTGGTCAATGACCACATCCCGCGACAGAGATCCCAGCTGCCTGGCCTCACTTCCGTCCAGAATGGTGTCATTGGCTGCAGCGTCCCAGATGCGGAGCAGCCAGGTCAGGATGGACTCGTTTGCCTGACGGGTGAATTCCCTCCGTAGGTCCCGCAGCTCCCCCAGGCACAGAGAGCGAGTGATAATCTCCGGCTCTGTCTCTTCAGCTGGGTGCGATGGTCCTGCCACATCCTCATCAGTCACTATGCGGACTGATTTGCTCTTCGATTTCTTTTTCTGGACGGGGGCAACTGCGACTGGCTTCGGCTGTTCTGGTTCAGCAATAGTATGTGGTGAGACGTCGCCTGCTCTTTTGGTTCTTTTCTCCTCCTCCTCAAGAAGACGCTGTACCACACAAAGTATTGTTCTGTTCCTCAGCATGATGTACACAGTGCTGGTCATAGAGAAAACAGAAAACAGGACTGACAGGAAGATTATGCCATCCTTAACATCCAGCGAGAACTCAATATTGTCAAAAACAGCTGTGCCCGACCTGAAAGGCTGGAAGAATCCACTCTCTCCTCCTACCCCCAGAGGCTGGGTGCGATTGCTGAGGAGTTCCCAGATATAGCAGCTCAGATTAGGCCAGGCAGACATAATTGAGTATATATTCCGAATGGCATTCATCGCCTTACTGGTTATCATGCAATAGGCATAGTAAACCAATAAAGCAATTCTCATGCCATTCCCTGGTCGCAATAGGAGCAAAACAACAGTCAAATAGTTTCCCAGGTGCGGAAAAATATAAAGAGCAAGATACAGCACCCACATAGACAAGCTGAGCATCATGGTGATAGGATTTCTGTAATAAAGAATTATATTCCTGATCTTCCCTCAGGTCGAGCCGCATGTTGGGCGCCAAAAGATGTAATGGTTTGACAACAAACCAGTGGGAGATCCCAAGTTAGGGTTAAAATTTAATAGGAAAAAATATTAAAAATAAGTGAAATAATACAAGGGAAAGAGGAAAGAAAAACACAGACAAAGTCAGATACAACCTGACACCCTTTTAGGGTGGTGGTAGTAGTCCAGATGAGGTAGTTCAGTTGAAGTGGTGATCCTATGGAAAGTCTAGTCTCCAGCTGAAGACCCAGTGGTAGCTCTTGTCCTCCAGGAATCCAGTAGACAGGGCTCCCCGTGGTGTTCAGAAACCCAAATTTATCTAGGATGGAATGCTTGGTTCCTCCCTTTGGGCGGAGCCTCTTACAATGGGATGATGAGTCATGAGGCCCGGTGTTGATGGGCTCATTAACAGAAGATAGTCTGGAGGGAGTTATCGCTGAGTCATGCGGCAGAACATTAATGGGCCATTAACAGAACAATAGTCTGGAGGGAGGAGGCAAGGAAACACTGCCCCACCTAGTTTCAACGGCTCATGAGGATGGTAATAGAATACACTGCAACCCAGGACACTGTGTGCTCAACCACAACACGTACTGCTGTAGGTGTTGTTTAGTGAGTTAAATCAGCTGCACTAAGCACCAGAGCCATGGCAGTGCCACCACATTTTTTGAGAAAATGGAATAGCAATTTGACCAGATAATGTGGTTTTTGGGGTATTTTTGTTTTGGTTTGTTTGCTTTTTTGAAGTGGTAGAAGGGTTTCAAGTGACAAGTGGACTTTGAGTCCAGCCTATTCAGTGAGTGTTGAAGTTCTTTTTTTGCAGACAACTCAAAATACCATAGAAATGTGCTTTTTTTCAATCCTGTCTGGTACTTCAGATCCCAGGCTGGGCAAAGACCTCTAGGTGCTGGGAAGTAAAACCCAGTATTGGCAGAGGAGCTAGTGGAAGCTCTGTGGGTTTGTGGAGGCACTGTGGCATGGCTTGTTGCTGTTGGGAAGTGTCGCAGTGTCGGACACGAACACGCAGACTCAAACAGCAGGTTGGCAGCAGGTCAGATCACCGAGCAGAGACAAAAGGGGCCTGCCCACCTTTATTATCACTCTTTTATACCTCTTTTAGAACAATCATACATTGGTAGATGAGGTTAACACCTCTAGCATTTTACAGGATAGGAACACAGTCTATCACCTTTCTCCGCCTTGGAGAAAGGAATGAACAACAATCTAAAAGTTCAGTAAACATTCTCAGCCGGTTAGAAAACAAGAGCTATGTTTATAGAAAATGCATGAGAACTTCTACTACAAAAGTAAAAACATAGAACACTGTGAAAACCAGCGCAACAGGGAAGTGTGAAGAGATTGGTTTCTATCACAGTTTCTTTAATCTGCAAATTTCAGTGTGTTTCTGGATTATCACAACATGACTTTATTTTTGGTTTTTTGTTGTCTTTAACAGGAGTGTGACCAGGTACACATAGAAGATGTGGCGTCTGATGACAATGGCCAAGATCTAAGGTGTTGTACTGATGAATGCAGGAAATGTATTGCTGATGTAATCAGGTTTTGTGAAGACTTCAAATGCAGATGGGGTTAAGGGATGGAGGTCAGCATTGTGCAGGGGATGAAACCTGGTAAAATGTTTGTTTGCTGGGGGGCATTTCTTTGAAGACCTACAAAGCATTAAGAGTTCTGAAATTATATTGTGAATTATATTGTCCACTGTTGAATGCTGCTTGTGTGCTCAAGGACAAGTGAACCAACACTTCAAGGTTGAAGCATTAGCATAATGACAGCATTAGATTAGTAACCTGATCTAGTGGAAAAAGTCCCTGCCTATGGCAGGGGTTTTAAAATGAGATGAAGATCCTATCCAACTTAAATCATCCTGTGATTCCATGATCTTCGCCTTTGAAAGTCCCCCTGTGGTTTGCATCCCCAAGAGCTTATGGTGCTCACTATCAAGCAGGGTGGGGTAGGTTTTGTACTGATCTGAACTGGCTCATGAAAAATTCTGAGAAAGGTCTGTCAGGGAGAAAGAAATACAGGGAAAGTGGTGAAGCAGGACTTGCTTCCTGCAGTCATAAGCTGGTGAAGCAGCTTATCTGCTTGTGGAGCTGCAGTTGTGATGGAAAGGCATGGATGTTGTGTTTGGAAGATGTGCTGGGGTTTATTGCTGCAGGATGAGGAAGGGGTCAGTGGGAAGGATGCTCCATATGGCAGAGGAGTGAAGAGCCAAAGAGCAAAGGAAGGTTTTGTAGTGGAGGGTGGGAAAGGAGTTGTATCAGTGCAGCAGTTCAGAGCAGCAGCTGTAGTTGGATGTCAGCACGCATTCCCACAGGAGCTCCGCTCTCTAGGTGCTCCGGTGCTTGTGCAGCTCCCCTCCAAAATGTTTTCCAGCTGCTGTCAGTGCTGCCATCAGCAGCCCCACTAGAAATGCCACAGTGGTTCTGCTGCTGCGGCACACCTAACACATCTGCTTTCCTGGAACAGCAACTACAACTTCTCCACGGATGGGTTCAGTGGCTCAGGAAGCAATGCAAACCACAGCTCCTCAGTGGGCGTGCAAGGAGTGGACTGGATGAGGAAACTAGCCTTCCGCTACCGCAGGGTACGCGAGATCTACAACAAATACAAAACCAACGTTGGAGGTGAGTGGTCACCTGCACCGAGGTCTGAGCACTGAACAGAGCTTGTGGGGCCAGACTCCATCCTTCCTCAGAGCTTTGGCTTTCCTGATGTGTGGACATGAGAAGTAAACCATTCTCCCAGTGTTAACTGGGATCAAATTTCCATGGAATTTAGGAGGGTACGTCTTCCAAAACTGAACAGTGTGCCAGTGCAGGCTGTGATTTATTGTGGAGATAAGGATGGTCTCTCAGTCCTAGAGGCGAAAGTTTTGGTGCAGATAGTATCCCTTTGCTAATTTGGTATGAAAGGCTGCCTGGCACTCTGCTCAGCAGTGGCCTGAATGACTCATTTGCCCTGTTGCTCAGAAGGTCTCATTCATGTCTCCACTAAGTCTGCCTCTGGTCATGCCATTGTCAGGAAATACAGTGGTCACCCCTGGGCTGTCAGGCCCACAGTCTGACATGACTTCTCTGCTCTCTCTTCAAAAGTCACTTAAAGCCTCCTAGTTTTGCTTCCTTTTCAACTCCAAAGCTGTCATAATCATGCAAACCATAGTGAGCAAATGGAGATGAATTTTCTTTGTAGTCTGAATCTTGGCATTGCCATCCCTGGAAAAGGGACGCTGCTGGAGCAGCTCACCTGGTAGGGTGACTTGGCCTGGTTGGTTGTGGGTTTGGGTAACCTTTGCCTACACAAAAACCTTGATAGATGGGGTTTTTCTGGACATATTTTCTAAAAACCAGGTGTTCAAAGCTACAACTTTCAGCATTAAAAATCTGCTAGTATAGGTCTGCAGTTTGGTGTGCTGCAGTTACCAGATTTCTTGTAGCGATCAGACCATGATTTTGTATTTTGCACATGGGAAACCTGGATGCAGAGTTCTTCAGGACCTGTGGAAAGCTACCTGATGAAGTAGCTGTCAGTGCAGCCTGCTGTGAGTCCCTCCATGGCGTCACTGCAGAGGACTGGTGTAACAGAAGGCTGGAGTGAGGGGGGCTTGCATATCATGGATGGGAATTGGAGAGACGTGCAGGCTCCACGTGATCCTTTCTTGCTGTGTTTACTGTAAGGAGCAGAGATGGACTCCTGTCTGCTTTTAATTCAAAGCCAGAGGCTTGAAGAAAATGATATCTAAAAGAGATTACAAACATGGGAATAAAAGAAGGGGGGATAGTTTAAAAAAAGTTATGTAAAAGGGCTTAAATTGGAAAGGGTCCTTGGAAAGCTGAAAGTCAGAGAGAGTGATGGTGGGAGTTCCTTCCCCTGCTCCTTGGCCTTGGACCCCTGCTACTGTGAGTGCTTTGTACAAGAGAAGTGCCTCTGATTGCCTGTATCCTGAGAAGTGCTTTGAAATAATCGCAGAAAAGTGTCTGCCCAGTTCTCGATGGTCAGACTCCTGGAGGGATGTCTGGGCTTATTCATGTCACGGGGAGCTGGTTTCTTTCGTTGCTTTGAGACAGACAGTCCAGCTTCCAGGAGGCATTCAGTTCTGTAATTTATTGCAGAGCAGGCAGCTGGTGCACTGGGGGACAGCTCTCCCCGTGTCAGACTTGCCAGGCAAACCCATGTTCCTTACCTTCCAGGCCTGCTTAGCCCACAGAAGAGGGAAGCTCTGCAGCGACTGAGGACCGACATAGAAGTGCTGACAGATTCCTGGCTGGAAACGGCATTAAAATCCCTGCTGCTCATCCAGTCCAGGTATGGAACCTGGAAGTGCATGCAAGGTTTACTCAGCCCTTTCTCGCCCTTGGGTTCGCGTGCAGCGCTGTGCTGGGCACTGTCCCCATCACACTGCTGCTGTTCGGCATAGGCACTGAGAGGCCAAGTGACTGAGGACAAGAACTCCACCCCTGTTTCTCTGCTGAAACACCCGTAGTTAGGAAGATCCCCATGCTCACCAAATGGTTTTTCTGACAGAGAATTCTGCCAGAAGCAAACAAGCAAAAATTGCAAAACCTTGTCCTAAAGTGCCTCCTAAAAGCAGGACAGCAAAGCACCTGGCACCTGGGGAAGCTGATCAGACTGCCCAGAGCAGTCCTGGCACTGCTGCCTGTAGATGTGCTGTTACAAGTGTTTTTCTTCTTTTAGAAAAAACTGTGAGAACATCCTGATCACTACCACCCAACTGATGCCAGCTCTTGCCAAAGTTCTCTTATATGGATTGGGCGAGGTGTTTCCCATTGAAAATATTTATAGTGCTACAAAAATAGGTAAGGGGTTGTGCCAAGTCTGGCACTGCAGCATCTGCTGGGGATAGGCTGGGATTTTTATATGGGAAACTGCCATTTCTGCAGCTGAGGAGCCCCATGCTGTGGTCCAGCTGGTTGAGGCTTCTGGCCTTGGGAGCTGAACTGGGTGCTACCCCTGCCTAGTAAGACAAGAAGTGTTTCTGTACTGGGAGGAAGGGACCTGTTCAGGCTCCATTTCTCTCTGCCTGAGGCTCCTTACAGGAGGATTGTCTTTGGCAGGCAAAGAGAGCTGCTTCGAGAGGATTGTGTCACGGTTTGGAAAGAAGGTCACTTACGTGGTGATTGGAGATGGGCGTGATGAGGAGGTTGCAGCCAAGCAGGTGGGTCTGACTGCAGAGGTGGGGCAATGCAAAGGGAGGCTTTGCCTACAAGAGCTCTTGTTCCAAGGCTGAACTCTTCAGGACAGGGCAGCCAGGAGCAAAGTTTGTCTTTGATGCAAGAGATCTTCCTTTGTGTTAAGATGGACAGTTTTCTGGCTCTTGGGTGTTTAAAGTTTCTCTTTTAGTATTGTTTAGGATTGCGTATAACACTGTCCCTGTCAGCAGTGTCTTAGTGTAGCATGTTGGACATAGCATGTTGAAAGGTTGGACTCTGTGATCTTGGAGGTCCCTTCCACCCTTGATGATTCTATGGTTCTATATCCCGATCATAGCCTGTGACTATCAGGATAATGCAGTCTCAAGAGCACAGAGGATTCAGGGTGCAGGTACAGCAGCAGGTCAATACAGCACCTGCCATTAGGCTGGATTATAAACAGGGAGCAAAGAGTTTGATTGATTTGGACAGGCCTGGACAGGTTGTTCAGTTGTGCTAATTAGCAGTGAAGTGCAAAGATGACTGTCAGGACCGTGACTCTGCAGGCTTCACAGGTTCTGCCATGTGCCAGAGCTGTTGCATGTGCAGGTTTCCTGGGGGCCCTGGACAGGCGTTCCTGGGTGCAGCAGCAGCTCACAGCCAAGGTTTCTATCACGAGCAGTGGACAGTGCTGGTGCCTGTCACACACAGATGTGCACATAAGATGGGTTCCAGATAGGGATGTGCATGTGGCCAAAGTCCATCCTGAGCATGGTGTGCTCAGAACCACCACACTGCGCAGCCCTGCAGCTCTACCCAGCCTGCTTCAACCTCAGCTGAAAATCCCTGCATAAACCTGACTTTCCTCTGTTACAGCACAACATGCCGTTCTGGAGGATCACAAATCACGCCGACCTTGTGTCCCTTCACCAAGCCCTCGAGTTAGACTTCCTGTAAGAAGCTGGAGCAAAGACGTAACTGAAGCTCCCGCAAGCCCTCTCCATTACTGGGGGGGCAGAAATTTCACATGTTTGGGGACTCACTTTTCAGCTTGATGAAGAAAACGTACCTAATGCAAACTGTACAGTGGAATATGACAGCAGGTCGTTCCTTGGGAGCACAGGCCCTGTCAAGTCCAGAGGTGTCCTGTAAAGAAGCCCTAGACTCAGCAGAGCTAGAGCTTGTCTGCAGAAGGGACTTACAGAGGTGGCTGAATGCCTCTGGCAGGTGTCTCCAAGGGAGGGGCCATAAAACAGAATTATTTGTAAGAGCCTTCTCCTTTCTATTCAGCTTAGTTGTAGAACCCAAGTAAACACAAAACTTTATTTTTATAGGAAAACGCTGATGGCAGAGCTTAAACCTCCCCTGTTTTGCAAAGCCGAAGAGCTATGGTTTTTTTCATAGGAAATATTAATGAAAATGTCAAAAATACCTCTATTGCTGTAAAATGTGTCCTCTCTCCTTCCCTGGGTGTTCAAAACAGTTAATTTATTACAATGTCCTTATGTTATTTCCTCAGTGTGGGATTACTGGAAAATATAAAGGTAAGGGAATGCTTCTGGGATATGTGGTTCCTTGTAGAGGCAAGTATTGGTGTTCTGAGTTGATCCCAGTGGCTTCTAGTCAATGTGTGCACAAGCCCTGTTAGCCAGTAGGAGATCACTGGACTTCAGCCTTGGTCTGGACTGTAGATCCCACAGATTTTCCCTGTAAAGAAAAATGAAACTGCCTGTGAACATGAGGTACAGCAGACTGGTGCAGACTGCTCAGATATGAACAGAGTCCTCACATGGACTAGGAATATTCTAATTCCTAAATCCTCATGAATGTTGGAGAGAAGGCTCTGGCTATATAACCTTAATCTCTGCCTTCCTGACTCTGTTTGTAAGTTCCTTTTAGTAGAATCAGATTCGATTTTCTTGTATTCTTTGCATTAGCCTAACTACATAGTGAGAAACAAACGCCTTGTTAAGAGGGACTTAATTTTCTAAGACACTGTGACTTGGCAGCATGGAGCACTTGGGAGGGATTTTTCTGCTCCTGTCGCAGTATAGAGGCTGGAGTCACTGGCCTGCAGCTCCTCTGGCCAGGAGCAGCCAGCTAGGGACTGGGGCTAGTATAGGGGCCAGCCCAGTTGGTTTTGTGCCAACTCAGGCTGTGTTTGGTGGTCTCCCCCATGTACCCTGATGGCACCAGATCAGCAGGTGCCCTGAGGACAGGTGTCTGCTGTGCCCCAGACCCCGCTGCTGCTGCTCCTGCAGAGCCAGCCCTGTGGCTGCACCCAGACCTCTCCAGATCATGGTCACCAGCCCCACATCACCATCGGGAGACTGGGCTGAAAGTCTGTCACTGCAGGGAGGACACTGACCCATTCCCTATGCCCATACAGGCAGGGATGTGTTTGCTGCATTTCTTTCATGGCATTAATTACTGAGGGTTAATTTCCATCAGTGCAGGGGGAGCTGCTGGGCCTGCTTGGCACAGGGTCTGCTGTGCCCTGGGAGCATCGGTTCCTGGGCCAGCTCCAGTGACCATGGGGGAGAAGGTACCTAGAGCCAGGGGTTTGGATACCTCATGCTCAGGGACTGGACCTGGGAGGTGTATTTCACATGGTACCAGCTCCAGTTTCCCTTTGGGTTTTTTTGGGTTTTTTTTAATCATTAAATTGGAATTGAAGGCAATTCTTTCTCCAGGGTGGTCACTGCAGTCAGGAGTGATCTGCTTTCCATTTCAGCTCCTTGCCAGGTGTGATCCCAGGTGGATACTGGGTCTGTGTATTTCCCCAGGAGCTCTGCAGCAGGAACATGCTGTCTGTCTGGGAGCTCCTGCCCGCCAGCAGCGTAACTGCTTATCCCATGAGGAAAATCTGAGGAGTCTGCTGTGGTTGTCACTGGGCAGCTCAGCAGAGGTAAAGGTGCTTGGCTGCCCTGGGGGCTGCTGGCGCAGCAGAGCCTGGGGGGCAAACAGGCTGTGCTGGGAGTGCTCAGCAGTGGATTTGAAAAGGGGACTAGAACCCAGGGATGTCTCTGTCTACACCAAATGGAGACCTCAGGTGTGTTAGCACCTGTTCCAAGGCAGCTGGGGCAGCTCCAGCTCCCTTACTGCTGGGTCCATAGAGTCCAGTTGCTCTGGGGTCCATGTGAAGTGCCAGAGCTGTGGCGAGGAGCCTCATTGCTCCCATGATTGGAAATGATCAGGACTCAGTTGTAGTCAAAGACTCTGTGCTGATGCTGAACATCCCTCAGCAGGTTCCCAGCCCATCCAAAGGTCTCCTGTAAGCAGGTTTGGGAGCTGTCCCAGCCTGTGCAGCAGCCTGTCGGGAGCACATCTTGTACTCCAAATGGCTGAGCTTTGGGATTAAAACCTGTGCCTTAACCTCCCAACACCGGCATGGCCAAGCTGCCCCTGTGCTTCGCTCCCATCAGAAGCAGCTGACCAGAACCATGCTGGAAGGGGGCTGGGTTTGCCCAGGCACTGGCAGCAGGTGCTGGACCTGCGGGCCTGAGCTGCCTGGCAGCTGGCTGTGCTTTGTGTTTGTTTACTTTAAATGTTTTTGGGAAATTTTAAGATGTTGGTAAAATTTTAGCTGAGTGTGGAACCCACAGCCACTGACATTTCATACTGATATTTATATGATGTTTCCTTGAATGTATGTAAAGTACTTTTATAACAGGAGGTTGATGGTACATTTCTGTGTTTGTTAATAAAGGGGTGACCTGGCTATTTTATTTTTTCCTCTACTGGCTAAATTTAAGCCTTTTCCTGTCTCTCTTGAGGCAGGAACAGCACCTCTATCCAAGCATTGATTTTCTCCTGTCTCTGTCACCAGTTCAGCTACAGTCAGGTCAGGGGTAATGGGAGAGCAAACCCGAACACCTGAAGGACAGTCAGCCTGCAGGCCTAGAGCACCTGAGCTCACCTGGGTGCTGCTGGCCTCCCCCTTCAGCTTCAACACAGCCACGGAGGCTTTAAAAACAACCTGATCCATTAATATTTGTTGCCTCCGACAGCCCTTGGGGGGATGTCTGTGGTGGCACTGGTGGGAAGCAGTAGGACCCCTGGAGCCCACAGCACCTCTTTTGCTGCGCTACAAGGGGCGAGTCCTGGGTGCTGCTGGCTGTGGGGCCTTTGCCTGTTCATGGTCTATAATGGGAACTGTCCTGTGAACTGGAAAAAAGTAATAAAGTCTTTATTTTCTATAGTCAGTGCTTCAGCCTGTTCTCTGCCTTCGTGTCAGTCCCTGCCCCTGTGACATCCCGAGCCAGGCTTGGTGGCACCGGGAGCATTCAGGGTACCACAGGTCACAGTGCAGCCACCAGAGCCCCCATGCCCCTGGGGAGCCAGTGGGGCAGGGACCTGCTCCTGGGCTCTGCTGAGGTGCCCAGGGGAGGCACATGGCGCTTCCTGCATGAACTTTCCCTTCCCATTTCCTTTTGCACAAGGCAACATCCCTCTCCCACCTTCTCCTGCGGTGCTGCTGGCCCTGGGCAGGGCTGAGCTTCTTACAGGAGCAGCTGTGAAACAGCATTTCAGTTGCTCTTTCAGCTGCATCCTGATGCCTTCCCTGGTATGGAGGTTCCCTCCTGGGATGGGGTGCTGGGAGGGATGTGATGGAGGTGAGGGCAAGGAGCCAAACGTCAGTGCTGTGGGCAGCCAGGACATGCCACAGCTGCCAGCTGCGCAACAGCAAAAGGCAGGCACGGCTCTGGGGCCAGCCTGGGTTTGGGCACTGAGCTGGGTGGAGGCAGCCCCACCTGGGAAGTGGTGGGTGCCCAGGAGCCAGCACAGCACTGACCTCACTACTGACCCCACTGATCACATCAACAGCCACCTATGGCTGAGAAACTGGCCGTGGCCAACTCCAGCCTGGTCACAGCCTTGGGAGCAGTGCCCAGGCTGTGGTGGTAGGAATGGCAGCCAAGGGAGCATGAGGTGTCCGTAACAAGCCAGAAGACGTGAGCCACCCTACAGCCACTCTCCCAGCACAGGCCTCCTTCCCCATCCCTCGCTCAACACAGCGATAACAGGTGAGCTTTGACCTTGACACCAAAACTAACACAAGGAGGAAAATCCTGGCTGGAAACAAAGATCAGATAGCCACCACCATGGAGGAAACAAGTTCTCCATGCCCTGCCACCCAGATCCCTGCACAGCAATGGCAGCAGCAGGCACAGGAGAGGCACAGAGAAAATAAACCAGTGCTCTTGTTTTCATTTTTCTTTCTTGAAAAAGCTAGTAATAAATAACAAGCTGACACAGCAGTGCAGCCATATGCCACAATGTGCTGGACTCACCACAAACACCGTGGCTTTCCTTGAGGGTACAGCCATGGGAGCCATGCTGAGTGCCATGGGACTCATCAGGTGTTTCCACATCACCCCTGGTTTCTGCCAAGTCCCTCTGGCTGTCAAAAACAACAGCCTGGGAAATACAACCAGGGGCACAACCAACAAGTCTACCTCCCCCTCATGTCCCTTTAGAGGACCTGCCCTCAGACAGCAGACTCCACAGCAGCAGCCCCATTCAGGAAGTGCTGCCGTGCCGGCTGGAACAAGGGGAACTGGGTCTGGGCCAGCCACTGCATTCGCCTGTTCACAAGGTCTGGTTCCAAGAACGACCGAAACTCCAGCCCACCACTCCCTCCACTGGCATCCACCTCGTCGTAGCCGCCTTCCTGCTGCACCTGCATGTTGGGGTGCAGCCACTTGTAGTAGGTGACCCTCAGCCCCAGCCCCAGCAGGTAGCAGGGCAGGGCAGCGGAGACCATCGGCAGGAGGTATGAGTACTCTTCAGAGGGAGCCCAGCCCCAGAGCCAGGCAAGGGCCAGCAGTGTGCTGTCCACCAGGATGAAGCCATGGTAGATGATGCTGCGGTACAGTGTCCTTCCCTGTGCCACATTGAACCAGCTGAAGTAGAGGATCACAGCCACCATGGCCCGGTAAAGCTGCTCGGGGCCAGATGACTCCATGAAGTCCGTGCCCTGCAGGCTGACCCAGAGGAACATGGCCAGCCATACAAGTGGGAAGTGGAGAGCCACACCGTAGGGCCAGAGCAGGGCAAAGAGGGCAACCACCAGGATGCGGGGGCAGATGAGGAAGAAGTTCCACAGGAAGTAGATGATGGAAGAGCCCAGGCTCAGCTCATACTTGTCCTGTAGGAAGGAGCGCAGGGACTGGTGGTAGTCCAGCAGAGACCAGGACACACACAGGAACGCGGAGCCAATTCCCAGGCCTGCAAACACAGAGGTGAAGATGCTGAGGGGGGACCAAGGGATGGCCCAGCCTGGCTCAAACCTCTCCCTGCCCAGCACTGCTAAAATGATGTTGTCCCCAGCTCAAAAAGCAGCTGCTGTCAGGGTCAGAGCGTCAGCACCTGCATCTCTCCCCTTGCCTTCTGCCCTCCCCGAGGACAAGGAGGCTGGTGCCTGGCCTTGCTCAGATGGGGAAGAAGTGCTGGGATTGAATGGCTCTGCAGAGCCCATCTCCCAGGCATGGAAGCCCCCAGCCCATACAGGCAAGTGAATGCTGGCTCCCATGTTGTTGGGCTCCCCACTTCCCTGCAGTGACACCTGCTCCCCACCCCAGGAAGGGCACCACAGCACCTGCTCAGCAGCCTGTGCTCCACCCATACCAACACCAGCACCTCCCCACTCTGCAGAGGGCACCTGATTTCTTACCTGACCCTCAGCCTCTCCTGGGGCACCTAAAAGGATGACCACAGTGGTCCCTCAGGTTCAACCTTCCCACCCCAAGCCCAGCATGGTCCATTGTGGCATGTGAGTGCAGGACACGGGTCCACCCTATAGTGTGACATGTCAAAGGAAGGAGTGACATGGGAGCAGAATGACACTACAGGTGTCTTGCTGTGTCCTCCAGGCCCTGGACAGCCTCTCCAGTCTGCCCCATCCAAGCCCAATCTGACTCCAAGCCTGTACCCCTGCAGCCCCCTCCCTTGGCCCCAGACCCCTCACCCTGGGAGAGCTCAGCCTTGTTTGTCCGCAGTATAATGTAGAGGAGCAGGGTGAGCTGTGGGGTGTTCTCCAGGAAGGTCTCGAAGAGACGCAGCATGCTGATGTCGTGGGAGAGGAAGGCCATGTGTCTCTGCTCATCCTCCTCCTCTGCCTTTGCCCAGCACACCTTCCAGCCCACCTTCAGCGCATGGAGGCACCTGTGTGGGGACCCAGCTGGTGGTGAGGGCCCACGCAAGGCATCACACACTTTGGTCCTCATGCTGCCCTGTCAGGTCAACAAACTCCTGACAGGACAGCAAACCCCACTGATTTATGTCCAAAGCCTTCCTTCTCCCTCCCCAAACCCCACGCCACAGTAGCCACACGATGCCCAGCCATGGGTGAAGTGCAAGTGTAAAACAGCATCGACCTCAGGGGACCTGCCTGGATTATTCCCTTCCCCCAGCTAAGCCTCGCTGCTCCCCTGAACTGCCAGGAGTGCCAAGGCTGTGAACGAGGTTTCGGTGCGCTGTTCCGTTTGCCTCGAGGGCAGCGGCAACAGCACCGGGACACAGAGCAGAGCCGGAGGGAAACTTCAGTTGCAGGGACACAGGTGGCTCCCACCGACACGTTTCACCCGGCTCCAGCTCGGGGCTGGGCCGAACCGCTCCGCCCGGGAACCTCTCGGCCCTCCCGACAGCCGAAGCACCGCCCACCCCCATCGCCGGGTGCCAGGAGGGACCGAGAGGCAGCTGCAGAGGGTCGGGCACCCGGGGGGAGGCTGAGGCAGAGCGGGTGATGCCTGGGGACGCGCGGGGAACTCGGTGCGGGGCTGCCGTACCTAAAGAAAAAGCCGAGCTGTAGGAGATGGAGGGCGGCAAGCAGCGCCGCGGGCACGGCGGGGCGCAGCGCGGGCGGGTCGGAGCGCAGCCAGAGCCAGCTGCAGGCCTGGGCGGCGGCCGAGGCGGCGGCGAGCAGCGACAGCGACAGCGCGGCCCAGCCGGGCTGCCCGCGCCGCGCGTACTCCGCCGCCACCCACCCGTCCATGCACAGGTCCAGCGCCGCCGCCGCCGTCCCCGCCGCCGCCAGCGCCAACTGCAGCGGCCCGAACCGCGGCGGGGCAGCTCGCGGAGACATCGGGGCCCCACGACCGGGCCCGGAACCGGCGGTGGCGGCACCGGCACGGGCCGGACCCACCCCCTGGCAGGGCCCGCCCCGGACAGGCCCCGCCCCGGGCTGTGTGTCCCGCCCCGGACCGGCGGCCCCGACTCGCCTCCCGCCGGCGCCGCTGCCGCAGCCTTGGGCCCGGCCCGGCCCCTTCCCCGCAGCCCCCGGCCGTGCCTCAGGCAGAGGCAGAGCAGCACCTGCCCCTGCCAGCTCCTCCCGGCCGCAGCCCCGCGGGGCCCCTACACGTCTCCCGCAGCGGTTTTGCTGCACCGTGGCAGAGCCCCCCCAAGCCCTGCAGCCCCGGACTCGCGTGTGCCTTCATAACCCCTGCCCATGCTCCCCTCGCGGCTGCCGCCGTGACATGCAGTCCTGACCCACCGACTGCCAGGCACGGCCGGAGCACTAGGAGCTGTGCGAGGTCTCACCCCGGGAGGAAGCGGGGTTGAGGTGTCCAGGTGCTCGGAACGGGGGAGGGCTGCTCGCACACGGCCTTTCTCTGCCGCTGGCTGCTCCCGCCAGCCCACCCTGTTCCACCGCACCTTAGCTCTGGCCTCGCCACAGAGGGTCAGAGCGGGCTGGGACACGGGGGCTGTGCTACAAGGGGCAGCCAGGGTAGGACAAGCTGGAGCATCGGTCCAGCCAGCACAGCACCACGCAGAGCTGGGGGGTCCCTGCCTTCAACCACCCTCAGCACTGCCAGCACAGGACTGTGTTATCCAATTGCACAACTTTTCTCCTTACTGCATGCAACTCCACTCGTCTTCACTTCCAAAAATCCTCAGCCATTTTCTTCCTAACCTGCACACCTCCTACAAAAAGGGAATTACAGTACTTTTGGCTTCTAGATATGCTGAACTCCATAGCCAAATGTTCACCTGTTACACACCTACTGCATGATTTAGCCACAGAGGTGCACCACGGGCTACAGCTGGGCCACTGAACCCAAGCAGGATACTGGGATTTGCCCCAGCAGTAACTCCTGGCAGAGCAGAGGCCCTGGGTCCCCCAGCCAGCCCCATGGATGTGCCCACAAGGAGTTGCTTTTGCAAAGCCAGGTCACTTTACGAGGCCCAGGCAACAGAAACCCTACCCTACCCTTGCAGCTCCTAAACACCCAGAGGTCACCAGGTTGTGAGCTCTCTGACCCGAGCCCTATGCGCGCATGCTGCTATTCCAGCAGGCCCCGTGTCCCTGGGCATTTAGCAAGCTGCAGTTGAAGGACAGATCAGCACAGCACAGCAGCTCCCACCCAGCAGGCAGCAAGTGCAGTTCAGTGTCTCAGTAGTTCAGCTTGTAAGATCTGGGTCCTGCTTTTCAGCAACGCCTTCACCACGAAAGCCGCGGTTCCTTCTGTGGGAACACCTACACTACACACGTGAAATGTTCCATAATATTTATGACTCTTGAACTGCTCCCATTACAAATGCAAAGCAATCACCAGCCAGATCTGTTTCCTATGACAGGAAGCTCACCACTGACTGCAGGGACAGTACACCTTGCAGCAGCCACCCCACAGCCTCCTGAACAAGGCAGGGGGTGCAGAAAAACAGGAAACATAAATCCCTTTTCTCCATCTCAGTCCACCACCAGTATCAACTTGTACCCTGACTGTTTTTCTGTTATGCTTTAAAAATGGCTTAAAGAATAAAACCTTGTTTCACATGGTGTAATTAATTTGAGCTTCAGCTGAAAGCACAGCATGCATGTCTTTTGGCACAGCATACCATGCTCTGAGCTGGAAGAGACCCACAGGGATCCTCAAGTCCAACTCCTGGCCCTGCACAGGACACCCCGACAATCCCACCCTGTGCCTGGGTGTGTTGTCCAATTCTTGTGCTCTGGCAGCCTTGGGCCCATGACCCCTTCCCTGGGGAGTGTGTTTTGGTGGCAGAAACGGTTCTGGCGCTATTTGGAACACTGATACAACATGTTGTTTTCTTCAGTAGTACAACTATTTAATTTCTTACTGGCCAGACATTCACTTCAGTTTGAAACTTCAAAGCAAAAAGCTAAGGAAAAAATAATTATAGTTAAACCGAAAGTATGAGCTGTGCTTTTAGCCCCAGGTTTTGTCAAGCAGATGGTTTTCTTCTTCAAGGGAGAAAAGCCTCTAGAGTTACACATGATGCAAGGTGCCCCAAGTTAACGTTTTATTGGAAATGTTCAAAAGCTCTAGTAACAAGATCAGCTCTAGTACAAATATAGATTTAAATGCACAAACTAAACAATAAGAACATCTTTTCATGATTGCTGTACATTAGAGGAAGATTACTCTTGGCTACTCACTTTGTGAAGGAAATGAAATGAAAGCTGAGTCAGGAGAAACAGCTCTAGAAATAAAGGACAAATCATAAAGAGGCTCTTCTTTCTAACAGGCACCCTCTAAGGAGCCAAAACAAAGTGAAAGCTCTGAAGCTTTGAGGAGTTTTCCTGTGTCTGTTCATGCTTTCAGTCACATGGTCACAGCACAGAATCAGGTCCAATTACCAGAATCACACACATTCTGCTCATCCTTGAATTTCAAGGAGATGGCATTCACAGAGTAACCAGGACTTTCCACAAAGAGCCAAGGTCACCCGCCATGTCACAGAGCTCAGCAAGGTATCTTGAAACATGGACAAACATTTGCTTGGAACTGAAATCAGATGGAAAGAACTCTACTCGGCATCCGTTGACTTATAGTGATCATCATCCACTGTGGAGTAGATGTGTCCCTCGCTGCTGAGGAATTCCACAGCTTGCCTTGAAAAAAAACCCCACAGTTGGTAACTAGCTAGCAATTAGCTAGCAAAGGGAGATGAGTCACCACCTTTCTGCCAGGTAATTCCCATTTACAGACCCCATCCCCACAGCTCCCTCCTGGCAGCTGCCAAGGGAAGCTCTTGGTGTCTCTGTCCCGTGGGCAGTGTAAGTGACACAGGAAGTTTCTCCAAAGCTATGGCAATGTGCTCCCCCTGCAGCTCAGACTCTGCCTGAGTCATCACTCTGCACTGCCCAGGTAGTACCCACCACTCTGCTCCAGAGGGGACGGAACATACAAACGGCATGGAAGTCAATGACTATTTTTGTAGGTCTCAGGAAGAAGTTATAAGAGATAGTGAAGTAGAACAGAACAGACTATTCCTGAATTTTTTATCAGTGTGCAGAGAGTAAAGTAGTCCTTGAACAGGGAAAATGCTACTGAGGCACTGCAGTACATTGCCACTGAGCTGACAAACAGCTTGCTTTGAAAACAGGGAGCAAAGCAACTGGCAAGCTCATTCAGGGCAGTGAATCTTTCAAAAGCTCTGGCTCCTGTGCTGCTGGGACCACCTGAACTACCCACCCTGATTCACAGGTGAGTGTCTGGGCTTGTCCTCTGTCCTCTCTGCCTCTGGAAGGACTGCCTGGATTTCCATAGCATCCTTCATTTCTACACACTTACTTGATTGTTGACATACTCATACTGTGGAGCTGAAGTTTCAAGTCCTGTAGACTCATCCCCTCTGGGACATGGCAGCTTTTGATCAAGTTCAGCACCTGGAGGAGCAAAAACCACCACACTAAATCACATCGGAGGAGCCTCAGCTGCTACTGCTGTGCTTCCAGAAAAGCTGCTGCACCCACCTGGCTCTGGTGCGCCGTGAGCCCGTTCACTGGCAGGCTCCCACCTCCTCCGTAGCCCCCCATGTCATTTATCCCAGTGGAGGAAAATGACTGTGGCACTCTTGATGCTGACTGGAATTATGAGAACAAAAGTGCTGTGGTTACCCAGGCTGACCAAGCCCACAGTGTTAAACACTCACTGTTATTTTTAAGCCAGTAAGTAAAACTAGCTTCTTATGGAAGTGGATTGTAACACAATCTCTCTCCAAGGAAGCCAGGACTCCTGTTAAACCTTCAGTGTTGCCCAGCTTTAAGCTTTCCAGCCCCACAGTTAGGCAATTTTCCCAGTGAAAGGTCTCTCTTTGGGAGATCACCAGTCACCCAGGAAGGGCCATGATGGAATCAGGATCTTTGTACGTACCGTAAGATTTTTTCTGAGGATCATATGTGCATTGACAATTTCTAGAATGTGTGTGGTGAACTCATTCATATTTTCCAGAGGCATGATCTTAAATGCTACCAAGCTCTTCTTATTCTTTCAGTGGAAAAAAACCAAACAGAAAACACAGAAAACAATTTACAGCACAGCAACATGAAGATGCCTAACAGCCAACCCAGCCATTCCCTCCAGGAGTGGGATAGCAGTGGGGAGAGAGCTTCTCTGCATGCAGCTAGTCCAAAACGTTCTGACCTACATCTTGTACTGGTTTTGGCTGAGGTACAGTAGCATGGGCTAGTTTTGGACTTGTGCTGGAGTGTTGGTTAACACAGGGATGTTTTAGTCATTGCTCATCAATCCTTGCCCAGAGCCATGGGCTTTCCTGCTTCTCACACAGCTCCACCAGTATTAGGCTGGGAGGGGACAAGGACCTGTGAGGGGAAACAGCTGGGACCCCCACTGCCCCAAGGGAGAACCCAGACTCAGCCAGCTGAGTGGCCATGCTCAGTCATAAAACTGGTGAAAGGAGGAGGAAGAGGCACACCTGCCTGTCCATGGGAAGTATGAAATTAATTCCTTGATTCGCTTTACTTATTAAACTGCCTTTATCTGAACTCGTAAGTTTTCTCACTTTGACCCTTCTGATTCCCTCCCATCCCACTGGGAGCGAGCAAGGAGTGGGGGAGGGATGTGATTTTGAAAGACAATGGAGACAGAGTCACTCCTCTTTCTAACCAGCTGGGAATTAACTGCACCTTGCCTTAATGCATGCACCATTATTCAAATATTTAAATCACATGTCGTACATGAAGTGCTACAAGAAGTCTCCCCATGAACCAGAACTTGGTCTAAGCTCGACAGTACCAACACCCCAGAACCTGGTGGCCAGAACGCTGCTCTGCTGAAAACACACTGATGACAAGGGGAATTTTGAAATGATTCTCATTTTAAATAGTCCTCTGCATTCAGGAACAATTAGAGCGTTATTAAATACAATCCTGGCAGAGACTTTCAAGGATTTGTCCAGAGACCACAATTAAGTGGATATGCTAAAGCAGCCCCCTAAGCACTAAGCTCACCACTAAGCACTAAGATCACCAATCCTTCGCACCCCTGCTCCAGCCTCATGGCCAGGACTCACACACAGGTAACATGACCTTACCTGGAATGACCGAAGGTGACCAGCTACTTTGACATAGGTTCCTGGAGGTACCACAACATTCTCACCTCCTGCCTCCTAACAGAGAGGGAAAAAAGAGAGGTTTGCTGATTCATGTTTCCATTTCTCAATATCACAATAAACAACTTAGCAAAGCAGGCTCATCTCAAGCAAACACAAACAACGCGCATTCCTATGTCCACTAAGAGAAGTTAGAGAAACATAACTGTAAATAAAAAATAAAGAGAAACATCGGTATACATTTCAGAGCAGAGTCAGTTGTCTCTGCTGTCTCTGTCCACTTATGAAAGATTCTCACAGTGCAACAAGAGGAAAGGAACCTCGAATAGTAAAAAATTAGGTGTTGAATTCCTGGCTGGGGGATGCGGCTGGCCAGAGCCGTTTTTTAACTCATGCTAAACTCGCAGTAAGGCAACTAAACATCTGCCTGATTACCCTCCCAAAACTGTTCAACTGAACTCAGCAACTCAGCAATACTAAACAGGCAGAAAGTCATATACAACACCAGTGACCTCTGCTACAGCAGCATCTCCCTTGGATTTCAGGGATGTTATCCCTAAAACACTTATCAGAAAAGCCACATCTTTTGGATTAATAAAAGCTCTGTGAGAAGAAGGGAGTTGGTGTTGATCAATGACCCTTATGGGTTTCTTCCAGTTGAGACACTGTATAGTTCTATAACTTTTCTCTACCCACTGCTGTCAAAAGCTGCTAAAGAAGCCTGTTCATAGGAAATCCAATGCTTACATCAGTATCAACCCACTGCCTGACGTCCATCGGGGCTGCCGTCATGTCGTCCACTTTGTAGAGGATGTTGGTGGGCGCCTTCTCTGCGTGCCGGACGATGCCCACAACGGTGACCTGCGGCAGAGGAGGAAGGGTTGCTCGGGCTGGCCGCGAGAAAGCGGTCCAGCTGCGACCGCCCCGGCGCCCACCTGCGAGATCTCCACATCGCAGATGCGGAAGGTCTCGTCGACCTGCTCCGCCGACAGCAGCTGCGACACGGTGCAGGGCACGATGTTCTGCGAACGGCTCCGCTGCAAGGAACGGAGGGGCCGTCAGAGCCGGCACCGGCCCCGTGGCCCCTCCCGCGGCGCCGCCCGGCCTACCTGCTTCTTCTCCGCCTGCGCGCTGGCGGGCGACCCGAACCCGCCCGGGGACTGCGTGTAGCCGCCCGGGGGTCCCGCGCCGCTCACGGTGCCATACCCACCATCGAAGTTCCCTAAGCGGGGAGAGAGAGGGACCGTGAGGCGGTGGCGGGGACGCGGGCCCCTTCCTCACCGCTGCCGCCATCACGAGGAGCGGCGGCGGCGGCCTCAGGCCCCGCGTTCCCCGCGGCCCCGGGAGCCGGGGAGTGCGGCCCGTCCGACCCCGCGCGCACCGTGTCCGCCCCACATGGCGCCGCTCCGCCACCGCCACCGCCCGCGCGCCGGCCCTCCGCGCCACCGCCTCCCGCCCAATCCGGGAGCGCCGCTCTGCCGGCCGCCAGCCAATCGCGTGCCTCCGCCTTCCGGCTCCTTCCAATAGGAGGAGGCCGCGGGGAAGCCGGCGCCGCCATTTTGAGAGCGGGTTCTGCCCGGCCTTGCATGGCTGAGGGGGCGGGGCCGGGCCGGGCACAGTTCGGGGGCCGGGCACAGTTCGGGGGCCGGGCACAGTTCGGGGCCGGGCACAGGCGGGGGCCGGGCACAGGCGGGGGCCGGGCACAGTTCGGGGGCCGGGCACAGTTCGGGGCCGGGCACAGGCGGGGGCCGGGCACAGGCGGGGCCGGGCACAGTTCGGGGCCGGGCACAGGCGGGGGCCGGGCACAGTTCGGGGCCGGGCACAGGCGGGGCCGGGCACAGTTCGGGGGCTGGGCACAGTTCGGGGGCCGGGCACAGTTCGGGGGCCGGGCACAGGTCGGGGCCGGGCACAGTTCGGGGGCTGGGCACAGTTCGGGGCCGGGCACAGGTCGGGGCCGGGCACAGGTCGGGGCCGGGCACAGGCGGGGGCCGGGCACAGGCGGGGCCGGGCACAGTTCGGGGCCGGGCACAGGCGGGGCCGGGCACAGGTCGGGGCCGGGCACAGGTCGGGGCCGCGTAGCGCTGTGTGCCATGCAGCCCGTGGGCCAGCTCCTGGTGCTGCTCTTGCTGTGCCCACTGGCCGTGACTCTGCCCGGTGCGGGCGGTGGCTCCGGGAGGTTCTGGCACCTCACGGATCTGCACTGGGACCCCGGGTACGAGGCGGCGGCGGCAGCGGGACGGCCGTGTCCCTCGGGCGGCGGTCGGGCCGGGCCTGCCGGGCCGTGGGGCAGCTACCTGTGCGACGCGCCCTGGAGCCTGCTCGGTTCGGCCGCCCGGGCTATGCAGGGCCGCCTGGCCAGGCCGGACTTCGTGCTCTGGACCGGGTGAGAGGGGCCGGGACCACCTGGAGGGACACCAGGGCTAGGCAGGAGAAGGGCAGTGGAGCCCATACGGAGCTCGTGGGGTGTCAGGGCTCTTTCCATGGTCCCTGCTTTGAAAAGGAGAGGGGAGGATGTGCCTCGTAATGCAAAACCGGTTTGGAGGAGAGCTCTGCCCCAGCGAGGGCTCTCGACACTGGCAAGAAGCTTGTGGCAGTGAGGCGACAAAAGGATCACTGTCCATTCTTTGTGCATCCTGTCCAGCCTTGTCTGACTCCACAGTGACTCCGAGTAACTGCAATGCTCAGGGGAAGGAGCTGTGGGCTGTGTGTCTGTGCATCCGGTGCTGCCGGTCAGAGCATTGTAAACCAGGCTTGCAGCATTTCTTGTGGCTGCGATGAAGCACCGGGGAGACCTGATTCAAGACGGGGCAGTTTTGCTTTAGGAGTCAGAGGAACCTCCCCAGTGGAGGATGTTCTCTCCTGGTATGGTTTCCAGGGGTGGCTCCCCTGTCCTATGGGAGGCCTCAATAGCACTTACAGATGGTAAAAGCTTTATTTTGCATGGTGATTGTGTGTATGGTCTTTCTTCTGGTAGTGCAACCTCAGCTTGCTGTAACCTCCAGTCCCAGTTTGCAGGGCCATTACCTGTCCCATGTTTTCATTTTCTGTCCCTGCAGATGCCTGTTCCTGCTTAGATGTAGTTATTGGTCCTTGCGACCTTACATTGAGTATTCTTTTTCCCTCAATCAATTTTCCTCGGTCCTTTGACATGATTTTGAATTTTCTTCTCTCTCTCCAGTGGGCTTGTGGACAGCCCAGCATCATCTACAAATGCCGTAAGCATGTTAGTGCAAACACAGATGTGGAGCAGCCCTAGACTGCTGCCTTACTGGAAGCATTCCCTTGTTTCATGGTGATCACAGTTGTGCAAACAGCTCTGCTTCATTATTGCAGATCAGATGCCCTCAGATTGCAAGGTGCTGATCCTTGCAATATTTCCAGGCAGCTTTAGTGCCTGTGACATGTCCCAAGGCAGAGAGCCTCCCCTTACACCCTTGTGCATAGAGGTTTTAAGGTAAAGTGAATCGTAGAATCACAGAATATCCTGAGTTGGAAGGGACCCACAAGGATTGTGGAGTCCATCTCCTGGCCCTGCACAGACACCCAAACAATCCCACCCTGTGCATCCCTGAGAGCATTGTCCGAACACTCCTTGACTCTGGCAAGTTTGGAGTGGAGCTGATTTTCCCTGTGAGCAATTTCTTGAAACTCCCTCAGTGTCTTGGCCAGTCAACATAGCCCTGACTTCTGCACACAAAAGCTTAAACTTTCTCTTCTAAGAGGCACAGAGAGGAGTTGGCAAGTTTCTCTGCTTTGCTCATTGCTGTAAGCACAGGCCCTGTTAGCCCCAGACAGTGACTGTGCTGCTTCTCTTTTTTTAGAGATGACACTCCCCATGTCCCAGATGATCAGCTCGGAGAAGAAAAGGTTCTGCACATAATAGCAAATCTGACTTCTCTGATAAAAGAGACATTTCCAGGTAAGATATGAGGGGATGAGAAGGGGAGCGGGGCACAGAGACTCATGGGAAGGGCTAACCAAGATGGAGAAACGACAGAATTGGGACAAGGAAAGGCACAGAAAGGCTATGGTCACTGGGACTTGTTTGTCCTCTTCCCAGTGGCCTCAATTCTGCTGTGCCATACAGCATTGATGCACACTCTTGTTTCAGGTTAGCTCACTCAGGAGAGAGGAAAATAAAGGTTTCTGTCATTAGTCATTAAGGCAGAAAAGACTGCAAGGTACTGTCAGACATAACCCGTGTCAGCAGGGGGCAAGGAGCGTAGCTCTTGGTGACAGCTCAGTCACTTGGCTGTGGATGGCTTGTCCCAAGGGCAGGTCAGAGCTGTGTGGTGCCCCCAGGCAATGTGGCCCCGGGGACAGAGGGTGACTGGCCTTGGCAAAGCTCTAGGTTGTGCTGCTCTTCCCAAGGCCAGAAGTGCCTCAGGGAGCTTGGAGGAGCTCTGCAGCACTGACCTCCTCTGCACCTCCTTTGCTCTGTCTCCAGGTACTAAGGTCTACGCAGCAATGGGCAATCATGACTTCCACCCCAAGAATCAGTTTCCTGGGAAGGAGCACAGGATCTACAACCAAACAGCAGAACTATGGCGGTCCTGGCTGAGTGATGCCTCCATTCCTCTCTTCAGAGCAGGTCTGGCACCACTGGCTCATGTTTAGAGCATGCTGGGGATATGGGGAGGGGTAGGAGAATATCATGAACAATTTTCCTTGCTTCTGTGCTCAGAGCAACAGTATTCACAGAGGATTTGCAGAGGTAGGGTCCAATTTAATGCTGATTTCTGTCTTGGAGTTCTGCTTGCAAGAAGAGGAATTATTTTATACTTTAGTCTCTCCTGCCATTGTCAAGTTACTGGAAGGAATGCAGAGTGGTGACCTGCAGAAGGAGGAAAAATATCTTTAAAGGTAGCATCTGGTGCAGGCAGTGCTGTGGCACTCCTGGTGCTGTCCATTGTAGCCATTCAGTTCTCCCTTCATTGGGAGAGGCATGAGAATTACAAGAGACACACAGGGAAGATTCACTCCAAATCCACATCCTGGAGTGGTCAGAGCACTGTTCCAGGCAGTGACCCTGCTGTGGCTCTTGCTAAGGAGAGCAGAGAGAGGGGGAGACAAAGGGATATGGGATCACAGCCACCAGTGTGACCAGACCTCCAGCTCTTTCTCTGTCGGTTGCATTTTTAAGGAGGTTTCTACAGCGAGAAGCTGCCTGGCCCAGGGATGAGGGGGCGAATGGTTGTCCTCAACACCAACCTGTACTATGACCAGAATGATGAGACGGCTGGTGAGGAGGATCCTGGAGGGCAGTTCCAGTGGCTGGAAGAAACACTGACCAATGCCTCTAGAGCAGATGAAATGGTATTAAAAAGATTGAATAAACAACCTGGGCTTCTCCCCAGCCCGGAAGCTCTTCCCACTCTGCTCCCTCTGGGTGCAGTTGCAGCTGGCTGGTGCTCCATGGGCAGTGTGGGCTCTCTGCTCAGGGCAGCTCTCTCTTCCTTCTGTAGGTCTACATTGTGGGGCATGTGCCCCCCGGCTTCTTTGAGAAGAAACGGGGCAAGCCATGGTTCCGGAGGGACTTTAACGAGCGGTACCTGGGAATCGTGCAGAAGCACCACAGGGTGATCGCTGCCCAGTTCTTTGGGCACCATCACACGGACAGCTTTCGCATGTTCTACAGTGACACGGGTACCCATTCTGGTCACCCAAGCACTTCTGTGACAGCTCTGCCAGCTCTCAGAATCACTGTCCATTGAAGTTTTCAGTGGCTGTTGGCTGAAAGCAGCTAAGAAGCCAGCAAAAGCTTCTGAAATGCTTTGGGCAACAAGAGGCAACAATGGTTCTCACCTCTACCCCCAGTCTGTAGCTCCTGACCTTCTTCCCATTCACCCTCAAATGTTATTGTTTCCCCTCAATGCCTGGCAGCTTCTTGCCTGTTCCCTCTTGAGGGGTTTGGGCATTGCTGAGGGAGCAGTGCTGAATCTGTGTGTGTGTGGGGTGCTCTGGGTGAACACTTTTGCTGAGTGCGGTTCCCTGGCCACCCTCACTGCAAGAGCCCTTGGCAGCATTGGAAGGCCCATTCCTGGCTGCAGCAGCCCTGTGCTCAGTCCCCAGTACTGGTCCATGTGTTAATCTGTGTGTGTGGTGGTATCAGGAGCACAAAGGTGCTTTTGGCAGCGCAATCTGCTCCAGGGTGCTCACTGTGATGGGGACATGGTGTGGGACAAGCCAAGGTCTCCAGTCACTGTTTGCTTCGCATTTTTGTGAAGGTACTCCAATCAATGTCATGTTCCTGGCCCCTGGAGTGACTCCCTGGAAAACAACATTACCTGGAGTGAGCAATGGAGCCAACAACCCTGGGATCCGGGTCATCGACTATGATCGGGACACCCTTCAGGTCTTGGTAGGGGATCCTTGTGTGCACCACATTGCAGCTCTGGGACAACTTTAATTCCCCTCTTTAGTCGGAACAGGCTTTTCAGGGTTTCTCAGTCCACAGGACTGAGTGGCTGTGTGGGAGAGGACTCTGACCCACAATATTTCAGCCTCGTATCTGGCACAAAGATCTAGTCAGAGCATCAGTGAGTTGAAGCATGGCCCTGGCAGCCTGTGCGTCCTGCTAGGATGAGTTCCCTAGGGCAAGGTCAAACAGTTTTGGTGGTGTTCTTCATGTCCTTAGTGAGTTTCCTTTGACACTTGCTTTGCTCCCCAGATAATGTGGATCACAGAACTACTCTTTGAGTAATAACAGACTTGTAAAACACCCTCCAAAACCTTTCAACCATCTGAAAAATTATTTGTGTCTCTACTTGCTAAAATGATGCATTTGGAGTGGATCTGAATTGAGGCGAATTGTAGGGGGCAGCTTCTGTTTCCCATCTCGTTTGCCAAGAGGTGGAGGACGGGTGCTTATGCCCTCCTTTGTAGTGGATGAAGCTCTCTATAGTTGCTCTGTTTACGTTTATAACATAGAAGTAAATGCTAAAATATGCTGTGCAAGGCTGGGGAGCCAGTGAAGCAGAGAGAAAAAGGGCAAGAGACTGAAAACAGGAGTCGTGAAAAACTTGATTCTTCAGTTTGTTCACAGCTGAGAAAATAACTGCTCAGGAAGTAACACTACTCCAGCCCTTGCTTCTGCTGCTGGATGGTGGCGATAGTAACTAACTGATGTATGAAGCAGGCCAGGCTCAAAGTTTCTGATGTTTGGAGGTCAAAGTCAAGCAGAGCAAAGCCAGCCCTTCACCCCTTACGAAACAGGCTCTCTTTGGGGGTGGGTTCTGGAGGCTTTCACCTGAGGTGTCCCCAGGTGCCCATCTTGGTAGGACGCCCTGTCAGGGGCAGCTGGGCCCTTGGTGGGGGGTGCTGCAGTGGGGGGCCAAGCCCAGCCCAGTGTCTCACTCCAGGGCCAATCTTGTCCTGATGTCTCCTCAATTCTGTTTTTCTCTCCCTCAGGATATGGTGACTTACTACTTGAACCTTACTCATGCCAACCTGATGGCCTCACCATGGGACGAAGAGTTCCCAGTGTGGGAAGAAGAGTACAGGCTGACAGAAGCCTTCCAGGTCCCTGATGGCTCTACCCGCTCCATGCAGGCAGTGCTGGACAGGATCTTGAGGGACCCGCACTACCTGCAGCTGTACTATGAGTTTAACTCTGCCAGATACGACCTGGAGCCATGCAAGCAGGAATGCCGTGTGGATCACTTGTGTGCCATCAGGGAAGTTGATTTTACGAAGTACAATGAGTGTGTGAAAACCAACAGCTCTGCCTCTGCTGCCAGCAGTGTTTGGCTTTTGGTTTTCTGCATGTTCTTAGGATTTCTCAGTCTTCAGCGAGTGCTGTGATGGCCAAGAGCAAGAGAAGAGGAGGGTATGAGATCACACTACACTGTATGTGAATCAGTGATTTTGGCATTGAGAACTTGATTGGAAACCAGGACAAAACTGTCAATGTTTACTGAAAGCTCTGCAAAGCTGATTTGTGAAGGGCAAGCTTGATGTGTGAAAGGCAATGTTTTTGAGTGCCTTGTTATGCCAAACTGATTGCAATGAGTAGTCTGTCTCCCCTCTGCCGGGACTGCTGGAGCAACCTCACAAATCAGATGAAGACCAGGCCTCCCTGTGGACATGAACTGGCAACGGGTGAGGGTAGGGAGCTGCCACATGTTCCAGAGGCTGCTGCCAGCATTCTGTATGTTGGCACACACTTCTGCAAGCCTGCACAGCTGGTGACTCAGGAAGTCTTGTTATGATGGCTTTGTTCCACAGCAGCCTGTCGCTTATGAGCAAAGCCAGGTGGGGTGGCAGTGTCTGGACTTCAAACTTTGGTGTTTCAGTGCCGAAGATGAGGTACTGATGATTATTTCCCCCTCAGCTGCTGAGCATAAATAGCTTTCTTCACTCACCTCCATTGAGTTCCCTCTCTCAGCTGGGCTTGGCTGCTGATCTGGGCCACTTTGCCAGTGAGATCCAAGGTGGTGATTTACAGCCTTGGGTTTGCCAGCTGCTCTAAGACCCTGGAGGGAACCAGTACACTGTGCTGGTATTGGATTCCAGGTGCGGGTGGAGGGGGCACAGGATGAGTGCTCTGTGCTGTGTGAGGGTGGCTCTGGGCTCTCCCAGGGGTCTGACGGGGTAAGTTGTGCTTTTTTTGCTGGGGTTGGTGTTTGTCCTGGAACCCCTTTAGTTTGTGTGGAGCGAAGCTGTGGGTGCTCGAACACCCAGTTAAGGGCTGGGACCCACTGAGGGCCTATCAGCGCAGGGTCTGATGTATTGGTACCTCACTGCCCATGGGAACACACCTCACTTCGCTGTGAACACCCCACTCCGCTCCTGGACTGCAGGGCTCGCAGCCCCCACCCCTGTCCCCTCCAGCTCTGTGTCGCCAGAGCTCCCGAGAGCACACGCAGATCTGAGAGGGAACTGTGGGAGACAGGCGGTAGTTGCCGGTGTTGCCTGTCTTGAAATCCTCCTGTTTGCCGCTGGTGGACCGAGCTGGCGGGTCCCAACCGAGCCGCTTTGAGACCAGGTTCGTTCTGAAGCACCTCCGAGTGTGGGCAGGAGCTATGGGAGGACACGCGAGTCCGGGGCTGCAGGGCTGGGGGCGGCTCTGCCCCGGCGTAGCAGAAGCGCTGCAAGAGCCGTGCGGGACGCGGGGGCCCCGCGGGAGGAGTGGGTAGGGGCGGGTGCTGCTTCCCGGGAAGGGGCCGGAGGCACCGCGGGGGGCTGCGGGTGCGGGGAAGGGGCCGCCCGCGGGGCACGGGAGTTACCCCGTAGGGATGCTGGGGCCGGCCCCGAGGGCCCGGGGGTGCAGGAAAGAGGGGCGGGTGAGGTGACTCCGCCCCATGAGAAGTGTGTGCCAACATGAGGACAGCTGGCAGCAGCCTCCGGGACATGTGGCAGCTCCCTACTCTCACCCGTGGGCCGTTCTGGGGCCAGCCTGCCCACACCCGCCCTGTATTGGCCCCGACAGTATTTAAGGTTTAGTAATTTTGGCTTCCCCCTCCGCTACCGTTCTGCAACTGTGCTTGAAACCTTTCCCTGATGTTTGTCAGATTCTATGACAGAGACAGCAAGATTGCACAAGGGGTGGAGAGCAGAGATTCACGCTCTTTAACTGCTTCTCTCTTAAAGCTTCTCCGAGGAGGACATCAGTTCTGGAAAATTCGTACAAAGCAAAAGACAGTAACCAAATTCACCTCCAGTGCTTCT
This sequence comes from Monarcha castaneiventris obscurior, assembly GCA_026261815.1. Lineage (NCBI taxonomy): Eukaryota > Metazoa > Chordata > Aves > Passeriformes > Monarchidae > Monarcha > Monarcha castaneiventris. The sequence goes on along the minus strand of JAMPIT010000511.1, from coordinate 1,052,453 downwards.
GGAAAGCTGCTGCTCTCCTCTGAGGGAGGCAGGAGGAGCATCAGGGTGAGCTTCAGGCACTAATTGTGATGCTGGAATGTCAGATACCTCTTACTACTTTACAGGTTACAGGACTTTTGGAGAAGGGTCATTTAACAACTGCAACCCAAACCCCATGGCTGTTGATCCTGAACTTGCTCCAGGCTCTTACTTCACATTCTCCCTCTTTCTCCAGTATTCCCTCTCCCATACCCAGCAGGTGAGGCCCAGTGATACCACACAGCTCCTATGGGTGAAGACCTGTACATGGTGTTGACAAGTCAAAGCAGAAACCCTGCTCCCCCTTTACCTACCACTGCTAGATTGAGAGTTTTGAGATCAAAGAACCTACCGATGATCTATTCTGAAAAAACACGTTGTAAACAATAATTGACATCTGAGCCTAGCACCAGCCATTGCATAGCCCCAGGTCCTTGGCTTGTCCCAAGTTATGTCTTGCAGTCATGTGGTCTCTCCTGGTGCCATTGAGGTTGCAAAGCCCTTGGTGTAATTGCAGAAGTGCACACTTCACTTGGCCACTCACCTGTTATGCCCTGGAAGCTATTCCTGCTCTCCTGAAGGGCTGCAGGGAGATCTCAGCTCCACCCCAACAAGTGCTGCTTTCAGGCCTGTGGGCACAGGGGCTGATGTGTTGGTACCTCAGTCTATGAGGTACATCAAGCTCTTGGGCTGCCTGATGGATGCTGCACCTTTATTTATTTATGTGTTTCCAAACAGGGGAGGAGGGGTTACAGTGGTAACCCAGGAAATTCTGTAAGGACAGATGTTTCTGGACACTACTACAGTTTTCTTCAGCTCATTGATTCAGCTGCAAACTAGTCTCCACTTTGTTTCCGTCTCTGCATTCCCACTGCTGAGGACTTCAGATTATTCTACAAGTTTCCTCCCTTTTAATCCTTCATTTAATACCGGAGATGAACACACCCGAACTGACAGTATCAGACCACAGAGGGAACACCATCACCTCTTCCAGCTATTTCTGCCTGTGGCAGGTGAGCAGCTGGCACATGAACTGTGAACTTCAGCCTTCTGTCAACACTGCAGTGCAAATGCACCTGCCCCAGCTGCTGCTGCATTGGGAAAAAAATTATGTATAGCCTAAATATTACTGAATTCAGCAAAGCTGGGGAGTTCTTCTCAACCCTACACTGCAGGCCCTGTGGTTACCTGTACCCATTTTGCTGTTTGTCACTGCAGCTGTCCCCAGCAAGCCCAGGGCAGGCTGCAGATCCAGGGACACGGGATGGTACCTGCAGCCTGTCCAAGGCCACACTCTGTTGGAGAAGCAGGCTGGGCAATGAGAGCATCAGAGCTGGGGTCTGGAGTACAACTTACAAAGAGGATTATGCCAGAACCAGATAAAACTTGACTCAGAAAACAAAAGCAACTACTGTTCAAAATCCACTGTTAAGTAAGTGTCACTTGTGTGCCAAAGTGCAGCACGAGGCAGCAGAGCAGGTCACAAGCAAAGCAGTTGGGGCAGCTTCAGGAGTTGCAGCCTGAGGCAGCCCAAGGACAAGGCCTGTAGGGAGAAGGGCACTTTGCCATGGCAGGATCCTCCCATGAGCCACAGTGCAATGGGCAGTCTCAGCTGTACTGGTGCAGACTGGAATGAGCACACTACACTCTCCAACCTGGCAAAATCTGCATTTAATTTACAACATAGTAAAGGTTACAGGTAAAAAGCTCAACAGAAGTGTGAAAAGGCCTATTACATATTACACAAGTGTACAAATGTCTGTACAAAGCCCCTTGATGTTCCTGTCCCCTCCTGGCCAGCTGTGGCCCCTAAGCTCCGAAATACTAAGAGCTGGTTCAGAGTCAGGGAGGAGAAGAGCTTTAAAAAACAATGAGCAGTGAAGTTTCCCTTGTCAAGAAAAATCTTGCGAAGAGCCACTTCCAAAAAAACCCCCAAAAACCAACCCCAAACCCAACCCCCTTCCCCCAAAATAAAACAAAAAAGCCCCAAAACAAAAAGAAGAAAACTTGCTCAACTTTTGTTTGTCATGACTAGTCTCACCCTAAAGAATTGCCTTCAGAAAGCAACTGGCTGGGAAATGAAAATCCTACAGGCCAGACTAAAGAGAGGAAGATTTTGAGTTATTGTAGGAGCACTGGGAAGCAGAACAAATGCCCAACAGCTGAATCATCAATGGCAACTTAAACACAGAGCAGTGCAGCTGGATCATCGAGCAGGTGCTGAATCCACGCAAGGAATAGTCTGAGCTAGATGTGTTGGTGTGGGGAGGGAACAGAGCAGTCTCTAAAGCCATGGCTCTTGTGAGCTGGGCAGCTGCTGGCTGGCACCTCAGGGACATGATAGAAGCAATCACTGCGGAGCAGAACTCACACAGATTTTGGAGCATCTGTCTGAAACGGGTCTGGTGCATTCAGCACCCCAGCTCACTGGAACACAGCGCTGATCCAGCACCATCCAATACCCCAGTTCACCGGAACACAGCCCTCCCCCAGCAACCTGGCACTACTTCCCCAGGTAGCTGCAGTCCTGCTCACAGTGAACAGCCAGGTACATGCTCTCATTTTGGTGCATGTTTCCTGGGTCCCCCAAACAGCAAAGGAATGTGACTTGTAGCTAAACTGCACTAGAAAGTGTACAAAAATCCAGAGTAAAGTTAAGAATAACAGAGCTCTGGCCTTACCTTGTGTAAAGTACAGCCACAGTGTCTGAATGTGTGAATCATTTTCAAATCTAAACCCAAGGAACTAAAGGGCTTGAGCAACAACCCAAGTCCACTGGGAATTCCTATTCTGGTTCTCAGAAGCACTCAATTCTCACCTGCTGTTCCCAGCAGCCAAAATATTTGTGTGTGGGGAACACGCCAGTCCTCCCAGCTTTTTGTCTTGTTGAATCTCATATACTCTAAGCTTACAAGTTCCATTTGTAAATAAAAATGAAACTATTTAAGTTACAGGGGCCACCAAGTCTAAAAGAAACTCCACTGTGTTAACTTCATCCTGAGTTATCCAGGGGAGTCACCATGGCACAGTGCAGACAGTGCCTGTTCCTGTCGGACGTTCCGACCCTCCATCTGTGCACCCTGTATCCATCCCACAGACCCCATCTTGCAGCACTGGAACAAAATTAAGGAACCCACCTGTTGCTTATCCATTTCAACTCATGACTCATGGGATGCTCTAGTGTTTTATGTGGAAATTAAAACAAGCTAATTAGTAGCCAAACTAAAAAAAAAAAAAGAAAATCAAAAAAAAGAGAATGCCCCACATTGGTGGGGTTTTTAAAAAAAAAAAAAAAAGCACTGACCTATATTCTGCAAGTTTTACAACTCCTACCAATGGGATTCTGTAAGGCTTGGCCCTACAAACATTTCCTCCTGACAGAGCTGCCCTGCTGTGAGCATGTCCAGCACAGTGTCACCACAGCAAACCCAGCACTGAAATACATAGACCTGCAGGGTCATGCTGTAAGTGATAATTGTGAGACTGCCCCTTTGACTTGTGGATCCAAGCGCAGCATAAAGACCTCTGGGACAGTGGTGGCTAAGAAAAGGCTGTAGGGGTTTTGGTTTAAAAGGAGATGGGAGCTGTATTTTTTTTTTTTTAACAGACATATAAAAACATTTGAAGACATATCTTTAAAGGATATTTCACTCCTCCAATCTTGGTATTACATCTGTTAGGACACTGAAATTTTAAAAAGATGATACCGCACATGAAAAGTTTCTGGAGTCGGTAACTCCTACCCTCCCGCAGCCCAGCTCAGATCAGCAGGGACGGGGTTGGCTTCTTGCCCGGCCAGGCCTCCTTGGCATACTTCTTCTTCTTGGGTTCATTCACAGCTTCAGGGTTGAAGACAGTGGGGTTTGGAGCTGGGTTCATGTTCACTGTGGAGGGCACAACTGGAGTCAAGTCCACGTCGGGGGCAAGGTTGGGGTAGGGCATGGGCAGCCCCCCGATGAGTGCGGTCCCGTGGACACCATGCGACTGTGACCCCGCCTCATTGTGGGTGGGGGGCAGCCCCCCGTACAATCCTCCGCTGTAGGGGAAGCTCTGCATGCGCCGTGACGCAGAGTCATCTGTGGTCAGCGAGCCCGCATTCTCCATGCGCTTCTTCTGCAGACAGAAGCAGTTAAAGAATTATTCACAATGCATTGAACCATCGACCTATTTAAACTGGGTGCCAAGGCCATTTCCCCCAAAAGGCACCTAAATCTGCCGCACACAAAGTGCTTACAGACCATGTCCCAGTCTTTGTCCTACAAGGTTTCTTCTGGGTTCCCTTGAAAACCACAACAATAAACTTTTAGAGGTGCACAGTGCAGGAAGGGTGACAAAAGCTGACACTCAGGTGTAACTTAGATGAAGTCTGAGCACCTCTTCACCTCCTGTACAGTCCTCCCAGTCTTGAGCTTGTCCTGAACAAAGACTGAGTAGGTCATAGAATGTCCTGAGTTGGAACAGACCCACAAGGCCCATCGAGTCCAACTCCTGGCCCTGCACAGGACACCCCAAGAATCCCACCCTGTGCCTGAGAGCATTATAACACAAACCTTCCTTCCCCCACAGAAAGAAACTGCAACTTCTAGATGACTGGGGTAATTTTGCTCCTGATCATTGGAATCTTCTCCTGCAGTCTGGGTTTATGGAATATTATCCTTCTCCACATGATGTTATTTAGTCTATACCAGCAACAAGTGAAATTGCTGTTTACACAGTGGCTTAGCTGCTCTAAAGTTCTGTAGATCTTTCTTCCTCCTTGCATATTCCAATTAAATAGAACGCTGGCAGCACACTCATCTTGGAGCAAAGCCTAAACCTGCTTATTCTAGTACACAAACTTATGAAACGTCGAACACAGCATTTAAATAAACAAACTCTCATTTTTCCCTTCTATTTTCCACATTTCCCACAATTTTATCTGATGCCTGGAACTAATGAACTGAATTTCTATAAAGTGCTTCTTTTTGGGAGGAAAAAAAAAATCATCATTGATCCCATGTGTTACTAAAGAAAAGAGCTAAAGCTGGGTTTGAAGGGAAGTGGTCAAATTTGCTAAAAAAGACAATTGTGAAACACAGATGTGACTTCTTCTTAACAACGAAACACCTTCCATGTGGAAGTATTCTGTTTCTAAGGTGCAATTCATAAATCATAAAGCGAGTTCATCAATGTAATGTGCTAATGAGAAAATAGGGAGTCACCCCATACCTTAACAGGGACCACTGCTGTCTGTACCATGTTCCGGAACCGCCCCACAGATGGGTCCACGTCCTCTGCAAAGCAAGAACAGTGATGCTTTCAGTGAGCACAACCAGTGATGCCTTCAGTGAGCAAATGGGAAAAACAGAACCTCTGTGGGGTAAAGGAATCCATATGAAAAACTGGAGCAGACCTTCTTCTCCCAAAGCCAGCACTCCAGCAGCTCCCAGTAAGCACAAGTGTGACCAAATAAAGAGAAGGGCTCAGGTGAACACCCAGTGGCTTTGTCTCCAGGTGGCTCATCAGGCATCCTGGCCTTCCCAGGAATGGAAGGCTTTCCCTCAAATGGAGAATGGGAGCAGATGGATAGGCAGTTTGGGATCAGAGAGGCTGGAGTCTGGGCTGAAAGCTGCTGCTGACAAGGCACTGCATGTGCTAAAGGCACAGCAGCCAGTCCCTAAAGTCCTTGGGGGGCCTTGAAGCAGGAGTCAGAAGCAGTCAGTGCGAGTATTTGAAAGTCCAGAAAAATCATCTTTTTTTGTGATGAGAATGACTGGTGTTTGCATTAGGATGTTTTGAGCACTGAACTGCATCACATTATAAACCAAAATGGTCACTCTGGGTGCCAAAGGAACCACCTCCACACTGTATTTCAAAATGCCTGCTCATTAATTAGCTGCTCTTATTAACAGGAATATTATCCATATAAAGTATGATTGATAAGAATGCCATTAATACAGAACAGCTAAGGGAGAAAAAATGAGTAATTTGGAATTGGATACATCTTCAAATGCATCAGTTCAAATGAGGATTAGGGATGATTTGGCTCAGATGTGCAGAAAAGCAGCAAAAACTCTCTGAGCTCGAGACATCCCAGAGGGAACAGGTAAAGAAAGCATTAAAGGACAGATGAAAAGCAAACAAGTTCTGTTCCCACTGAGATTCTAAAGAGGGCAAAAAGTGTAAACCACCTTCCTCCTTTTGGACCCATGACATTTCTCTAGTATCTGACAGAGTACTGAAAAATGAAATAGAGTTTGATATCCCCATCCTGCTCAGAGCATGCAGTTACTTTACAGGTAGACCAGGAGAAACAGAAAGAGGTCACAGGCATGAGACATGACAGCAGCTTCTGTGAAATCGTAGATCCCAAATATTGACTGCCAAATTTCTTTTCCCCTTATCCATATACAACCATGAGGAATCCCTATGAGCATACTGGAAAGAAGTCCTGAAGGGCATCAGCTGAGGATTAAAGCAAACTCCTTACCCGGATTGATGATCTCATCGTCATCACTGAACGTCACTCTGGAGTTCTTCCGTTTTCGCTTTGGCCTCTGGATGTCCAAGTTCCCTTCCTCAATGGTCAGTGTGGAGATCCTTTTGTTGTGGGCTGTATTAAACTCTGTCAGATTCTAATGGCAAATTTAGAAATGAAAGAGTTTCAGCAACTAGTGTATGAAATCTGATTTAATCACACGACTGGGCACATCAGAAGATGACAGGACATTGTTTAGTTTCAACTTCAGACCCTGAGGAACAAGCAGAGGTTCAGGGCTGCAATGAGCTGTCCTGAGAGGCTGCAGGGTCTCTGCAGAGATATTTAGAATGGAGCACAATCCTGGGCAACCTACTCCAGGTGGCCCTTCTTGAGCTGGTTGATGATTCTGAGAGGTCCCTTCCCACATCCACAATCTGTGAATGCCACAAACACTGTCTCTCCCTCTTCATCAGCTAATTTAGGGAACAGGGCAGCATTCACAGGTATCTGGCAATGGCAACAGTGTGGGAAACCACCCCAGCCTGGGGCAATGTTAGCTGGAGAGCACATCCCTGGCAAACCTTGGTAAGAGGACCACTGGCATAGTAAAATTATTAGGTCCATGATTCTGGGAAGCAGCATGATCACAGGTTAATAATTGCAGATGAGATGGTTTGGGTGTATCTGACAGAAGGCACCTCAGACTATCTTCAAAGCCAAGAAATTAAGAACCTGAACCTAAGGAAGTATTACCCAGGGAAGTTGTTTAGTCACCATTCCTGGAGATACTTAAAAGACATTTGGATATGGCACTTAAGGACTTGGTTTAGGGTCTTGTGGGCCTCTCTGACAGACTGAAACGTCAATGGCTTAAAGAATTGGCCATTTGCAAACACAGTGGGTGCTGTTCCTTTGATGCACAAAGGAACAGCCCAGGCACAGAGGGCATGAACACCAGAGGATGACTATGTCAAATGAACACTTGTTGTTTAGCAACAAGCTGGGTTTTGAACCAGATTAATGGGAAAGGCTGATGAGAAGCAAATCCTGTGAGGTAGGATAGTGCTTTTTATGAGGACAATGTCCTGCCTTACACAATGGCTCAGTTGTAAAACTACACCCCACAACTCTCTGACCCCTCCCCCACTGGGGAAGGTACTGGGACATTCCCATTCCCACCTACAGCTGAAGGTTTTCTTCCCTCTGATGGGGCATAACTGGCTCAACTGCACTGACATGAGAGGCAGGGTCATGTGTTGGGAGGGTCATAAACCATCAAAGACCCCTGAGGTGCCCCAGAACTCATTTCTGGACCTTTCACCAAAGGACTGCATGAGATCCACAGTCTTGCAACAGACAGTGTAAAACTTCCCCTTCCCAGAGGAGGTACCTGGGTGTTCCACCTAAAGCCATTAAACTGTGTTTTGATGGCTTTCCTCACCCTCATGGATCAGGACTGTAGCCATCACTTCAACCAATGGACATCAAGTCTTGTTGCTGGACCCATGGGTGGTGAGATCTTTCTACTCATATCCTTTCTTTCTTTTTGTTATATATTTTCTTAAGTGTTATTTTTATAATTTTATTTTTCTATGTTATAGATGATTATAACCAAAATGGCTACCTACCTCATTTAAACCTTTTGCAACCTAATGGTCCTAAAATAAACCCTATATATATTTATTTATAAACATTGGCCATTCAGCATTGTTTCACTCCAATCTGCCCCAAGACATCTATTAACAAGAACCTGAGTTAACCTCGTCTTCAAGGGTGGGTCATAACAGCTTGGCAGTGTTAGATTTATGGACTTGATGATCTTAAAGGTCTTTTCCAACCTAAATGATTCCATGACTCTAAGCAAATGAGCACAGAATGCTGTCCTAGCTGGAAATGCCATCAAGACAGTGTTCCATCATACTCACGTCCAGTTCTGTCTCCTCCTCTGGCAGCCCCAGCAAACCCTTGAGCTCCTCATCCTCACCCCCCATCTTCTCGTCCCCTTTCACTGCTGATGGCAGCGTCTGTGGCTTCTCTCGCAGAGTGTACGCACGGGTGGAGGCTCCAAATGAAACCGTGGAGTCAATGGGGATCTGTTGGGGTTTGTGAGCTTCCAAACGGATATGACCCAAGAATGTGCCATGTGCTGAGGACATCAAAATGCAAAATAGCCTGTTGAGCTTGGGATCATGGTATTCCAGTTCAAGTTTGAGAATCTCAGAAACTGTAACAATTGTTCCAAGATACAAGGCACTGAGCTACTGCTGAAAGCATCAGCTATGTAGACCCACCATCTCCCAAACTGAGATAACACACACCAGAAGTCCTCAAAAAGTCACTGGAAATAAATGACAAACACCTTTTATTTTCTGTATTTCTGCAGGTCCCAATGTACAGTGCAAAAAAACACCTGACAGGCTTTAGACCTTGGGAAATCACCCTCAGAAGAGAAGGCTTCACTAAAATTGTGGTGGGAACGTCAAGTCACTTTCCTCCTCTCCTTAGGCCTCTTACAAGTTAGAAATTTTTGAAACACCCAGTGAGGCAGCTGTAGGCTGACTGGAGCAAACACTCCTTTGCCCTAACCCTTGTATTTCCTTATGATGCAAATTCTGATTATATCCATTTGCCCACAGTGCAGACAACAATGCAAAAGGAAAAAGTGTCTCAGATTCAGAATGTTTCAACAATGAAGTATAGCTCTTCTGTCTGGTTAAATGCCACGCTACTTACTGCTGTTCAGATCTATGAGGAAAACCCTCTTGAGATGTTTGTGATAGACCAAGGCAGCATGGACCCGAGAGCAAGACTGGTGATCAATGGTAAAATCGCACAGATCAGGATTTCTCCCAAAGAGATAGTATTTCTTCTCATCAATGATGAGTTTCTGAGAATATCAAACAGAGAAGCATATTAGACTGCAAGAAACTTTTGGATCTTCCTGAAAAAAATTCAAGAACATGAATAAATAGAGCAAATTCAAAACAAAGCATCAACAGCTCATCAGTATTTCAGTTTAGTCTGGCACTGTTAAATATGTAAACTCAAATCTGCTCTTTATAAAATCAGAACAGCTGAACAGGGGAGAGTCCCAGTAAGTCCCTTCTTTACCAGCCAACACTGGACAGTCTGGGAAGGACAGTCACTCTTCAAAGCATTAGACTACCCCATACAGGAGATTTTCTCTGACATCTGCTCCCAGTGATTTTAACACATTCCTCAATGGATGATCTCAGGCTTTGTCTAAGGTAGGAACCCCTGCTCAGTGATCTCTGGTGTGATACAGGACATCAAAACTATACTTCTGTACAGAAAAGGACCTACAGGACATTTCAGAGCTCTGGTATAAAGATGCAAAACTATACTGAGTATGGGTTACTATTCAAGTAAACCATTAATTTCAGGTATTTCTTCTTTATACATCCAATCTCTTCATTAAAAAGGATCTTAGAAACCTTAATATCGGTTACATAAAACATCTCTATAAAGTAAGGGACCTGTTGACAAGTCCTACAGTATTTATGTCACCAGACCGTGTTGTTGAAGAAACTCCTTGCACCTGAATGCTGCAGTACTGAGCAGGGCATGTGCAGAACCTTCTCACTGGATCCCAAGAACTTCATCTAATCTGTACTTTCCTGCTCCAGCTGCACAAGGCAAAGGCTGGCAGTACATTACATATCTGTTAACAGGCTTCTCCTGCTTTTTGAAACATTTACCAAAGTCCACATGCTTCAATAGCATCATCCAGGGAATGCTGAGGATACATCTTCCTTTGAAAAAAACTCACATCTTGGTTCAGGAGAGCATTGCTTCCATGAGACGAACTAACATTCTGACTGCTTGAGCACCTGGATTTCTCCCCCTGCCTCCCTGCATTCCCAGCTATTCAATCCTCTCCTCAATCCCACTGCCACGTGTCTGAGCAAAGTTTTTGGCTTGAAAAGCCATTTTTTCCCTGTGTTAATCTTCTCCCATTTGAGTGCGCTGGATCAGTCTGCCTTTGGTCAGATGCATGTCCCAGCATGTCCCAGCTGCTCCACGGAAGCACCAGGTTCCAGGCAATAGGTGGGTGATGCCAAGGATCTCCCTCTCTGGCAGCAGCATCCCAGCCAGGCAGGAGTTTGCTCCTCACTCTGCTAGTTACAAACCAACTGCTCAGTTACATCCAGCCAGTGTGTGGCCAGGTCCAGAGGGCTGGTCTGGGGGTTTTCTGAGCTTTTAGATGATACAACGAGCACCCACACAGTCACTCATTCTGGGCATCACCAAGTCATACAGAAAATAAGGAGACAGACTGGAACCAGATGCAGCATTTATACTCCCCTGCCTTATCTGCAAGGACAAAAATCCCATACTTGACCTCAGCTTCTCCTACAGATCACCTTGCAAATCACATCTATTTACCTGCCTTCCAACTATGAACTCCAAGGTTTTAGCACTGCTACAGTCACATGTCACTTTCTCACGGTTTTTTTTCAGATTTTTTCCTCCATACATGTGCTCTATATTTTCCAGGTTGGACTTCCCAGTGTTCTGCTGAATATCTGTCAGGCCCCATGCTGCAAGTTCTCATCATCTGGTATTCAGTAAAAAGCATATATTTCTGCATGTTTAGAAGAATTAATTGAAAAACCTGACTCCACACTTGTATACATCATGACAATTTTACAACTGATTGGTCCCTCAGGTAATACTCCGTTAAATGTCTTATTCCCCACCAACTCAAGGTATACAATTTAAGCACCAATTCATGACAGTGACTACTATGTGTAAATCTACTGATTAACATATTTCGGCCTGCCGTCTTAAAAAAAAGAGTATTTAGGTGATCAGGCTATGTATATTTATCAGCTCTGACACCTACTACTAAACCAAATAACTTCTAAACCTCTGGCCAGTTTCAACCAACCCTCTAAGATCATTAAATTTCAAGCAATTCTGTGAAAACAATCAGCTAGATAGAATGATAACTCCATCAATCCCCTCAGTGATACACAGGCTGGCAGAAAATCCCAAAGAGTGCCAATACTTAGACTTCAACCACAAAAATAATCTTTGTGAGTCCACATCTCATTCAATAAGGCAGCAATGACAGCTCAATTGACAATTCACCTCCAAGTACATTTCTATTGACAAATGAAGTGCAAATGCAAAATGCTAGTGATTTTCCTCCAACTGGGAGATACCTCAGTATATTCAGATCAAAATAGTGAGAAATCACTATATTGAGTTCATTGGGTTCTGCTCTCACCTGGCCACTTTATCATCACTTTCTGTCTCTTCACAAACGCTGGTTTTCACAAGACCCCTCAGAGTTAACCAGAAAGTATAAGCCACAGATGAAGAGTTTAAACTAGTATGTAGTCTCCTCAATCCTTTCTGTTTTAATTTTATTTCATTTTTTATTCCACCTGGAAACAGACCCCTCCACTTCCTCCCTGTATGCTCTACACATCCATGTGCCTTTGACACTTTCCTTGCATTTCTTAACCATCAATCCATGAGTCTTACTGATATTTTCCCTTAAGATTAGAGTTGTTTCATCCAGCTATTGATCCGAGAACACTGTAACTGTTTGTTACAACATATCTTTTGAGAAATCCTGGGTAGGTTTTCCGGGGATTTAATTTCCCAGCATTGGATTTATACCCCATAATCTGGAGTTCCTTACTCATTTAGTTTAGCACTCTGACTCTTCCCACGCTCAACACCTTTGCACTAGTGAATTCTATGATTCCACACTGTAAAAAAGATGAGTATTAACTTTGCCTTTTATTGCAAATTTGAAAGTAAGTCCTATATAAACACAGCTCTGATAACACGTGGAAGCTGATTTATTCCTCCACAGTGCTCAGCTCCGCAAGCAGTTTCATCACAATCACAATTTCCTCACAATTTCAATTACCATAAAAATTGATCAAACTATTTCTCATTCTTGCCCACAGCTGAAACCAAAAGCATCCTTTAAGTTTTCATTTGCACCTGTTACACACAAACAGTACTGCCCTGATTGGGCAGTACTTCCAAGAGATTTTGCAAAGACACAAATTCATGGAAATATTGCAACAAATCATCAACAGAGAAAATAATTTTATTGCCTTTAATTCAAGACAACGTTTCCAAAATGTTCTGTGCCTCTGAGCTATAACCCAGTGTCTTCCTTCACACACTGAGCTTAAACACTGCATGGCTTGTTTTGCTGTTGCACTTTGCAGACCCAGCGATCACAGGGTGACCCTCAGGCCTCTGCACGAGGCTGGGACACTGATGGCTCGGTTAGTATCAAGTGCTTAGTAACCTACAGGATTTAACAATGGTCTTCCTTGGTTTCTGCTGGCTACCAGAAAAGACAAAACTGAAAAACTCTCTGCAACCTGTACTGAACAGAGAAACACAAGGATCACATCCAAGCGCTGTTCATTGCTGCACAGTTGCTACGCATACACACATGAACTTGTTTCAGGTAACCGCCACAGACTAGAGGATTAAAGCCATCACCTGTACACAGTGCAAGGCCACAATGCAGCTACGCAGGCAGGTGTGTGCTCTCCATGGAACAGCCTGCCAGAGCTGCCCACAGAGCCAGCTCTTCCCACGGTGCCTCACAGCCCCAAGGGTGGCAGCCAACCAGGCCTCTGTGGCACACACAGGTCCTGCGCCAGGCCAGCCTCGCACGCTGAGGGCAGGTGAGCTGTGCCTCACTGAGCTCAGAAATGCTGATAGCCAACAGCAGCAGGTAAAACACAGCTCCACAGGCACTCCCCAACCTCTGTGAGACCCCATCCTCCACTGAACCTCTGAGTACCAAGATAGCAGAGTGGCACTGGCTGCTAACAGCGCTCAGTGCTCTGTGTGGCAGCAAAGAGCAGCTCTTTAGGTTATCAAGAGCTGATGGTAGGAAGAGGGAATTGGATGCTTGTACCACCCACCTTTCCAAAACAGACAGACACCAGGCTCACAGAGCCAGCTTGGGCCTGTCAACTGTGGGCAGCACAGCCTCAGAGTCTGAAAGCACCAGGACAATGGTCCTGGCTGTCAATTTATAAACACATTTTCTCAGCCATTGCTAAAACCTGTGGTGCATCCTCAGCTTCCACGTGGCATTTTTCTTTTTTTTCCCAGTCCTGACCAGGACTCTGATGATGGACATTCACCTGGCACCTGAGTAGCCATTTAGCAGTTCATGTGAACTCTTTATCCTAAAGCTCTGTCCACACTCAAAAATCCAAAAGAAACATGACATGAAAAACCCCACAGAATCAATCTCCCACATGGGAAGGCTGCATTATGCTTGGTCACCTGCCACATACCAAAAACCCCAAAGTCACTGCTATGTAGCTTTGCTCCTTAAATCTCATTCATGGCCTGAAAGAGATCCTGGAAAACTCAGTGCCAAGAGCAGTTCCTACCTCAGGTGCTGCTGCCAGGATGGCATGGAGATGACTGAACTCAGGAACAATCCTACGGCAGCCCTCTGAGCTCAGAACGTGATTCTGAACGTGTAACAGTAGCAGGGGAGGCAGAACACAGCCGTTTTTGAAGACAAACACAGTGCAAAGAGAAGCGCTGGGAAGCGCTGCTGAGAGTGTCCTGAGTGCTGGTATGAACCAACTCAGCCATGCCTGGTATGAGCCAAAGAGCTGCTCTGAAGATGCAGTGAATGTGTGCACTACCTGTGTACACGATCTAACTCCTTTCCAGTTAAGGCTGACCACAGACCTCTTAGGTCAAGACTGGCTTTGTCAGTTTTCTGCCTTTAAATCCAGAGTAAGAGCACTCTGTCAAAAAAGCAATGGACTATAATGAAAGGCTGTGTTTATAAAGAAAAACCTCATTTCTGGCCTGAAAAAACACAAGTTTATTTGTGAGGCACCTATTTGTGACATCTCTGCTTTCCTATCCACTGCAAATACACTGGTAACTTAACCAAATTCCAAACAGTAAATCTCTCCTGCTAGACACCAGAAGGAACACTTAATACTGTTCCATGTGGTAGCATATACTAAATACCAGCCAAGGTCTTAAGCTGCCTAGATCTTGATATAATACTGATTTCTTAATTTTCCAATTTTTTTTTTCAGAAAAGTTGGCTCAGCTTTACAAAGCTTTGATGCCTAGAAAAATTTGTTTCAGTCAGCTTCATGTTAGGAGTCTCTCCACAGCTGAAATATATTCACTGTTTTGGGTTCTCCCTGACAACCATGGTAGAGACTTTTCTTTATTTATTACTTTCAGTGTAATGTAAGACAAAATATGAAATAGAGAATGAGGTGGTGCTGTAATAAAAATAACTCGCTGTATCTGTGCTGATCACAACACTGTTCACAGATCCTGAATGTGGGAGGAAAAACCAAACTGTATTTCATACTGTAGGACAGAGCAGCACTCTTTGCAAGATGCAGGATGCCTGTTTAAGCTGACTGTAATGCAAAATAAAAAATAAATTGACCAGACAGGTTTCTCAAACAAGCCATACAAAGGGAAGAGGTGTAACTGATGGAAACCCTGCATGGCATGAGGCTGCCTTAAAGCAAGGGAAAAGTCATTTCATTCATTGTTTCAGAGCAAAACAAACTGATTTGAAGACAATGAATACACGAGAGAAAGGAAATACTTATGAATACGTGTGGAAAATGATGGGGAATCTACTGCTGGTGCCTATGTACATGATACACCAAATCCATCAAACCCTACTTCCATACCTCAATGAGTTTGTCGCCTTTGACTACATCCAGGTGTAAGCCAGGTGGTGGTTTCCCCGCCCTGGAAAATAAAGAAAGGAAAAACATAGTATCAAAACATTTAACGAAAATTTTATTAGTATTAGAGATGCTTGAGCTACAGACCAAATCTACACAAATGTTAGCAGACATATTTTGGGGAAAATATGAAAATCCCATAATTTTCTTTTCCTTCCTGCACATTCCTTCTGACAACACATAAAGCAAGATTTTTTATGGTAAGATTGAAGGTAACAGGACATGAAGCATCTCAAGCTTTACCTCTTCAGGTGAAAACCATCTGATTTACACAATAAACAGAGTAACTCCTGAGAGCACATGATATGAGGCATCAAGAGACCAACAGCTAAAGATGAGGATAGGCTGGGACTGTTTGCTCAAGGGATCTGTTTTCCTATGTCACTCTCAAAATACCACATCTCTACCCGTGGCTGCTGTGAGGAACAGAAACTTCTACCATCTTTCCCCTCTAGGCTGGTAATGGCAAAAACCTCAAAGGGGCTCTGCACACACCTGCCATATTATAAAAGTGCTGGCCAATAGCCAGCGTTCCTCCACACTCACCTATGATCACACTTCCTTGCCAACACAGGTGACACAGAAGAGACTACAGTCCTAGAGAGACCCCTTCCCTTTGGAAGCATGGTCCTCCCCCACCACATTGCACACAAACAGCAGACCAGCTCCCCTACCCCTACGGCTCCTGCTCGCCTCCTGTGGATTCACCTGTCAGCAGTGCTATTCCCATCTGCACAAAGGGAGCACAGAGGCCTGAGGGACTCAGCAGATCACAGCAAGACCAGGCCAGCACACAGGAGAATCAACGGGGTCTAGCAGAAACATACTGGGCATTTACAGTGCTCAAAGCCAGGATGCTGCTGTGGTACCAATACCTTGCCTGGCACCACACAGGATCCTTGGGCTCTTGGCAGCAAAGGATCTTTTTCTGCTCAGATATCTCAGAATCTGCATCTCTAGTACTTCCTCACAGGTAACATCTCTGCTGCTTGTCTCTAAGGCTGGACCAGCTTTCCAGGCAAGCAGCAGTGACCTAGTTCTTGGCTGCACTGCTGCCCAGCTGAGGAACTCCGCAGAAATCATGTTCCCATTCTGCTCAGTGCATGGAGCCAACCCAGAGAACATTGACATTGGGCAGTGATGTTCTCAGGGTGACTGGAGAAGAAAGGAAGGTCACTGGTAGCTGAAGTTGTTTGAAGGGGTTAAATATTTCACGTTCACGTTTCTGGGGTATGCCTTACATTTGATGGTTTCTTCTGCGTTGCAAGGTCAGCTCCCCTTAACAATTTCATATAAGAACACAGTCTCCCATTATTTCTGCTTCATTTCTTTCCCAAGCATTTTCCTTTCTTGTTTCCAATCCATTACACTAGCCTGCCTAGATCTCTCTGGCCCTTTCTGAATTGACCACTTGGGACTTTCATAGTTTTCTTGTCAGGCCCTTCTCAAAGACTGTGGATATACCACCCTAACAAGTATATGGTTAATATTGACTCCTATTGTTTCAGATGAACAAATAGCAGCAGCAAAAGCAGAGGATGCTAAGCTCCAGCACAATCTGCTGAAGTGGTGACTTCACCACTAAAATGGGATTACGGTGATGTGGGGGACAGACCGCCAAGCAGAAATGCGCTCAAAGGAAGGACCAAGTCTGTGTGATGAGTTGAAGTCCCTCCAGCACAGCCAGGGAAGCACCTCCTCTTAGGTACTGCTTGAGCAACTTACAGCCAGGCTACACCTAAGCACTGCTGTCTCGTCCTGTGTTCCCTGCAGATCTTAGTGCTCAGCGTTCACTGAAGGACAGGTTCCTTTCATGGATTCCTGTCCACTTCTCAGTATTCCCTCTTTCTGCCTCTGAGCAATGGAAAACTTGTTTTCCCCTCTTCCTCTGAAATTGCCAAGTTCTGGTTACTCTGCAACAACAACTTTTGGTAATTTTCACACACCAGCCTTACTCTGATCAAACAACAACTACTTCCCCAGTTTTTTTTTTCTTTCCAAATAGGTAAACCTTTCAACAAATTCATTTTCCAAGTCTGCTTCTTACTCAGTCTGGCCTCTGCTTTTCCTTTCAGTGATCTCTTCCTGGATACGCAATGGTCAGCCTGTCCTAACATATTTTAGCAACTTCCTCCCTGTACCTGTCAGGTCACAGGAGAGCCCCCATGAGCTCTAGCACAGTTGAATCCTGTCTGATGGACATATTTTGCCATATACCAGCTCTGCTTTTTCACTGCTCCCTCTACTTTTAGTTTCACCCTTGCTCTTATTTTTACTCTGCCTTTACCCTCAACTTGTATTATACTGCCCAGCAGTATTACAAGCTAGTGTCTTCAGTTATAAATTAAAGTGCTTGAAAAATCTACCTATACTCTGGCTTCTTTTGGACTGAGAATCCTTTGTAGGCAGTATTTTCCCCATCTACCTATTTCTGCAAAACACTGAACACAGGAAGGCTGTAAATACTGATTATGATACCATGAAAACAAATTCACAGAAGTAACTTCTGATAGAAAACTCCTCTGGAACATTTAAAGTCAATGTCACAGTTCAGGCTGCCCAAGCTAGATACTTGAAAAGCCTTTTAGTGAAAAAAGTAGAAAGATTTTCCAGTTTTATATTCAAAACTAATTAGCTCCGGAGTCATCAAAGATCAGAAGTAATGCCTGGATTTGGAAGTATCAGTCACCCTTCACATGCCCTCCCCCATCAGACCTCTCACCTCATGGATCAAGGAGTAAAACAGGAAAGGAAATCTCTTGCAAAAATCTCCTAGAAGAAAGTTGGTTAGAAAGCTGGCCCTGTGCTGTTACAGCAGAGCAGTTTTCTCCCCTCTTATGTCCAATGTTAAAAGAAAAAAGTCCTTTTCCACTACCTAATGTGCTAAAATACCCACTAAACTAATTCTCCTACACTGTTCTGAAGGATGAAGAATTACTTGAGGCCAGCAGATTGTCCTCTCTACAGAACACACAGGGATAGCCCTTAGCACTGCCCCAAGGGCAATGCTCTCCAATCACAACTTGGCTCCAGCACAAGTGCTTGTGTTTGAAAATGAGAAACAAGCGGCTCTTCTGTACCTTTCAGATGGTGGCATCACAGTCCCCAGTGCCTCCCCAGGGCAGCATCCCGCAAGTGATCTGAAAATAACACCTGCGAATGCACTGACTGCGATGGTCACTAGTTGGGTGAGTTTGACTGAGACACAGGATGTTCTGACTGTCTCCTGAATCGCCAAAGCTTCTGGGGAGATGTGAAATCTTCCAGAGAATTAACAGAGCTGACTGGTAAGGAGAACATGAACATTACCAGTATCATTAAAGGAATTCTTTGGATCAGAGAAAAGATGGGAGGATATAACACACTAGAGCTTTTCTTCTCTAACAGTGAGTTCAAGGAACTCAAAGAAGTGTCAGAAAGTAAAGAACTGATAAAAGGAGTGACAAACTGCAAACCCTAGGCACCTTCAGCCAGGCACTCTAAGAGAACTCAAATACCAGTTTTCTATACTTAACAGTTCAGCAGCCTATTGCTTAAACCACTGTCCATCAGAAATGCAGATATCAACTGATGCTGCTAATTTTGAAGTGTATTTCAGGAGTGATCTGGAAACGACATATAGCAAAGTCGAGTTCTGACTGGGAAAACGGTGGAGTATTTCATGTGGAATGGACCTAGAATGACCAGCCAGTCCAATGGCCTGTCCAGGGCTGACCAAAAGCTAAAGCATGTCATTAAAGGCACTGTCCAAATGCTCCTAAACCCTAAGAGGCCTGGGGCACCCACCAGCTCTCTGGGAAAAGTGTTCAGTGTCTGACCACCCTCCCAGTAAAGAGATGTCTCCTAATATCCAGTCTGGACCACCCCTGACACAGCTGTCACAGAATCAGACTGATTCAGTTTGGAAGGGACCACAGTGGATCATCTGGTCCCACCTCCCTGCACAACCACAGGATTGTGTCCAGATGGCTCTGGAATATCTCCAGCGAGGGATATTCCACACCCCCTGTGGGCAGCCTGTTCCAGGGTTTGGTCACTGTACCAGGGCTTGGTTCTTCCTCATGTCCAGGTGGAACTTAGTAGGATCAGTTCCTGCCTGTTCCTCTTGTGCCTTTGCTGGGCCCCCGGAGCAGAGCCTGGGCCCTGCTTGGAGCCCTCCCTGCAGACAGGGACACACAGGGCTGAGGACCCCTCTCAGCTGTGTCTCCTCTTGAGGCTGAACAGCCCCAGCTCTCTCAGCCTTTCCTTGGCTGTGTGTGTTTTGTTTTTGTTTTCTTATTGCAAGATGAACTTTGATTATACTCTTCAAAACCTGCATACAAGCTGCAAACTATTTACACAGTGGCCCAAAATATTGTATTCACGTTTCTCAACATCATTTCTCCTGGAAAAGGAAAGCACTATTCAATCAGAAGGGCAGTGCTGCTGCTGTGTGGTGACAAGAACTTGACTTATCTTTCACATTCTTGTGGAATTGTATCAAGCAGATCAAAGTGACAAACCCAGAGCAAGGAACCTTCTGCAAAATACAAACTGCCTTCAGTAACCAGTATCAGGTGCCTCACACAGGGAAACTCTCCCAGTTTCCACCAGTTACCAACTCAAAGACTTCCTGAGCCATGCTTGCCAACCACTTAAACAGCCACGTAACTAAACTGCTTTAAGAACCCATGTAAACTATGCATTCATGGAATTTTACACAAATAATTTCATAGATGATCTAGCAATAGCTGAAGCACCTTCTCTACTATTTGGCCACAGATATGCTTGCTATTAGTTTCATTTTGCAAACTCTTGTCCTTCTCCTCAAAAGGACAGGAAATGCATTTCCTACAGAACCTCAGTTCACTATTCAAGACACCCAACACCTCTCTCAGTTGTTCCTTTCCAGACTGAAGAGCAGCCTGGGCTAAGTATCTCTAGTACAGCTTCCTGTATCCCTGATTAAGATAATACTTAAAAATAATACTTGAGAAAAGGAATTCACATGGGTTTTGAATGACCTTAGGCTGAAGGAGGGCAGGGTTAGATTAGATATAAGGAGAAAACTGTTCCCTGTGAGGGTGGTGGGGGCCCTGGCACAGGTTGCCCAGAGAAGCTGTGCCTGCCCCTGGATCCCTGGAAGTGTTCAAGGCCAGGCTGGATGGGGCTTGGAGCAACCTGGGATAGTGGAAAGTGTCCTGGCTCATGGCAGGGGGTGGAGCGAGATGAGCTTTAGGGTCCCTTCCAACCCAAACCATTATGCGATTCTATGAATCTACGAGAATTACTGAAGATGAACAGGAAGATGTAAACAAGGTTTCTATACTGTTTTTAAAAAAAACTTTTGACCAAATTATGAAATGATCCTGTGGAAATTAAGGTGTGATGGGGAAAGGAAAGACTAGACCAGCAGGAGAATGCAAATTACTTAAGAGTTAGGAAAAAGGAGGGCTCTGTGAGGGCTCTGGTTTCTTTATAGGCAGTCTGAAAGGAAAGAGCTAACAAACAAATGAGGAAAATCACTTATGACAACAGTTATGTGGGAAACTCAAGTCAGATTCAAATGCTACAAATGAATCTCCTTATACTGAACTACTGCTTGAGATAACATCCTCAAGCAGTTGGGATTTGGCACTGATGAGTCCATGCTAGAATACACCACGTGAACCACACAAACACAACAGAAGTTCCAGGCTCCTTACTGCCACTCAGGAAAGATCCAGAGCCACGTGACCATGTTCAGAAGGAATCAGAGGAACACTCCTCAACAGCTGACACAGCAATGATACCAGAAGGAAGAAACTATAAATGCATAATGTTTTAACATCATGAATGCTATATTAGCTCTTGTTCTCTTGTGAAGATGCTAGGGTGATAACCAGCATGGATGGCTTCATGGATGGCAAGAGAGAAAAAAATAATGGAGAACATATCTTCAAAAGCTTGTAAAAAACAAGGTAAGTATCCATTCTCTTTGTCCCCTCAATGTGCAGGGCAAAACTAGAGTATACATTGTCATGTGAAACACAAGAACCAAGGAGCCCTGGATCAAAAAACAGCTCTGGATCTGAGTGTCTTTTCCAACACTTACATCATTTGCATTGTCACTCAGCGTGATGGGACAAAATTTTAATTTAACAAAGGAAACTTAGAAAATTTGTGGAGATTAGGTCTGGTTTTAGTGTTAAACACGATCACCCAGACAGAGCCTTCAGCTCCTTAAATCCCTTTGTGCCTGATGGCCAAAGCCCAGAGTGCTCACAGGAGGACAGAACACTTCAGACTTATGCATAAGTTATTGGTCACTACCACACTGTGACAGGAAACCCTCTAAGCTGCTGTTTTCAAAGATTTCAGCTGGTTTTATGCTCTTTTCTATAAAAAGAAATCAGAATAAATACAATTCTCCTCTTACCAAGACATTGGCTGATCACAAAGCTGTTGCTCATCGTGTGCACCACTAATGGAAATGAGTGGTGTGTCCTTCTCAAAGCACAACACATAACACAGGAACTGAGCCCAAGCCGGCACTGGAATTGGATTAGGTGACAATTTCCTCTACTCTTAGAAGCATTATTCTTGCTAAACATCCAGTTGTAAGAAACACAGTTTAAAAAGCTTGTGGTTCAGAATGGATGATTACAGACCTCTCTTGAATGAAAAAAAAAAAAAAATTGCACTGTGTTTTCGGGAAGATTTCTGATCAGAAATGTGCCTGCTTTGATTGAACAAAGCATTCCACTTGGATTAAAGCATTTGCCCAACTTCACTTTTGCACTAGGCACCATTTCTTGTTGCAGTGCAGTTCCACACAGAACTAGGTTTTACCAGCTTGTTTTGGTTCCCTTGGTTACTTACTCAGGAACAAAGTCTCAATGGAAAACAGTGAAATTTGGAAATTGTATAAAAAATTTAACTGAGAGCAAGGCCATAAATATTCTATTTTAGAGAACTTCAGTTTTTATGACACCAAAAATTAATTCAAATTACACTGAATTAAACAGGAAAATTAGTATTAAGTAGTGAGCAACAATGGAACAATTGTTTCGTAAGATTATTCCTACATTTCCAGAGTGAGAGCAGATATACTGGAAGTGTAATTTACTTGCAGAAATCAGAGGGAGACAGGACTGTAACGTTTATGCCTACCAGGAAGACATTCTTATTCTGGCAGCTTGATTTCCATACAATTTTTATCACAGCTTTTAATTTCCATTCTAATTTTTCTTATTCTTTCCCTTCAGTTATAAAAAAATAATCCCTTTTTAAAATAAAGGTAAGCTTCATTAAGTACAAGTAACACAGACTAAGCATTTTCATGAGCACCTTTTACAACAGCACTGACACTTCTCTAGCTCACACACAGAATCCCAGAATGGTGTGGGTTGAAAGGTACCTTAAAGATCATCCAGTCCCACCCCCTGCCATGGGCAGGGACACCTTCAACTATCCCAGGTTGCTCCAAGCCCTGTCCAACCTGGCCTTGCACATTTCCAGGGATGGGGCAGCCACAGCTTCTCTGGGCAACCTGTGCCAGGGCCCCACCACTCTCACGGGGAAGATTTTCTTACCAACAGCCCATCTAACCCTGCCCTCCAGCAGTGGGAAGACATTCCCCCTTGTCCTGTCCCTCCATCCCTTGTCCAAAGTCTCCCCTTAGGCACTGGAAGGGGCTCTGAAGGTCCCTGCAGCCTTCTCTTCAAGTAAACACCCCCAGCTCTCCCAGCCTGGCTCCAGAGCAGAGGGGTTTCAGCCCTTGCAGCATCTCCATGGGCTCCTCTGGACTTGCTCCTACAGCTCCATGTCCCGTGCTGGGACCTCAGTGCTGGAGGCAGCTCTGCAGGCGGGGTCTCACCTGAGCAGGGTGGAGGGGCAGCATCCCCCCCTCCCCTGCTGCCCATGCTGGGGGATGCACCCAGGACACAGTGAGGTGGTTCTGGGTGCCAGCACACATGGGTGGGGGCATGTTGAGCTTCTCATCAAGCAACACCCCCAAGTCCTTCTCCTAAGGGCTGCTATCCACCCATTCTCCACCCAGCCTGTGTATGTGCTTGGGACTGCCCCAAATTATTATCCATCAGGTACAGTAGTAGTGTTTTCATTGGGTTTTGAACAGTTGTGTGTTACTGGTGACTAATGGTCACCCTGTGCTTAGACTATATACTTGTGTATCTGTTCTTTTATTTCTGAATATAAACTTGTGTTGTTTTACTTTTGAATAGCTACTTTCTGGCTTCGAGAAGTTCTTGTTTTTCGTCTCCATTTTCCATTATACACTTCTGCATTTTATCTTGTTTTTACTGTCCTGGTCTTCATATTATACCAAAAGGATTGGATAAGTCTCTGGTCTCCATGCTGATCACACTTATGTCACTAACAAGTATCGTGGTCACTTTTGTCAAGGTAATTAATAAAAAACCCCAACACTAATAGGGTCGGCCCACGGACTATTCAACTGCTATTACCTCTTCAAAGTCAGTTCTTTATAAATGCATGGCTCTTGTATGAATCCTCCATTGCTTCCTAAAATGATAATTTCCCGTGTGTCCTGTGAGAAACAGTCTTGAAGAGAGATGGTCCATCTGACAGCCTTTCGCAGACACAGCACCTCTGCTTCCCTGCCTTCAATAATTAGTCCCTTCCCTACACGCCTGAGCAGCTGGACATGGTGACACTGGAGATTTCCCACAGCAGCTGCATGCATGGATTAGCTGGCCTTATAAGAAGACATCAACTCCTTACAATGATCAGCAATTAAATATTTACAAGGGATACCACTGAACAAAACCAAGTTTCAGCATAGGTTTTAAAAAGATTTAAATACCTACAAGCAAAGAAATCTTTCTTCTGTACTAGAAACAGAAAATTGTGTTTCCTTGCTTTCTTCACCTCATGCTCCACAGGCCAGGCCATGTCTCTGTAACAAAGAAAAACCATTTCGGAAAAGAAGGACAAGGCCATTAACACTTTGGAATGTGCCAAGGAAGAGAACTGAAGTTTTACAAATCACGATCTCTTCCACGGGGCAGATTCAATGCTGACATACCAACAGGGTTACGATATCTAAATCCAGCTGAAACTCAGCAGCCTGACTGAAGTAAGTCACTACAAGAAATTTTGAGTTGTTGCTATTAAGGACATAGACAGGACAGCCATAATTCTATTGTGTTAGCTTAAAATTAGGTCAATTATTTGGGTTTCTATATGTGGACTCAGAACCTAAATTTAGCCACTTCCTAAAAATCTTTGCCTCTGTGACTACTGTACATACCTTCATGTCCAACTTCAAGGACAGGGTGGAATTTGCAGAAGTCTGGAGCTCACACTCTCCAGAAACTTGTGTAAATGCATTGCCAGGAATAGCCAGTTCTTGGCCAAAGAAACTAATGAGAAAGAATTGCTGCCTTCAAACAAACTATTTCTAATGTATGTCCATTTCAGGACAAACCTGACATCCCCACTATTGGTGTATGAAGACAGAGTAAAGAAAGAGTCACAATTCCAAACACAAGTTACATTAGGACAAAAGGACAGGCAGGCAGTATCCATGAAACTGGATCCATGACCATCTGATGGTCACTTCGAAACTATACACCAGATACTCTGTACCTCAGAAAGATCACTTTTACTCCCTAAAACCAGCTCAGAAGGTTTGCAAAAGTCTTAATCAAGCTAAGATGTGTAACTGTTATCTAAAGACGTTTTCTCATCTCATGCTATGGCAAAATTTTAATCTACAGGAAGTATTGGCACCATCTTTATTCCAACTGTAAATGCACAGCCTAAATCTTCGTTAACATGTGCAGAGGAGTTACAGTACATGCATAAACACATTCTGGCATCAGCAAGTACTATTCAGATGGCAACTACTGTTTTTCATCTATCTTAAGCAAGTTTAGCTGCTGGAAACACAAGGAAAGAAATAATAAATATTTTATGGATTATGAAGAAGTAACCTATAACAACACAAAAACCAAACTGAAGCCACAACTTAAATCTGAGGAAAACTGGGAATTTCAGTGCAGAAGTCTTTTCTCAAATACTATCCAAGTTATGGAAGAACAGGTACAATGATGGAGGCAAATCTCAAAAGCATGGGCAACAAGGAAGGAAAAAAGCTAATCCTTTTGATTATATCTAAGATGTATTTCTCATATGACGGGTGCTCACAGGCCCCAGCCAGCTTTCCTTAGAAGCAGGAAAATAAATAGATAGGTAAAGACTGTGATTTTGATTTTAATAGAGGTCGATGAGACTGAAGATAATTCACTACAGAAGAATCTGCTTCTGACTGTGAAGACTCTCTGCAACTCCATGCTTTTGGTCACCCAAAGCTCTTGGAATGAAGCCCTACAATGCTGCCTATACAGGAGACATTTTGGTGCTCGTGTAAGACCAAGCTTCCTGCAGGATACACTTTACACCCTTTTATGTCAGAGCTTTGAGTAACACCACTATTGGCATCTGCTACTGCAAACCACCTCCACTCTGGAGAATCCTACTTGGGAAAGGCCCATCACTGATTCCACATCATACCTGTGAACTCTTTGGTTGGCTCTGAAAGGAACAAATACTTTAAAACCATGAGCTGGAATCTGCAGCTCAGCAGATGTCAGCAGAAGGCATCCAGAGCTTCAGTGTGAAATATAGTCTACTTATTCTGCAGAACAGAAAAATAACCATAAATAAATAAATCTACCTGGTAGGAGAGCTCCTCACTTCTACAGGATGAGCCCATGGTTAGCAGCAGCCAGCATCACCCAACACTTCCCATTTTGGGTTCACTATTCAGCAGAGCACAAACACTGTGACCGGAAGCTCTCCAGACTGGCTTCCTGCTAGTTCACTTATTTTCACTCTTACCAAACAACAGCTTTTGGGTTTCAAAAAAAGCATTAAGGAAAACCACAAAGCTTTCACTGGTATTAGCTGCCATGTCTGCACGTGCCAACTGGACAAGATCAAACTGTATCAGGCACTCCTTTACTTCACAGGTACAAACACATAAATTGCCCAACTTGGTCCCTAAAACCATTACAATGTACAAACATACAACTGAGTCCAAGAGAAAATGAAAAGTTTCCTTACAATGTATAAGGAGAGAGTCCAGACAGGAACTCTGCTGTACATGAGAACAATTTTGGAATATTATTGTAAAAGGACATTCAGGTTGCAATAAGTGAATTTCAAAAAATCTTAAAAATGTGAGCACAGAACACGAGTTGGCACCCAAACATGCTCCCCTTACTCCTGGGTTTGGATCATCTCCCAGGTCCGACCTCATTTCTCATCCAGCACAACAGACTGTGCTTCAGAACCAAACCACGGCAGGAACATAGGGAAACTCTGTCAGACCCTGCCCTGCTGCAGCTTAAAGACACAAAACAGGTACCTGAAGAGGCCCTCACAGTTACAGGTGTTACAGTTCTCCCTTCCAGATGGAATTTCTTTACGAATTCTTCTGCAATAGCATGCAAGCCGCTGAAACTGAGCATTTCATAAGCTGTACTTCTCCAGATGCTCCATCTACAGCTTTCAAAGGTACAAGTCATTCCAATTTACCATGGAATATAACGCATATTGTGATCACTGTTGTACAAAAACACTAGGAAAAAAATAAATGATACTTCAAATTTCAAGTTGAATATCCAGAATAATTTTTGGCTTTATCTAATCGATTGTGTAATCATCTTATGGAACACCATCCTGTCTCATGTAGATGTTTACTATTGTGTATGTTCAGCACAAATAAGACCCTAAAATAATGACGAATTTTCTTCCATGAGAGGGTTAAATGGCTTTACTAACTAAAGCAGGCACTTATAAACCAGGTCTAAATTCAAACGCACTCATGCACTGAGCACTATCATAAAGCACTGAGAGGCATAACACAGCTGAGTGTGCAGGGAAAGCCTGGGCTCTGCAGGGACAGGCAGGGCTGGACCACAAAACTGCTCCAGTTCTCAGGTGCAGTGGTGTGCCTGTACGACTTGAAATACAAGTGCCAGAGCACTGGGTATCCATCCCAATGCTCTGGCACCCAAAGAACACAGTAGAGCCAAGATCTCTTCACTGATGCATCAAAACACTCAGAACAAACGAACATGGATACCCTGATCCAAAGCTCTAGTCCCGGCAGGAAGGCGAGGCAGGACATTTTCAGGGATCCCTTCCAACGCGAGGTTTCCCACGACTCTAACTCAGCCAAATGCATGATCGCGATGCTTCTTCTCCAACACCTCACTCAGCCCTGACTTCTTAACCGAAGATAACAAAAACCCCAGGCTAGTTTCAAGCTGAGAGATTTCTCGCACCGGATACATCCCTTGAGCAGGATATTTAATTTCTACCACATCGCATATTCTGTCTGAGCTTTTGGGAAAAGCCCTGGCACACCGGACAGGGCCCGGGCCGGCCCACGACGCTGTGGATGGCGGCACCCGCAGGGCCGCGCCCGGGCCCGGACCCCGTCGGCCCGGCCAGCATTCTGCGGCCCCGGGGAGCGCAGGCCCGCACCCCTCATTCCCCTCGGCCGCCGCTCACCAGCTCGGGCACTCGAACAGAGACCCACCGCCCGCCGGGGCCGCGCTCGCCGCCATCTTGGCTCTGCCCCATTCAGCCGGCGCGGGGCACCATGGGAGGCGGGGAAGGGCGCGCGGCCATCCCGGCGTGCCCCGCGCGGCACCGTGGATGGGCGGGGCCTAATGGTGCCCCGCCTCCGAAGGGATCGCGTCGGTCCCGCCCCCGAAACGCGGGCACAGCCCCGGTCCCGCCCCCGAAACGCGGGCACAGCCCCGGTCCCGCCCCCGAAACGCGGGCACAGCCCCGGTACCGCCTCTGTAACGCGGGCACAGCCCCGGTCCCGCCTCTGTAACGCGGGCACAGCCCCGGTACCGCCCCTGTAACGCGGGCACAGCCCCGGTACCGCCTCTGTAACGCGGGCACAGCCCCGGTCCCGCCTCTGTAACGCGGGCACAGCCCCGGTACCGCCCCTGTAACGCGGGCACAGCCCCGGTACCGCCTCTGTAACGCGGGCACAGCCCCGGTCCCGCCTCTGTAACGCGGGCACAGCCCCGGTACCGCCCCTGTAACGCGGGCACAGCCCCGGTACCGCCTCTGTAACGCGGGCACAGCCCCGGTCCCGCCTCTGTAACGCGGGCACAGCCCCGGTACCGCCCCTGTAACGCGGGCACAGCCCCGGTACCGCCTCTGTAACGCGGGCACAGCCCCGGTCCCGCCTCTGTAACGCGGGCACAGCCCCGGTACCGCCCCTGTAACGCGGGCACAGCCCCGGTACCGCCTCTGTAACGCGGGCACAGCCCCGGTCCCGCCCCCGAAACGCGGGCACAGCCCCGGTACCGGCCCTGTAACGCGGGCACAGCCCCGGTACCGCCCCTGTAACGCGGGCACAGCCCCGGTCCCGCCCCTGTAACGCGGGCACAGCCCCGGTACCGCCCCTGTAACGCGGGCACAGCCCCGGTACCGGCCCCTGTAACGCGGGCACAGCCCCGGTCCCGCCCTGTAACCGGGCACAGCCCCGGTGCCCTCGCGACAGGCCCCAACGCGCACAGCCCCGCCGCCCGTAACGCGGCACAGCCCCGGTCCCCCCCTGTAACGCGGGCACAGCCCCGGTACCGCCTCTGTAACGCGGGCACAGCCCCGGTCCCGCCTCTGTAACGCGGGCACAGCCCCGGTACCGCCCCTGTAACGCGGGCACAGCCCCGGTACCGCCTCTGTAACGCGGGCACAGCCCCGGTCCCGCCTCTGTAACGCGGGCACAGCCCCGGTACCGCCCCTGTAACGCGGGCACAGCCCCGGTACCGCCTCTGTAACGCGGGCACAGCCCCGGTCCCGCCTCTGTAACGCGGGCACAGCCCCGGTACCGCCCCTGTAACGCGGGCACAGCCCCGGTACCGCCTCTGTAACGCGGGCACAGCCCCGGTCCCGCCTCTGTAACGCGGGCACAGCCCCGGTACCGCCCCTGTAACGCGGGCACAGCCCCGGTACCGCCTCTGTAACGCGGGCACAGCCCCGGTCCCGCCTCTGTAACGCGGGCACAGCCCCGGTACCGCCCCTGTAACGCGGGCACAGCCCCGGTACCGCCTCTGTAACGCGGGCACAGCCCCGGTCCCGCCCCCGAAACGCGGGCACAGCCCCGGTACCGCCCCTGTA
Organism: Monarcha castaneiventris obscurior; assembly: GCA_026261815.1. Taxonomy (NCBI): domain Eukaryota; kingdom Metazoa; phylum Chordata; class Aves; order Passeriformes; family Monarchidae; genus Monarcha; species Monarcha castaneiventris. The sequence continues at coordinate 1,023,059 of JAMPIT010000511.1, read as the reverse complement.
ACGCGGGCACAGCCCCGGTACCGCCTCTGTAACGCGGGCACAGCCCCGGTACCGCCTCTGTAACGCGGGCACAGCCCCGGTACCGCCCCTGTAACGCGGGCACAGCCCCGGTACCGCCCCTGTAACGCGGGCACAGCCCCGGTACCGCCCCTGTAACGCGGGCACAGCCCCGGTACCGCCCCTGTAACGCGGGCACAGCCCCGGTACCGCCCCTGTAACGCGGGCACAGCCCCGGTACCGCCCCTGTAACGCGGGCACAGCCCCGGTACCGCCCCTGTAACGCGGGGACAGCCCCGGTACCGCCTCTGTAACGCGGGGACAGCGGCTCTGGCCGAGCAGAGCCCGGGGCACGGCGGCGATACAAGCACACGCAGCTGAGCCCGTAGGAGCGAAAAGCCGCCTCTCTCGGGTATCTGCGCGGACGCCGCAGCTGCCCCAGGGCTGTGCTCGGAGCCCGCAGCCCGAGCGCCGCAAGCACAGCGACGCTCGCTCATGCCCCTGGCTCTCACGGCGAGCCAGGCTCCCTAGAATGCTCCCAGCAACTCCGGAGCAGTAGAACACATCCGAGAGCCAGGCACACCGTGCCAGAATACTGTAGCAACAGGCACGGGAGCTCCTGACGGTGACTTTTCAAGCTCAGGAACATTAGTCAAGACTGTTAAAAATAGTGTCTGCAGCAGCTCTACTGCCACGATCAATGATGTGCAGAGAGGAGAAAGGAGTCAAGCAGTTACAGAAACCCTGAGCTCAGCAACCTGTACCTGTGTCCTCAATTCGTTTCCAGAGGACTAAAACAGGCTAGAAGAAGGATGGAGCCTACAAATAATGCTCCCTTTTAGGCCTGGTGAGGAGCTAAGTGCTTTTGTTCTTATACAGCAGTGTGACATCCAAAGCACTCTGCCGGGCAGCAGGCATGCATAAATCAATAGCTTCTACCATTTCCAAGGAAAACTTTAAAAAAGAAGCAGAACACCACAGAGTTCCCTTGCTTTCAAGTCAGATTTTGTTGTATAAGCTCACCAATGGCTCCACATTCTAGCAAAAGGCAAATATTCAGAGCTCACCCAATGCTGCTCTGAGGTATGAGATTCATTTTTCTGGGATCCGCTATTGTACAGGACTCTGCATAGAGGTATTGTGTATGTCCTCGTGAAACGAATTTCGTGTTTTCAGGTAGCTTCATTCTGAAAAATCAAGGACCACAGAACTAAAGCTGCAGGAAACACTACTCTACTGATGTAAAGTCTTCTACTCTGCTTAGAGAGGGAACCTGTGCCAATGTCTAAACTGCAAGAGAAAGGAGCTCTGACAGAGGCTTTTAAAAGTGTTTATTGATGATTATTAGATGGAATGATGGCGCAATAGTGCAAACCACTGTGCAATTGGGAGAACACTCCCTTCCCAGCTTTCACGTTTACTTTATTACAGATGAGACATGGAATAAGGATTAAGGATTAAATACAAAATGGGTCAGTATGCTGCATTTACCACCCCCCACTTGGGCTTTGGACAGATTACTGTTCCCTCAGTGCATGTCAGTTCAGAGCTACATCAAAGTGGGGACTGGCTGCTTGTTCTGCTCAACCCTATGAGCTGGAACCAGCAATCTTTTTCATTTGCACACACATCCTCAGTCTGAAAATCCTAGCACTTCACTCAGCCAGTTTCTGCACTTTCTGTTTCATAAAGAATTGAAAATACCCAATGTTCACAAGCCACACATAATACTTACTAGAACACTACCAAGTGAGCTTCAAGAGCACTACTTCAAAAGCAAGATTTCTGCTAACACTCTTCACTAATCTTGCTAGCTTGTAAACTTAGGTGCCCACTTCCTCATTTTTAAGTGTTTTTCTCCCTGGAAGCTTCTAAAAACAATTGGGAGTGAGCAGCTAAACTTTTTATACTTAGTGCTTGAGTCAGCATTGGAAGAGATTTATTTGTCCACCAGTAAGCGACCAGCTAGTTTGTCTAAGGAGGTTGCACTGTTAGATTCTAAGTCAAAGAACATTCTCTCCTCAAGTGATGCATTTTGTGAAAAAACAACCCCAACCACACCCAAAAAAATTAAACAACACAGTTATGAGTCTCAAGGCTAAACTGACCAGCACGTAGAGATTCAAATTATCATCGACGCATACCCCTCCTTGCCTCTCAAATCTGTAACAACATCCTTTTCTTCAAGAGAATCTAGAACCACAGCCACTTGGAGACAATAAAACCATTTGGGCAGATACTGGAGACTTTAGGAACTGCTGGATTTACATAATGTGACTTGGTGGTGTGCTGTCTTTGAATGTCATTCTCATTCCAGTCCAACAAAGTTACCTACACATACAAAATGTTAAAGTTGTGCGACTTGTCAAAAACAAGACATCTCCAATTATTGATCACACTTCAGCATACAGCTGGGACAGGGTATAACACATTACAGAAAGCAAAACCACAAGATTTTAGTTACATAAAACAATATAATTTGTATATTAACTGATAAATACTGTCTCCATGGTTCACTAATTCCAAATACTAGTTATCTGCACATTAGTTGCTAATATCTATTACTAGAAGTAGTTCCAGCTTGTGCTCTCTCAGGGTGGTCAATTCATCTCCGAGACTAGTCAGCCTGTTTGCTCTGAGAGAAAAAATCTCAGCAGTGAGACTGGGTTCCATGGGAAGATTTCATTTTTTTGTCAGCCAGATAAAGAGTCCTATGATTATACAGGCCACAGCAAGGCCAAGAATCAGGATACAGATCTTCTTACGGGATTTCTTCTAATAAGAGAAAAAAAAAAAACCACTGACACCAGGAACACTTGAGGAAAAAGCAAGGCTACCATTCATATTACTAACTTGGGTGAACTTGATATCCACAGTTATTTGAGAGAAGTAACCAGTGTGATCTGAACACTTTTATATGTTCCTTAAACTCCATGATTCTACAGATGAATGTTTTTAATTTTAGGAGTTCAGTGGTCTAAGAGATGCAGTTAAGTCAAAATGTGACAGGTTTTGCTTCTCTTTTCTCTTAAGGAAAATACAAGTCTCAGAGAAGGCCAAACCTTTCTAGCTATTTAGATTCTTCAGGTAATCCTAATCAAACTCCTGAGCAGTTCTCCGATACAATCTCCCCTTGGCCACTTGGGCTTGGTGTTGCACTTCTACACTTTAAATGATTTCATGTACATGGACTTGGATTTTACAGCTTTCCTCACTTTATTCATCACAGTAAACTACCATCCATCCATATACACCAAACATTTTTAACTTGGCATCTAAGGATTTGAGGGTAGTTATATATAACCACTTCGTTCTCCATCCAGAAAAAAAAACCATATGCAAAACATGTTCAATAGCTCCCAAACTTAGATTTATAAATACCTCAGAACTTTGGCAAGGATGCCATGGAGAGAGAGAATACTACTACATGCTGCCAGATGGTAAAGGCAACTTCCCACCCTTGCACTCAACAGCATTGGAGTTTTATTGCCTTCCAGTACCTCCCAATTAACAGCTTGGAAGAGTCCCGTATTTATCTTGTGTGGAAGCCTGAAGTCCCAGCAGTAATGGGACTGACTAAAAAATGGGACTGACTTACCCCTTCAAAGAAGTTGGACCTACAGGGACAAGGATGATGAAAGGAACCTACAGAAAACACTGACTACCATACAGCAGTGAGAACCACTGCAAGAGATTTGATGGGGCAGGGAGCCCAGACTATGGGATAGAAACTCAGCAGCTGGACAGAACTGTTGCAAATCCTGGTCACCAGAAGTTACCCAAGTCTGGGCACAGATTTTTGCATGTCAGTGTCTTGGCTGATATGTTCAGAATCTGGATACATCAGAATTTGTTCTTTTTTCTTCTGCTAATTCCTAACAACAAAGACAGGTAAACACTTTGGCTCGCAGAGTGTGAAGGGCCAGACTCTATCTACTCTAAAGTAGAAGACGAATTTCAATACCATGTTTTTGACTCAAGTGCTTTATATATTCCTTGCAGCCAATTTTGAGTGAATGCCAGCTTGCACGAGCTGTTTTTAATAACTAGTTTGGTGTGCTGCAGTCCTCAGTGTCTTGCTCTGCCTGTTCCATTATCGCTCAGCTATATGCTGACAATCAAGCAAGCACATAGAAGTTACCTGATAATAGGCAGCTCTCTGTAACTGCTCACTGGCTCTTTCCACATGGACTTCTGCACTTTCCACATTTGCCTCTATGCTATCTATGGAAAAAACAGGAGAACTCATTGCAAAATATTTCAGAGCTTCAGTGTTTAAAAATTATAACCAGAAATATAATACTTTTAATGCAAAATTCTGAAAAATGTAATCCATGTAGGCAAAACATGTAATTGAAGCAAGAAAAAACTTCTTATTATCCAAATGCACTTACCAATCATATCTCCTTGGTCATGAATCATCATGGCTAAATCCTTAAATATCTGATTGACATCCAAAATGTCTGCCTGAAGACAACAGTTTAACAAGTTACAACAAACACTGGGTACAATCTTTTCAAATCCTCCCTCTTGGAACCTCTTCTGACCATCACTCAAAGGGTCAGAATAGACACCAGCATTCACTGACAGAGGTGACTTCATGTTACCACCTGTGCAACTTGGGATTAACACGGGAGCCTAAAATACTCCTGCTACTGAATATTTGTTTCATCACACTAGCAATTAGCACAATATGACCACCATAACATGAATTGCTCCTGCCATCTCTGAAGGATCACCAGTCAACACTGAGGGAAAATATACCTCCTTCAACAGGAGCAGGGAGATTATCTTGGCATCAATCCTCTCTACGAGAACTCTATTCCTCCACCATCAGCTCTCCTCAGCCCATCCCACTGATTAGCACTGCATGACTCCTTTGATTTATCTCCCAGTACTGTTAACTGTGCAGGATCGACTGGTCACCTCTAATTGCCTGATTGCAGTTTCTCTTTCTTTAATGAGTTCAAGGTCCTGTTCAGTTATTGCCACATCTTCTTCCTGAGACTGCATCTGATTCCAATCTTCACCACTAGAAGAGAGGGAAAGTCAGTCTCTCTCTGACTATAGGTACTTCAATGCTGCATTTTATGGCAAAATGAGTTAAGTTTGAAGAGTTTCCTACAGAACAACCCCCAGGTTCTTGGCCCTGTCACTGTGTACAAGGGCAGGACCTGACACCGGTAGTGCCATAAATCAGCCTCTCTTGCTGGGAGAGGCCCTTTAAATCCTTTAGAGTCCTTGCAAGGAACTTGACAGACGTACGAGGCAAACTCGCAGCAATTGCTTCTTCAGATAGTTGTTTATTTTAGTGTTATCAGCTATTAGCGTAGAAAAGACATAGCAGAACAGAACATGGCAAGAGAAGGTGAGAAAATGGCTGCTTATCAAAATTCCACAGCCTTTTTAAAGGTAAATTATCCAATAAAAAATTGAAATGACAGATATTTTTACTTTTCCTCCAATGTTCAGTAAATCACTCTGACACACAGGCTTGAACTGCGGAATTTTTCATCCAATCATCCTAAACTACTTTTGCTGCAAAATATGGAGGACTAGAAGAAGAAAGACAGGTTAAAAACTACAAGGTCTCCCCCATCTTGGAACTTTTACTATTTATCTATTTACTACATTAACAAACCTAAAACTTCTAAATTCTTCACCCTGTGACATCCTTACATCATATTCTATCACCTAGTTCACATCTGTGTAGATTTTAATTCCTCCCAGACAGTAGGGAGTTTTCTCCATAGATAAAGGTCGAAAAGCACGTTGTTCAGGGGGGTTTTTCTCTTCAAAACAGGCAGAAAAACATTCCCTGCACTCTGGATTCCCAGAGGACCGATTTGTGACAACAGTCACAAACTGGAACAATTGAAAAAAGGGACAGATCAGGCAACATGAAGAAACTGGAAAGCAGTTACATGCATAGAGCACTCTGTTCTAGAATGTAACAGTTGTCCACAGCATTATAGAAGAAACCTGCTTATTTCAGTTCTGCTTTTTTAAAGAAATATTTGTACCTTCCTTGCTTCTTACCATCTCTCCAAAAAGGAGAAATCAGGGTGAAAGTTCTGACAGAGAGCAGCCTGCAATAACATTAACGGAACAGAAGAACACCTGACAAACATCTGGATTTGAAGATTCTTGCTTATCTGGCATTGGGAGATAAGACTACAGTGTTTTAGTATTTTAATTCATTAGTCTAGTAAGAACTTTGAATTAAATTACACACCAAAAGAGATTAAAACTCAAGTAACTCTGCATCCCAGTCTACCTCTCTCCTGATGAGCTGGTTCTTCACAACTGCTGCAGAAGTTAAACCAATTAGAGTGGAGCCAGCACCTATAATACAAGGCCATCTCTATGTTCAGCTTAAAAAGTCCTTCAAGGGGAACATCTCCATCTTTTCAATAGAGAAGTGCGCCAGAAAGCATTGTACCAGTCCAGAGTTCGGTACAACACTAAATAATAAGTTTTAAAGTCTTAAAAGTGCCAGAAGAAACGAAAATAAACTACATGAGCAGGTCAGACACAGCTGACCATTCCAGTAATTCAGCTCTGAGATGACCATAGGGTTTGCAGACCTCAAAAGCAGAAGCTTCTGACACATAGCACCCAAGAACAGCTTTAAATGTGGAATAGCTGCTCTGTGCCACCATCCCTTACTGTGCTAAGAGCCTCTGGGTCCCACTGCTTTAGTGTGCAAGGTCTTCAAACCCATCCCAGCACCTGCATAACTGAAGACCTGGGGTTTCACCCCTGCTCAGAGTGAAAGCCCAGGGCTAATGAAGGGACACACACCAAGAAGCTGAGCAGATGACAGGCAGTTTGCAGAAGGAGGATGAAACAGGTAACCAAGGTCCCTTGATTCAGAAAGTGAAAGGATTTATACAGACAGGGCCAACAGATTTCAGGCCAGTTGACGCCTTAATCACAGGTACTTCTGGAGGGGCTCAGGCTCTCTTTACCACACTGTGGAGTTCATGTAACACTTTACAAAGCCATCTACCACACAGGCACACTGTTACTGCAGAAGCAGTACAACCTTCTGACAGGTGACAGTAATACTGTCTTGTGCACATTCTAGGATTAGTTTGCCAGTGCACAATGTCCAAGACTTCTGAATTTTAGGCAGCCTCATCTGCTATTCTGCTGTAGCTCCAACTAGGCTGCTAGAGAACATCTAAACCCATGATATAAATACACAGCTCTCTGTGGAAAGAGTCACAGTGAGTGAAATCCTGTCTGGTAATCCTGTATTTACAGGCCACAACACCAGGAGCTCCAGCTACCACATCCTAAGGACACTACTATTCCCCTCAGGGTAGTAATCACACAATCTATACTTAAGGAGGATAAAATACCGTCATATGCAGTTTCTTACACAGTATATATTACATGTGCTGTAATAATTGCTATTCAACTATTTTTGCTTTGCATCCAGCCAGCAGAGCCTAGTCTGAGTTACAGTAACATACCATACCATAAAAACTTTAGTCATATGTAACAAAAACCTCAAGAGTACAAGAAGTTATTACCTATCAAAGGAAACAAGCTGTTCTTCTCTGAACCGGTCATCAGCCTGAAAGAGATAAATGAGTCACTACTCTCACACGCTACCAGGACCATGCACAAAATCACCAGCAGTATCTTGAAGACCAAGGCACATACTGTCCAGAGTTCTTGGAGAATGCCACTGTCACTGCAGCTTTCAGATTTAACTCAGGTTATGTAAGATTAGTTTTAGCTTCATCTTTAGATTTAATTTTTAGATTCAGATTGCCTCTGCAAATGAGAGGCAACGGGATGATCAAAAGCAGCCAGTCCATGTTCTCGGATCAGCTGTCAATGTTTGCAACCTGCTTTCCCAACACGAAGCAAAAAATTTAGAGCATAATTCAATGGATAAATGTGTTCCCTTGCAGAAATTAAGAATGCAGAGCTAGCAGAAAGCCTTGAGGCAAAAGGAGAGAAATGCTTTCACTGGCCATTTTATTATGAATTCTTAGTAGCCACAGAGGTTTGTCAAAACATAACAGTGAACATACGTTGGAGATATTAGCAGGACAGAAGCTATAGGAATACAAAGCAACACAGTGTGAGTGTAATTTAAGGTGTGGTAAGCTTCCATCTGAACTCCTGAATTTTATAGCATAGAGCTGACATCAAGTTAGGAGCAGCCTGCAATACTTTCCTATTCACTATACTTTGACTCCCCATCTCATCTCCTGCAACATTTGCAACTACCAGGATTCCTTCCCTCCTCTACACTGACACTGGAGCACACTGAAACGGGAGATTACTTCCAACACCTCGAATGGCAAAACTACTGCACCAAGGCCTCAGATGCACTCAGTAAGGTGTCAGTAGACAGGTATGAGGTTGGAAGGCAAGTACAAGATCTCTCAGAAGACTCGTAGTTCACTGTATCACTCCAAATTCCCATAAATACTTACAGAGATACGGGAGCCAGCTCTCGCCCTTGCTATGGTCTCTTTTTCCTTCTCTGACACTCGCCTCTGTACTGCCTGGAAATTATTTAAGGCCGTGGAGAAGTCATTCATTAATCGTTCTTTCTGAAGCCTCTGTTGGCGCTGAAGAATCGAAACACAAACAAGAGTTTAGACGTTCCCATTCATTATGAAGTGACTGTCAGACCCTTAGAAAACCATCATAACAACAACAACAACAACAACAACAAAGAATGCTGGCATTCAGTGATCTTTTGGTGCCAGCGGTCTGGGACGCTGGATAGAACAAAAAGCCCACCATGGTTTAATTCCTTAATCCAATACTCCATGCATTGCCAAATGCAGGACAGTTTCACGCAACAAGGCTCTCCAATTTCAATCTAGTTTTAAAGTCTGAAGTATGCCATTACTTTTATTCTAATCACATGCCAGTAATTCACCACATTTAACTACATACCATTTGGTTACCTACAATGCTTCTTCCCGCCATTCCTTCACTTAGCCAACCTCATAGTACTTAAACTTCTCACAAATATAGGAAACCCCACACTTCCAGAGCTAATGATAACACCCACTGTCCCAGTCTCCTAAGCTGTCTCTCACAACCATGCCACACTACAAGCCTGTTGTTACTAAATTAGATAACATCCTTAGTCCTGATAACCATTTCAGTTTATCTTTTCTCCAAATACATTAGTTGCAATAATCCTTTTCATCCTTATTTCACAATATCAATTTATTTAGCCTCCACAGGACATCTTCTTTGACTGTTGTGACAGTCCACTGATGGGAAATAAGTTGTGGAAAATCTTGTCCCAAGGACAACACTAGGTCAGTTCCTATGTTTTCTGATAGAGAGATTTCCAACAGCTGGCTCAAACTGTGGAATTTCCAGGACTGCAATCCTGCAATGAGCTTGTACCAATTCAACAATCATTTCAAGGAAATAAATATTTTCAATTTTTTTTTTTCTATAAAAAGCCACTACAGCAGCCTCATAATACACTGAAGCTTCCATCTGAACCCGCTGGAAGCAACAACCCTTCTGCCAGAGCAGATCCTCAGCATTCTGATTCCAGCTCCTGCAGATTTTGACTGAATTTTCCCACATTCAGTGAGATGAACATGACAGGACTTTGTTCACCACAGAAGATTAACTGAAAAATATTTGCTGAACAAACCAGCAAAACACGGCCATGCCTCCAACACACATATAAACCTTAAATACAGAAATAGACCAAGACAACATCTGCTGACCCACATCCCCAGATCATCCTACAACAGTACCCCAAAAGTGGTGAACTGACACTAGCAGCAGAGGACTGTCCCTTCCCTTTCCCACAGGGAGCAGGAACTCAAACTACTATTTGGTAAGAGAAAAATCATAATCTTTGCTTCACCATATTTCGCTTTATTCAAATATAAGCAAAGCAAGCCAGCTTCCCCCCCGCTCCACCACTAATAAATCACATGCAAGGGAAAGCTTTCTGGCATGCTCACATTTCATACTGATAGGTAGTTTGCCCTGAATTCTTATCCTAAAACACTACCTTGCACCCCCAGGCACTTTGTAAACAAGATTGTTTTTCAGAAATTTACTCAGAAAACCAGAATTGCACACTGAGTTCTTCCCAAACATTTAGGGTCTCTTATTCTCATGTGGGAAAGTTTTATACCTATTTGGGAAACATGGTTTTCCCAGTGTCATATAAGCAGCCAGGATGCAGCCAGCTTAATGAGTTTCTCTACTTCACCATCATCCTTCATTACAAAAGGCTGCTGTCTCTTCAGCTGTGCCAGTTCAGGCTTTGTGAGGTTGTGGTCTACCCTAGATTAATGAAATGAGTGATCTAGAAATATGTCCAGAAAATTCTGCCTGCCTACCTGTTCGGAAGCAGACAGGGGAAGTGGCAGAGACCCCAACTCCTTTAGATATTCATTGGTCTCTTTGGCAAGGCAGTTTGCAGAGTGCTGCAGCTGTTGTCTGAAATAGAAGTTCAAAAGCAATTACACAAGATCTACCTAAAAAGCAGCCACTGAGCATTTTAGTGTCCAGAATGATGACTAAACAGGGGTTCTGAGATCACACGGCTTTACAGTAGGTTTTTTTCAACCTAAAGGATCAGAGACGTACTTTGTTTTTTTTTAACATCAACTTGACTCTGTACTACATTTTTAAAAAAAAAGACTCAAATAACTTCTTTGCTCCCTGCTAACTAGTATAATTCAGTGGCTTTAAAAATAACTTTTTCTCCAACAGCATAAGAGAGAAACAGTGAACATAATCCCTTTTTTACAGTGAATTCCTTATGGTACCAAATAGTAACTAACTCTTCACTTGAAAACCACCAACTCCACTGGTTAAATGTACATTTGATAAATGTACAGGGACTCTGATATTAAATTCTTCATTTCTGTGAAAAACGGTGGTCAGAAAGAAGAACAATCCAGCTTCTACTTCAGAATTGCAAGGCTTTCCCTTGAGCTTTTATGTTTTCCAACAACACTGCAATACGAAGCTATTGTTGTGAAGTATCTAACACTAATATATAAAAACTATACTGTAAACTGGGAAGAAAAAATACTAAAACCAGAAGCAATTTCTTTTGCATTCAGCGGGTACAAGATGCTTAAGTGAAAGTCACTTACTTGGCCCAATAGACACACAAATCAAGGCACTCGGGCTCCATTATTGTATAAGCTGTATATGTAAACTGAACAAACCATTCATGAATTTTGTTAAGTTTGTATGGCAGCTGACAATTTGTGGGGTGCAGCCCCAAAGAGGAGAGATTATGCAATTTCTACAGTGACGTTAAATGGGAAGGCATTTGTTTGGTCACCAGTGATTAGTTCTTTAATCTACCGATTAGAGATTGAGTCAACTGAGCAGCTCAAGGAAACAAATCCCTTTCTCTCCCAATTGGAACTCTGATCTCACCCTTCAAATAAGGTATGTACATCTTCTACCACAAGTCACAAACTTATCCAAAAATTGCTATTATAAAAAACAGAATAATTGTGCATTCAGAGATTCAAGGTAATGTCATATGAATAGAGAGAGGAAGAAAGTACTTTCAAGTTTTCTTTGATGATCTCAAAAATTTTCTTTCCATAGCATCCTATTTATGCTTCACGAGTTTGTAAAAGATGCTCAGACCCAGAGAGCCCCTGTCCAGTCTCTCCAGGGGTCAGTTTGAACTACACCTGTTTAAATGTCTTCTACATTGTCCCCCACTGGCATATTATTCTTCTGAAATTACATATGACATTTTGGCTGCCATATATGATTGCTAATCTTTCTACTGCCTAAATTGATCTGTACTACAAGCTACTTTTTCACCAGTTATGGGGCTTCCTTACTGTTTTTCCTTACTTGTCTCACGTGAGGACCAAATACTTTGTATGGCATTCATTTCCTCTAAACCATGAGTGAAGCTACTATGACTAATCCTCAGAGGACAGCTAATGCTAATGCATGGCGGAGGTACTGCTCCTTTTAAAAGAAACTATAGAAAAACTATATAGAAAGAACTGTTCCTACCCAGAAGTTTTGAATGGCTTCTCCAGAGTCCTGCAGAAACACCTTAATTTGTCCAGTAAACTACTTAATGCAGCTAGTCATTCTGGGTTTGTAGGACTGTATTAAATTTATCTAAGACAGCATCTCCCCAAAGCAAGTAACCCACTTTCCCTAAGAACACAGACAGAAATGGAAGAACATCTATACCAATGCTTGCTCATTTAATACTCACAAATTTTCCTGAAGCTTGCTGGAATCCTGCTTCGTTCCCAACTGGCTCATCAAATTCTTTATTTGAGCAGCTGAAGATAAAGAGATCACAGGATGAGTTAGTAAGACAAGTTCGAACATGTTTTATTCCTTCTTGAATGTATTCTTTTAGCTTTCCCCAAAAGAAAGCTTAAAGCTAAATTTATTTCAATGTCTGACTTAACCTAGTAAGGCAACACCTAAATTCTTTGCTTTAAATATTTACAAGTATTTATGGGTGGATGTCAAGAGGATGGGGACAGACTCTTCTCACTGGTGTCCAGAGACAGGACATGGGACAACAGCCACAACTGAAATACAGGAAGTTCCATCTAAATATGGGGAAAAATTCTTTTGCTGAGAGGGTGACAAAACCCTGGAACAAGCTGCCCACAGAAGCTGTGGAGTCTCCTTCCTTGGAGATATTCAAACCCTGCCTGGATGCCATCCTGCACAGCCTGCTTGGGGGGAACCTACTTTAGCAGGAGCTGGGCCAGAGAACTCCAGAGGTCCATTCCAAACTCAACAGTTCTGGGATTCTGTGAAATGCAAAGTGTATTTTAAACAGCCCCACCTATACATGATCCAGCCTAACAAACTAACTTTCAGACAAGAAAGTGATAGCGAGGCATAGGTACCCTGAAGAGAAGTCAGCGGAGCTAAAAGCTTGTGCACTCCTCTTCCTCAACCTTTTTAGACCAACTAACAGAGCTGTTTCTACCAGCCTTGCTATTTCAGTATTTTTCATTATTTTTCACATTTTATTATTATTTTTCATTATTATTCACTCCTGCATAACAACTTCATTATGCTGCGTTGCCACTTTTACATTATTTTTAAGTTACTTAAATTATTAGTGCTCTGTTAAAAAAAAATAAAAAGAAAATGCCAAGCATTGCTATTAGTTTCAAAAAACTCCCCCAGACATGAATTTTTCTACTCATGATAGTCCAAACCTTTGACAATACTGGCACAAACAATCTTTCAAGAACAACCGATAGCAATGTGCACCTCACAGTTGGCCTTTGTCAATTTGAAATCATGTTGTAGCGCAGAGAGATATTTTAGACCGCCTCCCTTATCTTCGATGTTTTCCCACTATTTTCCTTGTACAGGCACTCATGATCATGAAACCACACAATGAATCACATCAAACCACTGATCTACCTGAAAAGCAAGTACATTTTCTCTCCCCACTCCCTCTATCTTAGAATACTTTTTTGACAGATCAAGAAGCTGATCCACTTCATTCTGCAGCAGCACAGTTTTTATCAGTTTATTACTGACGTGCCGGGCTCAGCACTTATAACAGCAGCACAAAGGCTGATCGTCCCAAATCAATGATGAAATTTATGCTGTCACATCATGCAGTGAGAGGCAAGGCCAAGGAGGATCACCTTAATACAGTTCCACAGGCAACTGAATTGAACTGAATTATACCACAATTTTAACAAGAGTTTCTTCCAATTCAGAGACACCCTACCATGTAACTTCTGCTTTCAGCCTGGAGCCTCTGCAGTTGAATAAATTTGTTGCTGGAGAAGCATCAGATCCCTACAACAGCCACTTCTTTTAAAGGGATGTCCAGTAGCTTATAACAAGTGCAGCTCAGCTAAAGCTGCAATATGAGTTAATCAGTAATTAGCTTTTAGATCCACCAAGTGTATTCTCACCTAGAATTTCAGACTTCTATTAGATTATGCAGTGATATATATTACATATATTAAATACTATATATTGTATAGTTGGTTGGCAATTCCTCCTATACTGAGCTTGGCTTCCAGCAAGCAAGACTGCACATATTTCACAGCTCTGTCAGACACAGGAAGGTCAGAAAAATTCAGTCAAGCTGGCAACAAACAGCACATGGACTGCACTCTGTCTGCGGATGCCGAGGACTTGGCAAACAGCATTTGTGCCATAATGTCCAGACGCTCTGGGACTTATTTTTCTCCACATGGGGAGATTCTTGCACAGTCCCATTTCCAGACCAGGCAATGTGCTGTCTGTCCTGCCCTGAGCCAGGTTCAGCAGTTCGCTTTGCTTAGTTTATCTCAGCCAACAGCAACACACACAGTCTACAAAAAATGAGAGGAAAGCGTCTGGGAAATGAAAGGAAGAGGCTGGAGCTCTTTGCATAGGGGGTATGCACCAATGCACAGAGCCCCCTCAGTCAACAGCTTTCTGTCTCCAAGCCCTTTTAATTTCAGGCTGTAGAGCCTTCCACATACTCACAATCTGACAGCTAAGATTTCTTGAAACACTTCAGTCTCTGCCCTAGCTGCAAGACTCTTACATTACTGAGCAAACAACAGTTCTGCCAGCTCAGGCCACCGGTTTTCTGTATATTTTGTGTGAAATGCTCACTCCACAGACTCCCCAAAGAAGTGAATAATACTCAGCTGTGCATACTGTTTGCCTGCTCTTTTCCTCATAGGGGAAGAAGAGATGAGGACAGCCTTAAGGCTTCAAAGTATCTTTTTCCCTTAGGCTTGAATGGAAAGCTTTTATATAGTGTGTAATAAAGTTAACTACTGTAACATTAAGTCAGATATTCTGTGTTCCCACCCACCTCGATAAAACTGTAAGGCTATTTGTTTCATTTGAGATAGGCAGCACATGGACATAGGATGGCTGCAGGTCATGAGACAGTGGAAGCCTGTCCTATGAGAGAGAGAAGCTGAGCTGCTTAGAACAGGAGGCTCAAAGAAATCCCGTGGAAGGGAGAAAGGAATGTAAAGGAAAAAATAAAAAGGGGAAAAAAGGGGGAAAAACTCAACAAGCCATGCTATTTGGCAACCTTTGAAGCAATTCAACAATGCCTACACCAAGAGGAAATGAGCATGAATGGGCAAAGCATTTTCAGTAACATAAATAGCTCTGTATCATCAGGGAAGTCACCAACTTTCTGAGGAACCAGCATGTTCAACTGATCTTGCCCTTAAAAAACTGCATGGGAACTTGAACAATTAATGTCTTTTTTTAGCAAAGGCTGTATCCTTAGGAAGGATTATATCAAAGACTCTTCAGGACGTGACTGCTTTAATGAGCAGCATTTCAGCGATCAGTACTGAGATTTCTATGATTATACAATATCGGTAACTCTCTCTAATGACAACCACGCGACCAAGAAACTGCCACACCTTAGGGACATCCTGCCCGGGAGCAGGACGCTGCGAGCACAGCGAGGGGGAAAGCCGCACGTTCTCATCCCTATTCGACATCCCTGGGACAGCAGCTGCTCCGAGCCCGGCGGCACTTCGGGCTCCTGTTGCCCCCGGAGCCCCTCACTGAGGCCATCCAATGCCAGCGAGCGGCCGGACTGGCCGGAGTGCCAGTGCCGCAGGGGAAGGGGAGGCTCGGTGACAGGGACAGACACCGAGAGCGCCCGCAGCGTTCACCCCGCCCTGCACCCGGGCTGGGCATCACCGCGCCCGGCACCCGTTCCGAGTCCGCCCGTCCCGGGCATCCCTGCCCAGCACCGCTCCAGGGAGGATCTGCCCACCCCGGCTCCCGCCGCACCCCCGCGCTTCCGGCCCCGGGGCGCTGCCGGGCCGGGCCGCCCCGTCCCTCCCCGGCCGCGCACTCACTGTACTGCGCAATGCGCTGCACGTTGCCGCTGCATGTCTGGATGATGCCGCCGAAGTCCCGGGGCGGCGGCGGCGCCCCGGGGCCGCGCGGGTCGAGCGGCCCGTACGACATGGCCGGGCCGGAGCGGAGCGACCGCGGGCCCCCCTGACAGCGCCCGGCCGCCCCGCGCCTGCGCGGCCGCCGCGCCTGCGTGTTGCGGGGCGGGAGGAGAGCGCGGGGAGCCGCGGGCGCGGCCGGCGTGAGGGGTGGGGGGACTGCGGTGAGGAGCCGCGGAGTCGTCCAGGGTGGGAGAGCTCTGGAACATCATGCGGGCCCGCCGTGCACCCAGCACTGCCACTGCCACTGCCACTGTAAGCCCTAAATCACTGAAGCATCACCCAGCGCCAGCTCTTGAACGCCTCCGGGGTGTTGACTCCACTACCTCCGTGGGGATAGGAAAGATGTGTGCTAATGTCTTTACAAATAATTTGATGGGTGAAGGTATGGGTGTTAACGTCTTTGAAATGGGCCTTAATATCTCTACTGACTTTGGGCAGCAGGTTTGTTGCAGAGCCCAGACAGCTTGGCTCCTGAAACAGCCAAATGGGTCTGCACATGCCTGAATTTCCGAACTTTGGGGTAAAATGACAGGTTCAAGGGGGGATATGTGGTAGGTGGTTTGGGAAGGGTGTACCTTCCTAGTACCTCAGCCAATGGGGAAAGGAAAAGGGCAACATGCGGCCGTTTGGGAGTTTAGGATAAAAAGAGGCTGTGCCCTCTGAAACCTTGAGAGACAAAAGCCTGGGGTTGTGTGCCTTGGTGGACTCTCTCCCTTTATTCAAATAAAGTTGAAGGACTCCTCCATCTCTTTTTTGGACATATGCCTCTGGCGTTTGTGGATTTTCCTGACACTGGGCAGCCCCTTCCAATGCCTGACAGAGTATTTTTTTTAATATCTCATCTGAATCTCCACTGTCTCAGCTTAAGGCCATTTCCTCCTGTCCTCTCACTGCAGGCACAGCAGATGAGACCAGCACCCAGGCACAGTGAGATGAGACTACAACCTCTTGGGGAGGTTTAGAGAGCGATGTGATCCCCCCCGAGCCTCCTCAAGGCTAAACAAATCCAGTTCTTCATAAGATGTTTTTCTAGAGCCTTCAGAAGCCTTGTTGCCCTTCTCTGCTTGTGCTCCAGCACCCAAATACCCTTTTTGAAGTGAGGGGCCCAGAACTGAACGCAGTACTCACGGTGTGGCCTCATAAGGCCGAGTGCAGGGGCGGAGTCACTCCCTGGCCCTGCTGGGTACACTGTTCTTGATGCAGGACAAACGAGCCCAGCCAGGGTGAGGGCTGGAATGACAGCCTTACCTGGGGTGAGGAGGAGCCATGCTTCCAGTACTGAGCAATCCCACCAGCAATAACGCAAATGCTTGCAAATCAAGAGTAAAGGAATTTAAGAGAAGATCCCTTTCTGCTCCCTGCTGCAGAAGCTGTAGTATTTTAAGGAAAGTACATCCAATCTTTGAATAAAAAACTGGGGTCATGCCCTGTAAGAACTTAAGAAGTCAGTGTGGGTAAAATAAGAGCGTAAATCTTTCTTTGAGAAATGCTTGATACAACAACAAATTTCTAATTCCAGAAGCATCCACAACAGGTCAAAATGATGGTAAATATGGAGCAGGGCCATGGATGAAACTTGTGTAATAGAGTAAGACAAGGCTCCAGGGTGACCTTATTGTGGCCTTCCAGTGCCTGAAAGGACTCCAGGAAGGCTGGAGAGGGACTTTGGGTGGGGGATGGAGGGACAGGACAAAGGGGCATGGCTTCCCACTGTCACAGTGCAGGGTTAGATGGGATATTAGGAAGAAATTCTTCCCTGGGAGGGTGGTGAGGTCCTGGCCCAGAGCAGCTGTGGCTGTCCCTGGATTGCTGGAAGTGCCCAAGGCCAGGTTGGACAGGGCTTGGAGCAGCCTGGGATAGTGGAAGGTGTCCCTGCCCATGGCAGGGGATTGGAATGAGATTAATTTTAAGGTCTCTTTCAACCCAAACAATTCTGTGATTGTATAAATAGGTATTTATTCAACTTGATGCACATGGGCAGTTTGTTGAAGCTGGTTTGACCTGGTTTGGTTGAAGCAGCCTGGAGGGAAATATTTTCATGTCCTGAACTGTTAAAACACTTGTTCAAATCCAACAAATCTTTGGTGAGCACAAATAGGGTTTATTACAAAGAAGGCCAGCATTGAAGGGGGCACCGCTTGGGACAGAAACTTATTTGAAATAGAATGTAGTAAACCCCAATAAACAGTACTACACATTTTAGTGAGGCAATGCATTTTACTCTGTTTAAGAGCATTAAAAAAGTAGAAGTTGCATTAACAAACTGGAACTTGCTTTTCAGCTTCAGAAGTATTCTAGAAGAAATAACTCTCATTCCTCAAAAATTTTATTCCTAAGGAAGGCTTTATAAAATAAATGGAAGTAAAAGAAACTTGTGGGGGTTTTGGACCGCAGTAGCAAGTAATTTGGACTGCAAGTGGTCTCTTACATACACTAAATAAACAAACTATTGTCAGGAGATGAAAATACACTTTAAAGAAAAGATGTTGCACTTTAAAAGTGCAGCTTTATCTCTTGACAGAAGGCTACTGGGAAAATCCGGATCCCTGTTTTGGTTCCATTGGATTCATGCTTCCTGAAGATCTGTAACGAGGCTGGAATTGTTTGGCTGCAGCTGGATGTCCAGTATGTTCTCCTGGATGAGCTGTTCCTCTGAAAGGGTGTCCATGTTAGTGTGGTACGTTTGTGGTGATAAAGTCCCACACTCGCTCTCTTGCTTTGAAGAATAATGACACTCATTTGAAAGAAGAAGAGATCTTTTTCTTTCTCTTTCTCTTTTGATCTGCTTTTTCAGTGTCACCTTGGAAGAGGTGACAGACACAAAGCCAGTTGCTTGAAAATGGGCATGCTTTATTGTGGAAATTTCTGGCCTAATAATTTGCACACAATATTGTCTGGCTGAACAGCACCAACATCTTCTCTAGGTGCTTTTGTGCCCTGGGAGTTGGGGTTTGGTGAGGGTTTTTTGGGAAGGCTAATAAAAACGTTAATCGTAACAGAAGGAAATGTCTGGGTCATGATTTCATGGCACACACTGACTGACCTATAGGCGAGGAAAGGAGCACAGTTCAAGCTTCATGCTGGCTATTTCCCACCCTACACACATCCATCACCAGCAGGCAAAATCAATCTGCATTGTGTCCCTGGAACTCCCAGCTCCAATTCTGTTCATCCCTGTAGAAGAAGTAAAGCTTGATTATAAGAAAAGGGTTTACAGTGGTTTTAAGTTGAGGGATTTATTCAGTGTTGGAAGAACCAATTCTTTAAATGCAGAACTGCAGTATCTTTTTTCTCACGCTTTTTCAATGAAATGGGACCAGCTACAGAGAAATGAATCCTACAAACAAATGAGCAGTAGAAGAGGAATGACTCACAGACCACCGAGGTCACTCTGAAGTGCAAAGCAGTTCATAGCACATGCACTGCAGGATGACACACAAGTCCTTCACCTGCACTCGCTGCTTCACAATCCCTTTGGGACTGCACCTGCACTGCATTTCTGCCTATGGACTCAGCAGTGTGGATTCATCCTAAAAAAAATCCCCAGCCCTCCAAGAGAGATTAGTCCTTTCTCAGTGGTAGGTTTCTCCTGGGACTGATG
The DNA here is from genome assembly GCA_026261815.1 of Monarcha castaneiventris obscurior. Classification (NCBI taxonomy): domain Eukaryota; kingdom Metazoa; phylum Chordata; class Aves; order Passeriformes; family Monarchidae; genus Monarcha; species Monarcha castaneiventris. The sequence continues at coordinate 1,003,526 of JAMPIT010000511.1, read as the reverse complement.
GGATCATTCTCCCCCAAGAAACTGTTGTGGGGAGCAACAGAGGGTGGCAGCAAGAGCATATCCATATGAGGTGAGGAAGGACAGGCTGGATCACACACATATATCTGCACTGCATTACCGTAACAGAAGTCACCAGCTTGCATGCTACTGGCATGACTTTAGGATCTTTCTTCTTCATATGCTAAGTCCAATCATAGCAGAAAACAACTAGCAGGTCCAGAGTGCCTGCAATGCCTGTTCATGACAGTCTTCAAAAAACTTCACCGAGAAAAATCTAATTTGGATTTGCTCCCAGCAGCCCGCTCCCCGAACCCCGCACCCATCACGCAGCACCTGGCACCCCGCAACTCACACCCAGTACTCAGCACCCAGCACCTGGCACCCCGCGCCCCGCTCCCCACTCCCTGCATCCCGCTCCCCACTCCCTGCACCCCGCTCCCCGCTCCCTGCTCCCGCTCCCCACGCTCCGCACCCGCTCCCCGCGCCCCGCGCTCCGCACCCGCTCCCCACTTCCTGCACCCTGCGCCCCGCTCCCCGCGCCCCGCTCCCCACGCTCCGCACCCGCTCCCCACGCCCCGCGCCCGCTCCCCACGCTCCGCACCCGCTCCCCGCTCCCCACGCTCCGCACCCGCTCCCCACGCCCCGCGCCCCGCTCCCTGCTGCCGCAGCGCTGGGGCCGGGCTGGGCGGTGCTTCTCGCCCAGTGCCGCGAGGGGTCAGCAGCGCCCCGTGGGAGTTCCCGGGTGGCCCCAAGTGGTCCCCGGGGGGCCCGGGTGGTCCTGGGTATCGGGGACCCTTCCTGCCCACGCTGGCTCTGTCAGCACCACGGCTGATTAGCGGTGCCTGTACCACGGCGAGGTCACCACCGATGGCCCCCAAGCAATCACTCCGCAGCACCTGGGCGTCTCTCCTCATTTGGGGACAGCTATGCTGGGATGGAGAGGACAGGCTGATCGTACCCTGTCCGTATTCTTTTCTGCTTTACACTGGCTACTCCAAAGATCTGACTTCAAGATGCTGCCTTGGAATTGGACCCAGCTATATACAGGGCTTTGCTTCCCCTCCTCTCCTACCAATGGCAATCCTCTCCTGTCCCTTCCAACCGCTTTGCACTGGGCATCAGAATAGCCCTGGGTTCCCAGGGATGAAGACAAAAGGAAAAGTCAGGGCTTGCTTTCCAGAAAGTGCCGAGATTCCAGAAACTGTTGTCTTCACTAGAGAGGTCTGAGACCTATTTTGAGTCAGACAGAGTCCATAAAGAAGTTCCTGTGGGGCTCTGCTGGGCTGAGCTGCCCAGGGCTCAGAGCAGAAGCTGCACGCTGCCTCCCATTGCTCCTACCTCTGTTGTTGCCAGTCTCACACTGGCAGAGTATTCATCTGTTTTTCCTCTGGAATACCATGTATTTTAGCCTGTAGTTCAGCTCAGGTGATTTGTGTAAGTGTGGTAATGCTCTTTAATGAGAGGCTGTGCCCTCAAACACAGGGCACTCTTCCAGCATGCTCAACTCCTCCTGTTCTTCTGACATCCCAGGTAACCCAGGTCAGCAGTCCAGAAATGAGGTCCCTGATTGCACATCCTGTGTCAACGAGCTTGCCTTCTGCCTGGTGGCCACGTCAAAACTGCCATAAACATTTCTGTGGAGGATGTGACTCAGGGTCTCCTGCCTGCCTCCCCGTTGGCTGAGGGGACCCCAGCTGTGCCCTAAATGCTGGAGCTTGCTGAGCACATGGAGGCAGGTTTTGCATGGGAAGATAAGGAGGACTTTTTTCAGCTCTGAAAGCTGTTTATTCTTTTTAGTGTACTGACACCAGAACGGAAAGGGCCTTTTCCTGAAACTGGCTATTTATAAACAGCCTGTGGTGCTGAGCCTTCCCTTGCAGGAGGGCAGGGACTCTTGCAGCTTTTCTTTTGTTGCCTTGAGCTCACACGGAGATCCTTCAGACAGGAGTGAATAGAGCAGGCCTGCTGCCTATCTGCGGGAGGCATGCTCCAGTACTGGCAGCTTGTAGTAGCTCTTTGGAAATGTCAGACTCCAGTGAGTACCTAATTCAGCCCTAAATCCCTTGCAGTTGGTGCTGTTCACAGCCCTGAATTCTTACAAAGGATTTGCAGGAGAAACTGGCCATTTGTGGCAGTCGTGCCTTTAAATTGTGACACAGTTGGGCTTGTCCAAAGGGACACATACCTCTGGTGCATGGGTAGAAATCAGGAGCACTTGTAGCTCTATCTTTCCAAGCTGCTGCACAGTGCAGTGTTCACTGCATCCACACACTAGAGGTGGGATTTGGCTGCTCCAAGATGTCTAAAACACAGCCTTGGAGCCTTGGCTAACTTTGCTTCTCTGTTGTGTGAGTCAGCACATGCAGGCAGCTAGGACAGCCACAAACCCATGGCTCAAGCACAAAGAGCAAATTTATTCCCACTACCAAGCTGTCCCAGGGATCTTGAAGGCAACACCCAGGCAGAGGTACACAAACTTGGCCCATGCTGGAGGAACATTGGTCTGCTGCTCACACTGCTTTATCAAGGTTTATTCCCAGCTGCAAGGTCAATTGAGCCTTTACAATCCTTCTCACCAGTCTTCTTCTTTTAACCCATTCCTCCCAACACCTGTGAAAGGAGAGAAATAGGCACCTTCAAATCTCATCTCCATGAGATGCCTTTCTTTGGATTTTACCCAGTTTTTGTTGGGATGCTGGGCAACGCTCTCCCTCCCTCCCTATTTTTACCCCAGCAGGCCAGTGGCTCTGTTGGCAGTGCTGAGCTCCTCTTCAGGGACACTGGGGTCCTCTTTTGAACCCTGCCAGAAACTCCAAGGAAGCTACAGCTAGGTTTAGTTATTAAAACTACTGTTCCTTCCCTTATGTAGCTGTGCCCTCTTGACAAAGCAGGTTTGCTCTTGGCACTGCTTACAGTACTTCAGCATTACCTGTATTCTCCTGCCTGTAGGGATGTGGCTTTAGGTTGTGGCTCTGGCACAGAAGGCCAGTGTGCCTGGCAAAACCCCGGCACAGGGGTTTGGCCGAGAATTAAAGAATTAAATAAAACTCTCTGTCCCTTTCTGGAGTTTGTTTTCTGCTGTTGAAGAAAGGCAGAGGTGTGCAGAGGGATGGGGAGAGGATGGGGCAGACACACAGCTCTTCAGCCATGCAGGGAGATCCAGATTTCCTTGGGGTTCTGTACACCAAACACAGCTGAAGTAGCGAGGATGGACCATGGCTCAGAGCCAACAGCATGGGAGATCAGAAAACTGTTGCACTGAGGTCTCTTCAACCCCCTGGTATTTCAGTGGTCATGAGCAGGTCATGAATGTTTGTAGCAAGCTGAACTTGCAGAATTCCCTGGAAATGTGAACTCAGGGATATTTTTGGCAAATCTGGAAAGGAAATAATAATCCATCCGGAGGCTGCAGGATGCAGCACAACCCCTGCACATGGAAAGGTCCCACTGCCTCTGAGCTGCACACATACGTCTTGGCTGACTTGTCAAAACTGTCCTCAACTCACTACAGTGCCTTGCAATCAACTGACTTTTGTATTTACAGTTGAAACAGGAAAAGCAGGACTTGGTCCATACCTTGGTGTAGCAATTATGAAGCAACCTAACGGCAGACTGTAACCAGCATCTGGAAATCTGGAGTGTTGTAATGTGCTGAACAATGACATACCCCAGAAGAGCCCCTCAGCATGCAAATACTGCTGAGATGGACCACATTGTAACCACTGGCTTTCTAAACAACAGCATGTTATCAAAGACTTGAGGTGCAGATCCCTGTTTTCCCTCTTCTTCAGGGCAAAGGCCGATCTGGAAATTGGGCTGGGATCAGATGCTTGCCAAAGCAGTCACTTGCAAAGCTTTTACTTTGGGTTTAATCCTTTGTCTCTGGAATATCACTTGGATTTGGCAAAGAGCTACTTTCCCTAATCCCTATTCATGTAGAGACCCGTGGAGGCTCCTGGGAATCCCTACTGCACTAGGGACTTGGGTTCAGCAAAGTGGGACTACTCCCTGGGAATACTCCCCAGTGGGATCCTCAAGGGCCTCCAGCCTGCGTGCCTGGCCCTGGGGAGTGATAGAGAGCCCCTTGCATTGCTCTTTCTGACTGTGATGTCCTTTCCCATGATCCAGACCCCTGAGAGATGAAACAGCAAGTCAGCAAGCATGAGCCAGAGCCTTGTCTGTGTATCTTGTGTATACACTGAGGCCTGAGCTGGCTCCTCTGGATGGTAGATGGGGACACATAAATGAGTGGTCGCAGGCTGTAGCTGAGCTTCCCCTGCCCCTCCAGCATTGCTTATCTGTGCAGATGGCAGAGGAGGTACAGGAGGAGGGCATCCCACTTTGTCCCCAGTCTTGGGCATCATGGGGCACTGTCTATGATGTGCCAGAGCTGTGTGTCAGATCTTCCCCGTGTCACACACAGACACTGCACTTCACTGTGTATTGGTTCCTACCTGGGGACCCCAAGTTTTGCAAAGGGCCAGATCTGCCCTGTTGTGACTCCAGATTCCATTTGGTGCATTGTTAATAACGAAGAGGTGAATTGTTACCTATTTCTCACGCTGTTTTCCCTGGACACCCTGTTGCCTGGTTCTTTGGCCTGCTGCTGGCATTGCAGGGTAAACCCAGGAAGAGGAAAGAAAAGGAGCAGGCTGCCTTTTGAATGCAGTGTATATAAGCACAGTGTATGAGGCGCATCTGAGCATGGGGAGTTTCCTCACACATGGTACCTCCATTGATGGCAGAGGTCAGGAAACGGAGAAAAGAACATTAGCAGCCTCAGGCTGCTGCTGGATTTGAGTATTGGCAGCTGAAGGAGGATGCTCCTGGGTATGTTCAGTTTATGACCTTTGCCTGCCTCTGGCTTTCTCATTCCTACCCAGAGCCATGGCAATGCTATGTAAGTCACACCAGCCCTCACAGTCCACTGCACTGGCAGATATGTTTTTTTTTTTTTTAATTGGAAATAAGCTGTTTGCTGGAAAGTCCCAAGCCCTCCATTCTAAAGATTTGGCTCTTACAGGAGAGGACAAGAAAGCCTCTGGCATCCTTTGCTACAATCACAGACCTCTTGTTCCACTGGTCTACCAAAGCTAATCGCATGTAGGATCTCAGAGACATCCTCATCAGCATGTGCTTGTGACTTGAGGATCTGGAAGAGGGAACAACTGATGTTTCTGGCATTCACATAGCCAGACTTAACTCTGGTTTCTGTTGTGAACAACAAAGCACCTGGTACGTGGGATGCCCTGCCTGGTCCCCTCACCCGAAGGCATTCTGCCTCATTGTGGCAGCTGTGAGACCTTTGTCTTCTCTTTGCCATTGGCTTCTTGAATCCAAATTGCTCCTTTTCCTTGACAGTGCAGTGAGGCAATGTGATTGTCAGGGAGCTCCTGCTAACAGGCAATAATCAAGGGGCTCAGTGCTGTCCAAACACAGTGTGATGGAGTTGGAAGTGGTGGAGTAATGCTTTCCTTGGGAGCTGATACTTGCCTCTGCCTCTTGCTATATACCCCAGGAGCAGTGCTGGGACATAGGGAGGGACTTACCTGTAAGGCAGGACTGGAGCTGATGAGCAGAGCATTCCCTGGACCCTGCTGCAGGGTTCCAGTGTTGGTGTAATGGGTATCCTTAGCAGCCAACTTGTATTTGAGGCAGGTGCTGTGACTTGTTTTGGGAATTGCACAGGATGACATCAGGCATAGCCATAGTTTTATTTTTACAAGTCACCAGTATTTGACCAGGAGCATCTCCAGTTTTCTAGAGGAGAAAACCACATCTGAGACAGTTCTGCTGTAGCTAAGAATATGAAAGCTATTTGACTGAATATTTCTTAGTAACTGTGTTTTGGAGTTTGAGGGTGAGGTAAATTGTAAAATCCCCTGTCTTCCTCACCCCTCTGGTAGTCCAGAGGATTCTGGAGCAGAGTCAAGATGTCACAAGAACAAACTGTATTCTTACTCTGGCTGTTTGGATTAGGAACAAACCACCCCCAGAACTGTGCTTCAGAGAAACAGAGCAAAGCTTACCCCTGCTCAAGCAAACTCAGGCTTTTCTCTAAAGGCTTGAGGAGACAGCAGTGCAGAACCTCTGAGGTCCCAGCAGAAGAGGAGCAAATGGGACTCCTCACTCCAAACTTTTGAGGCAAATGGAAGCCCAGCAATACAGGGTTTAAAAGAATGAAGAAATTGAGCCCTAAAACTAAAATGAAATCCAGCCTTGAGCTCAGGAGTGTGTCACCCTGAATGTCACAGGTATGACTACTTGTTCCTTTAATACATATCATATGGTGGAAGCCATCCAGGATCTCACAGGAAGAGCACTGTCTCCTGAAGCCAGAGTGGAGGGGCACAGGGAGGAAGGTTCGTTGAGGAGAGTCTCAAGGAAGAACAGTGTGTAACCACCCCACGAGCAGCAGAGAGGGAGGAATGGCTCATGGCAGGATGGGGTTGGTCTGTGCACATTGGCAGCTGCAGTGTGGGTGGCAGAATGTCTTCACTGAGGATGACCCTGGGAGTTGTCCAGGTTGTGAGGAAACCAAGGGATAGTACTAGGGCACAGTTTTTAGAAACTGGCTATTTGGGCAACGCTGGCACTTGTATTTTAGATGTGGAGGTGGCCATACACCACCTCCTAGGCCAAGAGTGACAGAGAACCCTACCAATACATGCAAACATGGCTACAGCATAGTATTAACCCTTGGGAGATATCTGGAATCTCTGCACAGGTCTCCGAAAATAGTAGGTAAGTGCCAGCCAGGAACCAAGGGAAAGGGAGAAATTAGGAAAGAAATAAGAGCAATACAGCACTGAAACAAGGTTCCAGAGAAATCCCATCCCCTCAAGTTTTCAAAATCTGCCTGGACAAAGTCATGGGCAACCTGCCCTGTCTTTGAATGCAGTCCTACTTGGAGCAGGAGATTGGACTGAGTGACCTCCAAAGGTCCCTTCCACTCTAAATATTTCTGTGGTTCTGTGATGGATGTTTGAAATATAGAACAACCAGACCTAATTATAGCATTGGAGAAATCCATGACACGTCTACAGCTTAAACCAGTGCTGTTCCCTCCCCCATCCCATAAAGCCAGAGACAGAGCAGAAAAAGGTGGTCATAACCTATGATCTACAATACACAGGGATTCTTGGACAGGGAGACACTGAGGAGGGAACATCTGAGGAGCTACAAAATCATTACTAATGTGGAGAAGATGAACAAGAAATGATTGGGAATTTGGAGACATCAAAAAAAGTGAGGGGGCGGCAGGTTTAAAATGAAGAGTTGCTTAGAGAGGTTAAGCTTCTTACAAAGACCTTGATTTCTCCCTTGTGGATTTCATTGGCACAAGACATCACTGAAGGAAAATGTTTCTATGAAGTAAAAAAAACAAAACCAAAACAAACAAAACAAACAAACAAACAAAAAAACCCTGTTTCTGAGTAATGAACCTTTGATTCAGGAGATCTTTTGAGCCACAGATCAGTGTTTTTGGTCATACAGAAATGTTCAGGTATCCCTGAGTGTCCATGTACCTCCCATACCATCAGAATTCAGCATCAGCTTCAATGAGCTACACATTGCCTGCAGAAACACCTCTGTTCACTTGGGTTTGACCCTGGCCTCTGCTACCTAAATTTGCAGAGATCAAGAGATATCTCCTATCACACTTGTGGAAAATAATTTCCTGTCACTTTCCCCTTTCACTTACATTATAAACTTCTGTTGCCCAGGTTCTTCCTGACTGAGGAGTACCAAGCTATTCTGTGGCTTCTTTTGGGAAATATTACTCTGCCTCTGTTGTTTCTTCTTTCTCCACCATTGCTCTAGTTTTGCATTATCATTTTTCTACAAACAGACCAGAATTTTTGACAATTCACCATCATGGGCAGTGCACAGGATGCAGCTGAATTGTCTATTGGTTCTGTAGGGCATTCACTGTTTGATTTTACTTTTCATTCCTCTTCTAGTGATTTTCTAGCCTTCCTTTTGTTTGTCTGGCTCCTCCTGAACAGCAAGCTGTTTTTTATAGGAACATTCATTGTAACACTAAGATCTTTGCTGAGTGGCTGTAGCTAGTTTGGACTGTGTGAAGTCAAGGAAGATTAACCCTCTAGCCCTCATTTTGTATTTACCAGGCATTGCTGATGTTATTGCCTGGGCACTCACTCTTAGCAGATCCCTCACCTGCTCTGCACCAGACTTTCACCTTGCAACTCTGCATCACCTTGTGCTATCAACAAACTTCATCAACCCAAGAGCATGTGGTCAGAGACAGGGATGTGGAGAAAGGCCTTGTCTTTTTGTGCTTTCACACTCACGTGCTCCCAGAGGCTGCCTCAAGCCCTGGACAATACACAAATAGCTACAAAACCTATTTGGAGCATTACAGAGGATCTGGTCTAGGTGAGGGGACAGGGTGGGGTTTGAGAACCTTCCCTCTTCCACAATACAGAAAATAATCTGAGAGGAGAGGTGCTTGTCTGTAAACACAAACTCTCCATGTGAGGAGTTCACTTATATGTCCTCAAAGCTCCCAAACTGACAGGCGCTGTCATTCAGCAGCAGTGTAAGGCGTGCTGCAGTGCCTGTCAGCCCCTATCAGAGCTTTGGGGATCATCCTGCTGCCCTCCTGCCTGGTGTGGGATGGAGAGCTCAGTGTCAGCTTGATGGGGAAAGCAGAACTCAACCCTGTTACGTTTTTGGTGACCTTTGAGAAACTCACCTGCAGACCCAGGTAGCTGGGTTGCCCCACTGTGCCACCTCTGTTCACAGTGTGGGGCCAGTCACCCTGCCAGGGGATCGGGGCAGGCAGGATGCACCACACAGCTGAGTGGAAAGGGAGACCTGAGCTGCCCAAGCTGCAGCTTGTGCTGCTGTAGCAGGTCCTGTGTGCCTGATAAAAGGCATACAGAGCCTGCAGCCCGAAGGTGCAGGGGGCAAACCACACCTAAATTAAGAAAGCATTACAAAGGAGGTGATCACAGCACACTTGTCCAGTCCAACCCCGACAGAAGCAATAGGCCTTTAGCAGAAATGATAAGTGGTTTTGGTCTGGGTTTTCTAGAAAATCACAGGGATTGACCACATTTAACAGGGTCTTTTGGGGAAGTGAAGGGGCATCAAGAAGCATTGAAATAATCTCAACTGAGCCTGCTGGGATAGACTCCCAAGAAAATCCTGACTGTGAACCCACCAGTCATTCCACTATCCAATATCTTTGGTATTATCCGTTCACGTACTCTGACTTAAATCAACAGTGCCTTTCCCAGTGCACTGCACAGCCCTCTGAGAGGATGTACAGCCATGTTCCTCTGGCCATCAAATGCCAAGCGCTTATCACACAGAAACTGTTCCTGAGAAAGCCCTACAGAAATTGCTGAGTTGATAGTCCTCATCTGTGGGCTGGACACAGCTCCCCACTTGTAACTGGGACACTGTAGGTCACAGTGGTGTGTACCACAGAGCCTACACACCCCAACAAGAACTGACAGCCCAGAACATGCTTATTTTGTGGTTGAATTACTTTTATTCTGAGGTTGCCAACTCTTCACTGTTTACCTAAAACCTGCAGCGGCACAGAGACAACAAAGTTCTTCCAGGTCTCCAACAGCCCATTGCCACAGAGCTGACAGCCTGAGCAGGGCTCTCCCACCTTCAACAAAAGCCACACCAGTTATTTTTTGACCAGCTCTTCAGACTGTACAGGCATAACCACCAAAAGGACAGGACTTTAACGACTGGTCTTGAGTTGTGCAAAAACGCCAGGGGACCTTGACAGACAGTTCAAAGTGGTTCAGCCATTCCAGTACTAGTATCCACAGCCCCATTACTACAGGGCAGGGAAGGAGCACTTGGGAATATCCCTGAACTCCGCAAAGGAACTGGCTGGAAACCCTTTAAAAAGAAAAATCTAAGCCCTGGAAAAGTAGGAGAGCAAAGACTGTCTTGATTTTTACAGCCTTTGTGATATAGAAAACAGCAGCAGAGAGCTGCTAGCAGAGCTGTAGCCCAGCTGTGAGACGTGGACTCAGTCTGGAAGGAGTCACCACCCACTTGTCCGAGCAACTCTAGATGATCTTTAAGTCTTTTTCAACCCAAACCATTCTATGACCTGGGTCAGCCAGCAAAAGCAGCCGTTCTGCAACAGAGCAACACCATCCACATCTGTAATTTCTCCTCAGCACAGAGAAGGAGCATCTCAGCATACCAGCCACACTTCAAGGACTTAATTCCAAGCATTAAACTAGAAACCCAATCCTTCCAACTCGTGTATCAGGCAGAGGACACAAGTGACCGGGCCCACAGCCCACCAGCAGGAGGAAAGGCAACACTTCTCCCAGTGGTCCACACGGCACCAGTCCGGAGACGGGCACTGAACAAACGCACACGAGAGATATTTCAGCTTTTATTCGGAAATCCATCTGTACATTCCGACTCGCCGAGTGGCAGCTGCCAGGGCGGCAGCACCAGGGGGCAGCAGCAACCAGGAGTCACCGGAGCTTCCCCAGCGCCTGGAAACAGGAGCCAGCGAAGGAAACCAAACGCCGCCGGCTTTTACATCTCACCTTCTATGAGCAAGGGAATTGGAAATCGAGTCATCTTTATCACATTCAGAAAGGTGTTGGATTTAGGGTCCTGTGCGTTCAGCATAACTATCTCGAGTTGAAGTGACTATTCTGCAGAGCAGCTTGAAAACTGTCCCAGGCTTGCTTTTCCCAAAGCCAGCATCTTAAAGCTGCAGTACTCTCCAGGCATCTTTCCCAGCAGTCCCAAAGCCAAATAACAAAAGAAGCCCTTGCAAATAAATAATCACAGGAAAATAAATAAGATTAGAACTGAAATATACAGTTACATGGTCTTTATTTGGTTTCAGAGGTGGAAAAAAAGTGGAGCCAGACTGCAGCTTTAAGCCTCATGCCTGAATCAACCTCAAACACTTGGTAAATTTTACAGCTGATTAGCAGTACAGGTCGGAGATCTGAAGTTCCACGGAGATGAACATTTAGCCACATACGCACACCCTTCCCCAAGGCATACTTTATTTTTCCAAGTTAGAAAAAAGCGTGCTATGGGGAAGTGCCCCCTCCCAAGCTGAACAGACATGACTGAAGACCTATTTACTGTCACAGTAAAACATCCCAACAAATAACTAACCCCACCCATGTTTGCAAGGAGAAACTGGTTCAAACCATGCACCAGGGAGACAATCCTCTCTCAGGATCCTTTAACTCCACTGGCCCCACAGAATCCATGAGCAAATCCAGCTACCAGGAGGGCTGTCAGCTGCCTATCGCTTCTTGTGCTCCAAGCCTAGTTGAGGAAAGTCGTAAGCCCATTATTTCTACTTAAGCCAGAAATCCTGTTAATGTCATTTAGAGGCAGTTCTACAGCAGGAGCTCTTGATCTGCTCTCTGGGGTACACCAAACCCCTCTCCAGGAACTCCCACACAGAAAAAAAAAAACACAGAAGAGAAAAGCAATCCATTGCAAGCCAGTGTCCGATGATTGTCCCTTTGGGGAGGGCAGGAATCCAGGACAGGGCAAGGCAGGGGAAGGGAGGAGGGTGGCAGGTGGGGAAAAGTTAGAAACAAACTCAAAACCACCAAGACACAAGGAGGAGCTCAAAGCCCCTCAGCAACTGATGGCACTGGGTTGCTGTTTGCTAACAAAGTCTGAAATGAAGTCGAACTCGTTCTGTCCCAAGAATAACTCCGGCAACTCCTGAATCCGGTCCAACCCCAGTTCCAGGACAAGGGATGTCAAGACCTCCTCATCTATGAGATCAGTGTCCATAACATTCAATGTCAGCGCTGGTGAGGGCATGTGCTGCATGCCTGGGTGCTGGCCCGGTCCCACTCTGTACTGCTGGGCACCAGCTGCCATGGGCCCGTTGCTCATGCCCAGCGGGTGGCCCTGGTACTGGGTGTTGAGTTTTTGTAGGTGCATGCTGGCCATGAGCTGCTGGGTGCCCACCGGCCCCATGTACTGCTGCTGCTGACCCGGGCCATTGAACATCATTGCGTTCTGCATCTGGTGGTGGCCCATCTGTCCGCTGAGGCTGGGTCTTGGCCTCATCGCACCGTCCATGCCGGCCCCTCCGTAGGGCATCATCTGAGCGGCGGCAGGCAGCGTCCTCAGCACATGCTGCCCGTGCTGCGGGGGTCCCTGCAGCCCGCTCACCCCCATGCGGTAGCTCTGCAGCCCGGCGCCACCGTGGCTCATCGGCATCATCATATGCTCGGCCATGGCCCCAGGTCCCTGTGAGATGACAGCGGCTCGGGCACGGCTCCCGGGGACGGCACCGGGTCCCGCTCCCGCCAAGCCGGCTCCGACAGAAGATCCCGGAGAGCCCCCACCTCCGCCCGGGGGGAAGGCACCGCTCCGTTCCCTCCGCAGGAGTCCGCTGGCGGGGGAAGCTGCGCGGAGCGCGGGGACCCTCGGCACGGCCTCGCCAGGAGCCGGGCTGTGCCTGCACGGTACGCACCGGTCCGGGGCTCCAGCAGGCAGCGGCTCCCTTCTCCGGCAGCACCGCGGGCTCGGCCAAGCTAAGCTCAACGCCCTGCAGCTCGGCTCGGCTGGGCTCGGCTGGGCTGGCCGGCAGCAGCGGCCGCGCTCCCGCACTTATAGGGCTGCGGGCGGGGCGGGTGGGGGCGGCCACGGCGCCCATTGGAGCGCGGGCGGGCGGCCCGGCCCCGCGGGCGGGCGGGACGGAGGGAGGGGAGAAAGGAGGTACGGTGGACTCGGCTCAGCTCGGCTGGGCTCGGCTCGCCACGGAAGGGCATCTCTCTGACACTGCAAACAGCCCACCGTCAGCTCTCTGGAGTCACCTCTCCAGTGCCTTCCTCCTCACAATGCTGCTGCCCAAGTCTTTGTACCCGCTAACACACTGGCTGGCTGGGCTTCAGGTCCCATGTGCAGAGCTTGTGCTGAGCTCCTTGCTTATACTGAAGTGCACCTTTGTCAGGTGCTGCCAGGGCCAAGGTTAGTGGCCGAGAATAGTTGGTGGTGGCATCAGCTGGGTGGTTGGTTACTCGGCCAGCAGCATCTTCCTAGCAAGGATGCGCCAACCTTCCAAACACAGATGGTACTGAGGGTGTTGTTACACACAGGGGTTTGCTCGTATAACTCTCTGCAGAAGTCTTTTTCACCTCTGAGGTGAGCTTTGTTTGCAGCCCACATGCCTACCTGCTGAGCTGTACTAGCTAAATTTTTTCACCATGGGCTTAGACTACAGCAGCTTTGGTACTCTCTGCAGAATGTGGTGCTTTCCAGTAGTGTATGAAAGAACAGTGGTGATCTTCCTTGTCTGCTTTGTGTTTTGAAGGAACGTAGAGACTTCTTTTTAAAAGATACTAATGTTGCATAGTTACCTGCTCGGAAGGCACGGAATGACAAAGTTCATCTTGCTTCCCCAACTTCATTCTTTGTCCCTGTCCTCTCCCAGACAGCCCTTAACCACAGCATTACAGACCATGGGGGTCTGTGGACATTACAGTGTCACGGTAGTGACAGACAGATCTTTTCTGCCTGCTTGGAGCAGGTTGTTTTGTGGAGTTTTAAGTGTTCTGCCTGTTCATGGTGCTTGCAGACCCTGGTGAGCAGAGGAAGGGTCTAAGTACATGCTACCATGGAGGGACTAAGTCAGGCAGTGTGGGCACCTTCGGTGAGTTCTGAGGCATGGTACTGACCTGAAGGGTTGCTTATAAGGAATATTTTTGTTTCAGAACACTTTAAACCAGCAGCTCAGAGTAGATAACACCTGGGAGCCTTCAGCTCTGAATGCCAGCAGCCAGGAATGGAAAGTGTCTTCTCTTACCAGGACAGAGCACAGGGCCATAAATCTCCAGGACATTCTGGAAGCTGCTTTTGTTTGTGCCACCTTCTGCCTTGCTAAGTGGCTGGGATAGATTTCAGGTGTTGATGGTGAGCCTCTAGCTGATGAATCAGTTGGTTAATTGTTCAATATAATTATGTAATGATTGTTTTTTAACTGTGGAGATTTTGACAAATGCATTTTTAGTATGCTCACATTTTTACACGCTCACATACATATACCTGCCTCCTATAAGCTCACATGCAGATGCACACCCAGGTGAGGAATAAATGCTAGGGGAGTGTCTGCCCTTGTCTTTTCAGAGGCATCCAGCTGTGAAAACATCTCTCACTTGGAGGAGAGGTGTGGTGTGTCCTGCAAGACCTGGGCAGGGGCAGGAATTCTTGGACAGGTGTAACAGGTGGGAAAGGGCTCTCCACAGCATTTGCATTACAGAAGACCCCAAAGGTGGTAAATTGCCCTTCATTTTGGAAACAAATTAGTAGATGAGAGAACACTCTTGCTGAACACAAATGGGAAGGTCCCCTCTATCTCTATCCTCACTCATGCCCATCTCCTGGAAGGGTAAGACCAATCAGCTACTCATCCGGTTTGAAAATAGTTTGACCAGAAATAGAGCTATGTGCCAGCTTTGTGCCATTGTCCCTAAATGTTTCCCCAGCATGACCTGGGGTGTTTGAGAAGAACCAGTGCCTGCAGGAATGGAAGGGCACAGGAGGATGGGAGGCATTACAGTGGGCAGAGGTGTCCACAGATCCACAGCCTCCCCGTTTGCCATGTGTGCCAACTTCCTGTGCTCTGTGTCCTGAGGGCTCCCTGTTCTTGAACCATTAATGTTTTATTTCACAGGGACCAGCTTAGACTGGCCTGCTGCAATTCACACTGCCCAGCTGGTGGCTGGGGGGCAGAGCTGAGAAAGGACTGACCAGTTCTGGTAGCATCTCTCTCATTGCTCTTTTTGGCCCAGAACAACCAGTGGGTCCTTGTTGTGCTGAGGTCTTGTGGATTAAGGAGCCAAACCGCTGCAGCCATATTTATACGTTATGTTGTGTGACCCATCTAACCCCAGGCTTGTGTCTCTCCCCTCTGCCCTGCCATCTGTCATCAGCACACGGACAGACTGGTCTTTCTGGGAAAGCAGATAAACTGCCAGAACCAGCCCTTGGGCTGTTGGTCAGTGAGCCCTGATTGAAGTCACCACATCAGCCACCTTCAGCAGTGTGTCATTCATGGCTTCCTGACATGGGACTTCCCCAGGCTGGCTGTACTGGTATCATCAGCCCTGTGTTATCAAGGGTGCATTACCCAAGCTGGGAATTAATCAGACTGTTGCTCCAGTGGCACCAGTTTGCCTCGGTAAGACTGGGGATATGGCAGCACTGCCCATGTGTCTATGTCCCAGGTCAAGGCATCCATGTGGATGGGCAGCAGTTCAGGGATCTGACCACCAGCACATTGCAGATCTTCCCTTTTCCCTCTTAGGAGGCAGCCTGATGCACAGCTCTGTGTTACCTATGACTTAATATATGTGAGATGTTCCCTCCACATATTTGATCCCTCATCGTCATGCACTGACTGCGCAGCTCCGGTGGTAGAATCCTGCCCCCAAGCTCCCCGGGGATGAGAGGTGGCACAGGCATGTGCTTTTTGTAAGCAGAGATGCAAAGACTTTTATCTTGCAAGGTTTTGCATGTATCAGAACTGGTTCTTGCTAATTGCAGTTGCTGATCTCAAGTACAAAATCTTCTTTATTTTTTTGCAAGAGTCTGAGATGCTTAGTTTTGGGGCGGGGGGTGGGAAAAACATTTTTATAAAGAGCTTTGTAGAATGCAAGATGTAGTGATAAATGAAGAGCGGGTAAAGGACTTTTTGGGGAATTACCTCAGACCAAACGATTCTCACTATGCATTTCGGCTTACAACCCACCCTCAGCTGTGGGGTGTGAGGTGCCTTTGTGTGGAGATTGCAGAAGAATTTGAGGAGTGATGTGACCTATGTATTCGGGTGTACATGGAAGGATCTGAGAATCTCCATTATTCAAAGACTCCTGGATGCCCAGTTAAGTCAATGCTTGCTCCTACAGAGCTCCTGCAGGTTTCAAAGCAATTGAGGTGTGCAGATAAGTGCTAAAGCAATTTGGAACATCATGTTAGGGGAGAAGCTTGGCTTTGAGGGGCAAATGTCCAGCAGAAGCCCCTTTGTAGTCCCTCACTGAGGGACAAATATAGAGAGTAGAAATGCACAGTAGGAGGCTGGAAGTCTGTAGAAGTGTGACCTAGACTGAGATCCATCAGGTACAACTGCCTGATGTTGCTGTTCCTGGGTCTTGCTGTGGGCATGTGTACATAACTCGCCTCTGCATGGGCTTAAACTCCTT
Source organism: Monarcha castaneiventris obscurior (assembly GCA_026261815.1). Classification (NCBI taxonomy): domain Eukaryota; kingdom Metazoa; phylum Chordata; class Aves; order Passeriformes; family Monarchidae; genus Monarcha; species Monarcha castaneiventris. Next base: position 987,318 of record JAMPIT010000511.1, on the reverse strand, counting down.
GCAGCTCTCTGCTGTATCACAACAAAATACTCCTGAAGTATTGTTTTTCCAGAAGATGGTGGGTATCAGGCAAGATGCTCTTCTTGCATGCTGTTGGCTTGCAGTAACTCCCATGGGCCCAGCAGCTGGTGGACTGTGGCATTTGGGAAGATCTTGGGCTGGACGAGTCCAGAGCTGGATTGCTAAAGCACTCACTGTTCCATGAGGGGTGGAGAATGTCAGTGGCACACAGTGCTGGGAAGGATCAGCTGTTGAGCACCAGGCAGTCATCATATGTGGCAGCAACCAGCTCCCACCTACCTTTTTCTCCATAAACTTTCTGTCCTCACTTGATCTTTCCCCATCATGCCAAGGTGGCACCTATATTTTGGGTACTTGGAAAAGCAAGGGCAGGAGGGGTCCCTGAGGAAGGTGGTGGAGATGCTACAGCACCTCACCAGCCCATAGCCAGCTCCTTGCTGGTGGTTCGGGCTCCTGGGAAGAAAGAGGGGCCACAAACTGGGCACAGGGAGACTAAACAGATCCATTGGACTTGGAGAGTCCTAGAGCCCACACTGCCCACCCCACAGGGCCTGCTTTTCCCTTTCTGGTGGAAGGGTTGACACAATCTGATTCCTTTAAGTCCTTCCTGGGGGCACATCTGCTGCCCCTCCCTGCACTGCCAAGGGGTTGAAAGTTTTTCTGTGTAATGTTTGACTATTTTGGGACATACACTTTAATCAAATTTTCATTATCAGCTGCTATAGGTCTTTATACCAGATCTGAAAGGATCCTAGGGAGTCTCTGCTGCACATCTAATGGTTTCCCAGCAGATTAGTTTATTGACAACCAGGAGATGAGAAGGGGGTGCTCTGCACTGTCATTTTTTCTTTGTTTAAGGACCATCGCAGTTTGCAAACCTCAATTCTGAAGCTGAGAAGTCTAGCAGAGACTATGGTGCTATAAATACTGAACCAGGAGCAAATTCTGATGGAATTTCTTCAATTTGGCTTTAAATAAGTATGCCAACAAGGCAAGATTTATAAGTTAAATTAAATATTAATCTTCTTGGCACTGAGTTACACTTACAGGTGTCTCTGAGAAAGAGAACTGGCCACCAGCAAATTCTTTGAGACACCCTCTTACCAAACCTATTTCTTGTCCCCAGATGGGTCTGACATGGACAATTAAGGTGACAAGCACCATTCACTGGGCAGGATGTGGGTAATTTGTGGTGCCATCAGGGCCATGGGTACCAGCATGGCTCAGTAAGGAGGTGTGGTAGATCTGAGCTCCCTGGGGGCTGGGAGCAGGGCAGAGCAACATCTCCTGGGAGGGTGCCCCAGACACTGCCTGCCTGGTGATGGATCTGTGGAGTTGTCACCCCACAGATGATTTACAGGGAAGGACTTTGCCCAGCACAGTCATGGTGTCGTACCATCCCTCAGTACATGTAGGGCAGGAAGAGGCTCGTGCCAGCATGGAGCTTCCTTGAGCAAATGCCTCTTAGATGAGAGAGATGGGATGAGTGTGGGTTTCTCTGAGAACAACTATGGGCATGCAGCAGGAAAGATTTTTCCTTAAGGTTTAAAAAACCCCCAAATATTAAGGAGGAAAACGAAAGAGCTCAGGTGTGGCTCCTCTCTGGGCACAAGTAACTGCACAGCCCCACAGCAGCCACACAAGCATTCACCCAACAGCAACCCCAAATCTCCTCTCCCTGAGTTCTGCCTGGTAATAGAGTCCTCCAGGAGAGCAGAATCCAGGTGTTACATTAGCCTGTGATTCTCATCTGTATTTACATGGAAACACTTCATAAAAGGCAGGAGGTGCTAGGCAGAGCCAAGGGATGCAAACAGCCCACTGGAGGGGGCAAAAGGTGGATTGAACCCTGACAGCCCCACTGGGTGCAGGGACTGGTCTGCAGCCACTGGCCAGCTCTGGGGAGCCATTAACCCTGCTGGGATGCCAAGGATGGGAAGGCTGGGCCTCGTCTCAGCTCTGTGGGAGCCTGCCAAATGTGCAGGTGGTGGGTGTGCAAGCTCCTTGCACATGCATGCTGGGCACACAGCTTCCTGTGTGCACTGATGTGGGCCCACTTGCCCCTCAGCAGCACCTTGCCTGCCAGGGCCACTAAAGAGTGCAAAGGTGACTGAGGCCAGAGCCAGGCAGGAGGGGTTGGTGCTCCCCCGGGAGCGGGAGATGCAGCTGATCCCAGCACCCTGTGTGCTCCAACCACCAAGCTGGCTTGCCCAGCTTGTAAACAACTTTTTTTTTTTTCCTCTGGGCTAATCTTGCTCTGTGGGGGCAGATAACATCACTGGAATTTTTCCAGTGTCCTTTGCAAGAGCCTCCTTCTTTGGACTTTGGCTGAGACGCACATGAATGAGACACGAGCTTCCTCAATTGCTTTCTCTTGTTTGCTTTCCTCTGGGTCTGCTTCCTGCTCTGCTCATTGCTCCTGCTTCCTGGTCTCATGGAGAGTGACCAGACCAAGCTCAGCACCACCTTGTGCTTCCCTGCATGTCCCTGTGGGGCTGGGGCTAGGATGCTGGCAGAAAGCAGGAGGGGCAGCAGGGTCTGGACTCTCCTCACTGATGCCCTGCAGAGTGGGGCTGGCACTTGGTGAGCTCCTGCTCTGCATCCTGGCTCTTTCCAGGCAGCTGCTTTGGGTTTAGGCCTGTACCATGGCTGGCGTGGGCTGCATTTCAGCCTCAAAGGCCCAAAGGGGTTCTTGTCCTGTGGCAGAGCCAACCCCAATACAGGTGATGTGGTACCTGAGCCCCAGCCCTCCCAGCTGCCTGCCCTCACTCTGCCCAGAGATTCCACTTATTGCCCCTTGAGCCCTCAGGGACCTCCATATAGGGTCTGACAACAGAAAATCCATCCTGCTTTGGAGAGGGCTGGCAGCCCAAGCACCACTCAGCCATGGATGTGCAGCCAGAGCCCGGCCCAAAGGTCTCCAGGTGCTGCTCTGAGTGTGGTAGGACCAGGCAGCCTGCCAGACCAGTCTGCCAGCACAGCCTCTGACATGCTACAGGGCCACAAGTGTCACCAGCTCCTGCCTCAGCAGGAGTGGTGCACGTGTCACCATTCACCTCTTCCCTGTGCTGTCATCCCTCCCCAGCACAGTTCTGTGGCTTGCTGCAGCCAGGGAAACTGAGGCACTGACCCTGTCCTGCTGCTGGCCACAGCTGAGCCACCAGCCTGCACAGGCCTTGCTTGTGCTCTCTTGGTATTTTCCACTTCTATTCTTCCTTTCCACCTGGGAGTATTCCAGGTTTCTGTATGGAGTCTGTGGTCCACAGACTAGCTGGCTCTGGTGTCCAAGGGATGGTCCACATGTCAGGTCATGGGGCTCTGCTCTTGCATGGTCCTATCAGTACCATGGCTGTCCTGTCCAGGTCCCCCAGCATGTTCTTTCCCTTCTAAAGACAAGCCAAGGAGTCATCCCCTCTCATGTGAGTGACCCACAGATCTGCTTCAGGGTGAGAAGCTGCTTTGCCCAAGGCCTGGCTCACATCGCTGCCCAGGCTTATGATCATCAGTGCATGGCCTTTCTGGATGTCTTGATCACCATGATTTCCCTCAGGCTGGATTTGAGGCACAGGTGGACAGAGCAGGGCTGTGGTGTCTCTGGCAGGAAGCCTACTGTGTCCTGTCTCATCATGGGTCAAGACTGCCTGTTCTTGGGTCCCCCTCCCATGCCCTGTTCCTCTGCCCATTCCTCCCAGGACCTGATGTGATGATGGGGTCAGTGGAGGTGGACAGCAGCGGGGCTTTCTCACTCAAGTGCTGCTCCTGTGAGACCCAGCTTTCTCTGGGGCAGGGAGTCAGAGAGGCTTGGGGTTATTTCTTGTTATCTCCAGGCACCTGCATTGCTGCTGTGCTGAGGCAGATTAGCTGTGGCGGTTTCTCTGGTCTGCTGTTGCCTCATGCAACTGACTTGCATTTGGAGTTTGGGGTAGTTGGGGCTGTGGTGGTGAGTCTTTGGAGGGGCTCTAGAGTGGTGTTTCTTTCATTATCTTTAGGAATAGCTGTTACTGTTTATCTGCCTTTTCTTTCCTTCATGTTATGCAACCTCCTTTTGAGATGTCAGTGGCTGTTTTTCCAGGGTTGATGTAGCAACAAAACTCTTCCTGGTGTTTCCAGACCCTCATGGCTATAACATCCAATGTCAACATCTGCCCCTCTCACTCCCCTGACTGTATTAGGATCCCCAAGTACTTTTCCACTCCAGTAATGAGTCCAGGTGTTGAGCAGGGACTACAGCAAAGCCCTGCAAAGATGCAAGTTTGTGAATGGGCTGGGTGCCGGCAGCTCTGGTTCGCTTGGCTAGGGGTGGATCAGGGCAGGTGACTCAAGGCAACTGAAAGTTTTATCCTGGGAGAGCTGCCTGGGATCCAGGTTGCTGGGACCTGTTTGTCAGGTTCCTATTTTTGTTATTCACTAGCTCAGTATTCCTGAAAACAAATTGTGTTGTTGTCACCTGATTGGCATCATAGGCGTCAGGGCATGGAGAGTGTCCCGCATGGAGAGCCTGTTTGGGTGGCTGGATCTCAGCTCTGCAGTGACTGCGTTTTGACTCTGCTGTGGCCACGTGCAGGTGTGCCAGTCCTGTGGCTGCCTGCAGCCAGAGCTGCTCCTCTTGGGCTGTGCCCCTGGAAGAGCCCTGGTACTGCCTGGGGACCTGGCCCCCACCAGCTCCTCCAAAGCCAGGGCAAAGCACCACAGCCTTTGCTGTCAGAGGAGACCTTCAGACTCTGTCATGTATGGCTGTTTTGTGTGTGGTGGCTGTGGGCTGAACCTGCAGCAGGGACTTGATAGAACTGTAGAACCTTCCTGAACTGGAAGGGACCCACAAGGATCACCGAGTTCAACTCCTGGCCCTGCACAGACACCCGAACACCCTGGGCATCCCTGGAAGTGCTGTCCAAACACTCCTGGAGCTCTGGCAGCCTCGGGGCCTTGCCAATTCTCTGGGGAGCCTGGGCAGCGCCCAGCACCCTCTGGGGGAAGAACCTTTCCCTCATCTCCAGCCTGAGCCTGCCCTGGCCCAGCTCCAGCCATTCCCTGGGTCCTGTCCCTGGTCAGAGAGCAGATTGGAGCTGGCCCTGCACTGCCCCTTGTGAGTAGCTCTCAGTGTGCTCTGCCTTCAGTTTCCTCTGGCCCAGCTGAACAGTCAAGTGACCTCAGCTGCTCCTTGTATTGCTTCTCCTCTGGACCCTTCACTGGGCTTTGGGACAAAAGCCCCTGGGTTTTGTTCTCCAGCTGGCCCCCTCCTGCAGCAGAGGTGAGCTCTGCTGGCCCCTGGCTCAGGCTGTGGGCTGATGATGGTCCCTGAGCTGCCGCTGTGTTGGGGTAGGACAGGACAGAGTCACTGATGTGTGAGAAACTGCTGGTTATATAGAGAAGAGAAAGAGCTGGCAACAGGCTGATGCAAGGGCCCTTGACAGAGCCTGAACAACCTCAGGAGGCTGCAGACAGTTCTGGGGAGAAGGTACTTGTGGTGGGACACTGCTGCTTCCTTCATCTGCAACATCTTTCTGGAACCGGACATTTCTTCTTAGGCCAAGCTTCAGCAGAAAAACCTGCCAGCTAAACCAGGGATTTCACTGATAGGTAATTTTTTGCTTAATAGCAAACCAGTTACAGGAAAATGTTTTATTTTGAAGAAATAAAGAAACAAATTTTTCTTGCATCATCCATTCTCCTTTTCATCGTGGTAAAAGCTGACAGGGAGCAGGACCTGCTTCTGATCTTAGAAATACAGAAGAAAACATCTGTTGGTGTTTGTGGTGAGAGAAGCATAGCTGTGCCTATCTCACTGAGCAGCCCTGCTGCTGCTGCCTGCCTGAGCTTTAGTCATCCTGTCCTGTCACCAGGGTGGTGTGTCAGTGGCTCAAGCAGCACTGCTGGCCTGGTGCGGTGTACATGGAGATCAGCCACAGCAAAGGGGTTTGTGGCCAAAGGAAGGCCAGTTCTCATGTGGACAGGTTTTCTTTTTACATGAAGAAAACGGTCTGGATGTTAAAGTGAATAATTCATTTTTTTGGGAGTAAACTGAAAGTATGTGCTATCTGAAAACGCACGTTTCTGGCCGGTATCCACTGAAATCCATGGGAGCTATTGGCATATGTGATGTTAGGAAAACAGCTCTTGTTGCTGCTGCTATTGTCAGGATTAAAACTTAATTGCCCTTTTTGGGAACACTGACTGCTTAAGGCATCTGTTGTGTAAGGGACAAGCTGGTGAAAGTAGATGATTGCCAGGTGGGGAGAGGAACCCTCCTCCTGCTGCCGTGGCCATGCTGTGGGCTTGTGAAAGGTGTTTGTAGTTTGTAGAAGCCTCCTGCCTGGGCTTCAGGGGCAGTGGTGTTGGGATAGTTGGTGCTATGGGTATGGGGGGGTACAGGAGGAGTGGGAGCAGCATTCCTTCCTCCTCCCCCACCCTCCTCCACTTGCCCCATCCATCTCTCTCTGCTACTGAGTCTATGGACAGGGTTGTACATGGCAGGGTTGTCTCAAGGGGTGCTCCTGCATATCTCAGTGGAGAAGTGGCCAAGGCCAGACTCTGAGGTTCTCCTGTCACTGGGGTCTCCCTGATGCACCCAGCAGAGACATGAGACAGTGCCCGTTATATGCTGGCACCCTTTAAATATCTCATTTCCTGACACCAGTGACCACAAGTGCTGCCAGTTCTGGCCTTGGCAAGGTCTGAGTTGGGCTCTGCAGTTGAGAACATGAAATGAGTTTAGGGAAAAGTTGAGGGTCTGAAATGGGAAAATCCACATTAAAAAACTGCAGTCCCTGGGAGACACCAGTGTAAGGCTGGAGGACAGCTCTGTATGAGGTTACAGGCCTCTCACCTGGGACAAAGGTGGAGGTTTTGGGTGAGATTTGGGCTACCACAGCTCTTCCTGTGTTCTTGGCTGTGGCTTGGTTGTGCTGCACTTTTCAGCAGTACTGTGAAAGCATTCCCATGTCTTGGAGTGAGGTGGCTGTGTTACTGTTGTTCTGAGGAAGCAACACATGGAATTGTGCTCCATGGCTGGATTTTTGCAGGCAGCTGAATTGCCTTCTCACTGGTGTAGTTATCTGATGCTTTAGGGACTTCCAGCAGCATACACAGGAGTTCATCTAGTGCTGGAGCTCTTGATAAGCAGGGAAGAAGGGCATTGGGGTGGGAAGCAAGGTCTCCTTCTTGCTATGGATATGTGGCATTAATCTGCTCCACTATATCTCATGCAATGCACCCTTGGAGAGCAATCTGGACCAGCTTTAAGCTTCCACCTTGGTGGCACTGCAGTCCCCTGCCAGCTGTGCTTCAGCCATGAGAGTCTCAATGAGAAGTTCAAAGGGCCTTGTGCCTCAGGAGCTGAGCTCCCCCAGAGCTGAGCAAAGAGGAGCACCTGGCTGGAGCAACCAGGAGAAACAGCAGGAGCCACGTTGTGTCCAGGGCAGTGCAGCCCCGCCAGTGTCTGGGACCTCCTCTGGGCATTTTCAGCTGGATGTTGTCAGATAGGAGGATTTGGACTCAAGAGGACTGGCAAGGTCTGGCATGGATGTGGGCCCTGCAAAGTAGCCCAAGGCAGCAGAGAACTGCTTCTACTCTCCCCACATGAGGAGCTGATCCAAGCTGCACAGGTTTCTGCAGCATTCCCAGCTAAGATCCCCTTTCCCAAGGTTCTGTGAGCAATGCAGTTTCCTTCCCAAGGTGTGGGAGCAGGTGACACAGCACACAGACTTTGCAGGCACTCCTGGAATGATCACCATTCACTGGAGACAGGGTGGGAAATGCATGTGTTCCATGGGTTCATCTAGATTTCAGCGTGTGTTTCATAGTCTTTGCTTCATGGCCACAGGGGAATGCTTTTGAGCTTGTGACTGGGTGACCCAGTGTCACTGCTCAGGAATGTGGCAGATGTTGCCCGTGTTTTGGACTGTGCAGCATTTGGGTTCCTCAGCTCTGGGTGTGTGCTGGACCAGGTGATGTTGGGGGAAGGAGAGGATGAGGTAGGTGAGGAGGTCTGTGCACAGGTAGCTTTTCTGGTAGCTGAATGCACTTGCTGGTCTCTCAGGGCACCCACTCAGATGTTGTCCCCAGAGCAGTTGCCTTAAGATATTGTACCTGGGATATGGCAAAGTCTGTGGCTGCACCCTGCAGCATTGCGTTAGAACAAAGCTGCTCCAAACCTGCAGATCAAGGTCTGAATCACTGCGAAGGTCTGCACTGCTCACTGGGGCTGCCCACACTCGCTGTGATGGCAGGACAGGGAGCTCAAGTCTTACAGGCAGAGGCAGCCTGCTGTGAGCTCTAAAGTCTTCCAGCTTGACAAGCCTTGCCGTGGCATCCCTACCTTGTCCTTTGCCTCCATGGGCTCCTCCACTTGGGCTAGATCATCTGTCCTCATCAGCTCTGTGCTGTGGGGAACAGACATCTCTTGGACCTGAAGGGTCCCAGCTCTCTTAGCCTCTCCTCATATAGAAGATGCCCAAATCCCTTCATTTTTTGGCCCTATCTGCTCCAGTAACTCCATATCTTTTCTGTATTGCAGTTTGTGCAGCAGTTTCTGGGCTTCTCTGAGATCTTGAGATCTCCTTGGGCTTCCAAGCACCTCCTCTTCCTTTGGGAATGCCTTGGAGGGTTTTGCTGTCTCACTGTTAGTTTGCAATCTGCATTAGGGAGCTGGAGCCACCGTGGGTGCACATGTCCTTAGGCTGGAACCACCGTGGTCCCTGGGGTCTGCCTCCCCTGGGGCAGCTGGGTGCCCCATGTGCTGTCCATTCACCCACTGCTTCTCACTGCACCCTCCTGCTCTGGGCTCTGAGCTGCCCAAGAAGTGTGGGGCATGTCAGGGTTTGTGTGGACCTGAGCTGTGCTGTGCCTGGGCAGGAATGGGAGGTGTACCTGGGTTGAGGGGGGTACTCCCAAGGCGAGGACAAAGCACACCAGTGGGTGGGAAGGCCCACTGGAGACAACTTGAGCTGCTGCAACCGCTTTATGTTGTTCTGTGCAATGTGTGAGCAATGAATTACACATGGAAGTGAAGGAAGTGAGGAGAGGTGGCCTTCCCCTGCTAGTCCTTTTGTGGGGTGAAAAGTATGAGCAAGTTTTGGGGCTGGTGACAGCAAGGAGCAGGAAGAGGAAGTGTGAGGGATTATAAATATCTTGTGCTCAAGGGGCAAAGCAGTGAGATACTTGTTTCCATGAACAGGCTCCTGGAGTGTGACACCCTCTTCCCTCTTTCGTGTGGCTGTGCTCCAGATAACAGAAACCACTGCTGATTTCCTGAACTCACTATCTTTGTCATGAAAACCCCAAACAGCAGCAATTTATAAATAAGGCTTAGGAAATAGAACTGCTATTCTGAGGAGCAATGAAACCAGCAACTTTTCCATCTCAACACTTCAATTCTGGTTCACAACAAACTTGAGCCATCACAAAAAGAAACCTGAAGTCTTTTACAGGGAGGATAGTGGGACTGAGCTGCAAAGCTGGCCATGGAAGTGCTATACAGAGTCAGGGTCTTGGGTGCCAGGGTCTGCCTGCCTCCCTCACTGTGCTTACCTCTTCCTAGAATCATAGATTCTCCTGAGCTGGAAGGGACCCACAAGGATCATCAAGTCCAGCACCTGGCCCTGCACAGGATAGGCCTAAGTATCTCACCCTGTGCCTGAGAGTGTTGTCCTAACGCTTCTTGAACTCCCAAGCTCCACCAGAAAACCTACCTGCCTCCTGGCAGGAGCCCACAGACACAGCTACCTGCTACACCTGCTATGCCAGAAAACACATGGCTTCTGATTTCCTCTGCTTTTGCAACCTGTGCCATTCCAGGGCTCTAGGCTTTGTACTAATACCAATGGATAACACTTCATCTGCATCTGTGTTGTACCTCAGCCAGATGCTGAGGAAACCATCAGCAAGATAGCAGGAGCTGAAAGGAGTGCAGGGATGTCTGCTGTCGGTTTTCTCAGAGTTCACCCTGTGCCTCTGGCCAAAGTGTCAGCCCTGTACTGGGACTTCTGGGTGCTGCTCCTTCCCTGCTCTGGGGTATGAACCTGGGCCAAACTGTGCTGCAGTGCTGAAACCCCACAAATAAATGTGGTGATTTTTGGCTCAGTGTTGTCCTGGCACAGTAGAGCAGATCTGATGGGATGGCTGTGAATGGGGAAGCCCTTGGGAATGGAATTCCTGAAGCCTCAGCACTTTGGGAAAGAGATGGATCGTATGGACTGGAGAGTGTTTTGAGATGAGCAATCATCAGCAGAGCCCTGACAGCTGGAGGTGCTGAAGTTTACCCGGAAGAACGGAGAGCAGAGGAAGGCAGGAGAAGTCTTCAAATCTACAGAGAAGGTGGAGGATGGATCTTTCTGCCATGACCATGGTGTGCATCATGACTAAGCTGCAGGAAGGAAGAGTCAGATGAGACTCAAGGAGGATCCTCCTGCCTGGAGACAGCTCTTCATCTTGTAAGAACTTTAAAATAGGACAATGCAAGGACAGCTGAGCTACCTGAAACTGGAGGGCAGGCCTGTCTTCATCCAAAGTCCCTTCTAGGCTCAAGGTGATGCCACATCCAGTCTATGAGATTCTGTGGTCTGTGGGGTCTCTTGTGTCAGGGTGTGGCTGAGTATCCAGAGTGGTGCATCTGCCCTTTGCAAGTCACCATGTGTAGTTTTACAGTTCAGGCCAAGAGAGGACCAAGCTGCCTGCTGCCACATGGAGCATCCTGAGGGAGCTTCCTTGAGGGCAGGAAAAAAGTCTGTGCAGATAGCTGTGCCACCCAAGACTTGTCATTATTTGCATTTTGAGAAGGTCATGTATCCTGGGGGTTGTTGCTGTCAGGGCTTCACACTGATGCGGCTTGATAGGAGCTGCCTGGCTCATGGACTGTCCCACAGCCAGAGCTCTGGGTTTCCACAAGGCAAGACCTGAGGTGCAGAAGCTTCTGCTGAAGGCATGGTTAGACCCAGGCTGGGAAGGGCACAATTTTATGCCGGAAACTTCCAAGCTCAGTGTAACAGGGAAGAGCCACCTCTTCCCCTTCCCATCCCACCCTGTCCCCCTGTGGTCTCCAGAGCAGCGAAGCCTGGCAGAGTCCCACCTTGCAGGAAAATAGCCCCTACTCCTGATGCAAGAACAAGATGACTTCCAACGTTGCCAGCTCTGGCTGTGCAATTGGGCTTTTGCAAGCTGTAGTATTGACAGAACGAGCAGTTAAACAAATACTGTCTTCTGCTGTAACGTTTGTTATTGCTGGCCACAAACCACAGGCAGCTTGGCCTGGCTCCAGGAGAGAGAACTGTACAAATATTTCTGTATTAGAAGTTATCTCCAAGATGCTGCCATGGCTTGGGTGTCCCAGAGGATGGGAATGGTTTACAGGCAAAGGTGGATCATCTCAGCACACTGCCAGGAGAACCTGGGGTCATGGAAAGCTGCTCCTGCGCTCCAGTGCTTCATCTTCTGCATCTCCCAGACACAAGCAGGAATTTTCATACAACAGATCTGCACATATACACAGAGAGAAGGGCAGCAGGCTAAAGGAGGGTGTATGGTGTGTTTGTTGACAGTCCCTGTGGGCTCAGCTTTGAGGAATGGCATTAGCAAAATGGCAAAATCCATGCCAGTTTGAGTTCTGTCACATCAAAAATCTTTTTCATGTTCCCTGCTGGTATTTTGGAACTGACAGCTCATTGCAGCTATGACAATGGATTCTGCTAATCCAAAAAAAGTCCTGAGCTGTAGCACAGATTTAATATCTATTTCATGCATTGTGCCTGTAAAATGCTATTTAGTGTAGTCCTTCTTGGTTTCCTTGTTTGTCTCCCTGACACTACTGATGGGCTGGGATGGAGTGGGATCGGATAGGATGTGATGGGGTGGGATGGGATGGGATGAGTGGAGAGAGTGCAGATGGACTTAGTTATCTGCCACCTCCTTTCTCTGAAACAGCACAGGCCTCAGGGCTTCCTGCAATGGTGCTGTCAGAGGCAGTCATGCAATTGTGCAGCCTGGGGGCTCCCCTGGAGATGAATTCACTCTCTGTGAATAACCATTCAGAGGGACCAAGGAGGAAATCCTCAGCTGGAGCAGATAGCTGAGGGTGGCTCAGATTTGAACATGCTTGTCCCTGCCAAAGCTTGTCCAGTTCTCCCATATCCGTGGCTGCCGAAAGTGTCAGGTGTCCCAGTTAGGTGGTCCTGTGGACTGAGTCAATGGTGTCAGGAGTTATGCAGCTGCATATTTTAAGACAAGATGCCCCAGTGCTGAACATTTACCTTGATCCTCCTGAGGACCCAGCATCTTGCAACATCACAGAATCATCAAGGTTGGAAGAAACTTTCAAGTCCAACTGTCAACACAGCATCACCACAATCACCCCTAAACCATATTCCCAAGTGTCACATCCAGACGCCTCTTGAATGCTTCCAGAGATGGTGACTCCACCACCACCCTGGGCAACTTATTCCAGTGCCTGACTCTGCTTTCAGTGAAATTTTTTCCCTAATATCTGATATATAATCTGAACCTCCCCTAGTGCAACTTAAGGCAGTTTCCTCTTGACCTTTCACTTAAGATATGGCAGAAGAGGTTGACCCACCCCCGGCTGCCCCCTCCTGTCAGGGAGTTGTGCAGAGCCACAAGGTCCCCCCCGAGCCTCCTTTTCTCCAGGCTGAGCCCCTTTCCCAGCTCCCTCAGCTGCTCCTGGGGCTCCAGACCCTTCCCCAGCTCCGTTCCCTGCCCTGGACATACTCCAACCTCTTAATGTCTGTCTTCTCATGTGGGCCCCAAAACTGACCCCAGGATTTGAGGTGTGAGTGGGAACAGAAACTGTTTCTTGCCTGGCAGGGATACAGCGGTGATGGAAGTGTTGGTGGTCGTGTGAAGGTCCAGGAGCCACCAGCGCAGAGGTGGGAGCAGGTCCCTGTGCGCCTGCACTGTCCCCTTGCAGGGCTGAGTGCTGTGGTTGTCACTTCCCGTTTCCCTGGGGAAAGAGTGGAACTGTTAGAGCTGCCTGCACTTGACTGGCATTTGGCTTGCATTGATTGGCTTTTTGTTCCTGATTCCTTTCCTGCTTGAGAAAGCAATTGAGTTGATTTTTTTTTCTCTCTCATCTTTGATCTTGTGAATGTGTTTCCTTTCCAGCCATGTGGCCTTGAACCAGCTCTGGGCTTCAGTGCAAACAAAAACTACATGTAAACAAGTTTGAAGATTGCAGCCCTCCAGAAATGAAACTCTTGAACCTGTCCTGGTTGGCCTTGAGCATGGTTTGATTTCACATGAGAGTGGGAGGTTGTTAGGGCTCACTCCTGAACCAGCAGCACTGCTTTAGGTCTGACATCCTCAGAAGCAGTGCTGTAATGATCTGACATCCAAAATCAGCCCAGTGGCACTTCCAAAATGACTGTGGGAGGGTCATGGGCACTGCACCCAGTCCTGGTGTGGCCATGGACAGGCAGGCTGTGCTTGGTGTCTGACCACACTGCCAGGAGCAGGCTGCACTGCCAAGCTGCCAGTGCCTGGGAGTGCTGATGGAGAAACATGGGACCAATGTTAATCCCTCAAGGCAAGGCTTGGTTGGCCTCTGCTGGGTGCGGATGCGCCACCTTGGTATTTGGGAGGGAGCAAGTGGAGCCATGAGAGATGGGACAAATCTTATACCACCACAATCAAGACAGCTGAATGCAGAGACTGTTACCAAATGCCTAGTCTCACTCAATGCTGCTGGTTTCTTAGAAATTGTTCATGCCCTGGAATGGAAAGACAGAGTTTTCTCCTGTTCTCACTCCTGCTCTGCAAAAAGCACTGTTTCAAAGCTCTGCAGAGCAGATAGTGACCTTAAAGTAAACATTTTCCCCATTGCACACGCATTGGCTTTAGAAACCTTTTTTGGAAGGTAAACTCCAGCCTTGCTCTCTGCACAGCTGCTCACTGATGCTGTTGCTGCTTCTGCCCCTTGGGCTGATGCTGATAGAGCTCTCTCTGCTTGTTCTCCTTGTGCTGCTACAGAGCTGGGACACAGGAGAGGTGAGCAAAGAGCACCTTTCTTGTGGACTAAGTTTTCAGCCACAGCAGGTTTGTTAAACATGAGAGCCTGCCTGTCCCTAAAAATGGGTCTGATTCCTGTGGAACAGCTCAGGAAGGCCCACAGCTCTAATGGACCCAGCCCTTGCTGGCCATTTCCAGTTCATCTGGGAGAAACAATTCCGCATTCGTGGTGGAGGAACAAGGAATAAGTGGTTTTTCTCCTCAGCTGAACGATGTAGCAAAGGCTCTACTTTCTTGTGCCTGAGGCAGCACTGGTACCCTGAATGATTTTTACGTCACAGCAGCACTGCCAGACACAGATTTGGCACAGCCAGCTACCAATAGGTCACCTCTGGCTTACAGATTTCTTGGTGAGGGACAGCCTTGGTAAGGATCCAGCAGTTTAGCTCCTCCAAGGGGGCTGTTGCTCCAAGCACACCCAGCCTGGGCTCTGGGTGCTCCTGCATCCCTCTGGAATGGAAGGTGCATAATCTTGGCTGTGTGCCTCTCCCATCCACAGGAGAGCTTTGCTGGGCACGCTTGGCTAGCTGTAGGACTGAGGGAAGTGGGGCAAAAGTACCGGTGGGGTCATTTGCAGTGAGGTGCTAGGAAGATCATCACCTGTTGTGTCTTGTAGGCTGCTTAGAGGGCTGACTGCAGGACAAAGCTAAGGGCAAGGATACCTCCAGGTCAGATGGAAATTAACGTTACTGGGCTTGTAAGTGGACTCATGTTAGGGCCAGAAGTGGCTGGGAAAAATTTCCTGGAACTGGTTATACAAACTTACTAAGAAGTCATGGAGCTGGGCCAGATGAATCAGAATTGATTCAGGAAAGTTCATGGTTGTAATTGAACCTGTTTCAGACCTCTTTCAGAATGAAACACTTCCAGGTTTCTTTTTGAAGTGGATATTTTGAAATCTCAATGTTTTCCTTCTTTTTGTGATAGCAGAAAATGACATCAAGTTCAGAACAGAAATGGAAACTTGGAATTCTCTAAAACAATGAATGCAAAATTTTGTTTCCAGAAATTGATGGAAGTCAAACTCTGACATCTTGAAATTCCTGGTGGAAGGGGTCTTTGCACTCTGTGCCACTTACAGAGAGGTGTCCCAGAGAGATGAGCACATGTTGCCACTTGTCAATGAGTAGCTCTGACTGTTCTGCTTTTCTTCACCCCATGCAGGGCAGCAGGTTTGTTCTCCCCTGCTGTGTGGCAGAGTCCTCTGAGTTTTGGTGGTTGCTTTCCTTGCTTAGTGCATGTGGCCAGGTGGGAGCAGCTTTGATCACACAGATCATGAGGAGAAAGGAAGAGAAAGATGGAAGAGGGAGGAACATGACTAAAATGGTGGGAGATGGAAGGAGACACATGAGGAGGAGGCAGCAGAGAAGGTCAGAAATAGTCCTGGAAAGGCTCCACATTCCATCTGTATGGTGGAGAAGGTCCTACAACCTCCTTCCAGGACCTGTGGGCCCAAGAGAGTGCTGGAAACGTCCCGAGGCACCAACTCCCAGTTCAGCTCTGGGTGCAGGAGGTTGTTTTTGACCGAGTGTAGGTTTTTCCCCGAGTTTGTGCACAACGCTCTCAGGGCTCTATAAATACCACGGTGCTTCCTGTGGGCTCTGTGAGGAGGAAGCTGTTCCCCGCTGGGGAGGAGGCAGCAGCAGCCTCAGGGTGCAGGCAGTGTGTGAGTTGGGGGGCAGGGACTGGGAGACACACTGTACCATACAGAGCCCCCCTCTTCCCCAGGCTGGCCTGGCTGCTTCCATCCAGCCCAGGTGGCAGAGGCAGGCCTGGCTGCTCGATGTTGTACTGGCTGTATTTCAGCATTTCTAGAAAGCAGCATGTGGGGAAGCCATGGGAGCTTTCTGGGAGTCGAGGCAGGAGAAGGAGGGTGAGCATTCAGGAGGTGACAGCAAGGTTCTGCTGGGGGCAGTCCCAGCCCTTGTCTGACTGAGGAGCATTGGGTGAGATGATGCTGCTTTGAATGATGCAGGAGGTGGCACTCCTGGAGAGAGACTTTTAGGGTGGCTGCAATGGGTTTGGCTTGCTGATATCTCTGACAGCCCTTGAGGAAGCATTGCTCCCAGACAGGAACAGGCGATGTGTCAGGGGTGATTGTTCCCAGATTACGAACTGGTGATGGAAGTACCTGGTGAGACATCCTCAGGCCACCCCATGCTGTTCTCAGCAGACTCCAAAGCTGCTGAATATTCTCTGGGGCTACACTGATGGTGTGAAGGCTCCAACCAGGTTCTGGATAGTCTCTGCGATCTCCTCTGTCTGCTTCCAGTGCTGCCAACTCTTTGGCTTTGCACAGCTGTTTCTGCAGTGATGTCCAGGCTGTCAGAGCAGCTGACCTGGGGCCTTGGGGGAAGCTGGTGCTGCTGCCACTGGGCTGTGTGGAGGAGCTGACTGGTGCTGGGCAGACTGGGGAAGGTGGGCATGCTCCAAGGCACGCACTGGGCCCCACTGTGCAACCCATGTTTGGGGATGTGTCCAGATGGAACCTCTGTCTTGGGAACTGGGATGGGTAAAAGGACTGGCCAGAGCCCTGTCCCCATGGTGGTGCTGCTGTGGGTATTTCAGGCTGCACTGCCCAGGTGAGCATGTGCTGGGATTGCGGGCAGTACTTGGTCTCTTCAGTTCTTCTCCCCTGCCCTTTACACCCCAGAGGCTGGGAAGATCTGCCTGGTCCATTTGTGGACACCACAAAAAAAGTTTTTGTACTCTTCATGTCTCTCCAATATTTCTCTGCAATATTTTGTACCTATTGAGCAGTGTTGCAGCCTGGGAGACTGATAAAATCCTGACAGCATCTTTGAGGGACACAGCTGTTTGGGTTCCTCTCTAACATTTTTGAGTGGCACTGAGTGGTTCAGAGCAGGGGCAAGGAGGCTTGCAGAATCACTGAAGTGCTGGTGTCGGTGTCTGAAGGTCTTCAGCCCAGCCTCACACTTGGAGCAGGACTATCCACAGCAGGACTATTCCCAGCACTGGGTCAGGCTGGTTGCGTCTGCCTTGCTTAGTTTTGAAAAATTCTGAGATGAGGATGGGATGAAGATCTCCCTTTCCATGCGGCCTGTTAGGTTGCCCTCAGCCTTCTATTTGCCATGCTGGCTCAGCCTCGCTCACTCAGCCTCTTCCTTGAGCCCTGTGCTCTGGCTCCCTGGACCTGGCCCTCCCCAGTTTCCTCATGTCCCTCCTGAACTGGGGTCCACTGGTGCCCATATTCCAGGTGTAGCCCCACATAGGGCAGATAATCCCTTTCCTCAGCCTGCCAGGCACATCTTGTTTCCTGCTCT
This sequence comes from Monarcha castaneiventris obscurior, assembly GCA_026261815.1. Taxonomy (NCBI): domain Eukaryota; kingdom Metazoa; phylum Chordata; class Aves; order Passeriformes; family Monarchidae; genus Monarcha; species Monarcha castaneiventris. Next base: position 970,000 of record JAMPIT010000511.1, on the reverse strand, counting down.
CCAGTTTATGGTTTGCCATATTTGCATGGGTGTGCTCTGGGTTCTCCTACATCAGGCAGAGCCCAAGTCAGAAGGAAGCGCCCAGCTGATGTTGCATGCCATTGCGAGAGGAACTTGCCTGAGGTTTTGCATTTGGGAAGCCCCAGGGCTCAACTTCAAAACACAACCTGTACTCATGCAAGCTCTGGTCACCAAGGAAGATCCATCCAGAGCAGATGCCCAGCTGAGCCTTAGCTGTCACCTATGATAAAGGGTCTTGGGTGGAGACATATGGACAGGAAAACCTTTTCAGGCTCAAGAATAGATGGCAAAGTACACCAAGCAAATTTTCCCATAATTTTTAAAAATTATGCTCTAAATGATCTTCAAGCCAATTTGAGGATACGGAGGATATTTTTGTTTGACTGGAAGTGGCAGCATTGTATTTACAGCTAAAAAGAAGACTTGACATGGGAGCAGAGATCAGGCAAGGCAGGGGGGAAGAAAATGACAGATTTTTAAATTGAAAAATTGCCAGAATTGATATGGCTTGACAGAATGTTTCTAGATTATAAGTACTGCATTTCCTAAGACAAGGGAATGTGGGGAAGTAGCACAGAGAGAAAAAAAAGCTGATCCACAGCTTAGCCCTCATGGGGAGAAGGCCCCTGTGCTGGGGCTTCAGTCTTGGCTATCCCCAGCCTGGTTATGTTTCCCCATGAAGTGGGACAAATGTGTAGGATGGGGACAGGAGCCAGGGAAGTGTGAGGAAACCATCCAGAACTCTTCCACTGACCAGGTTCCCTTTGAGGGAAAGCTGAAGAGACAGGAGGGCAATTTGAGTCTCTTCTTGTGTTTTGTCAAGATCGGAGGATGGGAGGTTTCCTGAGCCCATCAGTGAGGGAAGTTACTCTGTGATGAAGAGCTTTCCTGCCAGCTGAACACATGTGCTAAGTAAAACAGTTAAAAAGTAAATAATGAGAACTGCTGCAGCTAGAGTTCTCTTCTAGGATGTGGTAGCATGGTCTGCTCTGCACATTGCCATACAGCCACATTTCTCAAACATCTATTGCCTCTTCTTTGCAGAGTAGCTAATGGCAAAATAGTGCATGAGAAATCACTCCTGGGTTCCCACTTGCCTTGAAAGAAGCAGGATGAGCTGAGAGACAGCTTTGTTAGACTTGCAGTTTTCTTTGGGAGAAAACTGAGCAGGAGGACAGACCTATGGGTTTCTCCCCACACTCTCCAGCCCAAAAGGTCCCGAAAGCTCTTGCCTATACAGGTCCCTGTTCATCCACTCATGCTCTGGGTGGATTTCTGCCATCCCTGTGATTTGGAAGTGTTTCTAGAAGCTCTGTTTCTTCATTCTCTGTGTGTGATATGCAAAGGACACACCATGGATTGCACTCTTCTGCAGGGTGTCAGCTGGTCTGTCTCCTGGGGATGGACCAACTGGGAAACAAGGACTCTGGTACAGCTTCTGCCTCCTGCCTGGTGTCACAGGGCTGCCTGGTTCTTTGCAAGAGGAAAAAAAAAAAATGTGTTCTGCAGTGGAAAGGAACAGCTTGTGTTATGCCAAGGACAGAATGAAGGGAAGGAACACCGAGTGTGGCAGGGAGGGGATGAACTGTCCCCTACACAGATCTTCTTTTTCATGTATTCATTTCACTCCATGGCTGAAGCTAATCTGAGTGGAGGCTTCCATGACCCTGCTAGGGCTCCTGCCCTTGGTGGCATCTTCCTGGTTGCCCCTGTGCCAGTGCTGGCTGAGCTAATTCAGGGAAAAATAACCTTTGTGCTTTGTGTTGGGCCAAATCAGCCCCGTGTGATGGCTGTTTGCATGGCCAGAGACAGTGCCTGCTGCAAGGGAAGGGGCTGTTTCACAGGGGCTGGGAAGGCAGGTCCTGCCTTGGCACAATTAGAGGGGTTTAAATTGCAAGAGCTCTGACTGCATGGGGTTGAGGAGAAAGGGGAAGAAATTAGTCCACAAATCTCTTGTGGGATTTGTGCCAGTTGGCTGGCATCAATCCAAGCAGTCCCTGACCCGAGTCTGGCATCCATCACCTGTGAGCTGAGGCTGCTTCAACTGCTGAGTGACATGCACCTGGCTTGAAGGTAAATATCATTGCTTTCTTGCTTAGGTTATTGGTAAAGGTCAGGGTCTTGAGAGAGTTGGTTCTAGGTCTGCCTGAGCAGCCTGGAGGTGTGGTTTGACCAGGATGCATTGGAACTTTTTGTCCTGACAATGGAAGTGGGCAGATCTGGGATCAGGCTCTGCTGATTTTGCTCAGAGGAACAGGAGGAAAGGAAGCAATTTCTGTAAATTTAGTAAGAAAGTCCTTAAATCTAATTGCTGGAAGTGGTTAGGGAAGCTGACAGACTATAATCAGCTTCGTGGCTCTTTTCCAGCTCATCAGCAGTGCCAGTGCTCCTTGGCTGTGCTCAGGCAGCTCTGGTGCAGCATGTGAAAAATGAGAGTGACTCTCACCTACCCACAGAGCAATCCCACCTATGAGAGCAGCACTGCACAGGCCAGCACAAACAGCGGGGGTGTAAAGACCTCTGGATGGGGAGCAGCCAGGAAAATCTGCTTAGGTGGGCTGCCCACATTCAAAAATTGATGATAAAAATTTTTCAGAAGTTATTTGTACTCAATTGTAACAAATGGGAAAGTCAGGGCTAAAGTTAGGTTTAAATTGCAGTGACCCTTCTGAGAGATGAGCTTTCCTAATAACAGTGCCATGGCTTCATGCTAATTGAGAATAAGAAGGAGTGACACAGTGAATGTCAGGAAGAGTGATAGCTGCTGCAGAGGGAAATTTCTCAGAGAGTGCTAGAGGCAGAAAAGTCTGTTATTTCTGAGAAAATATTATTGAAATGTGGTGTCTCCCTGAGATTCTAGAGAATTTAATCTGCATCAGAGACTGAGAGTGTGTGCTGTTTCACTCATAGGATCAGTGGTGGGCACGCTCCCTGACACCAGTCAGACACTTTTATAATGGGTATTCTCTGTGTTAATGTTATCTCATGTGCTAATAAATAATTTTCTTGTGAATTTTCAGATTCATTTTTGCACCTAGAAAACAGTTAGAGAATTACAGAATATTATGTGTTCTTCAGATGTCACCCAGACATGGATATCCCCTTGGGAGAGCAGACTGTATTTCAGCCTAAATGACTGAGTCACCAGGACACAGTTGCTTTGTGAGCTGACATAGTGTGGTGTGACAACACATGACTTAATGTGACATAATGCAGCAGAGCATGACATCTAAACCTTTTATCATGTGGGTTTTGAATGCACTCGGCAGAAGTTGGGCACAGGTTAAACCCCATTTGCACAGCCAGGGTGTAGCTGTCGATGGGACTGACCCCCATGGGGAAAGCAAAGGGCTTGTTCTCATCACTGGGAGCAAAGTCAGACACTGTGCTGGTGCTACTGAAAGGACTTTTCTGCTTGAAGGCAACAGGTTTGAATTGCAGTGGATTGTGGATTGCAAATTCTCTCTGGCTCACTTAAAATCTTGTCCTTGGTTCCTTCATTACAAATCATCTGCTGTCCTTTTGCTGCTGAGAAACAGACTGGGAAGGGGCAGTTGTTCATCAGGTGAAGCTAGGAAAATACATGAGCCTCTCAGGAAGCAGAGGCACCAGTGAGTTGCAGGGAAATGGGGGTTTTTCACTGTCCAGCCAGTGGCTCCTTGAATTTTCAGAAATACACAACACTGACCAGGGCAGGGACAGGCCCCTCCTCAACTGGCATCGTTTTCAATCCCTCAGTTATTGACAGCCTGACCCTGACCTGTCCTAGGTGGGAGGTGTCTGACACGCTTCAAGCCCCTGCTTCTGACTTTGCCAGATGGTTGTATGTTGGTTTCCAGGAAATGCCCTGAACAGTCAGGACTGCCTGAACCCCTTCACAGGACAACAGAGAACAGCTTCAAACTAAGGCAGAGCAGGGTTAGACGATATATTAGGAAGAAATTCTTCCCTGTGAGAGTGGTGAGGCCCTGGCATGGGAGACACAGGGAAGGTGGAATTCCTGAATGCCTCATTTGCCTCAGTCTTTACTGCTGAGGTTGGCTCTCAGAAGTCGCAGACCTTGGAGTTAGAGAAGAAGGCTTAAAAAAGGAAGACTTCACCTTGGACAGAGACAGTTGGGTTAGAGATCAGCCAGTCAGACTTGACCCCCATAAATCTGTGGGCCCTCATGGGCTGCACCCATGGGTGCTGACAGAGCTGGCAGAGGTTGTTGCTAAGCCAGTCTCTGTTTGGAACAGCTGCTCAGGGAGGTCATGGAGTCTCCCTCTCTGGAAACATTCCAAATGGTCCTGGATGTGTTCCTGTGTACCTGCTCTAGATGACCCTGCCTTGAGGGGTGTTGGACTGCATGATCTCCAGAGGTTCCCCTAACAATTCTGCCATTCTGTTTCCCAGAAAAAGCTGTGGCTGCCCCATTCCCTGGAAGTGTTCAAGGTCAGGTTGGACGGGGCTTGGAGCACCCTGGGATAGTGGAAGGTGGAAGGTGTCCCTGCCCATGACAGAGGGTGGAATGAGATGAGCTTTAAGGTCCCTTCCAACCCAAACCATTCTCTAACTCTAACCCCTGGGGGTGGCTTCTATGCTGAAGCTGTGGGATGGAATATTTGGCTGCTGCTGCTGCACATGAATCAGAGGCTTCCACCATCCCAGATGTGATGCTCTGGGCCTCAGTGGTTCCATTAGTACAATCAATAATTATGTTGTCCTGTGGCTGTCAGGGATAATATTCATGTGCCATTTAGTTTCTCAATATTCAGATCAACTTGGATTATACCAAGGCCCGTAGTTTTCCCTTTTATCACCCTGGAAAGTCACATGTGGAGTTTGAATTATATAATGTAATGGGTCAGAGTTTGGTTCAAGCCAAAGCAAAGGCCTAAGAGTTGTAGGGCCAAAGGTCTGACCCCTGTTCTCTGCAGGGACTCTGGTATCCTGCTTGCCCAGTGGGAGCAGGACACAAAGCAAAGGTCCAGCTCCTCCCTGGGCTGCAACCTGGGCAGGTTGGGTGGGCAGAACCCACCCAGAGTGGATCAGCTCTGGTGAAATATCTAATAAGGGCTTTAACTTCACATAGTCCAACTGAATGGCAGCTATTCCCAGATTCAGGTTAAACACTGGGAAGATCTCCAAGTGCTCATGCATGGCTCAGACAGAGACTGCTGTGAAGAAAAGGTTTTATTTAGTCCCTTAGGGGCATGATCCCATTAAGATGGAATTTGAAGAGTTTTATTCTGATGTTTGTAACAGACACAGGCAAATGTGGTAATTTCCCTACATGGGAATGAAACCCCTTGGGACTGGCTGAGCTAAAGAATGAGCTTGTGTATAGACAGAGAACCCAGAGAGGATTCATCTGGATCCTCCCAAGGCCAGAGTGGTTCTTGTTCTGACTCTAATGAGAGCTGGACAACACCTCGCTTAAAAGCATCCTGCAATTTTGGATACAAAGCAACACCCAGTGTGGTGCAAGTTAAGGAGCTGAGTGAAGTCTGTGGCCATGGTGAGTGTAAACAGGCTGAGCCACAGGGAAGTAGTTTAAAGCTTGTGCTTGAGAGATCATGGCTGGGATGAGGTGCTGTGGTGGGGAAGATCTGGTTATTCTCAGGGACCACAGGCTGCAGGGCACAGCATCAGAGTTACTGGCAGGGCAGAAGAAAGAGAAAGCCCTTGGGAATTGGATGAGAGTCTGGGCAGGTGTAGCAGAAACATCCATCACATGGATGGTCACACTGCAAAGTTCCCCCTGGGTGCTGTCCTGCAGTGATTCAGGATGTCCCAGCAGCAGCTGGGATGAGTGGCTGGGGTCAGGCAGCCAGGAAAGGGCTGGCATGGCACAGCTGGTGTGGTTCCTCTGGTTCCTCCCAAACCCTGTGGCTGTCCTGTGAGATGTTTTGCTGGAACACACTGTATGTGGAGCTGCCCTGGGGAGGTTCTCTGGGAGGGAGCCATGTGTGCCTGTGCACTTTGTTATCAGGTCTGGTGAGAAATTTTCAGGCTGGCCTTTCTGTGGTTATGCCAGCAGCCTGATCTCAGGTACAGGTCTCTGGTAATCCAGGGAGACTTGCTGTACCCAGTGGAGTCACTACTCAGGTCTCACAAGGTTTGGGGATGACAGACATGGCACCCCGCAGGAGGAAGTGTCCCAGTGTCTGCCATGGATCCACGGGAACCTGACTGTGTTGTGCTTATGACTCTTACAACTACCTGACAAGAGGTTGTAGCAAGGTGTGGGTCTGCCTCTTTTCCCAGGCAACTGATGACAGGAGAAGAGGACATAGCCTCAAGTTGCACCAGGGGAGGTTCAGGTTGAACAGCAAGAAGAATTTCTTCACCAAAAGGGTGGTCAGGCATTGGAAGGGGCTGCCCAGGAAAGTGGTGGAGTCCCCATCCCTGGAGGTGTCCAAGGAATATCTGAATGTGGCACTCAGTGTGCGGTGACAAGGTGGGGAGTGGTCACAGGTTGGACTTGATGATCCTGGAGGTCTTTTTCAAGTTAAATGATCCTGTGATTCTGTCACCCATCTGTGCCACTGGCCTTTTGCAACCTGCCCCAGGAATATGACTCTGCCAGGAGCTGTGGGCTGCATCCCAGCTGGGAAGCATCTGGCTGGTGTACCAGTTGAGGTGAGATGCAAACAGCACTGGGGCACTTGGAGCCTGTGCATTACCAGGCACAGCCAGAGAGAGGAGGCTGGAGGGGGTTTCATCCTGGGCCCCCTCTCCCTGCCCCTGCACGTGCAGGGCCGGCTGTGCAAGCAGAGCAGCAGCCCCTGATGCCCCCACACCTGTATAACCTGGCCAAGGGGTAATGCATGGAGGCCTAACAGGAGACAAGGCTCCAGTTTGATGGACTGGATTGATATTTTCTTCCTTTATTCTCCACCCACTTGTGAGGGCTGAGATGACTTTTCACAGTCCTGTGGACATTTGCCTCCAAGCTGCAGAGGAGCCAGTGGGTGCCACCTGCCAGGGTGGCAGGGCCTGTTGTTTGGTTGACGTTTAAGGACAGGATGGTCTGTGCTGTGCCCCAGCATGTCCTACTCTGTCTCCCAGGCATGGCTGTGTATTACCCTAAGGACTGGACACCAGCTCTGTGCTTGGACAGTGTTGCCCAAGGCTGAATGTCTCCCTGGATGACTCTTCTGTGACATTAAGCCAAAATGCAAAGGATCTGTCCTTGGGGAACAGCAGATGGGTTAAGCAATGTCCTACTGTGACTATCTACATTGGGGCCTGTCATTGACTGACTTGGACAAGAAAGTGATGAAGGAGAGGTGGATTCTCAAGTGTCACGGTTGTGCAGCAGCTTGTTTCTGCAGTGAGAAGAAAGGCTTGTAATACCAGTGGTGGTATCAGACAACCCTGCTAGTTGGTGCCACCAGATGACCAACACCAAGAGGAAAGGCTAGGGTTTCCAGGCAAGCTGTCCTGGGTCAGTATGCCATGCTCCAGGCGGCAGCCACCCTCCCCTTCAGGATGCTTGAGTCTTAGGAGACAGTCCCCAGGAGATGTTTCAAGAAGGCTAACAAGACTCATGCACAAAACCTCATACCCGGGCTGGAACTTTCCCAAAGCAGTTAATTATTATTGTCCCCATTTTTAGGAGACAGAGAGCCTGAGCCATGCAGAGGGCCTGGGGTTTGTCCCCTTACATGGTACTGCAGAATATGGTGTCAGCCTGGACTTTGCTGCTTGGAAGAGATTCTGGGCCTCATCCATCACCTTTGCTGCACAGTGTGATGGGACTGAGGCTGTTGCATTCCCACCTACACACCCCAGTGATGGGGTTTGTCCCCTACCATCTCGGAGGGGATGGATCCCTGTGTAGTTTGTAAGGTAGTTTAGATAAAAGACCCCAGCTGCAGGGATTTTGTAGCTCTTCTGAGGCCAGCCTTATGCAGCTGCAGCTGATGGTGAGCAGGCAGTGCAGACTGCCATGTGTTGGTATTGGTGTGCCAGCCTGAGCAAACGCAGAGCAGGAGGAGAAGAAGCTGGGAGTCAGTAGGATTTATCTTGTCTGTCTCCAAGTAGGGCAGAGTGCAGGAGGGAGCGGTCACATTTCTACTGTGCTGGGCGTATTCTCCTTCTTCCCTCAAAGAAATGAAGCTGTATTTATGATTAGTGGTACTGTGATGTGCAGGCTTCAGGGGGCCCAGAACCACAGAGGACTAAGCCCCATGAGATGAACTCCCGTTTCTTTCTCTTTCCAAGTTGCCCTGACTAATGCAGCAGCTCTGGTGCTGCTGGAGGAATGGGAATCACAGGGCTGCTGTGGGGCCCTTGAGGGTCTTGCTGTGGGAAGCAGGCTGCCAGTCTGGGAACACGTGTGCTAGGGGCAGCACAGGCAGTCTCAGGAGCAGGGGCAGTTGGGCTGTTTTTCTGCTATTTTCCTTGAGCCAGCTGGTGCTTGTGCATGAGATGTGATAAGATAGAAGGAGGTTTCCGAGCCCTCTGCAGTGGGGGTAGGCATAACCCATGGGAGAAGACTGGAGGAAGCATCTGCAGGTGATTTTGTGATGTCCAGTGCCAGGGTGAAAAAGGCATACAGAGGCTAGGGCCTGGCCAGGCTGTCCTGGGAAGCTGGGTAAGGCTGGGTGCTGCTTCCTGCCTTCTAAGGGTGGATTCAGCTCATTGCTCCTCACCATTGTAGCATGGAACTCTTGCGCACTCATCCCACGGGCACGTCCTTGCCATGGCAGCTCACTTCCAGGGAAGGCAGGGAGTGGCTCTGCACGAGGCTGTGTTTGGGAGGGCAGGACAGGGCACATTCGCACAGATCACGCCTGGTTCTGGGAATGGCCAGGTGCCTCCTGTCCAGTCGGACCTGTCCCTTTGGCAAGCTCTGAGGGAGGATCTTCGGGGGAAAATGGTTGATCTTACAAAATATGCCACAGGCTCTTGTTCCTGGGTCACACAACCCATCATTCATCTGACGGAAGCAGCTGCCTCCCTCACAGCAAAGATAATGGACATTCAGTGCTCAGAGGGGTGTTCGAAGTCCTAATTAAGGCCCAGATCTGCAGGTCCAGCTTCCTGGAAGAGTGCTGGAATTAGTGCAGAAACAAAGATGCTCCCTTCTTGCCGTGCCCTGCCATTGCTCCCATCCGGGCCTGGAGCCATGCTGCTCCAAGGGGAGTACAAACCCATCCTGGCAGCTTATATCACCCCCAAACAAGGGCAGTTCCATACAGCAGAGACTGGGAAGGGAGCAGGGAGCTGCAGTGAAGAGATGTGGATGGGACATGTCATGATATGACTCAGTTCTCACAGGTAAGTCTCTGTGCTGTCCCTGCTTCATGCCTTCCTGTGAAACTGTGGGCATTGGGAGAAGCACACAGGGTGTGACTCAGAGCAATCAGCTCCATCTGCATATTTTTGCATATGATAGGTCCTTTTGGCAGTCCATTTAGAAGGAGCTCCACTGGAGCAGTATCTTGTGTGACTGAAGGTCGCAACTTCCCTGTGGATTACAGTCCCCAGAGGCTCAACTCTCCAACTCTGCTGATCTCAAGGAGACTCTTGTTCTCCTAAACCTCTTGAGGCCATTTTTGAGGACATGATGCTGTAACAGGGGATGAAATCGGTGGGGAGCACATGGCTCCTCACCTGGGCTTTCTCTAGGTGCCCATAAATGGATGGCAGATCATTAAGGTCACAAACTGGCCTGGGTCACTTGGAGTGGTTCTGCCGTTGCTGGAGTGTGAGTTCATGTCTGAGCTATGGAAACACAGAGGCAATCAGCTGAAAATACACCGTGGAAACCAAGGGAACCTATAATTAAAGGTTAAAAGTTGCAATTAATGCTGCCTATAGGAGGATCTCAGCTTCTTACGGAATCCAGGCATTCTCTGCCACTCCCTGTTTCCATGGGGCAGGCGGAGAAGCTGGCGATGGCTGCGGGCAGGAGAGCAGGTGGGCTGGGAAGGGACAGCACCATGCACACACCCACAGGGCCTAGCAGAGCTGCTCAGACATGTGAAAAGATGTAAACAAAACATAACCCGTTTGTATATTTGTTCTCACGATATTTCGGATTTTAGCTGCTCCTAATAAGGCATGGGTAGGTGGCAATGGGGGATGTATGCTGGGCTCTGCTTGGACACAGGTGTCAAGAGCAGGTCAGCCACCTGCTTCTGAAGAGCAGGTCTGGAATATGTGTCAGGAGGTACAGCTGTGATGGGTAAAATGCATCCAGAGAAGCCAAGTTATCTCCTTGGGTGCTGTGTGAGGGGTCTGTCCCAGAACACGTTCTGAAGAGCAGCTACAGCAAAGAGCTGTGCTTTGGTAGAAACTTCTTGATGCATCTGTGTTGCTTTGCAGTTGACCTGTGAAGTGCTGGGAAAGAGGGAAGCTCTGAACGGGTGCTGAGACGATGAGTTTAATGCAGTCACTTGGAAATCAACATTAACCCAGGCTGTAAAACTGTATTGACAAGTGTGGGTAAATAGAACCCTCTCCAGCTGGGAAAATGAAGTCTGCAAGAGGAAGGTGACTGGTTCATGCTCACAAACAAGTCAAGGACAGCCTTCTCCACCCTCCACAGGACCCAGGCATCCTGGTTACCAGCAGCATCACAGGATGAACTTAGCTCTTATAATGTGCAGGTGAACAAAGGAACAGAGACTGACTGAAGATGCAGACAAGAAGAAGCCTGATCTCAAAGAGGAAAAAAGCTCTGAGTTTTTCTAGGAATGTGTCTGAAGTTAAGTTGAGACCTACTATCCCTGATAAAATATATGCAGGTTGACTTTTTGGAGGCATGTTAACTTCTGCATGAAACGCCCTGTTTCTTGTCCTCACTGTCGGTGCCCAGCATCAGTGTGCGCTGTGTGAACCCAGCATGCCAATACCTTTCCCCTCTCCTCTTAAGGGTGGAAAGGGGCCATGGAAGGCAGATTTCAGTCTCAAGGTAGTGAATGTGACTTCTTTGACACAGAGGTTCTTTGCACAGAGGAGTGAGACTCCTGGAGCAAGACAGGATCTATGTCGCTCATGGATTGTCCTCTGCCAAGTGACTCATCCTGCAATCCCCACCTGAGCACTTTCCCAGATGAAACCATGTAGATGCCCTTCAGCTGGTTTCAGTAGAACTCAGAGCAAAAGACCAGGGCATAAACTTGCTGGTTCAACAGTAACCAAAACTTCCTTGCCACACTGCCAAGAACTCCTTCAGCACCCAGGCTTGGAACAGTCTCATTCCCCTGCCCGTTGGCCATGTTTCCCAGAAGCTGCTATTTCAGGCCTGTTGTCTGTACAAAATTAGCTCTTGAGAACATGTATTCATCTGTGCTTCAAGCAGCCTCACTGGTGTCCATGCAGCTGCTCCAAGGTTGCAGGACTTTGCCTGCTGGCTACAGCAGTGGCTGGGTTGATGTGTCCCTTGGTGCACGACTGGGCTTTTTGTCAAGTTCCTGCTGTTCTGATTAAATGAAGTTCCCCCTGGGATCATTCAGCTGCTTGATCAGAATGATGGTGATAGCCGCTCTGTCTTGTGAAGGTTTTCTCTCAGTCAACTATTGAATGCTTTTCCAAAGATTCGGAGGAGCTGGGTTAACAACCAGGTGGTTGTGAGGAGCAGCTTACCAGTGCTCTCCTACCCTTTCCTCATGGTGCCTTTCCATCTCTGCTTTCAGTATTTCTGACCCTTCTTGCATTGCTCACCCAGATTCCCCCCACTGTCCAGGCTGCAGGCAGGGCAGTCGTGTTCAGTCCTTCAGCACAGCCCAGCTGTGGGGCCACAGGGCTGAGGTATGTGGGGATGAGCAGTGGGGTTGTGATCAGGGCTGTCACAAGCTGGGAGGAGAAATGGTGGCTTTTGGGTGCACAGGAATGTAGGTCATTGAGAAGACACCCACAACAGCCTGAAAGCACCTGCCATTTCCTCAGTGCCTTGGTCTCCAGAGGTCACCCTGAGTGCCATTGCCTTCTCCAAGTACCATGTGAGGAGCTCTGGCAGAGCCACGGGTGACTCACAGCAGTGTGGTGTCGTCCTGGAGCTCTGAGGTGACCTTGCTGTGACACAATGTGCTGGCACCTCCACAGGGCTAGCAAGGAGCAGATCCATTCCCTCATTCAAGGGTGGGTCAGCACACCACTGCCTCGAGCCGAATGTGTGAAATGGTGGTAGTCAGCAGCCATCCTGCATCCATAGATATTGTGCTTGGCTATGCTGGGTTAGTGGTTGGAGCTGATGATCTTAGAGGGCTTTTCCAACCTAAATGGTTCTGTGATTCTGTGGTTCACCACCAGGTCCTCCCTGAACAAGTCCTGGCTGAATCCAGACCATTGCAGGACAGGTAGGGGCTGTGATTCGGATCAAGTCCTCAAGCTGCTCCACATGGGGTTGCTTCTGAGCAACACCCTGAGAAGCTGCAGCTGAACAGGTGAGTAAGTAGAGAGACAGACAGCCAGCAATGCAGGCACAGGGAAAAGAAAAAATGGGAGATCTTGTCTCAGGATTCTGCTGTGTTATAAAAGAACATTTACAGATCCATGTTCCTCCCACAGCTAGGGTTTTTTTGATGAAGGAGCAAGGAGACAAAGTAAAACATATCAGCCTGCTCCTTTACAAAGCAAGTAAATAAACAAAGAGCCTCACCAGTTCTCAAAAGACAAATGAAATGAAGCATCTGATGTTCATTCAGTGCAGAAACACTGATGGCCCATGGGGCAGAAAAACCATGGCTTTGTCAGCAGAGGCTTGGAGGGAGACGTGGCTACAGAGGTGCAGCTGTGCCAGGTGCAGGACCAATATGACCAATCCACATGTACTGAACCAGAGGCTGCCAGAGACATGTCTTAAACCTGGCCCTGCCAGGGTGCTTCTCCTGGATGGCAGCACTGCAAATGTCCCTGGGCTTGGTGTGCTGCTGCCCTGATTTTGGTCACAGTGTTGGAGCAGATGAACTGAAATCTCCATCCTGCGGCAAACCCAGGCTCCCTGTGAATACTGCTACAGCCACTCAAGGCTCTTTGCAGGTGCACTGGCTTTGCAGCTCACTGTCCTGAGCTTAGGGTGCCCCCAGAGAGGTAAGATCAGAGCTCTTGGAGGACTTGCAGCTCCAAGTTCCTCTGCTCAGGCTGACACACCTGCAGCTCCTGCCAATGGAGGGAGCACAGCTAATACCCCACAAGCACAAGCAGTGTGCTGGGATTCTGCCTGGGATTCCTTGGGATTCTGCCTGGCATTTCTGGACCTGCTGCTGGGCTCCTAGCAGACCTCAGAAAGGAGCTATCTGTGCTGGGGCTCATACCAAGAACTTCAGCTGGGGAGCATGGAGACACTCTTCACCTCCCCTTTGGTCCCCAAGCACCAGCAGGGACTGAGAACCTGGAGGTACCTACAAGAAGATGCACAAATGTTTCTAAGTCCATCTTTGTCTACAATGAGTTGAAGGTCACTGCTTCATGATTCCATTTCTGACATTTACTTTTCATGGGTTGAGGTTGTCAAAGCCTTCTCTGAAAATGCTCTTCTTGAGGGAGACATTTGTAGAAGCATTTTTATGCTGTGGCTGTCATCATGGACACTGCTCCTTTGGCTCTATGCCTAAGGTTTAGACAGGCCTTGAAGGCTGGAAAGTAATGATACCCAGAAGCACTGAGGAAGGATGAGTCAATCAGGGAGACCCAGGGTGTTCAGAGTAGTGTATTACAGAAGGACAAGAGACAATGGACATAAGTTGAAAACCGGACTTTCAGAATGGATATGAGGAAAAAGATCTCCACCATGAGGATAGTCAAGTGGTGGAATAGGTTGCTCAGAGGTTTTGCACTCTCCACCCTTGGAAATTCTCAAGACAAGACTGGGTAAAGGTGGTCTGATCTCACAGCTGAGCATGCTTTGAGCTGGAGGTTGGACTAGAAACTTCCAGAGGTTCCTTCTGACATGAATTTCTCTGTAATTCTGTAAGTCTAAGAGCAGAATGGGACCACCTCCTTAGGGATCTGTGCCAGAAGGAGTCTGGGGGTAGACCTCCAAAGACAGCTCTTCAGAAGAGCTTCACGATGAGACAAAATGCAACAGGCCAGTATAGAATCCAGGGGTGAGCATGAGCAGGGCCATGTGTGGATCCCTAAAGCCCTGCTCTCCTCCGTGACAGGACTGAGCAGGCCCAGAGGCTGGAAGCACACATCGGTCCATATTCCCTCTTGACCCTGTGCATGCTGTTATCTTCAGTGCTTCCTTTGTGGGATAAGCCCAGATTGTGTCTAGGGATACTGGTGGCTTTGCAGGCCTTTACAAGATGTCCATTTCTTATTTGGGTGTCTTTCTGGCTTGTGCAGGAGAACCTAAAGGCACCAGGAAGTCAGAGTGAAATGGTTGCTGCAACAATAAGCCCTTCACACTCTGGGAAAGGGCTGCAATTTGAGATTCTGCAAATGATTAATTGCGGTGTCAGAAACACTCCCTTTCCTTGCACTCAGGAATTCCAGGTGCATTTGGTGATGCTGTGGGTTTGTCCACTGTCTGTTCCCAGGAAAACACAATATGATTTGTTAAATGGGAGTTTGGGCCAAAATGTTGAACACCGGAATAACCAGGGTTTCTTTTTTCCAGGCTGTGAAAAAGGCACCCTTTTAAGAATCAATAAATTTGTATGCAGATTCCCAGCACATGAATAATTCATGGCTATAAGAAAGGGGAAACACTATAGTGGTTTGATTATGCAGTTGGTTTAAATAAGCAAAATTAGTTGTTAATGAGATCCCTATGCATATTGAGGAAAGCTGAATAATTTATTAAGAGCCAAGAAGTGAGGCTGGAGAAGGGAGGAGAAAGCCAAGCAGCTCTTTTGAGATTGATTGTGTTCCTGTGCTTGGGGGATAAGAGGGCACAAATTAACCCCTTTTTGAATAAAACACAACTAATGCACATACTGTCATGAAACAGCTCTGCAGAGAGACCAGGTGATGTCCTTGCCCTGACTGCAGAGGCAGACACTTGTACAATAGACAATGAATTAAGGGTAATTGTTA